>CM071942.1:12242500-13495833 GCA_036784905.1 Acrossocheilus fasciatus
CCACTGGAATGAATTTTAACATATGTGACCCTGGACCACAAAACCAGTCATAAGTAGTGCAGATATATTTGTAGCAATAGCCAAAAATATTATAATTTTTCTTTTATGCCAAAAATCATTAGGATATTAAGTAAATATCATGTTCCATGAAGATATTTTGTAAATTTCTTACCATAAATATATCAAAACTTAATTTTTGATTAGTAATATGCATTGCTAAGAACTTTATTTGGACAACTTTAAAGGTGATTTTCTCAATATTTAGATTTTTTTTTTTTTTGGCACCCTCAGATTCCAGAATGTATATCAGCTAAATATTATGCTATCCTAACAAACCATACATCAATGGAGAGCTTATTTATTCAGCTTTCAGCTCAATTTCGAAAAAAAAAAATTGACCCTTATGACTGGTTTTGTGGTACAGGCTCACATATATTAAAATAGAACTGTTATTTTAAATTATAAATATATTTCACAATATTACTTTTTTTTTTGTTTTATTACATTTTTGATCAAATACATGCAGCCTTGGTGAGCATAGGGTATGTTTTTCAAAATAAATAAATAATAATTAAATAAATGAAAAAAAAATCTTACCAACCCCAGACATTTGTATAGTAGTGTTCATATCATATCATAAACAGTTAAATTCAATCATGATAAACAAACAAACCAACCAAATCTTCATAAAGAAAATAAATTATTTTTATCTCCAGGCTGTTGTTGTCTAATAACTTTAATTTAATTTAATTTATTTTAATTTGACTCTAAAATAATTTCATATTTAAAACATTAATTTAATTACATGATTTCTGCTGATAACGTCACCTCTATACAGCATTAAGTAAAGGATAATCAACAAATTTAATCAACACCTGCCAGCCAATCAGAATCGAGTATTCAGACAGACCATGGCATAAATGTAAATGAACCTTTCAGTGGTACTGTATACGTGATTCATATGCAGTTTCTTTGCCTTGTAACTTTGATTGAAACTTTCGCCTCTTATACACAAGGACTGTTTCAGTGAACATTTATCTCCATTACTAACTTTCAGATTTCAAACTGGCTGGCGATGGTGATAAACAGCTTCCAATGGGTCTCACACTGATGACAAAAGCATTTTGAAAATGAGCCATGGTTTGAGACAGCATAAAGTGAGAGAACAGACCAGCAGGGTGGCAACTGAACTGAGGTTCAGACTCAGGGAAACATAGCAAGTGTTAGCGCAGCATTATTCTCCCCGAAACATCATTTATTATGGATTCTGTCTATTTCCCAGAAGTTCAATGGTTTGACAAAAGCTACTGCTGAGCTGAAGTCACACCTGCTCAGTTCTGCTCATGAAGAGACAGTGTTGTAACAGTGATATAAGTTTTTTGGTGCACCAAGTTATTGCACCTACAACACAATTTGAAGAACTGTTAAAAAAAAAAAAAAAAATACTATTAACATGTCAAAGGTAAATGGGTAGTTACTTTTGTAAAGAATTCTGACATGCTATACCACAGCAAAAACTATTCTGAATAGCATTTAGCTGCTATTATTATTGTTATTATTATGCATGCAGCTGTTATGGCAACATATTAATTGATTTGATTCAAAAGTTAATTCATCACACTGCATGATGACAAAAATGAGTTAGTGAAGACAAAAGGGTGATTAAAAATGGTGATAGAACCAAAACCACACGTTTTGTTGTGTGAAAAAAGAAAAAGAAATATGGCCATGCTATGTCAACTACCCACATGTATGTACCTCTAAAGATGCAGCTGTTCTGCAGATGTGTGCATCTGTATGCCATTACCTGTATAAGTCTGCTCTGTTCAGTCTGCAGTGCATTCAGGTCCTGTCCCAGGTTGCTTTGTCCTCTTCTGAGAGACTCATAGTCCATCTTCAGCTGTCCCGCGTGGGCAGACAGCTTAGCAACTTCCTCTGCCAAGTTGACCAATAGTGCTCGATCCTGACCTTTGACGGACTTGAGATCCGTATCGTGGTCGGTGAGCGAATGCAGCAAAGATGTCTGCACGCCTTCCAGCCGCAAGAAATTACTGTTATAATCAGGGCAGTTGGGGTCGATGAAGATATTGATGCGTGATCCATCACCCCTCTCAACTGTCACCAATGCATTGGCTTCGTCCTGATTGGTGCTAATATGAGGCGGTCCATCCGACATGGGGGGAGCCTGGTAGTGGTTCATAAGAAGAATGGTTCCTGTCACTGTGACTGCGAGCAGAACGGCCACAAAGAGAAGGATGGTACATAGCAGATAGCTACAACTCATCCTCTGCAGACAGACAGAGACAGAGGAAAAAAAGACACAGAGAGACAAAGAGAGTTAAAGCCATCATAACATCATAATCATCATTACCATTTCTGCAGAACAGAAAGTGCTTTTTAAAGCCCGCCGGGGATAATACTGCAGTCTGACACAACTGCAGGAAAGACAAGGAAAGAGAGATGGAGGTGTTTCATACCCTGCTCTCTTCTCCTTTCACAACTTAGCATGAGAATTATCTGTTTGCTCTAATAATGCTCATTTCTTAGTGACATAGTTCTTCTTTTCTTGCAAACACACAAACAACCCTCTCTTCCTCTCTCAGCTCTTCTCTGTATATTTGAATCAGATTATATGATGAAGAATCTCTGCAAAGCAATTTAAAGGGATAATTCACCCAAAAATGAAAATTCTGTCATTAATTACTCACCCTCATGTCGTTCCAAACCTGTAAGACCTTCGTTCATCTTCAGAACTCAAATTAAGATATTTTTTATGGAATCTGAGAGAGCTCTCTAGCCCTCCATAGACAGCAAGAATATTACCACGATCAAAGCACAGAAACGTCTACTCAACATAAACAATGCTGATTACGTTAATTATGTTCTGGGGTGCTCTCCAAAATGGCGGGAGACGGTAACTTGGGGAGAAAAATTGTTGAACAAGTTATGTTGTTATTATTTATTTATTTATTTATTTCAGATGAACTAAGGTCTTACTCGTTTGGAACTACATGGCAATATTTACATTTTTTGGGTGAACTATCCCTGTAAGTCTGAGAAAATTCTACAAAAATGTAACAATGTATAGTATAACACTGCAACATTTTGTAATGTCATGCCATACTCTGCAGTGTCATAATTTAACAAAATTAATTACATGCAACTGCAATTTATTACATGTAATCTGGATTACGTGATCAAATTCCAAAAATTACTTGTAATTAGATTAACTGACATTTTTAAATACTCGTAACAGATACTTTTTATTGATTACAACCCGAATTCTGGAAATGTTGGGACGCTTTTTAAATTTGAATAAAATAAAAACTAAAAGAATTTCAAATCATATGAGCCAATATTTTATTCACAATAGAACATGGATAACATAACAAATGTTTAAACTGAGAAATTCTACAATTTTATGCACAAAATGAGCTCATTTCAAATTTGATGCCTGCTACAGGTCACAAAATAGTTGGGACAGGGGCAATATTACGATGGAGTAGTATCTCCTCTTCTTTTCAAAACAGTTTGAAGACATCTGGGCATCAAGGTTATGAGTTTCAGGAGTTTTGGTGTTGGAATTTGGTCCCATTCTTGCCTGATATAGGTTTCCAGCAGCTGAAGAGTTTTGGTCATGTTTGACATATTTTTCGTTTAATGATGCGCCAAATGTTCTCTATAGGTGAAAGACCTGGAATGCAGGTAGGCCAACTACGAAGCCATGCTGTTGTAATAGCTGCAGTATGTGGTTTTGCATTGTCTTCCTGAAATATACAAGGCCTTCCCTGAAACAGACATTGTCTGGAGGGGAGCATATGTTGCTCTAAAACTTTTATATACCTTTCAAGATTCATAGTGCCTTTCAAAACATGCAAGCTACCCATACTGTATACACTTATGCGCCCCCATACCATCAGAGGTGCTGGCTTTTGAACCAAACGATGATAACACGCTGTAAGGTCTCCCTCCTCTTTAGCCCTGAGGACACGGTGTCCGTGATTTTCAACAAGAATGTCAAATTTGGACTCATCTGACCATAGAACACTTTTCCACTTTGAAACAGTCCATTTTAAATGAGCCTTGGCCCACAGGACACAACGGCGCTTCTGGACAATGTTCATATATGGCTTCCTTTTTGCATGATAGAGCTTTAGTTGGCATCTGCAGATGGGACGGCGGATTGTGTTTACCGACAGTGGTTTCTGGAAGTATTCCTGGGCCAATTTAGTAATGTCAATGACAGAATCATGCCGATGAGTGATGCATGTCGTCTGAGGGCCCGAAGACCACAGGCATCCAACAAAGGTCTTCGGCCTTGTCCCTTACGCACAGAGATTTTTCCAGTTTGCAATTTGACGTTGAGGAACGTTGTTTTTAAAGTATTCCACAATCTTTTTATGCACTCTTTCACAGATTGGAGAGCCTCTGCCCATCTTTACTTCTGAGAGACTCTGCCTCTCTAAGACATCCCTTTTATAGCTACACTGGGTCCCACTTTATATTAGGTGGCCTTAACTACTATGTACTTACATTTAAATTAATCATTTGGTACAATGCACTTATTGTGGACATACATGTTTTTACATAGTACTTATATTTTTTAAAATACCTATATGTAATTACATCTGTAATTAATTTCTGTAATTACATTTATAATTATACTGTTGACCCTTCCCTTACACTTTAACCCACCCTTAAACCTACCCATACCATCAAACCTGTCCCTAACCTTACCCGTATCCTAACTCAATAGCAGCAATAGTGTTTTGCAATACACTATGAACACAATAAGTACATTGTACTTATTTTTTGATGTAAGTACATAGTAGTTAAGGCCACCTAATATAAAGTGGGACCCTACACTGTAAAATTAAGTGTAATTTTAACTGTAAAATTTTGTAAAAACGCTACTGAAAAAAACTGTTAATATGTTAACAGTGAGTTCCTGTACTGTATACAGGGAAAAACTGTAAACAATCTAACCAGACATTTCATGTAATTTTACAGTAAAATGCTGTTAATTGTACAGTTTTTAGAAGTAAAAATTACAAATCAATGTATAATTTACAGTCAAAAACTGTAAACTGATATTCCCAGAATTCCCTGCATGACACTCCACATTTGAAAGTATTTTGTTTAAATAATCATGTTTTTTTAATAGTTTTTTTTTTATCAATTTGGGCTTTATGTTACATCTGTTGTTTAATGAAATTTTATTGCATTATTTAAGTATCAAGTGTGTTACCATGATGGTGTTTTGTGTTTGCATGAATGACCCTGTGCACCTTTTATATATTAGTATATACCTCTGCTTGTGAAGCTACATGTGATGAGCTTTGTTTCTTCATGTGGCTTTCTCTTTTACCACCTGCATTATTATGGTGGTTGTCAGTATGTTAAAGGCACAAAACAGATTTTAATAGCAGTGTGTTGTTGAATTTAGTGGTTTACATTCAAATTTCCCTGTTTGTAAATTACATTTTATACTGTAAATTTTACTGTTTTGATCTGTAAATGTGTTTAGAGTTTTTCTGTATTTTTTACAAAATTATTCTGGCAACCACAGCTGTTTTTTTTTTTTTTTTTACAGTGTAATTATGTTACAGACCTGATGTCAATTAACTTAATTAGTTGCTAGATGTTCTCCCAACTGAATCTTTTCAAAATTTCTTGCATTTCAGCCCTTTGTTGCCCCCGTGCCAACTTTTTTGAGATCTATAGCAGGCATCAAATTTGAAATGAGCTCATTTAGTGGATAAAAATTTCTCCATTTAAACATTTATTATGTTCTCTATGTTCTATTGTTCGAGTCTCGGGCCGGCAGGGATTGTAGGTGGGGGGAGTGACTGTCCAGCGCTCTCTCCACCTCAATACCACGACTGAGGTGCCCTTGAGCAAGGCACCGAACCCCCAACTGCTCCCCGGGCGCCGCAGCATAAATGGCTGCCCACTGCTCCGGGTGTGTGTTCACAGTGTGTGTGTGTTCACTGCTGTGTGTGTGTGTGCACGTTGGATGGGTTAAATGCAGAGCACAAATTCCGAGTATGGGTCACCATACTTGGCCGTATGTCACTTCACTTTTGTGAACAAAATATTGGCTCATGTGACTTGAAAGTCTTTTAGTTTTCATTTTATTCAAAAAAAAAAAAAAAAAAGAAAAACATCACAACATTTCCGTAATTCGGGTTGTACATAATTACATATTAGTCACACAATAGCAATACATTATTCATAATTTATTGATTCTCCCTAATTGCTTTTTTTCATCTTTTAAATTTTGTGTACATTCACACAAAGACGTCACTAGTTAGATGGCTACACAGCATTTGACCACTGGATTAACAAAAATCATTTCAGGTTTAAATGGTTTAACATTGCACCAACTACTAATTATCACATTAATTTGAATTTTAATTATCACTGAGTGGGTTATTTAACTATGCATTACTATGTCTTTGGAAGGTTTTTGTCTTTCAAACACATTAAAATGCACAAATTTACATTATTTCTTATTTCTCATGCACAGTAATGCAGGGATTCCAAAACTTTTCTGTCATCTGAACCTCTTTTACCTAATACATTTACTTGAAGTACCACTGAGATTTTAAAATAAGTATTTTAATAAATAAGTATCAGATTTATCCACTTTACTGTGATCTTGCAGATTTAAAATTTGTGTTTTCACATTCACACTGGTATGAATGGAAAGGTAAGTCAATGGATCAAACAGTGTTGTGTGAAGCTTTAGTTGGTAATCATGGGTTCTTCATCAGCGAAGTGCTTCTCACAAATCTGAATCCCAGAACCAGACACAGGCATGTTTGTGAGTGTGTGCTGTCAATGTGCATTATCCATTCGCTCCATTACCCATTTTGCGCAGTTAATAAACTCAGCTCTCCATGTCCGGTTCTCCCTTTAATGGGAAAAAAAATTAACCACGTTGAGTTTACCATCCAAACAAATGTGTGTGTGAAGTCTGGACATGTGTGTGTGTGTGCATGCAAGGATGCACTGGCAGTGGAGGTGTGCTCTCTGTGTAAAATATGCTATTCCCTGAATAAGCGTGTACACATATGTTCTCTTTTTTTTCCCAAGCCTTTCTGTTCATAAATATGCTAAACAGCCATGCTGACTTTGGCCCATACTGATGGGTGGTTAATGGCTTGCTTTACGAGTTAGCTTTTACGATCGACTCCAGGCAAAAATCTAAAGATTTCGGGGAAGCACTTTAGTGAACAGTTTACTCAGAGAGACTAGAGATCTTCCCTCCTCCATCTCTGAAGGCTGGTGGAACATGTCGAGGCGCTAGATGTGATAAGATCCTGATATGATTTAAATAGGATCAAACCACACAGAATTTTATTTACACTAGTCTATCCTTCACAGAATTAAATCTGACACAGGTGTATGGTTTTGATATTTTCTCAAGCAAGTATTTTTTTTTCCAAGCTTTCCAAGATCAGAAATATGATTTACAAAATAATACATTAATAAGTGAATGTATTATCATGAGCTAACAATGAACAACAACTGTTAAATTATGTTCATTTTTAAGAATATTTTTAAGGATATTCATTCTCCTGTGGCCAAGCATTTTGCGGATGTTGACCACAAACTTAGTGATATGAGATTTTCAGGCATTCAGAGATTGACTAGTTCAAGAAGAGGTGGTGATTCTAATAAAATACTGTTACAATGTGAAGCTATATCTGAAGGGATTAAACGAAGAACTTCAATTGTCTTGTTTTTTATGAATTGTACTTTGATGTTAACTCCAACAGACAACCATTGTTCTACAATTTGATGTAGATCATCCATTGCTAAATGTACATACATTGTGGTCATTTATTCATTTATTATTATTTATACTTGTTAATATACTTTTTTTCTCTTCATATTTTGACATTGTGTAATTCAAAATTATTTTTTTTTCTTTTATTTATTTTTTCTTTTATATTTATTTTTTCTTTCTTTCTTTCTTTCTTTCTTTCTTTCTTTCTTTCTTTCTTTCTTTTTGGATCAATGTGTGGTCTGATTGATCATGTGATCTCTAAAATCATCATGTGACTTCTCAAATTAAGATGGCTCCTAGCTCTATTGTCAGCTTGGCTTTGAAAAAGGTCAACATGCGACCGAAACGTTTGCCTTGTTTTTATCCAGTAAATTGCTCTACATACTTTCATTGCAATGCATTTAAATGTAGTTTCCAACAAATGTTTATAAAAAACTATGTTGCCAGCATGAATGACAAGATAAAAGACACTATTTAAAATAGATTTCCAGGTCCTTCATAATTCACTGATATCTGATGCTTCAAATTTATTCAAGCCAACTGTTCATACTAAAGGACGAATGTTATTTTATTTAAGAGGTATGACTGATGCGCTTAAATTCTACATGTAATCCAATTGAACTCAATCCAGTAATGCTCCTTGGACAGTTTCCTTTTGAACAGCTGTTTCATCTAGATGAAAAACTGCTAAAACAGATTCATACGGTAAACTCTCAAAAGGTTGAAGGCAGTATTGATAGGTGGACTATACAGTATGAGCCGTTTTCCCTGCAGATCAACTGTCATTGTGACTGCTTTCTTTTCCATGTTCTGTTGCTGATTCTCTCCAGCTGAGCCTCAGTAGATTGATAGCTATTTTTGCTTGTTGTATTTTATTGAGTGAAGACTGCAACAACTTCAGAAATGAGTATCTCTCAGAGTGTCTTTCTCTCTCTTTGTCCCTTTTCCAAACTTCTCTCACACACAGACACATACACACGATATTCTAAACACAAACAACACCATAAATAGGCTACACTGAGCATTTCTATGTGCGAGGTCTGTTTTTTCCCACACACTGGTGCATTCACTTGAATTTTAATTTAACGCCCAGACAGATGAAGGGTGTTTCTGCAAAAAAAAAAATAGTTTTGCATAAAATATTCAGAAAGCAACGACACTTCAGTGGATATGAGATAGATGAATCCATAAGAGGTCTGACATACAGGGAAGAATATGATGAAATGCAGAATATAAGCCAAATGTGTGTGTGCAAGAGGGGCATTTAGATAAATATGTAAATACTGTACATGCTGTGCACTTTCCTCTCAATAACAAACTAAACACAGAACAAAAGTGACAGCAGTGAGAAAACAGCGGTTAAGAAAGCATCTGATTATATTGATGTGGATATGTTTGAACCAGCTCTGCAATACGGCACTTCAGTCATGCCATGTTCATTTATATAGCACTTTATACAATAGATTGATTTAAAGCAAATAGTTTTGTTTGCATAGATTTATGCTTGATCTAGCAAAGAATTGTTTTGATTATTATAGTAATATAAGGTATTTTAAGAGAGATAATGTAAATTCCAAAATAAATTAAGTCTTATCACTTACCTTTATTTTGTTCTATATCCATATGACTTACAAAAGAAGATGTTAGGCAGATTGATGCATCACTCAGTCAGTTACTTTCTCATTTACACATTTAATGAACTTTAAAATATAATATTATATTTACACAATTATATTATCATCTATTAGTGTCATGTTGTTTCTTTGTTTTAATTGTTTCAAAATTTGAAAATGTTTTGTTTATTTTCAATTAATTTTTGAATTCAGACTTTGAGTGTGGTCTCAGATGTTTGGGCCCACTGTATATGCTCCAGTAGTTGCAGGAACTAATGATATGTCAAGCTTTAAGTTTAATGGTGTGAGAGATTGAAGCCCTTACCTTGGGCGGTGTTTGTCTGACTGTGTCTGAGTCTGACCAGCGATGTTTGAGCTGAGAGGAGTTGGGCACACACTCACAGAATGTCTGCATCAAACAAACACACATACAACTAAATGAAGTGCTGTTTTTCTTTGCCATTTGGTGTGTATATTCAGGTTTGCCTGTACTTTGATGGTCAAATGTCCTCATTCCTTGTGAGGAAGTTTTATGTTTCCATACAAGCTAAACATGATCATAAACCAGGCAAATCACGCTTAGATCACAATCTAATGTTGCGCACAGGTTTTTGTGAAGGTTAGGTTTAGGACACAGAAAATTAAAACATATATAAAAACAATGAAAGTACTGTACTCACTTAAGGTGTACTTATAGTATATTATATTGCATTATATTATAAATTATCAAACAAACCTTTGTGTGTTTGTGTATGTGTGTGTCCTGGTATTCCCTACATCATGGGGACTAAATGTCCCCACAATGATAGTAATACCAGTCAATTTTGACCTTGCAAAGCTTATAAATCACAGGGTTAACCTCTATTTGTGTGAGGTTTAGGTTTAGGATAAGGGGATAGAAAATAGTTTGTACAGTAAAAAACCATTACACCTACTGAATGACCCCATAAACCATGGAAACCCAAAATACGGTTGTATAAACTCAGCTGGCATGAGAATCATCCCTTTGCTCTTACAATGGCCTTTTGGTAATATAGATCCTCTTATCTTGCAAACGCATAAGGTCACATATACACTTTCATAAGCCTCTCATCAGATTTTCTTTTTAATGTCTCCAGCAATAACAGTGGACAATATTACATTAGCTTTCCGCTATATGGTAACAGAATCAGACCATTAAAACAATAGAAAGGCCTATTGGCACTTTCTGTATGGCTGCTTTCAGGAGCAGAAGATGGTTCTGTTCCAGTCACTCGTATGGATCTGGTGTGTTCAACCGAATAACACAATGGTGCATGTTATTCCTAAAAAAAGAGGTTGCTGTGACGCTAAAATACTTCCTTTTTATTATTTTCTACCCCTCCCATCTAGCCACCTATAGAAACAACTTTTTGTGATCAAATCAATTCCCAATGGATAAAATCTAATTTCAGCCTGCATTTTTTCCTCATGTAATATTATTTTACACAAAAATACATCACATTATCGAAGTAAAATGGCCTGCAAATGTGGTTTCACAAAATGACAAAATATCTCATTCTCCAGTTTGTGAAAGCAAAACATTGAATGTCATTTACACTTTCAAAAGTATAGCCATAAGACATCATAGCTGTTACCATGAGACTAATGTGATAAAAACACTTACTAACCTTGTCTGCACAGTTTTCCAATCTTTCTGCTGCTGTCATGACCATGCACAGTAAACACCCTGTAACTTTCACATGATACATGCATGGATACCGTTGGTTATGACTGAAGACAGAGTGAGAGCGAGAGAGAGAGCAAGAGTATTCCAGATCTGCACGTAAGGTGCGCATAAGCTGACTACTTGTTAAGCTAATTTAGAGGTAGAAGCTTTACACACATTCTGTCCTCTGTTTCAGATAAATCATAAGCTTGAATTAGACCAGTTAGCAGTGAGAGGAAGAAAGGAAGAGACAGAGGAAGTGATGAAACAGAGCGTACAGGTGAACAACAGAGAGCCTGAGGAGATCAGACCACCCATACTAACTTCAAAGTATTCTGACAGCCAAAATGTTCCTGTTACAGAAGTATTAACAATAAGAGAGACAAATAAAGAAAAAAACTCACTTTATGAGTTTGTGGTGCTCATATTATTGCAGTTTTTACCCAGTGGATAAGTAAAAATCTGTAAAATCTTAGTCTTGGCAGGCTTTTCGTGAAAAAAAAAAAAAATTATAGGACATAATTTTTTTAGTGTGTCTAGGAACAACATCATCTGTTGACCAAACAAGTTTATCTGGCAAGAATAGGTGGCCAAATGCTTGGATTTTGTTCACTAATATTACAACAACATGTACACTAAATACTATAATATTACAACTTAAAAGTACATGACTACACATCAACACCTGTATTGCAGAAATGAGATTTGTGCTTTGACACTGTATGCAAAAAACAGCCTTATTGATCAGCTTTTCAAATTCTTATCCATTTTCCATATACTGTAAGCTGACATTAAATTCCACATTATAAGCCAAATCCATTTTATTTTAACACATTGACATAATAAGACACGTACTATTGTGCAAGGACACACTAAAAATGACAGACATAATGTTAAAATGGAAAAAAGAATTCAGCTTTGCCATTACAGGAATACACAACACACACACACACACACACACACACACACACACACACACACACACACACACACACACACACACACACACACACACACACAAACAAAAACTCAATACTGCTGTACACTAACCCATCTCACTACTACAATATCATTGTTGTTTTACAGTCGTAGACGCAACTTGATGTTTTCAACAATCTCAACTAGGACCATGACAAAGAAACAAAATTGCACATTGCACAGATATCCCACAGTGAGGAAGACGAATGGATTTTTCAACCAGTGCTCCTTTTGTATATATCTCCACTCATACATAGGAGAGTTTCCTGTGAATAATGCATGTAATAACATAAGAATCAATGGCATCTGACCACGAAGATGAACTCTCTATCACTTGCATTCTCTTTCTATCTCTTCTCTCAATTTCATTTGCTCCAGCTCACCCTTCCTTCCTCTCTCCTCTCTCCTCTCTCTGTACCTGTGTATTCCAAGTAAAAGACTGGAAAGATTTTGCCAACATGCACCTCAAAGGGATAGTAAAACCTGAAATCCCCTATACTGTATGGAGAAAAAGTTATTAAACATACTAAATAATGTTTTAATTAAACTCTAAACATGCAAATAAGTTTGTGTGAGGGTTAGCTTTAAGGTTAAGGGATTGAAAATATCATTAGCTTAGTATAAAAACAACAGAATTCGATGGAAAGTCTCCACCACGATAGGAAAACAAACGTGTGTATGTGTACGGTTGGGTGCGCTCCTTCAACTCCAATCCACCCCAAATGCAATCGGGTGTGAAGTGATACCCATTACAAATATGAGATAGAAGGGCGAGCCAAGGACAGCATACACAAACACAAACACACATAAGAAGATCCACCAGTGAGACGCTGGGGGCCAATCGAGGCCACAGGCACATGTGAACTGATGCAGTCTGAGGGGTAGAACTAGGGGTGTCCTGAAGCACAAATGGCAAAACTGGATTGTCCTGGTTTTCTCTTGCACTCAATACCATTTATTTACTTTGGAAGAAAAAGAGAAAACTTCACTCCATTATTGGGACATATTCGATGGGACTCTATTAAAAAGCCTGTGGATTTTGGATCAATGCAAGGCATAGTTTTGTCCATACGAGACGTTGTTATTGGAAATATGTAAGAAATTATTGACACCAACTGTAAACACCATGAACGCAGTGGGACAAAAAAAGAATTATAGGTGTGTGTGAGATGAGATTTTCTGTCTAAAGTCCTATTTCAAATAATGATCGCTTGATGTGGTTTCAAAATTGCGGTTAGCTTTGTGATCTTTAAACTGCTATGGCCTGAGTTTTCCGTGGAAATTGCTAAATGACAGCTGGCCCCGAGCTGAACTGAGAGACTCAGACCTCACAAAGTACTCGCTAGACCGCAGCGCTGCATTCCAGCCCACTGAGATACCAATGATTTCCTGCTCATCATATAATCACATCTAGTTAAGGTTATAAAGCAGACAGTTAATGCTAATGATAGTTTCACAAGGTCAGACATCATATTTGAGAATGACAAAGTAAACCAATTTGGATCGAAGCCCACAACAGAATACTGGCTTGAGGTTCCCCTCCTAGACATAATAATGTGACAGTTGAATATAATTCAAAAATGTAGGTAACAATTTCTGATTGAGCTACTTGATTGAAACATGTTGTTTCAAAATGAAAACACTGAGCTGAAGATAATAATGACAAAAACAATTTTCTTTAAGCAGTCATCTAGTTTATGACTCACTTTCATGTTGTTAGACTTATGTATGATTTTCTTTCCTTTCCTTCCTTTCCTTTCCTTTTCTTTTCTTTTTTTCATTTCTTTTCTTTTTTTGTTCATACAGCTGAAGTCAATGGTCACCGGCATTCTCTGAAATACACTATCAGTCAGAAGTTTTTGAACAGTAAGATTTTTAATGTTTTTTAAATAATTCTCTTCTGCTCACCAAGCCTGGATTTATTTGAACCAAAGTACAGCAAAAACTATTTAAAATAATCGATTCCTGAAGGATCATGTGACACTGAAGACTGGAGTAATGATGCTAAAAAATTCAACTTTGAAATCACAGGAATAAATGACATTTTAAAATATATTAAAATAGAAAGCAGTTCTAAAAACATAAAAAAACAAACAAACAAAAAAACATTATTACTGTTTTTGCTGTGTTTTGGATCAAATAAATGCAGGCTTAGTGAGCAGAAGAGAATTCCTTTAAAAAAAATGTTACCAATCTTACTGTTCATAAACTTTTGACTGATGGTATATCTTCTTTTATGTTTGTTGTTTTTATGTTATGTTTAAAATGAGGGTGTGTAAATGATTACATACATTCCATTTTTGGGCAAACTATTCCTTTAATTTTCAGACTTGCAGGGATGATAACAGTACATTGGATATTTTTGGGCAAAAATGAGTTTTGAGCAAAAGTCAGCAAATGTCTGGACAAACTAAAACCTAAAATAGATTTTCAATTATTTTTCTAGTTTTGAATTAAGTAGGTTTCATGTTTAAAATCAATTTTAGGAGAAATATAATGCCAAAATGGTAAGTAAAGAGCATCTTTGTTATCCCCGGTGTCATGATGACTAATGCAAACGACTACAGAGTTCAAAAGTCTCTGTGTAACCCACACAAAACACTTAACATGCAATTACTCCAGCAATAAACCTAGAAAGCCCCAAAATGCTTCCAAGGAGACAATTGCTTGAATAAATGGCTCAAAACCCTTGACACCAAATACATAATCCCCAACTTTCAGCACAAAAGCACATAGTCTTTGAAACAGAAAATACAGTCAAGGGAAAACACACAAAGCCATGCTCTCTGAATGCAAGTCGAGTGAGAAAAGAGGCTTTCACACTTTCAAGTGAACAACAAAGCTTAATTGTCACCTTAAATTTCAATATTGTAGCTTTCACGTATGTTCTTTTCTCACCCATCTGTCATTCTTCTCTCTGTCTCTACCACTCACCCATCCATCACAGCTTACTTTCTCTCACTCTCTCTCTCTCTCTCTCTCTCTCTCTCTCTCCCTCTCCAACACTGAGCATCAGAGAGGACGCCTACCTAACAGTGGGTGGATAAGAGAACTGTTTGTGTGTGTGTGTGTGTGTTTTAGAGTAGCTACTAACCTCCAAAGCTGTGCATTGACTCACATGCCATCAGAAACTCTTTTCAGGGCAATGCGGGTGGCTAGGCCTCTCCAGAGCCAATTGGAAGGCAGGGATTTTGGAGTATATTACCGTATCACATCACTAAAAATAAAATAACCTCATTGCGTCATCCATTAAATGTAGGCCTCTTGAAGAAAAATAGCTGGACCAGGACAACAGACCTTAATGGTATCATATTTTTTTTCAACAGCTGCAAGGTAGTGATTATGGAGATTGTGGTGAAAGCTTCTAAATAATCTAAATATTCTCTCTCTCTCAAGAGGGTGTCATATTTGGCAACGGTGAGTAATTCAGCCTCTCAGTTGTTTAACAATGCAATTGACAATTTGTGGCATAACAAAAACTGTAATTGAATGCATGCTCACACTTTGTTTTCAAACATCCCTGCAATAGACTTCCAATGACACAAATCGGTTTCTATCAATTCAATATACCACATACTGCAAACAAAAACTGCTATTTTAAAAAAAAAAAAAAAGCAAAACATTTCACACCATTGCTCAGAAGTAACTACAATTCAGTGACAATACAACAAAATGAACAGTTGTACATTGGTAATTGTGTCTGTGAAAATGTGATTATTTAACCAGAACACCTCTTGCTTTCAAGTATCATCACTGTACAGGTGACATTTCATTGCACAATGTTGTAATGAGATGAGCATTTTAACAGGTTTTGAAAAAAAAGAAATATACATTGCACTAGTGTTATCACGGTACCAAAATTTCTGTATTCGGTAACAATACCAGTGAAAATCCACGGTTCTCGGTACCAAAGCAAAACACAAAAACATTTGAATTAAAAAAAAAAAAAAAAAAAAAAAAAAAAAACGTTATTTTTATAAATATAGTTAAACAAAAATAAACTGTACAAAAATCAATGCCATTTAAAAGTAATAAAAAAGTATGAAAAAAAGTAAATAAGTTTCACCCAAAGGTTTTTGTCATATTTCTGCTGCTGCTGAAAAACAACTGTAAACTGCTGTCTGTTTTAGGGTTTGCTGGTGTGTTTCATGATCTTCCTCAGCCTGTAGCTGTAAAAGGAAAATATAATATAATATAAGAAAAGCAATGGGCTGAGTCTGACCAAATGCAACATTAGATCATTGACTCCAGCTAAAATATAACATTTCAGTAAATAACAAACCTCAGCTTTTATAATAAATTTAGATAAGATTACATATATTTTAAGACAAGTGTATATCAAATAGATGGGAACTGTAGTATTAAAAACACTTTACAATAAGATTCCATTTGTCGGATAGCATGACCTATCAATAAACAAAAGTTATAAAGCAATTATTCTTCTTGGGGTTAATTTAAAAATTTACTAACATAAAATCAAATGTCCAATCTGTTAAAATTATTTAATGCACAATGACCAAACATGAATGATCAGGAGTTTGTATTAAATAGCATTCACAAACATTAATTAATGTTGTAAAAATATATTGTTCACTCACTGTACTCACTGACTCAAGTCATGTTAATGATTATTGTAAACTGCTTTTCTGACGAACTGATATGACATAAACACTGTTAACAATTTGTATATTCTCTAACAAGCATATTTTAGATTCACAATTCATTTAAGAGCCTCTGGTGTGTGAAAATAGTAAATACCATCATGTCCTCCTGTTTTTTTTTTGTTTTTTTTTTTGTTTTTTTGTTTTGTTTAGTTTTTTTTATCCTAATAAAAGTTATAGGCGTATTAAATAGTTAATAGAGAAACGTCATTCTAATGCTCATTATATTTGCATTAGCTGCGCTTATGCTAACAATTAACTACGCCAACTGCAATGTTTACTTTAATCTGACATTCAAATTAAAATATGCAATAATATTCATAACAAAAGATCTAAATATTAAATACTAAATTGAAACTTACCAGCTTGAACTCTTTCATTTGCTCCAGGTGTCGATCTTTAAAGTGTTTTGTTAGTTTGATGTGTTTCCTCTTAATGTCGCCACGTCTCAGTGCTTTTATGAAGAGTACGCATCAAGAACCGGGTTGACCGGGTACTCGGTACTTACAAAAACCTGGTACCGTGACGATTTCATTGTTTTTAGTACCGACTTGGTACCGAAGTACCGGGACTTTTGACAACACTACATGGCACACAACCTATGATGTCTGAGCAATATTTGAGCTTAATTAGGATCTTTTCTGTAATTTGCTCCCAGGCCTTTCCACAGGTGTTTGCAACTTTCATCTATTTGCGCACCTATGAAAGCGAAAAGCTGTGTGTTGGAATTTACATTTGTTATCAAAAAACAAATCGTTTGTGAATGCACAATACAAGCTTTATCATTAAAATGCTCTTATATACCTTCATGCAAGAAGTGGCTTGTTTCACATCTACAATAATAATTTGATGACAAATAACTAGTAAAATAGCAAATCCTGCATTCATCAACCTGCTTGCATTCTGAACATTTGTGTCTTTTTCAGAACAGTATGTGCATCATTCAGAGTCTAATTAAGAAATTTCAGTTCAATTCCTTAATTTGAATGGGGGTTGCAAGCATGATGCAAAACGTGAGTAAGCAGAATCAAAACAAATAAGTATTAAATTGAAATAAAAAATAAAAATAAAAGCAAAGTTTGTCAAGACAAACACTGAATGTTGGCATGACGTTTTTTCGTCATGAGATGCAGTATAAAATGTAGAATATAATCTTTAAATTGTTGCATTTATTTTTTTAAACTTAAACTGATTGCATTTTAAATACAGTTTAGAAAGCCATGCAATGTTAAGATTTATAGATATATAGATAGATAGATAGATACACCTAGCTATCTTAATGTCTATGTCTATAGTGACTCAAACCTTTTTGCACCTTCAATTCACAGTTACCCATAGGTCCAGTGTGAACAAGACATGCAGGGGAAAGGACATGTTCCCACTAAGTGACTCAAGTGAAGAGATAAATGCTCAACACTGTGCTAAGGAACTTACAAAGTGATACATACTTGCTAAAAAGTTTATTTGTATCTAGGGAAACAAATTTGTCTGCCATTTAATAAATGTCCAACATAAAGATGCTGTTGGTAATTAATACTCAATGTGGTTCTGGGAGTTGACCCAGTTTGTATTTGTTTAGACAACATAACTGGATTGAAATTGCTGTTGACACTTAAACAAGCCCCAGTAGACTTTCAGGCTAAAGCTAAATTTAAGCCCACAAATCTGGTATGACTTGGCAGGGTGACATTCCTCTCACAATGTCAGTATGGGTTAAAATCATAGTTTCAAGTGATGTGCTTGCCATGTTAAACTTGACCCTGTCATGTAGCCTGCTAAGTGCTGACAAGCCACCTGTACGATTCACCTGTTACCATGGAAACAATTAAATACACTTTTATATATAAATATACTTTTTCAAAATATGAGATCTTTTGTTTTTTACATAAGAAGGAAAGTCGTTTAGGTTTGGAACAACATGAGGGTTAGTAAATGATGAAAAATTAACAGTTCTTGGTAGACTTTTGACCTCTTCATTATTGGCCCGAGAAAAAAAAAAGTTCATAATGCCACAATAATGATGAGCTATGAATCTTATAAAAATAAAACAGCGTTTTTAGTTGCTGTTATTGCATAGTTTGTTTCACTAATGAACTTAAACCTTCTCTTTGCAAAAATCAAACAAATGCTAAAATGTCTTACAAATCTAACAACGATCATCTACAATTTATGCAAACCTCATTTTGAGACTGTTTAAAGTGAGTTAGCCCAAAACTCATTATTACCTTGTGGCAATTATCACCATCTATTCAGAATGTTTCAAAATTAAACTTTAACAAGAGCTGCTCTAATTTAGTGAATTACTCAGAAGAGCTAATGATAAAATTGCCATTCGGATTTCCTTGCCTCTAATTGGGCTCATTTAAAAGCCTGACAGTATCTCCACAGTGGCTCTAAAGCACCCTTCATTTGCTGATATTGCTGAGGCCTTGTGCATTTAAATTTGCCTTACATATCCATTATTACACCACTAGTTTAAAAACACCTTTAAAACACAAAACATTATATACTACTAATGCAGTAATCATTTAAAATCATTACTTTGATGACAGTTTTTGACAGGCAGGCTACAAATCTGTTTTCTCTCTATCTAGAGTTTTGTTTGTGTATTTCTCTATACGTCGTAGCTTAAATTTTGAGTGACAGATCTCTGAACCTATCAATCACAGTAGCACTCAGCCATATCTGAGACGCATAGACTCATTATAAAGTACACCTGTGGCCCAGAGTCATTCAGATGGAGAAAGTCATTATGTTCCTCAAATACTGCTTCAGGTCTGCACCAAACTTTTGCTCAGTCAGCGCAAGAATACTGCAGACGAATGGATTTGTGCTCACTGTTTAAAATATGATTCCCATTGTATCATGTGACATTGGTTTTATTATGCATAGTGAAAGCACGGAGGGGAACAGAGATAGTTATTCTACCCAATCACAGAGAAATGTTTCCATGTGCTATAAATATATATACGTATCTCATAGAAGTCATTTATTTTGGTTCTCTATCTCTCTTTTTTCAAAGCACTGATGTGCTCAGTTGGATACTAACTGCAATGATGTGTCTGTAGGCATCAGTAGTAAAATGCTGGATGATACAAATAAACAAACAATTACATCAGATGTCAAAAGATTGTAATAATACGATTTTTGTAATATTTTTGAAAGAAGTCTCTTATGCTCACCAAAGCTGCATTTATTTGATCAAAAATATAGTAAAACAGGGTTTTCTATTCAAATATATATATATATATATATATATATATATATATATATATATATATATATATATATATATATATATTACAATGTCATTTGCTGGATTTTTAGGAGTCATTACGCCGGTCTTTAGTGTCACATGATCCTTCAGAAATCATTCTTATGAGATTTGCAAAAGATTACATTTAACAGTGCTATTAAATAATTAAGGTCATCTAAATGTACAAAATAGGGGAAATAAGCATGGATAATTAAAACCAAAGTGGTGAATTAAAAAGCTCTAGTATCATCCGATAACCAAGTGTCTTATAATAAAAGTTTAGCAAAGTAAAATGGCTTTTTGAAATTAGGATCCGTGGGTAAAAATGACTGTATTACAGGAGCCATTTGCAACTGTGGTTTGTCGAATCTGCTAACAGTTACGGTATCAATAATAGAAATAAAAACTAAAAAAAACATTACCAAACTGTCATAAACAAAGCAATGAAAATGCAGGTTGCCCGAAAACTACAGATAATGCACATACACAAGCGGGAATGACTTTAGAGTGTAAATGGACCTGCATCTCTACAGTCCACTTACAGTAGCTACACTTAAACTGATCTCACTTGCCCTCAGTAGTTTCAACACCACTAATGTTGGTCCCGCTTTCATTGATTTATACAAGCTGGAGAACAAGAGGGAGTGTATATAAAATGGCCTTTTAAGCAGTAGATTGTTTTTCAGGGATTAGTTCTAGAGTTCAGTGTAGCAAAAACAGACAGTGCTTCATGGTTTCTGGTAGAGTCACCTTCCATAATCCTTGTTTTTTTGCATATAAGCAGTTACTGGTCATAAATTCACATGTTTTATTTATCTAATCCTCTGGTCTCTCTCCCAACACCTCTTATCCAGTTCTCTCATCTCACTTCATCCTCTCTGCACTGCCTTAAAATGAGGCAATCTTGCAACGATCCATTCTCAGCTCTTCTGATTGATTTGACATGTAAATAATTTAGCATTTGAATAACTTCTTAAATTAATTTATAAATCTGCCCCCTCTCTCCTTCCCTCGCTGCCTCCCTCCTTCGTTCCATCCCTTCTTTCCCCTCCCCTGTATGTTGTGCAGAGGAATTGATCTGTGTTCGCTAGATTGAGTTTAGATGCAGTGTAAATAATTCATGCGCTGGATTACTGTTACCGTGGGCCTGGATCTTTAGTGTGGAACCTGCAATGTGTGTCTCTTTCTCCCTCCTTCGCTTTTCAAATCTTTCACTTAATATGTCAGTTTATTGGTTTTTCAAAAACGGTGTGTGAAACTATTGCCATTAGCAACCCTAATAGCTGCCGCCCCCGTACAGTCATCATCTGACAGACTGTTTGTGTGTGTGTCTGCGTGCTGAAGTCCTCAAGATACGAGATGTGGTTACAGACTGGTAAATCTTGAGAAGGTGAACTGTCTATTGCTCTTTTTCCCCTCCTTTAATCTCTATCTCTTGGCTGTAATTAGTTCAGTGATTAACCTTGACATTCCTGATCACATCATTCCGCCTTAATGATGCTATTACCACTCAGTGTTAAATCAACTCACACATCCACATCCCAATATACTGCACACATAAGCATAAACATATACAAACACAGAGCAGAAGGGCAAAATGATGCTAAATAATGTCATTAATCAACAACCTAATGCACAAAAGCCAGTTTAGCGTATGGAATGTCACACACTTGCCTTGGTGCTTGATGCCTTGATTGCCCCATACACATACACACACGCACTCACACACACACACACACGCACATTTCAGGAAAATAAAACCTTAATAAGCAGGAATAATTAAGCGATTTTCTCAAGTTCTCTGCCCTCTGGACATTCACTTGTTTCCAAATGCCTGACTTAAAAACACCTAATCAATTGACAGGTTCAGGTTCATTAGAAAATTAGGCTTAAGTGCAGGAAGCCAAAATGACCAGCATACAACTATTTACTATAGCACTATACTGAACACTTGAGTTGGTGGCCAACAAGTGCTGTATTTATATAAAACAACGTTATTCAAACATTTAGATTTATCCAATATTAAACTCTATTCAGTATTATTCACTATTAACTTCTAAGGCCCTGTTTACACTAGTGTGTTTTCGTTTTAAAATGAAAACAATCCTTGTCTACATTGGCATTTTCACTGTTTCAGAAACGATCTCTGTCCACACTACACAACTGAAAACGCATATCACATGACCATTCATGCACGTACAACCATGTATAGGTAGATGCCCTATTATTTAGAGGGCAGACACGTCTACATGCTTTGAGCGGTCGAATGGGGAATGTACCTATACATATCTATTGGTACAACTATGAGCATGATGTTATTGTTTACACGGTCGTCAAGGATACACGGAGTGAATGTGGGCAGCCACGCCATCAGTGTTGCCAGACGTACGCTAATTATCGTATTTGTACCATAATTTGGACCTCTGTACGATCAATACTACCATAATGTTTGATAATTTAAGAATTTTGTGACACCAATTGATAGTCGTTGTAATCATAGGTCTTCTATACTCATTGATCTAGCTGTGTGGATCCATACGTCTGCCTTCATGATTGTGAAGAGACTTGAACGTGGTGTTACGCATGTCTTTCATCTCATCCAAAGACTATAGAAATACAGTTCACTACTATCCTTATGAATGGGAGAAAGTGCAACATGCAATATGGCGGGATAGTCCCGCCTTCTAAATGAAAGAGCCAATTGTTGATTGGTAAAGTCATTGCGTCACTGCAGAGGCCGTTAGAAGCTCCGGTTCTCATAGAAACCTGGGGCTGGACGAGCAGCTGTGCATGCACAGTCATAAGCGCGTTGGAGCTACGTGTGCGCATTGGCTGGTCTAGCCTGAAAAAGAAGGTTTTTAAATGCTATATGAGCAATAGAAACTACATTCATGGCGCAGTTCATTTCAGATTGTATTGCTGATTTGAAATATGTAATTTAATCGCGAGTCCAGCGAGCCATTTTTGAGATTTCAGAATTCCCCCATTCATTAAGATAGGACTTGGTCTTGATTGAGCTGCCCGGAGGCGTTGCAAATATGGTGGCCAAGTGAACTTACTTTCCTTGAAAGGGACTTTGTCTCTTCACACATCTTCTCAACCAATCATCATGGAGATTGACTCTCACATTCCTGCCGCACTTAGGTCAGTTTTTTCAAAGCTGAGGTCGATAGTTTAGCAATAAAGTATAGAAAATGAGAGCTGAAAAGGATAAAGAGCTGTGACATCTAGATAAATAGCTGTATTATGAACGTTTGACTCGTGTACGATAATCAGTTTAGCATTGCAATAAAGTACAGAAAATGAGTGCTGAAAATTATAAACAGCTGTAACATCTATATAAATAGCTGTATTATGAATGTTTGACTCGTGTACGATAATTTTCTTCCAAATACGATAATTTTGAGCTTCTGGTACGATACTTGGACATTTCCAATCTGGCAACACTGCACGCCATTGTTTTCAAAAGTCTCTGTTTTGGTCCATTTTCATTGAAAGTAGTAGTTTAAATGACATGTGTAACCGTAGCAAAAGTTATGTTTTTTTAAAACAAAAATGCACTAGTGTAAACAGGGCCTAAGTATCTAAACTGACAAACTGAATATTCTATCAGCAACCACACAGTTAAATTTTTAGTCGTCATGAATTTGCAACATTCACTTTTCTAGCTAGGCTGCAAATGCTACTGCATATATTTCATGAGACTGCACTCCTCAAAACTGTAAAAAAATAAATTGTTGAACCTAGTTAAAAAGAAAAATCAAGGCAACATGATGCGATGAGTTCTCTCAACAACTTGAGTCTTAATCATTTTTCTCACTAACACCACTTTCTTTAGCCAGTCTGAATGTTTTCATTCACTAAATGCAAAATGTCTCACTCAGCCAAAAAAATCTTGTCAAGGCAACTAAGTATTTGTTTTTCAATATGAAGTGAACTCTGCAATCTTTAGCTCTGGAGAGTGAACAAAAATAGTCCAAAAGTTTTACAAAGATGTACTCAGACATCAAAACAAACACACACACACACACACACACACACACACACACACACACACACACACACACACACACACACACACACACACACACATCTAAATAACAGTTACAGTATACATCAATATGTAACTTGTAGCAATGCCAAACAACTAATAACTAATAGTGATAACAATATATTCACATAAGGTCAACAAACAACAACAGTAGTACACTGTTGCATGATTTATTTATGGTACAAACTTGATTTCATACAGACTTGAACTTTGCTTGAATAGTAAGGATGACATTTGAGAGAATATTGTTGGCTACAATACATATTCTTAGTATTAATAATGTAAGAAAGAGTATTAGATTACAATCACTAAACTGAAAACTGCTTGAAAATAAAACTGAATAGGAATTTTCATACTGTGCTAGGTAACTCAGAGCAAAACACTAAGTTCCACATCTGTGATTCTGAAAGAAGGATGGCACAGCTTTTAACTCTGGGTTATGAAACTGTGATCCAGAACAGAAAACACTGATTCGTGAAGCTAAAATATGACAGCAAGCTGTTTAGCAACAATCAACCAATCATTAAATATTCATGCATTATGTACAGTCAGAGAAACTGTCACGTGGCATTACTGTGTTTAGTTTTAACATATTAAAGTAAAATTAAAATATCAAATGGTGACAGAGAGAACATGTTAACCAGAGACTATATGTTATTTGTTTTTACATTTCAAATGGCTTAAATCATGCAAAGCCGACTCCTGTGGCGATAAAATTCATAGATGGATTTATTAAAACTGGCTACGTGCTGTATTTAATGTTACTAAACTAACAAATACACATTTAAAAATGTATATATATATACCTTTTTAAATATATATATATATATATATATATACATACACAGTGTGGCATCTTAAATCCTTATTCGCAGGATTCAGAGTAAACAAGTTAGCATGGTGACACAAGATTATGGTTTAGAGTAGCTGTGGGTTAACAATTTCAAGAAAAGTCTAACAGATTGTATTTTGGTAGTATTTAAGCCACTTATCAGTGTAAAAAGTATGCAAATGTTAAGCAAAAGTGACTCACAGTGCAATTATTCCAAGGAAGACCACCAAAACAAGCTTTTGTTAAATGACAGTGTTGTCAGCTTATAGCTCCGGTGACCAGCTCTGAAGTTTAACCACAATACCACACCAGCACAGCAGTGGCTGTACATCCTCCGCCCCCAATCCTTTTTTGCTTTCTCTTCCTCTCACTCTTTTTAAGAAGATTAGCACTTTTGTTGTTAATGAATAATTCAGTCACTGTGCTGTGTTAATTAGTTTCCTATCATTACTGTTCTTAGCCACCAAAGTGTACTCTGGGTGAGTGACTGCATATGTGTGTGTGTTTATGTGTTCATTGAAACAAAAAGCATCAAATCATCAGTTGATGAGGATTCTTAATGCATTAGCAAGAACAAACGGTAACACTTTATTTTGATTGTCCCTTTTGAACATTCTGTTGACACTAAGTAATGTTGCAACTACATGTCAACAAACTCTCATAAGAGTATTAGTAGACTGTCTGCTTCATATCTACTAACTCCTTATTGTGTTGGTCTCCCAACAGATATTCTACTGACTATAAGTAACTTTGCAAGAACGTGTCAACTTAATCTAACCCTAACCCTACCAGTCAACTAACACACTACTAACACTCTAATGAGAGTTAGTAGAAATGTAGGTGCAACATTACTTATAGTCAATAGAATGTGTTAAAGGGACCATCAAAATAAAGTGAAACCAACTCTTTGATGAGTTTAATATATGACCAGAGTAAACAGAAGCAAATGTATCAAAGCACATATTTCAAATCTTACATGAAAGCTGTAGGCCTTCAAGTAAGGGCTGTCTTAAAACAGATAAATTAGATGTGTCCATACCAAAAAGCTAAGATTTTTAAGTATACACTGTACAGTTCCCTCTAAAAGTTTGGAAATGTATCAGCATATTTCTTATTAGACAATCTTGCCTCTTTTGCAGCTGTGATGCTTGATTACAGTATTCAATTTGTCCCAAGTTTTTTTTTTTTTTTTTTTTTTGGGAGGGGGGAATCATTATTGAGGAAACACACCTCTACTGTCTGAATGCCAATTAAATTTGGACACAACAGTCCCATCAGAACACAGTTTGGAGATGCTATAACCATAGCTCTAGTATTTTTCTCTGTTTGCACATTTTGTATTGTACCAGCTCAAAGTCATCACAAAATTATGAAGAATTTATGCTTGCATTCTTCAAAATCCCACTTCTCCTGGGATGTTTCCAAACTTTGAAGGACACTGTACATGGTGAGGTAAAAATTAAGAACATCATTTTGAACTTGATCTACAATAGAATAGAAAGTCCTGAATGTAGTGAGTCATGTTGAAATCCACACAATGAGTGCACCCACAAAAAAAAAGAAAAAAAAACCCAGCAAAAAATAAGCCACTTACATAGTTTCTCATCTGCGTAATAAGTGCACTTCAGCACGCTTAACCCATAACCATGATTTATGACTCCGCCTAAATTCATGAAAATTTCACTACAGATGTTTATGATTACTATAAGCACAGCGTAGAATGCCATTTTATAATCTTTTCAGCGAGTGAACAATGGCTAATGGCTTGAGGGTATTGTCAGATGTGGCGCTGAATGTGTAACAGGAAGCGGATGGGAGGGAGAAGAGAAAACAGGTACTAATTCCGCACTAACTGAGTTCCATCAGGGTGCAAAGGCACAATACTCTGCACAGAGTGGCCAAGGCAAATCTCTATTCTTCACTGAAGTGCTCTTGGGTGATGTGTGTAGCTCACAATCGCTATATATACAATATTCGTGAGAATGCATTAACATGGGAAAGGATAGATGAGAAAGTGAGATGAGGTTCAAGGGAAAGGCAGGACAGGGAAAATAAAAGAAAGAAAACGATCATGCCCCCCTAGGCCTCTATTGACAAAAACGTCAGTGTTTGACCTGATGGAGGGAAAAGAAGTAGGAGACTGACTGACAGGGTGAGGCAGGGTAAGAGACAGATGGTGAGAGAGAGGGAGAAAGAGAGCAGAGGAGAAAATGATAGACAAGAGGAGAATAAGAAAATGAGAAAGGCCAGGGGAGGGAAAAAAAACAAAAAACAAATTCACAAGGACACATACAGAGAAAATACTCTGCCACACACATAGTTAAAGGATGTTAGGCAAATTCAAGAGATGTTACTGTTTCAGTTCATACATAAACAGGGAATTTTTTTTCAACAGCAACCCATGCTGTAGAACGCTAATTTCATGTAAAACAAAACACAATCAAATGTATGTGTGTGTTTGCCTTACAGCATATCCTAAAGCTAACAGGAATCCCCAGAACTCCCTTCCGGTCCAACCTGGCATCCCTATCAACTTGTCTCTTGATGTCTCCATCTTCTCCCTTCTTCCCATACAGGGAGAAAACATTAGTCATTCATAGCTCAATCTGTGAATAGGTGGTGCGATTCATGGCTGCTCTTCATTTTTATCTGTATTTTTAGCTTACCATTGTAAACTGCCTTCTTCATTACAGTTGTACAGTTCATCCTATAATGTTTGTGAATCTGCGCATGCTGTTAATGGCCACTGTATTATTCATTTGAGGTTTATTATTGGTCAGTCTAGTCTGCATGGTGCAGTTGTCTTGCACATTTGCTGATCATTAGTTCAGGGGTTTTTGAACTGTTCCTGGAGCCTCACCAGCAGGAATGGTTTAAAAACCCTTGCTATAGTTCATTTCAGTATTTCATTTTTTAGTATTTTAGGAGATCCACAACAGACACCAAGAAATCTATCAGTCTAACAATCTCATTAGCAATAGATTATCCTGAGATAAACTGTAGCCAATATTTCAATTCATATTTTCTCCTAAAGGGGCAGAACTTTTAAGTGCAAGTTGTCACTGTGCCATATAAGGTATTACTTATAAGCATATTGAGTCAAAAATCTACCACATATTTGTGTGTGTGTGTGTGTGTGTACTGGTTTTTGTGATTTACGGGGACAACATTTGTATAATGACATGGGTATGACAGAGGTGTTACAATTTGAAGGTGGTTTATGAGGACACTGCCTATTTCCCCGTAAATCAAAAGGCTTAAAAAACATACTAAACGGTGTTTTGTTTTTTTTAATCTAAAAATGCAGACAGTTTCCTGTAAGGGGTAGGTTTAGGTGTAGGGTTGGTGTAGGGCAATAGCACATACAGTTTGTACAGTATAAAAACCATTACGCCTATGGAGAGTCCCCGTACACCACTAAAACAAACATATGTGCTGTGTGTGTGTGTGTGTGTGTGTGTGTGTGTGTGTGTGTGTGTGTGTGTGTGTGTGTGTGTGTGTGTGTGCGTTTGTTTTCATTAGCAGTAGTGTTCTTGTGGTTATGCTGGTTTTAAACACAAAAATTTAGTTATAAATTCTGTCCTCCAAATGCAGATTCAATAGGTTCTGTCCATGGTTCTGAATGTGACACATAGCATGTGGATGTCGCTGTCCATGGTGCTGATTTTTAAAACAGACAGGCATGTATACATTATTGTTTATAGTAGTAGATTTATAGAGTAGATTGTTTATAGATATTTTACAGAATTTTTATTTTCTCTCAAACTTCCTACACTGAAAAAAAAAAAAAAATCAAATTCGCCAATTTAAGACAGAATGAATGTGCAGTGGAAACATAAATCATCAAATGTTCACTGCAGCATCATTCTTCTAAATAACTTTTTCAGCTAAAGGCTGGAATACACTATACGACTTTTAAAATCTGAACAGATTTTTAAAACACTAGGCATCATACACTTGCCGACTTTGTAAATAGTGACAAAGGAATACTGGGCATCATAAACTACACGACTGATGATCATACACAACCAGACTTTAAAGTTGTTCCGATTACAACAAACTCATGCAGAAACGTGCGCCTTGTTGCTAGGAGACGCATGACAAATGAAAACATATGTTTTCTAAAATCGGCTGAAAATATCAAACATGTTTGATATCCTCAGACTGGATAGAATCAAAGTCTGTGACCATCATACACTACGCGATTTTCGGTGGAATCTGTCAGCTGTAATCTGCAGACTGGCTCTGACTTTCCTCAACTAGCGTCAACTTGTTCAGACTGTAAAATCGGGGGAAAATCGCGGCAAAAATCGCGTAGTGTATTCCTTCTAGCCTTCCAGATTTCCAGAGGAACCAGTCACTTACAGTCAGTAGTTTAAAATGCATGTATGGAGTCCGGTGTGGACTGTTGTCAGCAAAAATGGACTCAGTCAATTCCACTCCAACACTGCATTTGTGTGTGTGCGGAGAAAATCCTTCCTTATTGAATAAAACTATCTTTGCCAAACTCAAATGTCAAAAGCTTAAAATAGATCCCAATTTTGTTGCCATTTAAGTTGATAGATGTCTTCTGTTACGTCTGCACCATATTCAAGTTAACCAACCTACAGGATTTTAAAAAAAAAAAAAAAAGTTGAATACTTACTTCACTGTCTACTCCCCCCCCCCCCCCCCCCCTACAGTCTGTGTAGTTGTTTGTGTGATGGTGTGGGTGTGTACTCAAGCCTTGAGTATTTATCGAGCTATGTGTTGGTTTTGATATTGCTTTTGATAGCGTTTGATGCGTTTTGTTTTTCACTGTATTTGAACGAGTGTGCCCGTTTTAAGGGTTCTCTACCCACAACATTGACAAATACACAGGCAAAACTGAACCCAGATTATAAATCACCACCGTCCATTAAAACACGCATTCACCATAAACCAGTTTTACACACTTTTAACACATACATGCGTTTGCCTCATTCTCTCTAACCTTGGCTGTGATTTGGGATACCCACTAAAGTGCCTCTGTGGCTTATCCACACTCCACCCCACACACACACACACACACACACACACACACACACACACACACATACATACATATATGTGCTACAATGGCACAACCAAAAAATTCATTCATTAATCAAATATTAAAATTCCCCTCTCTCCTTTCCCACTATACCAACACCAGCACTTAGTGCCAAATCCGCAGACCAGCTCCATTTCGCATGACTGGCGCCCTTTTCTTTGGCTACCGCATAAACGCGAAACAAAATAGCCACTTTCTGCCGCGATCATGATCTACGGGCGCGCTTATGCGGAGTGACAGGAACAAGCCGCGCTCAACTCTATGTGCTATTCGCTGCTCTCTCTGTACTCCCCCCCCCCCCCCCCCCCACACACACACACCACACACACACACACACAGATGAGTAGCTATTGTGTCTCATCCTAAAACTACATTCAGTATATCTTACGAAGTGTAAGCGAGTGGGGGACGCACCTGATTTTTGCCCCGCTGTCCGTCTTCGAGTTCCGGTGAGCTGTTCATGATTCCCCATCGATCATTGAGCATTCTCCGGAGAAGAACAAACCAAAAACCGCCTGTCAGTTACAGGCGGTGGGTACGGGGGGGAGGGGAGGGGGGACGAGACACTTTGTCGTTCAATCGTTTTTCTGATCAGTTATTCCATGGAAATAGACAAATAACCTTTAGGGGAAAAGAAGAAAAGGAGAGTGAGGAGAGTGCGAGAAGACACTGATCTAGCCTCTACTCCGGGACCACACTGACTAATTCTGGTCTAAAAGGGGCGGCGAAGACTCCCGTACCACACACATCGTAATACTATACGTACTTGATAAGGAAAATAATAATAAATAAATAAAACTCCTCAAATTTCCATAAGCAGTTCTTCAAAGTATTTTTCTTTCCTTCTGGAGCGTTGAATAAAGTCCTCAGATATTCCACACTAAGTAACAGGGGGAAACGGCGCAAATCAAGTCGACGCACGCGTGTATATCCAAGCCAACGCAACTCAAAACACACACAAAAATATTCAGATTTTTCTGTCCAAAAACGAATAATGGGCGTTCAGTCCCGAAGAGTCGTTTAAAAGTGGTACAACTTTTGGTATTGGTATTCCTGAGCCGTTAGCGGGATGGAAAGATTGTGGCGGTAAAGATGCTGTGATTTGAGGAGGGAAATTCAATCCGTTCCCCAGGGTGTCCTAGTTTACCGGACAGAGGGTGAGGGATGTCTCGTTTTGACAAGACTAGCGCGGCAGAGCAGATTAACGGGTTCCTACTCGCGAGCCAAGCTCCTCGCTCTCCTCCAGAAGCTGTCCGTTAAGCGCGCTCACGGTGCGCGCTCAGTTTCGCTACCAGACACCATAGGATACGACTTTTCCACACCCCTCGTCTAAGAAACTCCCAATCCGCTCTCAGTAGCTCAACATGCAGTAAAATGACCCGTCACGATAGACTGGGTGAGCGATGGAAGTCAAATTGAATTCGAGGACGCAATAGAATAACTGAAGTTGTTTTTAAATGAGCAGTTCATTTTATTGATACTTGAAGCGCGCAGTTTGAGCCAACCGAAACCGTTATGATTCGGCGCACAGATGTTTTTGTCATGTTATCCATTAGATATTCTGCCCTTGCCAGTTGCCGGTGATTACTGACAGCACAGAGATTAATCAGGCGATCCTCTCAGTGTCTGTCAGTTTAGCAACAATTACATTTTCCTCACAATTACTGAATACATACAGGTGCAATTCACTTGATAAAAGGGTCAGTTGCACCCAGTGTAATAATGGGATGATTAGGCCCAAGAGCCCCATTTGGAAACATATTGTAGTCAGAGGAGTCATTAGCGGGAAGAAAGGTAGTGATGATTCTAGTGAGATTTCAGCTGAGGCCCTGCATAACTACAGCCCTGATTATGGTGTCCCCATCAAAATTTCCAAAATTTTATTAGACATCAACAACTTAAGGTTTCAGAGCAGAACAACCTTTATTATTGCAACAACATATTAGTATTTAAATTGTGTACAAATGTACTGACTGAAGGCCAGTAATCAACAAAATATAACAAAACCTGTATTGTCTGATGGTCCTCACTGGATGCTGCCTGTAACAAATTTTATGATACTGGCTTAAGGTCCATTCACACCACGGATGATAACTATAGCAATGCATTTTTAATAATCATTCTAATTCAATGAGAATAGTGAATTCCACAAAATGGCAACCAATCTGCTTTAAGAGATTGCGAGATGACATAACAGCACACTCTGCATATTGAGCTAAACAAAAAACAAATTACACATTACAGATATTAGTTTTAACATTTTGGAAAATCCGCTACAGATCAGTGGCAAGGCTACATAAGAGTGCAAGCGTACATACAGCGTGCCACTGGCCCACTCAGATTGACGGCTGGTTCAACCAATCAAATGAGTAAAGATTTAAGACATTATTTTACAATAATTAACATACACTCACATGCATGAACATACGAACTTGCATGTGTAAACGTAAAAAAAAAAAATATATATATATATATATATATATATTGTAAAAGTTAGTAGTAATAAGATCCCGGCTGTAAAACAGTCCTCGATTTGCCTTTACTCATCGTCCCACCCATCACACCTGAGGTAAAGTTTCTCTAGGTTGAACTTCCTGACTATTTCAAATGACATTGGAAAACACCGCATCATCATCATAATAGTGACACAATATTTTGGATGTTCAAAGCAGAATATAATGTCACTCTAAAGGCTGGAAAACACTATACAACTTTTGCCCTGATTTTCCCCTGATTTACAGCCTGGGGAAGTTGACGCTAGTTGCCGAAAGTCAGAGGCAGTCTGCAGATTAGAGTTGACAGATTTCATAGAAGATCGCATAGTGTATGATAGTCACAGACTCAAATTTTTTAGCTTCAGACTTTGATTCTATCATTCAGAGGATATCAAACATGTTGGATATTTTCAGGCAATTTTTAAACACAACAAAAAACACAACAAGGCGCACATTTCTGCATGAGTTTGTTGTGATCGGAACAACTTTAAGGTCTGGTAGCGTTTGATCCTAAGTCGTTTAGTGTATGATGCCCAGTTTATCCTTAGTGGTGTTTACAAAGTCAGCAAGTGTATGATGTAGCATTTTAAAATCTGTTCAAGGCTGGAATACACTACACTACTTTTAAAATCTGACCAGATTTTAAAACACTAGGCATCATTTACTAACTTACTAGTCACAGAGGAAAACTGGCCATCATACACTACCAGTGGTTCTCACTTCCAGTCCTGGGGCCCCCCTGCTCTGCACATTTTGCATGTCTCCCTTACTTAACACACCTGATTGAGATCATCAGCTCGTTAGGAGAGAGATCCATGAACTGAACTAATGAGCTGATGATCTCAATCAGGTGTGTTAAGTAAGGGAGACATGCAAAATGTGCAGAGCAGGGGGCCCCCAGGACCGGAAGTGAGAACCACTGCGACTAAACAACTGATGATCACACACTACCAGACTTTAAAGTTGTTCTGATCACAACAGACTAAAATATTTTTTGTCAATGAGAAATGGCAATGACACATTGTACTTAAGTAAAGATGGGTTTTATGCATAGTTAATAGATTACAATAACATTAAGCTACTTTTAGTAGATAATGACATTTTAAGTTGAAGTTAAGTTAAATTTCCATCCCTATTTTTATCTAATGTAGGCTATTGTAAAAAGATTTTTGAAATAGGCACTGAGTTCACTCTATGTCACCATGGCCCACTCAGTTTAAAATGTCTGGCCTTGCTTTCACTTTAATTGCAAACAAAGGCACATGTTTTATGTATCATTAAAAACTATACTGAAGAGTTTTCAATACAGTTTAACTTTTACTTTTACTCTAATCTCATAGGGATGCACACATATCAGTACAGAGAGTGTGTGCAAACTTTGATGTAACAGGATTGAAGAGAGGCAGCATCCATTCTAAACCCTCTACAGGGCCTCAGGAAACCACCACCCCATACTGAGACTACTTGATAGTGCACAGAGAAGAGCTTTTGGATGTAGGTGTGTGTGTGTGTGTGTGTGTGTTAGTTGGTGCATCCAGTAAGACCTGCATCTCACCCAGAAGCCTTAGGCCAAGCGATGCTAGAAAGACTTAAACTGAAAAGGGGGCGGGTGCACCTTCCTATGATAAATGTGGACATTGTATTCTTTGCATGTTTGTGTGAGTTGTCTTGGCTCTGAATACAGTATGTTCTGTTTTTAACATAAAAAATGGTGCTCTGCCTTTTTATGTGTGCTTGCAGAAGTGTGTGTTTTCACGGATGGTGGAGCATGACGACAGAAGCAGAGATCTGTGAAGAGGCAGTGGCCTGCATGCTCTCCCTCAAATGCCAGAGTCAAACTTTGTAAAACATTTTGTGAAGAAGGGGTTGGTGGTGGTGGTGGTTGGGGGGGGGGGGGGGGGGGGGTGATGGGTATGACAGCAATGTTTTTTTTAAATCTAGTTCTTAGTAACGCACTCTTTACATTCATGTTGGTTTCATATTCTGAAACGTTTATACCTTATTTTAGAAATGTTTAAAATGAATCATTCTAAAAATGAAATGTGGTATACCTTAATTGACTAAAATCTTATTTTCAAAAAAGTTTTTAAATACATATTTTGTTTATAAATAATATATATATATATATATATATATATATATATATATATATATATATATATATATGTGTGTATGTATATATATGTATATATATATATATATATATATATATATAGAAATAATTAAACCATGAACATAATTTATAAACAGTATTTGATGTTTTCTAATGTACCAAACATTTTGGGGAATCTCACACATATAACACAATCTTTCAGAACATGAACTACCCATGCTTTGTCAATGTTTTCCAAATATTTGAAGCAGTGAAGCAGTTTTGTTTAAATTAAGCCAAACTACGTTCTTCTTTTCTACTTTTTAATTTTTAATGAGGCAATTAAAAGGCTTATGCCACCCCAAAAATATAGAAAATTAATTTTAATTTCAGAAAGTAAAACCATGCCATTAAAGAAGAGCTGTAAAGAGCTGTTTCTCAAAGAGGTGAAAGTAACCCTGGCATCTTGGCCAAATTTGCCCATCGGCTACTATCAGTCATGCCTACAAATCCTTCCCATGTACACTGACTGGCTACAGTCCGATAGCTTGTGTGATGGGCGTTCTGAAGCCCATGATGATCTCTGATGAAAGAGATTCTCCCACACTGTGAAGTGTGAGGAAAAAAAAAAACATATCTCACATTACACTTATTATTCTCCTCACACAATTCATCCAATTCAGAAAGAGACAGTTAACTAAAGCTTCAAATGATAGTATGTGTTTTGTAATATTACACACGAAATAAGTCATGCACACACACAAAGAGATAAATGTAAAGAAACTGAAAATGTAATTAAACCAGACTGTGCCACACTCACCTTCAAACAGTGTGGTCCAAAAATCAATAAAAGGTCCAGGTGGACAAAGGAAGCAGTCCTATTAATATATAATGATAGTGTGAGGGAGAAACCAAGAGGGGGGGGGGGGGGGGTGCGAGGAAAGAGGAGGATGAGCTTTGTATATTGTAAACCTTGACGACAACAATATATTGTGGAACTGTAGAGAGTGGAGCAGAGAAAGACGAGCAGTGATTTTCCCCCACTGTTTCCCAGGATTGGTTGGGAATGAAGCTATAACTGCTGCAGTAAAGAGAGAAGCAGTAAAGTGAAAAGTGAAGGAAGGAATCCTTTTATCGATTCGCTCTCACATCACATGCTCTTCCCTTCTCTGCAATTCAGCATCTCTCTCTCATCACACACACACACAGGCAGGAGAGCTTGGCACATAAAAGGTGACATTCTCTGATGGAGTAATTAATTAGTAGCAATAGCAAATCACATGCGATCAATGATGCTGGTGATGTAGCGATGATGATAATCATCAAATAACAGAATAGACCAATAGGTCCACTGAACATCAAGTAGACTAAGGTTTTAAATCAAATATTTTTTTTAAAATTATATGAATCTGCAGAGGTTGGTAAACTATGGGTGTTTTCATCCAGCCTGTGAGGCAGTTGGTCCAAAATAGCTAATTTGATGCAATATCAGTAAAATCCAATAGATGTAGCCTGTAGTGTTTACACCAGCCACGCCGTGGCTCTCCGCGCTGCTTCACTAAAGATAGGCGCCTAGTCTATTTTTGACACACAGCAAATTCAAAATAAAAAGTTTTTTTTTTTTTTTATCTTGCAAAGATATGCTTTTTTCTTCTGTTTTCCACACACATTTGTATGAAAATGGATACAGTACTGTATTTATTTATTTATTTTCTGGATAATAAATTGCGGGGGTGGGGGGGTTCATCTGAAACGTGCTGCGATTTCCAAGGCGACTTATATTAAGCAACCAAGGTCAAGCGCAAAGCACGCACATTAGGATTGGTGACAAATGAGTAAAATCAAGCCAGTTTGTTTTGAGTTTGTATTGTGCATTTCTAATGTTTATAAACGTTTTGTTTATTGTACATTCTGAATAAAATTATCAAATGTGTCTTATACACCAATGCAACTTGCATGTGTCATAAAAAAAACCCATCATTAATGAGTGTCATAAAGTGCTCATAAAAAAATAAAAATAAAAAAAAGGTAGAGATGGTACAAGAATAGAACTGCCACCTAGGCCTATGTACAAGTATACATACAGTACAGTAGTAAGTGAGAGTCAGTTTACCAAAAAATAAAAAATCAAAGCTTCATTTGTCATAAACATATTATGCGGCTCCTCACTTAATGTGGAAAACTTGATGTGGCCCTCAAGTCAAAAAGTTTGCCCACCACTGAACTACGGCATTTGGCCATTTTAACTTTCATTGCATGAAGAAAAAAATTCACAACGTTTAGCTTATAATAATGTTTTCTAATTTGAATGGTATGGGTAGGTTTTCTTGGGAAATTCGAGCATGGCACTGCGTCATTACGTCATGTCTGTAAACTAATGCTGTCAAACGATTAATCACGATTAATCGCATCCAAAATAAAGGTTTTTGCTTGCATAATATATGTGTGTGTTCTATGTATATTTATTATGTATATATAAATACACACAAATACAGTATATATTTTGAAAATATTTACATGTATTTGTCCATAATTTTATTCATAAAAATACATTATATAAAAATAAAATTTCTCTGAAATATATACATGCATGTGTGTGTATTTATATATACATAATAAATATACACAGTACACATACTTATATTATGTAAACAAAAACTTTTATTTTGGATGCGATTAATCGCAGTTAATCGTTTGAAAGCATTGCCGTAAACATAAAAGGAGTCCTGGCTACTAGGCTATTTCATGTGAGGATCCTGCAGGTGATGGATCGTTTATAGCCTTTTCTCACAGCAGCTAGAATAATTAAAACTATCATTTTGATGTCAGATTGTAATCCAGAAAGGATTATGTCTTTATGAAACACATGTGAATGAAATTAAATTATATTCCAGTTTTAAATATGCTTCTGATTATAGATAGCCTGGGATTACACAAGATTTGTATTTTAAAGAAAACCAGTTTGAAGGGAGCATAATTTGCTTTTTGGGTTAAAAGAATTTCTTAATATGAAATTCGAATGGCATGACAGTTAGATTAGTCACACAATGCTGATGTTGTTAACATTAATAATTTGAGAATAAAGTATAACAATAATAATACTTTGCACGGTTTGATGTGATATGAGCTAACCGATCTTTAGATTAAATCACCATTGGTAGCACGATTTATGGTAATGCTTTTTTTCTCAGTTGGTCAGAACAAACCTGACTGACTTATTACTTGTTCAGATGGCAATATACGGTGAAAATTCTTATTTGTGTCATATATTCCAAGATGTAGGCTAGAATCTCTGATTGCGAAGTACAGTAAACATACACACTGGTATGGTTACTGACAGCCACACATACTCCTTAAAACATTAGATTCATCCTCGCTTGAGCACAGCCCATGCAAGCAAAATAATTTTGCACACAGCTGCAATTCCAGGTTTTCAAACAGAGATGGAGACAAAGAGGCAAAACTTACGGACTGCAGCTTTAAATAAAGATGTGAGTTTGACCTGAAACAACCCACGCTTTTTGTCTTAAGTAGCTCTGTTAGAAAAGTAAAACAGTTTTTTAAAAATGAAATGTGATCAGCAGGAAAGGCTGAACAGGATGAAATAAGCTCACGTCAGGCTGATTTTGTTCTACATCATTCTAGCTACTCACATGGGTCTCTCAGCTCGATGGTTTCTGCCTCTGTGATTCTGCCATTCATGTCTGTCTGTCAGTGCAGGACATCAGTGAGAGGTTTGTAATTATCTGCGACGCTCCCTTGAGCTCTGCACTGGAATTTCCCAGTGTTGTGGTTCTCCATGGCTGGCATTCACAAAAGGCCAGAGGGAACAGGTGAATAGAACCACACTGGAAGCCACTGTAAATAACAGCCAAACGTGTCCCCACAGGCTGAATCAGGATATGTTACCAAGCTTCAAACCATAAGGGAGAGAGAATGACCTTCTGCTAGTATCTTTAGTAGCTTAGTGTGCGTTTTCATACTTGTGTTTTCACTGTTGTCCACCATTAATCTCCATTCTACTTTTTCCTATCCCATTTTTCCTTCTCATAAATTTTGCTCGCTCACGCAGTGCCTCATAGTTGCACGAGGATGTACGGTTCACACAGTCGAGACATCATCAGTTTGGAGGGACATGTTTGGCCATAATGAATCGTAACATTTGAATCCTCATGACAGCCTTTCACCTTCTCGGCCCACTTTTCATCATTCAACTCAGCTGTCTCTGGCTGTAACTCAAACATAACAAGCTGACCTTTTGAAAGCATAACAACTATATTTTAAATTCATGGCATTTTTCTCATTCCCCAACCCCATCGTTTGAAAGCTGTAGAGCAACATCCTTCTTTTCAGCAGGGAAAAGGGATTGAGGCCAAAAAAATTAAAATGGCATTAATCCCAACCCCGCTGCTTTCAAAATAAAATAAATCACTTTACTCTTTCTTACAACAATATTTGGCTGGAGACCTCGTTCTACTCTACACAGATCATCAATGCACCAGAAATGACCCTTATGAGTCGTCATTCTCAACAATCTTCTCATTTAAATGCCACATACCGGGAAACAGCATTTAAGAATGTCGAAAAGCCCTATTTGATATTTAAAGAGCAGATGCAGTCTGGACAAATTCAGATCATCACATTCACTCCAGCGTGAATGAAGACAACTGAATCACCAACACATCTGAGAGCAGGATAATGATCTAGGATTTGATCAACTGCTCCTTCAGTCTTACTCGAATGGAAGGTCATGTGCTCTGAAATACAAAGTTAAAATGCTGTCCTCAACTGACTCTCAACAGAACAAGCTATTACTTGTCTTGAGACTTTAATCACAAAATATCTCGGCAGCTCTTCTGCTAGCTCAATTTTGATCTTAAAAAAAAAAAAAACACACAAAAAATGTGGGAAGAGGTAATTCTGATCCTAGATCTGGAGTTGGAACTACTGCCAGGATGATTCTCAGAAGACCCAGTCAAGATTCTTGTCTTATTTTAGTCTAGTTCAATGTTCTTTATACCAATTTAAATTTTAATTTGGGCTGCAGAAGTTCTGAGGCCAGCTGTATCAGCTGTGATTAAGTTCAACTTACCCTAGCTGTAGAAATTTCAAAAAAATTCACAAAGACAAAATTGTCTATTCTCAGTTGTGTAGCAATGGATGAAACACAGCTCAAACCCGTGTATTGTTCACGGACTTAATTAACCCCGAATCTGTGGTGGCATCACGGAATCGCTGAAAATTCTGTGATGGGCTCACAGAAGGCATCAACCGTCGTCCATGCACGGATTCACTGGTTCAACACCAGCGCTGCATCGGACCACGTAAAAAGAGTGACTCCGATGCAGTTATACTTTCACTAGAGTAGCCTACCTGACCCCACCCCTACCCTAAACCTACCCAGTTCTGAACAATAATGATGACGATAAATTTCCCAGTATCGCGTCGGCATATTGATGCTAAGGGTTTCCGTGCGTGGAGCACGGCTGATGCCTGTCACTGACTTACATTGGTATCAGTTCTGTGAGCCCATCATGGAATTTTTTTCTGTGAGCCCATCATGGAATTTTCGGCAACTCCGTGATGCCACCACAGATTCTGAGGTTAATTAAGTCCGTGAACATTACACGGAATTCTGTGAGATCACGTTGCTCAAACAGAAATCACTTTCAAACCAAGCTTTCTGTTGGACGATTCGGACAATCTGCATGACTGACTGAGCCTGATGCGAAATCTGCAAAACAAATTATCAAGTTTATTCTAATTGAAATGACTGGATTTTACACACATAAAATCACCCAATAGTAAATGTGAACTTACTTTAAGTTATAATTCCCAAACTGCTATATATTTGACTGATTAAACTTAGTTTACACCACTTCAAAGTTTAAAAATGTTAATAATAATAATGGAATGACTGAAATAAGGTTTGAAAGCACATCAATGAGCTCATGTTTTACCAGACAGACTTCTGTCCTTTACATATTTGCACTTTTTTAACTTTTTTTAGAGAACATTATAAATACACATTTTTACTATGCTTACTAGATCAATAAAGAACATATTTTGTGACTACACATTATGTTGCAAGTAGCTTTATGGCAAACCTTGCCTTAGTCCAAAAACAACAACAAATGGTGCAACCAAATGAAGTACAGACAAACTAACTATTAATTACTAAGCCCATAGTGTGGGATTTAGACCCCATTTTAAGCCAAACAGCTGATCCAAACTACCCAGGATTGGAATTGTATCTGCTCATTTTTTTATGGAAATGGTTATAAGGGAAACTTGTGTGAACAAAAAAACCTCTACTTCAACAGAAACAAGTCAATTCGTAAATACCAGCTAAAATCGTATTCCACTCTCTCTGTTCTTTTAACAAGGGCTCAGTACTTGAGAAGGTGATGCTCTCCACCTATTCCAACCTTTCTCCTGTAATTTGAAAAGACTTCAGAAGCCTAGCTGCTGTCTGTAAACCTACAGATTATGAATAGCTTTCCTTATGAACAGAACCAAAAGCTTATCTTCAGGTGAATTCACAGACCAGGAGGCTTTTATTTGGAAGCTTCCATTTATATATATTTTTTGTGCTGTTTTATAAGTATAAAAACTAGTCCCCTAAATGTTCATGAAAAAATAACCTTTAGAAAAACAATCAACTAATGGAAATGAAAATGTACAGAAAGAGTAATCAAGTATTATGAGATATTAAAAGACACTCTTAAAAAAAAGTACACACATATATTTACATACATACATATATATAAAACATTTAATAGCAGCTTTTTCATAACAGTGTCAGCATTAGTGCAATGTACCAAAACGCTTCTTAAAAACCACCAAATCAATAATCTCAATATCAAGCTATGGTATGAGATTCCTCATGCACCGCTGTGTTCATCTGACAATAAATACAACTATACTAAATACAAATTAATCATTAATATAGAGCTTTTGTATTTCACTGAAATGGCATATCTTTAGCATTTGTTCCCACTACTCTTTCCCCGTTTCGATCTGATTTGATGATGCATGGCACTTTACAATCAAATTAAATGTAGCAGAAAAACAAGTTTAAAAGAGCTTTGTTTGAAAACAAATGCTTTGTTGCTAGGAAACCGCTGTCTGAGCAGTTTTTTTCTCCTCTCTCTCTCTCTCTCTCTCTCTCTCTGGATGAGTGTTTTTGTGGAAAGGACTGACCAGAGTGTTTGACATCTCTACTAAAATTTAGGAGAGATTTTAAATATGGACTCACAGCAAAGCAAATGATACTAATAATGTTCTCTTTATACCTTCTACATACAGGCTACTTTTGGAAAAGATTGTCCTGTCTGGCTGGGCTGTTAATTTCCTTAATCAAAAAGTTTCTGTTGCACTGCTCCACTGAAACTATACTGAAAGTAAACTGAGAAACCTTAACATTTTCAGACAATCCAGAGGGATTTCTATCCCTAACAATAGAGAGTCCCTCGACATGAAGGGAAAAAAATAAACCCGGGTGAAGAACCCAAATGAAGGTGTGTGTGTATGCGTATGAGTCCATTCCATTGAATTAATATAAAAAAACTTTCATTTCAAGTTATTCTAACAAATTGACAAACGAGAAAATTTGCAGAAATGGAGGTGAAGAATGGTTAATCGAGGGGAGGAGGTGAGCAGAAGCATAAGATGCATGGCAAGGAACAAAAGGGAATACAATAAAATACCAAAGGCAAAAAGAAAGATGGCAGGCTTTCAAAAGTGTTGAGGAGGAAATATTCTGTCTATTGATTTTTAAAACTTTTGTTTTCTATTCATTTGCCTTCTGTCAGAGTTTCTCAAAGGGCGGGACATGAAAAATTAAAGGTATTATTTTTAAAGACATTCAAATGTCACTGTGTTTTAGATACTTTGAAAAAGAAGAAAAACAATATATTTGAAATAATAACTGTAAAGGGAGCAGGTTGTCATAAGACAAACAAAAACATGAAACACCCAATAACTAAACTGACTGTGTGTCTCTGGTTCTAAACTCAGCATGAGTTCACCCAAAAATATTAATTCTGTCATAACTTATCTTGTGTCATAATGTTGTTTCAAACACATGTGTTTTTTTTCTTCAGTGGAACACAAAAGAAGACAATGGCAAAAGCTGAGGGTTCTAAGTAAATACATATAGAAACAAATTTACAAGTGAATAAGTGCATGCATACATTTGTATATAAAAAAATATGTGCTAGGTGCACAACCACAAAGTGAGGCCTTGTGGAGCGAGCACACACCAGAAATACACTGTTTGTGTGGGATGCATCTCTGAAAGAATACGGCTATAAAGTTCCATTTAAATACTTTTACAAACATTTGTTAATGAAGCCTTGAATTGTTTCTGTTTCATTCCCTGCTGAGAATTTGGACGTGCAGACACATTCAGTCTTTTTAATTTGAGAGCTTCTGTTGCAAAAACAGCTGGTCTTTATTAGAGAAAAGCACAATATTGTGCTGTTCTTCCTTGCTTGTATAACTTCTGAGTTTCTTTCATTCTTAATGTATGAATAAAATAATTTAAAAAGTTCCTTCCTTCTGTCCATCCAACAAGCACTAAGATCCCCTCATCTGTCTATGAGTGATGGATGCTCCCTTGCTGCCTTTTTCGTCAGCTCCAGTGGTTTGGGCTCTTTAAATCACAACTGACATTGTTTGCAGAGATTAATAGTTCATAGTCAAAGTGTGTATGAGCGATTGTTGTTGTAACCAAGCAGCTAGCGTTCCAAACCAGCAGAGAATTACTGTCAAGATTTGATGTGTGTCATCTACACAAATATACAATGAAAGCCCATAAATTATTCTAGCATTAGAGAATGAATGTAGTCTGGCATTTGTTTGTGGTTTTACATTTTAAACCCTTATTGAAAAGAAGTTGAAAAGGTATCAAACACATGACTATGAAGTTGTGCATGCGTGGTTGTGACAGTTTTGTGATAGGAAAGGTTTTTCAAAGGTTTATCTATTGTGCTTAGGACCATGACAGCATTTTGTAAACAGAAAATTAAGTTTTCCTGTTGATAAGCAGAGAAATCTTAGAACTGTCTAAATTTAATTACTTAGTTGTCCTTTTCATGCCCAGAAGAAAACTCTAAAGCAAATCCTTTTTTAAGAAGCCTGTTCATCATCTATAAGAGAATGAAAGAAAAGATTCAGTGTTCATGGACACTTTTGTGAATTCTTGATTATGCAATCAATTATCATTCACCCTGATTTGGTAAAGCCCCAGACATCTGCTGAGTAAACGATTGTAGCCAACTATGATGAAGGCGTGACTCATGAATATTAATTATGTGTCTGGATACTCCAAAGTTATGAAGCAATGTCATCATGACCCAGTACATTTTAATGAGCTAAACCTTCACCTTTGTAAGACTGTTAATTTTGCCACCTCTGAACTAAATTGGTACTACTGCAGAAACACTGGAATTGTTATGTCATTTCACTTCTGTTATAGAATTGGTACTTAAATGCCTGTACTTTTAAAACTCCTAGTCCTCACTCACTGTTAGTTGTGCAGCAAATGGAAATGAAGGATAGTGAAAGTCATTACGCTACTGAAAATTGCTTGCACATCTCAAATTCACTGATGATTGATGTTACACCTCCAATATACTGCAGTTGGCCAACTGAACCATGCTTTCCAGCTGCACAACATTAAATACAAGGGCACACTTGTTTAGAGGATGTACTTGGATGCCACGTACGTGTCTCCAACAATTACTGCTCTTTAAACCTTCTCCAAATTGAAGCTTTTCCACCTTACTTATCTTCCACCAGATATTTTAAAAGTTCAGAAGTTTTCATCTTAAGCCTAATTATTGTCAGTCTCGCAGAACTACTGACCTTGTGTACTCCATAGCTTATCTTTAAAAACCTTAATAAAACTTCAGTCTCGCATCTTAAAAGCGTCTGGTAAAGACTCCACAGAATCATCAACCATTCTTGTGCCACCGTCCCAAGCATCCTCTTCAAAGTAGGCCATATTCAGTAATCTCCACTGATGTGGATCTGCAAATCCTCCTGTAAAAATGCTGCTCCTTAATACTCAGTCATTGTTGAACAAGTCCCTTCTGCACAGCATGGTATTGTGATAGCGATTACGCTATTCTTAACGAAACAGCTCCCCCAGGACATGAGCACTTTGAAAAGATGCCCTACCTATGTGTAGTGTGCAATTATACTGTATGGTGTTTTTCAGAAACACTACCAATCCATGCCTTTTCCATGTCTTCCTACTGTGTTATGCCTTGCCGTGAAACTACATTGGCCATGTCTACCAATTACTTAACTTGTGACCACATAAATCAAGCACTGGATTTTGGGTCAAGGAATGGGTTAGATCTTTTAGAAACTTATTTCCAGCTCTAAGCTATGTCCTCAAGGCAACTGGACATTAACTATCCTAAATTCTCTGTTCTAAAAAAAAGAAAAAAAAGAAAGATGCACCCATATTAAAATTCCGTCCAGTACTGATAAGACAATAGTTTTACATTTTTGTTACAGCCAATAACTGATAGATAACCAATATTAAAATTCCATAATTTGCCTAAATAAATGTACAAAAAAAAGTTATAAGTACTATAAATGCTATAAGTGTCAGTGTAAAGTCTCATGTCTGCTTGAGTTTGACTTTGAGTTGGTTTTGCACTGTTTTCTGTTCCTGTTCCCACCTCTAGTTAGTCTATTGTGTAAATAGTCATGTCAGCTGAGTCTTGTTTCTTGTATTAGTTCAGTGTATTTAAACCCTGTGTTCGGTTTAGTTCAGTTGTCTGCTATTGTCGCTTCTACATGGTTATTCTGTGTATCCAGAGTTTATGATTAGATCCTGCTATGATTAGATCCTGTTTCTTCATTTGCAACCAGCTGCTGACAATAAGTGCATTTGGGCATCACAGTATTATAAAGAACAGAAATGACATTTACCAGAATTCTTCAAGTTTTAGTGTTAAAGATTAAAATGATTAAATATTAAACTTCACTAAATATTAAAATAAAATGATTAAGTGTATGAAATTGCAATTTTACCACATTTTATGACCTCTTTACTTCAGCCCCAAAGCAAATACAATTCTGAAATATGAAGCCTCTTGATTGCTTACTCTACATCAGACCCATTATGCAGATTGTAAAGCAACCCACAGTAAATACATTTAAGTTCTGATGAGTAAAGCTAAAGGCAATCATTTCATGATCAGTTATCCTCCTGTATTCCATCACCACATTCCAGTTCTAGCAGTGTACAAGTGTAACCATTACAACACTTTTTTGGATTTTTTTGAAATAACAATCATCAAAAAACAACAACAATGCATATCAAATGCTGTCCAACTCGAGTATTGACTCATAGTTCTCCTTTGGTGTCGTCATCTTACAGAAGCATTTCACATTTTTCACAACTTTCTATTACAATGCCTACAAGAGCTGATAGTCAAAGCATCTCTCTGTACTGCAGATCTACCAATTCAAACAGTTTATGTTCAATGCCTAAAACAACTGAATTCAATATAATATAATGTAGTTCCGATAAAGCCAATAAGACTTTTTTTTTTTAGACAAGCCCTACAATCCTGTTATTAGTAGGCATATCATCCCTCTTTCAATCTTGCAATCATCTCTCTCTCTCTCTCTCTCTCTCTCTCTCTCTCTCTTCAAAAACAAATAACCATTTGAAAGGCAGTTTCAACAAGTCTGAAAAAATGTATTCATGCCTGCATGTTTCTTTCTGCCTCAACCGTGCCAAAGCTATCCTTGGAGGGATGCCTAAAAGCTCCCTAGAAAGCTTAAAAACAGACACTTTGCCAGAACAAGGAGGACAGCTCACTTCACCTCAGTCCTGACAAATTTACACCGACTACCCTTATAATTAGTGGAATATAAAGCCCAGCTCTGGGACTGTTAACCTGGTAGAGCCGGAAGGGCCTAATATACTAGATAACATTGCGTATGTACAAAATAAGTATAGGAAAGTGTGTATCTGGATTTAACAATAAAAAATAAAGATCAAAAATACAATGTGAAAAGAGACTGGTAGGTCAAAGCCCTCAGACCAAGTAATCAAACCAAATATGAAAACATGAAATAGGGTTAATACTCAAATCTGAAGCAATCCAATTACGTTATATTTATGTTATGAAAGTACTTGAAAAGCATTAAAATACAAGCTAAAAAGAGGAAAGATCGTATGCACTGTGAGCTTGTTTGAATGAGAGCAATGATTTCTGGGCTCATGATGATTTTGATTCCTGAAGGCCATGTTCTTGGAATCGTGTTCAGAATTGCAGAAATCATATTCCGAGAAGAAAGAAAACATTCTCACTTGAATAAAAATCAATCTGTGGCATGCACTTGACTCTGAGTAATGTGCAAGATGGCCTAGCAAGATAAACTGTATAATGCGGGAGAGAAGTGTAGGTCTGTTTGGAGAGGTCTGAGCAAATAGCACAGAGCTGTAGAACCCCATGAGGAAGTGCACTGGTGGCATGTGCACTGCATAACTTCGTGCAGAAAAATGGGCTGCCTGTCCTACTTAACCCTGACCCTGACTGAAATGATAACCCTGACCATGGCCTTCGCAAAATGATGAAAAATACCACTGCAGTTCAGCAGTGTTTTGCTGTAATAAGTCAAATGTAAAGGACACACTTATATGTTGCACTGTGTAATTTTAAAAGCTCTTTCAGTGATTCGATGATGTCAGGCAACAGATTTTCTGTTATCAACACACTCAGCATCTATAACCTATATAATCTACTACTTTTAATATTGTCTAGTACTGTTAATATGTATGATGTAGTATCAATATAAAAATGTGTCTCAAAATTATATGCAGATGAGGTCATGCATAATAAAAAGGAATTGCAAGCCACATTTATAGTTATTTTAAGGTCTTTCTTGTATGTTAAAGGAATAGTTCACCCAAAAAGAAAATGAAAATTCTGTCATCATTTACTCGCCCTCATGCCATTCAAAACATGTATGACATAATTTCTTCCTTAAAACACATTTATTTTTAAGAACTGAAAAACTTACATAAAAAGTTTGTGTGTGTGTGTGTGTGTGTGTGTGTGTGTGTGTGTGTGTGTGTGTGTGTGTGTGTGTGTGTGTGTGTGTGTGTGTGTGTGTGTGTGTGTGTGTGTGTGTGTGTGTTTAATGTGTCTCAGTTGAAAAAGTTTGAAATTATGTGAGGGTAAGTAAATTATGACAGAATTAAAAGTTTTGCACAAACTATCCTATTAAATCATTTTAAGAACTACCATTAGAAGCAGATCTACCCTATTAATAAAATATCTTGTTAAACTTTAAATAAAATAAAGATTAAACCAAAGTAAGTTTTACAATAAAACATTTCAGTCTTTCTACTTCAAAAAATGTATATTAAATTTCATATGTTTTATTCACCATTTCTTTGCAATTATTTGCAAAAATTATTTCAAAGTAATTTTTTAGTGTGGGTATACCTGTAGCGTCTCCATTTTATAAAGCAGAAAAACATATTTATGCTGTAGTAAAATATACTTTAAGATTGCCTGCAGAGTGCTTCAAAATGACTCAACTCAACCAGTCATTTTATCTGAATTTTAAGTTACTCAGACCTACCTTTTAGAGGTATCACATATATATAAATATCACATGCATAATCATTCAGATGGTCTGAATAGCAGCAGTAGACTGTCAAAGCTCTGAACCTCCAAAATAAAGGATTTTTTTTTATTATTCTTTATATTATTATTTATTATCAATTAATTATTATTATTATTCACAGTCTCGTATATTTAGGCCATTGTATATTGTTCTCATACTTGCAGGTGTCTACATCTACACACTCATATGGTTAAAGCAGCACACATAGTGACTGTGAGAAATAACGAGGGACCACTTATTTCACGTGTTAGGGTCATCCTCTCATTGACCTGGTCGTGTGGTTCGTTACGGACGAGAAGATTTCAAGTGTTCTCGTCTTCTCTTCTGGCTTTCTGGTAAGATGCTGGCAGTACAACAGAGCACTGGCAGCACTCAGCCACTTAATGAGCAGAACTCTGACAGCACTATCACACACTCACTCGCCAAGTGATGATCAGTGGGTGCATTAGTGAGCGGAGGGTTACATGGCTCTGCTGTTATCAGAAGCAAGCAGCTGATGTCTTAGCCTCCTTCCTTCTGCAATCCCGACTAATCGATTCTCTTCATCCTTCTCTCCACACATTCACCAACTCTATTTTTTCCCTCACTTCATCCTTGCCAGTTATAGGATTATTTAATCACTAATTTTCTCACTTTTATGTCCTCTGTGACTCAAAAGATGTGGATAGTGGTGTAGGAGGCTTTTTTCCCTCCAGGTTTTTTCTTTCAAAGTCATAGCTAAAAATCTATGTAACTAATTTCATTTGATTCATTGATAGTTTCTCTTACACAAAGCACTGGGAGAATTCCATTTGAAAGTGAGCACCTTTATGCTCCACTTATTCCAAAAGGCAGAACATCTGAAGTGAGCACTCCTACACAAACATGAACACATATGTTGCTGCCACTTGAATCTGAATGTTATCTTGATAAATGTACCGGCAAAACTGATTCTTATGGCTGCTAAGATTTTGGTGGAAAATAAAGCTTTTATGTCAAATATTGCTCAGATATATTCTACTCAGACTGTAATCTAATCAGATAAATATATTCTAATCAGATTTTTTTATCTGACTGTATAGACTGCAAGTTACATGCATCTAGACCAGGTTTGTACTGCATACACTTTACAAATGCACATTGGTTAATGATTACCCAATGCATAACAACTGATGAAAGAAGAAAAAAGACACATGAAATCTGACCACTCAGACTGAGATGTATTTACAAAAATCATATTCGATTCACATTTCAAACCACAAATGAAGGCAGTTTGCATCATGCTTGTCAAAAGCAGATTTTTCTAACTAAGATAAAGCTGAAATAAAATATGAATATTATGTGAAAAAGGCAGAGGTCATTCGTATCGCAGTCTGAGTCCAAGTACCACAACTTAAGTTCAGAAGGCACGCACGCACGCACACACACACACACACACACACACACACACACACACACACACACACACAAAGTCTGTTGGGTTGGAAGTCTGGTGCCATCTCAAATAAATCAATGGGAATTCCTGACAGGATTCAGTTGTTCATTTCCATTTGAAGCAATTCTTCAAGTAATGCAATGCACTTTAAGGGTAAAAATGCTATATGGAATCCATCCTCAATTGCAGACAACAAAGAGGTGTGCGTAAATCAAAAGGCAAAGCACACCTTTAGTGTTTTTCTTTTTTCTAGTTTAATAGCACATTTGTAAGAGGAAAAAAAACTTGCAATTCTCAGTCTGATCTATGTAAAGGAATGAAGAATAATGGATTCTAGGTCTTGCATTATCATTCCATTTAGATTTCATCAAGACACTGATGGGTTCATTCACTTCATAATAACAGCAGAACATAAAATAGCAAACTTCGTCTGTAGAATTGCCCAGGTGTAATTTGAACATATTTAGAGACTCATTTGCAGACACAGTGACAGTTTCTTCTCCTCCCCATATTCATTTTCATTTTCAGAACACACAAACTTTGTTGGCATCCTTGCTATATCCTTATCCCTCCCTCCCCAATCACCCCTACCCTACCAGATAACAGACTGAAGGAATACACCAGGTTTTTCTCTTTCCTGCATCTTCATCTTCTCTATTTGCTTGTTCTATTTTTGCTAGCAGCCTCAGGCCACTATTAGTTTCATATAAAGAGCCAAGCCTAGCTCTGCTCACAAGCTCTGTTTATTGTAATGTTGATGTTGCGTCTTCTTCTCGCTCTCGTTTGTAGAGGGGTAGGAGGGTATCTGAGGGCAAAACATGTTTGCATCATCTCGGGAGTGCAAAGTAAACTTCATTTGTTTCTTCAGTCCTTTCAAGATCTCAGCCTTAACCAGCGAGATATGAACCAGAATAGATTTAGGGTGACCAGATTCTGGCTCAGACCCCATAGCCCATGACATGAGGACAGTTTGTATGTTTCCACTGCTTTCTGGGCGGATCTGAGATCAGCATTTTTCTATCACTCTCTGCGTCACTTTGATCCCATAATCTTTTGACTTTGTGGGGTTTGCCAAACATCTGGAACGTCTGTGAGCACCATCTGTATCCTCATGTAGTCTAATACAGGTAAACAAACAAACAGCTTATTCTCTTTAAAATCCACTGGACCTTCTAGTCCATTAGATGATGAACAGGTACAGGATATGTAATAACCTCTCAGTGGAATACAGGATGAATGTTAATGAACAGAATATCTGTCTGTATTAGTCATAGATGGTGATTCACTTACAGTGACACTGTGTGTGAGGGAGGCTAGAAATTCATGTAACCTCTAAAATGTTTGAAGATAAATACTGGAAAATGTGTGAAATGTTACAAAACAAATTTGATTATGAAATGATAGCAAGCTCCATTCTCTCATACAGAATGAAGTCATATGCTTTTATAAATTAAGCAAAAAAAAAACGTGATTACTAATCATTTGATTTTTTTTTTTTTTTCAATTTAGGTTAACATTTTTCTTGTTTTTTTGCCCATGCACTTAGTCTCAAACCTGATAGATTAGTATTCAAATAAAATATGCACATTGTAAAGTACTTTTTTTCCCACTAAATAAGCTTGGGAAAATTCCAGTATCTGCACTTAAAACAAACACATCTACAGTAATTATGTCTAATCTGGGAAGGTCAGCAGTGTTCAGATGTTTGGGGTGAGAAATATGTTTTTTTTATTTTTATTTTTTTTAATACCTAAATATCAAACAATATAGCCTACTAAGGTTTTGCTTTTAAAAGTCCATTTTCGTCTCTCCTATACACTGTAAAAAATTTGCATTTTGAAAAATTGTCAAGGAACTTTGCTGCCGTAACATGGCCGCAGCAGGCGCAGTGATATTGTATATATATATATATACTTTCAAGCGCAGCGCCTGAAAGTAGTCCCCAGCTATATTATAACTAGATACCTAGCTGGGGACTACTTTCAGGCTCTGCGTAATATCACTACGCCTGCTGCGGCCATGTTACGGCAGCAAAGTTCCTTGATTATTACACCGGAATGAGAGTATAGTTCCTAGCCAAATAGGACTAGAAAATCGCAACTTTTCATTTTCCGCCGGTCTTAGTACACGATATAACTACAGAAGAGTCAAGTTTTAAATAGGAAAACTATCGAAACTCTTTGATCGTTTTTGAACGCGATGCTACTGGTCTAATAGGTCTAATAGCAATGATCTATGCTAAGCTATGCTAAAAGTGCTATCGCCAGACCCGGAGATCGGCTGAATGGATTCAAAAACGGTAAAACTCAACTTATTAACTCTGGGGGAGTTGGAGAATGAGCCTATTTCCAAAAAAAGTGGAGTGTTCCTTTAAATGATTCTGTTTAATCGCAATGACTCGCTTATTAACAATGACTTGCTGCCTCCTACTGGCGGCTTTAATTTCACATTTAAAGTATCTTAATTTTTAAATAATTCCAAATATCAGTATTCATGTTTAAAATATCAGAACATTATTTATGCAGTTGTAACTGTACCTTAAATGGTTGATGTCCTGCATTAAACAGTTTGTAAATGTTTCTAAATGCCACTTCAGATGCAGCTCATGTGTTTCCACTGCATTGCAAAGATGAATTTTGTTGATACTGATTTCATTTGCTTGGTAACAGCACAAATGTATTATTCTAATTGACAACTAAAATGTAAGAATTTGACTCAAAAGATAATGCACCATTTAGTCAGAAGTCAGGAAAAAAAAGCTTACAGAAAAAAAAAAAAAAAACAATTTACTACTTTAATTACAAAATAATGTCCAAAGTGTGGTGGTGCTTCCCCTATTGGGTTGCAGATCAGTGTTTTAGTAAATAAGGTGGTTATTTATTTATTTTTGCGCAAACAAAGCACTCCCGTTGCTTCCTAAAATTGAGGTTTAAACCACTGGAGTCACGTTGATTACTCTAATGATGTCTTTCCTACTGTTCTGGACCTTGAATGTGTAAGCTGCATAGCTTTCTATGGAGGGACGAAAAGCTCTCAGATCTCATCAAAAATATCTTAATTTGTGTTCTGAAGATGAAAAAAGGTCTTACAGATGTGGAATGGCATAAGGGTAATTAATGACAGAATTTTAATTTTTTTAGGTGAACTAACCCTTCAAGTTCAAAGTACCTCTTATGAGATTATTATTATTATTTTTCTTTAATTTTTTTTTGGGCAAACATTTGAAGTGTAAGTTTCATGAGCTCAGAGTACTTTTTGTAAGAATGGTAATATTCAGGTGACATTACACTAAACACTGGTTGAAGTAACCTCAGATAAATTATTACATTTTATGCTGTTTTTGATATTTTTGCATGTCTGTGAATGTATTAATGTTTAAAGTGCAATTCATGAGCTTTGTGTATCTTATGATAATTAAAATGCATGATTTTGTAAGGTTTACTATGTAGAAAATTTCAATGGATTTATCATTGTAAGGTATTTTTACAATATTGTTGTAGATTTTATTAAAATATGTCTTAAAATGTGTCAGTGTTCAGTGAATCATCATTTAATGTTTTTTTTTTTTAATTATTTTATTTTGGGACAATGGGGAATAAACAATTCAGGAAGGTTACTTTAGCTATATAAATTTGCTAATATACATTTTTAGATTATAGGTAAAACAAAAAATGTATGCTACTACTATTTAAAATATTTAATTGGGCCAATGGTTTGGTAGATTTAATGTTTTTTTTTTTTTTTTTTTTTCTTTTCAATTGGCTCAACATATTATTTCTTATTGAGCCAATGTTAACAGACTGTTGCCACAATTTAAAAAATTCAATTCGTTGAAATTCAATTGGGCCAATGGAAAAATTTAGATGTAATCAGTCGCTAGAAAATTTTGAGTTGGGGAGGTCTGAAATTTTTTACAGTGTAAGCGACAGATAAAATGGGACATATGGAAAATTTGATAATTAATAAATGGTACCAATGAGTATGCTTACATTGGAAGTTATTGTCTAGGTATATGCTGTTGTTCAAAATGTTGGGATCAGTAAAAATATTTTTTAATAATTCAATTATCATCACTTTAATTATAAATAAAACTGATTAATACTTTTATTCAGCAAGGACAAATTAAACTGATCAACAGCAACAGTAAAGATTTTTACACTATAACAAAAGATTTCTGTCAAATAAATGCTGTTCTTTTGAACTTAATATTCATCAAAGAACCCTGGATATAATGTAAATTGCATTCATTATTATGGATCTGATACATGAAAAGCATATACAAGATAAATGTAAATGTTATATTTGGCCTTTGTGTGCTGTGTGTAAATGAAAGAAGGACAGATTGTCGCTGAGAAATACAAGAGCAGTATTTATCTTCTAAAGAGCACATAATTACCACCAATCATGTTGTTATGCTTACAAGTAGCCTACACCACAAATTCACACACTATTCACATGGTGATCCATTCACATTCTCAGTACATCAATATTTCCATTCTTCCTCCCTTTCAGACTAAGAAAATGAGAAAATATTTCATCCATTTGGCTATTGTTAGTGTTTGCTGCTGAATTCTAGAGTTCTTGACCCTTTCCTCTCAATGGCTACTTTAAATCAATGTCTAAAACAAATATTTCTGCCCTCTGTATATGCGTGTGCGTATTCCACGAGCCGGTAATGTTTTTCCTCTCCTGTCAGTTTGTGTCCTAGTGGTGAAATAATCTCCATCACTGAGGGGAATATAATGAAATACATATAAAGCTTATTGGATGTATTGGACCATGCTGTACCATTGAACAGGCATGCAAGTCTTTACTCATAAACGGACTTCATAAGAAGAAAAATAATTTTCTATAATTATTTGCTCACTCTCATTTCATTGAAAACTTGTAACCTGTGGAACATAAAATAAGAGATGTTGAACACTTTGACAAAAAGACCAAGCTCTCCTCTATCTTAAGTGACAGACAGTGCTTTTCAAATAAAAGGGGCTTATTTCAACGTAATACGAATAGAGATCATCTACAACTCTTTTACCATCCATTGTCAAGTGAACAATTAATGCTACTTCTTAATTCATTACCCATTTTCAAGGATGAAGGGGTCTACTTACTCTCTATCCTTAAATCCCTGCTTTACCCCATATGTGCGGACACATGGAGGACGATTCTCACAGTCGCCTGAGTAGATAAGACTAAACCCTTCACTCCACTTAAGCCTGGCAGAGGAGAAAGGAAGATGGTTTAAATGACTAAATTGTCTTGATGTTTAACCATCATTTTGCTGAACTGGAACTGTCAATTCACTGGGTGCATTTATTTTTATTTTTTTTTTATCAATGCAGCTTATCATTTATGAGTCACTGCTTGAAAAGCATACTGCAAATAACTGGTTAGTCTTTTAACAAGCAATACGCACACGTATACGTATGCATATATATGTTGCGGTCCTACTCACCCCACTCTATTAGAACTGCGATCTCCGGCATCGGAGGCGGGCGCTCTAACAAGGAGGCTAAAGGCCACGGCCTCTAGCGTCAGTCGCTAGAGCACCTCTTGAGATCAGGGGAGTGAGGTTTTACCTGCACAGTACTTACCCGCTGGCCTCTGCTACACTCACCACCCTAAACCTCACTCACATCTGGGTCACGGCACCAATGTTGTGGTCCTACTCGCCCCGCTCCGAGCAGGATTCGAACTGCAGTCTCCGGCGTGGGAGGCAGGCGCTCTACATATACATACACACATACATATATATATATATATATGGAGCAAATGACAGACATAGTGGGTGTGGCGTCAGGCCTCGGAGAGGCTTTTATTAAACAGAAATAATAAAATAGTGGAGTCAGGCAGCCGCACGCGCTCCCCTCTAAGGTCCAGGGCGCGAGGGACGGTGGCTTCTCCAGTGACGTCTTCTACCTCTTGGCCCGTGGCATCACAACGGGACTTGGTCGGCCCGGCATCCTGGCCCAACGGCCATAACACGGGTGTGGTTTCGGCCAGACCGCGGGTCCGGCAGCACACGTCTCTGGCGGCACGGAAGTCTCTCGAGGAGAGGCGCACTCGGTATTTGAACAGCGGCGGTGATGAGGCTCCATTCGGTTCAGGTGCGCCTCATCACACGCCGCCAGCCCTCGCTGTTTCAGTGCCCCTCCTCTCTCACACACCCACTCCTGTCGGGAGCCTGGTGAAGGGTGGCGAATAAGGGACGGGGTGGTGATGATAATAAGGGGGAGGCAACCAACTCGTCACAATATATATATATATATATATATATATATACATATACATATACATATATACAGTGCCCTCCACTAATATTGGCACCCTTGGTAAATATGAGCAAAGGTGGCTCCAAAAATAAATCTGCATTGTTTATCCTTCTGATCTTTCATTCAACAAATTCTAACCTATCATTGAAGTAAAACAATTAAAAGTGGGGGGAAAATCTCATTGTGAAATAAATGCTTTCTCTAGTTCATATTGACCACAATTATTGCAATGTCCTTTTCCCAAGATAGCAGCCGTGAGTTTTCTCCTGTAATGCCTGAAAAGTTAGGAGAACACCTGATAAGAGATCAGAGACCATTCCTTCATGCAGAATCTCTCCAGATCCTTCAGATTCACAGCTCCATGTTGATGCTTCTCCTCTTTAGTTCACCTCACTCATTTCCTATAGGGTTCAGGTCAGAGGACTGGGACAGCAATGGCAAAAGCTTCATTTTGTGCTCAGTGACCCCTTTTTGTGTTGATTTTGATGTTTGTTTTGGATTACTGTCCTGATGGAAGATCCAACCACAGCCCATTATAAGATTTCTAACAGAGGCAGTCAGCTTTAGATTTTTTATCTGTTGATATTTGAGAGAATCCATGATGCCATGCATCTGAACAAGATGTCCAGGACCTCCAGCAGAAAAATAGGCCCACAACATTAAAGATCCAGCAGTATATTTAACTGTGGGCATGGGCTACTTTTTATCCCTGTTTGTACTAAACGCATCTACTAAACGCATATATATATTATTATTATTATTATTTTTTTAATTGTGTCAATTATCTCTTTAAAAATTGTAAACATTTGGGTGAAGTATACCTTAAAATTTTTGTACAAATTTGGGTGAACTCTCCCTTTAAGTACTCTTAGCTGAAAACTCATCATACTTATCACTTTTTTTGCTTTGAAAGCTAAGAGCAACACATTGTACCATAAACTGTCATGCTCGTAATCCCACAGCACGACTTTAGAGAAACTGAGTCCCATGCCATTGTTAGTGTTACGGACTGATCAGAGCATGAGACGTTCGGATCCATCTGCAGGCTTTTATTAGATAGAGACGTGGTCATAAAAGGCATGGTTCAAACAATGGCAAACGGGTATATTGAGGGCAAGGTGAGAGAATAATCCAAACCGGGCATGGTCGGTCGATGGCTAACAATATCCAGAGGGATTGACAAAAGGGGTAATCTGTAAACACGATCAATAGTCAGGGCTGGGGCAAACAGTATCCAAAACAGGGCCAGGCACACAGGTAATTAAAGATACACAGGCTAGAATCAAAAACACAGGAAAAACAGGCACGACGACCGACGACCGACGACCGACGACCGACGACCGACGACCGACGACCGACGACCGACGACCGACGACCGACGACCGACGACCGACGACCGACGACCGACGACAGGCTCCCGTAAAGTAGCTATCACAGAGATAAAGGCTGAACAATACTCGGCAACTTGAGTTGAGATCTGAGTGGGTGTTATATAGGGGGTGTGATTGGTTTCAGGTGAGCGTATGATTAGTGAAATGGCTGCTGGGAAATGTAGTCCGGGGTAACATGTGAGAGTCTGTGTAGTGAGAGAGTCATTATAATGGAAGAGTGACCTCTGGTGGCAATTGGACGCAAGTCCATGAATCGGATTCGTGACAGTTACGCCCGTTTCACACCGCACGCGTAAGAAGCACAGAAGCAGTATGTATGCAGAGCAGGAACAGTGCGCACCCATTGTGCTTTCATACTAGCAGCATTTGTCGTGCGCAGATGAACCACAGCATGTATCCTACAATACATGTCTGTCGTATTGTCATGTCTGTCGTATTCCCTAGCATTCAAGGGAATGTGCCATCTGCTTTGATGTATGATATGGCCAGCATACTCTGCTGGCCATATCAACATACATCTGTTCCACACACATATGTAAATAACATGCTGTATATAGGTAGTTTACATGATAAGAAGTCATCTTAAAGTTAACAAATGGCACTAGTTTTATTAATTTAACAGACCTTTGAAGTTTGGGCAAAAACTCGTGGACGTGATGTGTTTTTTTTTTTTTTTCATATGGTGATTGTGAAACACGTAACACCTCGCTAACATGATTTTATGGTGACATTTGTTATTTTTCATGTTAATCCTGTCAATATTGATCAAGAACAACACTGTGGCTTTAATTCAGCATAAGCGGCTTAGCAAAAATAGACTCGGTGCCGAAATGATCGCGGCACTGCTGCTCACGTGACGCTCCTGCTCCCGGTGTGAATGCACTCATTTGTTAACATGCACACCAAAAAAAAAATGCGCTGCTCACGTGCCGCTCACGCTTGCCAATTGTATTGCCAATTTAAAATGTTACATCTGACTGTATGCGGTATAAGTTAGTACCATCTTCATTACTCCAGAGTTCTTCAAAAGATAAAACATGAAATAAGTCAACAACGAAGTTGTAATATTCTTCTGCCACAGCAGAATTATGGCAAATATTATGAACGCTGTCATCAGTGAACTGTCACAGCTTTTTATAACACTGTTTGTGATGAGCACAAACTAGGTCACACCAAAGGTTCTGAGCAAACATGATAGTCCTCATGATTTATCATACTCTTTTAGCTGGTTTATGCTACTATTTTATTTACCCTGCAGGCTGTAGAGTTGACAACACAGCTAGTGGAATTTACAGCTCGTTTCACGGCTCCTTAACCCTACACTAAATGAGGGAGCACATATCAGTTTATGATTGTAGGGCTGTAAATACTAATCAAAACTTCTTAAATCACTTGCTAAAGGCTAATGTTGCTACATCAGAGATTTAGGTAAGACAAGGGAAAGAGATAGAACAAATGAAAGCTGAGGAAGCCAACACATGTTCAAAGAGCATTTGCTAGTCAAATTTTCTAACTTTCAAAATCAGTCCCTCCTCATAAATGTTATGTTTCATAAACAATGAGAGTGGGCATGAGATTTGGTTCAATGAATTTTCAGTGTCGGTTTACACCAAATGTGTTTTTGCATTCCACTGAGCTTCTTTTGCATTGTTTTTTTTTTAAATTTATTTATTTATTTTATGTAAACAAGCACAAGATGGATGTTTTAGACTGTTGTGCTAATTTCTAGTGTATTTTGCAGCCTCGGTGCCTTAAACTTGATGTGGGCAGAAACTGTGATTAACAGGAAAGTGTGTTCAAGTGCCAGCAGAAGACAGTGTAAAGTAATAGTCTTTGAGAGAAGCAGTCTATCAGCAGAAGTTAAAATCAGCTCGTAAGTGTATTTACTTGTCTCATTAGTGTTTAGCTCAGTTGTCGTTGCTAGGAAACGCTTGTTTTGTTTACTGTGTGGAGACATGCTGAAATCACGTTTGGTCTTGTACTGTATCGTGTCCCTTGTCAGTGTCGGGCGCTTGCTTGGTCAATTGTTGTGATTAACAGGAAAGTGTGTTCAGCTGAATTGGATTAGTATTTTGTTAGACGGGTATAAAAAAGCTTAGTTTACCGCGGTAGCCGTTGTGTGAAGGCCTCCTAGTGTGAAGACCGAAGAGTGTAAAGACCATCGACTCTACCTTGCAGGGAAATTGACAAAGGATAAAAGTATCGCTTTTTATTTTTCCTTTTTCCTACTAGTTTCACTTCTGTTTCAATTTTTATAACCATTTCTTACTATGTGCAAGTAAGTTGTTGCTGTTTTTTTAGCATGTGTGTTTGGCTCAGTGTTATTTTTTTAGGATTACTGATAAACTAATGCAGTTTGATTTGTACTTGTGATCTATTTTAGTTTTAGTTAGTTGTAGTAATGCTGTCATTTTATTAGTTTTTTATTATTATTATTATGTCTGCACAGTTTTTTTAAGTTTTAATTTGAGTTATTTTTGTACTTCAACATACTAAATGTAAATGTAAATAAATAAATAATAATAATAAAAAAAATATGTGTGTGGTTGTACATACACGCATGTAGTGTTTTTTTTTTGGTGTTTGGCTTAGTGTTATGTTAGAAACATTATTATACTCGTACCTTTTGTTGTTTTAGTATTTTGAGTTGTTTTTAGCTTTATTTTTTGTTTTCATTTAAATGTGTAGTTTTGAAATGTTGTTGTATGCATTTGCCATTTTTATTTAATTTCTTTATTTTCTTAAAAGTGTGTGTATACACACACACACACACTTAAGAAAATAAAGAAATTAAATAAAAATGGCTTTATAAATACTTTATATTAGTATTTATAGAGTTTTAACTTTTAGTTTTAGTTACTTTTTCTTATTTGTAAGTTGCTTTGGATAAAAGCATCTGCTAAATGACTAAAAGCAAAAGTAAGAAACTGAAAGTAACTAGGGCAAGACAAAAAGAGGTCTGGGCTCTTCTGGCTCCATTGAAGACCAGATGCTCCGCCACCTAAATCCGTTCCCTGTATCAGCTAGTGATCCAAACACATTTATATAGAAATGATAGATTGTGCTGACATCCTGCCAACAATGCTAAAAATGTTAGATCAGATGCCAGGAATATTAGCTCCAGATCTTTCAGTCTCTCCAGATCCTATCAGAAGACATCCGTCAGGTACCCAAAACTGTCAATAGAGTTTTGTCTGATACCCCAAAACAGTTAACAATTCTTGTCTGCTATCCAAAATCAGTTAATAAAACTGTATTTTGCCTGGTACCCTACACTGTATATACTAAAACCCTGAGAGGAGACAAAGTGATGATCATAAAAATGTGAGCAGCAACCCATTTTTGAGCAATCTTAGTTGCATATTTCAATGCTCAGACTTTGTCTGAACTTCATCCCCAGTTCATTTGAGTATAAATCCAACAGTTTTATTATACCAACCAAAAGCAATGGAAAATGAATGCTTCATAACATTGACAACATCAACATTAAAGACTGAAATTGAGACTCAAGACAAATCTCTTGAAACCACACAATAGTTAGATTAAATAATGATAATATCTAAAGTAAATGAGTAAAAAAAAATGCTTATATGATCAAATGGAACAAAAAAGTAATGAAATGGTAAATGATTATGATTAAAAATATAAATGAATAAATATAACGCATATGAATGGTCATTCTCTTGAAGCAACACAAACAGGTTGCTATTGAAAATCCTTAGATCCTTCAGAAATTAACTGAAAAATACCTACTTCAACTGAGAATTGTCAAAAAATAAAGTTGTGAATATCTGCAAAATTGATTTCTGCCGAAGGAGGAATTTTTATTTATTTATTTTCCCTTTAAACCATCATATGAACATGGTACACTGTCAGAAAAAAAATGTACAACAGCTTGTCAATGTGGCAGTACCCTTAAAGGGACAACTTTGTACCTTATCTTCCTCTGAATTCTGGTATTTTAGAGTAGTAATAAGTAATGTAGACTTGAGGTACCACAATATACAGTGAGCAATGTTCCCTCTAATTTTTTTTCTTGCTGAGCAAAACTTTTCTCTATTTGGCAGACATTTCGGTCACCTGAGCAAAAACATTCTTTATACCAAACCTGTACAGCGCACACACAAAAAAGTGTGAAACTTTTAACTTTAAAAGCTATTTTTATTTGATTTGACCCTTGATTTTAACTAAATGTACATTTTAGGTTATCTGAGAAAACATTTTTTACAGTATAATACACTGCAGTTCAAAAGTTTGGGATTAGTAAAGTATTTTTTTTTGTAAAGAAGTTTATGCTCATCAGTGCTGTATCTATTTGAAATATTGCAATTTAAAATAAAAGATTTCTATTTTAATGTATTTTAAAATATAATTTATTCCTGTGAAGCAAAGCTGACTTTTCAGCATCATTACTTCAGTCTTCAGTGTCACATGATCATTCAGAAATCATTTTAATATGCTGATTTATAATCAATGTAGGAAATATGCACTACTATTCAAAAGTTTGGGGTCAGTAATTTATTTTTTATTTTTTAAGTAATAATTTTATTCAGGAGGGATGTGTTAAATGGATAAAAGGTGATAGTAAAGACTTATATTGTTAGACAAGCTTTTTATTTTGAATAAATGCTGTTATTTTTAACTTTGTATTCATCATGGAATCAAAGAAAAAAAGTATCTCATGTTCCAAAAACAATTAAGCAGCACAACAGTTTCAACACTGATAATAAATCAGCATATTCAAATGATTTCTGAAGGATCATGTGACACTGAAGACTGGAGTATGCTGAAAATTCAGCTTTGCTTAAATTGTATTTAAGAATAGCTTAAATTGTATTTTAAAGTATATAATACAGGAAACCTGTTTTTTTTTTTTTTTTTTTTTTTTCTGTATTTTGATCAAATAAATACAGACTTGATGAGCATAAGAGAGTCCATTAAAAAAACAAGGTCAATTATTTATTAGGTTTATAATATAGGCCTAACGTAACACAACATAATATCAAAACAAACTGAAGCATTCAAACTGATAGAACAGAATAGAAAACAAACTGAAGCATTTAAAGGGGTGATTTCACTTTTTTCATTTTAAATAGTGTGTAATGTTGCTGTTGGTGCATGAACAGTATCTGCAAATTTGCTGCGCTGAAAGTTCAACGTAAGCGGAGATATCGTCTTTTAAAAATCAGGAAGTTTAATGCCTACAAAAACGGCTCATATGGGATTACAACAAGATACTTCCCGGGTTCCATACGAAATAAACCCATCAACCTCCTGAAAACGCAAAAAAGGGGGCAAGGCCATGTTCTGCGGCTTTGTCGAAGAGGAAGAGTTATAGTGGAGAGTTGTAGCCATGCCGTTGAAACGCTGTCAGGTCTTCTGTGTTCGGGCTTCCTACGGAGGCTGTAGTTCGTCAACAATGGTTAAAATTTATGTTTGATTATGTTCCTGACAATTACAATCCTAATTTAGCTCTCTGTGCTGCGCATTTTACGGAAGACAGCTTCCAGAATCTACACGTGTTCAATGTCGGATTCACACAGAAACTATTACTAAAACATGGAGCAGTTCCAGCTTTAAAACCAGAGGCAGCGGTTGTTGGGCCACAACCTGTAAGTAAGATTTAATAATTTTAAATGTATTTGCATGTATAATTTCAGACTTAATGTTTTAGTTTTGTCAAGGTCGTAAGCAAATGCCAACGCTGGCTTTAGTAGCCAATTAGTTAAATGCTATTTCGTGTGTCTATGACAAACGCGTACAAACATTTTGGACCCAAATTTGTAATTATGTACTAATTTTGTAAATGTATTTTCCATGTATACTTTATGACGTAATTTTTCGATTTGATCAAGAACGTAAACACAAGCCAACACTGTTTGGTTAGTAGCCAGTTAGTTCTAGTAGCCAGTTAGTTCGATGCTATTTTGTGTGTATAAGACAAACGTGTACAAACTTCAAAAAATTGTATGTAATCACAACAGAAAACTTCCATTCAGAAACGTTTGTAAGAGCCGTGCTTGCGGAAGTTCTGCTTGACTCTCTTCATTACCGCTTTCTGGGTCTGATTCTGGCTCAAACTGATATGGCAATATTGACACCTTTATTTACATTTGACCGGAGCACGTGCAACTGTCGCCCGTGAAGGTAATGGACGTGACGTTTCCGCACAATGTGCAGTACGCAGTTTAGCCAATCACAATACACCGGCCCAACTAACCAATCTGAGCCCATGGCCTGTTTCTGAGGGAGTGATTTCAGAGAATCAGGAAGTCAACCGGTCGTTCAAATGACAGAAGAGAAAGTGACTTACAATAAAGGTGAAATCTATGAAAAATAAGGCGTTTTTTAACAAGCGAAACACGAAGACATGTTATATTGCACCCCATAAACACAATCAAGCAAAGAAAAAAAGCAGTAAACCACCCCTATAAACTGAGATCTGTAAGCTAAATATCAAAAAAAAAAAAAAAAAAAAAAAGTGAACGTGAATTTTTCTATAGCGATCTAAACATCCCTATGAAGTGTAGTTTGCACAATACACCTGTGTGTTACTGTATCTAAAGCCGCTTTTCCACTATCGGGCCGAACGGTTCTAAGAACGGTCAGGTACGGTTCCAGTTGTATTTCCACGTGAGCCTGGAACGGCGCGGCACGATTAGAAACCGTTCTCGGCCCGGAATTCTCGGCACGGTTAGACAACCGTGCTGAACCGTGCTGGTAGAGTGCGTGTGCAGCGTGTGCATGACGTCGCCACTCTGGATCTGTCACTTGTCTGTTTCCTGGCTGCTAGTTTCTCTGTAGCTTGCTAAGCGCGCTATTTTGAGCAATGTAAACACAAATTAGTAATAAAGTCTGAAGAAATTTCTGATCATCCTCCATAACGTGGTGGTTATTTACACCTCATATCATATGTAAACACTTGTGTTACCACGGCAACGACTGACGCATTCCACAGAGATCCGTTATCAGCCCCGCAGTGGAAAACGAAACCGTATCCGTGCTGACTGGCCCGGATCGGCACGGAACGGAACGGTTAAGCAAAGAGAACCGTTCGGCCCGATAGTGGAAAAGCGGCTTAAATGTATCAGAGTTTTGTTACCGTTCTGTGCCCATCCTCCGCTATTTCCAGCACTTAATCAAGCCATTCTTCTTTAATACATGTGGACATTTTATTTCACATGTCATTGCGTTGGCTCTCGATTTGAGCTATTTCGTTCACAACATTCGGATTCTACGGCGACTCATTTGGCGCACATCATTCTCTTTCAGTCTTTCTATGAAACCTGTTAACCGCATTCACGGGCTCTAACTCTATAGCGACATCAACTCTATAGCGGGTTGCCCGAGCATGCGATTCTTTCGTTTTTACTAGAATTCAATCAAATGGCTTCTTTGTCACATTATTTCTCTGCGCGGCCGAGGCGCATGCAGCTTAGAGGGAACAGTGTCAGTGAGGAATAAAAATATTTGATCCACTGCTGATTTTGTACGTTTGCCCACAGACAAAGAAATGATCAGTCTATAATTTTAATGCTAGATTTATTTGAACAGTGAGAGACAGAATAACTACTAAAAAATCCAGAAAAACACATTTCAAAAAAGTTAATTGATTTTCATTTTAATGAGTCAAATAACTATTTGACCCCTTCACAAAACATGACATGGTGGCAAAACCCTTGTTGGCAATCACAGAGATCAGATGTTTCTTGTAGTTGGCCACCAGGTTTGCACAAATCTCAGGAGAGATTTTGTCCCACTCCTCCTTGCAGATCCACTCCAAGTTATTGAGGTTTCGAGGCTGACGTTTGGCAACTTGAACCTTCAGCTCCCTCCACAGATTTTCTATGGGATTAAGGTCTGGAGACTGGCTAGGCCACTCCAGGACCTTTATGTGCTTCTTCTTGAGCCACTCCTTTGTTGCCTTGGCCATGTGTTTTGGGTCATTGTCATGCTGGAATACCCATCCACGACCCATTTTCAATCCCCTGGCCCTGACGGCACATATCCTCGTCCGTCGTCCCTGTGATGCTGTTTCTTGTCCCCTTAGCAGAAAAACACCCCCAAAGCATAATGTTTCCACCTCCGTGTTTGATGGTGGGGGTGGTGTTCTTGGAGTCATAGGCAGCATTCCTCCTCCTCCAAACACGGCGAGTTGAATTGATGCCAAAGAGCTTGATTTTGGTCTCATCTGACCATAACACTTTCACCCAGTTCTCCTCTGAATCATTGGCAAACTTCAGACGGGCTGTACATGCGCTTTCTTGAGCAGTGGGACCTTGCGGGCGCTGCAGGATTTCAGTCCTTCACGGCTTAGTGTGTTACCAATTGTTTTCTTGGTGACTATGGTCCCAGCTGAGATCATTGACAAGATCCTCCCGTGTAGTTCTGGGCTGATTCCTCACCATTCTCATGATCATTGAAACTCCACAAGGTGAGATCTTGCATGAAGCCTCAGTCCGAGGGAGATTGACAGTTATTTTGTGTTTCTTCCATTTGCGAATAATCACACCAACTGTTGTCACCTACTCACCAAGCTGCTTGGCGATGGTCTTGTAGCCCATTCCAGCCTTGTCTAGGTCTACAATCTTGTCCCTGACATCCTTGGACAGCTCTTTGGTCTTGGCCATAGTGGAGAGTTTGGAATCTGATTGATTGATTGCTTCTGTGGACAGGTGTCTTTTATACGGGTAACAAAACTGAGATTAGGAGCACTTCCTTTAAGAGAGTGCTCCTAATCTCAGCTCCTTACCTGTATAAAAGACACCTGGCAGCCAGAAATCTTGCTGATTGATAGGGGATCAAATACTTATTTGACTCATTAAAATGGAAATCAATTTATAACTTGTTGTTGTTGTTATTCTGTCTCTCACTGTTCAAATAAACCTATCATTCAAATTATAGACTGATCATTTCTTTGTCAGTGGGCAAACATACAAAATCAGCAGGGGATCAAATATCCCCCCCCCCCCCCCCCCCACTGTACTACCTTTGAGGGGAAAATAAAATACAACTTACAATTTAAGGAACAAGGTACAATTTTGGGGCCTTTTTTCGGTGTGTGTATTAATTTTGGATTCAATTGAAAAATTCCAGTTTTCCCTATGATGAGTCCATCCCCGAAAAGTAACAAAGTCATCATCTGTTAGTGAGAGTGCTTAAGGATTTGAACAGACTCCAGGTGTCTGGAGTGCTGCTGATGCTATTTGTGAAGAACATGAGAGAGTCAGGAGGCCTGGAGGAGAGAGGAGTGGAGCACATACTGTCTGTAGCTTTATTTGCATCAGCTGAGAAGTGGTTAGTAGGAGAAGCGTAGACCATGGAGAAAAGGTGGGTGAGAGAGTGGTGAGCACCAGGCACATACCCTCTGGCTGAATCCAGGTCTCAGGCTGACTCAGGATATTGAGAGGGCAGGAATGAAATCATCTTTGTTTAGAGCTGACTGGCAGTTCCAGAGCCCGACTGAGAATAAAAGATTTGCAGGTTAGGAAGTGCAGAGAAGTCACATACTTAAACACAAAATTATGCCTCTTTAGAGACTTTTTTTTTTTTCTTAAAGCCAATTCCACATACAAATAATGCTACTGGGGGCAAGGTTATTTATTATTATTTTTTTCGTAATTGGAGAGTGAAAATACCAACACATCTACTAAAGTTTGAAAACAAGCAGCTTTCTCATTATTATGGCAAAGTATCTCCACGGGTATAAAGTAGTTTCTTGGACAACAGGGGGCCTTGGAATCCAAAAAGCTGTGAACCACTATTGTTTTTTATGTATTTGAGTGTGCATCAAAAAAGCATAGCAAATACCTGTAAAAGTACTGAATGAAAACACTTTGGTTAACTGCAGAACAATGGAATAGTTTCTGTGCAAGATGAAAGTAGCTTCACTGAATGATCTCAGTTTGTTTAATTTGAATGAATTAAATTCAATATTCAGTTTGTTTTGATGGTATAAACACAGATTAAGACTTATCACATTATGGGTAAGGATGATGTATATCTGCAAATGTTGCCTGTTGTACAAAACAAAACACAGCAGGTATCTGTGAATCCATACTGCTCAGAATGACTAATCGTGTCGATTCCGCCTGGAGCTAACAGTAGGTGTAAAGTGTTGAACGATTGTATCGCTCTCATGGAAAGCTCTCAAAGTTGACAATGAACAAATCTCAAAGCTCAAGTTTCAGTACTTCAGTTTATTATATTGAGAATAATTTTCAGGGTTGGCAAGAGCAGCAAAACTAGGCCATTATCACCCAGTTATCTTGCCTTTTTGAGATCTTAGGATACATTTGAAACTCTAATGAACGAAAGTGTCTGAGAATAGGCCTGTTTTTCAACACATAACTGCTATAAATTGGAAGCACCTTGGGGCAACTTCATATTTCACTGCCATGCACCAGGTAAGTGATCCAGTTATGTTTCTCATGAACTGTTTCATGTACACATGAAGTCATGATTGTCGAAGAAAGAAAATAAGAAACAGTGCGCATTAACTGAGACATATGTCACTTTAGCTATATATATAGTCACAGGCTAAATAATTTTATAAATGTGTTTTGTTTCTTAATTTGTATAGATTTTTGTTAGCGTTGCAATTACTAATCATTGAGAAAGGTCTCAAGTACAAATCCAAATAAAATATTTTTTTGTGATCTGCTCTGCAGTGCTATTATCATCCCTCTCATATTTTTGGTTTTAGCAGGTAAAGACCAGACAGTTGCTCATTTTTCCACGGTTCTGACTGATACCATTCAAAGTGAGAGGGGGCAGCAAAGTAAAGCTTGAAAAAAGCAAGGTCACAATTCACTCTAAATGAGATGGGTGAGTAGAGCAATCCTGTGAAACTTCAGTAACAGCACAGATCTTTTACACGTTTTATATACCTTTACATGCCTGATGTATTGCGTGGGCTAATGGCCAAAGATATAGTTGACACATTGATTCCTTGAGAAAGTGGAAGAGAGTCAGAGAGAGTGAGAGGGCAGTGATGTATTGTCTGCTTGAAGGAGTGGACCAGACAAACTCTAAGCAGGATTAAAACAGTTTGAAAGGAAATGATTTTTCTCTCTTCCCTCTCCACCCCTCACTGTTTCTTAGCCAGATCTGAAATAGTTTAGTGCTTAATTAGCCTGTTAAACAAAATCTGCCATCTCTTTACAGCAGTCTTCACAGACACTCACACATACGCAAACACTCAAGCACACACTAATACTGCAGTCTCTCATTTGCATTCCCAGTTCTCCAACTCTCAGAGCCCAGAGCTCTGATTAGTCGACTCTAGGGAGGAAGCCTTCAAGAGATTCCTGCTAGTCAAGCCACAACAACAAAGTGTGCATATATCTGTGGGTGTGTGCGTGTGTGTGTTTCTGACAGTTTTCTGACAGATGATGTCTTCTTCACAGGATTTACTGAAAACATAACTGAATGAAATCATATTACCTCTTTTGATTCCACTACTATGAAGAAAATTAATCTTTTTTCAGACCTTTCTTGTTGACTTTCTAAAAAGCCATTATTAATGCTTATCACATTTATATCTAAATGAGATTCTCAAAGCAATTACATAGATATGTGTGTAGGCTGCATTTATTTGACCCAAAATACAGAGAAAAAACTAAAACTAAATAATAAAAAAAAACAGTAATATTGGGAAACTGTATCATTTTAAAATAATGTGTTTCTATATTATTGTATTGCTCTTATATGCATCATTGCTGAATTAATTTCTTAAAGAAAAAATTTAATCCCACACTTTTGAATGATAACATACACACTAGGGGTGTGCGATATATCGTCTGCGATAATATCGCAATTGTTGTTTGTGTGATTTTGACATTATCGAGTATTTTGCAAAAAACATTCAAAACTCACCTACAGAGTGCACGCATTCATTACATGAAGTCTAGACTAGTGCATAAAGTGTGTTCTTTCACTGCACTTTCAGTACATTTAGAATGAACACAGAATGAAAGACATAGGAGCAGAAAATGTATATAGGCTATTTTGTACCACTTCATTTGGCCTAGTTAATCAACTTCACACAGACAATAACAAACTGATTTCATTTGCTTGGTAACAGCCCAGATGTCTTATTGTTCTAATTCATTGATTAAATGTAAGAATTTGACTCAAAAGATAATGGACACTTTTAGAAAAAATGGCTTTATAAAGGTAAAAATTCCCGTAAAATGTTAAAATCAGTTTAAACTTATTGGAAAAGATTAATTTCTATCAGTGTGAACTGACCACCACACAGAGTATGAAGAATATCAAAAACTTTAGGAGTCAGCTGTCCACAATTGTCCTTAAGGTACCAGCACAATAACAAACAGCAAAATATTGTCTAATTATCGTTATCGATAAAATCCCAGAAAATATCCAGACATTATTTTTTTGTCGAAATCGCACGCCCCTAATACATACACACACACACAGACATATAAAAAAATGTCTGCTTTTTATGCAAATTAGCATTAATAGATTCCGCCTTGTTCAAAAAAGTCTGCTGCAATTAATGATGCATTATTTCCCAGGTAAACAGAATTACATTTAAACGAGACATTTCAAAATTTGCTGTTAATCACAGCAGCAGTTATTCATCAAATAATGGATTAGAAACATTACAAGCAGGCATTTATCCAGACATGCAGTGCAGTGTTGGATTCAAGTACTTGGACTGCAGTGGTGTTGAAGTGATGTTGTTTACAGCCCCACCAAACTATGCCAGATCCTGATAGTCTGCTGCGTCCTCCACAACGCCAACCCACAAGAGTGGGAACTGCACCATGGAAATTGCGCTGAGCGCAGATTTGCATAATTCTTTTACTGAATCGGGCACTAAAACAATGCAGACAGTGCAAATAAACAGTGCTATCAGCAGGCACAATTCATTCTTAGTGAACTCCCCCCTGAAAATAAAAATGCATTCACTATGTTTTTTATGGCATTCTTTTTTTCTAGAACAATCCATTGTGCTTCTTTGTGTTCAGTTCTGTCTTAGTGTCACATGGCTGGTCATTTGGGAAATTAATACAAACACAAGAATTAAACGACCCGTATGGGACTAAACACAGACTATTTACAGCCACCATCTTCCTGCATATCACTTTCTCTTCCTCATTTTCTGTTTATTTCATCCCCTTCATCTTGCTATTAGCCTCCCTCTGTGACCGCGGTCTCCAACCATCATTACTTCCCACCTCTGCGCAACCTGCTTTACTCCCTCTCTTTCTGGTGCTTTACCAGTCCTCATCACTCTTCCCATCACTGAATGTGTACATGTGTCCCTCTCTGCTGCTCCCCTGTTGCCCTTCTTTACCCCTTTGCGTCTCCTCGCTCATATTTATTAATCACTCCATTTCCCTCCTCTTCGATCCCTCTCCTCTCTACATGATGGAGCAGATGCACAGCTTCCCTCTAAATCTGGCTGGATTACAGAAACTAACAGGTGCTGCTAATGTTACCACCATCCAACAGTGTGCTACAGAGCGGGAGAAGGAGAAGCGAAGGCCGAAGGATGATGGTGCAGAGAAAGAAAAGCAGCAATAGAGGACAGAAATTAATAAGTCAGCAAGGAAGGGAGGGATGGGGGAAGCTATAGATGAAAATGAACACAGGGAAACACTAGACAGATGCTCTGTTTCAGACCTTAATGAGCTGCCTACGGAGGCAGCATTTAAGGCAGCATAGGTGTGCTTCCAATGCAAAGACTTTTCTAAAAGGTAGGCAACTTAATTATGCAACTGCTCATTTGGGCCAAATTTAAAGGCAGTAGCATCATGTATTCTTCATAGACAATGCAATCCCAGAAGGCACTGTGCCAAGATCCCTGAAATCCCTGAAAGATTCATGAAAAATTAAATCCTAGCTGGCAGACGAAGTAAAAAATGTTCATTATAATCAATACTAAATTTATATTTATATTTATATAAAGAAATTAAAATATTTCAAATATTTATATAAAAATAAATCAAACTACATTTCAAAAAATGTGGGTAAAGTAATATTTATTTTAGACTTCAATAATAAGAAATGTTTATTGAGCACCAAATTGGCATATTAATAATGATTTCTGAAGGATCATGTGACACTGAAGACTGGGATAATGGCTGCTAAAAATTCAGCTTTGCCTTCACAGAAATAAATTACATTTAAAATATTCAAATAATAAAGTAATTTTAAATCAGTGATATTTTACAATATTCCTGCATTTTTGATCAAATAAATGCAGCTTTGGGGAGATTAAAAGACTTCTTGCTATGCATTGTTATGTTTAATATAGTACATGCAACATGCTAATGCTAAGTCAACGAGTCAAGCCTCAACAAGCAATTCTGCCTAAGCTGATCTAAATCAGTCACTTATGAGATTCCATGACCATTAGGATGCTTCCTGTGGAGTCAGCTGCCTATGTAGGCAGTGAGGCAGCACTCCAAATTCTGGAAAAGAGCTAAAAAGAGGACAAGACTCACGTACACACAAACACAGCCGTGGTGGTCATTAAACTCAGCCTCAGTGGAGATGCTACAAGCTGCGTCTCCTGCAGTATTCCCTACACTTTGAAACATTTCACATTTTGTACACTTATGAAACGCTACAGGTACATGGTTTTAATGGTGCTTGTCTTGAAATGTGCTCTTTGCCTGAAAACCACCTTCCATGTCTGAGGATGCAGTGATAATGGTTGTCCATGATAGAGGATATTATACTTAACTGTATTGAGAAGCAAGCTGTGCGAGATGCTTTTCCATTAGACAAACAGCGGAGGGTGCAACAATCCTGAACAACACACTTATCTACATGAACACTTTTAGTTGTACTTAGTCTTCTCATTCACATTATATCTTCCCCTGGGCCCGAAATAGATCATACGCATTAGTCAATTAACAGAAAGCTGTAATGTGAGAAACCTGCTGCCACACCGTATCACAACACCTGGTGATGCACGTGTGAAGCTTTCTAGCACAAATGTTTAATTGCTTGTACACATACTGCCTAATTGCTTGAAACATACACCATATTAATAGCTTGTGGCTACTGGTACCGTAAAGTAACCTAATCCAGTTAGAGCTCATAAACAGCTTCCTAAAATATACATTTTTTACCTTCTTTAATACTTAGAGACAGATTTTCTAACAGCTTGCACCAGCACAAACCGTCTTTTGGCGTTAAAATAGTACTGTCAGGATTTACTGAAGACGCGCAGTGAAGAATTGGCAATGAAAAGGTGTGGACACAGTTATTTTTGCGCCTGGCCTTATTGCATTTGTAGGACTTTCCAAACTTTATGGGAGGAGAGTATTATAATTAATCAAAGCAATTTACTAACGTTTGCGCTCATCAAATTACTGATATTTACGCCATTATTTAACAAACAAACAAAAAAGAAGCATGTCTTAAAGTAAGCGGTAAATTGCACTACTCTTGGTAGATTGCGCTGGTCATTATGGAAATGATCTGCCTGCGTCTGTGTTCTTTAATGCGCACATTGTTAGTAAATCACCTGCAGAATTTTCCCCTCCCATCGTCGCTTTTATGGAATTGCGCTCTAACGCTTTTTGCCCTGTTTAGTAAAAAAAATAAAATAAATAATAATAAGGGCTAATTTGCCCTTAAAAAGTCAAAGTGTAACAAGTAACGACAAATCGTTTCTTACGTATTGTGCCGTTCAGTATTTCTGAGAGAAAGGGATTATAAAACAATAATATATAATAATTAATTAAATAAATTAAATGTATGGAGGCAGAGGCGTCATGCCCATTTCTTCACTCGCTCAATGACGGTGCAAATGTGTATTCGAATCTGTAAGATATACATTTCATAGTGTAAACAGCTTCAGTGGTTTTAATGGGAGTTTTTGAGAGTGCTTGAACTCTAGACTCTCAGTGAAAATGTTATTTGATCATGTAAATGTTCTTTGCTCTCTTTCTGTACAATGAAAATGTTGTGATTAGTAGCCTAATGTTTTTATTCACATTAACTTTCAATGTTAAATTCACATTAAATATAAAGTCAGTCGTATATGTTATGGCATGACACCCATATCTGTTAATTAAGTAAACAAACATGTTTTTATGCAAAGGTTACTTTGACCATCGCCCACTAGATCAAATAGCATAATCTATAAAGGTGAGAATCAAGATATTTCATGATATAGTTAATGCGTTTGGGAATGTTTCGAATAAAAAGGAAAAAAATAAACTAAACATAAAACATATAATTGCTGCTGTGGCTGCTGTGTGTCACATGACAACCCCCACCCCCCCAACTCCAATTCGTACCCCCCTCAAAAATAATGAGTGCATGATGCCCCGTATGGAGGGTTCTGTCCTGAAGGCAGATCTGAAATCAAGTTTGTAGTTTATTGTAAGAAATGGACAGGGTTTAAGCAAACTGAATAATTGGAGTCTGGTATGTACTGTATGTTAACAGAGAGAAGTACTTTCATATGAATGAATAATTCTCAATAAGATCTACAACATTCATTTAGAAAACAGATGAATTTCCTTTCATGCAGACTTTTGTCATCACGCTTATGCTTTTTGTGTCCTACTATCACAAGGAGAAGCATTTCAGCTGAAGAGGTCCAAAAGATGCTCACAAAAGAGAGATTTCCATGCAGGAAAAGCACCGTATAATGAACTTCAGCATGACAAACACACTCTAGATTCTGAAAGAGGATGGATGGAAAAAATATCCTGTGTTTGTGTCAGTGTTTGCTCCGCTGTCTGTGTGCTTGATGGATATTGATTCGTTTGTTCAGCTATTCTTTTGGTGCAAAATATTGGTAGCAAAGACATCCTGACAGTGCTGAATTTTCAATTTGAGGCTAAGATGTAGTTTTAAAAGTAAATGCAAGTTAAGCAATAAATACATTAGCAATAAAGATAATAGATATTAATATATAATAAAATGGACGGATGCTGGAAGAATTGATGGGATGAAATGAACATCTTCCTCATTTTTAAACCTACATTTCATATAATTCCCAATTATATTCAAAAGAAACTGTACTAATGATAACCGCTGGGTTAAGACACATTTCTGCCTGAGAGGTTCATAAGCAAGCTATCACAATGTTTCTATTGTCTTATCTGATTGAAGATGTGATAAAACCTCTTGCTACAATCTGTAGATACACAGCTGCAAGTGTCTACATCTCACAGATGGGCCATAGGGTGTTTATTCCTGCCTATGAATATAGAACATAGTGTTACAATGTGCGGAACTGAAAGAAGTCTTACACAAGCAAACCTACACATACACACATACCTTCTCTAACATAAACCTATCCATGCACACACACACACACACACACACACACACACACACACACACACACACACACACACACACACACACATATACACACATACTCAACCATCCATCCAACATTCTGTCACTTATAATCATAGAAACATCTGTCCATGTGTTTTGAGAGAAACTGACCTTGTTTACCTCTTTTGCAGCAATTATGCATGACAAACACATCTGAATCTCTGAGAACATGAGAGAACACACTCAATTCAAGCTGCTGTCTCGGATAAGAGGCTGTACTCTCAGCCTGTGTACATCTTGTGAATGTTTTTGTGAGTGAGTGAGTGAGTGTGTGTGTGTGTGTGTGTGTGTGTGGTGGGGGGGGGTCTATCAGAATGAACATAAACTTGTTAAATTTGTTAAAAACAGGGCTTTACAACTCAGATAAACAGCTTTAGCTCAATTCAGTTTTGTTTTCTAAGTATTTTTTTTTTTTTTTTTTTTTTTGCAGAAGAAAATTAAAATCCTGGCACTACAACAATGACATCGAAGAGATTAATTATACAGGTTGAAGAGTGATTCTTACCCATTTCTGCATCCAACCTCTTTTGTCCAGCTCCTGAAAATCCCAAATAATGTCTATTCCAGTCAGTTTTCATTGGCTTTCTAAGAAAAGATAAATCTGGATACATTTAAAGATCCATGTTAAGATTTCTTTCTTTTATGCAACTCACTGCATATCTTGTTTGTTCACAACTAAACTCCACAGAGTAAGTTACCTTTTAATTTAGTGAAATTCCATTCCATTTATTTATTTTTTCTGGAGCTTGTTTTTTATGACTTAAAACAAATTTATCATCAGGAATTGTGTCTAATGAAATAATAATAATAATAATAATAATAATAATAATAAAACCTTTAACAATTTAATTTAACAATTAAAGTCTTTTAAAATGTATAATCAAATGAAAATATAACAATTAATTCACAACGATACCTTTTTTTTTGGTCAAATAAGATGCTGCACAACAAAACTGTATGAAAAATGAATATCTTGTTTGTGTAATATTTCTTAATATTGTTTTTACTTTGAGAAGTAGTATACAATTGAAATATATTTCCATCATACATTTTGTGTGTATTTGATAGTAGTTTTTCTCAAATTAAACGGGGAACTGACTCTCAGAGTAGCTCTGGAGATGAAGTTTATGTGTTTATGTCCTCATATATTGAGACAGCAGAAGCTGAAAACACTGTGAGCATCACGTGTGTTCCGGGTTTGTGTAGCAGACAAAAATATGCCACTCATTCACACAGAGATTTACAGGACATGCAGACTTATTAGTGACATGCACTGACTGGCTGTTGTCATGTTTATTTCTGTGTGATATTGTATTTATCCATAATGAGAAAAAAATGCCCAGAGCTTACCATTGTTATCAACATAAATTTTTATTATCTCGATTCCCATTGGCATCCCTCATATGACCTCAGAATTAATGTATTTTTGGTAGCATTTGTAACATTATATTCATCAAGGTGGATGGAACTTATAAATTGCGCAGGAGGAGAGTTTGTGAGATCTATTAGCTCAAATTTATAGTCTCATGGAGAATGATTGCCTCAAGCCTCGAGATAACAAGGAATGTGTTTGAAATGTGTTTTATCAAGGCTCTGCTAAAGGAAAGATTTATTATGGACACACATAAAAGAGGTCATTGATTGTGTTGTTTCTCAGCTATAATTTTCTCTCCAAGTCCTTATGAAATTTGTAGTGATACCATTTCTTTTATATTTCATTTTATTTTAAGACATCGATCTGAGATTCCTGGAATCAGACAGTATGAAACTTTAAAAACGAAAGGACCAGATGTTCTAGGGAAGAAGAAATTTAATATGGAATTACTGAACTCAGATAAGTCCAGCTATCAAGATATAATGCCTGGGAGAGTATATACATAAAACAACAACAACAACAACAAAAAACATTAATTCCACAATTAAACAATATATTTACTTTCCAGTAAGTCACAGTAAGATGGATCATATTAAAACTGGCCCAAGGAACTCAACATATAAATAATATTTAATTTAATTATGATTCCACAATTTTTTACAGTAAATTTATCATTAAATTTATTAATGCATGCTAACTGAATAGGGGAAAACATTTAAATGCTGAATCTCTCACGGGTAATTAGGTAGTAAAATATACATTAACATGCCAAATGTAACTTTAAACATTTGTAATGTATGGTGCTTGTAAGCAGCACAAGGAGTCATTCCACTGCCATTTGTGTAGTAATTGCTTTTTGGGTCAAGCAACATACAGTATATTCTTCATGTATCAGCACATGTTGGAAATTTAATCTGCTGCCCAGTTTCAGCAATGCTACACTAGCTGTTATCACAAAAATAAACCTATTAATATGCATCACGTTGACTTGCCTATTCAGACAAATTTTGCAATGGATTACCTTTATGGATTAATGGATTACCCCACTTCTCTGGAATACCTTTGAAATGTTTCTACACTTTGAGTTGACAAGCTAATTGACCAATAAAATAAAACACTTTCTATAACAGGTTTTCAAAAAAGTGTAGGTTTTATTAATGTTGTTCCAATAAGGACAATCATCTGCCACTGCTGCAACCTCAGACTTTCCCTTTCATTTATACAGAATTTAGCTGCATTTATTTGAGATTTTATTGCTCACTGTGTATGCGTGTATCCCTGTTCTTACATAGCAAGATCTTATTTATATGATAATAGAGAATGGCTTAACACTTGGCAGCTGAATCATAATGGCAAATGCCTTCATAAAAACAACACATAAACATGCATTAAAGTGAGAGCAAGAGAGTGGGAGTTGATTTTTGATGCTCTCTGGGGCTATGAAAATGTACAGGATTACTCAGGACTGGAGTGCAGCTGCAGGCTTTCCCTGTAGTGTGAAATTCAAGTGTATGTGTATATGAGAAAGAGACGAATTGTGAGAATTTGAACAATCTGCTGAGTTCTAACAGACGCTGAACTCATCAATAAGGCTTACCCAATGGTCTGGGGACAGTATGAGAGAGTTTCTTGCAGTTGACGGAACTGTCACTTGCTTTACTGACAAACTTGCAAATATAAACATTTGGATTTTTGTAAACATTGCTGTTATATTGTGCTGACCTAAAATATGTCATAGCAATGTATGCAGTTGGCTAATATAAATATTAGCTAATGAGATTTTGTTGAAAATGCCAGAATGTCTAGTAAGTCTTGGAAGCAACATTTTTTTTTTAATTATATATTTAAAAAAGTAATGGTTTGTGCTTTACCATTCACTCAAAAAAAAAAAAAAAAAATGGTGCTATATAGCACTAAAAATGGTTATTGGCTTGTAATCATAGGGGAACCACTTTTGGTGCTGTGTAGAACCATAAGAGGTGCCGTATTGCATTGTATTTCTTCAACAAAAATGGTTCTAAACAGCACCAACAGTGGTTATTTGGCTCGTAAAGAACCTTTAAAGGGGCTTAACAGGTTCTTTGTATGGCAGTGGTGCTATATAGCACCTTAATCACCCCAAAGAACCGCTGAAGAACCATACAGGAGCTTAACAGGTTCTGTATATGGTAGCGGTGCTATATAGCCTACTCAGTCATGTCAAAGAACCGCTGAAGAACCACTGAAGCACCAAGATTTGGTACTATATAGCACCATTTTTTTAGAGTGTTGTTTTAAAACAATACTTTAAATTATAGCTTTTGAAAGCTACAAACACGCTGCATAATTTTATTTTTGGTCATGTAAATTTACAAGTGATAAAATAAAAGTATTTGTACTGCACATAAAATTTGATGACAAAAAAATGTAAGGTTTCTTGTGCTGCCTGACCCTTTACAGCAGACACTTATACAGTGTCACTGAAATAATGGATGAAACATTTTAAAGCCCCTATAAAAGTATTGACGTGTTCAATCTGTTTTCTGAGAACAATTGAATTTAGAAAAAATGCTTTCTGCTCTACGTGATAGGTTATCCATCGTAAGCCCTATTTTTCCTTGCTGTTTGTTTGTGGGGAAAAAAGAGACTTATCCATCGCTTTCATTTTGCTGAAATCCCCCACAATACCATCCATCCATTTATCCACATTCACGTGTGGGAAGGGACTATTAGCAGTCCTTTAAGCATCACTACTGTATGTAATTTGTGTCATGCGACTTGAGTATCGGTATTTCCTCTGTATTTAATGTGTCCTGTGTGCCATGTGACATGGTGGAAATGAAAAAGGTCAATTCCTATTGATTGATTACCATGGCTTGTTTACTGCCTAATGGGAAATAAAAGAAAAATGGTGAGACACACACATAGAGGGTCTATTGATAAACTGGCAAGAGCAGTAAAATCAACAACCCGATCAACAAGCAGAGAGTGAGAGCTGTACCCAGCCTTCAACCACCTTCAAACAACCTCACGTTAACATTAGCATACACGGTATGCAGAGGGGATGACAGGGAGTCGTTTTTTATTCGGCCTATTTTCCTAATAACATACAATATTTTGAGCTCCAAATGGGATTTTCAAATCATTTATCAAAGAAAATAACAAGACATCTGTGATAGAGCACCTATCAGAGCAGCAGAGATGTGAAAATATGTGGGTAGAGTTCATTGCCGCCCCGTCTCTTGATTTAATCCTACTAATGAATGCTCAGCATGAGACTCATCCAACCTTTCCATTCAAACATCCCTAGAGTACCTGTGACTTGAACGCGGGAAGGGAGGGGTGGCAAAGGACCGAGGTGAAGGCTCAAGAGACACAAACACATGCCAGCATATCTGAGCTGTCACATGGATCCAACATTCAGCTGCTTTTTAACAGCTTTACACAAGCTATTTATGTCAGTATCCTGCAGATTTGGTTCAAATTTCCTCATTTTCGTAAATGTCATCTTAATTTAGTCAATCGATATATTTGTTAAAAACCTGCACAATTACATCAAATATTCAAACATTTTAGATTTTAAACATGCATCAGCATTCAACAAAAGCACCTAACTTGTTTTACTTGTGTATTCACATGCAAGTTGTAATATTACGTGTATGTGCTGTATACTGTATATCTAATTAATATACTGTAATTAAATAATAAATATAAAATTTAAAAAAAAAAATCCAATATTTTTTTTATAAACTTAAACCCAAACCCTGCGAGGTTACAACTGTATGCAAGATGCAAAACGACAAGCAAACATTTGCTCCAATATAAGGCTTTCACAATAATTCAAGCATTAATTTTACTCCAATCTACATAAATCATCAAGAAGAAACAGACAAAAGCCCTATTTGGACAGTAAATGTTTCTCATGGGGACATAGGCTAAGTGATTTTTCACTTAGATCTCTCACCACCCCCATAAAATACCTGTCCGAATTATCTATTGTTTTTGACAAACACCAAGGTCGTGTGATAATTTAATTGCCGTCTGAATCCATACATCTGATTTTAAGAGAAGAAATCTATTCAAAATTCAGTGTTTCAACCCTTTTTGAGCACTCCTGAACATTGTACTGTAACTGTTGTACTTCGGTGTAATTTGCATACATATTTATTTCTGAAATGCTGGAAAGTATTTAAAAGAACAATACTTCATAACTGCTCCAGAGAAGAACGTGAACATTCAAAATTGGTCTTTTTTATGGCAGCAGCAGGTATGAAATACAATTTTAAAATGTGTATCATAAACAGATATATACATAACTATATTGTGTATAATTCTATACAATTATGGCACGTCTATTTTCCTATTTTTAAACAGGAATAATAAGAATACACTTTACATCATAAGTATTTTTAAATACATTTTACACAATAATAAGAATACATTTGTAAATAAAAATTAATTTTTACACAATCATGTGACTGGCCACATGAGTAGTGCGTTCCCGGGTTTGTAGGATCACAGAACTCGCTCCTCTATTGTGAATAAATCGCCATCCGAGTCTATGAGTTTTATCACTGAGGCGATATGTAAATTTATTTTTGCAATACGTCCATATGAGAAACAGCTACCGTCCAAATCGGGCTGAAGACATCTGCCACTGCTCTAAATTCATAATTTATTTTCCACTTCTACAGAATTTGGTAACACTTTACAATAAGTATACACTAATAAAGGCTAATTCACACCACACAGACAAACACCAACAAACATTTTGGCCACTGGATTTAGAACGTTATGAAAAATATATTTCATATTCACACTGCCCCAACAGACACCAACAAACGCTGACTGAATACGTTCAGTCGAGTGAAAACAAACCCAACTGGGGTAACACACTGATTCAACAAAACCCAACAAACATGTGTGTTGGTGTTTGTGTATTGTGAATTGGCCTTAATAAAGAACTTACAAATCTTTTGTAAACTTTTAGTTTATAGTTAATTCATATTTTATAAACTGTAGTTAATACATTAAGAGACTCTAGTCTCTAGATCTATAGAGTTCTTCATTGTGTTAGATAATGCTTTATTAACAACTTATTAACCATAAATAGTTCTCAATCTAAGTGACAGAAAATTGGGAAATGTCATTACCTAAGTGCTTTAAACCAACCTTTAAAAAAAAAAAAAAAAAAAAAAAAGAGATTTCTATGGACAGTACCTGTAAACCACATATGCCAATTAGAGGCTTTCGCACAGCGTAGTTCTAGGAACTAGCCAGCATGGTGGTTCCTAGAGAACTAATTTCCCCTCGGGCCATTTTCCTGGTTGCATTTGCACCAGCAGCAGCAACTCTGAAGTGGCAGACAGTGATATCTTTATTCTCAGCAATTGCGAACGTCATTAACCAGTGAATGGAGGATGCCATGATCGAAGCCTTTTTTGTAGTGTGTCATGATACCGGAGATGGAATATAAACACACAATTTACATGACTGAAAGAGCATGAAAATTTGACTAAATATGTCCTTAACGTAACGTCTCTTGTACTAACCAATAGCCTGGCACAGTCTCAGATGATAAGAGTGCACCAGGCTATTGGTTACTACAAGAGATTGAGATCTGAGTTTTAAATGGTAAGAACCTGATTGGTTTCACTTTATTTTGATGGTCCCTTTAACACATTCTATTGACTATAAGTAATGTTGCACCTACATTTCTACTGACTCTCATTAGAGTGTTAGTAGTGTATTAGTTGACTGGTAGGGTGAGGGTTAGAATAAGTTGACACGTTCTTGCAAAGTTACTTATAGTCAGTAGAATATCTGTTGGGAGACCAACACAATAAGGAGTTAGTAGATATGAAGCAGACAGTCTACTAATACTCTTATGAGAGTTTGTTGACATGTAGTTGCAACATTACTTAGTGTCAACAGAATGTTCAAAAGGGACCATCAAAATAAAGTGTTACCACCTGATTTCATTGAAAATGTCTCTCACTTTCTCCTCGCTGTTGAAAATCAAATTTGCTTATTGGATTAAAAAAAAAAGAAAGAAAGAAATCACAACAAGCTCATTTTTGAGATTCCAGCTTTGTTGTTTTTACAGTCCTAATCTGTCATTTAGCAGGGAATTTATCAACATACAATAAAGGCTGCTGGCAATTGATTGAAAGCCGTTGATCCCAGATTGCCACTATGCAACTTATTCAATGAAAGCTCCTCGGGGAAAATGGGATTTTAATTTACGACTTATTGAAAACTATTGTCCATGCATATTGCAGGATTCCAAAAGCCACACAGTGGAGATCATTTATGCTATATAACATGCATGAAGCGGCTGGAAGGATTATAACAATATTGCCAGTGTTGCGAGCAAACTAAATACGCGACAAAGACGATAACGAGACTGTGTAAAAGAAAAGACAAGGCCCCTCAGGGAGAGTGATTGATAATTGGATTTTCACAGGTCTGTGTTGAGCGGTTGATCACTGTCATCTTGATGAGGTTTGCTTGTGTAATTGCTGATTGATTGTTGGAGGCATTATGAGACATAGACTGTTTTGTACACTTTTGTTTGTGTGTGTGTGTGTGTGTGTGTGTGTGTGTGTGTAGTGTTACAGAGTACAGTGGGCTGAAGTTCAGCCAGGGGAGATGAAGCAATTGACGTTTGTTCTGCTCTTGTCCGAGTTTCCGCACAGCTCCCTCCACAAACACACCAACAACAAAAGAACTTAAAAGCTTATTCTCCAACCAGGAGACAGAGACTGAGAGGAGAACAAAAGGGAGGGAGGGAATGAGACAGAAGAAGTACAAAGGATCCTGTGGGCTGAAATGAGGTGAAATCAAAAAGACAGAAGCTCACTCAGAAGAAGTGAAGAAAATAACGGCCCACACAAATTAATATGTCTGCGCCAGTCTGTGGAAACAAACTTCATACCCAAATGCCTGATTATTATTCGTTTGCAGAATGAACAAATGAGTCTGTTATTTAAAAATGCTAGCAGGTGCATAAAACGAGGAGTAATTGAAAAATACATCATCTAACTTACATAAAATCCCTTTCAACCAATTTTTCTGAACCAGATCTACTATAATTTTTCCTCCTGAAAAAAAGAAAGTAAATTAACATCCACTCATGGAAGAACCTTAAAATGTTCTTATGTAAGGTTTTGGAGTGAAGGTGACGCATTTGAATGACGCCAGGCATCATCTATCTGTCAGATGGAGAAAATGTGTTACCTTATATGTATGAAAACAGCATGTTTTTTACACAGCCCACTCAACACCCCCTTTCACAAATACTAATCTGCTGATCCAGGTAACAAGATTTCCGGTTGAATATCCCATGATTTTTGTTTTTCTTTCTATTTTTAAAAACAATTCTGTAACTTCATTTCATGGCTCTTTGGAATATTTTATTCCGATTGGTCAACTGTATAAAATAGCTTCTCTCTCGTATCACAACACTGGAATGTTTGATTAATCCAAAAGTTGGGTTTGTTGCTGCTATCACCAACAGATGAAATAAGCTACTGTCATTATCAAAGCAAACAAGACAGGCCTATAAGATAAAGAAGCCATTGAATAACCAGTTCACTAGACACGCATAAGAAACCAATGAATTCTAAGTGTTTTCCTTTGAGAGAAGAGAGAAGAGAGAAGCCCCATTTATACTTTTGCAATCAGACTTTTACAAATCATGTAATACAGTGTTTCCTTTTTCATTTTTGTTTAATTAGTCAGAAGATTCTGACTGAAGTGATTTTCAGATACATCACATAATTTTACTTTCTCCTAGTCAATTTTAAGTAACACTTTAGAATACTGTTTCTTACTTACTGAAGAACTAACAGGTAATTATTCATTAACACTTAACTCACCACTGTTAATTACTAAGGAAGATGTGTTAACTAATCAGTATGTAATACAATTTTATGATTGTGTTTAGTAACAGTTAGCTAATTGTAAGGGTTTTATACATAAATATAATTTAATTTAGCTCAAAGGGAATCATTAATGATTTTATAGGGAATTTGAACAGAATCACTGTTTTGCGGCTGATCACTGAGCGATTCACTGAACGAGCCGTATAACAGTAATTCTGCACTGGATATTAAAATCCAAAATATAGTGAAAACACTATTAATAAGCACAGTAACAAGATCGGCAGATTAAGACATTAACTTGTAAGCCCAAAACACAAGATACTTCTCTTTTAAATATAAATAAGACTTTATTTATATAAACCTAAGACATAAACTAACACTAACATGAACACACGCATTCACACATTCACACGATGCAGAAAGAGAGAAAGGATGAGTTTAGAGAATGAGAATGTGAAATCCCAAGTTTACAGCAATATGTGCTATTGCATAGACCTGAACAACCATCAATCACTTAATTAACCCTCGCATTGAGTTTCTCAATGAGGCTAAAATTTATATTAAATACACCAGCTCAGTTATAATCTGGAGTTTGTACTTGCGTTGCCTTGTGTTACAGGGATTCCCTTTTGTCTTCGTCGTCCTTGCAGGAAAGGGGTTTTCCCGAGTTGGTGATTGGCTGTAAGTTCAGTAGTCTTTGAAGCGAGGTCTTGGGAAGCCAATGGTTGGGCCGTTGGCTGAGGATGGTTTTGGAGTCCGTTGCTGTTGAAGTTTGAAGCGGGTGCAGTCGCCAGACTTTGCGGCAAACTTAACTTTTGAACACGAGACTCAACGGAAAGAAAAGAAACTAAAGTAAAAGAATAAAATGAGTAACGAGACTAGGTGGTTTTTCTTCTCATCGTGGTGTTAAGTAGCAACTGGCCTGTAGGCCAGAGCACGCTCAAAGAGCGCTAAAACAGCGTCAAAACGCTGTGGCGAGAAGAAGAAGGGTAGAAGGGAAGAGAAGAGGGGGCTTGAGAGACAAAAAAGAGAGATTTGATGGTGTCCTGAGTTCTTAAACTCGGCTTTGGGACACATCCCATTTGGTGTTTTGACCAATTAGATAGGCTATTGTCTTAGCTAGGGTTGTTCCTTCCATCATAAATCAGCCTGTTATCAGTCACATGGTCTGAATTTTACACACTCTTGCAAAGTATACTTTTGGATATGATTTCTATAACCAGAATATGATACATTTGACACAGAATTAATTGAAAGAAACATTTCAAGCTAGAAATGTCAAACTCATACATACCAAACACGACTAACCTTAAAGTCATTCAATAGTTATTAGAAAGACATACATAATATGTGCTTAAAACATGATAGTCTAATATGTGATTACATACATAATATAGTGTTATGCCTAGCATTGTCCTTTTAGGATGGTTTTATGTGCATATGAAAAAGAAAGTCTCTGTGTACCAAAAAGAAGTGTTCTTTGGCCAGAGGAATTTCAGTCTGGTTCTTTGTCTTGTATGTGTGGGGAGAAGTCAATCTGAAGAAGCTTGTGATTTCTCTTGTGGAACGCCATGTGATGGCCATCTCTTTGACCATTAATCTTGACTATTTACCCCAAATTTGATGATCTCCTTCCTGCGTAGAACACTTATCAATAAGTGTTCTTTTGTCTTAATGTTGCGAGCTGTTCTGTGAAAGAGGCTTGTTAGTTAGGCTTGCTCCAGAAGTCAGAGATAGGAATCTTTACGATGTTGTCCTGGAATTTCAGCTCCTCATGTTTCGATGCTCCGATCGAATCTTAGTTTTGTCTGACTCGTTCTGACGCTACATAATCAATAACTAATGTATTCTGTCATAACTCCTGAACAACTACTATTAATTATCTACTAGTTAGGGTTCAAGAAAAATTACTATGAAATAACTACTACGGAACAGTTATACGCAAATAATCAGGCTGTGGCCCACAAATCAAGTACTTGAGTAAAAGTACAGATACCCCAACAAAAGATTACTCCAGTAAAATTATAAGTAGTCCTATTCATTTCCAAAATTACTTGAGTAAAAGGACAAGTACTAAGTAATACTACAGTAGCAACTTTGTTACAGTCCACTACAACTATTATTAACCTATAATGGAAATGAAATATGCATTTTGTTTGCTGCACACCCAAAAAGGACTTATTACTATAATTGCTTTGTGTGCATGTTCTGTAGGAAATCTGCTTCGGAAAGGAACTCCACTCCACTGTTTCGCCATAACTGTCCAACTTACTACAGACACAGTACGCTCTGTAGAATGGTGGTTTGTTTATTTATTTATTTAAGTGCAAAGAGCAAATTTTCTTAACAAATAGATACCATTTACACTAAGTGCAAATAGCAATGGATTCTATTTTCACTAAATGAAAATAGCAGTATTTTTTAACGATATGCTATTTACACTAAGTGCAAATAGCTATAGATTCTACACTGTAAAAAGTGATTTGACACAACTTGACTTAGTCAAGTCATCTTGTTGCATTGACTTAGTTAAGTTTAGCAAACATTAGGTGTTAAGTTCACTCAACTTATATGTAGTTGTTGAAATAACTTGCAGTAAATTGAGCCAGTGTACTGTATCAATTACTGAGCATTTAAAGTTTTTAGTTGAGTCAACTGAAAAACATATTGGTTGAATTTAATTTTTCATGTTTTCACAACCATGAACAGTCTAATTGACTTAAAATAGTAATTTTTCCTCAACATAATTATTTGAGTTTACTGGACTTCATTGCTTTGGCAAGAAGTTATGGATGTCTCTCTGGAACCAGATATTTGATGAAATAAACAACTGCAAAAATGAAACTCTCAGCATTTATTTTTTAAATACATATATTGCATCCAAAAACACAGACAAAAAATTCATAATATAAATATATATATATAAAAACACTAGACAAGAAAAACCTTCACATATACACAGCTCACACAAACGTGCAAACTTCTCTATGCACAGACCCATCAAAGAGCCAAAATAGTACAAATAACTCTCCTTGTCATTATCAGATATTTTCATTGCAGGAACAAGTATGCAAGAAGAAATCACAATAAGCTGTTCAAAAACTGTCTTCAATTCCCAATCGTAAAAACATAACAAGGAAGGAGGAAGCAGTACAAGGTAACAACAAAACAGTCAGTCTGAAAATTTCAAGAATACCAATTCAAGAATTCCAATTAAACAATGAGATATAAAACAACAATGCTCTTACACTTTAAACCAGTCCATCGATTAAACAGTAGCGAGAAGAAAAAAAAATAAAATAAAAAAATAAAAATAATTATATATATATATATATATATATATATATATATATATATATATATATATAGTATATATTTGTTTGTTTTCAGTCTTATCGCAGCCACTTGAAAGAGTGAACTCTTGCGGTATTAGAGTCTGACCCGAGTCCAATAAACAGGTGCTGTATCAATTCATATGTGAATTTTAATTCCTTTGGGTAATTGAGGTTTAATGCGTACACCAGGCCCATCAGGTTCAGAAAAGTATTAGGTACTCACTATCAGGTGATGCATTATCACTTCTTCCTCAATCATCAGGGCAACGCCATTGTAGAACGCTGGGAGAGGTCCACAACCACTAGGATTCCAATCACCACACCCTTCATCACATCATCTTAATTTCAAATTTGCACATTTACACTTGTATACTTTCGTTGTAAATAAATCACCAGTGATGTGGTGCAGCAACTGTTGTTTGTTACCTTTTTGTTCAGCACCAAAATAAGATTTAATAGTGAATGTAACACGCTCATGCCACTTAAATCAAGGGTGTCTAATCCAGGTGCGACAGAGCGGTCCATTAAAGACGCAGTTGTGTGACGTGATAGTATGTCCCAAAGCTTGCCTACTCTTCTACAACACACTCAAAAGTGTGTACTTTTTCTTCACCAAAAGAGTACATACATTAAGGGCGTAGTATAAGTAGGCACATTGGGACGCAGCATAAGTATCTCTTTTGTTTTATGCGCATGCGTCCAAAATACTATGTCATGATGGAGTGCTACTTCACAGCAGAGTTTGAAAAATGCGCTGCGCGCCATGTTTCTGGAGTCACGACGCGTGAGGGAGCTTCGCCTGTCAAACGAGAACAGAGGAGTGGCTCGTTTTAATGATTATGAGACTTTATGTATTGCAGATAATGAATCAAGTAAGTATATCTTGATAAGCTTTCTTTATTCTTAATCTAGTTTTAGTATACCTGCGGCTTTCACCGGCAGTTCTTGCTATATTGACTCGGGAGGGGAATTAATCGTGTCCTATAATTTATCTATGAATGCATTCTGATATCAGAATGTTATCGCGTGCGTGGACCAAGAAATTTGGCTGCTGAAAATACAATATTGTATTTTAACTAAACGATTTAAAATTCAATTTAACGCTACTGAACACAATTCAAAGATCCGATCTTGTAATATTTATGTATATAGTCGATATTATAACCACCAGCAATATTCAATATATCAGCCACCTCTAGAAATAATTTTGTTGTTTTTTTTTGCTTTTTGCTTTTGAAGAGCTAGATGTTCAGTTACTGGTTGTGTTTGTAATATGTAATATTTTTGTACTTATCTGGAGTTATTTATTTTGCAGGATCAGTACAGATTTGTTACTGGAAACACAGACCAGTACTGAAGAGGTGATGTTAGACATTTTTTAATGAATTAACCTGTTTTTAATGAATTAACCTCACCCTGTTCACACATGACAAGATAAAAGTGCTATATTAAGTCACTATCCCTATGGATTTTAAATGCTTTGAATCTTTTCCATTTGCAAATAATATATTCTCACCTGTGCATTTACAGATCCCCCTCTAATCATCATATATGTTACAGGTAACAAACCAAAGGAAGAGGACAGCAGCTTTGCTGTGTCAGTCGTGGTAAATACAGGAACATTCTTCATGAAGATGTGTGAGAGAAGCTTGCAAGGCAAGATAAGGGAAACAAATTAAAGGTACCTTTCTTCATTTTCATAGATTTTGAAATATTTATCTATATTTGGGTAATTGATAAAGTTGTTTTATTCCCTGTAAAGTAGGGATAAAAAATGTTTGTAAAAATGTTATCTATTTTTAAAGCCCAGTGTCAGTGAAGATGGTGTGATCAGGAAATCTGGTGTTTGTTGAAAATCTGAAGGAACATCTCCCAGCATTCTACTACGATGTTGCCCTGATGATTGAGGTAATTCACCTATTAGGCGATGCAGATGTGATCAAAAGTTTACATACACCTTGCAGAATAAACTGCTTCATCAGAGCAGAAATTATAATTTTTTTAATGATTCTACCCCTCTACCCTTCACTTTCCAGCAAGTTCACTTGGAGTTCTTTTTTTTATTATTATTATTAATTAATTTATTTATTTATTTAGTCAAACTTGCATTCACTAATGCTGGAGTAAGATTTTAGAAGAAACCTTACGGTCCTGTTTAATGTTGGTGCTTGTGAAGGTTTGAGAATTTATGGCCTGGTTTCACAGACAGGGCTTAGACTAAGCCAAGATTAGGCCATAGTTCAATTAGGACAGTAATTTTCATTAACATGCCTTAGAAAAAACATTACTGGTGTGCATCTTGAGACAAAACAAAGGCACTGATATTTTTAAAGATCAGTCAGTGCAAGTTTCTTTCAGTTGAAACAGCTCAGAATTACATTCAAATCAATTCAAATGAGCTTTATTGGAATGACTTGCACAGTATTGCAAAAGCATAATTATAGAATTACATTTTAGTCTGTTAGTTTTTATAGTTTTTGTGTATTTGTTTTAGAGATTGTTTTGTCAATAAATGTAGGGGTGTCACAAATCCGGTCTATGAACTTCCGTTCACTCACCACCAGAGGTCACTCGCTCACCACATTGACTCTCACAGCACACATCACACGGGACTCCATTTCCCATCATCCATTGCACTGATTGCACATATACAGCTGAAGGCACTGATCACACAGCTATCACCAATCACACACTCTACTTAAGCCATGGACTTTCTCTCCCTCACTGGTGAGTATTGTATGCGCTTATCGCTCCCCTAGCTTTAGCTACTCTACAGAGCCCTTGTTAGTTTTCCTAGTCTTGCCTTGCCTGTTTTCTAATTCTAGCCCGTGTTCCCTGGATTAACCCTTGCCCTGCCGTTTGGATACTGTTTACCCCAGCCCGGACCATTGCTTTGTTTACTCATTACCTCTTTTATCTTAGCCCTCTGGATATTGTTAGCCCACGATCAAACACACCTGTTTTGGATACTTCTCTTGCCTTGCCCTCTATATACCTGTTTGCCATTGTTTGACCCTGCCTGTTATTACCTCGTCTCTGTCTCTGAAATAAAGCTTGCACATGGATCCGCACGTCTCAAGTCTTGTCAGCCCCGTTACAAGGGGGTTTTCCATTTTGTGTTTGTGTTGATTGTAACTAGGTAATTAATACATTGAAATGACATTGAAATATGGTAAATATTTACTTCTGAATAAGCAATTAATGTGAACTAAAATATACTTCAAAGTACATATAAAATATAGTAAAGTCCCACTTAAGTGTTACGTTATGGTTATGTTTATGCTAAGGAGGCGCACTAGGAGGAGTAGAGAAAACAAAAGTCTTTTATTAATAATCCACAGTAGAATTCCAGGAGCATTGAGTAGCAAAACACTTATGGCAAACGAAATAGCAGACAAGGAATGGAGGGAAAACACAGGCTTTAAATAATAAACGTAATCAAGGGGAAACAGAAACAGGTGAGGATCTAATTAACCAATAGGGGAAACAGAAGAAACTAGGTCAAACATGTGACATTAAGTGGTTCAAAAATATCACTCAAAAAAGTTAAACTAATTGCATTTGTAATTTTAAATTATAATATATTTGAAATCGATTACAAATAACATGCATTTAGGTGGTCAGAAACATTACATTTAATTCACGCTTAAAGGAACACTCCACTTTTTTTGGAAATAGGCTCATTCTCCAACTCCCCCAGAGTTAATAAGTTGAGTTTTACCGTTTTTGAATCCATTCAGCTGATCTCGGGGTCTGGCGAGAGCACTTTTAGCATAGCTTAGCATAGATCATTGAATCCGATTAGACCAGTAGCATCGCGTTCAAAAACGATCAAAGAGTTTCGATATTTGTCCTATTTAAAACTTGACTCTTCTGTAGTTATATCGTGTACTAAGATCGGCGGAAAATGAAAAGATGCGATTTTCTAGGCTGATATGATTAGGAACTACTCTCATTCCGGCGTAATAATCAAGGAACTTTGCTGCCGTAACATGGCCGCGGCAGGCGTAGTTAGAGCTGGGAATCGATTCCAAAAAGAATCGATTCCTCGATTCCGAGGCGTTGGGAATCGAGAGTCGATTCCAAAGGTTGGAATCGATTCCATCAAGATGAATCTACTCCTCATTCAGAGCTTTTTTCAGTTCAACAAAGCTTATCTATGGGAGCCTCTCAAAGGCTGCATCCTACGAAGGCTGCACACATTTAAATTCACGAAAATAAACTGAAAGAGTCGGTACTGCACCATCATAATTTGAGGATGCAGCCTTCCGTTTGCGAAGCACCATTCGCCTCATGCTCGATAAAAGCGGTAATTACGAGAGTTGTGAGATAAATGATTATTTTATATATATAAAATATCTATTTCATTTTTATATTTACCCTTCGCCTCATGCTCGCTAAAAGTGATTAGAAGTTTATTTCGGATAGTTTTAATGAACCAGTTAAAAAAATATATATATATTCAGGGTTATTTTACGGTGGAACTGGCTTATGTTGTCCACAATTTTGAGCGCTGCACTGGCAGAATAGATCATGACGTGATTGAGGATCTTATTTCCATCTAAAATTCTATTTTTATTTTTATCAGCCGATGCTAAAAGAAAACGTCACGAGCATAGATCAGTGGCCGAGAGCGCATATGATTGACAGATAAACCACGAGCGCTATCAGTGTTATTGTTCTGGTTATTTTGTTTCAATGTACAGTTTGTTAATTTTATCCAAAGCATACAGTCAAAGAAAACTTCATCATTCAGCTGAACTGTGCACATTTATTTTAGACACTTCATGTCTTGTTCAGTTCATGCGATAAATGCATGTCCCTGCTGAGCAGTGAGCTATGACTAATTTCACGGGCAAAGCAGACAAAATTACAATTTAAGAATCAATCATAGCTATAGAAATGTATTGTCATTTTTTACAAATAAAACTTCATATTATGAGAAGGATGCTTTCTACGACCTTTATATCCTGCAGTCATGGCGAGATTAGGTTCCTTCGATCTAAAAAAACAAGAATCGAAAAAGAATTGAAAACAACAGAGGAATCGATTCTCGGAATCGACTCCCATCGATTCCAGAACCAGGAATCGGAATCGGACTCGAATCCAAAAATTTCGGAATCTTACAGCCCTAGGCGTAGTGATATTACGCAGCGCCTGAAAGTAGTGCCCGGTAGCTGGGGACTACTTTCAGGCGCTGCGTAATATCACTGCGCCTGCCGCGGCCATGTTACGGCAGCAAAGTTCCTTGATTATTACGCCGGAATGAGAGTAGTTCCTAATCATATCAGCCTAGAAAATCGCAACTTTTCATTTTCCGCCGATCTTAGAACACGATATAACTACAGAAGAGTCAAGTTTTAAATAGGACAAATATCGAAACTCTTTGATCGTTTTTGAACACGATGCTACTGGTCTAATCGGATTCAATGATCTATGCTAAGCTATGCTAAAAGTGCTCTCGCCAGACCCGGAGATCGGCTGAATGGATTCAAAAACGGTAAAACTCAACTTATTAACTCTGGGGGAGTTGGAGAATGAGCCTATTTCCAAAAAAAGTGGAGTGTTCCTTTAAGTGTATTGTTAACTGACATTAAAGTATATTTTAGTTAACATTAATTGCTTGTCAGTACATTAGTAGTACACGTTAAACATATTTTAAAGACACTAGAAGCAATTATGAAAATGCATATAAAGATGTACTAAAAAGGTTTAAAAAAATCATTTAGAAGTTCAACTAATTGCATTTAATATCACTTTAAAATGTGATACATTTGAAGTTAGTTACAAATAAAATGTATATAAGCATTGAAAATAACATTTAATTTGCACTTATGTGTGTTCCTTTAAAGTATATTATTTCTGCAATAAGTACACTTTATAAAAGTATACTTAAGTGCACTTCTTTTTCACTAGGGTAATTCTTGGGGAATTATCTAATAATTCTTTATTAATTACTAATGGGTTCCCAATATTTTCACTTTAGAATAAACCTACTGTTTCAGGTTTGAAATAAGTCCTGCAGAATTATTTGATAATTCTTTAATAATTACTAACTGGCTACCTGTATTTTCACTTTCCCTCAGTCCTTGCCTTACATACAGGAATTTAATTAATGGCAATGCGGTATATGCTGAGGAGACACACATGCAGTACTGTATATAAAATATAAAAACTAAGGTAAGTTATCACAAGGTACTGGAGTGGTGGTGGGGTTCCTATGGGGTTCCTATCGGAAGCTGATTTCTTACAAAACACACTCTCAAAACAATTCACTATACAGGCAAAACCTCTATAAAATTTATTGCATATATTAATATTGCATTTTCATACTACTACTACTACTACTACTACTAACATTTATATGAAAGGCTCACAACTCAATGTAATTGTGTATGATTGTTCATTAGTAGTTACTTCATAGTTATTTTTCTTGAACCTTAACTAGTAGAAAATAAATAGATATTAGTAGTTCTTCAGGAGGTATGACAGAATACATTATTGATTAGCAAACTGTTACTTAAAACAATCCTAAAATTGTATTACATACTGATTAGTTAACACATCTTCCTTAGTAGTTAACAGTAGTGAATTAAGTATTAATGAATAATTACCTGTTAGTTCTTCAATAATTCCTTATTAGTTATGCAGTAAGTAAGAAACCGTATTCTAAAGTGTTACCCAATTTTAATATTATGAACCCTGAAAAGACCTTTGTATAGCATTCTAAGGAACTTGCATTTTTTTTTTTCCTGTTCAAATTTATATTGATCTCAATTAAATGTGGCTAGATGTAACATGGTTCAAAACTGTCTCATCCCAATGCCAATGGTAAGTAAAAAATTACGGTCCATAAATATTGCATAACTGGTCAGTAACTTTGACTTTCTGCTGTATAGAAGAATTCTTGAATGGCTGCCATAAGCTTTCCTGTGATAACATCAAGAGTGGGCCACTATGTGCCACATTTACATTCAAATGGTAATTGATATACACAGAACCTGAACCTTAAAATGACTGCCTAAATTCAGTCAGAGACTTTGAATAGGAATTGGTGTTTGTATTTTCTTTTTATCTGTTACACTGCTAATACATCTCTAACGTACACAGCAGAACATTTCCTGTTCTTTCACACCATCAGACTAAATCCCATTGTTTGAGCTGTTCAAGTATAAGCTCTTATCACGGACATCATGTCAGCTTGACTTCTGTGGCATTTCAGTGCTTAGGTAGAGGGCTGCCTCATTGACCAAAGAGCAACTGGTCATACTGTGATAACCCAGTGTATTTCTGCACTCGCTCTTTCTTTGAGTCTTTCTTATTCCTCCCTCCCTCAAGCTCTTACTTTCTCTGTTTTCTGTCTTCTGTTCGCTACCTTTTACCCCTGACAGGAATTAAAGCTGGAGGCAAGCTAAGCTTCCCAAGTGGGTCTCCATCATGGCCGGATGTGGCATTCTGAAGAAGATGCTCTTGGCTTTTCCATGTCCAGACACTGCCCTACATAAAAGTCTGTCAAGCTTGTCTAACTCTGAAACTGCAGGAGGGAGCACAATGGAAAATGTGGAGCACATCTTATTACAAAGGCGAAAATTGAATTTCACAGTTTAAGCCATTGTCAAATGTATCTGTGCCGTGGACAAAAGAGAAAGAGAAAGAGAAATAAATAAAAAATAAACAAAGGAAAGAAAAATAGTCTTAGCAGATAGGAAATATGTTGAGTTGAAAAATAACCGTAAAAATTAGTTTGAGATGGTAAACGGGTAGATAAAATACGGCCCTGACACATTTAATATGGAGATTCAGTAATCAACAGGTTGAATCTCATGTGCTGCAGGTAAATTAACACAATGTTCTGTTAAATATAAATGTTAAATTTAAGACATTCTTTCACTTATAACAATATAGTGTGCATTTAACATGCCTTGCATAGCATAGTGTCAAGTAACAGTCTTGTTATCCTAAAACAACTATTTGACTCTTAGAGGAGTTTAGAAATGTCAGAAGCACTATTCACGGTACACAACATGTTAGCTATGCTTCCTTCAGTCAAGTCTTAGCCTCTCGTCAAGTCCACGGACAACCCATAATTATACTCATAGACCATCTGATGCATATTGCAGACAAAATGGCAAGTGCTTGCTGAAACCACCAGTTTCAATCTGATTGATCATTATTTCCATGTTCACTTTGTAACAGTTACTTTACAAAAATATTTTGACATTGTTTACTATAAATTGTTCACCAGATGCACCTACTTCATAAATTACAACAGTAAAACTGACTCTTAAACGACTCAAAAAAAAAATTATTTTTATGTTTTTGTAAAAAGTATCTTATTCTCATACAGGCTGCATTTATTTAATACAAAATGCAGTAACAAAACAGTAATATTGTTCCAATTAAAAGATTCATGAATTACTAAATTATTATAATTCCAATTGAAAATAACTGTTTAATGGTTTTAACATGTGTTTTTCCTCTGATGCTGAATTTTCAGCAGCCATTACTCCAGTCTTAAGTGTCACTTGACCCTTCAAAACTTATTCAGATATGCTGATTTCTTTCTCAAGAAACATTTTTTATTATTATCAATCTTGAAAATTGTTATGCTGCTTAATATTTTTCTAAAGACCTGCATTTATTTGCAATGGAAATATTTTGTGCCATTATAAAATTCTTTACTGTCACTTTTGATTCATTTAATGTGTCCTTGCTAAACAATTTCAACTGTAGTGTATTCTGTGTATTTATGTATAAAGTGAGAGAAACAGAGAAAAAGAGATGAGTAAAATTGAATAACCTTATAACATCTTAATTTCAGCACAGCTTTCGTCATTATTTTAGCATAGTCACTTGTTCAGAGCACTTTTTGATGACATCACAGGAAAGATAAATGAGTTTCTGTGGCTGCCTGACCCTTGCTTTATACACTCATTTTAATTCTAAACAAATCATCTTCAGAACAGAGGGCTTGACTGCACAGTGTTCAATAGAACTAAACAGAACTGCTGAGACCACATGAACACAGACTGCAAGAACAAATCTGGGTTCAGGGAGGATTCAAGGTTGGCAGCAGATCCTAATAATGTGGTTCAGATGAAGTAAATGCAGACACGGCATAAAAAGAAAAGATGATTTGAAACTTCACTAGCCCTTTCTTTCTCTTCTGTCCTTTCTTTATTTCTTAGCCCTTTTGTCACAGACATTACAGCACAAATGAACATTTCTAATAAATCTGCTTTGCATGCCGGTTTGAATTTAACCTAGAATGACCCTATTTATATGTAATCGATGTAAATGACAGAACGTTGGAGACAATGTGACTCATTTCTGTTTATAACTCAAGTAACATTCTAATAGCATTTGTATGATTTGTATAAAGCATTTAATTCTCACCAAACTGCAATATTAAACTACATTCAACTATGTAACAAGGTATTTTAGTCCAGCATTTTCAAAATTATGAGGCTTGAAAAGGAGAAATAGAGGACAAGAATGAAAACAAAACAGAGACAGAAACTTAAAAAGAAAAACAGTGAGAACAAAGAGAAATATAATGGCTGGTTTCCTACAGCTCACAGGTGCTGTAACTAGAAATGAGCACTGCTGTTGAAAGATCTGCATAACAAACAGTGGTAAAAACGAATATCCCAAGAGAGTGGTAGGACATCTCTGGAGTCTAGTGGGACAGAAATGAAAAGAACTGTCACAACAAAACCAGGTTGTCTTTCACTGAAATACACATTCACACAAAAGACCAGACAAACAAATAAAGAAATACAGTATGCTTCAAAATGGTTGGTTTCACAGGGAACGAGGCCACTGCAACAATGCCATTCAAAGGAAATTGGGCATCTTTTGAGCAAACAATACAGATGTTACATAAAAGCCGCTGAAGGACCTCAAAACACACATGATTTCTGCTTTTAGCAGACACTAAATACCACTGTCTGCGGTCATCTGAAAGTTTAGAGTTAGGGTTATATTTGTATTTTGGGGTATAATTCAATCCCACTTACCACAACAAGAATCTATAATAAAAAGTTCATGGGAATGAAATCATGAGCTATCAACAAAGCACTTCCAGTTTTTGTTGCTGCTGTTGATCATTGCTGATGTTGTAGATTATTGCTGCTGCTGCAAACCAAGTACAGGAACTTGCTGCTGCCAATATATACAGCTATACAGTGCTGTGAGTATTTAAGACATACTGCTGCTGCACATATAGCATATAATAACCCGTAGCAGATCTATACAGGTGGATCTGGGGAAGGTAGATGGTTTCAGTGAAGCTCTGAAAGAATGCCGCGACCTGCTCTAGCGAATGCTAACCACTTTTTGCTTACTTTTTGTATCGTCTGTGTGATGTTTTGTGTCTGCTGTATGATGCTGTTGCCCTACTTGAACTGCCCTACTTGAATTGTGGGATTAATAAAGTTGTTAACTTAACTTAACCAGCCATTCAAATGTAAAGCAGTAAGATTATTGGTTGCATAAGCAATATGACCCAATCATCTTGTGCCAAGTAGTTTAATGGTGAGAATATCTTCAGTTTGCATTATTGACCCATCAGCCTGCGTCATCTAGAGTTTCATGACAGAACTTGGCATATATCAAAAAAAAAAAAAAAAAAAATTGTAATTACAGCTAATGAATTATATTAGCAAAATAAAAATAAATAAATAAAGACAACAAACAGACCACAATTACGCTTGCAGCATAATGAAATTGTTTAGATTTTTTTCATAATAATTTGAACCAGAGCAATAATGTATAAAACAACATCAAATAAGATTCCCTAAACAAGGAACTTCAGCATATAACAGAACTGCAGAAATATCTAATAACATTTTTTTTTTCCAGTTTGAATGTCATAGCTAAAGTAACAAAATAGCCTACTGCTTCTGCAAATCACAATTCATTGGTAAAACTTGTATAGATAGTTTAGAAACGTATACAAAGTTTCCTCGACAGCAACTGCAGTTTTTAAAGTCCTCCACGTGAAAAAAAACCAAGCACCCAGGACCTCAGAGTCATAGGGAACACTGACTTCAGCTGATGCCTACCCTTATCTGGCATGCTAATGTATTCAAGTTGAACATACTCTATTCCTCATTATCCTACTATTCTACCACTTCCCCCTCTCTCTCTCTATAGTCAAACACTCATTTTTCCTTAGAGATGTGCAATTCTAGAGTTCATTAAGTCAACTTGAGTATTTAGTGTGAAATGAGCTGTAAATGTTGTTTCAATAAGAGTGAGCTGCTAGATTACGAGAAAGGATTTGTGGAAGATTCTACAAAGAAGTTGTATCAAACCCGAAATATGAACAATTATTACTCGTGCCTAATGCACTGATTATAAGAAGAGATGCATGCTCTCATTTTGTGTGGATTTGTAGGCAAATCCATACTTTCATTTGTTACTGCAAATGATTACACAAGTGTTACTCATTAAATCCGAAAGCCACAAAGTGCTGTGCCTGACTTATAATGAACCAATACAGTCAGAGAGATAAAAGTTCACTCACTAACCTTGGAACACCAATAAGCCAATTGCATCTGAGGACCAGAACTAACTGTTGTACAACGTATACTGTAATATGACGCGAGGTCCAAAGTCTGAGACCCCAAAGAAAATCCTGGGTTCAAACTAAAAAAAAAAATTCTAGGTTTGCATTAACAATTTAAAGCATATCTCAAATCATGCTGGAAACACAATTTTACACAAAGTTTGCAGTTCATACAGCTTGAATTAAAGAAACTAATTAAAAAACCAAATGCTAAGAAAATAATGTTCATTTTTCAATTCAATTTTACACTCAAATTACTCTGATGATAACAAACAGAATTATGCAATGGAAAAACATGTATTTAATTATAAAATGCAAATAGAAGCATTTTCATTAGTTGTCTCAGATTTCTGGCCTGCACTCAATATATATTTAAGAGTTTGACTCCAACATGAAACTATAAGAAATTTTTAAGTATATAAATGTTTAATTAACCTCTGAAACTTTTAAAACTTAAAACTTAAAAAAAAAAGAAAAAAAAAAAAGGAAAATATTTTGCTGTAATCAAAATTCATCCATTTAGCCCTGTGCCCTCATTTAATACATCACAAACCAAACCCTGTATTTAGATAGCATCAAGTGTTTGCTGTAAATATTTAGTTAAGACCTAATGGGAAAAGGATTTGATCCCAGCTGTCACAAACCCCTAACAACATATATTTTACTGTATCTTAGATAGGATCCATCACAGTGTGAATTTAGTCAAATTTATGTAATAAGCATATAATTAAAAGCTTAAAATAAGCTTAAGACGATTACGTACATATGTTAGGATAGGACAATATTTGGCTGAGATACAACTGTTTGAAAATGTGAGGGTGTAAAAAAATCTGATAATCTGAGGGTGCAAAAAAAATCTAAATATTGAGAAAATTGCCTTTAAAGTTGCCCAAATGAAGTTCTTAGCAATGGCTATTACTAATCAAAAATTAAGTTTTGATATGTTTACAGTAGGAAACTTACAAAATATCTTCATGGAACATGATCTTTACTCAATATCCTTATGATTTTTTGGCATAAAAGAAAAATCGACATATTTGACCCATACACTGTATTGTTGGCTATTGCTACAAATATACCCACTGTTACAGGGCTGACGAGACGTGAGACGTGCGGATCCATATGCAAGCTTTATTAAATCAGAGACGTGGTCAAACAGGCAGGGTCGAACAATGGCAGACAATATAAAGGCAATGTAAAGAGTTAGCTGAAACAAGCGTGGGTCGATGATCGGCGAACAGTATCCAAAGGGGCGAGACAGGAGAGGTAGTCCAAAACGTCAGCGATAGTCCAGGCAGGGGAAAACACAATCCGACAAAGGCAAGGCAAAGCAAGGCAAGGCAAGGCAAGACTAGGAAAACTAACAGGGCTCTGTAGGGCAGTGATAATGCATACAATATTCGGCAACGAGGGAGAGAAAGTCCATGGCTTAAATACTGAGTGTGATTGGTTACAGCTGTGTGCGTGTGATCAGGTGAGCGTGTGATTGGTGAGATGGCTGATGGGAAACGCAGTCCATTGTGATGTGTGGTGTGAAAGTCAATGTGGTGAGCGAGTGACCTCTGGTGGTGAATGAACGGAAGTGCAGACCAGATTCGTGACACCCGCACTGTTACACATTTCAAAGTGTTTTACAGTAACTTGCCAGTAAGTTACTGTAATTAAGATTTACAGTAGCAAACTGTATTTGATCTATGTAAGAAATGAAGAAAATAAAACAACTTCAATAGAATGGCGCCAAAGAGTCCGTTACAGTAAATACAGTAGTATACAGCAATTTTAAAAAATATAGTAAGTCTCTGTATGTGGGGTCTGAAGTCACAGAAAATTCCCATGATGCAAAGGGTATTAGAGTTAATTACTGTAAATGGAATCTGCAGTATTATACTGGGTGTTAAAGAGTAAATAACTGCAGAAATTACAGAAATGTCTAACAGTGCGTGCTACTTGACTGGTTTTGTGCTCCAGGGTCACATATTGGCATGTGATTTGACAAACAAGTGACTACAGGTTTAAATGATGATGTCTGTGATGGTTTTCATTGCTTGAGGTCATTGCAGAATGGAAGGCAGTATTTGTACTTTGACATCACACGTTACATCACTTCTTTCTTAGCGTTTGAAAGTCTTCCCCAGGTTGAATGATGAAAAATCTTCATACAACAAGAAATCAATCTGGCTGTAAAAGAATAAACTCTTGCAGACAATTTGGTGATTTTTCAAGCATCATCTTGTCACAAAGAAAGGCAGCATATAAGCTCAAAAGAACAAGACCAATCATTCAGCTCAGGTGACAGATCGTAAAAAAAGAAAGTGGATTATTTAAAACATCACTGTATATTCTAGACCTATGATTACATGCATATTAAGGTCTGAAATTGTTCTTGTGAGAGGTACCAAAAGACCTAACAGCTCTTTCCAGGAATCTCAAAATTTCAGAGTTAAATCTCTGCAGGCAGCACAATTTTAATCATGGAGACTAATTTCATGTGAAATGCTAGATCAGTCCATTTTAGCGAGAGAGAGAGTGTGTTTGAGAGAAAAGAAAGTCTATAGTAGATGACTCCAGAATTGTATTAGTTATGTCTACTGTAAATCATGCACTCTTTCAAGGAAGAATGAGATATAAAGGAAGCACCACCAGAAAACATAAATATTGAAGGCAACCACTGACTGAATGAACAGTCAGTGGTTTGTCCCCTTATTTAGGTATGCACCAATATGCAAATGATGGCCTATTGTGACAAACCTTTTTATTAATGTGGTTTGGAAAATTATTTCCATGTTATGTCCATATCACACTAATCAATCAATTAATCAATCAATCAATCAATCAATCAATCAATCAATCAATCAATCAATCAATCAATCAATCAATCAATCAATCAATCAATCAATCAATCAATAAAACCTGAAAGCAATAGTTTTAAATGCTACAATTTTTAGACATCACAACATTACAATGTACAGTATTTATATAAAAGAATTAGCATATACAGTAACATGTAACATCGAATTAAATCTCAAAGTGTGCACTTTAAAGTGGAAGTGAAGCAGCCAGTCAAGTTTGCATTATTTAGTAAAGTGATTTCCACTTTAATTTAAAAAAAAAGAATGTATACACACACACACACACACACACACACACACACACACACACACACACACACACACACACACACACACACACACACACAATATATATATATATATATTGTACATATATATGTGCTACACAACTCCTTGTTCAAGGTCTTGTTTTGTCCAGGCTGGACTATTGCAATGCTCTCTTGGCAGGTCTTCCAGCTAGTTCTATCAAACCTCTACAATTAATCCATAATTCAGCTGCAAGAATAGTCTTTAATGAGCCGAAAAGAACACACAACACACCTGTGTTCTTCAATTTGCACTGGCTACCAAAAGCTGCTTGCAAAAAATTCAAGGCATTGATGTTTGCCCACAAAACCACCACTGCCTCTGCACCCCTTTTAAATTCACTGCTTCAGACTTATGGGCTCTCTAGAAGCTTGCATTCTGCATGTGAACGGCACGTTATTGTACCATCCCAAAGAGGCACAAAATCACTTTCACAGACTTTTACATGAATTGTTCCCTCCTGGTGGAATGCTCTGCCCAACTCAATCCGAGCAGCTTAGTCCTTAGCCATCTTCAAGAATCAGTTAAAAACAACATCTATTTTATCTTTTTTGACCCTCTAACTCTAGCATTCTCTATTCTAATTCTATTTTATCTATTTGTTTTTTTTTTTTTTTATTTAAAAAAGCCCTCTAACACTTGCACTCTCTGTTCATTTTATAACTGCTTGTTTTCTTTAAAAAACAAAGGCCAGCAACACTGTCTTTCTCTATTCATTTTCTATTTTATCTTCTTGTTTTCTTTTTTTATTTATGATAAATAAAATATGATTTGTTTTTTTGTTGTTGTTGTTTGTTTTTTGTTTTTTTACTCTATTATATATATATATATATATAATAGCTAGAGAGCACATATCACACAAGCACATTTCTCCGAGCTACTCTACCAATAATGCATTTCATTCAGGACTACATCAACCATAGATAGTGATCTTAAGTGATACTAACTCTTAATTCCACAACACTGTCATATATGACTGTGATAAGCACGTGCTTCTGACGCTGCGAGCAGCTGAAATCAACCACACACTCACCACAATGAAAACATTGACCTTAGCAAAAATGAACGTGAACATAGAGAATATGCCGATGTATATGGTGAACCCCAGTGAAAATGCATACACAAGAATGCTTATTTCGTTTAACCTGTTTCATCTCCGTTACTAGGCATGTCCTCAGAGCGATTACATGCTCTAAACTGCCTTTGCTCCAGCTGTATAAACACCATATTTCCACTGCTAAATGCTGCTGCTAATATGCTTAATATTTCGCTGCTGCATACGATGCAAACTGCTAACATAACACTTAGTTTAAACATGCTTATGGTTGCTCATTTGTATTCAATTAGGCAGACCACGCATACACAGCCATATGGATTAAAAGGGCATTCATTTATCTTAGATGTTGGTTTCAGCTGTTCTGAAGTGTGCTGCCAAACTGCTACAGCAAACAAAATCCAGAAATTTGAATATTGAGCAATGAGCTCATTGGCTACTGATACAGTAGAAAACCAGTCAGCTGTGCCATGTGATAATGAAGTCATTAGGTCAGATTGAGTTAGTCCTATCGGACTGCGCCAACTAGAGTTTCATGCCAGAAATCTGTATATATATATATATATATATATATATATATATGTACAGAGCCGGCCCAAGGCGTAAGCGAACCAAGCGGCTGCTTGGACATTAGTATGATGTAATATATATTTGATTCCCTCCACTGGCTCTGGTCAATCATGGCCTCCTAATAATCCCCATCCACTTGATTGGCTCTATCTCTCTCTCCTCTCCACCTGTAGCTGGTGTGTGGTGAGTGCACTGGCGCCGTTGTCCTGTGGCTGCCGTCGCATCATCCAAGTGGATGCTGCACACTGGTGGTGGTTGAGGAGAGACCCCCCACATGATTGTAAAGTGCTTTGGGTGTACGGCAATACACAATAAAGCGCTATATAAATGCATCATTCATTCATTCATTCATTCATATAATATATATATATATATATATATATATATATATTATATGCAGTGTTGGGAGTAACGCATTACAAAAGTAATAATATTACAGTAGTACATTACGCACACACATACAGCATTGCAAACATTGCAGCCTGTTCGTTATCAGAATAAAATACAGTCAAGCAAACATAAAGATACACTGGTTAATTTAAATAGTACGTACTGCGTAGTACAATCCGTGGCGTTCAGCCTGAGCTTGGGCCAAACACATTTGCTCATGTGACGAGGATGTTTTTTACGCGCGTTAAGTGCAAAGCCTGGTTTAGGCCTAACATTACATAATAAATAATAGTTTAACATTCAAATACATCGCGAATATGGACATATTTAATTGGACTCATGCCGAATGAGAGGTAGGCTGTGTGAGAACAACGCTGTTTGTGCTTAACTGTGTTTAACCTAGACTACAATGTATAGACCTACCACATTACCTTCCACTGGATGTATAATGAGCAGCAATAAACTACATTTTGGCATTTTATAATGCCTAGTAGTCATACTTCTGTGGATATTTTGGTGAAAGTAACTCCAAATTAGGCCTAACTCAAAAGTAGTGCAACACATTACAATTCAGAGACAGTAATATTGTAATGTAACTAATTACTTTCAAAAGACAGTAACTAGTAATATATAATGTATTATATTTTGGAAGTAACTTGCCCAACACTGTTTATATATATTTTAAATCTGACAGGCTATACCTATACCTATATATATATATATATATATATATAGGTGTATATATGCATCTGTAAGAATTTGCACACTAAACAGGACTCACAACCACTATGTGATCACTTTTGAGAAGAAAATGGACTGGAATGAAAGCACAATTGAGAGAGACAGACATCTTATAATAAGTGATGATACAGAATACAGAACAGGTAGAAGTACCCTATTATACTCTTACCACAAAGTGGGAACAAAAGCACATGCATGACCAGCTGTCTGCCCCGTCGTCTGATTGACCTGATTGGTGGGCCGGTTGTCTGAGGTGTTTGATGAAGAGGAAGCAAATCAGGCGTCAAACACTTTTGTGCAACATTACAGGTGACCTGAAATCTGACAACGAGAGAGATGAAGCGTGATGAAGGCTAATTATAATCACCTCAGCTACCACATTACAATCACATCTTTCAGCCACTTATTTGAGCCACATGTGGCTGTCTGGCCTGGAACAAGAAAAATTGCTAAAAGTTCATGTTTGAGCAGATGACCTCATTAGTATTCACAAGTATTTGTTCGTGTAAGTGTGATTTTAATACACACACTCTGCCTTTAAATAGACAATATGACAGTACTGACGAAAATAAAAAAGCAAGCCTCTTCACATTTAAATGACTTTAGAGATATACAAATGTTTACAGATCCTTTAAGGTTCATTGAATACTGAATAGGTGGTTGTTGTATTTATAATAAATGAGATTCTTAAAGCTGCAGCCCATAAGTTTTGCCTCTTTGTCGCCATCTCTGTTTGAAAACCTGGAATTACAGCTGTTTGCGGAATTATTTTGTTTGCGTGGGTTGTACTCCGTCATGGCAGTGAGGATGAATCTAATGTTTTGAGGTGAATGTGTAGCTGTCGGTCACTGTCTGTCTTGGAATATATGACCCAAATAAGAATTTCCACCGTATATTGCCATCTAAACAAGTAAGTAACAAAAAAGCATTACCATAAATCACGTTCCTAATGGTAATTTAATCTAAAGATCGGTTAGCTCATATCACATCAAACCGTGCAAAGTATTATTATTGTTATACTTTATTCTCAAATAATTCATGTTAACAACATCAGCATTGCGTGACTATGAGTATAGTGTGTTTTAGTGTGTAGATTTCAATTTCTTTACAGTCTAATATCTAATTGTCATACCATTCGAATTTCACATTAAGAAATTCTTTGCTTGAATTTCCCACGAAAACCTACCCATACCACTCAAATTAGAAAACATTATTATAAGCTAACCGTTGTGAATTGGGCTAAAGTAAAGCAATAGTTTTGGCTGATTATGTACTTGCTCAGATATTGATTTAGGATAATTTTTAACCAAAAAAAGTTATGTACTGCAGCTTTAAATATGTCCAAAAACATTACTTTTAATGTAGGCCTACTTACTACATTTAGCAAATTTTGCATTTTATGGTTCATTTAGTTCTATGTGAAATTAAAGACAGATGGGAAATACACATATAAAAGTAAATTGGTAAATGCATGATACTGTACACACATTCATTGTTAGACTGTAATTTAAAGGTGTTTCATTTAGACTTGTGAGAGATTACAGCTTTGATGATAATTCAGTTCAACCAAAAAGTGCAAAGGATTTTGTTAAAAATTTATAAATTTTCAAGTGATCTTCATTCTTTTTATTTTTTTTTTATTTTCCTTTTTCTTTTTCTTTCTTTCTCTTAAAAACATTAAACAATAACAGCAACAACAACAACAGCAATAATAATAAAAATAATAATAACAACAACAAATACATTTACCAAATTTGACATCATTAGTGTGACTGATAAAAAGAAAAAGATACCTAATCTGTTTTTGTATAATTTGCAAAGTACATATCTAAAGTTTGTAAAAGAAAGAAAGAAAAATAAATAAATGTGTGTGTGTGTGTGTGTGTGTGTGTGTGTGTGTGTGTGTGTGTGTGTGTGTGTGTGTGTGTGTGTGTGTGTGTGTGTGTGTGTGTGTGTGTGTGTGTGTGTGTGTGTGTGTGTGTGTGTGTGTGTGTGTGTGCGCGTGCGTGTTTAATTGCTGTCATTATGTTGATATTGTACATTTCAAAATCTATGCAAATGCACAATTGTGTGTACACTTTACGAATACCCATACAGGAATGAAATCACCTTGAGATTATAGATGTAATTTAAGATGATGTTAGACTTTCCTATAATACCAATAAATGCCTGAAGAGAAAACAAAGCTGTTTGCCATTTTGCAAGTAATGCATCACTGTATTTTATTTTTATGAGATATCGTGGCTCAGCCTGTGGAAAAATCCACTCACAGATGAGTTTTAATTAATCATCCTCCAATCAACAAATGTTTCTCACAAGGCTTTAAACATGTAGAGCTTAAGGCTTATGGCATATGGCTTTAATGAGTATTTATGAGTAGGTGATGCCATAGAAATAAAAGGGTAATGCTGAAGAGGTTACTATCGTTTGCACTGAATATCTCACATCTGTGAGGTAAATGAATGGTGAGAACTTGCCGAATTATTATATCATCTCATTTACAGACAATTTAGACATAAAGTTAATGCTATATTGTGTGATGATCTTTTTAATTGATTTTTAAAATATTGTCTCATTAACTCAGGAATATTTAGGCCTAAATGATGAATTCTATATAATCCAATCAAGAATAATCTCTGTTAGAATATAATATGATAATATGATGTTTTGAGCATGAACTTAGAGGCTTTGAAATTTAATAAGGCCTGGGGTGGGGTTAAGAATTGTGCTATAATAGCCCCTACAAATACAACTCATTTTATACACGAAACACTTTAAAAAGAGACAGACATGTGTTTGTGAAAGATGTTTTCTCTGTTTTGGAGGGATGATAATTAAAAATCATACCATATTTACTGCATCAAAATTTGTTAATACTTTACTAAAGGTTATAGGGGTGGATAATTAATTTTAACATTATTGCAAACCATCGGAATTATACATGCAGACACCAATATGAAGAGTTCTGAATATCAAACTAGTCATTCAGAGAGCAAATTTTGAGTTTGAACATGAAGGGCTGGTTCGGCTGCCAAGCCCGCCACCGTTCGCGGCGAAGCCAAGGAAGCCATGGGCGGCTCTCCCAAGCCCGCCGTTTGCGGGGAAATCCCGGCCGCCGTTCGCGGCTCACCCAAACCCACCGTTTGCCGGGAAATCCCGGCCACCGTTCGCGGCTCACCCAAGCCCGCCGTCCGCGGCCCTCACAAGCCTGTCATCAGAGAGAATGACAACCCCGCCGACAGTGAATGTGGCAAAGCCGCCGGCTATGAAGACGGCTATACCACAAGTACCCTTAAGGTTATTGGTGGAGTATGAGGGGATGTCGTGGACCTCTGTGCCTGCTCCTCGCAAGTGCCCCCCAGTGTCTCCGCTGGTCCCGTCCAGCCCTCCTGCGTCTCCGCTGGTCCCGTCCAGCCCTCCTACGTCCCCGCAGGTCCCGTCCAGCTCCGCACTTCCAGAGCGTCCCTGAGAGTCCGCGCTTCCAGAGCACCCCCCAGTGTTTGCGCCACAAAGGCATCTTCCTATTTCCATGCTTCCAGAGTGCCCCTTAAGAGTCTCCGCTGGTTCCGTGCAGCTCCGCGCTGCCAGAGCGCCCCCAAGAGTCCGCGCTTCCAGAGCAATATAAATTCTAAACATCACCAAAAAAATTGGGGGGGGGTATATCCCCGAGAACCTTGCTCTGCCATGGATGCCCAAGCTCCCTGCTCCGCCATGGACACCCAAGCTCCCTGCTCTGCCATGGACGCCCAAGCTCCCTGCTCCGCCATGGCCTCCCGAGTCCCCGGATCTGCCCTGGAGGTCTCCCTTGTCCTGGCCTGCCCCCCCTGGAACTGTTACGGCGTGGGACACGCCTTCCGGGAGGGGGGCCATATGTCACGTGTCTGCCCTTCTAAGTTCCTGTTTGCCCTTACTTGGTTTAGTTCCGGTTCTTGTTAGTTAATCATTGTTTATTATCCCCACCTGTTTTGTATTGATCATCTTGTTTACTCCTTTGTTTCCTATTCTTTATAAGCATTCAGTTCCATTGAAGTTTTGTCCGATCTTAGTTACTTTTAGGTGTGTGTTTTTCTGTTCTCCCAAGTATTTTTATTAAATGTAACCTCTTACGCAACCTCCAGTTGTCTCCGGTACCTTCCTGCCTGACACGCACCGTTACAATATGAAGATGAGGAAGCACAAGGAACCAAAGGATAAACAGATTTCCAGTCCACTGTATTAGCTTTACTGCTATCTATATATATATATATATATATATATATATATATATATATAAGTTTATGGAGATGAAAACTAAAAAACTGCCCAAGAACAGCTATCAGCGTGGACCATAGGCACCAGGGGTGTCGCTATGGATTCTGGGCCCCCTGGACAGCATATTCACTCGGGCCCTCCTGTGGGAGGGGGATGGGAATTACTGGTTTTTTTTTCCCCCCTTTTCCCTAATCAGCTATTAAAATTGTTCAGTTTTGTATGTAATGGCAAAGTGATTATATTTAATTTTTTTTTTTTTTTTAGTAAGTTAATTTAGAAAAAAACGTTTGGAGCATTTTTTTTTTTTTTTGTTAAATAAGTTTTTTCTTTCTTAAAGTAACGACCAAACGGCCAGCGGCAGACTGGCAGGCTGATCATAGCCTATGTTCAATTAATTTAGTCTTCTCAAATCAGCACAACTTGCCTAAAATAAAAATCTATAGATATACTAAAACAGTTCAAGCATATAACAATGTTTAAACGTTAAACCTAGATAAGCGTGTGCTGCATCCAATAGTTTGTGTGGAGAGTCGAAGCTAAAGCACAGGACATGGAGGCACCAGTGCAATCAATTGCATTTTTTTCAATGGAAACACCTCAAAATACGCTGTAATTTTTGCTCATAAAGGTTAGAGTAATACATCATTCGGAACTGTAAAGGGTCTATTTCTGTGCACTCACAATACCAACAAAACATCTTGCTTTTAAGAAAACAATGATGTGCTTTCTGCCGTCTTGTCTTGAACAGGAGTGCTTCACAAAAATGAACCGAAAGTCAGCAAATACTTGCCTCACAGACATAAATATATATATTTATGATAAATATATCTATAGAAAGCTTTAAATTACTAGCCTACTTAATGAAATAAATCAAATCAATAACAAAAACTCTTTCATTATAATCCCTGAAGATGCACTTCTCTCTAAAGGCACGTCTAATGAGGAGACGGCAAGTCAGGATCATCGTCTTCATCTTTGCAAAATTACTTTTGCTGGGGCTTTGCAGCAAGCCCCAGCAATGCAGAACTCTTCAGCTGCTCTGACAGCACGCTCTCTGCTGCTGAGGGACTCGTTTCCATTACAGCATCAAATCTGCGCTCAGTGCCACTGACAACGCTACAGCGCCACTGCTTTGGGGCGTGTCAAATTTAGGGCAGTGCACGCCTCTTAAAACAATGTTTACACCCATGTTTGCGTTTTATCTTCCACTTTTCACAGCGATTGGTTGTCGCCTGGCGTTTTTCACCCGACATTTGCATAAAGTCGAGGAATGGCCAACACTTTTGATGTTCTCGGCCGCTCTCAGCGCTTTCTCCGCACCGCTTTCAATCCCATAATACACTGCGCGAGTTGAATTGAAAACGCAAATTTTTTTCATAACATTTTTCATCCACATATGGATGTCTGAAATATAAAAATAAGGAGAAGCCTAAAACAGGCCCGAGGCCCGGCCTGTGTCTGAACTATGCCCGGCCCTAGAGGTGTAAAACGCCGGCCGTCAGGCCCGGGCTGAAATGCAGAGCTCTAGCGTTCCCCTCGGTAGAAATCACGTTTCCCTCTCGACCCCATAGTCAGGCTCTTAGAACACCCCCCTCCCCCCTCCCCCCTTCCTCCTTTTTTTTTTGTTTTCTAATAGTTTGGACTTGAATAAAGAAAGAAAACTTGCACTTAACCTTTTCACAGGCATTTTGTTTAAACAAATATAGTGATGTATCATTATAGGATTTTCTAGAAATATATCAATTATCGCAGAATCGCTGTATCATGATATTATCGTTATCGTGAGCCGTGTATCGTGATTATATCGTATCGTGAGGTACCCTGCATTCCCCACCCCTACATTAAAAGGGTCATGAGAAATCAAAATTCCCTTGATATTTTTATTTCATGTCATTGCACTATAAAAACATCCTGTAAGTTTCAGAACTCAAAACTTTGCTGTTAGTCTTAAAACAGCTTATATTAAAGGCAGTCTGCCAAAACAACAGCTTTTGGAATGTACCACTCTATGATGTAATAGTGTGGATAAGCACTGCCTCCACAGAAGAAGATCAACGCCTGATTCGTCATCGCTGCCTGTTTAGCCCCGCCCACCATTTCGGGCAGGTCTATGCAGAAACCAAACAATAAAGATGGCTCTGAAGACAACAAGATGCTGTGCAGTGCCAAGTAGTAGAAAAACAGTGTTTGTGTTGCCTTCCTTCTGATCCCAATGTTAGGAAAGAGTGGATGAACTTTATTTTTAATGAAGATCCAGACCACGGCAGTAAGATGGTCCTTTGCTCAATTCATTTTACCATGGATTCATTTACAAACAATTCGATGCGGGGTTTTTAAAAACACTGAAACTAAAAGACAATGCAGTGCAAGCTATATTGGATCTGACAGTCATGTCGCAACACACGAGTAACTGTTTTGATTACATGGTCGCTATTGCTTTGTCTCTTCTTACTTATCGTTTGATATGTAGAGTTATTTATGCATTTTTAACCTAAATCACAGTAGCATCCATCTATGAGCAATGTACGCTGTCAAACTCACACAACTGTTAGCCAATCATACTATTGTGCGTTTACTTCCGAGTCTGCAATCCACCATGCCCATTCAAACAGAGTTCTGATGAGGGGGGTTAAAAGCAGGACAGAAAATAGCTTAATACTTCTCAATTATGTTTTTTGATGTAAAAATCGTGATAACCTTATAACAAAGGCAGTTCATGACCCCTTTATTGGCACTGAAAACATTCTGAAATGCCATTTTATATGATCTGCTTACTTGTTTTTCAGAGAATTCCAATAAAAGAGACAAAGCAAGTGCAATGAATGGATAAGAGTGAGGTGAGATGTGAGACATGCTGTCATATGTTCTGTTCAGTCCTTGGGAAAAAGATTAAAAAATAAAAACTTAGACAAAACATCCAAAAGACTCAAGGCTAAATCTTAGACAGAAAAAAAATGGAAATTTAATATGAAAAAAGCTCAGAATAATAAAGCATGCACATAGACACACAAAAAAGCCTGAAGACACAAATACTCTGTCAAGACACAAATCAATATTCATTGGGAAATTAGAAAGGAATACAGGGATCATGGGAACAGTAATGACCCATACTGTCAGAAAAAAGCTAATGCTGCATTATGGTTATATGGACAGGTTCTAGGTATGAGATTTGTATGACCTCACACACATAAAAACACATAAATGACTGGCCATCTTAGTCAAGGCTCAAAATCAACATGATAAGTATGGGAGGAATGCTCTGCATGTGGCTTTAGGATGGATATTTACTGCGTTTATAAATAGGGCATTAAATAATTACATTTCTTTTGTACGACCCTAAGGGTGTGAGTGAAAGTATGTTATATTTGTGTGTGAAAGCGAAAGAGATAATAGGGCCCCTCTGAACTGTAAATGTGCTGTGCACGCAGCCTATACCAAACCTAAACATCAAATACAGTTGTGGTCATAAGTTTACATACACTTTGCAGAATGTGAATAATAATGTTAAATTTAACAAAACAAGAGGGATTATTTGTGTATGTGTGTATGCCCTGCATAAGCTACACATAACAGTTTACATATTTTGTTTTGTTTACATATACTTTGTTGTTTTGTTTACATATACTCCATAAGAGTAAAACTTTAAATGTAAACATTTGTTATGAAAAAATAGCTTATTCAAAACAGTACTAAATAAAATAAGCATTTTTTTTTTTTTTTAATATTTTGAACAAGTTAAATTTTTATAATATATATGATGTTTCCCCATTGGGACTGTTTCATATTTAATTAATGCTTCTTATGTTCCTATTTCCGTCAGTTTATAAATGTTCTTTAATTGTGATTAAGTATTTGAGGATGTGTACATACACACAATTGCATTCATAAAAACACACACAGTATGACTGCAATCAGCACCAGATATACCTGTAGAAGTACTAACAACTCAGCTGTTCACTCGCACCTGTTGATCGGTCTCTGTAATTACTGTTCTTCTATGTCCAAGTTTATTGTTTCATCATTTTGAGTCCCTCATTAGAGAGAAGAGGGTAATTTCTCTTCAGCCCATGCAGCCACACACACACGCACAGCTGCCAAACAGGCAATTTAGGAGGCAGGAGGCAGGAAATTACCGACAGAACTCATCAGTGTGTGCCATTGTGTGGTACTGGCGACTCGTCACACCTAGTAACACTGAACTCAACACAAATTCTCAGAAAAAGAGAGACAGAAACACATTTTAAACCTGCTGCACTAGCTCTCCCAGTTATCAAAACACAGTAAGTCCACCTCCATTTTCTGTACTCGGGTCAGAAGCATTGGAATTCACTACCTGGGTCATTCTGTATGCTGTATGGGATGCAATTTTTTCCCCTTATTCCTTCAGAAAGCAAATTTCCTTATTTTTATTCCTTTGCTGAACCCACACCTTGGGACCCCCATCCTGGGGTTCACTAGGTCCTGTCATTCGCAACCCTGGCCTGTGTGTCAGTGAGTAAGACAAAGAATGAAGTTTTATTTTTTTATTCATGCATGTTTCTTTATTACGCTAATGTATAGAAGCTGCCTTGCGCGGTGCATAGCATCATACCGCCAGACACAACCAGAATCTGTCAACAACAATACTATCCACCGATCGCATAATGTTGGTGATAATCATTACATTTAATTAAGCAACAAATTAACCAATTATCATTACAACAATGTGGCTGGATTACATCTGTTCAAATGAATAAATGGGCTTCCTTAGTTAAATCTTGGTTTCTCCTCACACATCTTATGGAGTTTGTCCTTGCCATTACGGCATTTGGCTTGCTCACTGGGGAGTTTGCAAGGCACTCTTCTCTGTAAAGCGGCTTTGGAACAGTATGTAAATTGAATTGGAATAGAGGACAGAAGGAGAAAGGCCTGGGTGGCAGCAGTGTAACTGGCAATATAGTTAGAGGCGACGTTAAAGACAGCAAGTGAGTGGAAAAGAAAGGGGCATGGGGTGGTTGGAGAACATGAGCAGCTGGCTGATAGCTGTTGAGGACAGATGTCAGCAGATGAGACCGTAAGAGCAGATGCTCTCAAGAAAACAGCTATTTATTTTCACCTCCATCTTCTTTTCTTCCTTCATCTCAGTCTTTTCAGCCTCCCACTCATCCACATCCCTCTCTTTTCCATTCTTATCACAGCTCTTCTGTGTGTAATGGATAGTTTGACATTTGAACCATTTGGCAGAGGCTTTTCATCTAAAACAACTTACCTTACTGATTATGAAAGGTGATCTCATCAGTAGTCATTTAGTAAGTATTTGTACATAATGTGTACATACTGTACATATTTAAGTTCTTACATAAACACAGAAACGCATCATATTTACAGTTTCTAAAATATGAGTATTTTATGTACATTAACTTTGTTTCGAATCCTTTTAGGTTAATAGCATATTGAATTCATAGAATTAACAGAGGAGAGATTCTCACAAAATCTTGGTTTCAAAGATTTCAAACCAAATTTTGCATTTAATTTCATTTTCAGGCATTAATAACAAGGTCTGAATTGTTTGTGAGCATCAGTTTAAAAACAATTATGGACAAGTCCTTAATATTTAACCGTCCTTAACCAACGACTGGTTGATTTTAGCTCAGTCGGAGCAGGTGGCGGTACGACATCGAGATGTCGTTCTCGCCCACATGAAAGATTTGGGGTTAAGACTAAACGCCAAGAAAAGTGTGCTTTCTCCATTACAGAGAACCACTTATTTTGGTGTAGTGTGGGATTCGACCGCGATTCAAGCACGTCTGTCTCCTGCTCGTATCGCAGTCAAGAGAGTGAAAGAAGGCCAGTCACTCACTGTCAAGCAGTTTCAGAGACTGTCGGGTCTGATGGCAGCTGCGTCCAATGTGAGGCCTGCTGTACATGAGACCCCTACAGTGGTGGCTCAAGACCAAGGAGTTCTCCACGAGGGGAAACCCGCTCCGCATGATCAAGGTTACGAGGCGATGCATACGTGCCTTAGACATGTGGAGGAAACCTTGGTTTTTGTCTTAGGGCCCGGTGCTGGGAGCTCCTTGTTGCCGTGTAACGCTAGCGACGGACGATTGGGGAGCGGTCATAAGTGGCCACCTTGCCTGTGGTCTGTGGAGCGGCTGCCATCTGACATGGCACATCAACTGGCTGGAGATGCTGGCCGTGTTTCGAGCTCTGAAACACTTTCTCCCAGACCTAAGAGGTCTCTTACATCAACCACCAGGGAGGTCTGCGTTCGTGCCCCTTGTATAAGCTGGCACACCAGATCCTTGTGTGGTCCCAGGGCAAAATCCTCTCGCTGAGAGCAGTGCACATTCCTGGAGCAGACATCCTGTCAAGGCAGGGGCCGAGGCCCGGGGAATGGATGCTTCACCCCGAGGTGGTGAAGCAGAAATGGAGAGTTTTTGGCTAGACTCAAATGGACCTCTTTGTGACTCAGGAGACGTCGCAATGTCCCCTCTGGTTCTCTCTGATTCCTCCAGCTCCCCTGAGGCTGGATGCTATGGTGCAGACTTGGGCGAGGCTTCGTCTGTATGCTTTTCCCTCGATTGCTCTGCTCCCGGGAGTTCTGGCGAGATTGCGCCGGGACGGGGTCTGTCTGCTACTAGTAGCCCCATTCTGGCCGGGCCAAGTATGATTTCTCTCCTCAACAGCTCTCCATGGGAGATTCCCGTCAGGAGGATCCTCCTCTCACAAGCGGGGGGCACTATTGTCCACCCTCACCCGGAGCTGTGAAAGTTGTGGGTGTGGCCCCTGTGGGGGCACAGCTCATGGCTTCCAGTCTCTCAACCGAGGTTGTTAGTCCATGGTCCATGCCCCTAATGTTCATGAGGTTCTATGGCCTTGATATGCGAGCCACCCTGGGCTCTTCTGTTTTCTCATCCTAGTACACACTATGCATGGATTTGTCAGTCTGGCGGCGTGAGCATCTTGTTCCCATAGCGTTTTCGACACAGCTCAAGTTCCTGAAGGGGAACGTCTCAGGTTACGCATGTAACCATGGTTCCCCGAGGGGAACGAGACACTGTGTCTCAGTGCCATACTCCCAGCATCCCTGCTAGCGCTTGCTTCACTCCTAGAAACTGACGCCAGTTCCACCGCATGTGCTTTTAAGCTTTCTGGTCGCTACATCACCCCACCCGTGACGTCTCGCCCTTCCATTGGACTGATTACACAAATGATTCAGAGCGTGGTCATGCTGAAGATTACATGTGTAACCTTAGATGTTTTAAAATAAGATTTTTATTTGATTTTGCATGAATTCTCTCATTATCGACTGTATATAATAGCATCATCTGCATAATAGAGTGTAACAAAAAAAATAGTTTATTTAAAAATGACTTCTAAAGCTATTTAGATCTATTGATAGCATCCTAAAAGGGTACACTTAAAAACCTCATATCACATTTCTGTTTATGCTTTATGGTTAAAAAAAAAATCTACAGTGAAATTCCAGTTAATCATATTGGACGTGTTTCATGATAATTCATGTCTCTTCATTATTATTAGAAAGCTCATTCAGAAACAATTTTGATAACCTAAGACTCTTTGTTACAATGATTTCAGAAGAATAACTATCCAATACTTTTCTGTCCCATCCATCCCCATCTCTCCTCTTCAATTTCCCTTCATTCACCTCTCCCTCTTTACCCGTTCACCTCTTTCCATCTTCATATACACTCTATTACATTCTCTCTCCTCTTTCTCTGCCTCCACCTCTGGGTCCCCCTCACTCATTCATTCCCTCCATTGGTCTGTCTCCATCCATTCTTTTCCCTCTGCTTCTCCCTCTGTCTCTCCCTCCATCAATCCATTCTCTGGACATGTAGTTAAGCAGCCAAGGCCTATTGCACTCTGTGAGAGAACGGATGGACTCGCCTGGGTGTACATTAACCGACCCTGTTATTAGATCTCTGCCTATTGAATGGTTTTGGTTGGTGTCCCATTTCGAAGGGTCTCCCCTCATTAGAGTTATTCCCAGAAAGACCTCCAATGGACCAGCCAAATAGGTTTCCCAGCTCATTTAGGCCACAGCTAATCACATAGAGTCAGTTTACAAAAGGACAGCATGATATGATGGCTGGATTTTTCCGCTCTTAAAAAAGGGAATGTGCGTTTGACATATTCTCTTTGGCTTGGACAGACCTGTTGTGATATAAAATAATAAGAGGTGTGATACCACAAACCCAGGTGAAAAAAGTGCACTTCCATTATGTACTTAAAGTGCTCTATGTTCATGCACTAATTTTATAATTAATATACTAAAAATTATTATTTAGTACTTCTTAATATAACCTTAAGAACATTTAAGTGTACTAAACTGTGCTATTTTGAGACACCATGAATATGAACTAAAATGTGCTTTTAACATACTATCTCTGTATTAAAATGTATTAAATTAATTTAGTTACCACTTGTAGTACACTTGAACCCATCTTTCATGTGTACTACAAGTGTTTTTTTGTTTTTGTTTTTTTCACCTGGGAAAGACAGAGACTAGTGAGTACTGTCAATGCTAGTAATTAATGGAATGTCTCACAAAACCACACACTTTTTAGCCATAAAATCTATATATAAAAAAAAAAAAAATCTATCCAGAGAGCAAAAACCTTTAAGTCAAGTCAAGTCACCTTTATTTATACAGTGCTTTATACAATGCTGATTGTGGCAAAGCAGCTTTTCAGTGTCAACAGGAAAATAATTTGTCAAATAGTTTGTTTGCTTTGTACTTTAAGGTAATAATATGTACTATTTAGAGGTAAATTGTGCAAAGAAGCACCTTTTAGCTTTGTACCATCTTTTATGTGCCTTAAACACCAGTAATCAGGATAAGAACAAACAACCTGGTTCATTAAGTGTCATGCCCATGGACCTGTTGTATGTTTGTTTTTGTTCCATGCGCTCCCCATGACCTAGTTTCCTCTTGTGTGACATATCCTTAATTGAGTTTTCCTGTTTCTGTTCCCATTTTGTTTAATTGATTCCAGGTGTGTCTTGTTTTCCCCTCGTTTAGTTGAGTACTTAAAGAGTTGTCTGCCCCATGTTTCCTTGTCCAGTGTTATATGTCTATGTGTGTCTCCTGCCTGCCCTGTATTCCGGATTATTAAAGACGCTCATTTTGTGTAATTCCTACATCTTCTCATCTCCTCGCTCCTACGCAGTAGCAACTCGTGACAGAACACTGGATAAACAAACAGTAAGTGGTGCCTCTTCTCCCCGTTTTTTGAAAATTGTTTTTTTTTTTTTTTTTTTTTGTTTCCATCTCCTTTTGTTATGGCGATCGCTGTGAGATTCACTGCCCTAGCCCGCAAGGATCTTCCATTAGTGGAGTTTGCACAGGAATTCTGCGGGCTCGCCATCTTGATGGTGTTAGATGACGCCATCCTGAATTCTTTATTCTGGATCAGGGCCAATTACCGTCGACCTCCCAGACACCACTGGACCGTGCTGGAGGGAAGGGATCCTCTGGTGTCTGGACAGCATCCGGCCTGATCCAGAACTCCGTTTGTAGAGGCTGGGCTGAAGGCCACTCCGCCATGATCTCCTGAGTTCCCTGCTCCACCATGGCCCCCTGAACTGCCTGATCTGCCCTGGAGGCCTTCCCCGTGTCTCAGTCCTGTACCAGCCTCCAGCCTTGTGACCACTGTTCCCTCTAAGTGGCGGCGCACTTCTTTCGCCTCGGCCGCGACAAAATAATGTGACAAAATTAGAAGCCATTTGATTGAATTCTAGTAAAAATGAAAGAATCGCAATGCTTGGGCAACCCGCTATGGAGTTGATGTTGCTATAGAGTGAGAGCCGGTGAATGCGGTTAACAGGTTTCATGGAAAGACTGAAAGAGAATGATGTGTGCCAAATGAGTCGCTGTAGAAACCGGATGTTGTGAACGAAATGGCTCAAATCTAGAGCCAATGCAATGACATGTGAAATAATGTCCACATGTATTAAAGAAGAATGGCTTGATTAAGTGCTGGAAATAGCGGAGGATGGGCACAGAACAGTAACAAAACTCTGATACATTTAGATACAGTAACACACAGGTGTATTTTGCAAACTACACTTCATAGGGATGTTTAGATCGCTATAGAAGAATTCACACTTTTTTTTTTCTTTTTTTTTTAAATATTTAGCTTACAGATCTCAGTTTAAATGCTTCAGTTTGTTTTGATATATTATGTTATGTTACGTTAGGCCTATATTATGAACCTAATAAATAATTGACCTTGTTTTTTTTTTAAATGGACTCTTATGCTCATCAAGTCTGTATTTATTTGATCAAAATACAGAAACAAAAAAAACAGGTTTCCTGTTTTATATACTCTAAAATACAATTTAAGCAAAGCTGAATATTTTGCATCATTACTCCAGTCTTCAGTGTCACATGATCCTTCAGAAATCATTTAAATATGCTGATTTATTATCAGTGTTGAAACTGTTGTGCTGCTTAATTGTTTTTGGAACATGTGATACTTTTTTCTTTGATTCCGTGATTTAATACAAAGTTAAAAATAACAGCATTTATTCAAAATGAAAAGCTTTTCTAACAAGATAAGTCTTTACTATCACCTTTTATCCATTTAACACACCCCTCCTGAATAAAATTATCACTTTCTTTTAAAATTTAAAAAATTACTGACCCCAAGTTTTTGAATAGTAGTGCATATTGAAACACAAAATTTCTATTTTGAATAAACACTGTTATTTTTATTTATCAAAGGATCCTGAAAAATTATCACGGTTCCCAAACAATATTAAGCAGCAAAACTGTGTCCTACATGGATTATAAATCAGCATATTAAAATGATTTCTGAAGGATCATGTGACACTGAAGACTGAAGTAATGATGCTGAAAAGTCAGCTTTGCTTCACAGGAATAAATTATATTTTAAAATAGAAAACCTTTATTTTAAATTGCAATATTTCAAATAGAGACTGCATTGATGAGCATAAGAAACTTCTTTTAAAAAAAAAAAAAAAAAATTACTAATCCCAAACTTTTGAACTGCAGTGTATTATACTGTAAAAAATGTTTTCTCAGGTAACCTAAAATGTACATTTAGTTAAAATAAAGGGTCAAATCAAATAAAAATAGCTTTTAAATAAAGTTTCACACTTTTTTGCGTGTGCGCTGTACAGGTTTGGTATAAAGAATGTTTTTGCTCAGGTGACCGAAATGTCTGCCAAATAGAGAGAAGTTTTGCTCAGCAAGAAAAAAAAAATTAGAGGGAACATTGCTTGTGACATTAAGTCATTGATATTTATTTTAAAATAAAACAAATCGCAGAAAACTGACATAATTAGTCAATATTATACAATTTGAAACGTCTAAATTAGTGCTGTCAAACGATTAATCTCATCCAACATAAGTTTCTGTTTACATAATCTATATTTATTATGTATATAGAAATACAAATGCATGGGTATATAATTAAGAAAAATGTTCTGTATACATTTATATATAATATAAATGTGTACATTAATGTAAGTATTTTCAAAATATATACTGTGTATTTATAAATGTACACATACATAATGTAAACAAACTTATTTTGGATGTGATTAATCGTTTGACAGCACTAGTCTAAATATTATAAAAGCAAACTATACTGTAAGTCCACTTTAAAACCTAGAGGATTTGAATTAAAGGTTTCTCTGTTTGAACTGTCTGAATAATCTTATTCATCCAGGCAGCTTCTTTAATATTTCTCACTGGTTTGTGTTCAATTAAACCATTTAAAACATCCACATTTTAATTTATAGTTTACTGTGCCTTTCATATCTCGTGCAATTTTAATTATTATGCCTTGTGCATATTGCATGTGTGGCTCGTTTAAAAAATATATATTAAAAAAATGGGGCAGGACAGTTGCTGATTGATAAGTTATCACACACACACTATATTCCTGATGGATTTTGACATAGATACTCAGCCTCCAGAACTTTCTGAAACTGTGCAGTTTGTTGCCAGGATACGTGAGCTCCTGAGTGTTTGTATTCTGAGCAGGTGCTCAATGGCTGACAATATATGAGTGTGAGTATGTATGTGAGTGTGAAAAACAAGACTGAGTTGAAGATGTTACCCCCTGTTGTTAAATCAAGAGCTCAATCCTGAAGGCTGAAAAAAAAAAAAGGATTGTTTATTTAAAGTAAAAAGCCTTAAACATTAGCATGCACAGTCCAGTTTCTTATCTTATGTTCCTTTGATTTCATATCAAGTCAAGCCATTATCAACAATACATTAGATTGTAACAAATTAAAAATCAAACTAGCAATACCCAAAACAGAATTGTACAGTGGAATGCCTGCTATCTATAACCCTCATGCAGGGGATCTTTCACACCCTAACCCAGGGATACTCAAATCTGGCTCGCGAGATCCACTTTCCTGCGGAGTTTAGCTCTAACCCTAAACAAACACACCTGAGCATGCTAATCAATGTCTTCAGGATCATTAGAAAATCACAGGTAGGTGAGTTTGATCAAGGTTGGAGCTAAACTCTGCAGGAAAGTGGATTTCGCAAGCCAGATTTAAGTATCATTGCCTTAACCTAACGGCCCCATTAGAAAAATGTGCCAGATATTAAGTTCTAACAATTATCTCTTTGTTACCCAGATCACTGTTCTTTTCCAAAGCAGCATGAACCAACTTAGAGTTCCAGAAAACCACATAACCGGTGCTCAAATTTCAGGTTTATCCATTACACAGAGTTCAATATTAAAATGTGTTACGAATCCGGTTCGTGGCCTTTCCGTCTGATTGCAACCAGAGGTCACCCTTCCATCATATTGACTCTCACACTACACAAACTGTTGCATGTCACCTCCGGACTACAGTTCCCATCATCCATTGCACTGACAACACACACAGCTGATTGCACTGATCTCACTGTTACGCCTCGTCTAGCGGTAAAGGACGCAACATGAAATGAGAGAGTGGAAGCGGGGAATCTTTTGAGGGTTTTAATGAAACCAAAAAAAACAATGGTCAAGCAAATAAATTGGGAATTTTCTTCGGGAGTTGACCTGGCCAAAATAACAAACAAAACTCTTACTTTAAAACCTCTTACCTAAACCCTAACCAAAAGAAAGGAAAATAAAAGTACAATATTTTAACCTGACTTCCTAGCCAGAAACCGAGATCAAAAGGTTTACAATAAACAATGGCGTCAAACTCCTTACTTTCCCAAACCCTCAAGATTTACAATTATATGCAAACTATTTACAAGCTCAAGCAAACAGTGTTAAAAGGGGAATCCAAATCAGTGTCAATAACAGTCAATCGGGTCAAAATACCAAACAGTTTCCTACTTACAATCTGTAACTCTTTTCAGAGGACAAACAATGATCACTCTTAACAATCAAAATGCATATAAACACAGCCACCAAAACCAACAATTCTCTCCTCACAAAAACACAATGTGCCCTCCCAAAGGAAGTGACATCAGGGCTTTTAAGGTTTCCTGGAATCGAATGCACCAATCAAGATGGGCCAATAATTAGCCTGCAGGAGCCAATCAGCACCGTACCTGGACACAAACACTTCCAAAACAAAAGAGAGAAAGAAACAAGAGAATACAAAACAAAGGGTTGTAACACTCACACAGCTGATTCCCATTTGCACGCCATACTTAAGCCATGGACTTTCTCCCCCTCACTGCTGAGTATTGTATGCATTTATCGCTGTCCTAGCTTTAGCTACTTTACAGAGCCTTTTGTAGTTCACCTTGCCTTGCCTGTGAGATTGCCATTGTTCGACCCTGCCTGTATTTATGACCATGTCCTTGAATAAAACCTTGCACATGGATCCGCATGCCTCACGTCTCGTTTGCCCCGTAACAATGTGTCTATAGGGAACCATATCAGAAATTACTTCAGAGATTACCTACATTTACATTTACATTTACATTTATGCATTTAGCAGACGCTTTTATCCAAAGCGACTTACATTGCATTCAAGTTACAATTTTTACATTTTTATCAGCTCTTGCTTTCCCTGGGAATCGAACCCATGATCTTGGCGTTGCTAGCGCCATGCTCTACTATTTGAGCTACAGGAAAGCTACAAAGGCAAACCTTTTTCACGAGACAAACCTACAAAGTTTGTCTCGTGAAAATTCAAATCCATGTGTTTTTTTTTCCTGTTAAGACATAAATAAATAAAGCATGTGGGTGAGTAATTCACCCCTTCATTTGCTTAAAAACTTACTTTTAGACTGTGTTGACAAACATGTTTATTTAGCATGGCAAAAATAGACAGCCCTTACAATCCAAGTGCATGTATCTGGTTGCCATGAAAGTCTTAGGAGCTTGCTGCAGCTCTATGTAGTCTTATGACTATTTTTTTAAATTGTAATTATGACCTTTACAGTAAACTATTTTTACAACAGCTCAAAATAAGATAAAATTATACCAATGTACCGTTATACCCCTAGTATATTAACAGGGGTTTCTGCTATTTTTCCATACATTAAACACTACCATATATCAAAGTTTACACACCATTGCTAAATTCATGCATATGAATACCATATTCAGTGGGTACGGAAAGTATCCAGACCCCCTTAAATTTTTCACTCTTTGTTATATTGCAGCCATTTGCTAAAATCATTTAAGTTCTTTTTTTTTTTCCTCATTAAAGGTCCCATGACATGCTGCTTTTTGGATGCTTTTATATAGGCCTAAGTGGTTCCTAATACTGTATCTGAAGTCTGTTTCCCGAAATTCAGCCTTGGTGCAGAATTTCAGCCACTATGAGCCAGCCCCACAATCAGCTTTCCTTAGGACGTGCCATTTCTGTGTCTGTAGCTTTAAGGACAAGAGAGGCGGGGCAAGGTGGAGGGTGGGTGTGTGTGTGGCCTTAACCAGCTTGCGCTACCATGCACTAATGTTGACAGTGGATGTATCGCAATGGCTCGTAGACACACAGTCGTTCAAGGTTTTCATCTGATTCGGATGGAGAAGCACCGGATGAAGAAGTTGCAACTCAGCGGCTACAGCAGGACTTCTCTGAATGGTTAGTTTAAAATATTGTGTCTGGATACGGTACTTTAGTTGGTTTGTTTATGTATGCTGTTACAGTTATTATCATGTAGCTAATGCTAGCCATAGGCTCGGATGAAGGAACTAAAAAAATACTTTGGTGTTCATTTGTACATCCAAACACTGAGCAGCTATCATGTTTCGCTCGTTTGCAAGCCATGATATCTCTCGAGGAAAAAAAAATATTGTGCTCGCCTCGCATGGTAGTAGCTCATTTTCTCATGGGCGGGCAAAGCAGAGAAAGGGGAGGTAACCTTTCCCCGTATGACGACATAAAGGGAAGATTCCAGATTGGGCCATCTGAGCTTTCATTTTCTCAAAGGCGAAGCAGGATACCCAGGGCTCGGCTTACACCTATCACCATAGGCAGGCTAGGGGAACTCATTAATGATAAAAAACCTCATAAAGTAAAATTTTCATGCCATGGGACCTTTAATGTACACACAGCACCCCATATTGACAGAAAAACACAGAATTGTTGACGTTTTTGCAATTTATTAAAAAAGAAAAACTGAAATATCACATGGTCCTAAGTATTCAGACCCTTTGCTGTGACACTCATATATTTAACTCAGGTGCTGTCCATTTCTTCTGATCATCCTTGAGATGGTTCTACACCAGGGATCCTCAAATCTGGACCTCAAGAGCCACTTTCCTGCAGAGTTTAGCTGTAACCCTAATCAAACACCTGAACATGCTAATCAATGTCTTCAGGACCATCACAGACAGGGGAGTTTGATCAGGGTTGGAGCTAAACTCTGCAGTGGATTGGACCTCCAGGGTAAGATTTGAGGAACCCTGTTCAACACCTTCATTTGAGTCCAGCTGTGTTTGATTATACTGATTGGACTTGATTAGGAAAGCCACATACCTGTCTATATAAGACCTTACAGCTCACAGTGCATGTCAGAGCAAATGAGAATCATGAGGTCAAAGAAACTGCCTGAAGAGCTCAGAGACAGAATTGTGGCAAGGCACAGATCTGGCCAAGGTTACAAGGTTCCTAAGAGCACAGTGGCCTCCATAATCCTTAAATGGAAGACGTTTGGGATGACCAGAACCCTTCCTAGAGCTGGTCGTCCGGCCAAACTGAGCTATCGGGGGAGAAGAGGTAAGCCTTGGTGAGAGAGGTAAAGAAGGACCGGTCACACTTTATATTAGGTGGCCTTAACTACTATGTACTTGCATCAAAAAATAAGTACAATGTACTTATTGTGTTCATATTGTATTGCAAAACACTTTTGCTGCTACTGAGGTGGGATACAGGTAAGGTTAGGGACAGGTTTGGTGGTGTGGGTAGGTTTAAGTGTGGGTTAAGGTGTAAGGGATGGGTCAACAGTGTAATTATAAATGTAATTAAAGAAATGAATTACAGATGTAACTACATATAGGTATTTTTAAAAATATAAGTACAATTTAAAAACATGTATGTACACAATAAGTGCATTGTACCAAATGATTCATTTCAATGTAAGTACACAGTAGTTAAGGCCACCTAATATAAAGTGGGACCGAAGAACCCAAAGATCACTGTGGCTGAGCTCCAGAGATGCAGTCCGGAGATGGAAGAAAGTTGTAGAAAGTCAACCATCACTGCAGCCCTCCACCAGTCGGGGCATTATGGCAGAGTGGGCCGATGGAAGCCTCTCCTCAGTGCAAGACACATGAAAGCCCGCATGGAGTTTGCTAAAAAACACCTGAAGGACTCCAAGATGGTGAGAAATAAGATTCTCTGGTCTGATGAGACCAAGATAGAACTGGCCTTAAGTGTGGAGAAAACCAGGCACTGCTCACCACCTGTCCAACAGTGAAGCATGGTGGTGGCAGCATCATGCTGTGGGGGTGTTTTTCAGCTGCAGGGACAGGACGACTGGTTGCAAACGAGGGAAAGATGAATGCGGCCAAGTACAGGGGTATCCTGGACGAAAACCTTCTCCAGAGTGCTCAGGACCTCAGACTGGACCGAAGGTTTACCTTCCAACAAGACAATGACCCTAAGCACACAGCTAAAATAACAAAGGAGTGGCTTCACAACAACTCCGTGACTGTTCTTGAATGGCCCAGCCAGAGCCCTGACTTAAACCTAATTGAGCATCTCTGGAGAGACCAAAAAATGGCTGTCCACCAATGTTTACCATCCAACCTGACAGAACTGGAGAGAATCTGCAAGGAGGAATAGCAGAGGATCCCCAAATCCAGGTGTGAAAAACTTGTTGCATCTTTCCCAAAAAGACTCATTGCTGTATTAGATCAAAAGGGTGCTTCTACTAAATACTGAGCAAAGGGTCTGAATACTGGACCATGTGATATTGCAGTTTTTCTTTTTTAATAAATCAGTAAAAATGTCAACAATTCTGTGTTTTTCTGTCAATATGGGGTGCTGTGTGTACATTGATGAGGAAAAAAATGAACTTAAATGATTTTAGCAAATGGCTGCAATATAACAAAAAGAGAAAAATTTAAGGGTCTGAATACTTTCCGTACCCACTGTATGCAATACTGTTCACACAGGTATATCAAATAATTACTCTCTCTCGAGTGCTTTCAGCATTTTGCAAGTACAACAAAATATGCCAATATAATTACTCAACAGTACCACTTGACTGCTCTCAGCAGTCATCACACATTATGTCATCAAACCTGAAGCATTGTACAAGCTCACATCAGAATGAAGCAGCCTCATTTTGAGCTCAGTCTTTGAGAAACGGTCATGCCAATGTTTTGTTGAGTGTCGAGTCGTTCACACTGCTCATGCACAGGCAGCTCAGTCAAGCAGGTAGGATTCTCTTTAAAACATTGGGCTGACACATTCACATAGTTTATTAATGCTACAGAAGATGAAGGCATTTCATGTATTGATTGACAATGCAAGTATACATTACAAGACTATATGCATTACCAGAGACAGATCACATGCAGACTGCATGATAATGACCTGGTAGTGAGATGCATGGAAGTACACTCATTACAAGTGTTCATTGTATTATATGGTGCTTTGTAACTATAATTTTACTCATTCACATTCACACAACCTTCCATGCGTTCCGACTGCCAGCGTAGCCATCAACGACTATGTAAAATGCGACCACATGGGGAAACGTGGTATAATCCTTAAAAATAATGAGCAGAATCAAAAATGAACCATTTTCCACCATCAGGCTGATTTTTACAGATTAAACGTGGCATTTCTGTGACCGCCTCATCGTTCAAGCAGCTTATTATTTCTGCGTGCCTTCACTGTGAGACATGACCTGGGCATAAAGCACAAGCAAAATAAAGCAATGTACAGCAACTGAATCTCTATCCACCGTGACAGGTGATTATATTACAGGATTTGTTGTGAAACAGCAGGGTTTCTATAATGTGCTGGCTAGAGGATTATGCATGATTTATGTAATTTTGCATAAGTTGTGGTTGTCTGATAAAAGCAGAAGTGATGGAAGGGAAAAAGGCAGCCAATGGGAAAGTTGTTATTCTCATGTATGTTTCTCTCTCTCTTTCAGAGGAATCATGTGCCTGTTTTGTGGCACCAGTGGCAGTCTTGGCTCACTAGTCAGGATAAAATAAGGTGTGTTTGACTTGAAGCAGCGCTGCACAGACCGATTGTATAACATCAAAGCACAGTGAGAGCGATTAGAGAGTAGACGGCTCTGTACATACACTGATCTGTCTGCACAGTGCCACTTCAAGTCAACCACACCAATAATCAAAGAAAAAAAGTAGTTTGTCACATAAATGTGAGGTCACATTTTCAATTTTAAATTCATTTCTATGAGAGCTGAACTTCATGCTTGTGCTGTGAATTGTGGGATAGATAGCTGACCGGAGAAAGTGTTGAGAGTGGCCAAGAGCATCAAAAAATGTTGGGAAATGCTCGACTAAAAGATAGCCTGCTAATACTCTTATGAGAGTTTGTTGACATGTAGTTGCAACGTTACTTAGTGTCAACAGAATGTTCAAAAGGGACCATCAAAATAAAGTGTTACCGTATGTTAAACTTTGGATGCTTTCATTGTGATTACACTGGCTGGTGTTACAAAATGTATTAAATTGACACCATATCGTTACTTCGGGATTCAGAAAAACAAACTTTCAACTGTTCCTTCAGTGGGTTGAATTAATAAGAATTAATGAGGATTAATAAGCATCCCATTGGCTAGCATTAACCCATCAACAGCCACATTTTGATTGCAGCAAATCAGTTTGGTCAATGTGATTAATATTCAAAAGCACACAAGTCTCTCTGTGTGTGTGTGTGTGTGTGTGTGTGTGTGTGTGTGTGTGTGTGTGTGTGTGTGTGTGTGTGTGTGTGTGTGTGTGTGTGTGTGTGTGTGTGTGTGTGTGTGTGTGTGTGTGTGTGTGTGTGTACGTACTTGTTTTGCTACATTGTGGGGACCAAATGTCCTCACAAGGATAGTAAATCCTGAAATTTTTGACAAGGGAAGAAAATAATAAAAAATAGTAGGCCTAAATGATGTTTATCTGAAAGTGTAACAATGCAAACAGGTTTTCTGTAAGGGTTAGGTTTAGAGTTAGGGGATAGAAAATAAAATATAGTTTGGTCAGTCTAAAAGTAATAGAAGTCTATGGAAAGTCCCTACAATTCACGTGTGTGTGTGTGTGTGTGTGTGTGTGTGTGTGTGTGTGTGTGTGTGTGTGTGTGTGTGTGTGTGTGTGTGTGTGTGTGTGTGTGTGTGTGTGTGTGTGTGCGTGTGTCAAATAAAAGTTGAGTAAAAAAGTGAGTACAAAAAAAATTACAAGCCATATTTAAAACATTTGTCTACAGCTATAGTTTTCATTTAGCATGCACAAAAAAAAAAAAAAAATCAGAATCATTTGAGTTATTTTATTGACACTGGAACAACATTTTAAACCAAAAATTTTGTATTGACCATATCCCTACACCTAAATCTAACCTTAATCATGAGTAATCCCTAAAATCAGAGGAAATGATAGATGAATGGCACTGATATACAAGCACCAAACACTGATTGTAAGCTTCACAAAAACTATAAACTGGTTCTTCAAATCTGATTGGTTAATCACAATGTTGTTCCAGGTTCAGCAAAGATGTTGATCTAGTAACATGTCGCACTTGGTAAAATCAGGTTCTGCTCAGTAGAACGATCAACAAAAGATGCAACTCCACTGGACTGACCCAATTCTGTACCTACAATAGCAGTACTGCTGATTAACAAAGACAAATTATTTTGGAAACTACATTTTAAATCTTCTTGTGAAGAAGCCCATTTGTATGGGCATGACGCTTCTACTCTGTCACTCTCTGTCTGTCTCTGTCTGAAGGTGTATGTGTTTACAAGGTATGGATTTCATGCTTCCCTGATCCTATTTGTGGTATACTGGCTGTGGAGATTAGTATCTTCACTCACAATTGTGTTTGAGCTGGTGTGAAGAGGACAACAACATTTATTATGCGTGTAAAGGAGAGAGTGTCTTAAAACAAATTTAACTTTGGTCTCCTCACAACCTTGCTCACACACACACACACACACACACACCACTGGCTTTTAGGGGACATCGGCTGAAATGTGCTTTTTTTGTGTTTAATAAGGTTTGTGACGTGTCTGCCAGATTAGAAAAGCTGAAAAGAAAACACACAGCCAGTTTGTTATGGGCTGTCTGAGTCTGAAACTCTCATCCAGCGAGCTGATTTGTAGCCAGTTTCTACATAGATAGATAGCTATTTGAATAAGACCACCTCCGAGCCATATACGAATATATTCACATGTCTTGTGTCGACACACCCCACGGAAGAGAGGGGTGGGGTTATCATTTAAAGAGATGTGTACCGAAATGGGTCTTCAACAAGGAAAAAAGGGTATTGTTTTACATGATCATTGGGGAATTTTAACCAAAGTATTGTAAGGATCCACCCCCTGATCCACCCAAAAAGCGGAATCCAGTGGCCTGACTCCAGTCTGACTCCAATTGGCTTTAATTCTTTAATTTTACTTTGTGTTTGTAATTTAAAAGCTGATCGTAGCTATTGATTATAATTTAGAAATTTGATTATTCTGGGAAATTCCATACTTTCAGTTATTCGTTCATTAAGGATCTAACATCACTTAGAAATTCACTCGGCTGTTTAGTGAATCCACGGACACAAACTCGCCAGTCCTGGTCTTACTCTGAGGGTACAGTGTGATTAAATACCTTTATGTAGGCTGCACCCTGCAAGCACATAACAAAAAGCGTAAATTTACTCCATAATCACAAAGACTGTAACTTGTTAAGCCGGTGACAGACAGAAATCAGAAGATCCCTAATGGAGAGCCCCCTGCCAACCATTGGATCTGTCCTGGACACAGATTAGCGGAAATGTTTAGACTACACAATAATCTACTTGAAAAAATGATTCCTAGAAACCCCAGAGTAAATCAAAATTAACATTTATTTTTGCCAGGCATAATCAAACAATAGTAGAATTCCATAAAGAATAAATTCAATCAATTCAAAATGAGAATACATCAGTTACAGAAAATGCATTAAAATTTGGTCACACAACTGATCAGCATGAAACGCAAACCTTAGAATATTAAAATAAAAGATCAAAGAGTTTATTGTTTTATGTTATTGTCTAGCGATTATCCCCGATTTGATTGCACAGATACTATTTAAACTAAACTGAGCTAGACAATGACATCTCTGCATTCAATAATGAAATGCCTTTAACTGAAAATTGAGTGTTTAATGCTATCATTATACATTACTGACACTCTATCCTCCAATTTGATACTGTTAAGTGCTTTGACACAATCTGTATTGTTAAAAGCGCTATATAAATAAAGGTGACTTGACTTGACTTGACTTGTGGCATGACATTTGCATTGCAAGAGTTCCTGAGTGACTGGCTTCACGAGGATATCAAAGCCCCCCTACAGTATGTTACAGACATTTCATGATTACCCTAAAGAATCATACCAACTTGTGGACTCAAAACTGGACTCCGATGTCCCCTTTAAATCTATGGTGCTTACCACCTTCGCTTCACCAACCTAGCAAGGCAATGTGCTGCCACTCTGCCTTTCACATGGTAAGAGCTAAGAGGAAAGAACACCAAATTCTTTCTTCAGTAGAAGCTTTTTATCATCTTCACTAGACACTAACTCCAAGCGACTCACAGTGCAGACAGAAAACTCAAGTCATTTTCTGCCACTGTGCCCACCAAGTAAATGGATCATAATATCTGATGGCAAAAAAAGAAAAATTCAAAAACAATTGCAATAATATATTCTTCCAGGTATCAACTGGGGCTAAAAGCACCATCCTGCAAATTACATGATGACCTTATTTTTAGATCATATTAATGCAACAAAAAGGGCACTCTCTGCAGTGAAATAATACATTTTAAGAAGAAATCACACATTGTGAAGTGAATTAATTTTTACTTTTTATTTACTTAGGTTTTTATGTACTCTATGTAGCTCCGACAGACTGGAATCTTCTGCAATCGAAACTGAAATTACAAAATTTGCTGTCTTTGGATCATTTTAAAAGTTATTCGGCAAATGGAAATTGACTCAATGATATGTAACTGTTTTTAGTCTGTTTGTGTTGTAATATTTTGTGTTGAAATTGATGTATTGCTGCCCATTTTGGCCAGGACACTCCTGCGAAAGAGATTTTTAATCTCAGAGAGTCTCTTCTGGTTAAATAAAGGTTAAATAAAAATAAAAATAAAAATAAAAATTACAATGCCTTTCTAACCTGATGTGATCTCACATCCAAAAAACAGACCACATAGAGCAATTCATTTAAATCCAACCATTTTATTATTTTGTAGATTAATTCACCCTTACTAGTATTCATGTCAGTCAATTCTTTATAAACTCATTAAAATAGTTTATTATTATTATTATTATTATTATTATTATTATTATTATTATTATTTATTAAATGTAAAAAGCAGTAATTAATAATAGTGTTTTTTGTTTGTTTGTTTGTTTGTTTGTTTGTTTGTTTGTTTGTTTGTTTGTTTAAAAAAAGAACCTAGAAAATTATTTTGATTATAAAGAAGTGGTCATGGTACCAGAAACTGAGGGCATGACAAGACAAGCAAACAGAAACTGAAGAGTAAACTGACCTGTAGGCTGATTAGTTTGTGTGCTCTCTTTGACTCTGTCAGTGCACTGAATGTCAAGTGGCTGAGCAGAGACAGTGTTCATTAAAGAGAGACCCTGTCAAAGCAAAGACAGACTGAAAGCTTGAAAGAGTTTTTCTATATTAAAACCTTTAAGGCTTAGATTTGCTTACATTTGCAAAAATATCTGTTGCGATTGAAGATCCATGAACAAGTAGATGCATGATCAGCCTTTGTTGTACAATAAGATCATTCTGTGAGTTTAAATATATATATATACAGTGCCCTCCACTAATATTGGCACCCTTGATAAATATGAGCAAAGGCAAAAATTTCACAAAATTCCAAGCTATCATTGAAGTAAAACAATTGAAAGTGGGGGGAAAATCTCATTGTGAAATAAATCCTTTTTCTAGTTCACATTGGCCACAATTATTGGCACCCAATTATTGCAACATCCTTTTTCCAGGGTAACAGCTCTGAGTTTTCTCCTATAATGTCTGAAAAGTTTGGAGAACACCTGATAAGAGATCAGAGACCATTTTCTTCATACAGAATCTCTCCAGATCACACCTTAGTACTTCTTCTCTTCAGTTCACCCCACTTGTATTCTGTAGGGTTCAGGTAAGAGGACAGGGACAGCCATGGTAAAGATTCATTTTGTGCTCAGTGATCCATTTTTGTGTTTATTTTGATGTTTGTTTTGGATTGTTGTCCTGGTGGAAGATCAAAACACAGCCCATTATAAGATTTCTAACAGAGGCAGTCAGGTTTTGATTTTTTTTATCTGGTTGGTATTTGGTATTTGATCCATGATGCCATGCATCTGAACAAGATGTTCAAGACCTCTGGCAGAAAAACAAGCCCACAACATTAAGGGTCCAGCAGTATATTTAACCGTGGACATGGGGTTTATGTTTGTACTAAACTCATCTGGTGGGTTTGCTGCCAAAAAGCTCTTTTTTTTAGTTTCATCTGACCATAGAAGCCAGTGCCATTTGAAGTTCCAGTCGTGTCTGACAACTGAATATGTTGGAGTTGGGTATAACTGAATAAGCTGTTTTGGATGAGTGAGGAGAATTTTCCTTGAAACCCTCCTGGACAATATGTGGTGATGTAGGGGATGTTTGATATATCTAATTTTTTTTTTAGGTTTTTGACCCCAAGACTCAACTAATCACTACAATTCTCCAGCGGTGATCCTTGGAGAGGCTTTAGCCACTCAAACTCTCCTCCTCACCGTGCATTGGGACGATAGAGACAAACACCTCTTCCAGGCAGATTTTTAGCATCTTTAGTTGATTGGAACCTCTTAATTATTACCCTGATGGTGGAAATGGGGGTTTTCAATGCTTTAACTCTTTTCTTACAGCAACTTTCTATTTTGTGATGCTCAACAATATTGTTCTACAGATCAGAACTATATCATAAGGTTTTACTCCTTGTGATGGATGATTAAGGGAATTTGGCCTTTGTGTTCCTCCTATTTATAATCCTGTGGAACAGGAAGTCATGGCTGTACAATTTCATGCTCCTAGTCACCCTGCTGTGCTAAAATATATAAATATGAATGGGAATATATCTTATTTTTCAAGTAATTTCAAACCATTTTGAACAGTAATCTCTCAATGATTTGTATCCTGTTTCATTACATAGTATAATACCAGTTTGCTCTGTTGCAATGAATATGCCAATCAGTTCATGTCAGCCATTTCGCTTATCAACAGCTTAAGCTGCGGAAGCATTTTTACAGGTTATTGATGGTTGATTGTTCTCTCTAATCTAAATTTCACAATTTAGCATGAAAATGAACAACATCAACATCACAATTCTTTCATTACCAAAGTTTTTAGTTAATAAGCTTTTTATTCTCAGCTCAAGAGGATTTTCATTTTTGTAATAGTACTTCTCTTTGCATGTTATTTCTCAATATTCTTTCAGTTTCTTCTTATACCAGTTTCTTTGCTTTTTTATCATTAAGCATTATGATAAACATCAGTACACATAAATAGGCAGAGCCATCCGTTTAATCTACCTCTTAAACTTTGTAAAGTAACAGCATACAGAATTTATTTTTCCAGGTTTTAAACCCAAATGCTTGTAAAAGAAAATGTTTCATGTACTGCTTGCACCTGTCACTGTTTCTATTATCCAAAAAAAATTAATTTACATACAATTTATAATACATTTCACCAAACAACAAGGGCTAGCCAGTCCTGTCCACATTCAGTTTTCTCTTATGAGTTCTGTTTGAAAAGAAGAAAAAAAGAAAAGAAAAGAAAAGGGGAACTAGAATAGGACAATTAAAAGAAAAAGTGAACAAAATCTGGATATTCAAATATCCATGCTGCTCTTTCCCATAAGCGCCAGTGACACTGCAGCCGAACACCATGAATTCATCCTAACATTAGCCCATATATACTGTGTGTGGGCTACTTTTAGACGTCTGAGGCTAGGCTTAATACCTTGACACTGCTGGTTTCCATGTGGAACAGGCTAAAATGTAATCCATCATTCTCAAAAATATTCCCTTCCATAGTTCTTGAATCTCTCTCAGGTTTTTATGAATACATAAACGGGTATAACCATGAACAGCAATAAACAAAGTTACTACAAAATACATGCATGCCCCTCGTCAAGTTTAAAAAAAAAAGAAAAACGCACTCTTATAGGCCTACTGCTGGAAAGTTTTTTGGCAAATCAGCACCAAAGCAATCCATTATGACTTTGGGAGCAACATTTTTTATGTTTCCTTTATATTTGCTATTAGCATTAAAGCAGCTATGGGCTACAAAACATCTCTGAAATACAGTCACATCACAAATCACCAGCTGAAACTTCTAGGTAATTAGCTGTAAAACGCCTACAGTGATAGTATCAGTATACTGTGGTAAGTAGGCTATTTTGATATATGCATGGTATTCATGTTCCGTGGTATTTACACAGAATTCCAAGGTATAAACATGGTAACTTACTTATTGATACTTTAAGTGCTTTCATGTACTGATTAAGTTTTGATACTTGAAATTTACCTGCATTACAGAGTCATTCACAAACTTCTCATGTAGGTGCGCCGTTGAACATTGTAAAGATATCTTTACTCTTTAGTATCTTTAGTATCTAGACAAATATTGCATTCTCTGGTTTCAGTTTATTTGCAACTTAAATATCCAGATAATCCAGGATTCTCATTGTTTTCTGTATTCTAAATTTGGTAAAGCTTTAGATTACAATCAGCAATATACTGCGTAAGTAAACAGAATTTACAGTGTAACTCTTTTTATAATTTTAGTGTAACTACTCAGTACCTCCATGTAAGTATAAGGGAACAAAGGGGTAATAACCTATAAAAGTACAAAATATTTTTACTGTATTTTGAAACTAAGTGGTACCTATTCTAATATTACGTGGTATATACAACAATCTTACATTTGCAAGCGATTTAGCAAAAACGTACACTGTAGGCCTACTTTTCAAACACACTGGGTTATTGTTTCAATCCAAACGCTCGGTTGAAACTGTTGCATTAGGAAGCGGACTTGATTTGACCCAATTTGGGTTGATATTATAAACCCAAACATAATAAATGTAACCCGATGATCCTGGGTTAGGAACAGTGTTGCCAAGTCCGCGGTTTTCCCAGGGAATTTTTACCAGGGAACCCCCCTCGAAACACGATCGGGCTACTTTTGAGTGGTAATTGGTTGGGTTTTGTTGTGAAAACCTGGCAATCCTGGTTAGGAATGTGGAGGTTCAAACACGAACGGTTCTGTGTGCGACAAAATCCGTGTCTGCGGTGCTTAAGATGGAAACGTGTGGAAAATAGGAAAAAAATATTTGAAGTGCAGACGAGGGACAACTTTGAAATTGTGTTTGTTTAAAACTGGTGCAGATCGGGAACTGGAAACAGCTTGAATGGCGCTTGAGACTAGTCTCCGTGTTTGCGGTGCTCATGACAGGAATAGGTGTCGAAAAGAAAACTATTCGAAGCGAAGAGGAGAGAGAGAGATTTTTGGAACTGACTGGAATGTGTTCTTTTAAAACTGGAGAGTTTTGTCCGAGTATGTTCTCACAACATTGAGCAGTAAAGCCGAGAACTGAAGTAGTCAAAATGGTGCTTGAGGATGTGGACCACAATGGTAAAATCAAAGACGGTAAAATCCTGTCGGTTCGCTTTAATACATAGTTTAATATTGACTTTCAGTGTTTATTACTGTGTGTTTATTGACATGATGGTTTGGCCATAATAGTTTAACTTCATCAGTGGGAGAAAAACACGAACAAATTAAACAAAATCTTTTGTTCTTAAACTTTTCAAAAGAATTTGGTTTACATTAATTGTATAAGCTGTATAAGTATGGAGTTGCTTTGCTTTTTCTGAACTGGTGTAATACATGTTTATCTTTTATTATTGTAACATAGGGATGAGGAAGAGAGAGAATCCACTTGCAAGCACAACTTTAATAAAGAAAAGACAAAACTCAAGAAAAAACTCATAATCCTCACAGAGAGAGCCAGGAACATCCAGGCAACAATACAGGAAATCATAAAACAATGACCAGCAAACACAAGTGAAAACCAAGCTGTTTAAATACACACAGACAGACAAGCTAAATGAATTCTAATTTGGAAACAATGTCACACTTATTTTTTGAATGTGACTATGCAAAGGATTTATGGAAAGAAATGTCTTGGCTTGTTTTCTCAGCTTACAACAAACTTTTTAGTTTTGAAATAAGTAATGTGATGTTTTTGATTTGGGAATCAGGATCAAAGGAGCTGGATGATATGTTAAAACTCTTGACTCTTTGTGGTCTATTTCATCTTCACAAATGTAAAGTTACTGATTCTATGCCCAATTTCAGGATCTTTTGTACTGATTTGAAATTATTTTATGAATCTCTCTGCTCATCGTTTAATAAGAAAGCTGTTAAAACAACCGTTTTGATGAAAAAAATAATGACTGTGTTGTAAGGGTTACCTCCTGAGTATTCTTTGAAGTTGATATTTTATGTGTAACTTATTTAATTATTATTTTATTTATTTTATTTATTTTTTCCTACTACTTTTCTTTAGGTAAATAATTTGTATTTTGACTTGTGTATGATTTTTGTTTGTTTGTTTGTTTGTTTTGTTTTGTTTTTTGCCTGGACTGTATCCCCTGTGAATGTTATTTGTTCAATAAAAAAAATAAAATAAATAAAGCTAAATGAGATAACAAGGGGGCATGGGCAGTTGCCATAGGGACACACAAGAGTAACTATAGAAACAAACAAGCAGACTAAGGAAACAGGAACTAGACTCAGGAAGTGAAGACAGAAACACCAGGGCAGAGAAACACTTCAACATAAAAGTCCCAGGACAGATACAGAGCACATATGACAATTATCTGTTGCCTGTGTTGTTACTGTTGTCATATTGTGTGTGATTTTAATTTAAAAACCCAAATTTCAAATAATATTTGAATTAAATAAAACAGTCACCATGTTTATTGATATATTACCTGATATATAATGTATGACCTACTGTATGAACAATCATTTTAGAGCAATTTGTTGTAGCTACTTACCCTGTAGCTACATGGAATAAGGGGGAAAAAAGCACCACTTCAATTTACAGTCCGCAACTGTAGTATTTACCCTGTAACTACATGGAACAAGGAGGTAACAGCAACACTTTAATTTACAGCCCGCAAATGTTGTATTTACCCTGTAACTACATGGAACAAGGAGGTAACAGAGCACCGCTTTAATTTACAGCCCGAAAATGTTGTATTTACCCTGTAACTACATGGAACAAGATGGGCTTAAACACAGAACAAGTGTATATTTGCACAGTAATTACAGAGAAAAATATTGCACTAGTTTTAATTTAATTGTTTGATGGCCAAACTATTTTTTTTTTGGTCCAACTTTACATTAGGTGGCCTTAACTACTATGTACTTACATTTAAATTAATAATTTGGTACAATGCACTTATTGTGTACATTCATGCTTTTACATTGTGCTTATATTTTTTAAGACACCTATATATAATTACATCTGTAATTAATTTCTGTAGTTACATTTATAATTACGCTGTTGGCCCATCCCTTACACCTTAACCCACCCTTAAAGGAACACTCCACTTTTTTTGGAAATAGGCTCATTCTCCAACTCCCCCAGAGTTAATAAGTTGAGTTTTACCGTTTTTGAATCCATTCAGCCGATCTCCGGATCTGGCGATAGCACTTTTAGCATAGCTGAGCATAGATCATTGAATCCTATTAGACCAGTAGCATCGCGTTCAAAAACGATCAAAGAGTTTCGATAGTTTTCCTATTTAAAACTCGACTCTTCTGTAGTTATATCGTGTACTAAGACCGGCGCGAAATGAAAAGTTGCGATTTTCTAGTCCTATTTGGCTAGGAACTATACTCTCATTACCCATACCACCAATCCTGTCCCTAACCTTACCCGTATCCCACCTCAATAGCAGCAGAAGTGTTTTGCAATACAGTATGAACACAATAAGTACATTGTACTTATTTTTTGATGGAAGTACATAGTAGTTAAGGCCACCTAATATAAAGTGTGACTTTTATTTATTTTAATTTTTTTTGCTATAAAAACATCACAGTATACATCCACTGAAATACAAATTTTGTATCATGCATTTTTTTATGCGAACAGCTGGAAAGAGGTAAGCTTGTTTTAAGCTGCATTGAACCTTGATGGTACATCACGCAAAGTTATTTGGTGATAATGGTGTTGGCAAGTTGCTGGTATGACTGAGATTGACAAATAAGCTTTCATAAGGTAAGCTGACTTGTGAATTATAAATCATAGCAGAAACTCATTCTTGTTACCCCTTTATTCCCCAAACATTGCATGTTATTCCCCTATACCTACACTATAATTACAAAAACGTTACGCTGCAACTTCAGTTTATCTAACCAGATATGCAACCTGCAAAGAACTGTGTGTTACCCCCTTATTACCCAAACATAACATATTGTTCCCTTATACCTACACGTACGTTCTTTATAGGTACACTATAATTACAGAAATGTACACTGTAAATTCAGTATAGCCTACTTACATAGTACTTTGCGGATTGTAATCTAAAGCATTACCCTAAATTTAATGTTTACGGACGGTTAATATATTTTAAGCGATATCCCGTTCAAAACAATTTAGCACATGGATGAGCTTACCGTACCAATTTATCGATTCATTGAAAAGATCCGATTCAAAGAGTGATTCATTCGCGAACTGAGTACCGCTAGTTATTATGCTAAACAGTTGACAGAAAATACAACTTGAAATAGTGTCAGAGAATGTGTTTCTTAGGGCAGCCTATGCATTCCCTTAGTCGTGGCTTGTGGTTTGATTGACACATACTGTGGTGAGGCTTGTGGTTTGATTGACACAGGCCTACTTGTTTTGCTAAATCGGTGGCCTGTCCTTTCTAATGTATTGATCAGGTAGAAGAAAGAGCAAGTTGTTGTTACCTCGCTTGTGAGAAATCATGTAGTTTTTAAGTTGTTTACTGATAAAATCGTCAGAGTAGCGCTAACAACATTAGCGCAATGTATGCTAGTGTGTGTGTAAACTGTAACAACAACGGCGCTGTTCGTGAACAAAAGGAACTAAGTTTCACTTATAATTTTACACCAAAGTAGACTAATTATTGTCTTATATTTTTTGCTAATTATTGACTTTTGCAGTAAGGCAAATAAACAAATCTTTACAAATACCTCATTGTTGTAGCCTATAGCAGTGGTTCCCAACCTGGGGGCCAGAGTTCACAGCGGGGGCGCGGGAGAAGATATATATGAGGTATGCTGGGCGATAAAACGATAACTATAATTATAGTGATACAATTTTCCTCAATAAAACGATTTCGATTTAAATATTCAATAAATAAAGAAATATTCAAATTAATGTTTATGCGCCAAAACAGCGGTTCAAAACTACTCATTTGAACCGCACCACACGGACATTTATCCGCTCGGTTCAAACAGCGGCGCAGCTCAAAGCGAGCTGACTAGAGCAGATGTGTTTACTTACTGATCACGCAACCATTAAACAGCGCTGTGAGATCCAGTGTAAAGCACTTGAATTCAGCGAAGAACACAAATGACTGATCTAAACTAGTATCAGTTGTTATCAGTTAACTGATAAAAACTAGTTTAAATCCAGATAAAACAGCACTGACAAACAGCATAAAAACACCGTGCAACGATATAGTCGGAAGGCTTTTCAATCTACAGATCGCCATTATTTACCATGGATTTACTGTACACTAACTGCACCATGGTATTGTGGCAGAAATGTGGTATATTTATATGGAATATAAATGGAATGGAATGTAATTACAGTATATTTGTGAACTATAGGCTAGCATTTGTGCATTTATACTAAATGTATTTAGACTACATTTTTTCATACAAATAGGCTTCGTAGAAACCAAATAGTTGCATTTTTTTTTTACCACAGTATTGAGGTTTTAACTCTAATCATGATGTAAATGTATGCTACTATGGAAGAATAATGGCTAATTTTAATAAATTCAAGCTTGGGAACCACTGGGCTATAGCACTATAGTAAAATCCCAGGACACCCCAAATCCAAGCTCCAATGTTATTTATCACTCTGCATTGTCTGACATGATTACTCCATTCATAAAGAGACAGCAGTGATTCTGCAAGGGGTACACTTGAGAGATATTGAGTTACAGAATTCTGTAGTAGGTTTCTAGATTTTGTTTATTATTATGTCATATATATTTTTACTTTCTGCTCTTTTTATGTAGATTTCAAATATTTAAGTTCATATAATAATACATTCATTTCAATCCCCTGCTGAAAAAAACAACAACAATAGAAACAGTCAATAGAATTTGTAAATTTTTTTTACTGGTTGTAATGGAAATTGTATTGGTTGTAATTAGGGATGCACAATATTATCGGATTGACCGATAATGGCTTTAAATGTAAATATTGGCATCCAGGGGCGGACTTAACCAATAGGCGAGGTAAGCCGATTAGGGCCCCAGGGAATCAGGGGGCCCCGTCTGATATTCGCGAAACATACTTGGCAAATGCACCAGTATGTATTTGTGTTATGGAGAGCGTCAAATGTTCACTCACCACTCAAAACGGCAAGTTTTTGTCAGGTGCGGAGTTCTGCAAGCTTGTGAATCCACTAATTATAACAATGTGTAGATAAGATGTAAATAAGAGATTCATTGTGCAGAGAGCTTATTATTAACGGAACGTCGTGAGATCGCGATGAACTGAATTGAGTGATAGCTTTTAGTGATTATAGACGGAGCACTCTTTGTGCGCATTTTAAGTTGTTTTGACTGTCTCAGAACAGATATATTCACCGAAATTATTGTGTTTCAAGTCATAATTTTATTTGTCTTGATGTTTCAAAATGACTCTCTTGTGTGTTTTTCCTAGGCGCGCCAGCGCAAACTATACACTAAAAACGTGTATAAATGCACGAATACAATGACTGGAGATTTTCACTTAATAGATTACATTTTCGGTTTGTTTCTCGGCAAACCCTATCGTATGCCTTAAGAACACTTAGAATACGGAACAAGATGAATGGGATAATTTTTATGACATTTTAATCCTTTTTGTAAAAAGACTGAAGAAGTTTAGGCTACAATTCATTAAATGGACAAAAAAAATTTGTGATCCGAAAAAAGTAAGGTAGCTTAATATGGCTTTAGAATCGCATCAGGTTGACTAATTATTTAGGCTACCTAAGTTGTGAAGGGGTAATAGTTATAATAAATAATAATTATAGCTATAATGAGAGAGAGCTAGCTAGCAAAATAAGGGTTAGGCGTAAAAGAGCATATAGTTATTTTGTTGGGGCCCTGTACCTGAAATTTGCTTAGGGCCCCCAAATCACTAAGTCCGTCCCTGTTGGCATCGGCCTGATATGAAAAATTATGCCGATATGTCTTGCCCATACGAGGAATTGGTTAACTCACATGTGCTTAGGGTGTGCTGGTGATTAGATCAAGTCACCAGTGTGGCTCATTCTTGAAGCAAAGTTTTGTCTGAATGAAGATTAGATTGTCTGTTTGGATAGCTGCATTTAATCTGTGAAAGCACCTACAGAATGAGCGTTTGGTGTGTGATAGAGTAAACAGTAGCACGTGCAGCGGCAGCAGTGACAGCCTCCCCCGGGTCCTAACGCCCGTTCGGAAAAGAGTTATAATCTGTAGGGGGCGCTGTTGGCCTACTTCTAATTAAATTAAAAGTAAAATAGCCTACACAAATAACATTTAGACTGTTTCTGATTAAATAAAGCAGTAATTGGTGTCATAAAATAATGAGTACGTTTTGATTTAATGGTCAGAAGCTTACATGCAGTAATTGATATAGTTTATTTATAGTTATTTTCAAAACTTCAATGTACTGTTAAATTCTAATAAATAAGTTATTGCTAAAAACTAACCAAAAAAAAAAAAAAAAAAATATATATATATATATATATATATATATATATATATATATATATATATATATATATATATATATATATATATATATATATATTGCTTAGAATTTCTGCACAGGAGAGACTCGGTGTTGTTTCCAAACAAAATGAAATTTATCGGTATCGGCATCAGTATCGAAAAATATTGGCATATCGGATACTGGCAAAAATCCAATATTATGCATCCCTAGTTTTAACTGAAATTGTAATGGACCCTATTGGTCTCTGCTGGTAATTGGTTGCCTATTATTGTTGTTAAATATTATTGTTAAAACCACTAAATCCTAATGGAACATGTTCCAAAACAAACTACAGGAAACCATTATTTAATGGTTTTAATGATTAAAAGTTGATGGTTTGTAATGTTTGTAATGGCAATTGTAGTGGAAACCATTAGAATTTTTGTGATGGTTTCTATTGTTTTTTTCAGCAGGGTCACCATGGGTTTTGTGATGTTAATTGCCATAAATGCAATACATTGATTGCTGTAATATTGTGAGATAGTAGCAGCTGTTTGTAGTTGTGGTGGGCCTATTTGAAAATCCAGGGCCGTTTTTTTTTTACTCCCAGTCCGTCCCTGCATACTGTAACAGAGCAAACGAGACGTGAGACCATTTGCAATATATATACATACTTTTTTGTGCACCGTAAATATGTCTAAAAAGTCACTGACAAGCTCGAATTGGACAACATTAGTTGTAGACTTTTTTTAAATTTATTTATTTTATCATACTATCCCTTTTGTTTTAATCCCTAACTGCCATCCCCTCAAACCCAGCAGACTCCATTGACAAACATGGTCATTTTACGTTGGGGGGGGGTTTAGTAGGTTTTTCAAAACAGTCAAACTGTCTCCTGTAGTTGGTGCGACATGGTGAAAATTGACTTGCTATTTCTGATCATTTCGGGGCAAATGGCTCATATATCTTGTTCGGATTTGGAGCAGCTTTGCTGAGTAGATGTTTTGGATCTGAGCCAGCTCTTGTCCCTTTAGTGCAGAATAGAGTTCTAGAGTGTTCCATGGAGAGGAGAGGTAATAGAGTCTAAGAGCAAAGAGGGTATCACTAAAGGGAGTTAAATGAGATCTCTTAAAACATCTTTGAGTTTGCCAAAGAGTCTTCCTGTGCAATATGAGAGTGCTGACTGGACAATCTCTCTCTCTCTCTCTCTCTCTCTCTCTCTCTCTCTCTCTCTCTCTCTCTCTCTCTCTCTCTTTCTCTCTCTGTAGCTCTCACTTACTCCAACACACAAATGCAAGCCTCTTAGCGTTATATAAATAAGCAAGCATCTCTTTATCATTCCTGTCATTTCATGTGTGTTGATCCTGTTTCAGAAGTAGATTTCAGTTTGGTGAAAAGAAGCAGCAGCCAAACGACATAATACTCTGAGACACTGCTTTTGTTTTGGGTGGTTTCATTAAGAGCAGGTGCATAACAGAAGGAGAGAGTGAGACAGTCATACCATCCATAGGCTTCAACAAACATTTTTTTGTCAGCTTCGTCAACAGGCTAACTTGACCATTTGGTATTCATAGGCACTAATGCAGCTCTCTCTCACTCCTTTCGTTCATACACACACACACATACACAGACACATTCACCCTCAAAAGACTTGTTCTCTGTCTATTTCTCATTGCTATTCCTCTATGATGCTCTTGAGCCGCCACTGAATTACCAAGTCAATTTGCAGTGCTTAATAAAAGACTGTCCCTCTTTGAGGCCAGAAAAGGGATGTGAAAAAATAAGCTAGAACAAGTTTGGCCTTGCCCTCTAGACCCCAGGGCATGCTTTTCTTGATATAATTATTCAATTCACACAAAAAATCTACAAACAACCATTAACAAGGATGACGTGATCAGACAGCTTCCAACACAACAGGGCAGCATATATACTCTAAGGCCCACCTTAGTTATAAAAAAAAAAAAATATGCCATAATTTATTTAAAAAAATAAATAAATAAAATTCCAGCTAAGTATACTTCAAAACCATTAACACATTTATCGGGCATATCACTTAAGACTTTTTTAATAATTAGAATTAAAGTTTATTTTGAGTATTTCTTTATTGCACGTTGCTTAATATTTTGCCTGTGTTTTAATATCACTATTAATAAGGATTGCATGATATCTGTATAATATCATTCTTTAAATGCAAGATATTTAAAGTGTAGCTGAAGTATACTTGCAATAGTTCCACTTTAGCACCATCAAATATACTTACAGGGTTAGTTCACCCAAAAATGAAAATTAGCCTATGATGTACTCACCCTCGAGGCATCCTAGGTGTACATGACTTTGTTCTATCAGACGAATCCAATCGGAGTTATATTAAAAATTGTCCTGGCCCCTTCAAGTGTTACAATGGGGGTAAGCGGGTGCTTTTTGTTGTCAGTCCAGTAGACATGAAATAAAGCGTGCGTATCCGTAATAAAACGTGCCTCACACGGCTCCGGGGGGTGAATAAAGGCCTCCTTTAGCAAATCCATGTGTTTTTGTAAGAAAAATATCCATATTTCAAACGTAATAAACACTTTTTTCTCACATCCGCTGATTGTCATACGTGCAAGCCGTTCCGGCAGATGACGTAGGACATAGGCATCGCACGCTTTTGAGATATGTTAGTCTCACAAGTTTGTTTAAAGGAGCAAAGGAAGCAAAGTTTCCTTACTTTAGCAAAGGAAACCCAGTCTCCTTGGCTTATATCGAAATCCTTCAACATTTTTCATTACAAATACTTGTTTTGTACTTCTAATTCGTGACCAGCATTTGTTTTTGTTCTCTCTCCGCATTTGTCACTCATCATGCAACGCCTACGTCATTCGATGGAACGACTTCCGCTTTTGACAGATGAAGTGAGAGAGAAGTGTTTATTATATTTGAAATATGGATATTTTTCTTACAAAAACACATGGATTCCCTACAGGAGGCCTTTATTCACCTCTCAGAGCCGTGTGAGGCACGTTTTATTACGGATGACTTTGAAGGACATGGAGGCGCTAGCGCGATCAATTGCATTTTTTTCTCTTAATAAGAGTGGAAAATTAAAATATAAAAATATTTTTCCTCATAAAGGTAAGAGTATACATAATTTGAAACTGCAAATAGTTTTATTTGTGTGCACGCACATTATCAACAAAACGTTGTGCTTTTGTAAAATAAAGAAAACAAATAGGGTGGTTTTCTGCTGTCTTGATCTTGTGCAAACACTTGCCTCACTGACATGATAAATATATTTACTACTTTAAAACTAAACAATTCAAATCAAAAATTAAAAACTCTTTCATTATGTAATCCGTAACGATGCATTTCTCTCCAAAGACGCATCCAAGGAGGAGATATGGGGAGTCAGGATCGTCAGCTTCATACTTTTTTTTTTGTTTGTTTTTGTTTGTTTGTTTTTTTGTTTTTTGGGCCACTGTGCCAAGATTGTGTTTGCATGCAGTACAAATAGCCTACAGCGCCATTTTAGTGTCATGCTGAAAAATAACTAAGATTAACGTCATATAATTTTAAGAATAAAGTCAAAATTACATAATAAAATAATGTTATATTGTATGAAGTTAATGTAAATATTAGACCTATAGCCTACTCCGCAAAAAAAAAAAAAAAAAAAAAAAAAAAAAAAAAGTCTGTGGCATCCAACCTCTCATTCTTAACATGAAAAACAGCAATAAAACATAGGCTTATAGATGTTTTTGAAACTCTTAATTGATCAATTTCATGAGATGTTTGTTTATTTCGTGCTGCAAATATTAAAGAAGAAAATATCATTGATTCACATGCCGCTTGAACTGAGGCAAATATATATATCTCACTACAAATAAAAGAGTGCAAAACACATTTATTGTTTGTATTTGATCTTAAAGTTGACAGAAGTATGAGACTTTGTGTTATAATAAAAAAGCACAAAGCTTTTTGTGATTATTGGGTGGCTTTCGTGCGATGAATGGACTTGAAAACGTTAAAATATTATTTCCAAGCATTTATACTCGAATTAAAACTTGCTATGTGTAAGGACGGTGCTGAGGCAGAACTAGAATCCATTCACAGAAGTTGTTTATTAAAGGATTCGCAGCAGACAGAAATGGGAAGACAGGCAAAGGGTCAAAACCAGAGTAACAGTCCAATCAGGCAAACAGAGCAAAGGGGCAAATCCAGGTAATCAGTAGTTGAAATAATCAGGCAGAGTCATACACAATAGGTCAGGCAGAATATCACTTTGGAAAACTGGCAATACTTCACAACCTGCCATGTGCTCAGTATCTGGCTTATAAAGCCCACCAAACAGGAAGTGTCAGTAGAGGAAGCAGAGGGAGCAGCATGCAATCAGTACTCGGGTGAGGGCTCCCTCTGCTGGCTTGGCGTTACACTACACCACTGGCAAGCACCTATTGGTAGCCAGTGCAAATTGATGAACAGAGGTGTGACATGCCTTCTTTTCGGCTCATTAAAGATTAATCTTGCAGCAGCATTTTGGATTAATATTAGAGGTTTGATGGAACTGGCTGGAAGACCTGTCAAGAGAGCATTGCAATAGTCCAGTCTGGACAGAACAAAAGCTTGAACAAGGAGTTGTGTTGCATGTTCCGAAGGAAAGGGCCTGATCTTCCTAATGTTGTATAAAACAGATCTGTAGGACCGGGCAGTTTTAGCAATGTGGTCTGAAAAATTCAGCTTATCATCAATCACAACTCAAAGGTTTCTGGCTGTTTTTGAAAGAGTTATGGTGGATGAGCCAAACTGGAAGGGGAAATTGTGATGAAGTGATGGGTTTGTTGAAACCACAAAACCGCAGTTCTGTCTTAGCCAGGTTGAGTTGAAGGTGATGGTCCTTCATCCATTAAGAAATGTCTGTTACACATGCTGAGATACGAGCAGCTATCGTCGGATCATCAGGATGGAATGAGAGGTAGAGTTGAGTGTCATCAGCATAGCAGTGATATGAAAAGCCATGTTTCTGAATGACAGAACCTAGTGATGCCATGTAGACAGAGAAGAGAAGTGGTCTAAGAACTGAGCCCTGAGGCACCCCAGTAGCTAGATGTTGCAACTTGGATAACTCGCCTCTCCAAGATACCTTGAAGGACCTATTTGAGAGGTAAGATTCAAACCACTGGAGTGCAGTTCCTGAGATGCCCTTTCCCAATAGGGTTGACAGGAGGATCTGGTGGTTGACCGTATCAAAATCAGTGGACAGATCCAGCAAGATAAGCAATGAAGACTTGGAAGCCGCTCTTACAAGTCTTAGGGCTTCAACAACTGCAAGCAAGGCAGTTTCAGTCGAGTGTCCACTTCTGAAGCCAGATTGGTTGTTGTCCAGGAGATCGTTCTGTGTGAGAAAGGCAGAGATTTGGTTGAACACAACTCGTTCAAGTGTTTTAGCAACGAAAGGTAGAAGGGAAACCGGTCTGTAGTTCCCTAAATGAGTTGGGTTAAGAGTGGGGTTCTTAAGAAGTTGGGTTATACAAGCCTGTTTAAATGCTGAGGGCAAAACTCCAGTGTGAAAGGATGTGTTAATGATGTGAGTGAGTGTAGGTACAACTGCAGGAGAAATGGCTTGAAGGAGATGAGATGGAGTAGGAAAACATAGGCTAATTTTCATTTTTGGGTGAACTAACCCTTCAAGTATATCTTTAGTTGGACCTCAGCACTACTTCCACACAATTAAAGTGCATTAAGCTCAAAATTAGTTGTTCCAGTTTAGCAGACTTTGAGTTTAGTATACCAAAAGTACAGTTGCAAGGTATTTTTTTATTAAGCACATTATATGTAAATATTTGTAGCATACAGTACTTAGTTCGCAAAAAATAAATGAACTTCAAATACATTTTAGTGTGTGTGTGTGTGTGTGTGTGTGTGTGTGTGTGTGTGTGTGTGTGTGTGTGTGTGTGTGTGTGTGTGTATATATATATATATATATATATATATATTATTATTATTATTATTATTATTATTATTATTATTATTATTATATATATATATATTTTTTTTTTTTTCAATAGGCCAGGCATAGACTTATAACAAAAAAATGACGTTTCACATGGCATGCAAAAGCTGAAGATAGTATGTTTTTATGTTGCAGCCCATTTTAACAGCTTGTTGCTTAAAACTAGGTGTGAAACAGGCCTAGAATCTGTTCACACAGAATTTGATTTGCATTTCACAGCACTGCTTTTGCATTGTTTTTCTGTATAAACATGCTAGACGTATGTGTTTAACAGAGGTGCTGTTTTGCATCTTTTGCAGTGTTTTTTAAGTTTAAAAAAAAAAAAAAAAAAAAAAAAACATTTTTCCCCACTGTTCTGTGTTCTGAATGAATGGCCACAAATTCTGTCATAAAGAGGCCAAAAATAAAGGACTTCACCACCTAATGCAAACTTTAATGAGGCTTTTTGGATTAAGAGAGCAACTGCATTGGTAGAAATTACAAGTGTGTGTGAAATGGCATCAGAGATAAAGGAAAATGTGGGAGTGAAATTGATTTATAATACATTGTAAGCAATTAAATTTAATCAGGAAGCAAGCACAAACCCTGACTCTGCATTTCTCTGTACTTAAATCTATGTTTTCAGTTGCAATTTTAGTCCAAACATTGATTACTTTTGCTCTTTTTTTTTTCTTTTTTTATCTGACTTCCTTGACATTTTCACAGTTCTTAAAGGAATACTTTACCCTATAATGAACATTTCCTTATTTGTGTATATGACTTTCCAGGATTTTTTGCAATGGGGCTCAAAATAGTCAATTTTTGACGGTCCAAAATTCATAAGGGATTTTATGGGACAATAAGGGTTGTCCTAGTAAAACAATAAAATCGTGGGTAAATAATCAGGAAATTAAATTTTTGGGTGAACTATTCTTTTAACAGACAAAATGTGAATGTATAAAAGTACTGTATACAAAATTTTGTCTGTGGTAGTAAGTAAGCACAGCCTGAAAGATTGCCAATATTTTAGAAATATATGTGATTTAACCTCCTTTGTTCATTCAGAATCAAATATTTTATGGAAGTAAACATGGCTGATAGCAGGGCTAATAAATCAAGGTGCATGAAGAACCTTTGATAAAGTGAGTATTTTGAACACTCATATTGGATTTTTAGTACACCCAGAGATGTGTATGTTTGTTTTGTCAGGGACTCTAATCTGTTATCCTGAAGGATCTGCTGATGTAGAAATTGATTGAGAACAGGTAGTTATTTAACAGATGTTTTTATCCAAAGCAACTAGTATTACATCTATTAGAGGGACAACCACACTGGAAGAGCTTCGGGTTACGTGCCATGCTCAAGGGCACAATACATAGACTAATTATTATGGTACCATTTGGCTGAAATGACCTTGTCTTGACATTCTAGTGCTATGACTGAATGGAGGTCTAAGATGCTGCCATGGAAGGGTTGCTAGCTGAAAATGGACCTTTCCTTGTGAGTGAATAATCCATTTTCTATTTTCTACCAATCTTTTTTTATTTATTTATTTTTTTTATCTGAGCAGCTGTGCCGCACTGAATTGCATTGGTTGTGTGTACATAAACCCTTACAGCTGCAATTAAACGGCCAATATGTTATACCAAATGTCTCCAGCTGGAGTGGCTCTTTCCCACAGCAAGTGCCAAATACAAGACAAGTGATCTTCAGGTATGATAAGAACAAAAATAAGACTCCTGACCAGACCTTTTTGGGTTATTTGACCCATGCATGATTTTGGAACCCATGTTGCCAGTTGGCGTTACACCGTTAAACTTATTCAGCTACTATATATTCAAATTGATGGTGGATTGGGTATTGGAAGGGTATTTTACATAAAATCTTGATGTTGGTTCAAATATTTTCTAGTTCGTATCACAGTTATGTTCTGCATTCATCAGCTCATTCTTTTCCACTTCACCTTGATTTGGCATCACATTTTCTTCTTGCTTTCACATCTACATATTTTCTCATCAGTTTCTGCTTTAGTTCTCCCAGGTGGATATTGCTATTCCTGGTTTGAGCACTGGCATGTATATGTAGCTGCATAAAACAAGTTTGACATCTTGGGTGCTTTGCTGGTCAGAAATTATGATATTTTTGTCTTCAGTGTGTTCTACCTTTTGTAAATGCACCGGAAGTCATTTTATGGTCTTATGTCATGTAATGTAATATAATAAAGGACGAGTGGGAAAAAATTGGTGCATGTGGAATATGATCGTTACAATTAGCCTTGCGGTGACATCTCAGGAGATTAAACATTCTCCCTGCACTTACTTAAATATCATCTAAGACAGAATTATACACTTTAAAATCCATCTGATTGTTATTGTGTACTTTGGGTGTTTTGTGCACACATAGCAACACAGTTGTATGTACCTGAGGACGTGTTTGCGCGCATGACCTCCCACAGAATTTTAATTTGCCAGTCTACAACAAATAGGTAAAACCAGGAACGGAATTAACATATTTGACACATTGGTTCCCTCTACAATTTCCTATGGGTTTTTAGTGTAGCAGTTTTATGACTAAATTAAGATCTGTGGTTAACGTTACTTGAAGAGATTTTTATGTTTTGTTCTATATCATAAAGTACACATGGTCCAGAGAAGTAATCCAATTAATTACTCATTTGCGAAGCACACAGACCTTGAGAAGTAGTGTTGGTTTTTCAAAGTTGTAGGCCTGTTCAAGAAATGAATAAATAAATTTAAAAAATAATATCATAACTGCTTTGACATTGACACTCAAGGTATGATTGAGGTATAATTTTTATAGAAGTGTTATCAAGTATTCTTAACCACAGGCTTTTTTTTTTTTACTCACTGCTGTTTTACTCACTGCTGTTCTAAAATATTCAAGAAGAAACCCATGCTGAATTAGCCTTCCGGGTTGGCCTACAAATTGACATCACAACCAAACAGCTGGATAGAGGTGTAGATACTGCTGCAATTTCCTAAAAGTGATTTGTGGAATTCAGATAAGTCTCCACTGAAAAAAATGAGCATGATGTCTGTGTCAAAGTAAAATGGAAGAAGTAAATAGACTGATAATAACAAATATAAATTATATGGCTGATGACTGACATAAAATATTGATTGAGAGGTCCCACTTTATATTAGGTGGCCTTCACTACTATGTACTTACAATGAAATTAATAATTTGATAAAATGCACTTATTGTGTGCATACATGTTTTTACATTGTACTTATATATTTTAAAATACCTATATGTAATTACATCTGTAATTAATTTCTGTAATAACACTTATAATTACACTGCTGACCCATCCCTTACACCTTAACCCACCCTTAAACCTACCCACACCACCAAACCTGTCACTAACCTTAAACATATCCCACCTCAATAGCAGCAATAGTGTTTTGAAATACAATATGACCACAATAAGTACATTGCACTTATTTTTTGATGCAAGTACATAGTAGTTAAGGCCACCAAATATAAAGTGTTACCGATTGAGATAACATTAAGGAGTATTACACTACCCTTCCAAATTTCGGGGGTCGTATTGGAGTTCATCCCTGAATGTGTGAGAAAAATCAAACACAAATTTAACCCCGCTGCGAAAGCACATGTTCAAGTTAACAAACTTGAATGAATCAAGGTGAAATCCATAAGGGGAACAAATCCTCTAACTAAATCCCTGATTGCACAATTCCTAGTACTGAGATGATGGTGTTTGCCATTAATTCGCCATTAATTAGCTATTGAGCAACACAAAGCTGGTGATAATACTGAAGGACCTTATGAGTGCTGTGATATGTGTCGCATCCCTATAGGTAGACGTGGATCAGCTGGTGCAAGCTTGACTAGCGTGACCTGCCAGAACTAATGCTGACGCTAGATTTTGGTACTGTGGTAATGGTGATGGTTAACTGAACACCATTTCAATCACATTACAATGAGGATGTCAGAGCATGACATGTCTGATTATGTAAATCACCCAGTCAGGCCTGTCAATCATGACCCATGTATATTATACAGTCTGACATAAAAGACTGTTTCATACCATCTGTCTTGCTTTTTAACCAAGATCCCACCTGGGTCATATTGTGCACTTTGACAAACAATCATACGGGACACGGAAAAATAAAATCACACTGTGTACACCTGTCTCAAGTGCTCTGTTCCATTATCCCAGATAGTGTTTTTTTGTTTTTTTTGGGTTTTTTTTTAGAGCAGCTCTTTTTCCTTTTTCCCCTATTTCTTTCTCTATTTCATTTATTTCTCAGTAAGTAACTAGAGTTCTGTAATGACTTGTCCATTACACAACGATGAGTATCAAGCCTCTCTCTCTTGTCTTAGACTGTCTCAGCCTCATCCAGGAATGTGCCATCACATCCGATCTGGCTGTGTATCACTCACACTCCCTAGATTTAATTAGCAGCGGATTGGAGAGGCTGCCCTTGGGAAACAAGTTTTCTTTAGTCTTAATTAGTCTGTTAACTTCATCACAGAGGCAGCACATTGTATAAATCCACAAGAGAAGTGGAGAATATGACAGACTGCACTGTAAAAAATTTACATGTAGAAAAATTGGGGAAACTGACAAATAAACATTGGCTCAACAAATTGCTTCCCAAAAATTACCCCAAGACAAAAAAATACATTGTGCTAATTTTAGCTGAAGGTCTGAAGCTAAAGTTAAAAATATATATTCACCGAGCATATTAAATTGTTTTCAGCCAATTTATCAAGCAGAAGTGAAAAATTAGTTTTGGCCCAACAAGCCTTGCAGCAAGAAAAAAAAAAAAAAAACAGTGTGCGCATGCGCCTGAGAGAATTGTAGTGGATTAAAATTCCTGTGTGCAGGAGAGAGAGAGGAGCGACGAAACGAAACAAAACGAAACATAATTTCCAGACAAATTTTCATCTATAAAGTTACGGTGAGTACTGAACTGTATTTATTAAGTCTTCTTTAGGTTAAATAGAGTGCAGCTCTCTGTAATTTCGACAAAAAAAAAAAAACCGTAAAACATGGGCATTACATTACCGCCTCAGACAGGGGCGTCGCACCCGTGGGGGATGTGGGTGTTTTAACACCCACACTTTTCCCGGTGAGAGGGTTCAACACCCACACGTTTTCTGCAGTTTTTCGTTATAAATAAGCGGCGTTACTAAAGGCGTTATTTTTTTCAGTAAGGAGTAATCAAACGAATTACTGTTTCCCCGTTACTGACAATTAAATGAGGCGTATATACATACATATATATATATATATATGGTGTCCATCTACGTGCCTGGAACGGTCCATGGGGCATCTACGTATATATGTGTATGGTTTTAACAGTTTCAAAATACTGTTTGGACCTGAAAATCTATGTGGTTTAATTTTGAAGTTCCCACATAGATTTAAGAAATGCTATTCTGAAAGGTCTTTTTGTACATGAAGAGTTAATTTGCAAATCCGACAACTTGAATACAGGTAATTTACAAAATTGAAGTTCATTGAAAGATTTTTATATATATATTAAGTGTTTAATAGCAAACACCGATAATGCCGGACAATAGCGGCTTTTTTGACAAAATGTGTTTAGGGTTCAGATCACACTTTGTGGAGACTACAGAGCGCAATCAGCTATTTTTTGTTGTTGTTGTTGTTGTTGTTTTTTGCAAATAAACTCTTCATATATAAATTTAAAAATATTCTTCATTATCAGATTATTTTACCTCTTCTCCTCTTGTACAGATGGCAGACTTGACTGTGCAGAGAAGGGCCACTGCTCTTCGGGGTCTTCCCTTTTATTTCAAAGAACATGGAATCATGCAAGACTATACTGGTATTTTTTTTTTTTATTTATATTCTTTACTCTACTTTGGAAAGGCATGGAGTCATGTTGTTTTGTTACTCGGTGTTGTTGGCTGTTCACTGCAAAAAATGCTTTTCTTGCTTTTCTTCAGTCTCTGTGACAGGATATGAAACAAACTAAACAACCAAAGTAGCCAACAAAGTAAAATGATCCTAAAGTAACTTAATATTTTATCAAATATTGAGAATATGGGTTGTGAGGATGTTGTGTATTGCTCTGGATTCATTTGTTATATGTAGACTTAATATTGACATTGCTATGTTGTTGTTGTTTTTATAGAGAGTCATTGGAGAACCACACAACTGAAATGAAAATGGGAATTCTTGAAATGGTAAGCAGCAGCAGTTGCACCTCAAGAGCCCAGTCAAGTACGCAGAATGTCTCCGTTGTACTGGAAGAGGAGGTGGTACTTGACAACTTGGGAGACTTGTAGTGTAAGATGCAGTTTTACAAGCTCAAAGTACCGCTTCTGAGAATGGTTCAATTCAAGTGAAACTACACTAAAGAATCATGGGTGAAGTTACCTCCCCAGTTAACTTACATTTTTATGCTGTTTTGGCACTTAAAAATGCATAAGTGTATTTGATGTTTAATATTTAAACTGTTAAGATGCCATTTCATGAGCTCAAATATGAGCCCCGTGTGTTTTTGCACCTTACATTTATAAACGTTTACATGTTTAATATTTGAATTAGATAAAACTTTGTGAGTTAGATTACCTCTTTTTTTCACTTTTGTAAAGTGTTGGATGCAGATTCAAGAGCTCAATTTTCTTGTCTTTTTGTTTGTTTGTTTTTTGCATCTCTGTAAACATTTGTAAAAACATGTTTAATATGTGAAGTAAGATGTGGTTTCATGAGCTTAAAGTGAGAATGTTAGTAAATTGTGAGAATGGTAGAATTTGTGAAACTACTCTAAACTGGGTGAAATAACCACCCCATTAAGTAAATAATGAAAACATATGTGAATGTTTAAACAGTTTAGATGCAGTTTCATGAGCTCAGGTGACGTTTCACTAAATGCTGGTTGAAGTAACCCCAGATAAATGACATTTTATGGTGTTCTTGCACGTTTGTAAGTGTTTTAATTTGTAAAATGCAATTATTAATTTTTGTTTATCTTGTAAGAATTAATGTATGATTTTATGTATGAGTATATTGTGTTAAATGTTAATATATTTGTCATTTTAAGGTATTTTTCACAATATTGTGACAAAATGTGGCAGTGTTTAGTATCATTTAATGCATTTTTATTTTTTTATTTTTTTCCATTTGGGACAATGGGGAAAAAGCAATTCAGTAAAGTTGCTTTAGCTATATATATTGGCCAATGGACATTTTTAAATTAGGCAAACCAAAAAAGTATACTCGTACTATTTAAAATATTAAATTGGGCCAATAACATGCTTTGGTAGATTTAATGTTTTTCCAATTGGCTCAACACATTATTTCTCATTGAGCCAATGTCAACAGACTGTTGCCACAAGTGAAAAAAATCAATTTGCCGAATTTCAATGATTAAAAATTGGGCCAATGGAAAATTTTAAATGTTACCAGTCACTAGAAAATTTTGAGTTGGGCAAATTTTGAATTTTTTACAGTGTGGTTATTTTAATATGCAAAAACGTAGCTGTCATAGCTTTTCACTTTTAGTCTACCATAATGAAAGTAATCAATGTATATTTGATGTTTAATATTGAAACTGTTAAGATGCCGTTTCATGAGCTCAAATATGAGCCCTGTGTGTTTTTGCACCTTACATTTATAAATGTTTACATGTTTAATATTTGAATTAGATAAAACATGAAAACCTGGTTGGTGAGCACATGTTAGTTTATATTCAATATTTGCATGTTTACTGCACATAAATTCTTCCCCAGCAAAACAGAACTACAGTACAAGAAGACAAGGAATAATGTGACTTTTCAGAGCTCTCTAGACAGATGGGATTGAAATCTTGCTTAAACACTTGGGATTATTGGAGCTCTCTCACAGACATGCAGTAATCTAAAGGATTAAAGGGATCATTCACCCAAAAATGAAAATGAAACTGATTTATTCACACTGCAAAAAATAAATAGCTGAGAAAAAAAAATCGTTTTTAGTTCTTCACAGTAAAGATAATTAGCCAACGAAAATTAGTTTGTTCATGCAATGTGATTGTCTTATTTTGTTAATAAAAATAATCTTGCCACAGCAACTAAAACAACAATTACTGTTGTTGAGGTATTTATTTCTGAGGTGAAAAAAAAAACAAAGTTGTAAAAAGTCACTACATTATCATTTTTACATCTGTTTATGAATGACAAACTTATGTACAAGCACATAACCAAATTGTAATGATTGCATTGAGAACACAGTGAAATGTTATAGAAACCTTAACAGACAACCTAATTTAATATGTTGACAACATTATCTTTATTTGTAAAGCATCCTACAAAACTAAGATATCCATCACAAAGATTTAAGTGGTTGAACATACTCTAGGCCTCAATACTTGACACACAAACATCAAGAATTTTGCCAATCAACAAATGTAAAAAAGATGAGCTCTTTACATCAATAACCAACAATAATGACAAAACAATAATGAAAAAGTTTAAATGAAGTCAGCACACAGCAAAATAATAATCCTAGAACAGTAGCCTAACTGTATAATTTATTCATGCTGCTATGCATACTGGGAACGCACAACGGCTTAACATTTCAGCAATATGAAATTTGTTGTTCAGACAACTGTGTTTGTGTAGTTGGGATGACATTTGGGATAATTCTGTAGTTGAAAACTGCGTTTCTTCTGGGGTTTTTTTTTGGGGGGGGGGGGGGGGGGGCAGAAGAAACAAAGTCATACAGGTTTGCAAGGAGGCAGGTATGTTGGTTGGTACTCTTGAATCCATATTTAAAATGAATCTTTTAAGAGACTGTTTTTTTGTATTGCTCAAGACATTCTCTTTTCTTTGTGTGTGAGACAAAGAAGATGAATTTGACAGGTGTGCAGGGCAGGAGTGGATTTATGGCCGCTCTATCAGCTGGCATTTACAGACAGTAATGACAAGTGACAAAGAGAAGAAAGATGAGGACTACGAGAAAGAGTGACAGAAAGACTGATAGAAGGTAAGAGTGAGAAGGTGGTGGCATTTGAATGTTTGCCAAAAGCCCGTACATGGTTGACAGATCCTTGAAGGTGTTGAATTTAGCATTAAAGCCCCACTGACAAGTGTGTGTGTGTTTATGTCTGTATTTCTCTACGAAAGGCTGAAAGTCACTAATTCTAATATTTGTAGAGGATCTTGCAGACACGCTGACACAGCTTACTGTTCCCCAAGTTCATTTCTCGGTAGTTAGTCAGAGTCCTTTCGCCCTTGGTGACATGCCTCAGCCCGAGTTTAAGATAATTAAATGCTCTGAATAGCACCAGCAGCTTTGACCTGCAACATGTGAGTATTACTGTGGCCTGAGGCACGCTTCAGGAATGTTGAACGTTGTGTATACACCATTTCTCTAGTGTACTTCTCTATAAACGTGCAGGGCTGTGAGGCTTCTTTTGCACAGTCTTATCTTTTACCCTCAACCCAATTACACTCATTAGAGACAATTAGATTTGTAGGATGTACCTCTGAGGGTTCAGGATTTACTCTATAGGCTCACATTAATCCATTTGTGACGTGTAAGGACTGTGCATGAATGCCAGTTTCTACCTCAGAGTAAAAAAGGGCGGTAACACTTTATTTTAAGGTGTCATAATACAGAGTAATTACCTAATTAAGTACTTAGTTGTACTTACATGAAGTAAAATGTACTTACCATGTAACTAAGTTATTGAACAGCCTTTACTTACAGTTTGTAATTATGTAGATGTAATAGGCAGCTACTGTTACACATATGTAACAGACCGAGTCTGTTACAAAGCTACTTGTACACTTAAGTAAAGATGTATAGTATAGATACACATGACGTTCACTTAAGTACAATCTTGATACACTTTATTTTAAGTAGCTTATGTTTGTGTAATATTATGTAATTGTAAGTAAAGATGTACAGTATAGATACATGTGAAGTACATTAAGTACAATCTTGATACACTTTATTTTAAGTAGCTTATGTCTGTGTACTTACATTAATAATTACATTGTATAAAGTCTGCAACACATGTGTAACAATCTTTTGGTTACATAAGTAGCTGTGTTACAGACTCGGTCTGATACATACTGTATGTGTAACAGTAGCTGCCTATTACATGTACATAATTACAAACTGTAAGTATAGGCTGTTCCATAATTTAGTTGCATAGTAAGTACATTTTATTTCATGTAAGTACAAAGGCTACTACTAAGTACTTATTTAGGTAATAACTCTGTACTATGGACACCTTAAAATAAAGTGTTACCAAAAGGGTAATAGGGATATAGTTTAAATGATTAAAATCACACTGTGAGCGATAAAAAAAAGAAAGAAAATCACATTATTTATTCAAATAAAGCCACAATTACAATTATGCAATTATTCTCTAAGAGAAATAAAGTCAAAATTGTGAAATACACTAATGTTCAAGAGTTTTGACTTGGTAAAATTAAAAAAAAAATTGTTTATGTTTTTTAAAATAGCCTCTACTATATACAGGTGCATCTCAATAAATTAGAATGTTGTGCAAAAGTTCATTTATTTCAGTAATTCAACTCAAATTGTGAAACTCCTGTATTAAATAAATTCAATGCACACAGACTGAAGTAGTTTAAGTCTTTGGTTCTTTTAATTGTGATGATTTTGGCTCACATTTAACAAATCTCAACAAATTAGAATACTTCATAACACCAATAAAGAATTTTAAAAAAAAAACATTTTTAGTGAATTGTTGGCCTTCTGGAAAGTATGTTTATTTACTGTATATGTACTCAATATTTGGTAGGGGCTCCTTTTGCTTTAATTACTGCCTCAGTTCGGCGTGGCATGGAGGTGATCCGTTTGTGGCACTGCTGAGGTGGTATAGAAGCCCAGGTTTCTTTGACAGTGGCCTTTAGCTCATCTGCATTTTTTGGTCTCGTTTCTCATTTTCCTCTTAACAGTACCCCATAGATTCTCTGTGGGGTTCAGGTCTGGTGAGTTTGCTGGCCAGTCAAGCACACCAACACCATGGTCATTTAACCAACTTTTGGTGCTTTTGGCAGTGTGGGCAGGTGCCAAATCCTGCTGGAAAATGAAATCAGCATCTTTAAAAAGCTGGTCAGCAGAAGGAAGCATGAAGTGCTCCAAAATTTCTTGGTAAACAGGTGCAGTGACTTTGGTTTTCAAAAAACACAATGGACCAACACCAGCAGATGACATTGCACCTCAAATCATCACAGAGTGTGGAAACTTAACACTGGACTTCAAGCAACTTGGGCTATGAGCTTCTCCACCCTTCCTCCAGACTCTAGGACCTTGGTTTCCAAATTAAATACAAAACTTGCTCTCATCTGAAAAGAGGACTTTGGACCACTGGGCAACAGTCCAGTTCTTCTTCTCCTTAGCCCAGGTAAGACACCTCTGATGTTGTCTGTGGTTCAGGAGTGACTTAACAAAAGTAATGCGGCAACTGTAGCCAAATTCCTTGACACGTCTGTGTGTGGTGGCTCTTGATGCCTTGACCCCAGCCTCAGTCCATTCCTTGTGAAGTTCACCCATATTCTTGAATCGATTTTGCTTGACAATCTTCATAAGGCAGCGGGTCTCTCGGTTGGTTGTGCATCTTTTTCTTGCACTCAACTTTCTGTTAACATGCTTGGATACAGCACTCTATGAACAGCCAGCTTCTTTGGCAATGAATGTTTGTGGCTTACCCTCCTTGTGAAGGGTGTCCATGATTGTCTTCTGGACAACTGTCAGATCAGCAGTCTTCCCCATGATTGTGTAGCCTAGTGAACCAAACTGAGAGACCATTTTGAAGGCTCAGGAAAACTTTGCAGGTGTTTTGAGTTGATTAGCTGATTGGCATGTCACCATATTCTAATTTGTTGAGATAGTGAATTGGTGGGTTTTTGTTAAATGTGAGCCAAAATCATCACAATTAAAAGAACCAAAGACTTAGACTACTTCAGTCTGTGTGCATTGAATTTATTTAATACACAAATTTCACAATTTGAGCTGAATTACTGAAATAAATTACTTTTCCACGACATTCTAATTATATATATATATATATATATATATATATATATATATATATATATATTCAGGGTGCGATTTGTGAAAAAAGCAGAGGGGGGATGCTTGAAAACTTTTTCCTCTCTCCATAGGCGGAGGTTGACCCAACTCTAGTAAGGCTATAGCCTAAGTAACCTAATGTTAGTGTAATCTGTTAACAACGCACATTATAAACCCGTCTTTTTAGGCAAGTACCAGATAATGAGTGTCGCATCATGCAAATCGCACCCTGTTGATCCCCCCCGGTATATCGCACCCTGTATATATTACAATTTAAAATAACTGTTTTGTATTTTACTATATATTTAAAATGTTATTTATTCATGTGATGGGAAAGCTGAATTTTCAGCAGCCATCACTCCAGTCTTCAGTGTCACATGATCCTTCAAAAATCATACAAAATGAAGTCACAATTACAAGAAATAAAGTCAAAATTACAAAAGAAAAAATACAATTAAATAATAGTCTCAAAGTTGTGATTAAAATATTTTAATTACCTTTTCATTTTTATTTTTAGCAGGCACAGGCTGCTATAAGCAGACAGAGAAAGCGAGACAAAAGATTACAAGATTTGGAAGGGAGTGAATTGTCCTCAGTCATTTGTAATTTTTTTTTTTTTGTAACAGCTTTGATGTTACTTAATGAACATGACAGGAAAAAAAGTTAACATTTTTCATATAGGCCTACATAAAAAGGCCATATCAATGGAACCATTTGCAGTTACTAAGAGAATAAAACAGAAATGAAGAAAAAAGCTAAAGCCCAAAGTATACTTCAATTTTTACATGTACGCTACAGTCAAACGCGTAGCCTTTCAAAGTACCCTATAGCTACTCCATTAGACAGTGTGCGCAAACACAGGTGGTCGACCCATGCGCTCTAGAGAGCTTCTTGGTTACACTTTATTTTGATGGTCCACTTTAGACTTTCTACTAACTATAAGTAACTTTGTAACTACATGTCAACTCATTCTCATTAATTTGCAACTACATGTCTACTAACTCTTCGAGCACACTGTTAGGTTAGGTTTAGGGTTAGCAGAATAAGTCGACATATACTTGCAAAGTTTCTTATAATCAGTATGTTGTATGTTGTGGACCCATCAAAATAAAGTGTTAGAAGATATTAAGCAGACAGTCTACAAGTACTCTAATGACTGCTAGTTGACATGTAGTTACAAAGTTACTTACTGTTAGAAGAATGTCTAAAGTGGACTTTTCGACTTTCTTAACCCTCTCACATGAGCGCTTGATAACGCTTGTTGTTGTTGTCTCTTTAGTTTCTTTTTCTAGTGTTAAACAATGGCCTGGGCCAGTTTTGCCACCTTGTGGAACATCTGATTCCTGCAAAAATAATTCAGTGCGGATGTGCAACCTGCACGTAAAAAGTATGTGAGGCTACAAAAAATCAGATGGTGCGCGTACAGTACCTATGCGCATACTATTTTTGCCAGGCGCTGTACACTGACCCTTGTGCACACGAAAAAAAAAAAAAACAAAGTATACTAGACTTAAGAATTACCATAAAAACACTGATTTTGTGCAACCTCTCATGATACCCTGAATCCCAGTAGTACTGGGTTGAGGTCAAGAATTGCAAAACGCATTAGTTGTGCTCAGATTTAGTTCCCATTACTGGCAACACAGAGTTCAAGGAGAATCTAACTGCAGAAATAGGGCTGCTTATATTTCTTTAGTGGTTATTGCCAGAAAAGCAGATGAAAAAAAAAAGAGATATTTTGTGAATTACAGAGGATGGATTTAAAATTAGTTTATGGTACAAACTCTCATGATTAATTTAAGAGGTACTGAAATCTCTTAGTCTAGGAGTGACAGATCCTTTTTGAAAGCATGTGACAGCTCGTAGGTTGTCTGGGGGAGAGATCCAAAGCTTGGGGCCATAGTGACTAAAGGTTGATGTAATAACAGCCTGATATTTATGTTATATTTTGCACTGTGACAGAACTGACGGAACAGTAACAAGGCATGACTTACGTCTACATCAATACTGGTGCTGGTCATATAATTAGAATATCATCAAAAAGTTGATTTATTTCACTAATTCCATTCAAAAAGTGAAACTTGTATATTATATTCATTCATTACACACAGACTGATATATTTCAAATGTTTATTTCTTTTAATTTTGATGATTATAACTGACAACTAAGGAAAATCCCAAATTCAGTATCTCAGAAAATTAGAATATTACATAAGACCAATACAAAGAAAGGATTTTTAGAAATCTTGGCCAACTGAAAAGTATGAAAATGAAAAGTATGAGCATGTACAGCACTCAATACATAGTTGGGGCTCCTTTTACCTGAATTACTGCAGCAATGTGGCGTGGCATGGAGTCGATCAGTTTGTGACACTGCTCAGGTGTTATGAGAGCCCAGGTTGCTCTGATAGTGGCCTTCAGCTCTTCTGCATTGTTGGTTCTGGTGTCTCTCATCTTCCTCTTCACAATACCCCATAGATTTTCTATGGGGTTAAGGTCAGGCGAGTTTGCTGGCCAATTAAGAACAGGGATACCATGGTCCTTAAACCAGATACTGTTTGCTTTGGCAGTGTGTGCAGGTGCCAAGTCCTGTTGGAAAATGAAATCTGCATCTCCATAAAGTTGGTCAGCAGCAGGAAGCATGAAGTGCTCTAAAACTTCCTGGTATACAGCTGTGTTGACCTTGGACCTCAGAAAACACAGTGAACCAACACCAGCAGATGACATGGCAGCCCAAATCATCACAGACTGTGGAAACTTTACACTGGACTTCAAGCAACATGGATTCTGTGCCTGTCCACTCTTCCTCCAGACTCTGAGACCTTGATTTCCAAATGAAATGCAAAATTTACTTTCATCTGAAAAGAGGACTTTGGACCACTGAGCAACAGTCCAGTTCTTTTTCTCCACAGCCCAGGTAAGACGCTTCTGACGTTGTCTCTGCTTCAGAAGTGGCTTGGTAGCCCTTTTCCTGAAGACGTTTGAGCGTGGTGACTCTTGATGCACTGACTCCAGCTTCAGTTCACTCCTTGTGAAGCTCTCACAAGTGTTTGAATCAGCTTTGCTTGACACTATTCTCAAGCTTGCAGTCATCCCTGTTGCTTGTGCACCTTTTCCTACCCAAATTATTCCTTCCAGTCAACTTTGCATCTAATATGCTTTGATACAGCACTCTGTAAACAGCCACACCTTTCAGTAATGACCCTCTTTGACTTACCCTCTTTGTGGAGGGCGTCAATGTTCATCTTCTGGATCATTGTCAAGTCAGCAGTCTTCTCCATTATTGTGGTTTCAAAGAACAAGGGATACCCGGAATTTGTACTGTAGGATGGTCATTTATTGAAACTCAAATGTAAATATTCTAATATTTTGAGATACTGATTTTTGACTTTCATGAGCTGTAAGCTCTAATCATCAAAATTAAAAGAAATAAACATTTGAAATATATCAGTCTGTGTGTAATGAATGAATATAATATACAAATTTCACTTTTTGAATGGAATTAGTGAAATAAATCAACTTTTTGATGATATTCTAATTATATGACCAGCACCTGTATATGTTGATAGTCTGCTGAACTAACTATGAATCAGGAATCCAGCTTTGATCCAGATCCATTCAGCCTTTCTCACTCTGTTTCTCTGTATTTTTTTATATTCAGCATCTCCCTTTTTCACTTTCTGCTTCAGTCTGACCTATAACTCCACCCTAATCCTTTCATCATTCAGTCTTTCCCTACCTTTTTACCCCACTGGTCCATCTTATAGCTCACAGACACAAAAACACAACACATTCCTTTTATTTTCAAATGTAATTTATTCCTGTGACGGAAGGCTTTTTTTTTTTTTTTTTTTTTTTACCAGCCGTTACTACAGTCTCCAGTGTCAAATGGTCCTTCAGAAATCATTCTAATATGATGATTTGGTGCTCAGTAAACATAATTAATATTTTCAAAGTTAAAAACAGTTGTGCTTTATTTTCATTCTTATTTTTTTTAATTATATATATATATATATATATATATATTGTGACGGTTCGACGGCCCTCCCCCTCATCATCATCACCACCCCGTCCCTTATTCGCCGCCCTTCACCAGGCTCCCGACTGGAGTGGGTGGATGAGAGGAGGGGCGTGGGACTAACGTGGGCTGGCGGCGTGTGATGAGGCACAGCTGGACTGAATTAAGCCTCATCACCGCCGCCGTTAAATGCCGAGCGCGCCTCTCCTCGGGAGACCGGTCTCTTCCCCCGTGCATGCACGCTGGTGTCCTCGTGGGTCCAGGAAGGGTGCGTCGAGGGACATCGCGCCGCTCCAGAGAAGCCGCCGCATGCCCCTCATGCCCCGGACCGCGGAAGCGTGTGCGGCCACCAGACTCCGCCCCTTGCCTGAACCCTTCCCTTTTGGAACATTGCCCTCCTTCACGAGCCCCGCAGCACATCGAGGACACCAGATCCCCCCTGCTTTGTGGACACTTATTCCCCTTGGACACTTTATTTTATCATTTTTGTTTAATAAAAACCTCTCCGAGGCCTGACGCCACACCCACTGTGTCTGTCGTTGGCTCCTCCCGTCACACTGGTGGAGAATGTGGGCAAGGCGGAGCCTAGACAGCGCAGTTGGGCAACATCTGAAGTCCCCTCTCGCACGCAGAAGTTCGTGAAGAAGCGCTTGGGACGGAGAAATGACGGAGACGGCCTCCCAGCCACTGAAGGGGTAAGTGACATCTAGTCGATTGTCATCTTACCCTGTGGTTGGTTGAGGCTGTCGACTAATACAGGTTTCTCTGTCCCTGTTCCGGCGCGGTGCGAGAGGGAGGTTCGCCCGGAGAGGAATCCCTGCCCCGCCCACTCCGACCGTATGGAGCCTGGTTGAGGAAGGTAGCACTCCTGCGTGGGCGGCGACCAACGACGGGGATGTCGCTTGGGGGGGGGAATGTGACGGTTCGACGGCCCTCCCCCTCATCATCATCACCACCCCGTCCCTTATTCGCCGCCCTTCACCAGGCTCCCGACTGGAGTGGGTGGATGAGAGGAGGGGCGTGGGACTAACGTGGGCTGGCGGCGTGTGATGAGGCACAGCTGGACTGAATTAAGCCTCATCACCGCCGCCGTTAAATGCCGAGCGCGCCTCTCCTCGGGAGACCGGTCTCTTCCCCCGTGCATGCACGCTGGTGTCCTCGTGGGTCCAGGAAGGGTGCGTCGAGCGACATCGCGCCGCCGAGGATGTGAGCCGCGGAACCTCCAGAGTCATCGTGCAAGCCGCACCCGTATAACGGCCGTCGGGCCAGGATGCCGGGCCGTCCATCCCGCCAATGCCCGTAAGAGGCAGAAGAGGAAGAGCCGCCGCTCCAGAGAAGCCGCCGCCCCTCATGCCCCGGACCGCGGAAGCGTGTGCGGCCACCAGACTCCGCCCCTTGCCTGGACCCTTCCCTTTTGGAACACTGCCCTCCTTCACGAGCCCCGCAGCACATCGAGGACACCAGATCCCCCCTGTTTTGTGGACACTTATTCCCCTTGGACACTTTATTTTATCATTTTTGTTTAATAAAAACCTCTCCGAGGCCTGACGCCACACCCACTGTGTCTGTCGTTGGCTCCTCCCGTCACAATATATATATATATACAGTATATGTCAGACTGTGTCTCAACGTCTTGTGTTCTCGTGACCTTATTTAGGGTTCCTGTCCTTGTTCTAGTTTGTCATCATTAGTTAATTCGTCCCCAGCCCTGTGTTGTTAATTATCTCGTCTCCCTTGTATTCTTAAGCCCTGTGTTTCCTAGTCTGAGTGTTCGATCTTGAATGTCAATAGTTTGTCATATGTTGTCATCAGTGATGGGAATAACGGCGTTATAAATAAACGGCGTTACTAACGGCGTTATTTTTTTCAGTAACGAGTAATCAAACGAATTACTGTTTCCCCCGTTACAACGCCGTTACCGTTACTGACAATAAAATGTGGCGTTACTATATAGAGCTTGGCAAACTACGTCACGCCGCGTCGGATTCCGCCATGTTTTAGGTAACGCTCAGGAGCACACAGCGTGAACAAATGCAAATCGCCACAGAAAAAGCCGACCGTTTTACATTCATATTTTTTGAAAAACATCTTGCATACGCTTAGAATAAAACGGACTAATATGTAGATCTCTTTAAATAATAAAAAAATCGCTCTGTTGTTTGTCTGAGAGGCTGCAAATATTCATTACTAATCAGTCTCCTTCACTACAGTGGTACTGATATATGCTAACTGCTAAAACACTTAGGACAATTGACCATGGTTTTACTATAGTAAACGTGTAGCGACCGTGTTTTTGGTGTATGTATTACCATTCTTATAACCACAATCTTATTAAACACCATGGATAAACTATGGTTAGAGTAGCAAAACCATGGCTAATTTTGTAAGGGGAGAATACACAACAGCTAGATCTCAAACAGTGGATCATTTTATATCATCATATTGCCTGGTAAAACTGCTCAGTGTTAAGAATTAAGCCATTATAGAGGTAACAGAACTTACTAGAAGCTGCTTTGAAACGGTGTGTATTGTGGATGCTATGCAAATAAATACATTGACTTGACCGAACCAAGTTGAAGATTCCTACTAGCGATGCCGAACAACGATGCGAGCGATCAAATGAATGAAGGAAACTTAATCCATACAAAAAGTGGCCGGATATTAACGAGCTGCCGCAAATAACATTTCCATATATGATTTCCTTCTATTAGTGGTGTGAGGGCTTACAGTTTAATGCAAATCACTGTATAATATATTAAATCTACAGAGATGAATTATAAAGCCACATTTTATTTGAGATATTACCATACTGATTTTCAGTTTAATTTTCATAGACATATTTAATGTATGATTTAACTTAGATCGCGTTGTAATGATCAATTACCACAGCCTTTATCATCAATGTCTGCAGGTAAAACCTCTGCTTTTTCGGCTTTCTAACGCGGAGAAAGCACGTTTTTCACACCGGCTGTGCAAAGGGATATGACAGTTGATGATACAGTAAGCCTTAACCACTGCAACGCGATCTTAAGTAGAATAATATAAACATTAAATAATATAAAACGCCTACATTCACTACCACTCAGTCTCCGCTGTAGCTCCCGTGACCTAAATTCCCAGAATGCATTGCCGCTGTGACGACACATTCCCAGACTCTATTATATTATTAGAATTTAATGTTTCAGTTCATCTGAATGGATGCGCAGTGTAGCTGTATTTGATGTGCCGTAAACTCTAGTGTGAAGGAGCACGACTCGCAGTCGCTTTCTCTCACATACACGCACGCAAAGAAAGATACAGAGCAAGAGAGTCTTTCATAATATGCAGAATTGACGCGCTACATGTAAACGATATTCTGTGTTGTATTTTCCTGTCAGAATAACGGAGTTCCTTTGGAATTCTTCAGCTTTTAAGAACTGCCGCTTTCTCTGGTTGTGGGCGGAACTAATGCACAAACGACAATCTCATTGGCTGGCGCTCACCTATTATTTTGATTTCAGCAAATCAATGCGAGCGAACTCAGACAATGTGATTAATATTCATGAACCCAGCAGCTCATTAATCCTTAGTGCGTTTTATATTGATGACAAATATGCATTCATACTTGGTTATTCTAATTATTAAAGTTCTATCATTATATAATATTTAAATTATAATAATATTATATTATAATGCTTGACTGACTGATACTAATTGCCAGTAGATAAATAGTGTAGATTAATGTACAATGTTTTATAATAATAATTTATTGTTTTTAGTGTCCATTTTATTAATTTAACATATTTAATATTGGGGGCATCCAAAGTTATTTGACATTTGAACATTTTGTAAAAATAACGCAATAATTACTTTCCCTGGTAATTAGTTACTTTTATAATGATGTACCTCAGTTACTAACTCAATTACTATTTGTGAGAAGTAACTAGTAACTATAACTAATTACTTTTTTAAAGTAACGTGCCCAACACTGGTTGTCATTGTGTATGTCAATATGGTTATTGTAAATAAAGTCTTTCGTCCCGAAGTTCCTACGTCTCCGCGTTTCCCTGGCGTCAACAATGTGACAGTGCGTGTGTGTGTATATGTATATGTATATGTATATGTATATGTATATGTATATGTATATGTATATGTATATATGCAAGTTTGTGTGTGTGAGTTCTGTATATCACGATAAACTCACAAAGCACATAACCACAACCCTCTTGTGACTTTCTCTGGTTTCTAATGTTTTTATTATGAGAATTCTTGCTTTATTTCCCTTTTCATCTCTTCTTTTGTTTTTACATTGTTATACCCATGAGAACTATAGTAAAACATTCTCATGTGTGGGTAAGGCAGTAATGGGTTTCTTCAAAGAGCATGGATGAATAAGTTTCTCAGAAAGGCCAGGCACACACTCACACATTTACTTCAAATCTCTATATTTCCACTCATAAAAAGTGACAAGTATATTATGCCATTTTCAGAATCGAGACATAGCAGCCACTGCAAAGGCTGTTCGGCTGAAGAAGACAGGCACCATTACAGCTCTGAGGCAATTATAAGAGAGTTAATGAGAGGATGAGCTGAATGAAGAATCTTGACAGACACGTACCTAGAAAAAGGAAGAAGGTGTTTTAGCACAGAAATGAGCTGCATGCTCTTGACACATGAGTTTAAGAAAGGCTGAGTTATGTTTTCTTCTCAGACAGAAAAAGATATGTTAGCAGACACATATTATAGGTTCTGTGACAAGCAACGCCTCATCACTGTGCCCTACGCTCAAGAGGTGTATGGGAACATGAGAGGGAAGATATAAAAAAAGAGAGAGGGGCACAAGTGGGCAGGAAGGTATGGCTGAGAATAATTTCTTCATGTGGTTGTGGCTGTGTGTGTTCAAAGTGGGATCAAACTGACATTTCGTTTTCTGTTGAGAGAGATGGTGAGGTGCGAAAGAGGGAAAGGAGTGGCACACATGTCTGGGGAGCCTCAAATGGTGACTCAAAATCCACTTCCACATTTTGTTAGCTTCAGCAATGTTTTTCACTTTTCATGTTATTTTGGCATATTTTAGTCTGATGTCATCTAGGCATTCTGTACATGCAGAAAATTTGCATGCATTGCATAGCATACACACTACAGTTGTCAGAAAATTGTTTCTAGTATTGTAAAATGTGATAAAATATTTTCCTTAAAATGCAGTTGCTACACTCCCGGTTAAAGGTTTGCAGTCATTAAAATATATTTTTAATATCTTTGAAAGAAGTCTGACCTAGGCTGCATTTATTAGCTAAAAAACTGCTTAAACATGTATAATTATTAACAATATATATATTTTTTTGATTGTTTGTTTTTTACGATTCATTGATGAATAGAGAGCTCAGAAGAATATATATATATATATATATATATATATATATATATATATATATATATATATATATATATATATATATATATATATATATATATATATATATAGTTTTTTTGTCTGTTTACAAATATACTGGCAAAATTCTACAAAAAATAATTACATATTCAATAATAACTTTAGTTTGTGTACACTTATTTCACATATTCACATACACTTACACATACACTCGATTCAAACCTAACACTGTTGGCCTTATGACACCTATTCATACTGTTAGCATACTTTTCTTTCAAATTAAATCAGGGACTGTTCTAAGACAATGCAATGCAATTCATGTCTATGAATCTGACAACTGAAAATGACTTGAATATATCTACATATTAACATGGACTTATCTAATATGTGCTGCAAGTGTTTGTCACTATACAAATGTAACACGCGCACCCATAAGTCCAGCAGATGCCCTCCATTCACTTCACTTCAACTGCACAATGCGTTCTCGCTGGAGACATTCTCTTGAAGAATAGTGCAGCCTTGGAATCTAAATTCCCCATTTACAGTCCGTGTGTGTGTGTGAGTGAGAGTAAAAGAGAGATGATGATGAGCATCCTTTGTTCCTCTGGGTCTTTCATTCAGTCCAACATCTATCATCAGTATGTATCACATAACCTTCAAAATTATTAAAAGAGAAATAGCAAGAAAATATAAATAGAGTGTGTTATGAACACATTAAAGTAACTGACAAAAGAAAGAAAGAGTTCAGCTTGACTGGACATTGTGGATATTTGAAGAAGATGGGAAGAGTTGAATTTTATGTGTACTGCAAGTCGAGGTTCTTCAACCTTTTTCAGGCCAAGGACCACTTGGTGGACAAAATCCATATAGAGGTACAATGATAATAAAAATGATGATAGCTGTTATTTGTTTTCATTTTATGACCTATGATTTTATTATTATTATTATTATTATTATTATTATTTTAAGTTTTAAAAACAATAAAGTAATTTGAACGGTTCCTCTTAAACATGTGATCTGTTGCAGTAAAATAATGAGGGAATTATTAGGGAAATGTGTACTAATTTTTTAATGTAAAGTTTTTCATGCATGCTGATGTTTGAAAAACTTATGAAAGTCTTATTTGACAAAAAAAGTAGCATAAATCATTTTCAGTAGTATGATATTGCACCAATTAGTATTTTAATATTAATGGTACATTTTAAAAAGTTTGCCTTTTTTATTTAAATGTGGAACAATTAATCATGACTGAACTTTAGCTTATTATATGTTTTTGTTTAATGCATATTTAATTTTCTTTTTGCCTTAGACCCCTTAGATTTGATTGAGGACCCCTTCTATTAGAGAACAAGTGAGATCAATAAATATAAATCAGGAATGTGAATGCATTTGATTACAAAGATATTTGAGTGTGTATGTGGAAAAAAACTGAGAGATATCATGCAGAAGTAAGTGTAAGCACATGTGGCTGTGTGTGTGTTCATGCGTGCCCAAATACAGCATGTTTGCCTGTATTAAACAAGAGCATGGCTCTGATTGCTGCAGTGTTGCTTTGCACTGTGTTTTTGTACTGATACCAACTCTGAGTGTGAGGAAATTCATTAAGAAATCATTTAAAATTAGCTCTCTCTGGGAGTGGAAATTCTGGGCTTCATTCCAGCTCGAGATTTATGTGCGACATGTGAAGTGTCTCCTAGCCCTTTGAGACAAGAAGCTAAAGATTTTATTTTATTTGTGTACACATGTAGCAGCTGAAATAGGGAATTAGACTTAGCATGAGACAATCTGTCAACATCTATATGTATGTTAACACATATTTAGCAATTTTCATTGACCTAAGAAAGCTGTACAAATTGGGTTAGTTTCTTTGTGCATCTGTTGAAGTTGCTGAGGTTAAAACAACCATCTAATGTCTATATCAACTCCAAAATTTATTAAAATGAGGACTGAGGCTAAACAAAGATATGAGTTCCCAGTCCTCATTTTAATAATTTTTGAAGTTGATATTTCAGTCAAAAGTAGACACAGTGATGATTTTGAGTTCCATATTGCATTTTTCTTGATGAGTATAGTAAATGTTGACCTTGCTACATACTGTAGGCTTACTGGAAAAATGTGCATATTCCTACATTTTTGCAAAACTCCAAAAACATAAATATACATATAATTCAAATGAACACTACTGGTAGTAAAACACCTGTAACTTTTATTTCTTTTCCCACAAATTATAATATTACTGTTAAATTATATATAGGGCAAATTATTGATTAAAAAATACATATTTCCTCACATTTCCTTGCACAATTATGACCTAAAAACACTTTTACCTTAGTGCATAACTTGTAAACTAATACATTTTCATATATTTGCATGCATGCAACCAGCTCCAGGTGTATGGCTTTTCTGAGTATACTTATAGTAAACTTGCATTATAGCTCACCTGCATTGCACTTCTGATGTGGAGCACTCGGCTACGAAAATAATTCAAAGACTTACAGAGGCATGCCTAAAATGGCACGGCTGCTTCAGGAAATGCGTTTTTATACTGTTGCTAGCACTATTGGTTAGGTTAGGTTTGGTGTAAGTGTAGGTGGTATACGTTATTTTACAATATGATAGAACATTAACCTTTTAACACCACTCACCGGACATTTTATTTCTGGGCTGGTATGATGCACACAACAGTCAATATAAAACATTGCCAGATTCACATTTGAATGTGGCAGTGTTTTATCACTAGACATTTCACTTTGAAAATATCACAAAATGCGCAAAAGACAGCATAATATAATTTCACTTAAGTGTCACCACAGTCACTTTTTTTTTCTACTGAGCCTGGGTTGTACAATATCACAATATCAGTTATATTTATTTGCTTCATCAAATTGTTAAAATGTACAGTAATATACACCTTAAATCTTGATTAGTGAAGCTATACAAACTATACAATAAAATGTCTTCTAAACGTGTATTATACTGTTAAGTTATATTTTATGTACCCCTGTATTTTTCCAGTATATGTTCCAGGGCATGTAAAAAAAAAAAGTACTAGTGTAAATGCTAAGAAACATGTAGCAAAGTCAACAGATGAAGCTCTTGAGGGACATGAGCAGCAGTTCAAATTGATCTGCTTCTACTTATTCAACCAGGACGCGCTGGCCAAGCCAGAAACCAATGAAAGGTCCACTTCTCGAAACAGCCTCGGGTGAAACTGGATATATATGAGGAACTTCATTAGAGATCAAAGTAACATGCAAGAGCAGGTCTGAAGGTGAGAGGGGTTTAAATACTGAACTCAGTCTCAGATAAAAGCCGAGCAGCTTCTCTTTGAATTCACAGAGGAAAAATAGGTTTCGATATCGCCCCACATGAAAGATATGTCAATCTGAACTCTGTACAGGTCAGAGAGGCTTCAGCGCTGGACGGCCCCCCAGATGAAAGCAACACTATTTATGGGTCAAAGCGTTTAAAGTGCTCTTACAGAGGCACGTCTGTGTGTGCATGCATGCACGTCACCGCTTGATCAAAAGCAAAATTCTTCTTTTCTCTCCTCATAATAACCAAGACACGCACTGGCTTTCTGATCTTCTACTTCAGTGGCATTCTTCTCTTCTTGCAACACACAATTAAAAATCATGCATCAATATTTAAGGTTAAATGATGGTGCCAAAGAAAGTGAGAGGAAATTTGGATGAAGGTTGTGATTGTTTGAACTGAACTTATATTACAATTTAAGATATGTCTTTATTATTTTTTTTTCTCAAAACGTTAGCATGTGAAGCATTAGCACTTACTGGTTCCTTATTTATGAAGATAAATGTGAACATCACCCTATGAAGCTGAGAGCGTGTTCATTACAACACAACATTCAGATTTCTCTCCAGTTGCTGAGTTTAGGAATTGGCATTTAACACGCTTGGATTGTTTATTTATTCCAACACATTATGCATCCCATTTATATTTTGCATTTTGTTTGTCAGTTTATGCAAAGTAAGCCCACCAATAACACCCTAACTATTGTAACTTTGCAGCCCTGCTAAAAAAAATAAAGACAATGAAATTATGAAGCTTTCCTCTAGATATTTTGGTAGCCCTGAAGTGCAAAAGACTCCCTAAATCCCAAAACAAATCAATTCCACAAACGGAATAACAAATTTTGTTTTCAGAATTATTTGTTTAGCACTTCAGGGCCACCGTATGTTTTACTACAGGGGTGTTCACCAGGCTTACTACTGGAGGGTCAGTGTCCTGCAGAGTCTAGATTTGACCCTAATTAAAAACACATGAACAAGTAATCAAGGTCTTTAGGGTTACTAGAAACTTCCAAGCAGGTGTGTTGGAGCAGGATTGGACACCCTTGTTCTACTGTGTCAAAACTAAGCCAAGCATAGCTCCATGCTTATATGCCTGACACTTCACATAAAGGAATAGAGTTACCTTTCACCGTAATTGTGCCTGTGATAAAGCTTGAGCGGTGCTGACTATTGAATGGTATAATTGGAGCTAATCTATCAAAGTCTTCTTCCCATGCTGGTCCGTATCACATGTTAATATTTTATAATGAACCCCATGGAGGACTGAACTAGATTGGAGCTTTGAGGCACTGTGGCTTAGCTTTTCCTGTCACCTGCTGATTTATCTTGATCACTCCATTCATGTTTATCTTCGTTGTTTACGACTGCCTTCTCGGTTCCTTTAGCTAATTATCCTTGGAGGTCACTGATAGCAGACTAATTATAAGAAGTGGATTATTGTCATTATTAGAGTTATTTACTCTCTCTCCCTCTCTCTCTCTCTGTGTGTGTGTGTGTGTGTGTGTGTGTGTGTGTGTGTGTGTGTGTGTGTGTGTGTGTGTGTGTGTGTGTGTGTGTGTGTGTGTGTGTGTGTGTGTGTGTGTGTGTGCGTGCGTGCGTGCGTGCGTGCGTGCGTGCGTGCGTGCGTGTGTGTTTGTGTACACTTCTGTCTGTTTCACATATGTGTAGGGTGACCACCCGTCCCGCGTAGCGCGTGCGCGCACAGCGTTTGAAGCCTAATTCATGCGTCCCGCAAATTGAGACCTTGTCACGCATAATCAATGCTTGCTCCAAAAAAAAAAAAAAGTTGGTCACATATCCTCGAGCCCCAGGCAGCCAAACGAACATTACTTGCCAGTTCAGCACGCTACTGTTGCCACACCCACCACTCCTCAGTTGAACTGCTGACTAGGTCGTTGTCAACTTTTTCGTTGTTGTCATGACAGCGCACGCACGTGCATACCAGACACACTGGGAAGGAACTTTTAGATGCGCGCTTTCCAATTCGAAAAATGGAGTCTGAGGCACCGCCATCATCAATTAAAAAGAGAAGGTGTGGGTACAAGAAAGACTGGAAAAATGAATATTTGTGGCTGAAAGGCAGGGGCGCGGGAAGTGGGGGTGCTGAGGGTGCAGTAGCACCCCCTGTTTTTTTTTCTGTGGGCAACTGTTTAATTGTTGGGAATAAAAAAAATAAAAAAAAAATCGGAGTATCTATTTAAGTGCAAATAGCCATGTTGTTGGCAGAAGCTATTTAACAAACTTCACCCATAAACTTATGATTGGGATAGTCAAATTTGCAAAAGACGACCTTCAATTGTCTGATTTAGTGGCGCAGCTGGTAAAGCGCGTGTTATCGTTCTTTTGACGCGATCGACTGGGGTTCGAATCTGCCTTTTGACAAACTTTTTTTCTCCCTTTTTAAATTTCAAATCACATCAGAAAAGCATTTATTTTTTTAATAAAAATGAAGGAAATAATCAAAAAGTAGGGTTAGGGTAGGTGTAGGGAGAGCTTTTGTCCCAATTAGGTGGCGTCCATTTAATAATTTGAAATAAAATTTAAAAATTACACTCAATAAGTTATTGCATACAATTTTATAATGTATGACAATGCAGAGGTGCAGATAAGTGCCACTATTTGCAATAAGTAATGTTTTTCGCCACAATTAATCATACCCTTTTATTCAATCTTTGCAATAATTAGCAGAATCCTGCTATTTTAACATAGAATAAATAGAATCTAAAGCTATTTGCACTGTGTAAATAGCATACCACTAAAGAATACTGCTATTTTCACTTAGTGTAAATAGCCTCTATCGCAATCTGTCAATTCATTGAATGTTCAAAATATTATGAATCTTTATTTAGAAAAAAATCCACATTGGTTGGCCTATTCATGAGCATACATCAGCAATTACACATGTTTAGGGGAATAGTGCATTATTAATATACCATGTAAGGTGGTATGTGCTAGAAATGGGTAAACCACTATCAGTGAGTCTGCCCCTGGGGTGGGGGCACCGCCGCCCCAGGCAGTGTCCCACATTGTCCCTCAGAAACATACCCCTTGTCCCCCCTTGGGCTTATTAGCAGGTGGTCACCCTACATATGTGAAGGAGAGATGCTGTCTTTAAGTTTGTGTTGACGTTAAGAATGTCCTCTAGAGGGCGCACAGGACCTGGCTTCACAAAGGGGAGCTTGATCAATTCACATTTACTTTTATTCATTAGGCAAATATTTTTGATCCAAAGTGATTTACAAAACAATATGACACAACAAGTGATTTATTAGTAATTATGTAATACAGAATTCCAAAATTTGTCAGTTAGTTTGACATAGTACAAGCATGTAGGTGAGACACTGTATATTATGTAGACTATAGTGCTCATGTAGTGAAGCCTTTTGGTTGAGGTTGAAGTTTGGAGAAATGATTTTGTGCCTCTTTGAGCCTCACACATTGACCTTAGAAAACCTGAATTGCAGTAAGCTTTTCAGGTCCAAGTCACCTCTTTGCTAGTATGGAATTTTGTGTTTCAAACAAATGCTGGTGTAATGGTTTCTACTGTTTTTGGAGCTGATCGCTGTGATGTCAACATTTCTTGGTTTCCTCCCATTGCTGAAGGGCTCAGATTGATTTAAGTAGTGTTAACAAAGCTGTACACAATACTTCCCTTGACACTCTTTGTCTTTTCATTTTGGTGAAAAGGTATCAACCTCAGGCCTGTAGTTTCCTTTTGATGTTGATCTCCCTTCCTTCAATGCGTCTGAGATAGTTCACACAAAAATTAATATTCTGTCATCATTTACTCACCCTCATGTCATTCCAAACATGTATGTGTTTATTTCATCTGCCAAACATAAAATAATATATTTAGATGAATGGTAAACTGTTTCGGTGACCATTGATTTCTGTTGTATAGGGAAAAAACACAAAGGCAAAATATATGCTTTTATGTTACACAGAAGAAAAAAAGGATGTAGAGAGTAAATGATGACAGATTTTGTCTAATGAAAGTTTCAATGTGCTAACCATTTATTCACACATTATTGCATTATCTCTGCTTATATCTCTTTATATTCATTTATCTAAGTCTAAGTCTCTCCCTAAATCTCTTTATTCTCCCTTCATGATTCTTCTCACGCTCCATTTCCTGTGCTGAGCCTGCCAAATGCCTTGAATACAATAACATCAAACCAATTTTGGCTAATATATTAGCATTATAGCAACTCCTACGTGCCACTTTACAAAATAATTCCATTACCTGTCCATTGCAGTCACTGAAACATGAATATTGAGTCTATCAGATTCACAGGTGTACAATAAAATGGCTGTAAAGAATCTCAAAGGCATGACGGCCTACACTCAGCAAACAGGTTCATTAGGCATCTATATTGAACCATTTCTTCTAAGAGTGTAACGTGAGCCCTCCACCAGATTGAGGTGAGTAAAGTGATTATGTATGTTAAATAAGATTAGGTATTTTAATGTCCATGAACAGTCCTTTCAAAAGTGTGGAAAAAGCTAGTTACGAACAGTTTCAGCACAAATGTATGCTGGATGCACAGCCACATAGAAGAAGATGCGTCTCAGGGGTGGCTGGGTAGAGAGAGATGTTTGCATCAGAGGCTGTTGGAAAGAGCTTCAGAGTTTGCAGCAAGGCTATAGGAGAAAAACTACAACTGAATGTTGATCAGGCCTCGACCTGTAGCATCTAAACCTGGATTAGTTAAAGAGTGCAGCTCTGAGAAATAAATCATCCTGATGTTTTGATTTGTACGTCTGATAAGAAGTTATCATTAATAAAAGTTATGTGAGAGGGGAGGTTAATGGGCATCAGAGAAAGTGTGCCAATAAGGACTATTCACACTGATAGTGAATTGACCTTAAGTTGTTAGTTGAGAGTTTCTGATTTCTGGTGGTGTGCAAGATCCCATTCTTTCAGTTGTCTTAACCAGTTAAGTCTAAAGTTTGTACTGTATTGTTTCACTTGTTTTTAGCTTACATTTCAAACAAGTGAACTAATCAAGACAAAATGCGCTCAAATTAGATTTGCATACTCTGGAAACATATGAATATCTATTAAATCTTGGTTGAAGTAATTTTAGAGGTTTTAGAAAAAAATATCAAGAAAGACTAGCTCTGCAGTGTTGCTTACATCGACTGAAAGGAAACTAAAATTGGACCTTTAAAAGAAAGTGTGATCCAGAAAGTGTGTTCAAATATAAATATACGAATGTGTGAAATATGCCAGCTTCAGTCTTACAGGTAAAATAACCAGTCACCTGGTGTTTACTGTAAAATGTGCTTTAGCTGATTTCACTTTAAGAAGTGTGATTTGAAATACCATTGAAACATAATTTTGACATATATTAATGCTGCATTCACGTGCTATTGGAATCATTGTAAATACGAGTTTCCTAGTCGGAAATTGGCCATATAAGGCCATTCATGTCCAGTTTCCGACTGGGAAGCTCGTATTTACAATAATTCCGATAGCACGTGAATGCAGCATTACAGACATGTACAGAGATGCCTTGTTCAAATAGGTAGGAGCTGTACTTGCCTGACTAAAAACAGCAGCCCAGGGGCATCATGAAAATGTCCGCAGAGTGAACAGACTTGCCTTGAGGGACTTAGTCTACAGGGGGGAGTTACTGACCCATCATTGTCAGGTTCAGTGATATTGTGAGAAATGTTCTTATTATCATCTACATTTCTTAACACGAGCCTCAGTCGGGGTCAGTTGTCCAGGCAGAATGAGTCAGTCATTAAGAAATGATTTACTCTTTAGTCATTTGAAAAATGGGCAGTTAGAGAGTAGCTCATTTACGTTCCCTGTCAATGGGACATGTTGTTCTCGCTGTATGAATCCTGAAGGTGAATGATATATATAAATGTGGGTGGTTCTTGACAGCTCTATAAACCTAATAATCGTAAAACGCCCATAGGCACGCTCGTTGGACCTCATTGAACAGTTTAATGGCCAAGAGTTCTTAATCTCTCCATGGGTGTTATTAAGCTACACTTGAAATGTACTATATATCATGCCAGTCAACTACACTTTGATCCTTTTGCATACACTGGTAGTCAAAAGTTTAAAATAATTAAGTTTTTTTCAAGTGTTTTTTTTTTTTTTTTTAAGTCTCTTATGCTCACCAAGTCTGCATTATTTGAACAAAAATACAGCAAAATGATTTTGCAATTTAAAATAGCTGTTTTCTAAAATGTAATTTATTCCTGTGATAAAGCTGATACTAATACTAGGAAATATTATGCACCACAACTGTTTTCAACATTAATAATAATATGCAAAATATTAAATACTAAAATGATTTCATGTGACACCAAAAACTCGAGTAATGACTGCTGAAAATTCAGCTTTGCCATCATATGAAAAAATGACTTTTTTTAGAGTCAGTTATTTTACTATACAGTGTTTTTGAACAAATAAATGCAGCCATGGTGAGCATAAGAGGCTTCTTTCAAAACATTTTAAAAATCTGTAAAACATACTGTAAGTACAGATGATAAATATTTGAACGCATCAGAAAACAGGTATGTTTTAATGGCTATATGGTAAATGTGTAAGCGAAAGTGTGTGGTTAGCAGCAGTGCTGACATGCAGTTGGAGATGATATTATCTACATCTCATTTAGAAAGCAGAGAGTCAGAGCGCTGACTGTATAGTCCTGGTTCTCAGCCAGTGATGATATAGGCCACATCACACACACAACTACTTGAACCTACATTGGAGTTTTTGTGAGTGCATGAAGGAGAAAAAAGTATGTAGGGATGGAGATGAGTCTTGACTGCCCTCAGGCTGTAATCTTCCTGCCTGGTCTCCCTCATTGAGAGTGCAGACGTTGCTACTGCAAAGGAACATCAGACATGAATGAACTTAATTTAATGTATGGCTACATCCCGAGAAGAGTGAGCTAAAGGCAGAGAATGCAAATACATCTACTTCTTTACTGTACTCAAAAATAATATTCACCGTCTAACACATGTAGTCAATAAAAACATTCACAGATAGGCTAGAAAAACAATAGTAGAAGCACATTGTGGCCTAACAAACACCACACAACCCCAGGAGCCTAGTATTGACGTACCACTTATTATTCTGCAATTAACGCTCCTCAGGGGGGAATTAGCCGGAAATCTCATTACTACACAAAAACCATAACTCCACATGAGTGATGGTAAACAGTGTTCAGTGCTTAGGGAGAGCTGATGACAGTGACAGCTCCGCTTTTTCATTCCTTATTGACACGCTGCATGCTTCCTGCACAAGTCGTCTAATCGCAGCACACACCCCATAAATCATATTATGGCTTTAAAAACCCCTCTGTCAATTGAGCATGTTTGATAACAGTGATTGGATTGAGAAACGCCTTATTTGCATAAGGACTAGGCTGCATGATGGAGGACTGTTTTGCTGCATGTTGAATGGGTGTTTGGTACATGTTTGCATGTTGTTTTGAGCACAGAAGCAAGTGCTCCATCCAAGCTGCAAGTAAGATGTTTTATTCAGTCACATAACATTTTGTAGAAATTCATTCGGTAAATTTGCTTCTGTCATTGTTTATGGCCATGTCTAATTGTAGCTCAAGAAACTGTATATTATTATGTGTGCATTAAAATGTATTCACATCTTGGTGTTTTCCGACAGTTATTTATATATTCGTTAGTCCCAATGATGTGTAAGAATATGTGGCTGGAACCCAGTGTTATTTCAGTGTTATTTATTTACTATTATAGTCATATTAACTATATAAGCATAATTAGCTTTTATTTTTGTGTTTTTATGTTAATTTTAGTTTTAGTACTTTTGACGTGCTTTTGTGTTTTTTTTTTTTGTTTGTTTTGTTTTTTTGACGTTTATATTTAGCTAACTTAAACTTATCTAACTTTATCTTAAACTTAGTTGTCAAGACAATATCGTTTTTCTTCTTTCAATTGTTTAAAAAATGTTTAGTTTTGAAAAATTTTAGTAATAACGACAGTAGTGATACTTATGGAAGCCCATTTCTTCCACTGAATGAAAAAAAAGGTAATTGTGAGCTTTTATCTCATAGTCCTGACTTTCTCACAATTGCAAGTTTATCTCGTAATTCTGACTTTATTCTAAGAGTTGTGAGATATAAACTCGCAATTCTGAGAACATAATATTTCCCCCTCAAAATTGGACTTTATAACAAACAAAAAATTAATTAGGGCGGCGCATGTGTTTTTGCTAGTTTCAGCCCAACGCAGTTCTCATTTTCCCATCCTGCGGCGGATTATTTAAATAGCAAATGCATTTGCGCCCATTTGTGCACCCATGGGCTTGCTGATCTAAAAAGAGGTGTGTTCAGGCGCATTGTTGGCGAGTTGCTATTTTGAGGAATTGAAAATAGACTGGGCCATAAACCAACTCAAAATCTAAAGTCAATGGCGCAATATTTATTTATTTTTTTGTTATTTAAAGAGTGCGTTAGTAGAAAATGTGCATCTGGGCGGGTCCACAACGCACATTCACTTTGCTTATTACACACAGGGCAGCAGCAGTACACAAACATGCCAAATATTAAAAATGAAAGGATTACAGTGTAAAAGAATATTATTGTGTAGGCTACATAAATATAAAAATGGCATACATGTCATAATGGATAGTCATTGCATGTATCAGAATTAGCGTACCTATTTGCTCGCCCACACTGTAAAACTTTTTGTTGAAAATTTACAGTAAAATACTGGCAGCTGGGATGCCAGCCACTTACTGTATTTTTTACAGTACTGCTACTGTATACAACATTTACAGTTCTGCACTGCATTTACCAAATACAGTATTATACTGTTATATAGTTTTTTGTTTTTTTTTGCGTTTTTTTTTTTACAGTATTAGACTGATATTTACAGGGAATACTGTAATTCCTGCTTTTCTTTCAGTACTCTTAGATTTAAAAAATATTATATTCATAACAGTAGTCACAACAAAAAAGAGAAAACATCATTCTCTGAGTTTTAAAACATTTATTTATTTAGAAGAAAAAACAGAAAATTGCCTTATATGAACATATTAGCTGAAATGCCAGCTGTATTTTTTTTATTTATTTATATAAAACATGTAAAATGCAATTAACAATTAGCAAGTAATTCAAAATGCAGTAATCTTATTTGCTTTTAAAGAGTGGAAAGGTTTTTCAGAAATATATTTGTAAAAGTCTTTAAGTTTTTGTAGCATTTGGACCAATCAGACACATAATTTTGCATTTGATTTAATAAATCAATTAGTTATTAGATTAACAAATAGTCACAGACCCCTCACCCAATACACATATTCGGTGCCAGTATGTCAAGGACTTCAGGCCCCCGGTTCCATGGCAACCCATCAGATAACACTAGTTTTATTGCTCAAAGGAATGCAAATGCAGAGCATTTCACTACCTCTTTCCAATAGGAAAGACATTATGCCATAAAAATGGACTCTTCTCTAATTCATAGAAAAACCTTTCTTTGAACAAACACACATATCATTCAGGCCGCTGTGTATATTATTACTGTTCTTGTATATGTTTTTGTGTATTGTATACTGTTTTATGCATGCTTATGATAGATCACTTGTTAATATCATTTTAACTCATACCATGTCTGGTCTCTATCAATTCGTCTTCGGATGATCTAATTGAGAGTGAATATTACATGTTGATACCTATGCAACATATTAGTGTCCTAAGAATCTTTAATAGTTTGTATATCAACTTCCAATCCAACCCCTTTGCAAATTACCATGCTCTCAGACAAAGGGTCATAAAACCCCCCAGTATTTTCAAACTCCCGCTTGGAAATTCAGCCTTTCTCATTGGTCAAGCCCATCCTGATAGGTGTGAATCTTCGCAGACCTTAAAGGGCTCACGCACAGTTCCACCCGCATGCTCTCTTCTGAAAAAGCTCTTCTGCTAAATCTCCGGATTGCTGCCCGTGTGGAGAGCCTGAGTCGGTACCGGCGTGCCCGGTGGGCTCCAACATATCTCAGTCTGCGGTTCTGTTAGATCCTAGAAGGATGTGAGCTAGAACTCTTCTGGACCCTTAAGTCTTGCGCCAGGCCTTGCGGCCTTGACTTTCCATTCAACCAAAACTCCTCAGACCTCAGAGCCAGAATAACATCTTGTGGAATTCATCACTCTTCAACCCGGAAGAACGTGATCGTGAGTCCAAAACCTTGAAACCATCGAGACTTTTCATCCGAGGCTGCATTCCAGACACATGCCAACAGCCATGGAAGTGCAATTATGGTACATCTAACTAAATTAAACAGAGGTTTAGTATAAGTTATTGACCCCGTTATAGACGACGCTGATGGTTTTACTCAGGTGGTTAACTGACTCTTTCTATAACTGCATTCTGTTTTCTCTAATGGATTCATTCATCCACTTAAGCTCCCCTTTTGTATGTTTGTTTGTTTGTTTGTTTAGATTAGCTATGTGTGTTAGCATTTAGTTAATAAAAGTTGTGTGCACAAATTACATGAGTTTTTGGTTCTGCCTTGTAAATTAATGTCCCTTTACGATTTCCGATCCTTACTACATGCTCTAATGCATTAATACTTAGGAAAGTATTTTCTGTGGCCACGAAAATATCCTTTCTTAGAGCTGATATGAACTTACACTAAATGGTCGCTGGACGAACAGATCAGTTGATGGCAATTTAATTCTGCTACAGTTATTAACCGATATAAATAATTGTAATTAATCATAATTAATTGTAATTATTTATATACAATTCCCTTTTAAGCTAATTTGCTACATTTTTCAGAAGAGAGGAAACCTGTGGGTTTACAGTAATGTTCTTTTTGTACACGTGTCCAGTCTTTTAAGTCACTTTTCCTTTCTTGGTTTTTGATGCACATTTGGAATCTTTTGAGGCCCAATCTGGAATCTTCCCTTTATGTCATCATACGGGGAAAGGTTACCTCCCCTTTCTTTGCTTTGCCCGCCCATGAGAAAATGAGCTACTACCATGCAAGGCGAGCGCAATATTTTTTTTTCCTCGAGAGACATCATGGCTTGCAAACGAGCGAAGCATGACAGTTGCCGAGTGTTTGGATGTACAAATGAACACCGAAGTATTTTTTTAGTTCCTTCATTCGACCCTATGGGTAGCATTAGCTACATGACAATAACTGTAACAGCATACATAAACAAACCAACTAAAGTACCGTATCCAGACACAATATTTTAAACTAACCATTCGTAGACATCCTGCTGTAGCCGCTGAGTTGCAACTTCTTCATCCGGTGCTTCTCCATCCAGATCAGATTCTGGGTCAAACTGAAAACCTTGAAGGACTGCGTGTCTACGAGCCACTGCGATACATCCACTGTCAACATCAGCGCATGGTAGCGCAAGCTGATTAAGGCCACACACCCACCCTCCACCTTGCCCCGCCTCTCTCCTCCTCATTAGCATTTAAAGCTACAGACACAGAAATGGCACGTCCTAAGGAAAGCTCATTGTGGGACTGGCTCGTAGTGGCTGAAATTCTGCACCAAGGCTGAATTTCGGGAAAGAGACATCAGATACAGTACTAGGGGCCACTTAGGCCTATATAAAAAGCATCCAAAACGCAGAAAATGTCATGGGACCTTTAAGTAAAAATCATGTTCCATGAAGATATTTTGTAAATTTCTTACCGTAAATATATCAAAACTTAATTTTGGTAACACTTTAGAATAGGGAACACTTATTCACTATTAACTACGACTTTTCCCTCAATAAATTCCTAATTTGCTGCTTATTAATAGTCAGTGATGTAGTTGTTAAGTTTAGGTATCGGGTAGGATTAGGAATGTAGAATAAGGTCTTGTAGAATAAGGCATTAATATGTGCTAAATTACTACTAATAAATGGCTAATATTCTAGCAACATGCATGCTAATAAGCAGCTAGTTAAGAGACCCTAAAATAAAGTGTTACCTTAATTTTTGATTAGTAATATGTATTGCTAAGAACTTCATTTGGACAACTTTAAAGGCATTTTTCTCAATATTTTGATTTTTTTGCACCCTCAGATTCCAGATTTTCAAATAGTTGTATCTCGGCCAAATATTGTCCTATCCTAACAAACCACACATCAATGGAAAGCTTATTTGTTCAGATTTCAGATTATATATAAATCTAAATTTTGAAAAATTCACACTTAAGACTGGTTTTGTCGTCCAGGGTCACATATATATATCTAGACATACAAGTAACAATATGAATTGTCACTATCATTTCTTGACAGTATTTGTAAAGAACTTAAGTATTTTTTCACAAACATTTTATACAGTTGGTTATAGAGCTGAATGATATATTGCATATTTAACATTATCAGGTTCTACCTAAATGTGGACTGTCTCAGTCGGCACAATCAAAAGCTAGTGAATCAGTCATAACCGTTAGTGAGTTTGCAACCAACTTCCTCATTGAACTGCAAATCATTTTTGGTTATATCCAATTCTGAAAAGGCTGACATTTTGGAACAATAACATTTTGGAACACAATATTTGACTTTTTTGTTAAAACAGCAAGAAATATTCTGAGAGTGACATTCAGGCTATATGTCACAAATAATCTGAATCAATATAATGGCATCTTGAAACAGCAACTGAACCACTTTTAAGTAAGCTTAACTGTATAACTGTAATTTATCAACTAAAAACAGACATTATACAGTATATATATATATATATATATATATATATATATATATATATATATATATATATATATATATATATATATATATATATATATATATATATATATATTAGAGGCCAACGGTTTCCTAGTCCTTTTCCTAGTCATTTTTCCCTATAGTATAGAGTACTGACCTTCTGTCTTCTGGGTTTGTTAATTTCCTCTTTTGTGATATTAGGCAAGTTTCTTTGGTAAGTAAGTGTTTGCTGGGAGCATAAATGTAAATTAGGTCTGCTGCAGCTCAATGATTGCTCATTTTACTAACGTCACACCTCCATCTTGGAAAATATCATCGTCATACAGTTAAAAACAACCTTCTAAGTGAATATTACATGCCCTGCTGCTGTCTGGCTCTCTGTGCTACTGCCGTGTTCTTTCTGGTACATTAATAACTGTGCTGTAATGACTGTACCATATCCACAGCGATGGGAATTCCATAGAAATAAGGACAGCTTGCTGCTACGCATTAGTGCATTGCAATTAAATGAATAATTAATAGCACTGCATTGTATTAACCCAGGAATTAATTTGTCAATGTTCAAGCAGTAAAAAATCAATGTCATCAGCATAAAGTGATGAGTTAGAGAAAGCATAAGTGACTTTGAAAAATGGTGTTGTAAGGTGCATTAATAGGTTTATTCTAGTCATGTGGTGCTTTTTGAGCTCCTTTAAAAAGCTGTGCTCTATGTTTCTCAGTTTTTCTACAAAAGATAAACCAGTCATAGAAATATGTTCTGTTACTTGATGGAGAGGCGATCATAAAAAGTAACACCCTGGAACCTAACTAGATGGAAATAAAGAGCAATGGAAGTTCACAACTGGCTGCCGATTTAGAGTTTGTTTGTATATTTTTTCTTTGATATTTTGCAAATTATAATAATAGACCTGCCTTTAATTCACTAAATAAATAAATAATCAATAGCTTATACTTGCTTGCATGCTGTTGTTGCCCAACAAAAAAACACTTCCTGTAGGATGATAAAAAAAGGAAACAGGAAAAGAAAACTGTGATTGCCAATTAAAACACTAATAATAATAACACTATAATAATAATAATAATAATAATAACAATAAACATGAATAATAAAACTACATTGATAACATAATTATTATTTTTTAAATTTTATTTCAGAAACGCACATAGTAAAATTGGCAGTGAAATTATATAACTGTGTCTTCACTTAATCACTCATACTGTGATAAAAGATTAATTATCTTAATTAGATCATTAATTTGATTTCAGTCTTTAAAAACTGTTTTATATTTCATGCCAAATATTATGATAGAAAGAACCTGCCACGTTTTTTATGTCTTAAACTTTTTTCATGGCTTTTTGTCTTTCTGGTCTTCAATGTCTCTCTTTGTTCACCGCTGTTTTTAAGTTTCAATATCTCAATTGTTATTTTAAAAATGCTTTGGAACCCTGTTATTTATTCTCCATCTCTCTCATTTTCTTCCTTTCCTCTTTCTGCAACTACGTGTGTGTTCTTTCAAAAAAAAAAAAAAGTGGTCTTTCACAACAGGCATAACTTACAACGCCCCCTTGTCTTACCTCAGGACATCATTGTGTTATTTGTTTGCTCACAGTGTGTGTGCTTGCATTTGTGTTTATCTTTGCTCAGAATTCTGTAATCCTTGTTTTAGCTCTGTGTCTTCCTCTTCAGGAGCTGTCAGAATTCATTCTCCTCACTTCTTTCCATCTACGCTTCTCTCACTCACACTTTCTCCCTCTCTTTCTCTCTTTCTCCCTGAGGCAAGGTGCCTTGGGCAATTGTGCATTTATTCATCAGTTTGCTCCTTTGTGCCCTTTATATGTATTTCTCTGGCGCGCATACACACACACACACACACACACACACACACACTGGTGTTCTGCTGTCAGCAGTGGAGATTTGTCAGTCAATCAGAGAGAGAGCACGTTCTCTAAGAGACAGAATGAAGGAACTGCTCTTCACACACTGGCCCATATGTCTCTCCTGACTGTCTTTATCCCCTTCTCAGATGGACGTTTGCATCTCTTCAACTCTCTAACGCAGCAACACATTCACTGACATACACCCTTCTCACAGCCTCAATAATGCATATGATTACTGCATGCTTTACTTTCTCACTGTTTCTTTTACTCGGGCCATATATACCTACCATTAATATTCTCTTAGCATTTTTTCCTCATTCCTCTAAATTTTCAATTTGCACTATACTGACATGACAAAAACTGAACAAACAATATATATATATATATATAGAAAGAGAGAGAGAGTAAATTGAGTAAATGAGTGATATGAAAGAATTAAACAAAATAACACAAATTCTATTGCTATTGCTGTTATTCCTATTTTATTTTATTTTTTATTTTATTATATTTTTTTATTTAAAAGAAGAAGAAGAAGACGAAGAAAAAGAAATGTTACCTTACCAACTAACTGGAATAAATAAGTTTAAGTTATATTAAGTTTAGGTTAGCTTAATATAAACATAAAAAAGACAAAAGCACACAACAAAATTACTAAAACTAAAATTAACATAAAATAAAATCTAATTCAAAATATGACTATAATAGCATATAAATAATACTGAATACTAACTAAATAAATAACACTGATTATCACTGGGCTCCAGCCACATATTTGTATGCACATCATTTGGACAAACAAACAAATAAAAAAGTATTAGTCTTTACATAAAATTGTTTGACTGCCAAAAGCTGCAACTGGCCAATTAGAATTGTCACGTCATAAAAAGAGAAATCAACACTTTTTTTCGTGCAATTGTGAGTTTATATCTCGCAATTCTGAGAAAAAAGTCAGAATTGCGAGATATAAACTCACAATTGCGCGAAAAAAAAGTGTTAATTTCTCTTTTTATGACATGATTTTCTGGAATACTGCATACTGATTGGCCAGTTGCAGCTTTTGGCAGTCAAATAATTTTATGTAAAGACATAGGGCCCTATTTTAACGATCTAAGTGCTTGGTCTAAAGCACATGGTGCAAGTGCACTCAGGGGAGTGTCCAAATCCACTTTTTCTAATTTGACGACGGGAAAACGGTCAGCGAGCCCGGGCGCATGGTCTAAACGGGTTGTCCCTATTCTCTTAATGAGTAATGGGTGTTTTTCGGGCGTAAAGTGCAATAAACCAACCAGAGTCTCATCTCCCATTCCCTTTAAGAGGGAATCCGCCATGGCGGATTCACTATTTAAACAGCAGAATTTTAAGGCGCACAGACTGAACGTGTCTCCAGAGATCAAACGGATCTGCTCATTCACTGTAAAACTTTACTGTAAATTTACAGGCATTTTCTAACAGTATTATACTGTATGCTTATAAAACGGTAACATGCTGTATATTTTACAGAATGTCTGTATTCAGCCCGCTAAATTTGTAGTACAGTATCATACTGTAAATGCATTGCGTTGTGGGATAGATTTTGTGCTCAATTCAAATGTGATGTGATACCCAATATGATACCCCATGATGAGTATAGTTTAAGTCAGTGTGAAAAGCATTTGGTTAACAATGAATATTGACCTATTGTGCATCCTGTTTCCGAGCGCACCCTGGTGTTGGTCTAATGCCGTATGACCATCTTTGTTTTTCAGACCACTAAAGGAGAATAAAAAAATAAAAAAGCCTGCTCACACTTGTCCATATAAGGGCAGTATTAGTGACCAGCATCAAGATTTACAAAAGATATAATAGTATCACAGAATGTTCCTATGCGACACATGTCACATATTCCAAGTGTTCTGGGGGGAAAACTATATGGTTTGGTGAAAAACAAACTGTAATTTTAATATATTATTTAATGAAAATCCTTACACTGACATTGGTCTTTTGTGCTCGACTGTGCATTCATGAGATCCTATTATTATGCAGTTCACATCTATAGTTGTGGCCAAAAGTATTGGCAGTGACAAATTTTGTGTTTTGCAAAATTTGCTGCTTAAGCTGGTGTGGTGTTCATTCACATTGTTTCTACAAGTATTGGCAGTGACATAATCTACAAACAATATGAATGAACACCACAACAGCTTAACTAGCAAGCAGAACATTTTTCAAAACACAAAATCTATGTGACTGCCAATACTTTTGGCCACAACTGAACAAAAGCATGAAAGTTGTGAGCAATAAAGATTAATTAGAAAGAGACATTAAATACAATACAAGTACTTACTTTTCTGAGGTGATTATATCTGTTGTGTTCATCTCAAGAAGTTATCACTTAAGAAGTCAGTCTTGCTGTCATCTGACAACCAAAGTTCCAGTCTGGACATACTCTGTGAAGAAAGTACACAGATATTTTTGGGGGGATTTCTAGGAGATATATTACATGTTGCATTTTTATTCATTTTGACTTCTTTTGTGTGCTTTTTATGGGTGAATCGAAGTGAACTGTGCCACTAATAGAATGTCATGAACACACAGTCGTGCACAAAAGACCAACAGCCAAGGTCAGGATTTTCATTAAATACGTAAAATTTTGGTTTGTTTTCTCAAATCCTATCATATACCACCAGAAAGCTTGGAATATATGACACATGTTGCATGGGATCATTCTTTGATACTTTTGCATATTTTTTTCAAAGCTTGGTGCTGGTCGATATTCACCGCTGTGGTATGGTAAAACTAGGTCACAGGGCAAAAGGCTAACTAAGAAAGGACTAGAAACAAAACAGAACATGCACGTAACATTAATCGCGCCCTGGAAGCCAGTGTAGGACCAGGACAAGGGATGGTGGGACAGGGGACTCGGGAGGCCATGGCGGATCCGGAGAGTCTATGGCCTTGGTGCTTGGCCCGGCCACACAGGCAATGGCTATATAGCCACCCCCCCACCCCCACCTCCATTTTTCCCACGGATGGCGGCAGGTGAGGGAGAGCTGTGGACAGCGGCATTCTTGCGGTGGCCGCGAACAACAGCGGGCTTGGACTTGAGACAGCGGCGGCCGGTGAGGTGGAGCCCCACTGGGGAACGGCTGGTGGCACGGACTGCGGAGTGGCAGCCACATGTGGTGACTGCAGGCTGGACTCCGCCTCGTCCGCGATGAAGGCCGATCCAGCAATCCACAGCGAGAACTTGATGTAACTCTTCAACGACCAGCATGAATCAGTACCCGGCATCATGAGACGGATATCTTCCTCCAACCTGCACCTGAAACCCTCCATTAAGGTGAGGTCATCACATGAAATGGCAATAGTCCACAAACTCCTCCACAAATTCTTCCAGGTCTCGGCCATCTAGGAAGACGAAGATCGTGGAAATCTACCTTCCTACAAAGTTCAGCTCCAACCCTGATCAAACACGGCTTAACCAGCTAATTAAGATCTTAAGAAGCACTTGACAATTACAGGCAGGTGTGCTGAAGCAGGGTTGGAACTGAACTCTGCAGGTATGTAAATCTCCATGAACAGGGTTGGGCACCACTACTCTACAGTATGTTGTTCTTTGTTGTCACTGTCTATCTGCTGGATTTTTCCTACCTCTACCACACTCCTCCCTGTCTCTGCTAGGCCTACCGTAGCATCCTTCCTCACAGCACTGGTATTGGAAGACCAGGGGTCTCTGGCTGTACTGGTTCCTGCAACATCCTAATTTTGAATAGATGAACACGATTCAGACAAGGGAGAACATAAGTAAGCCAACGGTTTATAATTCCTCATCTAACTATTGCACATGAGTGCCTGTAATAGAAGCCTATGTTGCACCCTACCTAAAGATTAATTGCATACTGTAAACGTATGTACTATATGTATGTATTCAATGTTTTATTTTAATATATGTGTTACTGCAAGTAGCGTACATCAGTGGTTACCCTAAATCCCACTTTATCTGCTGATATTCCAATCATGCAATTCAGTAACAGGCTAGCTAACACTTGTAACCAATTACCACGAAGCAATTTAGGCCCTAGCCTAGACAATCAGGCCCTAGCCCGGCACATGTCCGACAGTTTAACAGAATTACCGGCCCGAGTCGAGCCCGTCTTTTTTTTCCCTTCTCCCAAATAGCCTATGCTTGATCAGTTTAGCCTTCTCAAATCATCAGGATTTGCCTAAAATAAAATCTATAGATATTATTTTATTTTTATTATTTTTAGTGTGTGCCTACTAAAACAGTTCAAGTATATAATAGTGTTTAAATGTTAAACCTAGATAAATGTGCGCTGCATCCAATAGTTTGTGTGGAGAGTGGAAGCTAACGCGCAGGACATGGAGGCACCAGCGCAATCAATTGCATTTTTTTCAATGGAAACACCTTAAAATACGCCATAATTTTTGCTCATAAACGTAAGAGTAATACATCATTTGGAACTGTAAAGGGTCTACTTTTATTTGTGTGCACTCAAAATACCAACAGAATGTTGTGCTTTTAAGAAAACAATGATGTGCTTTCTGCCATCTCATCTTGAACAGGAGCGTTTCACAAAAATGAACCGAAAGTCAGCAAATACATGCCTCACAGACATGATAAATATATCTATAGAAAGCTTTAAATTACAACTTAACGAAATAAATCAAATCGATAACAAAAACTCTTTCATTATAATGAAGATGCACTACTCTAAAGGCGGGTCTAATGAGAAGACTGCTAGTCAGAAATCATTATCTTCTTTTTTCGCATCTGAACTATGACGTGAAAATTAGCCCAATCGAAGCCTGGCCCTAGAGGCGTAAAAAAGTTGGGGTTGTCAGGCTGAAATGCAAGGCTCAAGCGTTCCCCTCGGTAGAAATCACTTTTCCCCCTCGGGCCGCCACCCCTATCCCCCCCCCCCCCCCCCCCCCCAATCGTCCTAACTCCCCCCACCCCTTAACGACGCCCCTGTCTGTGGCACTACTGTCCTCCGCTGCAGCAGCCAAATTTAAACATTTTGAAAAGAGTTCGGTTAATTTTCCGCATTCAGCAGCGTCAGACTTGAGAGCCCTTTTTGTTTGTTTGTTTTTGGGTGAAATGAGTTTGTCCTGTAAACTATATTAAAAGAAAAACGGCTGTTAAATTCAAATCTGCGTTCGCTGGCTGGCACAGACCCAGAGACACACACATTTTTAAAGCGCTGCGTATTAACCAATCACATACGATTCTGTTGAGCTTATGAATCCAAGGACCGATCAGAAGCATTCAGATGAGTCATCGCCAAAGCGCCGCTATTTCGTCACTGCGTGCGCTCGCTGACTGAATTCTCTCCTCAGAAACAACAAAGTGAAGATGTACAAATGTAAGTAAGATATTAATTGCACAGTGTAAACAGCTTTAGAGATTATTATGGGGGTTTTTGAGAGTGCTTGAACTCGCTGGACTGAAGTGAAAATGTTCTTTGATAATGTAAACGATTTTTGCTCTTTTTTTTGTACAATGAAAGTGTTAAGGGCTAATTAGTAACTTACAATGTTTTAATTAAATCCACATAAAATACAAAGTCAGTCGAATTATATGTTTATGATATGACACTCATTTTATGGTATGACATCTACTTAAGTAAAAAGCAAAGTTTATGCAAAGTTAATATTACACTATTAGGCTATAATTTGCCTATCGCCCATTATAGATCAGCTAATATAATCTATAAATGTTGTAGAAGTGTTGTAGAGAGATTATATTATCACTCCTGAAACCACAGAACATTTTTTATCAATATTTGTTTACCATGAAAGACAAAAACACGTTTGAACTAACATTATATTCAGTTAATTCGCGCTCCTTGTAAGTGACGTCCCGATTAACAGTACAGCACATATTTTTGGCTAAATAAGTTAGACAACTCTCAATAAACCATTGACAAACTGATAGCAAACCCTTTACAAAGTTATCAAAACCTCTCATAAAGATGTGAGTAAAAACCCAAACTCTCATAAACAAGAGCTCAAGCTATAGAGTTAACTAACCTTGCCTGAAAACAGTCGAGATGCTAACAGACTTTTTCGAAGATATCTGTGAAGTAAATATTCAACAGAAACGTTTCAATTATGTAAGAACGTGTCTGGAACAGTTGTATGTGATATTTGTGTGATTTTTAGGGACTAAACTCACCTGAAAGCAGTGAAAACAGCATTGAGAGTAGGAGATTTAAGGTGCGTTTCCACTGGCACACAGCGAGTGGAGCGGAGTGGGCGCAGATTTGACTCTGTAGTGGAAACGCACCGTTATGGTTTGTCAGTTGGTGTTGTCGCCCCGTTTCCATGGCAACTTTGCTGCCGTAACATGGCCGCAGCAGGCGCAGTGATATTACGCAGCGCCTGAAAGTAGTCCCCAGCTAGGTAACTAGTTATAATATAGCTGGGGACTACTTTCAGGCGTTACGTAATATCACTGCGCCTGCTGCGGCCATGTTACGGCAGCAAAGTTCCTTGATTATTACACCGGAATGAGAGTATAGTTCCTAGCCAAATAGGACTAGAAAATCGCAACTTTTCATTTTGCGCCGGTCTTAGTACATGATATAACTACAGAAGAGTCGAGTTTTAAATAAGAAAACTATCGAAACTCTTTGATCGTTTTTGAACGCGATGCTACTGGTCTAATAGGATTCAACGATCTATGCTAAGCTATGCTAAAAGTGCTATCGCCAGATCCGGAGATCGGCTGAATGGATTCAAAAATGGTAAAACTCAACTTATTAACTCTGTGGGAGTTGGAGAATGAGCCTATTTCCAAAAAAAAGTGGAGTGTTCCTTTAACGATGGAACAGTATTCTAAAGTGTTACCAGTTGTCTTGCTCTGGAGGCGGTGCTTATGCAAATGTTTTTGCCATTTTTGGAGCTTGATTAAATAAATGCTTTGTTAATAATGAGGAGGACGTTTTAAGCCATGAAACTTTCAGGATGTTTTAATGGTACAAAGACCTCTTATATGCCAAAAGATCTAGGCAGATCGAGGCATGTCTTGAGACTGGCCATTTTTGGTGGCAATCAGTTTGCTAATGTCATTTATTTCATTTGTCTAGTAAGGTCTTTTGAGTTGTATAAATTTAGGTAACACTTTATTTCGATAGTCCACTTTAGACGTTCTACTAACAGTAAGTAACTTTGCAACTACATGTCAACTAGCAGTCATTAGAGTATTAGTAATGTCACGAATCTGGTCTGCACTTCCATTCATCACCAGAGGTCACTCGCTCATCATTGACTTTCACACCACACATCACATGGACGGCATTTCCCATCAGCCATCTCACCAATCACACGCACACAGCTGTCACCAATCACTCGTTGCACTAATCACACGCACACCTGATCACACAGCATCACTAATCACACACACTATTTCAACCCTGGACATTCTGTCCCTCGTGGCCGAGTATTGTACGCATTATCGCTGTCCTACAGAGCCCTATTAGTTTGCCTTGCCTAGCCTAGCCTAGCCTAGCCTAGCCTAGCCTAGCCTAGCCTAGCCTAGCCTAGCCTAGCCTAGCCTAGCCTTGCCTTTGTTGGATTGTGTTTTCCCCTGCCTGGACTATTGCTGACGTTTTGGTTTACCTCTCCTGTCTTGCCCCTTTGGATACTGTTCGCCGATCGCTGACCCACGCTTGTCTTAGTTTACTCTGTCTCGCCCATGTTATACCTGTCTGCCATTGTTCGACCCTGCCTGTTACGACCACGTCTTTCTCTAATAAAACCTTGCACATGGATCCGCACGTCTCTCGTCTCGTCAGCCCTGTAACAAGTAAACTGTCTGCTTAATATCTTCTAACACTTTATTTGGATGGGTGACTATGAGAATCTTTGCAAGTATATGTCAACTTATTCTAAAAACCCTAAACTTACCCTAACAGTCCACTCTGAGAGTTAGTAGACATGTAGTTGCTAATTAATGAGAATTAGTTGACATGTTGTTACAAAGTTACTTATAGTTTATAGAATGTCTAAAGTGGACTATCGAAATAAAGTGTAACCTAAATTTATTCTTGGCATCCTCATACAATTAGGCAAGTAGTGGATTTACTCTCAGGGGTGGTGACAGACAAGACCACCAAAGCATAATAATACACGTTGCCGTGGTGATTTGAATATTTAAAAAAGTCATTAGCATGTACTGTGCAAATCCAAGATCTGAAGTGCATGTCTAAAAAAAGTGTGCACTAGCATGTGTGGGACCGAATGAGTGGTCTCTTGAGGCCTGAGAAAAATCAGTTTCAAAATTAAGGATGACAGCTAGACCAAATTCCACTGGAGATGTGCATGTTTGTAATTTACAAAAATCAAATCAGTCCAATTTAAGTGTCTTTTAACCTCTCACAAGTTTTCTAGTCTAAATCTGTTATTCACTATGTATTTTTTCTTTCATTCTCCCCATTTCTCCCTCCCTCTATTTTTTACGTTTTCTCTCTCTTTCATCTGTGGGGTACGGGGTTGATGCAGTGGCTTCCTGCTGGTTCTCTTACTTTGTTTGAAAAACAGGCTTTTATAGAGAGAAGACAGATGAAGAGAAAAGAGAGAAATAAGGGAGATGATGGTCTCCACCTTTCACTCCACTTCCCTAAAGTTTAGTTTCCACCCCACAGAGACAGTCTGGTCAAGATGACCAGTAATGAACTTTTGGATCGTGTAAAGGTCACATATACACACACACTGAACCCCATACAAAGTAGTATGGATTTTTTTTTTCTCTCTGTCTCTCATAGCCTGAGAGTTTTTATACTGTAGTATAGCATCAATATAGTATATTCATTAACTCATTTATTTATATATTATATAATGTTATGTAATGTATTTAATATATATTTACTATTAGCCTATTGTTACGTGTGCTTGCTAAATAAAGCGCACAATGAAGGAATGTCCACAAAACCAGAGTCTTTTAATACATATCCAAACAAGAAACAGAGAATATCCAGGAACGAGGGGGAGCAAACACATAGGTGAAATAATAGCAGACAAAGAAACAAGGATGAACACAGGATTTAAATACAAATACGTAATCAAGGGGAAACAGAAACAGGTGTGGAGCTAATTAACTAATGAGGAGAACTAAGGAAACTAGGTCAACATGTGACACCTATGTTATATATTATAATTGTCCTGGATTTTATACTGAACATCAAGTGCCAACATAACACAGTACCAGTATTGTTACAAAAATCTACAGAAATATCCTTAAAATTAAGTCTGATTTGGCTGTAGACATAGTAGACGACTGGCTTATCAATGGCTATAGGCATAATGATCGTCATTCTTGTTAAAAACTGGTTTGGGCACAAGCTGGTCATGGGCTTGTCCAGTCATCGAAGACTTTGATGAGGATCTGTTTTGAGAACTCTTCTAATTGTTGTGGTCTTTGGTGATATTCAAGAGCTGAGTTTCGTTCATTCATGGGTGTAGACCCACCATCTTATCCGGCTGACTATAGTAACCATTTATTTTTCAGTGTTTGTCTTTGAAAGAGAAATGAACATCTTTCCCATTGAGAGCAGTCACAGCTCTGAGTCAGTGTGCCTTTTTTTGAAACACTGTGAACTGAAAACCCAGCTGTGAGATCCTACCTCTTTGAAAGAACAGAAATTAGGGAGAATGCTAATTGCGTCCATGTGTGTGAACATCTATTTTAAGGATTCATTGTGTATATGCGTACTTTAGGACACGTTCATTAATTAACTAAATTAATAATCTTTTAGATGGTTTTTGGTCACTGGAGCTTCCAGCCAAAAGTCAGTTAAAACGTCTCAGTTTTTAATTGGACTGGGAGGACAGCGAAAAGGAAAGGACTGTGATGTTACTAGGGAAACCATGAAGCTCTGCATGAAACATATTCAGCCGAATATTCACTTGTTGTATGAAGTGCATTTGATATTTACTTATGTGAAAAGTTCTCTGTTTTCGGCATTGACCATACGAAATGCTAGATGAAGCATCGGATTTGAACCTGTATGTATCACACATGATAAAATCAATATCAGTGATTAAAAAACAGTTTCATGCAAACTTTATATGATTCATATACGTCAAAAGTGAATTGTCAGATGTTTTTATGACCTCTGGCAATGATTATTAACAGTTGGGTCAGCTAAATACTAAGTACATGCAGATGACCTGCATGAAAGTACAATAGTCAAGGGACCAAAATTTGTTTTGCACAAAGCACGAAATACTTTCCCTCCCTGGAATGAATAGATCGTTTTGAAAATGAATTTCCAAGTCTCTCTTATGTATTTTCATTTGAATGACTGTAGTAGTCACGCATTTTAAGATAATGAAATCATTGGTCTTTGTAGAGTCTGACTGAAACAGAAGACCTACAGCTCCCAAACAGTCCTTTCTTGGGCAGTCTGAAGATAAGCAGAAGGAAAAGTAAAAGCACTCCTGTTTTATTGGTGCCACTGCTCTTAATTCTGGGTCTAATGGTGAAGCAGCCATGCCATTTATTTCCCATAGCATTCTCAATTTGACCTTTACAGATGCTTATCATTGACCGCAATCTGTTCTTCTCCCTCTATCTTCCCAAGTATTTTTTACTGCCTCACTCCGTTTCTCTTTCTCTCTTTCTATCTCTGTTTCTTTGACTCTCTCTTTTACCTTTTTCAGTTCAATTTTGTTCAGCTTTATTGGTATGACATCAGTAGTACATGTTGTCTCTTTCTTGCACTCTTTCTCTTACCAATTCAGTTAAATTCAGTTCTGTTTTATTGGCATGATAATTGTAGTATAGTCACCTATCTATCTATCTATCTATCTATCTATCTATCTATCTATCTATCTATCTATCTATCTATCTATCTATCTATCTATCTATCTATCTATCTATCTATCTATCTATCTATCTATCTATCTATCTATCTCTCTGTCTGTCTGTCTGTCTGTCTATCTATCTATGATGACTGTAATGCTGTAAATGTTGTCTTCTCCTTGTCACTTTTTTTCATCTTGTTAGTAGTCATCTCTTATTTGCTAAATATTTAGATAATCGTTACAAACACAATATATGCATTTTCTTTCTGTTTAGATAACCATGTCGGTTTAATTTCACCTCATTTAATGCTAATTTGTTTTAGCACAAAATACACATTTGTTCTTTATCTGTGTGTAAATGCATTTAAATGTGCATCCATTTATGAGCCGGGCACATTTGAGTTTGCTCTCTTCTCTCCCTATGACCGAAGGCCACAGTTCATTTAGTCTATGAAATGTGCTCAAAATGTTATCAAAACATTTTAAATAGAGGTGCAGAATGGAGTGGGTTTTAATGGAGAGAAGCAGGATGGTCCAAGGGGTGTATGTATGTATGTATTCTCTCTTTTTTTTCAGTCAGCATACACTCAAGATTCATTAGGGTTCTGCATAGAATCTTTTCATCTAACAGTCTAGATGCACAGCTCGATGGAGTGGACTCATCTTTTCTATATCTGGTTCTCTCCACCACCCCCATCCATCCATTATTGTCATATTTTTTTCATCTTTATGTAACATTAGTCTACCTTCTATGCATCCACCCACCTTTCCCTCTTCCATCACCTAATTGTCTTCCTCTGCCTTACTCTCATCATCTCTTCACACTCTTCTTTTCTTATGTCAAATGTGTCATTGCTGTCTTTCTCAATCTCATTTGCCAAAAACTTCCTTGGCTTTGTTTGATCCTCTCTTTCCATAACGTGACAATCCATTGTGAATTAAAGCCCCCTGCAATGTCACACACAGGCACACATATTCCCCCCGTCTCTCTCTCTCTGTTTCATCTAAATGAATTCCTTTTCTCTTCAGCCTATGGAATTCTTAAATTGGCAGTCAAAATAATCCATACGTGTTCTCTTTGTGTCTGTGTGTTTGTTCAGGTGAGTGACTGAGCACCTTGTTGAGGTGCTCATGGCTCATTTCCTCTTAAGAAATATCAATTAATTTATAAAACACACACATTTAGGTTGCCCATTCATCTAAAAGCAAATCAGCTCAGTCTTGTCACTTGTCACACATCCTTTCTCATCTCATATTCACAGGCAACTTTGTTTGTGCACCTGTATGCATTGTGCGTGTGTGCAAATAGAGCATATTTCTGGAGTGTTATACATTAATTATAAATTATAGAGAGGAAGTACTGGTGAGGAAGTTTTCAATTCCAGTTTAAACAGAAAAACAATATATGCACAGTTGTACAAGGAAAGCTGTCTCGAACTACACAGTAGCTAGTTCAATTGTTTGTTTGTTTGTTTTATTATTTTGTTTTATACTACAATTGAGTTATTTATTAGAATTTTGTTTTATACATCGTATGAGTGAGTGAGTGAGTGGGTGGGTGAGTGAGTGAGTGGGTGAGTGGGTGGGTGGGTGAGTGAGTGAGTGAGTGAGTGAGTGAGTGGGTGGGTGAGTGAGTGGGTGAGTGGGTGGGTGGGTGAGTGAGTGAGTGGGTGAGTGAGTGGGTGGGTGAGTGGGTGAGTGAGTGGGTGGGTGAGTGGGTGAGTGAGTGGGTGAGTGGGTGAGTGGGTGGGTGGGTGAGTGAGTGAGTGGGTGAGTGAGTGGGTGGGTGAGTGGGTGAGTGAGTGGGTGGGTGAGTGGGTGAGTGAGTGGGTGAGTGAGTGAGTGGGTGGGTGGGTGAGTGAGTGAGTGGGTGAGTGGGTGGGTGGGTGAGTGAGTGAGTGAGTGAGTGAGTGAGTGAGTGAGTGAGTGAGTGGGTGGGTGGGTGAGTGGGTGGGTGAGTGGGTGGGTGAGTGAGTGAGTGGGTGGGTGAGTGAGTGAGTGGGTGAGTGGGTGGGTGGGAGCCAGATACATTAGCAGTACAGAACACCATCAGCTATTTAGACGGAGATGAAGAAGGGTGAAAAGACAAATGATAAAGAAAAAGAGGAAAGGTATGCACATATAAATATCCCTGGATCTTCTTACCTAAGTCTTTTCAGTCCTTTTTTGTTTTTGTTTGTTTTGTTTTTTTGACTAAATATATAAATGTAATGTATGTAGTAAGCCATATACACTGACCATTCCCATAGTTTGTAAGGTTTTGGTTCACTTACAAAAAACACTTCGTAATAGGAAAGACTTTGTCTAGCAAATGATGAATGAATATCTGGTCCCTTACCCCTGCACTGAATGTTTAGCAGGTCCTCAGAGTGAAGTGTGCTCATTCATCTAAAATAACGATGGGCTGTTTTTACAGCGGTTCTGACTCTGAAGAGCTGCCCAGTGGCACAGTACTATAAAACCAGTATTGCACCCTGCATACATGGAGACAAAGCTGATTAAATGTCAGTTTACCAGCACAGCTTCAAATGTAGACGTGGAAAACGTATGGGAGAGAATTTCTGAATTCATGAAAAGCAGTCATTACAGAGAAGCAATGTAAAATCCAATACACTTTCATTTGCACCTGCATATTGCAACCTGATATTGTGCCACAATGAAAAGCCAAACTGTCATTATTTATTTTTACAGCCACTTATCTCTTCATTAAAATGTATGGTAATTTGCTTTTGAAACAATAAAATGCAGAAATTCCTGTTGGAATGAAAAACATTCACACCTTGAAATATAATCCACTTATCCAGCTATATTGCAAGCATGACACTATACACTTGGCAAGTTAAATATGAGACACATCATTGCTTATGCCTGAATGATGCTGTCTTTTGCATTGCAGTCTAAACATAGTGAAAATTGTGCCGCAGAGAAATTGAATTACTGTCCAATCACAGTCCTGTCAATGAAAAGCAATGTCATGAGTGTGGTGCATTTATTCCTCATGTTCCTCTGTAATGATTGCATTTCCGTGTGGTGTGAATTTCCCTTCATCTAAAAGGTTCCCAGAAAGGAAAATCAATCATTCTATTCTCTTTACTGCATACTGTGTCCGTTAAACAAATGATTATGTTGTTGCCTGAGATTACCTTGACTTAATGAGTGCACACAATCAAATTACACTCAACTGAAATGAATAGTTACATTGTCATTTACCACAAACACTGTAAGTCTGTCAGTTTGTTTGCTGAAGGAAGGAGTCAAGCGCTGGTGATTGCTTCAAATATTTATGTTTACATAGGAAACTTCAGGTTATTTGCATGTGTAAATATTCATTGACTGTTATGTTAAAAAATGTGCTTCCACAGTTTTTATCGTCACTGGTTGTTATTTGCAAGGAGATTTATAATACTTGGTGAAAGTTATCCGTTTCCCGTCTCACTGGTACTTTTTCATCTGTCATGGCATAACATGAAAGCTTTTGTTTGTTTGTTTACTTGTTTTGCAAAAGTGGTTGCAATTTAAAAAGTAAGGAAAGATGGGAAGATTTCCCTTATTAGAGTGCATTTACTCCATATCATGTTCTGAGATGACTTTAGCGTGCACAGGATGATGATGCATCATTAGATATATAATTAGAACAAACACATTCAAGCATTGCACAAAACTGAACTTCATGAACAGTTTTTTTACCCAAATGTTTGCAGAAAACAATAAAATACATCTGATGAGGTACAGAGACAATTTTCATGCAGAAATTGCTATTAAATTTGACAATTAATCACAAAGTAACAGCAAGAAACACGTTGAATTAAATGTAAATGTGAATTCTGAAGTAGAATGACTGACATAGTGTTTCTTGTAAAACATATTCAAATAATCTTTTTTTATTTACAACTTCAAAAATAATTCTTTACAGTGTTCTACAAATACCATATTTAAAAATAAATAAATAAATAAATAAATAAAATGTAAAAATATTTTGTTTTGTCAAAGTAATTTTTGAATTATTTGTTTGGTGCTGTGTGTTGTAGTTACAGGCATCCACCAGCAGGAGATATTGGGGTCATGTAAACCAGCCAAACCTTGATGCATCAGTTATTTTGTGATGTATATTTGAAGAGTTCAGATGCAAAAGCCTCTAAGTGCCATCTGAAATTTTCATCTAAAATAAGCATTTTTTATCAGGCTCCTGTGGTTAGGTTCAGTACATTTATTCTAATGGCAATGTATAGGTCCTTTTCTATGCAAATAAAGTGAAATAACTAAACATAATTACAGGAGTCTGATAAAAATGCTCATTTTAGAAGAAAATTTCAGACGGCACTTAGAGGATTTTGCGTCTGAACTCTTCATTTGGTAACAGTGATTCCTCTTTACCCTTTCAAAAGAGGGTGCCATTCTTCCAAACTTTCTTACTCCTCTTTCTAGTTTTTTTTTTTAAATCTCTTCTTTCTTTGTTGCCCCTCCTTCTATTTATCTAATTATTGGTCAGCCCCAGTCAACTCCCCTCCAACCCTCTCTCCTCCCTCTACTTCTGTCTGTCTGTGAATCTGTATGAAGAGTGTGTCCCAGGATTCTTAGAGGGGAAACACATGCTGAAAGAAAGAAAAAACAAGCACTGAGGACACAGACTGAGCATGGAGGAATATTCCAGTTTTATTACATTTTTTTCTTCTTAACTGAATGCATGTGTGCATGCATCTCTTCTATACTGAATTAAACTTTATTGCTACATGCAAACTCAGAGAATTGTTTCTGCATTACACAAAATGTGTCTATCTGCATGTGTGTTTGCTATATCACATACTTTATTATGCTTGCCTTTGAACACTGAACTACTGAACTTCCCTTGAAGTTTTTCCCTGTAGCATGTGGCTCTGATTTTGATTATTTGCTAGACTTGTTTTCGTACGCTCGGCTCCTTTGAAGTTGTCTCTGTTTTAAGCTGTGGCATAGAAGGATGGATTCCTCTACACTTCACTTTCTTTTATTTCTGCTTTTCACCTTCTTCTCCTATGTTATTGCTGGAATGGACTCTTGCTACGATGGGGAGGGTGTCCCAAGCCGCTGTTTGCCTAAATTTGAAAATGCGGCCTTCGATCGTACAGTGATCGTTTCAAATGTGTGCGGTATCCCGCCTGAGGACTATTGCATGCAGACGGGGTCCACGCGATCATGCCACTTCTGTGATGCCTTGAACTTGGAACTGAATCACAACGCCACTTACCTGACAGACTTCCACACGGATGAAGAGCCCACCTGGTGGCAGAGCCAGTCCATGTTCTATGGAGTTCAGTATCCTAATTCAGTCAACATCACGCTGCATCTTGGTAAGGCACCCAGTTTGGGCTTTAATATTGATCAAAGAATGGGAAAAGATGCCTGTTTCTGCACATTGAATAATAATATAAAAAAAGCCAAAAGTATTTGTGCAAAAATGTGTACCGAAGGTTTTACAGATAGTTTTATTGTTAACTGAAACTTAAACTTAGATTTGAAATTGTTTTCAGTAATTGAAATAAAACTGAAATAAAATATAAATATAAAATATATAAATAATAAATATTAAATGAATCTTATAAATGTTGTATTGGCAAATAGCTGGGAAAAAAGTTTAAGCTGAAGTCCTAAAATTACTAAAATTAAAATTAAATAAAAAAAAATCAATGCTTTAAAGAAATGCAAAAATAAAATAATAATAAAAAAATAAAATCACAACAAAATGATTAAAACAATCTAAAATTAAAATTTAAAATATGAGTATTATATAAATATTAATTATATTTTATAATTAACACTAGCACTGGTACAGACAACATAAAACTGTTAGTTAGTGAAATGATTACTAAATATTAAAATACAAAAATACTACTAATATTTCATTTTACTAAACTACACTTTTGAGACAATAAAAAGCTATCCAGAAAGATTATTAGCATTAAACAGCTTAATATGTGCAAATTGTCCTCCTATTACAGCTGTCTGCAGTGGTAAACATATATCTGAATGTTGTGAGCTGTCCACATGCATCCTATTCTTTATTTTACTAAACATAGGTCTGCTTGTTTTTTACTATATTAAACATTCAGCTCAGCGTCCTATACTATGTAAACTGTATGCTAACTGAACAGCAACTAAGAAGCAAAAACCTTGCTAGTGACAATGAGTTTCCCAGCTGTGATTTTGATGCTGCCTGTAAATGTGAACATCTCAGAAATCTAATGTCATTTTGGTGGCCTATAAGATTAGATGACTCTGATATCTCAGCTGGTTTCTAGTTTTATTACATTATTGCCCTGCAGACTTTATGCTACAATGTTTTCAATCACAAGCATTCCCATATGTCTCTAAGAATGTAACGATTTTGAAACTTAAAATGTCATTTGTATTCTGTAAGGTGACATTTTCCTCTTGTTTTTCTTCTTTAAGCCTCAGAGAACAGCGCAATTAAAAATACCTAACTTTCACTGAATTGGGGTAAACACAGCTGACGCTCTAAAACTGATCACAACAATGGTTTTGGTTATTAGAACTGCCACAGCTCTCTAAAATAACACAAAACAACGTAAAAGTCCGTGGACACAATTTGTAACATTTTTGTAACAAATTCATCAATTTACAAAGTTAATAAGTAATAAATTATATATAAGTAATACATTGTTTTTATGTGTAGTAATGGGAAAAGGCTTACATGCCCTGATATTCTGGACATTTTTCTAAACAAAGCAAAAATGTAACACTAGGCATTGGGGGTCAAACTTTTTTGTTCTTAATAGAAAAAAATGGCTTATTCAATGAACTGCACAAATTTTTTTATTAAGTGTCTCTAGAGCTGTTTCATTATTATCTTATTATCATAACATGTTATACAGGAAGGTTTCTTTTATTTTATTTTTTAAATAAGTCATGACTTTGACATGAATGTTTACTACAGCATTTAAATGGTCAAATAGTGAAATTTCTTAACTTACCTTGACTGCAAAGCTTTCACTTTCTGTATCAAAAAATAGTACTGAAATTTTGCAACCCTAAATGTGCAGTGCTGCAATTTTTCAGTGTTTTTCCATATTATTATTGAAAATTTTGTCTAAAAGAAATATTTTTTTTTTAACAAATACCTTTCTAAAGACATGTTTAAGGGTAAAGACAAAGTCATGGGTTCAATTCAGGGAATGCACAAACTGATAACATGTATATGAATGCAGTGTAATTCAGTGTGATTTCAAGACAAGTGTCTGCAAATATGTAAATGCTAAAACGTGAAGTTATACAATCAGTTTGAAACATACACACAAACTGTGGATGGTCTCTTTACATGTCACAGGCTACAGATGGCTTCTTCCTGTCTCAGTGGGCTGTTATAAACTGCAATGTGAAGCAGACTTGGTTGTAGTCAAAGTTTGGCTATGAAGGCTACACTACAGTATTGAGCATATCTTTTCATCTTTTTCTTATCATTCTCAAGGACTGTCAATACCAAAACCGTTGATTCATAGTGCAAACAAACATCTGTCATCCGGATTCTCTTCTCATAAAACTATTGTTGCTAGCTGAAATCACAGTGCATGTCTACCTTGTGCTTATTTTCATAACAGCTTTCAGCTTCTGCACATTAAAAAATTAGATGTGATTTGGTGATTCTCGGGAAGCATATTTATGAAAGAGAGAAAAGAAAAAATGGGAGATGAAATTGTTTCAACAGGCTAATCAGGCATAAAAGTGTATGTTCTTGTGTTTGCTCTGATTCAAAGATGCCTTGCAGTTGGGTGTCTATGAAAGGCCTTCTCACATTTCCAAACCAAACATATGTCCTATGGAGGCCGGCACAGACAGACACACACACACACACACACACACAGCGGGGAGAGCGATGGGGGTGGTACAGAAAACACTACAAAGAATAAGACAAACACAAAAAGCAGCAGAGGTCCAGTGGCAGGTCAGGTCTTTCCCATAGACACATGTAAACATACACAAACACACACATGCAGACTTCTAAGGAATGTTTCCACATCTGGTTTCCATTGTGGTTTTCATTCAAAGATGTTCAAAGGTCCGATATGAGATACAGATGTTTTCTGCAAAATACTTCAACTGAACATTAAAGACTGTTGTGTGCAAATCAGACCGTTTTAACAAAGTGTTTAGACCAAGTGCACTTAGAAATGTCACGTTTGTAGATGCTAGAAGAGCACTGTTAATAACTAAACATTTTCTGGTTGGTCTGCAAACTCAATGTGCATATCTTCAAGTTATATAGTGCACTGAAAATTACAAATGTTAACATTAATTTGTTATGCAGTCATTTATAGTGTTTACCATCATGTTCACAAACCCAAATCGTAATAAAAGAAAAAAAAAAACATTCCAGTTTTACTATGCACACTGCACAGTCATGACAACTTTACAGTTTATTTATAAATATTGAGTCTGGTCAGGTTCAGTCAAGTTCAGAACCAAACACACCCACACATATACACAGATAAGTTTAGTCTACTCATTCTTTCTGTGATAACAGCTGTAGCACGAATACTGGTGGCTTTCTATGGAAGTACATATGAATACACATTAAACCTATGGGTGACAAAGACATTATGTGTATGTATACATTCAATTCAAGTCCAGCTGAATGATTTTTGTTTTGTTCCAGACAGTTTCATCATCCAGATTAGAACTGGAGACCAACTCTTGTTTTCTTTTTATTTTGCTCCTGCCGGTTTTTTTCTCCATTTCCTTCCTTTTTTTCCAGCCAAGATAATCTTCTCACATGCTGAGATGAAAATATGCTTAAATGATTACAACATGGCAACCAAAATGGTGTTGGTGAGCGTGTTTATATGGCTGAAATTATGATTTATAAAAGATAAATAGAAAGATTAAAAAAAGAAAGTAAGAAAAAAGATCTTTTTTTTTTGTGGTAGGGACTCTTTATACTTAGGCCTACATAATTTTGCCAATAGGTGATGACAAGTGAATTGGGTCTTTATGAGTGAGAAGTTGCGATTTTCGGTGCCATGGCCATGTTACGGCAGCAAAGTTCCTTGATTATTACACCGGAATGAGAGTATAGTTCCTAGCCAAATAGGACTAGAAAATCGCAACTTTTCATTTTCCGCCGGTCTTAGTACACGATATAACTACAGAAGAGTCGAGTTTTAAATAGGAAAACTATCGAAACTCTTTGATCGTTTTTGAACGCGATGCTACTGGTCTAATAGGATTCAATGATCTATGCTAAGCTATGCTAAAAGTGCTATCGCCAGATCCGGAGATCGGCTGAATGGATTCAAAAACGGTAAAACTCAACTTATTAACTCTGGGGGAGTTGGAGAATGAGCCTATTTCCAAAAAAAGTGGAGTGTTCCTTTAATAAGAAAATGGTTAATAAGTTTGCTTGTATGCCATTTGAGGCATGATTCACTCATAAAGATTTATTCGAAAACACTGATTCAAACGCCATTACTGTGTTTGGACATATTTGGGCTGGCGGAGAAAGACTGGACAAACTGCCAATATTGTGTCTGAAACGTAACTTAATCCTTTTTTTTTTTCGTTTGTGTGCAAGAAATATCACACTGGCAGTCGCGCTGTTCGTCTGTATATCAGTAAGGTCGCGTTATTATTGCTTATTGAGACGTCATGCAGTCAAATGCCAGCTGTGGGATAGTTGATGACGACCCAGTGATCTTCTGGCAGCTTTTTACAGGAATGGTAGCAAATTGCAAAATATGGCAACACAACAGTAGACTTTCTGTTGACTAAATATAAATGGATTTAAACAAAGTAACTGTGTTATTTGTCACAGTTGTATCTCTTTCATTGCACTGGCTGCAGGAACAGTCCCCCTGGAGCAACCCAGGGTTAAAGACTTCTCAGGAACTCTCCAGTTCATTAGGACAATTATATTCGAGCAGCAATTAAACAAATTGACAAAGTACCACCAAGTATGCCATTTTTTCAAGTCTCACGTATTCTCGGCAGACACACAAGAAAGCTACTATACGCTCTATAACTGGATAAAGCATCCTCATCCTCTTTTTCCTTTTTCATCCTTAATATTCTTTTGGTTTAATCTTCCACCTGCTCACTCTTAGTGATGAAGATGAAGGGATGTAGATGTAAATCTTTAATGACGTGGACTTTAATTATTAGGCTACAATAACTACAAAGGACTATAACTATAGCTGAATTTTGTGGGACCTGCCCATAATAATTGTAATGACGTTAACATTGTTGTTGTTTTTCCAAGGCAAGGCCTTTGAGATCACATATGTCCGTTTGAAGTTCTACACCAGCCGACCGGAGAGCTTCGCCATCTACAAGCGTACCGAGGAGAATGGCCCATGGCAACCATACCAATATTACAGCGCTTCCTGTCACAAGATGTATGGGAGGGACAATAAGGGCTTCATACGTCCAGGCGAGAATGAAAGGACAGCACTCTGCACGGATGAATTTAGTGACATCTCACCTCTAACTGGCGGAAATGTGGCCTTCTCCACATTGGAGGGACGACCCAGCGCCTACAACTTTGACCAGAGTCCTGTGTTACAGGTATATCATGTTATTTTATGATAACATGTAATGCAATACTACGATTTACATATAACCCATCTGGATACATCTTTTAGCATGCCAGATATAAACATGAACAACTTCTAATGTAAACCTGAGGCATTTACCGTGTGTATGCATGCAAAATATTTATCTTTATGGCTTGTTGACAGTGACTTGCTGTTTTGTTAGCGGCTCCTCTCCTTGGCCTTTAGATATGTAGATGGTTGTGCTTTGTTGTTCCAGAGGAAAGCTTTAAGGGAAATATACCACACTGTCAAGCTTCTCTAACTTTCACACTTTCACAACAGAATCTCTTGGCTAAACATGAGTGTGCTCAGCATGCCGTGCTACTCAATAAAGCCTGCAACCTTTTCCAAAGATTTCTAGGGAGCTTCTTCGTTCTTCCACACAGTGATGTAGTCACAGCCGTCAGATGAAGTTCAGAAAATCACAGGTGACAGGCAAATGCCAGAGCTCCCCCAACTATTTGATACAGTATATGAATACACATATATATGGGTGTTTCTGCAACTATAGACATTTGCTTCTGAAGAAAATAAACTGTTGTTTCCAACGTGATCTCACAGAATTCTGTGTAATGTTCACGGACTTAATTAACCTCCGAATCTGTGGTGGCATCACGGAATCGCCAAAAATTCCGTGATGGGCTCACAGAAAAAATTCCGTAATGGGCTCACAATTTTCGGCGATTCCGTGATGCCACCACAGATTTGGAGGTTAATTAAGTCCGTGAAAATTACACGGAACATACACATACACATACACATACTTGACAGAAAAGTTCTTTCATTTTTTCATTTTGTTTCAGAGTAATGAACATTTTCACCGCAGTCACCTCCAAAATATCTGAGATTGTGTATTGTCATTGCTAGCATTATGTGGTAGAAATTACATTTTTAACATTTTTATAATTAAATTACAAACTTTTTTTTTTGCATGTTTTGATAAAATTGTGATAGAAAATATCACAATTTATTATTAGTATTATTATTATTAGTATTATTATACAGAAATTATGTAAATTATACCCAATAAATAATCAAATGGTTTGATTTCCGTTATTTGTTAATTAATCATTTATGTTTTATAATGGATTTTTATTGAGCCTGGTTAAATCAATAAAATATACATAAAAGGCATTTGAAAATCATTTAAAAAGCAAATTATGTTGAAGACATTCCAAAATGTTTACAAGACAGTTTTAATGTGACCTTCAAAAAAAAATCTATTCTGGCTGGAACACTGAAGTGTCTAAGCTGAAGAATATCAAAGCAGATTTGACAGGATATTAGATGAACAGTACCTGCAAGAAGAGCACTCAGAATAGGAGCTTACCGCCTCCACATCTATTTTTGTGACAAGAAATGGATGGAAGGGAAGGAATATGTTCTCGCTAACAGAAGGGTCATACCAATTGAAATTGATGTGCATGTAATTCCGTATAAGGTGTTTGAATGCAGCTTTCTAAAAAAAAAATATCCTATGTAATCAATTACATTGCAGGATTATTGTCGGTAAGATTAAAACAAAAGATGTTACAAGTGAGCAGGAAAGAAAACGTTTGAAAAGGATAAGTGTTTTAGCCTTGGATTTTTGACTGTAATGCGTGTTTTATTACAATGCAGCAAAGTTTGAATCACTTGTTTTCATTTGTCTCATAATGATCACATATTAGTATGTGGGTAATATCCAGTCACAAAATGTTTGAGGCCCCATTTACACCTGTATTAAGTGCTGATCTTATCACAAAAAAAAAAAAAAAAAAAAAACATGTTAATGGTAAACAAGTCAAGGACAGTGGTAAACATGGGCTTTCAGCAGTTGAACAGGCATAAATATGTTTGGACCTACTGAGGTTTGTTGTGGAATTGTGAACAAGCCCATTTTAGGTAAAAGCTTTTTTCACTTTCAATCTTTTCATCATTCTCTTTTCTCTCAATTTTTCAAAGAAAAACAGCCAGCCCATCTGTTTACAAAAGTAAAAGCCACCAGAGGAGGACATGAGAGGGAGCAACAGAAAAGAAGTGGATGTCATTTTATTTAAGAGCAGAGATAACAGTTTGGCTTCTTGTGATTGAGGCTTGTAGCCTGATGTGTGAAATAGAATCTCCCTATCACACAGATGGGAGATGAATTGTTTTTTTTTTAAATGAGTATGGAAGGGGACTCCAGTGGCCCCACAAAAAAAAAGAGGAGGAACTGGAAGAGAGGGCTTGACTTGATGTAGTCCAGCTGCTTGGTACAGAGTAATCAGCATATATGTATACATGTACTCACATTGGCCAGTGTGTCTTCCACTATGGACCTAGATGCTGAAGGCTAAGCATTTACATTTATGCATTTAGCAGATGCTTTTATCCAGGTCAGTTCATCAAAGAGCCAGCAATATTCGTAATATGCAATGTCAGGTTTATTATACAATTGAAAATAGAAGAAAGAGAAGAAATTCAGAGATGTTTGGGCGCATGTGTCTGTAAGTGCATTAGTTTAAGGTTTTGGTGTGAAGTGGATGCAGAAGAGATGTCTCTTCAGATGCTTCTTAAAAGATGTCTCAGCAGTTCAGGTGGAGTTGGATGCTCATTCCACCAGAGAGGAAGAGAGGGTGAAGGTTTTGGAATTTTTTGTCACGTTGTTCATTAGGTTTCCTGAACTGGCATGAATTGAGGTGAGGAGGTGCTATTCCAGTGCAAAGTCAGCGTCAAAACCTTATAATGGCTGCATATTTGAGCCAGTGGAGTGAGATCAGGAGATCTAACAAGAACCATTTTATTCAGTGAAGCTTGTTTTTGTTCGACCTGTTTATAATGACTAATAGCTCAGAATCTAAATCTCACACATGCATAATGGGCTCTCTGCAAGTCGAAATGGATCGTCTGCAGATAGAAGACGAACTAAGATTCTCCAATTACCCAAATGTCACCCTGTTGCTAGCCTAGTTATTTTAATTAATTTACTTGATTTCCTGTGATTGACATGAGAGAATGCAGAGAGCAAGAAGGATGAGAAAGATTTTTGGTTGTTGATGTCTTTATTGTAACACTGTAGATTAGGGAACACTATTCACTATTAACTAGTTGCTTATTAGCATGCATATTACTAGAATATTGGCTGTTTAATATATTGCATTATTATATCCTTATACATATTATTGCTTTATTCTGCATGACCATATTGTAGATACCTTAATCCTACCCCATACCTAAACAGAATTACTACAATAACTACCTATCAATAAGCAGCAAATTGGGGATTTATTGAAAGAGAGCTCTTAGTTAACAGCTAATATGTGTTCCCTTATATAAAGTGTTACCGTTTATTTTATGGTTATGTTTTTTTGTTATTGGTTTGAATAGGCCTCTATACTTGATTAAAATTTTTGATCACATTACATTCTAGGGATGTGAAAAATGCAGATTTAAATTCATTATTTGGAATTTGAGTTGAATTGGCCACACCCTGCAGGAAGTGGCGTTGGAATGACAGGAAGTAGAATTTACTGAATTACAATTCAGAGAAATTCACAAGTAATGCCTTCAGAGAAATGTGTTTTTCCACACTGGTCCATAAATTTGTTAAATATAAAGATGTATACAAAAAAATAAATAAATAAATAAATAAATAAATAAGATCTGTCTACACCTTTAAGAACTATACACATTCAAAACCTTTTCTTATTAAAAATTACAATTATTATGTGAATGGTTTTATATCGCTGTTCATCTTAATTCTACTTTGTAAATTTCAGATTTTAATTGCAATTCAGTTCACTGTTTGCAGAAATACAAATTTCAGCTCAATTTAAAAGGCTCCCAATCCTGTTTCATACATCAAAACAATGACTGATGAATTACAAATACTTCATAGTTTAGTATTGTGCCATGATCTAATCTGAGATACTGAGTCAAGGTTTTGCATGAACATTTCACTTTTTACTGTTTCTTCACTGCCCCACACACACACACACACACACACACACACTTGAACTCCTGCTTCCATTTATCTCCCTTTGCACTCATTACTTTAATCATTAATTCTTTCACTCTGTAATTAGAGAGTGGAAGTAGTGATTTAGCCACTCTGTGAAACAGAGGGGAAGTCAAGTGTCTTTCATTTTCTTGCCACCCCTATTTTCTAAAGTCCGAACCTCTGAACTTTACACTGCCACCAGGTTTCTTTTACAGCGCAGTTTTATTTATGGCAGCCCCAGTCTGACTGCTGTGATCAGATGCTTCTGGGGGAATAAATTCTCCCCCTGCTTCCACATGAAAGGCACCACTTACCTACATCCAAAAACTTGCTACATTTTCTGTTATTTAAATTTGGGAAAGATCTTACTCTGTTTTTAATATTTTAGCTGTCTGGTTGGACTTATAGTTTATAATGTTATGAGTATGCTGAGTGCGGTTCATGTAAGCTAAATAAGATATTTTGGGGGAAAATGAGAACACAACAGGAAATGACAAACATCTACCACACATGGAAAAGTTTAAGTATTTTAGCTGACTAAGTGCCATTCTTAATTCTTTGCTTCCGGAGTGCATTCACTGCTGCTGCTGTTTTTAAAAAGGGATATCTGGTATGTGTGTGTGTGTGTGTGTGTGTGTGTGTGTGTGTGTGTGTGTGTGTGTGTGTGTGTGTGTGTGTGTGTGTGTGTGTGTATACAACCTGAATTCCGAATATACAACCCATTTTTTTTTTCACAATAGAAGAGAACATAACAAATGTTTAAACAGAGAGATTTTACACTTCTATCCACTAAATGAGCTCATTTCAAATTTGATGCCTGCTACAGGTGTCAAAAAAGTTGGCACAGGGGCAACAAAGGGCAGAAAAAGCAAGAAATTTTGTAAAGATTCAGCTGGGAGAACATCTAGCAACTAATTAAGTTAACTGACATCAGGTCTGTAACATGATTAGCTATAAAACGGATGTCTTAGAGAGGTAGAGTCTCTCAGAAGTAAAGATGGGCATGGCTCTTTAAGCTGTGAAAAAGTGAGAAAAAAGATTGTGGAATACTTTGAAAACAACGTTCCTCAATGTCAAATTGCAAAGGCTTTGCAAATCTCATCATCTACAGTGCATAACATCATCAAAAGATTCATAGAAACTGGAGAAATCTCTGTGCATAAGGTACAAGGCCGAAGGCCGAAGACCTTTGTTGGATGCCCGTGGTTTTCAGGGCCCTCAGAAGACACTGCATCACTCATCGGCATGATTCTGTCATTGACATTACTAAATGGGCCCAGGAATACTTCCAGAAACCACTGTCAGTAAACACAATCTGCCAAGCCATCTGCAGATGCCAACTAAAGCTCTATCATGCAAAAAGGAAGCCATATGTGAACCTAGTCCAGAAGCGCCATTGTGTCCTGTGGGCCCAGGCTCATTTAAAATGGACTGTTTCAAAGTGGAAAAGTGTTCTATGGTCAGACGAGTCAGACCATCGCAGACACCGTGTCCTCCGGGCTAATGAGGAGGGAGACCTTCCAACGGTTATCAGCATTCGGTTCAAAAGCCAGCATCTCTGATGGTATGGGGGCGCATAAGTGCATACGGTATGGGCAGCTTGCGTGTTTTGGAAGGCACTATGAATGCTGAAAGTATATAAAGGTTTTAGAGCAACATATGCTCCCCTCCAGACAACGTCTATTTCAGGGAAGGACTTGTGTATTTCAGCAGGACAATGCAAAACCACATACTGCAGCAATTGCATGGCTTCGTAGTAGAAGAGTCCGGGTGCTGAATGTCCCAACAATTCCAGAATTCGGGTTGTGTATATATAGAGAGAGGGAGAGAGAGAGAGAGAGAGAGAGAGCAAAAGAAGCAAAAGTTTTGATACTATGTTTGTTTGATTTTATATATGTGTATATATATATATATACAGGGGCACCTGCAGGATTTTATGTCAAGGTACGCACAGAACTAACCAATATTCATCTGGTGTTGTTTCTGGTGTGTTTGACCGCTTTGTCTGCATTGTTACTATGCGAGGGACCGAGGGATTGATATGAAGTTTGGCAGCCAGCTCACAACTTTGATCCCACATCTTTCCGAATGTCGCATCCTCCCTTTTATTTTGAAGCAGCGTCACTAACGCACTGGCATTAATAGCAGCACTCGGTAGATCATAAGTTGAGTTTTGCAAACTGTTGCTAAGAGGCGTCAGATATTGTAGTAAACCCTGAATCACAATAATGCTGATAATGAAATCAAACGACTCCATTGTTCTGCCTAGAGACATCGCTGTATTGCAGCTCCTGGGGTCCCCCTCAGTCACATAGATCTTCTCATAGTTTTGGATGACAGTGCACACATCGTGCTGAGACCAGCATGTGTCTGAAAACTTTTGTAAATGCTATTCGTGCTACTTTCACCTAAAAAGGTTTTCAGCCGTTTTGGTGAAGCCGTTATGAAAGGCACAATGTCTTGTACAGCATTCAAGGCATTTCGAACCAAAGGGATGCATGTTGAGTGCACTATTGCCAAATTAAGTGCATGGTTTCTGCAGTGCACATAGGTAGCAGCCAGATACAGCTGTTTAATGCAGGCTTGAACACCTCGCACCTTGCCACTTACGTTCCCAGCCCCATCATACCCCTGTCCCACCATATTGCTAGGTTGTAATTTGAATTCTTCTAGCTTGTCCAGCAATGATTTTGTTAGGGTCTCGCCGGTGGTATCAACATGGAAACGAAGCACAAAGAGTCCTCTCGAACGGAAAAGTTGCCAGAGTCACGATCCACATAGCGGACTAGTAACGAGATTTGTTCTGAATTGCTGATATCAGCTGTTTCATCCGACAGCAGAGAGAACCATTGGGCTCATTTGCATTTCTCAAGAATGGTTTTCTGAATCTGTTTCCCACACAACTCAATTATTTCGTTTTGTATTTGATGCCCACAGTAGTTTGCGTTTGAAGGTGCAAGCTGCAAATACTGTTTTAAGGTTACATCATCATCTGCACTAAATTATTTTAAGAAATGCATGGAAATTGCTGCATTCGTCTGTATGACCTCTAAGAGGTACATTTTGCTGTCCGCAAACTGTAATTAAATCAATTATTGCTTTGACACGATACTTGTTGCGTTCTGTTGTGTCTTGTTGGGAACAATCTAATGCTGTACAAATTGACTGTCTCTTTCCTGTAGACACACTTAGAAAATCTGCTGCACGTAACTGAGCACACTAATGTGCTTGAGTGGATAGATGCTTCGTGACATTTTTTTTCACGTTACTCCAGTCACTGAGTGGCTTTGTCCTGAGAGACTCGCCAGAGGAGAAAGGTACGCAGGCCACACAGAACAGGCCATCCTGTGATATGCTGTATCTCAATGTTGGATATAAAGTCTTGTTGAAAAATTCATCAGGGATTTTTCTTTGTTCCCAAAAAATGGATTTTGACGGAGCAACCCAGTCTCTGGGTGGTCTGAATCTACTCTGCAGTGCAGCGAGTTTAACGGAATCAGTGGCCAATTTAAGCTCATCTGCTTTAAATGTGCCAATATCTGCTACATCAGTTATTGTTGTAACTGGGCAGCAAGCAGCAGGTACCTGTGGGCTGGCAGAACTAACAGAAGGTTGCTTTTGGAGAGTATGCGAGGAGGCTGAGCAGCTGGCAGCTGGATCTGAATAATCCGATGAAAGAGACTGGGGCTGGGCCTGGAGTTCCCCCGACTCAGGTGCCGATGAGACTGTGGTCTCCACCCTGGGTGGAGGAGCAGTATTTGCCTCATTAGTTTTAGGCCTTTTGGCTAATGTCTCAATTAAGTTTTAAAGAGTGTTTACTCATTTTGAATCATGTTTTAAACAATTACTATCTGAATAGGCCTTTATCACAGTCCGCGTGTCGCCACATCCGGCTCCGATTAGTAGATCAATCGTTGCACGCAATCACTGAGAATAACTCGATTAAGATGATCAAACTTATTTTTAATTATCGTCTGTGGGCTGGAAATATTTCTTTATTTGAACAACTTAAATTTGATGCAATTATCGAGGATTGCATCATAAAGTCAGCGTGTAAAAAAAAATGTGAGCATTATAATTAATACAGCTAGTTTGCCCTAAACTTTTAATTCAGTCCTTCTATACAGCCTTTAGTCATAATTAATATTTTAAGCTTTGGCTAATTCTAATGCGTATTAATGTGATATGTTGTTTGTATAGTTTTCTCGCTGTTCTGTAATGAAATAAGGTGATCAGACTGTGATCGCTCCTGTTTCAGTCACGAAATACGCATCGGGATATCGTGACAACATGTTCCTTCATTTCATAATACTCAATTAATTGTTGTAAACTGAGACTGGTGTCTTTATAAGACATATCTGTGCTGAATTCTACATAAATAATCCACAACAATGCCGTGCTATGGGCACAGCCATTGATAGAGTCTGCAGCGGAAGTTCTTTTACGCTACTATTTGAATTTTCTGCTGTTCGAACGTGGAAGTGTGGTAAAGGCCTATTGTAATTTTTCGTGTGGAAAAAACGCCAACAAAACTACAGCCAATAGATTTCTTTTTACCCATCCCCCATCATGCAAGTACATACACACTTTAAAACACACAAACGCACACCTTTATTTATTCTCATTCTCTCTTGCTTTCTCAATATGTCGTGAGTGTACACAGATAGATTAATAATCAATTTAAAAATGATGTAAAACATAAAAATAAAAACGTCATTAATTAGGGCCCTCTCATGGTACGCACAGTGCATACAGCCGTACGGCTGCAGGCGCCACTGCATATGTATATATATATATATATATATATATATATATATATATACATACAGTGCCCTCCAAAAGTATTGGAACAGTGAGGCCAATTCCTTTATTTTTGCTGTAGACTGAAAACATTTGGGTTTGACATCAAAAGATGAATATGAGACGAGAGATTAACATTTCAGCTTTTATTTACAGGTATTTTTATCTGGATCTGATACACAACTTACAAGATATCACCTTTTGTTTGAACCCACCCATTTTTCATGTTACCAAAAGTATCCCAATCTACTGTTCGCAGAAGACTTCATGAACTAAAGTACAGAGGCTACACCAGAAGATGCAAACCACTCATTAGCAAGAAGAATAGGAGACGAGCCTCAGAAATTCTGGGACAAGGTTTTATGGACTGATTTTATGGACCAAAGTGATGGAAAGGCTAAAGTTTGGAGAAAGAAAGGATCTGCTCATGATCCCAAACATACAAGCTCATCTGAAACACAGTGTACACAGGTGTACATTATACTGTAGTACACATTACACAGGTAATGTAATGGCTTAGGCTTTCATCGCTTCTTCTGGGACATGCTCAGTAATCATCATTAATGATGTAACACATGACGGCAGCAGCAAATTTAACTCAGAAGTCTTCAGAAATATTTTGTCTGACAATTTACAGAAAGATGCAACCAAACTGATTGGGAGATCCTTCATCATGCAGCAAGATAATGACCCAAAACATAGTACCAAAACAACAAAGGAGTTTATCAGGGCAAGAAGTGGAAGGTTTTAGACTGGCCAAATCAATCTCCACACTTAAACCCTGTAGAGTATGCATTTTACCTGCTAAAGAAGAGACTGAAGGGAGTAACCCCCCAAAACTGAAAGAGGCTGCAGTGAAAGCCTGGAGAAGCATCACAAAAGAAGAATGCAAACATTTGGTGATGTCAATGGGTCACAGACTTGATGCAGTTGTTGAAAGCAAAGGATTTATTCACTTTAATCTAGTTTAAGTCAATCTGTTCCGATACTTTTGCTCACATGAAAAATGGGTGGGTTCAAACAAAAGGTGATATCTTCTAAGTTGTGTGTCAGATCCATATATGAATACCTGGAAATAAAAGCTGAAATGCTGATCTCTCGTTTCATATTCATCTTTTGATGTCAAACCCAAATGTTTTCAGTCTACAGCAAAAATAAAGGAATTAGCCTCACTGTTCCAATACTTCTGGAGGGCACTGTATATATATATATATATATATATAGTAGTCAACATTTGTCCTAAGACAAGAGCGCATTTTGGTTTTAGGTTTTAGGACAACTTTGAAAGGTTGTGATCCACTTCGAATGTTGACTAGTGTATATATATATATATATATATACATGTGTATGTGTGTGTGTATATGACAAAAATAGTATCATAACTTTTGCTTCTTTTGCTCAAAACATAAAAATTTTGATATTCATTAGTATTTATAAGAATAATTTTAAAATGCTTTATTTCTCTTGTTAGTTTTTAATTGATTCTAGCAAGATATGAATATTATTTCTTTTGAACGATAGATTAATTAAGGTCATGTGAAACATGTAATTCATCTGTATACTGACACTCATATTATATTCACTTGTTGGAAAACATCTGAGCAGAAAGTAATGTAAATATGGTGTGCCGTATCTCTCTCTGGATTCGGATTCAGCTTTTTTTTCTGTTACCACCCAAGCTTTCATAACTCGTCTGAAGGTTTTGTGGCAGCGCAGTTCTGCATTTTTGTGATCGTTAACAAGAAAGATGGCACAGCACGCTTCCCATTTCCCCTCTCCGTCACTTCTTTGTTGATTGATCGTTTTTAGCTTTCAAAACCTCTGTTAGATTTTTTAATAGCTGAGCTTTCCCTGATGGCCCAGTTGCCCATAGATTTCTGCTCAGTGAGGCGTTCATCGACATGCTGATTATAAAGCAACTCCTGATCAATACACAAGCCAGTTTGTACATGGAGGTGGTGACAAATCTTGTGGACAAAACTAAATCTTTAATTTTTTTGTTTGTTTGTTTCCACTTGGAGCATTTTTCTCTTTCTCGTTCTCTCATTCTTTATATTTCTCTATCTTTGCACGTCTTCTTATTTTAATGAAAAAATGAGCATATATTCACTTTTAATCTGAATGAAACTGAGACCAATTAATTCAAACACACACAGTTTTCTCCCTCCCTCTTACAACCCGAATTCCGGAAATGTTGGGACGTTTTTTAAATTTGAATAAAATGAAAAATAATAGACTAATAAACTCATATCACATGAGACAATATTTTATTCACAATAAAACATAGAGAACATAAATGTTTAAACTGAGAAAGTTTTATGCACAAAATTAGCTCATTTCAAATTTGATGCCTGCTATAGGTCTCAAAATAGTTGGGATGGGGTCATGTTTACCATGGTGTAGCATCTCCTCTTCTTTTCAAATATGGGCATCGAGGTTATGAGTTTCTGAAGTTTTGGTGTTGAAATTTGGTTTCATTTTTGCCTGATATAGGTTTCCAGCTGCTGAAGAGTTTGTGGTCGTCTTTGACATATTTTTCGTTTAATGATGCACCAAATGTTCTCTATAGGTGAAAGATCTGGACTGCAGGCAGGCCAGTTCAGCACCTGGACTCTTCTACTACGAAGCCAGGCTGTTGTAATAGCTGCAGTATGTGGTTTTGCATTGTCCTGCTGAAATACACACTGTCTGGAGGGGAGCATATGTTGCTCTAAAACCTTTATATACGTTTCAACATTCATAGTGCCTTCCAAAACATGCGAGCTGCTCATACTCTATGCACTTATGCACCCCCATACCATAAGAGATGCTGGCTTTTGAACTGAACGCTGATAACACGCTGGAAGGTCTGCCTCCTCTTTAGCCCGGAGGACACAGCGTCCATGATTTCCAACAAGAATGTCAAATTTGGACTCGTCTGACCATAGAACACTTTTACACTTTGAAACAGTCCATTTTAAATGAGCCTTGGCCCATAGGACACGACGGCGCTTCAGGACCATGTTCACATATTGCTTCCTTTTTGCATGATAGAGCTTTAGTTGGCATCTGCAGATGGCACGGTGGATTGTGTTTACCAACAGTGGTTTCTGGAAGTATTCCTGGGCCTATTTAGTAATGTCAATGACAGAATCATGCAGATGAGTGATGCAGTGTCATCTGAGGGCCTGAAGACGACAGGCATCCAACAAAGGTCTTCGGCCTTTCCCATACACAGAGATTTCTCCAGTTTCTCTGAAGCTTTTGATGATGTTATGCACTGTAGATGATGAGATTCTTCTCTCTAAGACATCCCTTTTATGTTACAGATCTGATGTCAATTAACTTAATTAGTTGCTAGATGTTCTCCCAGCTGAAGCTTTTCAACATGTCTTGCTTTTTCAGCCCTTTGTTGCCCCCATGCCAACTTTTTTGAGACCTGTAGCAGTCATCAAATTTGAAATGACCTCATTTAGTGGATACAAGTGTAAAATTTATCAGTTTAAACATTTTTGTTATTTATGTTCTATTGTGAATAAAATATCGGCTCATGTGATTTGAAAGTCTTTTAGTTTTCATTTTATTCAAATTTAAAAAACGTCCCAACAACCGGAATTCAGGTTGTATTTCTCCCACTGACATACTGTTAAATTAAAATGTGAAAAGGGAAAATTACTCATTTGACTCGCCATTTACAGCAGCTTGAATTTTCATGGAGAAATTCTGAATTCTGTGGACGTTATGAAGATGAGCTGACCTTTGTTAATGTTGCAGACATGGCTTGTGAAGCATGTTCTTCATTATGGCAACTTGCCTTTTTCAGTCTAGACAGATACCATTTTAAAGGCCCTTCAGCTTACCTATTCAGTCTTCCACACTCCTCAGAAAATCTTCCACAGTGAGCTTTAAATACAAAATGTAAAAGAACAAAGACTGATATGTGTTACGCGGATGTGTGGTCGTGGCGTTTGCAGAGTAAATATACAAAATGAATGATGAGAGAACAAATGTCTTCAACTCACTTTTCCTTTTAATGAACGTAACTTACATTAATCACAGACAACCAAAAAGGGAGAACTCAGGACTTTTAAAGGAGAGAGAACAAAAGAGCAAATAACTTAATCAAACTCAGGTGGAGATAATCACAGATAATGAACTAATGAGGAAAGGAACTAAACCAAATAAGAACAACGGGGATTCCAGACAGACAGACATGTAACATTATCTCCCCCTCCCGGTAGGCGCATCCCGTGCCGTAACAGTACCAATGGGGAGGGGGGGTGGGCGCCCTGGATGCCGGTGCAGGACGGAGATACCGAATACTGGAGGAGGCATCCAGAGCGGGTCAGGGGACTCCGGCGGCCATGGCGGGTCAGGGGACTCCGAGGGCCATGGCGGGTCAAGGAGCTTGGAAGGCCAAGGAGGAGCAGGGAGCAGGGAGCTTGGGCGGCCATGGAGGGTCCAGGGGCACGAGAGGCCAAGGAGGAGCAGGGAGCTTGGGAGGCCATGGGGGATCCAGAGACACGAGAGGCCAAGGAGGAGCAAGGAGCTTGGGCGCCCATTGAGGATCCAGGAGCTTAGGCGCCCAAGACGAAGCAGGATTCTTAGGGGAATAGCCCCCTCCCAAATCCCCCCCCCCCCAAATTTTTAGGCTGAAATTAGGGGCTTTCCATCTTAGTTCGGACTTTAGATGGCGTTCTGGAAGCGCGGGCTCTTGGGGGCGCTCTGGCAGCACGGACTCTTGGGGGCGCTCTGGCAGCGCGGACTCTTGGGGGTGCCTTCTTGGCGCAGACACAGGGGGGCGCTCTTGAAGCGAGGATTCTTGAAAGCGCTCGGGCAGCGCGGAGCTAGGGAGGCGCCTTCTTGGCGGAGGCACAGGGGGGCGCTCTTGAAGCGCGGATTCTTGAAAGCGCTCGGGCAGCGCGGAGCTAGGGAGGCGCCTTCTTGGCGCAGGCACGGGGGGGGGCGCTCTTGAAGCGCGGATTCTTGAAAGCGCTCGGGCAGCGCGGAGCTAGGGAGGCGCCTTCTTGGCGCAGGCACAGGGGGGCGCTCTTGAAGCGCGGACTCTTGAATGCGCTCGGGAGGCGTGGAGCTAGGGAGGTGCCTTCTTGGCACAGGCACAGGGGGCGCTCTTGAAGCGCGGACTCTTGAATGCGCTCGGGCGGCGCGGAGCTGGACGGAACCAGCGGAGGCACAGGAGAGCTGGACGGGACCAGCGGGTTTGCCATCTTTCTAGGCGGGCTTGCCATACTTCTAGGCGGGTTGGCCGCACTCTCTGTCGGCGGGTTGACCGCACTCTCTGTCGGCGGGATAGCCGCACTTCTTGGCGGGTTTGTCACCTTCCGTGTCGGCGTGTTTGACACCTTCCGTGTCGGCGGTTTAGCTGTGGCCACGGACGGTGGTTGGAATTCGTGGGTCGCAGACGGTGGCTGGTGAAGAGGAGTCGGGGATGATGGCTGGCGTGGGTGAGCCGCAACAGGCGGGTTAGTTCCGGCTCGGGCCCGGACACTTCCCAGACACCGAAGAATGGCCTCTCTCCAACACAATCCCGTGGTGTCTGGGAGGTCCACGGGACGGTGGAAAGTAGCCCCGAGCCGGAACATTTAGATGACGGTGGAATCCGGTAACGTTGCTGCCGCGGCGAGTTCGCAGAACTCACATGCAAACTTATAAAAGGGGAGATTCAGGAGAGTTAGGGCGGCGACCGCTTCCACGAAATCCATCTTGCTGTAGTTGGTCTGTGATTCTGTTACGCGGCTGTGTGGTTGTGGCGTTTGCAGAGTAAATATACAAAATGAATGATGCGAGAACAAATGTCTTCAACTCACTTTTCCTTTTAATGAACGTAACTTACATTAATCACAGACAACCAAAAAGGGAGAACTCAGGACTTTTAAAGGAGAGAGAACAAAAGAGCAAATAACTTAATCAAACTCAGGTGGAGATAATCACAGATAATGAACTAATGAGGAACGGCACTAAACCAAATAAGGTTTGACAGACAGACATGTAACAATATGCACCCATACTGTGTTTTGTTGTGTGCATTAGAATTACTAATCGATTAATTGCATAAAGACGATATTTTTTTCCCCCTTAATCCTCAAAGATCCAAGCATTAATACTGAAGTATTTTAATTTTTTTCTTCATTGAAAGTGATTATTTTTTAAACATGCAATTGTCACGAATCCGGTCTATGAACTTCCATTCACTCACCACCAGAGGTCACTCGCTCACCATATGGACTCTTGCACTACACTACTGTTGCACTTCACCAGACTACAATTCCCATCATCCATTGCACTGATGACACACAGCTGATTGCACTAATCACATGCTCACACCTGAGAACTATCACACAATCACACACCCTACATAACCATGGATTTCCCTTCATAGTTTTGCTAGCTGCCTTACTGTGCCATTCTGTGTTTTTGTTCTGTTCCAGTATTATTCTGCGCTTATCACTCCCCTAGTGTTAGCTGCTATACAGAACCTGTTTGTTGTTTTCTAGTCTGTGTTCCCTGTATGTACCCCTGTCTCACTGTTCGGACTCTGTTTATGCCTCGCCTGGATTATTGCTCTTGTACCTGCCTGGATTATCTCTCTTTGCCTTGCCCTATTGGATACTGTTCGCCGATCGAAGACCCACGCTTGTCCTAGGAATACTTTGTCTTGCCCGTGTAATACCTGTTAGCCACTGTTGGAACCATGCCTGTTATGACCACGTCTCTATCTAATAAAAGTCTGCAAATGGATCCGCATGCCTCACGTCTCGTCGGCTCCATTACAGCAATATTGCAATGTTGGTCTTTCAGAGCTACAAAGTTGCCTTTATGAAGATAGATATTGTGGTGGATGTAATCTGTTTTCAGTCCCTACATTTTTTCACATATCACTTATACATATAATATTGCAGGTCAATATTATTACTTATTTGGAAAATGCCTACATTTCTTCCTAAAGTATTAGCAATGTTCAGTAGTTAGTAAGAAGTGAGCTTGTTATATGACTTTAGCAAACTATGACATTCAGTATTTTTTATATATTGCACAAATTCTTGCTGCGATACATTCACGCTCCAGCTGCTGTTATATGCAAATTTTACATTTACATTTAGCAGACGCTTTTATCTAAAATTACTTACAAATGAACATCACAAACACTTTATCATGCAAGAACCAACACATCCCGCTATGCCAAGTTTCAAGAGTAAACTGGAGCAGTGTAGAAGAAAGCAAGCAGAAGAGTAATCTACTTAACCATATTTTGGGGACAGATCTGTACCCAAAAGTGAGGTAAATCGGACAAGACCTTTGGGGGCATCCTCATTTGTAAAAATGGTATAAAACTGCAGTGTATAGGTTAGGGTTTAGGTTAGGTTTAAATTGTGCTACCATGGGAATTTGAGGGATAAAAATGAACTGAGTTAATGACCACAGATAACTGACACTTGTTATATTGATATAACTGATAATTGACAATTGTTAAATTGATTGACAGCACAGGGTGCAAATCTAAATGTGCTTAACTAATTTTCACAAAAAAGAGGCGCAGACTGACACGTGGTCAACCCTGCTTGTCTCCTCTGTGAAACCATCCATATTTCATCAGCTTTAATGCCAGCAGACAGCATCCTGCCTTTAATATTAGCATTTAATCCCAGTGTGTCTCCTACAGAGCTTTCTGTAGAAAGAATTTAACAGACACTCTTTACCACTCTTAAAACTCTCAGAAGAAAAAAGGGGAGAAAAGGAAGGAAGTTTGAACTTCAAATCAGATGACAGAGACGAAAGGCCCCCTGGGTTGTATTTCCATTCTGAGAATTATTTGAGAGACGAAAAAAAAGAAAGCTCAAAGAGGAAAAGAATAGCACTCAAATCAACTGCAATATTCTCTATACAGTCATGTCGGCTATACTAAACCTTTTTTCATGAAGGCTGTTTCAGTTCTATAAATACAGGTGTTCTGTGATTTTCTTTGTGTTTTTAATTTAGGGCACTTTGATGTTTATTTTTATGCACTACTGTTCAAAAGTTTGGATCGGCGAATTTTATTTATTTAATTTTTTCTTTTATTTAATTTTTTTAGCTATTCAGCTTTGCCATCCCAATTACATTTTTAGAAAAATACAAAGTAGTTGTTTTAAATGGTAATGTTTAACATATTACTGTATCTTTGGTTGAATAAATACAGTCCTAGTGAGCATAAGAGACTTCTTTTAAAGCATTTAAAATCTGTCTGTCTGTCTGTCTGTAGATAAATAATAATAAGAACTTGATAAAAGAAGTAGATAAAAAATATATATATTTTTTTTAATTCTCTACGAACTTAAAACACAGCATTTACAACCAGGCCCAGCTCCACAGGGGGGCTTAAATCAGCCTAGCCCACCCAATTATCAGATTAGCTTCTAATTATTTTATCTGTATTGGATTACCCTCATAGTTCTGTTTAATTCATTGCTCTTCTGTCACTAGTCACTAATTCAATTGTTTATTTTTCTAATAAAGTGGAATTACTTCTCCATGGGGGAGGAGCCAGATCTTGATCTGTTAATATATTCATGCTTTCCCTTTTCATCATTACTATACAAATTGGCTAGAATAAAAAACACTCACCTTGTAACCTAATACTTGATGGTTTCTTGCAAAGTAATGAATTACTTCAAAGGGGATATTTGTATGTTCTTTTTTTTTTCAGTCTGAAAGGCATTATTATATTTTTCCCCCACACCAACAAAATCCGTGCTGAAGATGAAAGTTGTCCTATGAATTCAAATTTAATTTGTTCAGTCATCCATTAAATCGGTGTGCGTGCTCTCTCTCTCTCTCTCTCTCTCTCTCTCTCTCTCTGTCTCTCTCCCTCTCACTCGGTTGAGGCTGGAGAGCTGGGTGTTAAATTGGAACACCAGGTTTGAATGAGAATGAGAGATAGAGCGCCTAAAACGAGCAACACACAGTGAACTTAAGCAATCAAATTAAAAAAAGTTATTCAGAAATGAGGAATTGAAATGAGGGACAAACCTCTTCCTGATGCATTCTAATCATAAAGGCCCTCCTGGCTGTGACCCACGTAAGAGGGGAGGAAAGGAAGATGGCAGAGGGATGGAAAAAATGGTGCACCGCATGATGCGAAAACAGGAAACACAATCGAGAGACAAATGGCTAGGGGGCAGGGGTGAATAATTCACAAGAAAAGCTGTACGAAAAGTAGAAAGTATGACTCCTCTAAACTCTTCAAAGAAGAAAGAGAAATTAAAACAGACAGAAGATTGAGAACTGAGAGAGTATTTCTTAATTTTCACTAAAATGTTGTACTCGGTCAGCAGTTTTTAGGAGCTCATCACCCAAAACCAGTAGAAGTAAGCAAATGAAGACTAATTAAGTGCTTGCTGCCGTTTGCGCAAAGAACCACCAGTAAACGATCTAATAATTAACCTTTCAAAGATTACTTCCATCCTGCCATGTAAATAATATCTCAAAGAGCAACTCGCTCGAGACAATTAGGCATAGTTCAGTTGGCATTAATCAAGAAAAAATGGCAGGCAATTTTTTTTTTCCTTTTTACTTTTTTTTTTCATTATGATCTGCATTCACTTTGAATGTCATTGCCAGGGAGTGCTAGTAGCCTAACCCTTTGAGCTCTTTTAATGGAAATTTGAACGCTTGTTCTATAAGAAGTTATTTATTTCTTAATCAGTGTCTCACTTTTTAAAATTAACTTGCTTTGTAGGCATATTCTGGTTCCATGTAGGCAATTGTGGTTTAGCAACCCTTTCATAGTCGCCTCATGGCATTTGAAATCAAATGTACTTTTAATACTAACTCCGGGGACTTTCTTTCATGGCGCAGGGTTTGAGCCAGTAAGCTAAGCTGTGAAGTGGCAACATGATTAATCATGGCATAAATGTGGTGAGATGACAGAACATTTGCTAACACAATCCTGACTGAGGCAGATAAACCTCTTTGCTTTTCTGTTGCCGCATACCAGCCTGCCTTTTGTAACTAATACTATCTTCAGTGAACTGATTCTCAGCTTAAATAAGGCTAGTGTCACATGTAGATGTGTCATTGTACTGACAGCAAGAGAAGCATTGTCATTTAAATCTAAAATGTTATACCATTGCTCATTTTAATGGCTGCTTAATGTTGTCAGGTTAATAAATAAATGACTTGCTATACATTATTACTAATGAAAGAGATTGTGAACTATAACTTCTGCAACATCCACGTGTGAAATAAATCTAAATGTCAGTTGAGTACCTGTATGACACCTGTGCTTAAATTAATCTTTGCATGGTTATTTTTAAAAATCCTCAGACACTGACAGTGTATAGCCTATTAGTAGAGCCTGCCACAATATAGAGCTCATTAGCACAGGGTCAGAGCAAACCAAATAACCTTTGCTCTTCCATTCCAAAACTGAGGGAGCTGCTTCTGCCTATACATAAGCAGCCTATTTATTGAAGTATAACCTCATAAGAGACTGATTTGGAACATACATATCATTCTGATATGCTGATTTACCACTCAGAAACATTTCTTATTGCAGTTGAAAACAGTTGTGCTGCTAAATATTTTTGTGGAAACCACTATACTTTTTTCGCGAATTTGCTGAATAAAAGAATTCATTCGTTTAAAAAAAAAAGGGAACTCTTTATTTAAGGACCAATTCTCATTATTAATGATCACACACGGTTTGGAGTAAAATAGTCAGATCTTGTATATCATCTTGGAGTTTGTCGTAGTGCTTTATGGGATTGCCACCAATGTGAAGGATAAATGCAGCGCCTCCAATAATTCAGCTAAAAGAAGATATATTAGAAGGCAGCATGATTAAGTTGCCTACATTTTGGCACAGATGTCACATCGAGAGTGTGACTATGATGCCTTAAAATACTGTCTACAGAGGCAGCTCATTAGGTTGTAGAACACAACTTGTATTTCTCTCTCTCTCTCTAGTTTCCTCTCACACTGTAGTACTGGAGCTGTTATTGTTTATGATTCATGGCACATTGTTTCTCCCCCAAAATAAGTCTTTTTCTACATGATGCACAAGTATTGTGAAAACAAAAACAAGAGATGCAGAGAAGAGAGAGAGAGTTGAAAAAGAAAAGTAGGCATGAAAAACTGTAGAGCTGTGGATGGGGAAGAGCAGGGAAATAAAGAATATTGTACACAGAGAGAGGTGGAAGCAGAAGAACAGAGAGAGATATATAATAAAAACAGAAGCAGAGTCAGAGGAGCATCGTTAGAGAGACAAAGAGACATGGAGGGGTTATTTGTTTCTCTCTTTTGTTTGCTCAACTGCTCTGAATAGGAATGGACTTACCGTCCCTCTGAGAGGAAGCTTGGATGTGCTTGCAGGGACGTGCTGGCCAACTCTGTTCCTTCTTTTATCTTGTTCCCCCAGAATGAAAGATGTGTGCACTCACCTCCACACGCCAGGCCGTCACACCGGGCGCAAAACCCATTAACACGGACAGAACAAGGGTCAACAGGCCGGCCACTGATAAGGATGACCAAACTCTATTGCTTTCACACTGACACACAAATGCATGGTCAAACCAAAACACACACTTGACAAGACACACAGTTGCACACATACATGGTAAAAAAAAAAAAAAAGATAGAAAAGGGAAGCTCTGTTGTTTCTATCTCATTATTTCTACTTCTGTCTGTATCACATGCACATGAATACATAGAGGTGCTAGCTTTGTTTTCCTTGAAGTTTACTTCAACACAAGAATTATGAAAAAAGTTGCTCGGTGCTCTATTTTCCATGACCAGAGACCAACCCCCTCACCAATGCTGCATCTAAATTTTGAATTTACTTCCAGACCGTTAATAAAGTACATTCTGAAATTATGCTTGTGTGTAGTATATAATGTGGAACTTTTGGTGCTTTTGGCAGTGTGGGCAGGTGCCAAATCCTGCTGGAAAATGAAGTCAGCAGAAGGAAGCATGAAGTGCTCCAAAATTTCTTGGTAAATGGGTGCAGTGACTTTGGTTTTCAAAAAACACAATGGACCAACATTGTACCCCAAATCATCACAGACTGTGGAAACTTAACATTGGACTTCAAGCAACTTGGGCTATGAGCTCCTCCACCCTTCCTCCAGACTCTAGGACTTTGGTTTCCAAATGAAATTCAAAACTTGCTCTCATCTGAAAAGAGGACTTTGGACCACTGGGCAACAGTCCAGTTCTTCTTCTCCTTAGACCAGGTAAGACGCCTCAGACGTTGTCTGTGGTTCAGGAGTGGCTTAACAAGAGGAATACGACAACTGTAGCCAAATTCCTTGACACGTCTGTGTGGTGGCTCTTGATGTCTTGACCTCAGTCTCAGTCCATTCCTTGTGAATTTCACCCAAATTCTTGAATCGATTTTGCTTGACAATCCTCATAAGGCTGCAGTTCTCTCGGTTGGTTGTGCATCTTTTTCTTCCACACTTTTCCCTTCCACTCAACTTTCTGTTAACATGCTTGGATACAGCACTCTGTGAACAGCCAGCTTCTTTGGCAATGAATGTTTGTGGCTTACCCTCCTTGTGAAGGGTGTCAATGATTGTCTTCTGGACAACTGTCAGATCAGCAGTCTTCCCCATGATTGTGTAGCCTAGTGAACCAAACTGAGACCATTTTGAAGGCTCAGGAAACCTTTGCAGATGTTTGAGTTTATTAGCTGATTGGCATGTCACCATATTCTAATTTGTTGAGATAGTGAATTGGTGGGTTTTTGTTAAATGTGAGCCAAAATCATCACAATTAAAAGAACCAAAGACTTAAACTACTTCAGTCTGTGTGCTTTGAATTTATTTAATACACGAGTTTCACAATTTGAGTTGAATTACTGAAATAAATGAACTTTTCCACGACATTCTAATTTATTGAGATGCACCTGTATATTCTAAAGATCATTCTGAAAATATTGTGATCATTCATAATTTTTTGTTTTGTTTTGTTTTTGTTTTTGTTTTTTTACACCTTTAAAGCAGTTTAAAGCAGTAAGTTGTAAATATTCTTCAGGTAGATTTTAATTTGCTTTACTACATTGATAAAATTGGATTGACTACATAAAATACAATTATTTAATTCTGAATGTCTTTATACAGCATTTACACAGTAGAACTGGGTCTTAATACACTACCGATTAAAAGTTTGTAATTATTATTATTATTATTATTATTTGTTTGTTTGTTTGTTTTTTCAAAAAAGTACTTTTATTTGATTTTTTTTTTAAAAAGTGTTTTAATATATTTTCAGTTGTAATACATTCGGTACCCAAACCTTATATTGTATAAGTAATATTGTGACACATTTCAATTTAAAATAACATTTTGTGTTTTAATATATTTTCAGTTTTTTTTCTGTTATGACAAAGTTGGTACTCTAGTTTTAGTGTCACATGATCCTTCAGAAATTTGAAAGAGAAATCTTTTGTAACATACGTACAGCATATTTGTAACATAAATGCCTTATCACATGCTGTAATGCCTTCACTGTTGTTTTTGATTACTTTAATGCATCCTTGTTGAATAAAAGTATTGATTAACATATAACAGTAGTGTCTTAGACGGATTAACCATATGGGCAAATGCCCAGGGGCAACATGCAAACTTCACGCCAAAAAAAAAAAAAAAAATGTTTTTTTCTCACTAAGACAAGCAGTGCATTCACAAAAGTCTTTTTAGCCATGGTCTAATATCAGTGTATTCACAATCTATCATGGGATTCACGCATACTATTATATAGGCGTAAAATAAAAACCTGCTGCTTATACTGTATATCTGAAATCCCACAATAGATGCATGCATGGAAAGACAGATTACGGCAGGGGTTCTTGCATCCCATTCACAGAAGTGAAACCACTTTGCTTATGGATGTGTGAATCTCATACAGAGCATCATAAGAAGTATAGTGCAAAGTGTAGACAAGTGAGTGATTAGCTTTATTTTCAGATCAAAACTTCACAAAATATGTAGCTACAGAACATGTTTATTGGAAACGACCATTGTCCCTTCCAAAAAACAAGACATATTTGTCTACCTTTTTACCTTTCTTTGAAGAAACTAAAGCATTTGAAAATTATTTAGTACATTAAATATGAGTGAATGAGCTGAAAACAAATCACTCAGAAAGGACTGTCTGCATGTTCTTTGTTGGCCATGAGTCTGAAGTGGTAAATGGCTAGGGTTTTAAGAATGTTGATGACCAGTTTGCACTGCAGTGCACTGCAATCAAAATCTAGAAAAAAAAAAAAACACATAACAGATTTTAGTGGTCAGTTTATCATTATTGGCTTGGATCTTGACATGTTGTGGTCAGTTTGCAGTTGTGCAGATTTAGTTTTTATAATGATTAATTATAGCTGTATATTCTGTTCAAATGTATATCTTGGTTATTAAATTAAACAAATGGCTATTAAATTATATACAGTTGTATTATATATACCTATAACAGTTCACTGGTTCTTAAATTTATTATATTTAGCTGTTTACATGTTCAGATCTTAGAACAGTTATATAACAGTTGGCTCACAATTTATCAGAGTGCACTGTAAAAAGTTGCAACTTGCATTTTTAAGATTTTTTTTTTTATACTTTCTAGGACTGGGTGACAGCTACTGATATCCTCATCTCTCTGGACAGACTGAACACTTTCGGAGACGAGTTCTTCAAAGATCCCAAAGTGCTTCGTTCATATTTTTATGCCATTTCTGATTTCTCCGTGGGGGGCAGGTAAATGAAAACACAACTACACTGTAAAGAAATTTCACCTATTTCAACTTAAAAACTTAAGTTTTGTGGCTGCCTTAAATTTTTAAGTATAAACAAATTACAAATACAAGTCATTTCAACTAACTTTTTTAAAATCCTGACTGGCGCTGAATTGCTCTCTGTAAGTTGATTGGACTTTTCAGTATTAGTTGTTTCAACTAATGTCAAGTTAATAAAAGTAATTACTTACTAAAGTGCAGTATGTTCATTTGTTCTGAGAAGTGGTATCAACTTAGGCATTTTATTTAAATGGAGATTTAACATCCATTTTCTAGTTATGATAATGTAAACTTTTAATTCTTTTAGACATACAGATTAAAAAAATACTACCACCATTGTTAGAAGGAACATTTCAATTATATTTTATTTGCTGAGACAAGCTTGAAAAAAAAAATGAGCATCCGTGACTGAACATAAGATGTACACGACATATTTAATTTGATAATTTAAAATACCATAATTAATGAAAGTAGGTATACCTGACTAAGATTAATAAAGCAATTTTATTTCATCAACTTGCATTTCTTTTCATTATGATATATATATACATAACATACTAGAATAGTAATACATAGGCTATGACAGAAAGGGACAGAATAAAGCAACTTTCATAAACAGTCATGAAAATGTCACAACATATCTGGAAAAAACTTGCGAAATATTAGAAACTCATACATATCACTTACTACAAGTGAACATACTATAAAAAAGCAGAATAAAGCAACTTTCATAAACAGTCATAAAAATGTCATAACGTATAAAACATATCTTGTCCAACATTGTCCATGGCTACATTAGAAGGAAATCTGAAACACTTGAGAGCTTGATGACTGTTTTAGAAGCTGGAGTTCTACAAGCTGTTCTTCTGGAGCTTGTTTCTTAACCTATGTACTTTTGCAGAAGTTTGGTCGAGTTTGATCTTCATCACCACTTTCTGTAAAAACTCAAAAGAGTACTTCATAGCTGTTGGGTACTCGAGGTTCACACAATAGATGATTCCCATGAGCATGGCAAAGCAGCATGGTATGTCGTTGGGATTGTATAATACAATATTCTCTGTTACTCTACATACACTATACAATGTTAAATGCTGAAACACTTTATTTGCTTCAAATGTTGAAATGGTATAATCAAATTTAAATAAAAAAAAACTGCTCATGCTACATGTGTGTAGCATCTTTGTTTGCATTATGATTAAAATGCAGTGGTTAATTCTAATTTCAAACTGCATTTTTTAAATTATTAGGCGAAATATGTTTATTTGTTGTAGTAGCAGCAACTGCAAAAACAGTTTCATGCCCAGGAAAAAAAATATTTATGGCCGGTAAATTTTCTCAAATCACCAGAATATTTAGTTTGTATCGTGATTAAAATGGCAAATGTGGCAACAGGTTAATTTTAGGCCCTGCTTGCAAGTGTAGAAATTAGGACAAAAGTATTGTAATTTCTCCACTTTATAGTAAGGTAAAACTCAAGTACAAGTCATTTCACCAGCTTTTTTCTTTGTTTATTTTGCACACTGAACTTGTGTTTTTGTCACATACCCTTATGTGTTTTGTCCGACATTAGAACGCCGGGCCACATTTGAGGCAGTGCATCTCATTACGTTTTATGACCTTACAGGATATTAAGTTTACAGTAGCTATGTGGAATCTCAGTTTTTTTTTTTTTTTTCTGTCATTTGGTGAAAATGTCATGTTATGAGACAAAGAGCTATGCACCAAAACCCCCCACAGCTACCTTTGTGTAATGCTCAAAATGGCAGTAGCCCGTCATTGCAGGACAAAGATCCAGGGGGCTAGGTTGGATCTATGTCCAGGGGGTGGAGATTGGTAGGTTTAGGGGTGGAGATGGGTGGGTTTAGGGATCAGGGGGTGGAGACAGGTAGGTTTAGGTAAATGTAAGGTGGGAGGAGTTGGATCTAGATCCAACCACACCCCCTGGATCTTGTGTTCTGCAGTGAGAACCGTCTCCAGTAGTCTGCTGACAATCCATTTCAAATACAGCGTGTAACTTACTGATATTAACCACGACAGTCACAAATGAAAAAGGTTAATATATGGTGTCTTAAAACATATTACGGTGCTTCATATGTTCATCTAGTTCGAATGCAAAGAATCGTCTTTACTGACAAAACCGGCAATGTATTAGCTAATGCGTCGTCAAGCACTAGATAGTTAACTTACATTACTCTAACATGTACGGTTCATTACAATGTTAAAATTAAGTTAGATACTAAAACTAAACACCTTACTAGTTTTTACTCAGTAAGTCTCACGTTGAATGTGTTCATTCGCCAGCCCAAGGGCAACTTCCAAGTTCATGAGTTGTTTGACTGAGATTCTTCCGCCTTTAAGTTAGTTCGCTATAGTCTGCGTGTGTATCCTTGTTTGGTGTTGCACTGAGAATTCTTCATGTATTAAAAATAGTCTAATGATTAGATTTGCTTTATAAGCTTTTTGTTGTTGTTGTTGCTGGTAATGGAAAGGACTCTGATATTGAATTTATATTGAAATTTGACTCCTGCGCATTAATCATTGTTCAGAGATCTGGCAGTTAGTGCCAATAAGGTAGAACTTAAAATGTTAAGTTCATTGAACTTAATTGGGTTCCTTGAATTTCATTAACATTAATCTGACTTAAAAAATCAAGTTGAATATCATATAGCTTATAATAAAAAGTTGAAATTGCTCAAATTATTTTTATGAGTTAAAGTAACTTAAAAACATATGCTGTTATGACTTTTTCATCATATCATTTTTTACAGTGGATGTGCCATTCAGCTGTCACCGATGTTTTGTTGGCAGATGTATACTGACAAAGAGAAAAGGAAAGGGAGCAAATGAAGGAAAATGGCAATAGAGGGAGTGATGAATAGGACAATTAGAAAGAGAAAGAGCTAAAAATATCAAGGGGAACTGGGCTTTAGTAAGAGAGAGAAAGAGAGAGAGTTTTGCCAGCCATGTGATCTGCATTCTACATCATCAGTGTATTTGTAATATAAACAGGATGTGGAAGAGACAGTGTTTGCGTATTTGTGTTTGTCACCATCTGTATATTGTTTGTGTCTGTGTTTGAGTTTGTGCATGTCTGATTTTTTTTTTTTTTTTTTTTTGGTCAACAGCTCACATATCAAAGCGTCTTTTTAACATTTCTCTGATTATTTGGTCTTACAATAAACTGCACAAACATGCTAATGCTACAGTTGTTATCAGGCCAAGTTGGTAAAAATACACATCACTTGCTAATCTAATTTCCTGCCAAATTTATGGCAATAATAATAAATGCATTGTCTACACTGTGGTCAGTATGCATTTCTACGATATGCATATCTGACGATATTAATCAACTCTGCCATTTCATATTTTCTTTTAAAGTCCCTGTAGCATATCGTAATTTGCTTTGTGTTTTGGTGTCATTTGGTTTTAAATTCCACCATCTGGCTCATTTGTTCCTCCCGTCCCAGTATGCCATATCCTGAGTTTTTTTAGGCAAAGGGATTTTTTTATGAGTGTCTACAGAGACAATGAGCCTTAAAAGTATGCTAATGTTCTCTCAACTGTTTTGCAGGTGCAAGTGTAATGGCCATGCCAGTGACTGCTTCACCAATGAGGAGGGACGTTTGGTGTGTGCTTGTGAGCACAACACTGCAGGGGTCGACTGTCAGCGCTGTGCCCCTTTCTACCAGGACCGGCCATGGGCACGGGCCACCGCCGATTCAGCCAACCAGTGTGTGAGTGAGTATGGCCTGAGTCTTTATCTGTTTGACTGGATTCACCCTCAACCTGAAAACCCCACACTCAGAATTTGATAGAGACAATGGCGATAAATAAACAACATTTGGAGAATTTTTTTTTTTTTTTTTTAATTTAAAAAAATATATATATGCAAAGCAAAACATGTAATATTAAGCTTTTTATATAATGTTCCTCATTAATTCTGTTAAAAGTTAAAAGTTTTATCATCTGGTTCATAAATGTATTGACATCTCAACCCATTGAGATTATCATAAAGTAAAAGAGCTGAAAAAATGCATTAGGCCCCAAATAAATTTTACATTACATGATTAATTTAATGTTTTTCATTTTACTAGTTAATAATAAATGATTTTTAATCCATTTTCTGTGTTTTGAAGTAACATATGTAAATTTAAATCAGTCAGAAGGAGCTGAAGTTTTAACTGAAGGCTCATCTGCACATCCGTGCATTGTGTTTGGAGTATCTGAGAAATGGAAATTAAGTAACAGTGAATTTAGCTTCTATGAGTCTCCACATCTGCATTATATATTTAATGCTTTAAACTTCATTAAACATGAAATACTATTGGAGACTGCAGAGTTTTACTTTCTCAAATTAACTTTCAAATGAAGTTGTTTAAAAAGTGAATTTGTTGCCTCTTGCGCATTGACTGTGATTTAATTTGTTTAGTTACTCAGTGTAACTGAGCTGATTTAATGAAAACAAATAATTAGAATGTGGTAAGTTCTCTATTTAAAAGGACTGTAGATCAATTTCTTGCAACCATGTACCTTAAAAGAAGTCTGTAAAAAAAAAAAAAAAGTTAGCTTTGCATGTTGTACAGTACAATTTCACCTCCGTATGAAGTTACCGGTATCATAGTGATATCTTGGAAAGATCACATTTCTTTCGCTCACTTAGCTGTACTGTATTTACAGCACAATCTTACAACAAGATGCTCACAGCAGTCAGTAATTCAATCAAACAACACATCATTAGCCTTTCAGCACAATACCTAAGTTGTGTTTGTGTAATATGCATGTGTGCTGTCATGCGTCTCTGGTAAATACTTTAGGGGGATGCTGTAATTGGCTATTCTGACAAACCCATAAGGCGACAAAAGCCATGTTAATTATTTTCATTCTGTATTCCACTAAGCTCCACGTTCCTTTAATTAACTCTCTGTTTCAGTGGTCAACAGATGGGTTTCTGTTGGTAATTGTTGTTCCTTCTCATCAAAGTGGATTTAATGAATAAACAGGTTTCTGGTTGCAAAAGCAGCACTATCTGTTGGTGAGGAGGTGGAGTCAACCGCCGATGCATTCTGTGCATGGTTGCTTCTCAAAGTTTTTCGTCACAGACTCTGCCAAGTTTATCATTTGCATGGCAGACTCTGAAAGCTTCCACCATATGCCTCTCTTGTAATGCTTCAAACAGATGGACAAAGGACATCTTTTTTACCCTCCAATCTGAAAGTGTGTGAGAAAAGACGAAAATCTAGCTTGCAAACAGCACAAAATCCTTGTTTTCCTTGTTCTCAAATGGTTTGTTGCTGTTTGTTACCATGGTTTTCTTTATATATGCAATGGAAATTCTTTGTTAAATTGCAATGCTCTACTCTGCATGGCTAAAAATTAGAAGAGTAATTAGGACTATCTAGAAATGTTTATTTATTATGTCCACACTTATCTTAAATGTGCATATTTACTAAACATGTTGCAACTATGTGAAACCAATCTGTCTGTTTTGATGTCTTTGAACACAGTAGTTTAACAGTAATATGCATTTTTCTCTCTATTTTTTCTCTAGTGGTACTGAACAGAATTGCAAAAATAATAATTTGAGAGGTTTTCAAACAGGTTTCCTGAACTCTGTCAGTCGGTCGTTGTTCAACAAACATGAAGTCCTGCCCCAGATTCACACCACTGGTTGAATTAATAAATACTTTTATATGCGTAGTTATAATGGAGTTCCTGCAGGTTTTTGTGTGTAGCTGTGTTATTCTTTGTCTGTCTGTCTGTCCATGTATGCATGATACATATGAACAATCAAATATTTTGTGCATGTAATTCATTGTGTTTTGAAGCATGCACTCAACGCCAAGGGCATTGTAGTCCGATTAACATGTATGCTAGATGAAGCAAAGCTTCAATCACATTATCTAGATTTGTTAATCCCAAAAAAATTCAGTCAGACTAAAGCATTCACATGACATTTGTATAAATACAAATTACTGTTTTATTCCAGATGTTTTATTCCAAGATGTTTAACGTGCATGTATTGTAAGCACTCCTAATGTTTCTGTTTATGGCCAAAAAGCTGTTTCAGTAGCACCAAAGAGCCACATATTGTACACTACCATTCAAAAGTTTGCTTTTGGTGCAGTTTTGGTTTTGGAAGGTTTTTTTTTTTTTTTTTTAAGTAAAAGTAAAAATCGGTCACACTTTATATTAGATGGCCTTAACTACTATGTACTTGCATCAAAAAATAAGTACAATGTACCTATTGTGTTCATATTGTATTGCAAAACACATTTGCTGCTATTGCGGTGGGATATGGGTAAGGTTAGGGGCAGGTTTGGTGGTATGGGTAGGTTTAAGGGTGGGATAAGGTGTAAGGGATAGGTCAACAGTGTAATTTTAAATGTAATTACAGAAATTAATTACAGATGTAATTACATAAAGGCATTTTTTAAAATATAAGTACAATGTAAACACATGTATGTACACAAAAAGTGTGTCGTACCAAATGATTAATTTAAATGTAAGTACATAGTAGTTAAAGCCACCTAATATAAAGTGGGACCCTATTTTCTATTTCAGTTTATTTTAAAATATAACATATTCTTATGATGGCAAAGCTGAATTTTTGGAATTAGTCTTAGTCTTAGTCTTCGGTGTCACATGATATTTTAATATGCTTATTTGCTCCTCAAGAAATACTTCTTATCACAGTTAAAAACAGTTGTGTTTTCTGCTTATTTATTTTATTTTATTTTTTTTTGGAAACCATGATACATTTTTTTTTCAGGATTACTTGAATAGAAAGAACAGCATTACAATGTAACAGTCTTTACTGTCACTTTAAATCAATGTAATGCATCTTTGCAGAATTACAGTATTAATTCCTTTACAAAACCCTTTTGGAATGCTAGTTTATATTTTAGAGAAACCTTTGAAAAATGTGTTTACTTATAGTTGTCTGTGCTCATTAAGAAATTATTTAAATGTAAAAGATATTGAGATTTAATTCATTTGAATAAGCATTTCTGCCTTTCCTTGGCACATTTCCTTTATTGTAATAACATGCATTCCTTTTTTCAGTGGCAGCTCGAGAAACTGTGTCCCATTAGAAAGTGATAATGTGATGGTTATTGCAGAGTCAATAGACTGATGGAGCTGTAATAAAACGAGTAATGTCCCACAATGCCCCCCTAGGTAGCGGGGTGCATAAAAAGCTGACTTTGTGCGTTCTGGTTCGATGATATGTTGAGAAGAAGGGGCCTTTGGCAGGGGAGCTTATTAGGTAGTGTGTGTGATCTAAAGCCTATTGAAACTGAACACGCTGGTGTGAATTTGACCGAAAGCTTTAGAAGAACATCAACTGTCATTTTTAATCAGTTTTATTTGTTTTTCTTCTTGTTTTGTCTGTTTTTTTCTCTCTGTTTCATCCTTATACGTCCCTCTGCTTCTTTCACTTGTTTCTCAGGGTGTAACTGCAGTGGTCTTGCTGATGAATGTGTGTTTGATGCAGAGCAGTACCGCAGCACAGGAAGTGGGGGGCGCTGTGTTGGCTGCAGGGAAAACACAGCTGGCCCTCACTGTGAGAGATGCAGAGAGAACTTCTTTAGATCCTTACCGCAGCGGACCTGCCAAAACTGTAATTGTAATGCAATGGGTGAGTTATACACACATACTCAACAAACCAATTGTGCATCGGTCACACTCATTCACACTTTCACTACTATCTTCTATCAGCCCATGTAATCAGTCTTGAATCTCTTACATTCATGCAAATGAACATATATGCATACAAATATACAGCTCTGAAGTGACTACAGCTAAGAAAAGTCTCACACACACAAATTCAAACATGGGTTTTCTTTTTATTATAGTTAATATTAATAAAGTGCAAGACTGCAGGTGATTTAAAAAAAGGCTTATTTAAAATATATCAAATATGCTGCCTATTGGTGTAATATTTAAATATTAATTTGCATTCGGATATTGCAATATTAATGGATTTAAATTCCCAGAATGCCAGGGAAAAAATCGTGCACTTTTAAAATGATTTGTTGCTGTTTAATACACGCTAATTGTGTTGGTCTTGTATCTGAAATATCTGATTTTGCTTCAGGTGGCAAAATGTGTGTACAAGATATGTTAAAATTAGCATTTATTAACCTTTTTTGGATGAATTTTTAGATAAGGAAATGACTCTTTAATGCAACTGAAACTATCCATGTACTCATTAAAAAACCCAAAGGCTATGAAAGTCTGTCAAAACCTCTTCTCGCTCTCTCTGTCTCTCTTCAGGGTCTGTGAGTTTGCAGTGTGATGCAGAGGGAGTGTGTATGTGCTGGCCAGGTGTGTCTGGTGTGAAGTGTGACATTTGCAAGACCGGTTTCCATTCTCTCGGCCCTGCCGGATGCAGGTAATGAGAGCAAGAACTTCCCTACCAAGAATTTGTCTAATAAGAAAAACATTTAATTCTTGCATGAAGAATTCTGCAGAAATGTCTGATTAGTACATTTGAAAACTCATGCAGAGCAGAATTAGGCCAATATACTTCATGCTCACCTTTGGAACAAAACAATACTGTGAATCAAATTCAATTTAATCAAAGTACACCACAAATAAAACAATTATATCATCTTTTTGGAGACCTTTAATGCATTTCTAGCCCTAAAAAGACAGTACACCATTGCAGACTATCTTGACGAGATATAAAACCAGCAGACACAGGAAAACATGTCTTCTACAAGAGGAAAGATTCTGTCTAAATTTTGTACTATATCATATCAAAAGGAAAATATATAAAAACATTTTAATACCATAGTGCTTGTTTGTAAAAGTATGTGGAAACAGTTTCTTTTATAACATTATAAATATATTTACTGACATTTTTGATAAGTGTAATGCATCTATGCTGAATACAAATATTAATTTATTTCAGGAAAAAAAAAATCGGTAACACTTTCTATGAAGCCTGTATCTATAATACATTATAAAAGTATTCTTAAGGCATTATAATGAATGCATAATGCAATATAAATAACTTTATAATATCATCTCATGAATATTCATAAGAACAGTTTTAATGTATTATAATAGTTACTTATTTGTGGTTATAGCTTTTAAGAGTGTGATGATTTATGAAACACAATGAACATGATCCATCCGCTTAAATTACAATGGATTATATTTCTCATAGCTATAATGTATAAGTCTCATATCTTGCCACGTTACTTATGTTACTTTACTTAAAGCAGACAAAGACCACTTATAAGTAATAATAACAATAATATTTTTTTTTTCTCTCAAAAAGCCATAAGATCATAAATCAGATCAGATGAATGTGTAATATGACACATTTGCTTTGAACAATTTATATATATATATATATATATATATATATATATATATATATATATATGTATATATGTATGTGTGTGTGTGTGTGTGTGTGTGTGTGTGTGTGTGTGTGTGTGTGTGTGTGTGTGTGTGTGTGTGTGTGTGTGTGTGATATCAGTTTGATTATTTTGAAGGCCTTCTCTACAACTACATGTCAACTAGCAGTCATGAGAGTATTAGTAGTGTGTCTGCTGAATATACTGTATGCTAACACTTTATTTTGATGGTTCCTCAGCAGAAAGACTTTGCAAGTATGTGAACTTTCTGCCTACCCTACCTAAGTCTACTAATACAATTAGTTTTTTATATATATATATATATATATATACACCATGTTCATCTTGACATTGTTTATTTAAGATCTGCACAGTACCTTACTGCATCTCTTGAGTGCAATGTTTATATATATATATATATATATATATATATATATATATATATATATATATATATATATATATATATATATATATATATATATATATATATATTTATATATCTATATAACATTGCACTCAAGAGATGTAGTAAGGTACTGTGCAGATCTTAAATAAACAATGTCAAGCTGAACATGGTGTTCGTTGTGTGTTAATAATCATACTCTACTCTTAAAAGTTATAACCACAAATACGTAAGTACTATAATGTATTATAATTGTTGTTATGATTATTCATGAGATTTTATGACTCATTATAAGGTTTTTTATAATGCATTATGCATTCATTATAATGCCTTAAGAATACCATCATAATGTATTATAAATACGGGCTTCATAGAAAGTGTTACCAATCTCCCTTAATATGTGTTATCTTTTCCATTGATATATTTGTTACCATTTCCTTCAGCCAGCTTCCTATATTTGGTGCACAAATATTTTTTCAGGTATATATTTGGTGCAAAAATGACTTTTTCAAGCTGTTTTACTTGAAGAATACATATATTGACAGTGGAATGACAAAACCAATGATCTTCTCTATCATTCTTTTCACACCTTTCCAAAAATTCTTGGCTTCTTCGCACTTCTATATACAATGGTATAGCGTACCTTTAAGCTCACTGCATCTTAAGCAAGTGTCAGGGACATCCATCTGAATATCCTCCTTTAGACCCGATCTCCAGGCTTCCAACTTACAGTCTGAAGAGTCGTTTGATCCTGACACCAGTTTATTGTATAATGATGAAATTAAACCTTTTACTAAACCAATTCCTTTCCATTTTCCTTTCCAAAATAGACAATGATGGTATTAGCAAGGGAATTATTTTGTGATTTGAGTATGAAATTTCTTATTTGTAAATATTTGGTAACACTTTAGAATAGGGAACACTTATTAACTATTAACTACGACTTTTCCCTCAATAAATTCCTAATTTGCTGCTTATTAATAGTTATTAAGGTAGTTGTTACGTTTAGGTATTGGGTAGGATTAGGGATGTAGAATAAGGTCATGTAGAATAAGGCATTAATATGTGCTTAATTACTGCTAATAAATGGCTAATATTCTATTAATATGCATGCTAATTAGCAACTAGTTAAGAGACCTTAAAATAAAGTGTTACCAAATATTTAAATAAATGTTTTGTTAACTACACTATTTCCTCAAATAACATTGTTATCTTTTCAATGCCCTTGTCAGCCCAAATCTTGAAGCCTGTGTCTAATCTGCCTGGTTTAAACTTTGTATTGCACCTAATCTTTTTTTTTTTTCACATAATACCATACAGCAATCATTTTTATAACTATAGGGTTAGAAACATTTTATTTAAAGATCTTTCAATTCTGATGAATATAAACATACATTTAGAGGCAGGCCAGATTTGATGGCAGATGATTTCATATCTACCCAAGGTGGGCAGCCCTGAAATAAAAAAAAGAAAAAAAGAAAACATATAAAGCAGTCCAATAATTCCAACAAATAAAACAGCTCAATAAAACCAATGTAGATTAGGACACTGTACACCTCCTCTATCATATGACAAATATTAAAATATTAAATGTATTGTTTTAGAGTCTGTTACAGTTGTACTGTTACTTAATTTTGAATCTGTTATTTTAATAATTTTAAGAAAGAAAGAAAGAAAAACATTTCAGTATTGAGCTGCGTACAGATTGTATCCACCTGAGAAGATTTGCACTTTGCATGTGCTCATTCAGTGACGCAAATAACGGTGTAATACAGAAGAAAACACAGGCGAAAGGCAAACGACAAACTAAAATTTTATACACCACTACACTTTCATGTGGCCCATGTGGGTCACTGTTTTTGGGTGCAAATTATTTGGTTCACTGGAGCGAAACTTGAAAGAAAAAAGATTAAATGAGAGAGAAACGAGAGGAGGGAGGTTACTTGTCAGATAGGAGAATTATGGGTAATGGCAAGCCAGGTAAAACCATGGTTTCAGGCCATGTAACAGATCATAGTGAGATAAAAAATAAATAAATAAATAGATTTTACACCCGACAGAGCAGCTCTGACCTGAGGCCGTCAACCAACTGACCTGCACACTACAGGCACATCAGCTGTGGCTCTCTCATTTGTATGTGTGTGTGTGTGTGTGTGTGTGTGTGTGTGTGTGTGTGTTCAAACAGGTTGTGTGAGTGTGACGACAGGGGCAGTGCAGGAGTGTGTTCAGCCGAAGACGGACGCTGCCATTGCAAGACTAATGTGGAGGGTCAGTCCTGCAACAGGTGAACTACTGCTTCTCATCCTTGCATACCATCGTTAATTACTTATTTATTTTGTTACTTAAAGAGATAGTTCATCCAAAAATGAAAATTCTGTCATCATTTACTCACCCTCAAATTGGTCCAAACCTGTATGAATTTCTTTCTTCTACTGAACACAGAAGATATTTTGAAGACACTGGGTAACTAAACAGTTTTTCAGTGTTTCAAACAGAATTATAATTTTTGTGTGAACTATTCCTTTAATAAGCTTCCTATTAGGTCACATCATACACAAATAACTCCAGTTATAATAAATCAATGGAGAAATGCTCATTTGCACTCTTCTCTGCACACTGCAAGCTCAAGAAATAAGCACCACCTTTTTCAGATCTTTATATAAATTGTTTTGATAAATGTGAGGAAACCTGAGCACTCTTCCAGTGTACTGTATATCTGCTTTTTGTGTCTTTATATGTATTATAGGTGTAAACCAGGCTCATTCAACCTCCAATTGGAAAATCCAGATGGCTGTAAAAAATGCTTTTGCTTTGGACACTCCCTCGTCTGTTCGTCCTCCAATCAGTACATGGCAATTAATATTACTTCAGACTTCCTAGAAGGTGATTTATCAAACATTTATACTGTTTTGACATTATTTACATTCTGAATATCAACGTTCACAATTCCCGCCTCCCACTGCAGTCACACTCTTCTTTCCTCACTCACTTTATCAGCACTTTTTGTATTTTTCAGGTAATAGTCGAGATATATAGTGGGGTCCAAAAGAACTGAGAACACATCAAAAATCAGATTTTAGGTTTTGGACTTTTTAACATTTTAAATAAGAGAAAAAATCTGTGGTGCCAAATTAATTAGAACTATTTCAGATTTTGCACATTTTTTCAGATCATTCAAACTGAATGATCAAACTTGTGACATTGATCGTGTGACTCTCGTGACATTGATCGTGATATAGATGGTCAGTAACACTTTATTTTGATGGTCCCTTTTTAACATTCTGTTGACACTAAGTAATGTTGCAACTACATGCCAACAAACTCTCATAAGAGTATTAGTAGACTGTCTGCTTCATATCTACTAACTCCTTATTGTGTTGGTCTCCCAACAGATATTCTACTGACTATAAGTAACTTTGCAAGAACGTGTCAATCTAACCCTAACTCTACCAGTCAACTAATACACTACTAGCACACTAATGAGAGTTAGTAGAAATGTATGTGCACCATTACTTATAGTCAATAGAATGTGTTAAAGGGACCATCAAAATAAAGTGAAACCAGATGGTCTAGATACTAGATCCAAGATACTCTTTGGATCATCTAAAATTATTTTGGTGAACATGACCATCAGGCTTTGCACAAACATTTTAAGTTAAAAGCAAAAGAGAGACAAACCAAATGCTAACACATTCTGAGTTTAACATTTTAAGATTCCATTTAACATTTTGTTATGCTGATTCAATTTGTAAAGAAAATTTCTGTATTAAACAATAAAAGCACAATGGAAGCACTTTCACCAGTGATCTCAGACTTTGTTGTGTGTACTCTGTGTTCAGATCCAGATGGCTGGAAGGGTGTGTTCACCAGAGGGCACGAACAATCCCTCATCTGGAAGGAGGGAGAAGTCTATCTGTTGCCCTACAGAGAGGAGAATGGCTTCTACAAAGCACCTGGTAGGACAACAAATATACACTTCTTCTTAGAACATGTAGGAGTAGGCCTTCTTTGAAGAGATTTACAGTCTCTGTCATGATTGTTGAATTATATAGTATGCTTCCAATTAGAATATTTTTTATGACAAGGAAAATATCTTCAAGCTAAACCTGTGAAATTGATTTATGTGTTTTACATTTAAGTCTGTTCTTTTCAGAGCGACTCTACTAAGCTGAACCTACCATAGCTTAAGGTTTGACTGCGTGTGGTAGTGTAATTTATTCAAAGCTTTCTTTTTTATGCAAACAAACAAACAGATCATAAACAATGGGCTAGAATTAGCATGCTTGGCCATAAATAGTATTTTATAGAGCAGCCTTTGAAGATAAACCAGCTGTACAGGCCAGTCCAGAGGCTAGTTTTAGTCCAGGTCCCCTGAGTGTAGTGGACAGGGTGAGGGGATTTACTCATCTACACCGCAATTTACCGCCACGGGGAGAAACTTAGCCAGACCAGCTTGGCTGCTCGCTCTGGGAGAAATCCTTTTAATAGCACATCTTCATGTCTCACATAGTTTTTTGGTGGATTACGAGTGGGACATAGACAAATACACCATTACCAACACAACGTTATTGTACTGAATGCTCTTAAAATACACAAATGTGGCTTTTATTTGCAGCATAAATTGAATAGTAAGGTTTCATATGTATCCACAAGGTCCTAATGTGCGTGTTTAGTCTCATCCATCTTTGTTTCCCCACCATCGACTGGCCACAGAGATGCAGTGTTGCCCTTTTTGCAGCACTTGGTGCCGTTTCTCTTATCGCTGCGGCACAGAGCTTGTTTGTGCCGTTCTGGCCGCTCGACTAAAATGCGCCGAGATCTATTGCTCCCTCGATGCGTTTAACGATCTCATTTGCTCTCCTTACCTCTCTCTGTTTTCCTGCTTACTCGCATATCGTCATTCACGTGCATTTCCTTTAGAGTACAGCCACCCTGACAACTGGAACAGCACCCAAGGACTTTTTAGATTATCCTTTTCATGAACGTCACTCCCTGATCTGCGGTGTACTCTTTATTTGGATCTTTAATGCTTTTTACACAGCACCGGTCTCAGTGGAGAAGAAATTTCGATATGAAGGAGGAACATTTTCCTGATTAAGTCTGTCTTGAGTATTGGAAGGATGAGTGTGTGTTTGTGTGCGAATGTTTCTTCACTTGAATAGCTCATCTAACTGGGCACAGCTTTGGGCTTTTGACACCGCTGAGGCTGCCATGTCAACAGAGGGGTGAGACAAGATACCATAGCCAAGCAGCCAAGCCAAGAGTTTAGCTGGCTGACTGAGCCAGACTGTGTGTGTGTGTGTGTGTGTGTGTGTGTGTGTGTGTGTGTGTGTGTGTGTGTGTGTGTGTGTGTGTGTGCGTGTGTGATCTCCCCAGAGGTACATCTGCTCCATGGTGAGAGGACAGAGTGGAACATTTATCATAGCTTTGAGGAGAAAACAACATGTCACACACACACACATGCTCACATAAACACACATACACACCTCCCAAAAGCTGGTCGCAAGCTGTCTCGGAGTCACAAACACAGATGGAGAGAAACGGAGGTCGCTGTGAGATTAGAGTTAGAGAGGGACGGGTGTTGGAGGGAGATCTAAACGTCTCCCGTCCTCAGAGAGATGCGTCCAGGTACCACATTGTGTCCATGAACAACTTGGCCCGTGCACCCTGACAGCCAACCATATGCCTGGCATAAATCTCTCCGGCAATCAGAACTTGCTGGTGAAACGTATCAAATGTGATCAACTGAGACAAGTGGCACAAATTAGGCTCAATCCTTTAATCACTGAGATTGATGTTTAAAGCCGGGGTTTAATCATGATATCCAACCCAACTTCTCCTCCCGTATGTAAGATTGTACTGATTGTAAAATGCAGAAATATCAATAGAAATGCAGCAATAAGGCCAGACTCCTCTGTTAAAAGGTCTGATATATGCCGCATTGATGCTGCCGCTGGGTTTTTTAGTACAGTGGGTGGCGTGGGATGACACCGGGAAAAAGTGCAAGCACACCTCACTGTGGTTACAATGAGGTAAATACTGAATAAATGCCTGATTTATAAGCCTGTCCTCCATCACTGACTGATCTGCCTCTCTTCTGTGTAACAGCTGGAGGATCTTCACAGTGTAACTTAAAGGGACAGCTCACTTGAAAATTTTAATTCTGTCATCATTTATTCACCCTATGTTGTTTCAAATCTTACCTACTTTCTTCTGTAGAACATGAAGATATTTTGAAGAATGTTGGTAACTAAACAGGTGACCATTGATTTCCATTTTATGGACAAAAAACAACATGAGAGTAATTTCATTTTGGGGGAACTATCCCTTTAATAGAGCTTTAGGAAATACAGAAACCCTTTTAGCAGTTTATTTTTCCTCTTAATCACCATCCCTTAATCAGTATAGACTTTATTCAAAATGTTGTGATCCAAACAAAAATGAGACTGTAAGAGAGAGAAGTACAGTTGCATAATATTTCAATATATTTGTAATTTTTGTGTTGCATTTTTTGTATTTGTGTAATTATGTACAGTATGAATTATATATATATATATATATATATATATATATATTCATACTGCAGAATTTTAATTATAATTTTATATTTATATATATATCATGTTGGAAATATGCCCTACACCAAACCCAACCCTAAACCTACCCGATAGTGTTGACAAATGCAAAACTGATATAAAAACGCATTTGTTGATGCAACCATGCTATTTGAACTTCCTTATATGCAGATTTGAACTGTTTTGTCGAACCGTAGTTACACGGGATTCAAACCAGAGCTCCTCACCTCTCAAGTACATCTCTGTACTCCATGAGCTACCGAACAAACCTACCGTCTATGAAAACCCATAAATATGAAGCTGGATATGTGTGATGCTAATGTTCAAAAGCATCAGTTTTCAAATTTTGTTTTGAAGTCATAACATGATATTCTTCAAGTAATTGTGCGAAAATTACGCTTTATTAATCAAAACTCTGTAAATTTGTGTGAATAGGAATAAAAGGCGTCGGAGTTTTACTGCCTCTAGTGTTCATTTCTTTTGGAAACTGCAGTGTACTTATTGGTACGTAGGCCTATTTCGCGTCACTCTAAAAAGTGACCCCAGGTAGGCTACGTTTATGACATGAGACCAGGTAGATTTAAAATGATAGTTCGCTCAAAAAATGAAAATCATGCCATTTGAAAACTGTATGACTTTCTTCTTTGGAAAATAAAAGAAGATATTTTGAAAAATGCTTCAGTGTTGTTCTTGCTGCTTTAACATGACAATGGAAGTCAAAACTGTTTGCCAATGTCTTCTTTAGTGTTCCAAAGAAAAAAGTCATACATTCATTTTGGAACCAAATGGGGGTGATTAAATGACAGAATTTTCATTTTTGAGTGAACTATCCATCTGCATAGTGTTGAATGGACTGAACTCACAGCTTCATTCGCATTACATTGACTATGTCGTCTACCCAGTCTGAGTTTTATTGAAACTGTTTAAACATTGAATGTTAAAAATAAATTGTTTAATTTCCGTTCCTTTAGAGATTATTTCTTCACATTCTGCCCTTTAAAGTACAAACCTAAAAACCCCAGAAAGATGTAGAAAATGCATTTCAGCAGGCCTCTCCCTATAAAAACGACCCAGATGCTCAATCCATCCCCTCAGAGGGATTGTTTGTGTGAAGCTGGGGAAATTTAATTGAGGCTCAGTGGGTTTAATTGAGTCAGGGAAAAGTTAAAGCCCGGATTGATTGTTAAGTTTGATGGCGGCTCGCTAAATGTCACCAGGCTTTGTCGTCGTGGTGACGATTAATTTGTTTGTCTGAGAGAGGGTTAACACCTCCATTTAATCGAATCTGATCTTGAAGAGATGGGAGTTAAACAGGTAGCGCTGAAAGCTATGAGGGACACTGTATTCTTTTGAACTGCTAACATTACTTTTATATTATATTTTCTCATTTCTAGCTTCAGTTGTTTCACCAGACTCAGATTGTCGAGTGTCTCCAGAGAATCAGTGTTGGGGGGGGGTAACGCCCGCTGTAGATATTTTTTTTTTCCAAGTTCGAATTTTCCTCAGCATCACTACGGGTGCTGGAGTTTGTGAACAAGCTCTCATTGCGTTCTATCAGACCTGAAAACAACAGGAATCCAACAGGTACAGAACATTTTAGCCTCCTTTTGTTGAAGTTGACTCATACTTGTCTCTGCATGTGGAACGGCAGGGGGTGGAGAAGAAAACACACTCCTGCTAAGTATCTAACAAGCTTTCAGGTTGTCAGGGCTTAGAACGTTGAACAGCTCTTTGTTTCAGGTGAAGCATGTGGCGCCGTGCATGTATTTCAGGGTTCAGTTCGAGGGTGAAGAGATGATGGGAACAAGAAACTCCTAGGGGTGCCACATAATGGTCCAATGAGAGATGTGATCCCACAGAGCGGCTAATGCTTTAGATAACAGGAAGGACATCATTTTGGTATGATTTGTGTGTTGACTTTTGACAGTATGCAAAGAATTATGAATCACCTCGCCACGTATTCCATTACAGCATCACAATTAGACAAGTAAATGTTTTGAATGTGTGTATTTTTTTAAATGTTGCAACTAATATTTTCTGTTACTTCACACATTAAATTACAGATTCTAAATGGGTAACTAAAGTTTAAGGGGCCACAGAATGCAATTTACTTTATTTTATTATTATTATTTGCACTTCTTTTGCCTTGTAAAGGCATGGTGTGTGAATGGCCCATAAGACCAAAGTATTGAGAGTAAAAGAAAAGGAAGGGTTGACATTACTGAACCTCTATCCCTAAGCAGAGCATCTAATCACCACCAGCAGGTGTAGGTGTTTCTCTCGAAGTCCCAATACAATAAAACAATTTTACTGTAACCACTGGCTATTCTGTTGTCTGGGCAAAAATTTTACAGTGTGTCTTTCCCTTAGCTCACCCTCTCCATCCTATTCTATCACATTTTTCACTGTAACTCATCTCTGGAAAATGTTCTTCGACTGAAACAAGCATTAACTTCTGTGAGGAGTAAAGACTAACCGCCTACAGATACAGTAGCCCCAAGGAGGAATTATGGTCCTGTGAGACCCTTGGGCACCAGCTGCTTGGAGGCGCCCCATTAAAAACAAATAATTAAACTCAAACACACACAACCACCTTGGGATGGGTGTAAGCATTATTTAAAAGGGTGTGCTGTATGAAAACTTACAAAGAATTCAAGTAAGATAAAACAAGATTGTTATAGTTTTAATTGTTGGGAACTTTGCCTCAATCATATTTTTTTTTACTTTATATCTCAGAAAATTGCAGTTTTATATTAGCTGATACTTTTATTATATATTATTTAAATATTATATATTAATTATTACATGTTGGAATCAGTAACTTAGTTTTTTTTTCATTGATTGATCATTTATTTTAACAGTTTTTTCAAGTGCTGGCTCGCTGTTTGCTATATCACTTTTACATTTGCAGTGCCTTGTTGCATCGCAGGCATCTCAGCTTGAAGCTCCTGGAGGCAATAATCTATACATGAGTAACATAACCTAACAAAAACTTACATTTCAACGCAATTGTTTTTAAATATCATATTTCATGGCTACTTGTTCATAGATAATAGAATAGGATGGCCTAAATTTTGCAGTGCTCAAAAAAAAATTTTGCATCATGAAAATTAATTTGGAATGCCACTATGTTTGCACAGTAACCTCAGAAAATGGATAATTCCACTGCACAGTATACATAAATATAGTACAAGAACACCAGCCCAGTGATATTGAATTTAGAAATGAGATTCAGTACCACATGCTTCTGCATTCTCTACTGGTATTTTAAATACTACTGCTACAAAAGGAATGTAGTAGAGCTAATGGCAAGCTTGACTGCTGATGCTATTTAAAATGTGCCAGCTACTTAACATCCACTCTGGCCTTTTCTATATTACAGACTTATTCAGTGGAGATGACTTTATGAGCTTCAAAATATATATATTATATGCACACAGTATATATGTATGAGTGTATGAATGAATGTGTGTGTGTGTGTGTGTGTGTGTGTGTGTGTGTGTGTGTGTGTGTGTGTGTGTGTGTGTGTGTGTGTGTGTGTGTGTGTGTGTGTGTGTGTGTGTGTGTGTGTGTGTGTGTGTGTGTGTGTGTGTGTGTGTGTGTGTGTGTGTGTGTGTCCGTGCATGTGAATTTTGGTGGAAGCTCAGCAGGGGGTTCTTTGAAGTCTTGTTAAAGCTCTTTAATGAGGCTGGAAGATATGAGTGGCAATTATGTTCATCCTCTTACACTCTCTTGCATATAGAGATGTACAAACACAATAAGATCAGAGAGATACAACCGTCTTTTCTCTCCAAAGCAGAAAACTGAACATTTTGGCCTCCTATTATATTTTTACAGTTGTTATCTTTCACAGTCACACACTCTTCATTGTGCCGGTGTTTATCTTTGGTAATCGGGTCGTTGCGACTCAGTGGCTGGTGTAATGTGCTGGTAATCTGCAGGTTGTGAGTTTGTGTTCCAGAAAATTCTGCGCTGCCCTTGAGCAAACCACTTAACTCAATTCACAGCCCAGCTGTTACTATCAGATGGATGTTACACTCATGTTTGCTTAATCACACCATGGTCATACAAATTGGAATATGCACAGTACGTGTTAAATGTTTTATCTTTATATTGTAGATAAATATCTGGGGAACAGGTTGCTAAGTTACGGACGCACACTTAGCGTGTCATTTACGGCTGAGCTGGAGGAACTCTTGCCCAGAAGTGTGACCGTGATGCTGGAGGGCTCCGGAATATCAGCTACTGCTGATTTGTACTCTCAACAGGAGATTTATTCCTCATTGGAGAAGATGCCCATCAACACTTTCAACCTCAGGTGTGTGTGAGTGAGTGTGTTATTCCCTACTATCTGCTAACATGTGGGCAGATAGTGAATACATTTCTGAAATATAGCACATGGTTTAAAAGGCATTCAAAGATCAGATTTAGCTTGAACATTTCAAACTTAAACTACTTGGTGTTCTGGCAGGATCATTTCTAATATGTATTCATCTTAAATTTCACGGTGCTTATGTAAATGGACAGAAATCGCTTAATCAGATCACTTCTCTGCCTCATTCTGGCCTCATCTCTACTCTGTATAAAGACATTGCAGATAGTGAGAGTAGCATACTATAGCAAATTTAGCCAAGATTTTAAGTAGGTGTTTAAAGCAACACAATTGAAAGGGTAATTAAATTATGCCTCATTGTGTGCTTTTAACAATGATCTGATCACTTTGTGTGTGAATAACTAAGCCAAACAATCTTCCCACATAAGTATGTGTTGTGATTTTATATTTTCACGGAGTCCTTTATCCTAATTTTTATAGAGTGGATGCAGGTACTTTCCTTCACCAATTTTGTCATACAAAACATATATCTTAATCCTTTTGCAAATCTTTTTGTGCAAAGCAAAACAGTATAAAAAGAAATTAAACTTTTCTAATGCAATTCTTCTCTATACTATTTCTTACTTTCATCTTTATTCTAGTCCACTCCTCTGAACACTCCTAACATTTTGTATTGACATATTTCTTATGTCACTGTCTCTTTAGGTTGAATCACTTTGTTGTATTACTTATTTGTAATAAAGTAATACAAGTAAATGTAATTGTATGAATCAAAAGGCATTGTAGCATTTCACACAAATCAGAGAAGAGGACAACTTGCCAAAAACTCTTAAGATCAGGTGGTAAACCACAAAATATAAAACAAACATAATGCTCTTTAAGGACATTTGCAGGCTGGTAGGTTCACATTATGTTGAATTCAATAAGAATACTGTTGTTGATGTTGCTAATGAGGATGTTCATTGCATTTTAGCTTAAATGTATGACCTTGTGATGGGTGAAAAGATGCCAGATTTATCACAGCTTTGGGCTTTCTGTTTAAAAATATATTGTAGTTGTCAGTTATAATTTATTCTTGCAGTGCTGCTAAAAGCTCTTTATTACACCAATTACTACACCATTTTCACCTGTATTTAGCACTCACAACTTGAAAAAAGGCATCTTAGTACCAGGTGGAAGCAGATATTATAGGAAGACAAAATTGTGTTTTCTAACGAAGGTATTTCAGTTTCCACAGCAGACTGAAACATTTGCCCACTGAGACCACATGCCTTATCAAGTATTTTTTTATTATATAATTATAAATGTGTGAACAGCAATAATAAACATCAGAAAACAATTGTGATTTCAGTCATGACATCTGTGTGTGTGACATGTACATCTGTTAGAATATTACCATTTTACTTGGCAGTGTTTTCTACTAACCTGAAGCTTTTCTGTTCATACAAGCATGTACATTTGCATTTGTTGTTTTGACAAGCACTTTCCTACCAGAATGACAAGAAAATTCATATATTTTGTGACTCACTCATACCAAGAGACTTTCCTTATTCCGTTGGCTTAAATTGACTAGACCAAGTGTGCCTTAATGAAGAGCCTCAGTTTTACGTAAATAAAGTCTGAGGAGCGTTGTTTTCTCTTGAAAAACACTGCCGTAGTCATTTTAGCATACACACATGTTTCTAACTATTATCTCTCTGCTTTCTGGTCTCCAGGTTAACAGAGAAGAGTGTAAATCCATCTATTGCCCCATCTGAGTTTCTCCGAATGCTGTACAATCTAACCGCACTACGTATCAGCAATGCAGGAGGCCAGAACTGTAAGTCATTGTATGTATATATGTATGTATGTGTGTGTGTGTGTGTGTGTGTGTGTGTGTGTGTGTGTGTGTGTGTGTGTGTGTGTGTGTGTGTGTGTGTGTGTGTGTGTTTGTGTGTGTGTGTGTGTGTGTGTGTGTGTGTGTGTGTGTGTGTGTGTTGTTTATATGTTTGTATATGTGTGTTGCGGAAAAGACATGCACTGAAATGAGACAGAAATGCAGTCATTAAAGACTAAAAGAAATTGATTTAAAATGGCAAGGGAACATGCATTTCTAACTTGGCAGTATGACTGTAATCAGCCATCGATTAGTAGTCTAGTGGAGCCTGGAACTTTGTTCATGCCCCCCAGTACGTTCCTGGCCTGTGATTGTGTTTCATTGTGGCATGAATTCTGTGCTCATTGAGATATATGCAGTGATGTACCACTGTACTTGCCAGTTGGAAAATGTCACACACTGGAATGCAATACAGCTTGGTGGATTATAGGTATGAATATTTCCATTCTAGCATGAATTCAATGTTTATTTCTTTAAACGTAAATCACCATGTTGTATTTCCTTTAACAGATTATTTTATAAAAAAAACAAAAAAAAAACAATAATGTAATGATTATTTTGCCTTTAATTCTGGAAAATAAATGGCAATTAGGTTTATTGAACATTACTTCTGTGCAATGGCCGTGTTTCAGTGTAGCATAATTTGAGTTTGCATGTGTTATATTCATTTCTGTTTATATTTAGTTTTACAGGGTTAAGAGATGTGCCAAAAGGGTACTTGTAATCTTACAAGGGTACATAAAGAACTGGGGCCGGTTGCAGACTGGTCATAACTTGTTATATTCAGTTTAGGCTTGGGCGGTAATACGGTAATATGGTATACCGCGGGATCTAAAAATAGCAACGGTGTCAGTTTCAATACCGTTATACCGTCATAAAAAAACAATGCACTTATATAGGAGACGAGGATTAAATATTAAATATAATTTATTTAATGCCTAAAAATGCTTATGCTTGGTTGTCATCACGTGACAGCGTGGAGGAGAAGGAGAGAGAGGGGGAAAGATGGCGAGTCGCGCACCAAGTGACCAGGGTAGGGTAGCACCAGCCATTCGTAAGTTCTTACTTAAATTAGAATGTTAAGTTCACACTAGAGGCTAGTAACTACTTGCTAGTTTGTAACTAAATTTGTACTTACTTCGGTTGCACCAGCTGTTCGTTAAGCAGGACATAGCTAGTAGTTCTTAAGCTCTCCGTAAAGTAATGCGTAGTCGCATAAAATGACGTTTACCCTAAATCATCCAATAGAAACCTTCAAATACGCGAGCAGAACTTGTTTAAATGTTATTGATTTTAATTAATCCTTCATTCTAACTTCTTTCGCCTCACGTATACTAACGGCAAAAACAAGTTTCCATTAAAAACGATACATTAATAACATTAGTCTATATGTAAGCTATTTTTATATGTAAATAACATTCAGAAACTGTAATTGAAATAAATAAGGATCAATAAATACTGAAAGAAAAAAAAACATAAGAAATGCCATTTATTTATTATTTCATCTGACATGCGCAAACACGGACCGAAGTGCACAGAGGCGCGCTGTAGATGGGGTGTTGAAGACGGGCTAAAAAAGAAACAAAGTACTTTTATTCACATATTGTTCTCTCTCTTAATATGTACATGAGTGTAAATGTCAGCAGCATCATATATGCCTAAAGGATTGGAGGTTGTCAGGTAAAAGAAGAGCATATTGATGCAATTCACTCAGTCTGCTATTTTATTCCAACCGTTACTCCTGATCAGACGCGTCCGTAAATATTTAGTTTATACATAGAGTTACACTTCAACTAAGTGTAATGGTGCAACGAAAAAATATTTAGTAGTGCGTAAGTTGTAACTTAGTGCCCATTTACGTCAAAACTAGGCTAGGTTGTAACTTACGTTCAGCTCGTGCAACCGGCCCCCTGGGGTCTCGAAAAAGAACACAACTTCTGCAGTTTGTCAGTATTTCGGGTTTCGACCGAACGAGAGTAAATACGGACGAGGCAATTTGCAAATTGTGCAACAAAAAGGTGACCGCGAGAGATGGAAATACCTCGAACCTAAGGTGACACTGTCTGAGCCTTATGTCATAATTTTTTTATTATTCACGGTAATACCGTATACCGAGGTAAAATACGGAGGAGGTTTGACGGTATCAAAATTTGGATATCGCCCAAGCCTAATTCAGTTATGAAAAGGTAGACTGGTCTTATTTTTACTGAAAAACCACTTGGCAACTGCTAGTAAGTTTTGTATAGTATTGTCTTTACTCTTTACTAAACTATGTCTAAAAAGGGTAACATTTAATGTATTTGAGGTCTGAGATGTGGGAACAGTGACGAGAGAGAGGTCAGCATTGCCGTCTAATCAGCCAATATTTTCTTAAACTGCCTGCATAGCACTTCATATTTTATAACATGGGATTTTGACCAAATATATTTAATCTTGATTTTTGTAAAATGTAAATTTTTTTGTGAACAATTACAGTTTTGGATATATAAGGTAATAAAAATATTTTTAAAAAATACCTTAAAGTAACTACAAATGAGCATGTAAAACAAATATCTTTAAAAAGAATTTCCATGTGGAGCATGCCCCCGGTTCTCACCTTTTTCCCTCCTTACATGCTTGCATCTCTGCACATTAAAAAAAAGTAAAACAGATATAATAAACCCATTTAAATAAAACTATTTGGAAGTTTAATTTCAGGTCAGAGCAGAACAGAAAGTGGCATACATAGCCTACATTGAGCCATTAATACACTATTTTACCCTGTATTTAGCACTGACAAAAAAAAAAAAAAAAAAGACAACATCTTAACACCAGGTGGAAACAGGGCTATGATATAGTGAATAGTTTGTGTGAATTGCTTAAAATAAGTTTTCCTTTAAGTTTTCTGAGGAAGGTATTTCAGTTTCCATGGCGGACTGAAACATTGTCCACTGAGACCACATGGCTTATTATTAAGTATTTTTTTATACATATAGGCTATATAATCATAAATGTGTGAAGAACATGGATAAACATCAGAAAACAAATGTGGTTTCAGTCTTTACATCGTATGCGACTTTATGTATGTCGGTCAGCATATGGCATAAGTGTTTTCTGCTAACCTGAAGCTTTTCTGTTCATAGAAGCTTTTTAAATTAGCATTTGTGTACATCTTACATCTCTAAAAACTCTGTACATCCCTGCCAAGCTGCACTAGAGTTTGAGACAAACCGTGTGTTTCTGTGGTGGAGCATTAATGAATATGTCTTCTCTCACACACACACACACACACACACTGTCTCTCTCTCGTCTGTTTTCTTCATCAAAGGAAGTAAATTACATCTTACCAAAGAGCATTTATTTTCTACCACGTCCTGCACTGATAGGTCCTCTCATTGATTCTTGGAAATCGCTGCGCATGTGTTTGAACCGCTCTCCCCTTCTGCTACAATGTGCGGTGTGCACGTGATAATCAGTTTGTCTGTATACGGCCACGCAAACGCAAATGCCGGTATCTCTCAAAAGCACACGCAAACATAAGTTTTCCTGGCCATGTCCTGATATGAAAGTTGAGATGATAGGACACAGAGACCCTGGAGGAAGAGAGAGAGTCGAGGTGAGAGAGAAATTCACTATCTATCACTATTTATGAGGCAGTATGGATCCCTGAGAAAAACAAAGACCCACTCACCTTCACCATGTTCCACCTCTACCCACTCAGCCCTTATTGATTAATTCATTCCTTGTTCATTTATTCATATGGTGATCAAAGATTCTATCTGCTTGCACCCAGTGGTCCTGATGTCTTGTCTGTGTGTAAGCAAAGGTGAGAGAGAGGCAGAGGGGAGCTTTAGCAGGCAGGCTAGCTAAGCTACATCGTGAGGGCAATTACAAGTGGATAGGACACAGTGATTTCACATTCACTGTAGATTCATGGTGGAATGCTCTTTCCAAATCCATCAGAACTGCTGAATCCTTTTTTCCCTTCAAAAAAAAAGAAGAAAAAAGAAACTGTTTGAATGGGCACTTGACTTTTCTTAGTCAGCACATCATGTTTCTTACTGTTAAAAAAAACTTGTTTTTCTGTTACATATATTTACTGTTATACAATTTATTTGCACCCCAGGGATTGATTATTTATTTATTTGTTGGTTGGTTTGTCTGCACTACTGTTCAACAGCTTCTTTTTTTTTTTTGTACATTTAAAAAAACAACATACTCAACTCTATGATAAATTGTGAAATATTAGTTTAAAATAACTGTTTTCTATTGTAATATATGTTAAAAATGTATTTTTTTTTCCTGTGATGGTAAAGCTGAATTTTTAGCATCATTACTCCAGTCTTCAGTGTCACATGATCCTTCAGAAATAAAGATTCTAATTCAAATTGTTCTAATATCTAATGTGCTCAAGAAACATTTTTTTAAATGATAAATATTATTATTATTATCAATGTTGAAAACAGTTGTGTTGCTTAATATTTCTGTGGAAATCATGATGCTTTTTAAAGGATTCTTTAATTAATAGAAAGTTTAAAAGAAAACCTTTTATTTGAATTTTTTGTAACATTGTATATATCTTTATTGTCACTTTTATCGATTTAATGCGTTTTTGCTGAATTAATTAATTTATTTTCTAAAAATGATACTCGTCTCAAACTTTTAAACTGTAGTGTATTTATTTATTAATTAGTAGGTTGCACAATTATTATAAGTAATATATCTTTTGTCTTGTTTACAGACACCTCCCAGCTCTCCAGGGTAAGCCTTGAATCTGCAGTCCGGACGAACTACAATATGGTTCCACATGCTTCATGGGTGGAGGAGTGTACTTGTCCCATAGGATTCACTGGGCAGTTCTGTGAACACTGTGCTCCTGGATTCACCAGGGAAAACCCTAATGGTGGACCCTTCTCCCCTTGCGTACCATGCAACTGCAATCAACATGGGACCTGCCATCCTGAAACAGGTTGGGAGTGTGTTTGTTTGTTTGCCTGCAGTCTCAACTTTTTAATGCAGGGTGTCATTTGGTGATACGACATATACTGTTTCCTCACCATAGTAATGTTTATTTTTCCGTATAGATACACTAATCTTCAAAATTTGGGAAACGCTAATACATTGTTGTTGTTTGAGAGAAAATGACACTTATTCACTAAGGATTCGATACATTCATGCGTATCTAATCATTAATCATGCAAATGTCAGATGTGGCTTTTTCTTTGGGCTCTTTCGAAAGGCCAGCAGCATCTCAGCATCTTCTCTTGACTACTGCAAATAAAGCTGGTGTTTAGCGTGTGCTGTTCAATGAAGCTTCCAGCTAAGCAGCAGTGAGGGGTCTCTTTCTCAAACTGCAGACTCGTACGTTCTCATCATTTTGTTGTGAATCTGGGATGTCCACTTCTCTCCCCTGTGCTGGTTAGATCCTGTTTGTTTTGTTATTTTGTTCTTGTGTACAGATAAGCCTTCATCTCTCATAAGGACAGCAGAATGACTAGAAAAAATGTGTTTGTGTTGGGTCATTTATAAAGCCAAAATTTCAAAAGTGACATTGTACAGTGACTTGCAAGAAATGCAAGTATATTCACTACTTTAACAACTGAAAGAGACTTGGTACGGCCTTTTACACCGTTCATTAAGCATCACAACTATTTTCAGCTGTGCTAATAATAAGAAACGTCTCTTGAATACCAAATCAGCACATTAGAAGGATTTCTTAAGGATTATATAGCACATGGTTTTCTTAGTAAAATGGAGTAACGGCTGCTGAAAATGTGGCTTTGCAGTCATAGCATATTTTAATATATTTTTAAATGCAATTCTTTCCTGGGATGGCCAAGCTGAATTTTCAGCAGTCATTACTCCAGTTTTCAGTGTGTGTGTGTGTGTATGTGTGTATGTATGCGTGTATTTGAAATAGAATTCTTTTGTTTATAATTATATTATAATTGTGTCTTTTCTGTCACTTTTTTATTATATTTTTGTCAGAACAAGGTACATTGAAAGCATTCAGTAACAGAGGCACTTTCAAATGCATTCATTTTGATCTTTTTCTACCAACAACAACAAAACAAAACAAAAACAAAAAAACATGGGGGAAGGTGTAGAGGATGTGGGGGGGGGGGGGGGGGGGGGCTGTCACACAGTCACCAGCGGAACCAGCCTCCTACACACGATCCCTCTCACCTGATAGCTGATCACCCGGACCTGCACCCACTTACCGACACCATATTTAAGCACACTCCACTCACTCACTCATTGGCTAGTCTCAAGGTAGCAAGCTATTCTCTGGTTACTGTCTACCTGTTTCCTCTGATCTGCCGGTCTGCTGATTGCCCGCCAAGGAAGGGACGAGTGCCCAGATAAGACTCTTTATACTGCTTCCACTGATGTTTGAGTTACTATTTACCCGGAAGCATGATCTTTTGAGTTGTGAATAAATTACTTACCTGCTTGCCAGAACCCTCTTGTCTGCCTACTTGACCAGACTGTTACAGAAGACTAGCCCCGTTTTTCTCACAAACAAGTGTCCAGGAGCACCCAGTATCATGGATCCGCAATCGGACACCGTCACCACATTCGTGCACGCCTTACAAGAAGCTCTGCCCTCTCCTCCCTCTGCCAGTCCTGGAAACTTCTCGGGTGAGGCAGCTGCATGCAGTGGATTCCTGCTACAATGTTCCCTTTATCTAGAGATGCAACCCCAGCTCTTCCCAACCGAGCGCTCCAAGATTGCCTTCATCATCTCGCTCCTCTCTGGCCGAGCGCTACAGTGGGTAGAAGCTCTGTGGAATGCGGATAGCCCTCAGGTGAACTCCCTTGAATGTTTCATGGAACACTTCCGGGAGGTCTTCAGTCTGTCTACCACCAAAGTCTCTGTACATGATGAGTTGCTGCAGATTCATCCATCCATGAGTATGCACTCCGTTTCTGCACCCTCGCTGCTAGTAGTGGCTGGAATGATTCGGCCCTGCTCTCCGTGTTCTGCCGTTGGCTGAACGCCACCGTTCGTCAACACATGTCCATCTATGATGACACGGTGGGTCTCGAGAGCTTCCTCCTCAAAGCAAGCCGGGTATCCCAGCACCTGATTGCCTGCCACTCAGAGCCTGTAATTCCTGCTGCCATCTCTTCAAGACAGGCCCAACCTCCTCCCGAACCGATGGTCACAGATAACTATCACCTCACCCCTACGGAAAGATCTCGCCGCATTGTCCAGGGCCTCTGCCTCTATTGTGGGTCTCATGGACACATTCTCAACACCTGTCCCGTCCGTCCTCCATGCTCAGCGGTGAGTACTGTCCATATAACTTCTACCATTTCCAGTGTGCCTCACATCAATGCTTCTCTCATGTATCATGACCAATCTTTCCCAGTCAAGATACTCGTGGACTTGGGAGCCTCTGGGAACTTCATCGGGTTCTGCAGTCTCACTGAATTCTCTATTCCCCGTCACACCAACTAAATCCACTATCAAATCACAACCCTCCAAGGAAAGCCGCTGGGCAGAGGTTTGGTGCGCCACCGCTCCCCAGAGGTGGTACTATGCATTGGGTGTCTCCACTCGGAGCTTATCTCTCTACTGGTATTGGAGGGAGCTGTCGTAGACATTGTTCTCGGACGTCCCTGGCTCGCTCCCCACCGACCCACCATCGATTGGGAATCTGGAGAAATCCTCTGATGGAGTGAGAACTGTATCCAAGAGTGTATGAAGGAACGGCCCCAGCCTAGATCCGTTCTGTTTCCTTTATCCCTCTGTGCCTCCACCATTGAAAGCCCTGATTCACTGCCTATCACACCCATTCCACCTGAATATCACCCGTACTCTGATGTATTCAGCAAAACTGCAGCCACTCATTTACCACCTCACCGGCAATGGGACTGCGCAATTGACCTGCTGCCTGGGGCCAAATTATCGAAGGGACGGATCTATCCTTTATCAATCCCGGAGAGGACTGCCATGGAGGAGTATGTTAAGGAGGCTCTTCAGCAGGGGTTCATCAAACCATCCACCTCTGCAGCCGCATCCAGCTTCTTCTTTGTCTTCAACAAACTCGACTTGAGAAGCGCTTCTAACCTTATCCGCATCTGCAAAAGCAATGAGTGGAAAACTGCCTTCATAACACCCACTGGGCACTATGAATATCGGGTTATGCCATATGGGTTTTCTAACTCACCTTCCATATTTCAAAACTTCATGAACGAAATCTTCAGGGATATGCTTCACCGGTTTGTCCTCATCTACATTGACGACATTCTCATATACTCCCCTAACATCACCGAACACCACAGACACGTAACCCAGGTCCTTCAATGCCTCCGTCAGCACCACTTATTCTTGAAAGCTGAAAAATGTGAGTTTCACAAACCCACCATTCACCTTCCTGGGCTACATCATCACACCCACTGGAGTTCAAATGGACCCCGAAAAGATTGATGCGGTGCGAAGCTGGCCACGACCTACCACGGTCAAGGAGCTACAGAGGTTCCTTTGGATTTGCAAACTTTTATTGTCGGTTCATCGCTCATTACAGCCAGGTGGCGGCACCTCTCACCTCACTACTGAGACGAAAGACCCATTCCATCTCCTGGGCACCTGAAGCCGAACAGGCCTTCCATCACCTCAAGTCAGCCTTCTGTACCACTCCCACGCTGATTCATCCTGACCTTAATCTCCGCTTCGTGGTAGAAGTGGATGTGGCCACCCTGGGAGTCGGTGCCGCCTTATTCCAGTGGAAAGGTGAACCCCCTGTACTCCATCCCTGCACATACTTCTCCAGAAAATTGTCCCTGGCGGAGCAGAACTATGATGTGGGGAATCGAGAGTTACTGGCCATCAAGCTCGCTCTGGAGGAGTGGTGGCATTGGCTGGAAGGGGCCCAATATCCATTCGAAGTAATTACCGACCACAAGAACTTGCAATACCTCAGAGAAGCTAAACGCTTGAACCCCAGACAAGCCTGCTGGGCCCTCTTCTTCACTCGTTTCAACTTTATCATCACTTACCGTCCTGGCAATAGGAACATCAAGGCTGACGCACTCTCCCGTCTGCACCAACCAGATCCCATACCTGATGAGCCCGAACCAATCCTACCGTCCTCCATATTTCTGTCTCCCATCCAGTGGGCCCTCGACGATCAAATCCGTGCCGCCACTCTAACAGAACCTGCTCCGCCGGGAGGTCCCGAAGGTAAGGAGTATATCCCATCTACCCTTCGCCTCCCCCTTCTGGACTCAGTCCACACCTCTCCGGGATCCGGGCACCCAGGCAGCAACTGAACCCTCTCACTCCTCCAAGGCCACTACTGGTGGCCCAACATGGCCCGGGATGTCAGCCGTTATGTCAAAGGTTGTTCAGTCTGTGCCATCTCCTCCACGCCTCGTAAACTGCCTGTAGGTAAATTGGTTCCTTTACCAATACCTCGCCGGCCCTGGTCTCACCTGGGAATAGACTTTGCCACAGACCTACCTCCCTCCGACGGATATACCACCATCCTTGTGGTTGTAGACCGGTTCTCAAAGTGGTGCAAGCTAATTCCGCTACGAGGCCTACCTACCGCCCTAGAGACTGCAGAGGCTCTCTTTCAACGTGTTTAGGAACTTTGAACTTCATGAGGACATAGTATCTGACAGAGAGTCCCAATTTACCCCCAGAGTCTGGTGAGCGTTCTTCCACCTCTTAGGTGTCTCAATCAGTTTATCCTCCGGGTATTACCCTCAGACCAACGGCCAGACTGAATGGAAAGTTCAAGAGATCGGTCAATCTCTCCGGGCCTACTGTCACAATCATCAAAGCAGCTGGAACCAGTATCTGCCCTGGGCAGAATATGCCCAGAATTCGCTGCGTCAATCAACCACAGGATTAACACCCTTTCAGTGCATTCTTGGGTTCCAGCCACCACTATTTCCCTGGACCAGGGAGTGCTTGAAGGTCTCGGCGGTGGAATACTGGTTCCAGGAGAGCGAGAGGGTATGGGACTCAGCTCACGTCCATCTCCAGCAGGCAGTTCGGAGACACAAGGTCTATGCTGACGCTCGCCGATCCGCTAATCCCGTCTACCAACCTGGTGATCACGTCTGGCTATCGACCCGAGATATTCATCTCCGACTGCCCAGCAGGAAGTTGAGTCCCCGGTGCATAGGTCCTTTCCCCATCACAAAACGCGTCAATGAAGTCACCTGCCAATTGCAATTACCGAATCTCACTCACCTTCCATGTCTCCTTACTAAAACCCTTCACTAACCCTCTTCTCCCTTCCTCCTCAGAGCATGAAGTATGCCCTCCTCCACTAAAAGTCGAGGTCAATGATGTCAGTGAGTCAAAGAAATTCTCGACTCCTGGCAGTGGGGTGGCTGGATACAGTACCTCATAGACTGGGAGGGGTACGGTCCTGAGGAGAGATCCTGGGCCGACAAAGATGACATTCTCGACCCATCCCTCATTTCTGATTTCCACCAAGTCCATCCCGATTGCCCTGCTCCCAGGAGGCGTGGTCGCCCTCGCCGTCGATCACGAGCGTCACACAGTCACCAGCAGAACCAGCCTCCTACACGCGCTCCCTCTCACCTGATTACTGATCACCCGCACCTGCACCCACTTACCGACACCATATTTAAGCACACTCCACTCACTCATCGGCTAGTCTCAAGGTAGCAAGCAGATTCTCTGGTTACAGTCTACCTGTTGCCTCGGGTCTGCCGATTGTCCGCCAAGGAAGGGACGAGTGCCCGGATAAGACTCTTTATACTGCTTCCACTGATGTTTGAGTTACTATTTACCCGGAAGCATGATCTTTTGAGTTGTGAATAAATTACTTATCTGCTTGCCAAAACCCTCTTGTCTGCCTACTTAACCAGACTGTTACAGGAGCTCAAAGTTGGAGGAGTACATTCTTCTCAATATAGATTATGAAAGGATCCCATGATCCTCTGAGAATATATATATATATATATATTTATTATTATTATTATTTTTTTTTTTTTCAGTTTTTAGAAAGAACATTACATCACTAAGCCATAGTGGCAGTTTAGGTGGCATTGGTGATTTACACTATAAAAGATTTCTTCTTCTAGCTATTAATGTTGCAAATGCCAAGGCATTTTCTTTATCTTTAGTTATGTGAATGTCGCATGTGACTCCAAACAAAGCCATTATTGGGTCTTTCCTGTCACTTTTGATAAATTTAATGCATCCTTGGTAAATAAAAGTATTAATTTCTTCAAACAATCAAAAAAAAAAAAAATCCCAAACTTTTGAGTGTTAGATATAATTTTATAATTATAAAAACTTGAAATTATTATGGAATTGTAAAAAACTTATTTTAAATAAACTATTTTAAAACTTTAAAAACTAAGTTTTTGAATGTATTTTTACTAATTAAGAGCTACAGTGTTTCCAAACTTTTAAATAGTGGTGAAGTAAACCTACAAGTACAGTTCCTATTTCTTCTAGATTAAAAGAAGCCTTTATCAAAAAGCCCATTTGCTCTTTTTTTATTATTTTATAAAAGATGGAAGTTCTAGTCCTACAGCTGTCATACTTACTGCTGCAATTTATCTACAAGTGGTCTGCTTATACTGTCTCTGACTGTAAGCTTCCAAATACATTTTTATACCTCCAGCAAAATCACTCAAATGTTCTTCTCACAATCCTCTTCTTGTTCCTGTCATTTTCTGCACTGCTTCCCCTTGTTCCTCTCTCACTTTTTCATTCCTCCTCTTGTTCTTTCAGTGACCCCATTAGCAACTAGAATGGCAGACTGTCTTTCTGTACAGGGTAGATAGTTCACACTCGTTCCTCTCTCCTCTATTAGACCTGCAAGCCAGCCAGGGGCTAATTAATTGTAATGTCGATTGCACAACAAAGAGTGTTTGTTTGTGTTCGTCTACTTTCAGCGACGACTCTTGGCGTGGATTTGAGCACTCGTCCTCCCCTCTTTCTCTCTCTCTCGCCCGCACTGACTGTCTCTCTTTCACACTGATGAGTAATTTCACTCTTTTAATATGCGGCAAATTAAACCTCCATCGTTCTTATTATGAGTGTAATGTGTGATTAGTTTGGTACAAGTCTTTAACATTATAAATTAATGTCAGACATGACTTTATCTACCACTCGGGGTAGGCAAAAGGACAAATGAGAGTAAGCGATTTGCATGTATGCGTGAAAGAGGGAGGGAATGGAAGGAAGAAGGAAAGAGGGAATCAAAGCAAAAGGAGCTCAAGGGGGGGCGAAAGATCGAACGAATGTATGCACAGGAAATCTCCACCTCCCCAGAGAAAAGGAGGAGCCCGTTCCTTTTATTTATTTATGAACCTGTTTAACTTCAAAGCAGATTTCGCCTAAGTCACAGCGGGTGCTGTTCATTGCCATTTAGCTGCTTAAATATTTTCCAGGTTCGTAAATAGAACTAGGCCCGCAAGGTCCCTGCTGAAAACCAGCGTGCTTTTCATTAGCATATGCATACGTCACTCTTCATTTTTCTTCGCGCCAAAAACCAAAGTGTGTTTTAATCTCGTTTCGCATTCGTAAGCGTAATTATGTTTTGTTAGTCCTTTGATGAGCATTAATTCAATCTTATTTCCACTTCAGGAAGGGTTTGTGCACTGACAGGCCACACCCCTTTGATTTATTATTTCCGCACGAGAGGGTGTTTCTCCTTGTAATGTAATATGGTTGTAATTGGCTCTTAATTGGTTATTAGTCTTGTCACTCAGCACAGGTGTTGTTTGTTTGGTCGGAGATAAGAGAGGAGGGAAGCTCACCTCTCCAGGCTGGATCCAGTGGTGCTTTGTAATTGTGATTTATTTAAAGTCCGCCTGTTCATGTCATCTCTATTTTCCTGCGAGCAATACAACAGATTGGAAAAAGTTCATATTTGCAGCGGAAAAATGGAACGATGGCACAGTGTTGTGCTGGAGGGCTAATGAAGTCAAGCATATGTCCTTCGGATGCACATATATTTTGCGTGCGTGTGTGTTTTCTGGTCTCTTTCTTGAGTACTTCTCCCAAGCGTGTTAATTTAAGGGATCCCATCCATAAAATTAGGCTGAGAGGGCTTGTATTTGTATGGAAGAATCAGGGAAAGAATAGAGAGAGCAGCAGAAAAAGAGGGGTTTGCTGAGAATATGGGTTTTCATATAAATGTATTTACATTAACTGCTACAGTCACAGAAAGTGCAAGAGCATTCATATTTCACCTTGCGCCATTGTGTCGTTTTCATTCTCTCTTCTTCACACTTTCTTTGTCTCCGCACCCTTTGCAAAAGAGATGTGCATTCGATTTGGATCAGTAAATATAGCAAAAACAATGAATATTTTTATAGCGCATAACAGCACATAAAAATAGCATTCATCTGCTTGGGGTGTTTGTCTGTAATATTTACTTAATCAAAACCAGCAAATAAAGAAGAAAACAGCACAAGCTTGCCTAAAGAGAACTGAATGGTCACCTCAGACTTAAATATATTCTCACATCCTTGTATTGCATGAGGTCCTGTGTTCAACATGGGTTTTAAAATGTGTTTTATAAAGGTGACTCACACATTTAAAAGGCTGTTTTTCTGTATGTTCTATTCTGATTTTTCTGTATGTTCCTACAGTGAAGCCGGCCTTATGAAGGAGGTGAAAAAGATAATGAAAGGAGAAGGGAAAATACATGGAAGACGTTCTGTAGTGAGAAAAGACATCTGCCTGTCTTTGTCATAGATGATCGGCTGTCTATTGTTCAGTTGTGAGAACATATCTTCAATGCAAAGACTGAATGAAAAGACTCAGCTTTCAATCTTTGTAGTTTCTCCTTTAGAAGTGAGTATCAGGGCATCTGTGAGTAAAATCATTCTGAGGCTTCAGATGTCCGTTTGCCAATACACTTTGTGCATGGTACACAATACAATAATTATTTATTTATTAAAAATTCATTTGATTTTATTTCTAGACTGCTATATATTCCTTAGTTTTCGAGGCTCACCAAGGCTGCGCATATTTGTTTAAAAATACAGTAAATACAGTAATATTGTGAAATGCAAATAAATTAGCTGTCTTTTATTGTAATATATTTTAAAATGTAATTTATTCCTGTAATGACAAAGCCAAATTTTCGGAGGCTGTTACTCCAGTCCTCACTCCTCAGCATCACATGATCCCTCAGAAATGATTCTAAATATTTCTTATTATAATAGAATAAAGTCATTTCTTTGAAGAAGAAATTCAAAAGTTCCACCCCAGACTTTTGAAAGATATTCTATACTCAGAAACACTGTGCTATACATAACAACGGAAGGTAAATCAAAGCATAAATAAAGACATATACAAACTCTTAAATAAATCTTTTTGCTGTAAATGATTCCAACGATTTATTCTATCTGATGCCATTGCAACATAAAAAGTGTTTGGCTAACCATCTGGAGCCTCATAAATGAAAATGCTACAGTCTAATTAGCTCTTTAATGTAGACCAAACTGTAATGAATATTCTAACAAGCTCAACCGCCTTATGACGGATGTAGTCTGGCAGCTACCGGAGGTCAAGAGCGCCCTTTTCCCAAAGGACAGCTGCAGGGATGGGTCCTTTTCATGCTTCTGTTTTTGGAAAGAGAGGGACGTCTTTATTTTACTCTCATTCTTTCACCCCTCTCAAAGAGTCAGGAAGGGCCCATGTGGAGGTGCTGACATTTAGCCACCCTAAAGCAGTGAATAATTCAGAAAGAGGAAAGGTACAAATGTCAGGCACTAGGAATAAACTTGCCTGAAAAGATGCAAGATTTCAAATAAAGACATTGATATGATAATCTCAGCAGACCTCTGGCCGTGGATATCGTCCTGCTTTGCATAGCACAGATGAGTCTGTGAATATTTAGGATTCTGATTTGAATACAAAATGAACCCAGCCTCTTTTGTGACCATTAGTTGGACAGCATGTAAAATTAACTTGATTAATCTTGATTGATTAGCCATTAAATATAAGTCGGACTCTGTGGGAGAATGTTGATCTGATATCATCCAGAAGCATTTTGTGGGAAGAAGGAGACTTTTGTTTCTGAATGCAAATGAACGCAACTTCCATGCCAGCAGCTTTTGGTCTGCACACAGGGAAGTGGTTGTTTCTCTCTGTGTGTGTGTGTGTGTGTGTGTGTGTGTGTGTGTGTGTGTGTGTGTGTGTGTGTGTGTGTGTGTGTGTGTGTGTGTGTGTGTGTGTGTGTGTGTGTGTGTGTGTGTGTGTGTGTGTGTGTGTATGGCATCTGCCAGTCAATAGCTGCCACATCTGTCTCGTATTACCATAAGGGCAACTTTAACATCCGCCGAGGCCGACAGACAGATGGTAGCCAGCATTTCTTTTACACTCAAACAGAATTAAATGTAACCTCTCTCACCTTCCCATTCTCTCTTCTGTCTGTCTCTTTATACCTTTGTGACCAGGTGTAACTGGCTGTTCATGTTGAAAAACGTCCTGTGATTAATCATTTCAGCTGGATTGCACACATTCTCATCACCGGTTGCAATGCTGACAGAAATGTCATCCGTCATCTTCAAGCCCTCAGTTATGATTTAAATGAATCTGGTCCAAATTTTCCATGTCACCTGTTGCCTTTGGATTGCAACATTACTGGGGCAGTGAAGTGAAATGAAATGGGTCAATGACAAAATCTGTAATGTTGTCTCACTTCATGACCTTGAATTTAGTGTTTGAGAACCCATACATTTTGTTCACTCAAAAATGAATATTGTAATTTCTCACCCTCATGTGCTCTCTTTCATAAAACCATAAAAAACACATAATCCTTTCCACGCAGTTACAATAAATGGAGAATAAAGCTTTCAAATTGCACAAAGTCCCCGAAAATGTGGTCCATGTGGCTTCTTTACTGTGTTCTAAGCTTTCTGACGCCATAAAAAGACCAAAATTGGCTTTGTTTTGCTGTACTTTAAGGTATAGCAGAGTGTGCAAAACATTTTTGCTCTGCATTATGTGGTGTTGCTGTGAGTCCTCTGTTTTGCTGTGTAAGAGAGGGGTATTGATCTTTGTGAGAGTTGAGGTTTGTCTTGGTGAAGTGATATATGGGGTGGTGGTTCTTTTAGTAAGACTTTTAGAGTTAAATTTGTTTCCTGCAGGTCAGACCGACACAGACACATATGTCTGTGCATACACACTGTGTTCCCAGACCTCCCAAGGACTGAAAATAAAATGCCTCCTAAATCTAATTCAGCAGAACAAATAAACAGAGGAAGAGGAACACGGCCGAATCCAGCTGCTTATAAAATCAGGAAAAAAAAAGGAAAAAAAACAGACGCCCCTACAGACATCTTTTCTTAAAAGACTCCAGACTTCTTTATGAACTAAGGTGCTTTTCATTTGAAGTTATCACACTGGTTTCCGTTATTGATCTCTCTGTCCATCTGTCTGTTCCTCTTAGTCTCTTGCTTTCTTTCTCTTTATTTCTCTGCTTCTGATTTGGATCTATTAACGCTGGACAAAATCTTTGAAATCACAAAGTCTTCCAAACTAGAGATAGTACTCCTGCTTATAAGGAAGCATGTCTTCCTGGATAGTGGTGGGGACTGAATATGTACTGGGCCAATATTTTATATGCTTTATTCACAAATATAACACAAGTATAATATATAATATTTGTGGAAGTATGCTTTCCTTTTACGTTATTGTCTGTTATCGGCTATACAACTAATTATTTCATAAATAATTAAAATAATATAAATAATTAGCTGTATTATTTCCATATCAGTGCATTCCTACCCCTACCCAATACTTTTCTCTCTCTCTTTCTCTGTTATTTTTTTCTGAGGCACAGCTTCTTCTCTCAGTAAAGCCTTATTAAATCTATTAGTGTTAACCTTGCAAATTCCCTCAGTGGCATTTAGTGCATTTGAGGGACAGCAGGAGTCTTTAGTATTTATCCTTTAATGTTAAGGACGTGATTATCTGATTGATAGGTGTGAATTAACCATCACACAGTGCTCCACACTACCTTACTGACAAATGAGTTGTTTTTCACCATCAACTTGTATTGCGTAGTTCTTTGTGCTTTTATTCAAACCATCTGAATATCTCAATCGGTGTATTAGCTTCAGTTTCTGAAGGCATCTTTACCACAGATTGGTTTTCAGAGAGGTTTTCACTTAAATGCATGTTAGAATATAAGAATGTTTATTTTATGCTGTTATTTTCCTTGATCTTTCTGAATACTTGTTCTTCAAAGGCTGTTTTACTATTCATCTCATGTGCTGTATGTACTTCATACATACACAGGTCAAGAATCATGTTCTTTTAAACATAGGCTGTGTCTCATTTAGAAGGCTGCGTCCTCCGGAGGTCTCATTCGAAGGGTGCATACGTCATCGAGGCTGTCTCATTTCAGAAAAGCAAGTAGGACACTCCGAATGCGACCTTCGAATGCGACCTTCTTTCACGGGAATTCGGAGGATGCATCAGGTGTATCCTTCGCTGCTACGGATAACCCACAATTCTTTGCGTCGCCATAAACAACCGTCGTTAATTTGAAAAATGCCGGCGCCGGCAGATGTACACACAAGCGCAGGTGTGATGTTTTCAACTTAACTTAAATTACCTCCAGTAAATTCGGTTAAACTTTGTTCTTAATATCCTCCTCCTTTTTTTCTCTAACAGCTGTCTGTTGTACGAACGATGCAGCACCTCAAACATTGAGCAAAATAAAACTTTTTTTTTTTTAAATTACTTTCCAAATTTAGAAATATTTTTCCTTCATTTAAGTCGTGTGCGAGTGCAACGATGCTCTAAATGTGTTGGCAAATCAACGTGATACGTCCTGTTTTCTTTTCCGCCCGTCCTACGAAGGCCGTCTCGTTTAATTCTAGGTTGAGGACACTTCGTATATGTTACGCATCCTACAGAGGATGCAACCTCCAGAGGATTCGACCTCCGGAGGACGCAGCCTTCTAAATGAGACACAGCCATACTTATGTATTATGTATTAAAGGGGTCATCGGATTTGTACACATCCATCCTATAATGATAAAAATCCACCCAGTGTTTTTTTTTTTTTCTTTTTTAATCCCTATTTTAAAATCCCCTTTCTCAAATCAGGCCATTCTGAGATTCCTGTCAGAATGACGTAGTTCTGTACAGACAGCTCCCACGATAGTTGATTGACAAGGCTGTCTTACCTTAGACCCGCCCTGAGTGAGCTGTCATCAGTCCGCCATTGTTTCACCGCTGGAGCAAATGTAGACAAGAATGTCTCCTAAGCGATTAAAGTGTTTTGTTGTTTGATGTAGTAATGAATATAGCAGTCGTCATTTACTCCCGACATCTGAGCCGCTGAAGACGCAGAGGATTAACGTTACTTTCGTTTTGAAGGGAATGAGCCGATCCCCGATCTGCCTAAATGCGTCTATGTTCACGCGAATCATTCGTGATCCAGCTTCATCTAGAAGAAGTGAGTATAAGGGTTTTTTTTAGGTATCTTTGCAAATTGTCTTTCCTAATAATGTGCTAGTTAGCCAGTTTCTCAGCTGAAGTTTACAGTCTGCTCAGCACCCCACGGAAGAGAGGGGCGGGGTCAGCAGAGCTCATTAGCATTTAAAGCAGCATGGAATAAAATGGCTTGCTGAAAACAGAGCTGATTTTGACAGTGTGAAAAAGGTCTTTTTTACACTACCATTGAGAAATTTTAACCAAAGTATGTTATAGACCTTTCAATAAGACCCTAAAGAATCATATCAACTAAATGGGCATCCGATGACCCTGTAAAGTCAAAGGTCAGGAATTTACCCCATAATGCTGTTTGGCCCTCTTATAGCAGCTTTGCCTAATAATCTGAGAGAAAGACATATATCTGGAGATTTTATGTTCTTATTGGTAAAGAGAATAAATTACCTTTAAATTAAGGTCTTACCACTGAATCAGAAATATTTTAATGAGCTTTTGAAGACAGATACATTTGAACAGTCTGATAGTTTCAAGCTGCGTAGTTACTGACTAGTCTTGTCACATTCTTTCTCTCACTCTCACTCACAAGTTTAATATAATATTATATTGCCATCTGCTGTTTCAGATGGGTAGTGCACTTTTCACCTTTATCACAGGTGAGGGTTATGCACATCTTTGTTATTTATGTATGTTCGTTGGTACTCTCTCAAACACACACACACACACACACACACACACACACACACACACAAATATACATACACTTGAAATTTATAAAATGTTTGTTTAATTTTATATATAATATTAGCCTATAGTATTTGTTTAGTATGTGTAAACATTTATATTTATTTTGTCAGTTATTTAATGTACATTCTTCCTTATTATGTGTTTTGTGGTATATCTCTACTTGTTTTTAATTTCTGTGAAATGAAACTGTCAGGACGTGTGGGCAGAATCCAAATGGAGCCCAGCGTTTTGCCCAGTGGCATATTACAGCCTGTGTTTTTGTGCTGACACTGGTAGCGTTGAGCTGCTTGTCTGAACTGATGGGTTGATACGTGATTGCTCATACCCTGGTGTTTCTGCACTGAACCAGAAAGCCATTTGAGTTTGTTTGCTTTTGTAGAAACTCATATTGTATTCATGGAGTTGCAATACTGAGTTTCAGTGTGTGAGGTTCAATGAATCCGATGATTGTCTTAGAGTGTCTGACTTCATGTTTGTCTCCAAAATCACTTCTTGTCTCAATATATGCACTTTAAATTAAAAAAGGGTCATTTTTTAGGGCTGGGTAAAACAAAATATCGCTTTCTCGATTTAAATCGATTCTCATTTTTACAAAACAATATTGATCCTTAAATCCCAAGAATGGATTAGCATTTAAAGTTAAAGTTAGTATTACTTCAATATTATAAAAATGTTCATGAGTGTAATTTATGTGTCTGTATACAAATCAGTTCATTTTAACCTTCAATATTATTATATTATAGTACCAACCGACTCTAATGTCTATTTTACAGCATTAGTTAAGGGATTTTTTTTTCCTTGAGAAAATTTGCCATGTACTGTACCTGATATATAGCATATACAAAATTATCATTACTGAATTTAATTGAATCGCAAGCTTGTGAAGCCCAGTAGAATCGAATCGCGAAATTTGTGTCAAAACCCAGCCCTAACGGTTTTGTTTGTGTGCAAGTTGTATATGCTTTCTTTGTGTGTGTTTTATTGCAGGTGTGTGTGACTGCAGAGACTTCACCACAGGCCGTTATTGTGAGCTTTGTGAAGACGGTTACTATGGCAATGCACTGACTGGCAGCCCAGGCGACTGCTTACCTTGTCCTTGTCCAGATCACACCACCTGTGCCCAGGTGCCAGAGACGGGGGATGTGGTTTGTACCAACTGTCCAACAGGCCAAAGGGGTCAGTGGCAGTCAGTTTATGTGCTATTTACATAATTCAGCTCAGTTCAACATCAATATGCAAACAGATTAGTGGTTAAAATACATTATGCACTCACTGTAAATAAGTATGCATTTAGCAGATGCTTGCACCCGAGGCACAAACATAAAGGGTGATAATAAATAGAAGTAGATTGTGTTAATGGATTTTAATGGATTCCCAGGTGTACGGTGTGAATTATGTGAAGATGGTTTCTATGGCAACCCTCTGGGCTGGGGAGGCAAAGTGCAACCGTGTGTGAGGTGCGAGTGTAATGGGAACGTGGATCCCAATGCAGTGGGTGTGTGCGATCACATGACTGGACGCTGCCTGAAATGCCTGGGACATACGACTGGGGACCATTGTGAAAAATGCAGATCAGGTTACTACGGCAACGCTTTGGCCAATGAACTCAATCCAGAGCGAAAGTGCAAACGTGAGTATCATTTAAAACATGAATGTGGCACAAAATGAAGATGAGATTGTTGATTTTGGGGGGGAAAGGAATATGTAGTCACCTACTTATCCTCATAAGGACAGTAAAATTGAAAATCACCTACATTGTGGAAACCAGCCAAAAGAAAATGGCTTAATATACTTAAGATACGTAAATGAAAATGAGTAAGAGACAGAAAATATCATTAGCTGAGTATAAAAACAATAAAAGTCAATGGAAAGGCTTTGAGATTTCAGAACTTAGATTAAATTGTTTTTGAGAAGCTCGGCAACATTAAGCATTTTGTCCTTGTTGAAGATCTTGCTTTGTTGCATGCCTCATTAGAATGTAGACATTAAAAAAACATTTTGTGCATAAGCTATACATCATTTGCGATCATGTGGGTGAGAATATTTTTTATGAAATTCTTTGTAACTCAGGAAATTTAACATTCTGGGTATTTTGCATTGTGAAGTTATGAATTTCTGTTTTTCAGCTTGTGCCTGTAAAGTGGCTGGGACATCAGGATCACCGAATGACTGTCACCCAGATACAGGAAAATGTGTTTGCCTGAGTCATGTGACAGGGAGAGACTGTGGACAGTGCGAAACTGGCTACTTCAATCTGCAGCCAGGCTTGGGCTGCGAGATGTAAGATCTATCAGTATGTCTGTCAGTCTATCAGCCTATAAAGTAAACAGAATAAATTCTATGCTCTTTTCTTCTGTTCTGTAGGTGTAACTGCAACCCCATTGGCTCCTCGTCTTCAGCATGTCATCCAATCACAGGACAGTGCATGTGTCGAACAGGTGTAGAGGGGCTGTCGTGTGACACATGTCGAATGGGATTCTTTGGTTTCTCCTCTAGAGGCTGCAGAGGTATTGAAATCAATCATCAGAACCAGATACTGGACATAAGTCAGATTTGCCCTGAAACAGATTGATTTATTTGATCTTTAAAATGGTTTAATATTTAAATTTTAATGTTTTATTGGAACCTTTAATTCAATTATTAACAAATACAACTATTTAATAAACAAATTATAGTAGTCAGCTGTCAATGTTACTCTGCTAGCCAATGTATTTTACTGTAAATTCAGCTAAATAAACGTAGACTTTGATCCATTCCAGGGAGTATTATAACACGATTTAATTATTTTTAAACATGCATATTTAATAGGATAGTTCACCCAAAAAATAAAAAATTGTCATTAATTACTCACCCTCATGCTGTTCCAAACCCGTAAGACCTTTGTCGTAACATAAAATGTTGTAGGGATAGTTCACCCAAAAATACAAATTCTGTCATTAATTACTCACCCTCATGTTGGTCCAAACCTTTGTTCATCTTCAGAACACAAATTAAGTGTGAAAAGCTCTGAGATTTCATCAAAAATATCTTAATTTGTGTTCTGAAGATGAACTATCCCTATAACATTTTAGATATAATTTTGTCCATTGTGTCTTTCAAATACCTGTCTCAAGTGTTGGAGAGTCATTGTTTCTCTTTGTCAATCTCCCAACTATAGCATGTAATTGTGACCCCATGGGCTCGACCTTGATGCAGTGCCATGACAATGGGACGTGTTCTTGTCGACATGGGTTTGTTGGTTATAAGTGTGACAAGTGTGAACTGAACTACTACCAGAACCGCCTGACCCACCAATGTGAGGAGTGCCCTGTGTGCTACAGTCTCATCAGAGACCAGGTGGGCCTTCCTCAGTGCATGAGAGAGAGAGAGAGAGAGAGAGATGATGATGAAGCATGAGAAATGATCTTTTGATGTAATGGTTGCTCAGCAAATTAAAAGGTTCACAATTACATGTTATCTCACCCACTCACTAAGTTTCTTTGCACAGATGCTTATGTCTCCCTGACCTACATCTTCCTGGTTTTTCATAATAAGTATGAATGGGTGGTAATGCAAGGCTGGTTTTAGCTCTTCCCTTTAAATGATAGGGCAAAGCTCAGTGGGGCTCAAGCTAATAAGGCGTGATGGATATTTTTAATAATCAAAGCTACGTCTACTGCTGTAATTGAGTGCTTTTACAAACTGTCTCTACATTTTTCTCACAGGTTTTGTTAATGATTTTTATTCCACATTGTTATGTGTACAGGCCAGTAAACTGAAGGCCAGACTGCAGGAGTTGGAGACACTGCTCAGCAGCTATGACTGCAATAGATACAGTCGGCATTATCGCGGACGCCAGCTCCACAGACACCAACATAACGGCCTGGACAATCACATACAGAAGGACCAAGTTGAAGACTATCTGCCCAATGCCCTGGAGGACCTCCTAGCTATTCAAGGTGAAAAGCTCTTTGACAAAAGTTATTAACCTCCTCACTCCCAAGATAAGAGAATTCACATATTAAATGGCAAATTACCAGGGGTACAATAGTACAATAATATATAATATTACATTATATTTTATACTACAATAAATAATACTGTAGTATATAATATTCAATGTCCAGTATACTGGCACAAGAAATCTGATACCTGCAGCAAGTACAGCACATTTACTATGCTTACTAAATACTAGGCAGATTAATTAGATAAAAAATCATTAATAATGCCCCTTTTAATGCCTAATTAGCACCATTATATTGTTAGTGGTAAGTAACACAATGTAAATAAAATGTGTTAAATGTGTCATTAGAGCTGTTTGTGTAGTTGTTTGTGTATTGTTGTAATTGTTAATATGCAATATGTGCAATATGGACAGTCATAAAAATATTACACCGAATGTCTAGTTTTCACTTGAAACAGTTCTATGAAAAATAAATGTCCAACATTTTTAAATCTAACATTTTCTTACAACATATTTTATAGCAGTGTTGTCCTGCTGACCAAAAAATCAGTTGTGTAAACACGCAGAAATTGGACTAACAACATAACTGTAGTAAAACACAATGCTTTTAAAGAGTTTGTATAGTGTATTTATTTATTATTCTTTTATTCAGCAAGGACTCATTAATTTGATCAAAAATGACAGTAAAGACATTTATAATGTTACAAAAAAATCCATTTCAAATAAAAGCTGTTCTTTTGAACTTTCTATTCATCAAAGTATCCTGAAAAAAATATTAAGCAGCTGTTTTCAGTGATAACTGTAACAATAAGATATGTTTCTTGCGAACCAAATCAGCATATTAGAATGATTTCGGAAGGATCATGTGACTTTGAAGACTGGAGTAATGGCTGCTGAAAATTCAGCTTTAATATTGACATAATATTGAAAATTCAGTAATATTGACATTTTAAAATACATTCAAATAGATTTGAAATTGTAATGGTATTTTACAGTATTGCTGATTTTACTGTATTTTATAAGGCTGTAGAATTGCAGCCTTGGTGAGCATGAAAGTCTTATTTTTTAAAAAAAACTTTTGTTTTGAAGGGTATTGTTTGCTAAGAAAAACAAATTTGTCTAGTGTGGTTTGTACAGTCACTTTTCAATTTATCACAGTTTATTTAAGACAAATGTAGAACATATTGTGCCTCCATTCAGCTTTGTTGTTTCTGCCAGTGACAGTCGTTTTGTTGGAAACTCCCTACTGATGCAACACTGATGTTCCTCCTTTGATGCAGAGGCTCGTGAGGCCTTCATTAAGCAGTTCTCACAGCTGGAAACATCTGCCCAGACCTTACAACTGCAGCTGCGTAGCATTGCAACGGCATTGAACTGCAACTTAACAGACAGTGGAGGAGAAGTTACAGAGGAAGAAAAGACTCTGAAGGGTGAAAATGAGTGTCAAGAGCTTGGTGACACCTTATCCGCTGCTCTGAATATGCAAGACCAGCTTCAGAAGATGACTCTTGACCTTAACAGCATGGTGAGTCTGCACAGATCAATTAAATGAATGTCTAATCTGTCTGGCCAGAGAACGTGTCTTAATGGAGGCTTTTGTGTCTCTCTGCTTCTCTTCAAACATCTTATTCTCAGGTCATCCCGTCTGTAATCCCTAAAGAACCAAACAAATGGAATGCCATAGTGAATGAGTCTGAGGTGCTAGTGAAAAGGTTAGCAGAAATACTGAATTTACTACAAATGTCTATTCGAGTTTTAGATGTGACTTCTGCAAACATTGTTTCTAACATTTTCTTTTAACAGCCACACAGACATGGCAGCTCATATAGAGCAGATAGCAGAAGATGCTGTTAAAATGGCAAAGAGAACCTATTCACAGCTGATAATTTTACTAGAAGACAACTCCACAGAGTCCTATGTACAGGATCTCACAGAGAAGTGAGTTACATTATGTTTGTGTCTGTGTTCATTAAGCGCAATTTGGGGTTCCCTGGGTATTGGTCTTTAATAACTCATTTTAAATGTCACTGTCTATCTATTTTTGTCTCAAAGGCTGGAGGAGATGCAGCAGTTGAAGGAGAATCTGACGCTTGAGGTTAATGAGACTTTAGTGACACACCTGTCACTTCAGAGGCACAACTTCGAGATAGCTGCCATTTTAGAGAACATCACCGCTTCACTATCTGAACTGCGCAGAATGGATGGCAATTTCACCCTCAAAGTGCAGGAGTCCAATATAACGTCTTTCTCACAGATGCTCAATCAAATAAATGTCACAGCAACCCAGGATCCTGAAATCACAGAGGTATGTTCATGCATTATGAATGGACATTGTGGTAATGCTATTGATGCCTGGATACACTAATTATTATTCAACATTCATGTATTTTAATCTTATTAACTAAAATATTATACTTCTAGAGTTGATTTATGGAAAATTATAAATTATTTTATAGTTAAAATTACTATGCGTAGTTCATCAGTTGACTTATTCCGCAACATGACAAACAAATAATTTTCAGAAGCTTTCATAAGCATTATTTTATGGTCCAGCCATATGTTTTGTAAGCAAAGCTATATATTAACAAGCATTTTTTAATTGAACTGTCATACTTTTAAAGGGATAGTGCACCCAAAAGAAAATTCTGTCATTAATTACTCACCCTCACGAAGGGGTGTGCGATATATATCGTCTGAGATAATATGGTAATTGTTGTTTTAACGATGTGCGATTAGGCATTATCGAGCATTTTGCAAAAACCAAACAAAACACCTAGGGACTGCACGCATACATAACGTGAAGAAAGTCTAGTGGGTTAAACAGTGCACATGTGTATTTAGAGTGCGTTCTTTCACTGCGTGATTCAGTCTATTAAAATGCATTAAGAGTGATCACAAAATTCAAGATACGTGGGCAGAAAATGTATATGTTTCAGTTATAATGACTCGGTTCAGTTGCAATGACTCACTTATTTGCAGTAACTTTCTGACATCTACTGGTGGTTTTAATTTCACATTTAAAGTATATTTTCATTTTTAAAATAATATCAGTATTCAATGTTTTATGTTTAAAATATCAAAACATTATGCATTTGTAATTGCAGGTTAAAGCACTCCATGTCCCTCTGAGCTGCATTAAACAGTGTGTAAATACATCTAAATGCCACTTTAGTTGCAATTTCTGCAAAGATTAATTTTGTTCATACTGATTTCATTTGTTTGGTGACAGCCTAAATGTCTTATTATTCTAATTGACTGATTAAATGTAAGAATTTGACTCATAAGATGCACACCTTTAGAAAAAGGCTTTAATTAAATACATTTTTTGTCAATATCGTACCCTACTCTCACGACGTTCCAAACCCATAAGACCTTCATTCATCTTCGGAACACAAATTAAGATATTTTTGATGAAATCCGAGAGCTTTCTGACCCTGCATGGACAGCAACGCAAATACCACGTTCAAGGCCCAGAAAGGTAGTAAGGACATTGTTAAAATTGTTATTTTTGTTTTCTTTGCGCACAAAAAGTATTCTCATCTTAATAACATTACAGTTGAACCACTGATGTCACATGGACTATTTTAACAATGTCCTTACTACCTTTCTGGGCCTTGAACGTAGTATTTGCGTGGCTGCAATTGCGAGCATTGTTGGCTATGCAGGGTCAGAAAGCTCTCGGATTTCATCTAAAATATCTTAATTTGTGTTCTGAAGATGAATGAAGGTCTTACGGGTTTGGAACGAGATGAGAGTGAGTAATTAATGACAGAATTTTTATTTTTGGGTGAACTATCCCTTTAATTCTAATAGGTGTTGGTTTTACCTAGAACGCTCCTTAATGGATGTTTTTAAAAGGTTTTCACTGTAGGATTTTTAACAAATATAAAATCAAAAGATCTTTAGCAATAATATATTTGTTGTAATCTGTAAGAAGCTTATTTGCATTATTTTTTTATTTTATTTTATTTTTTGTAAAATACTTCGACCTTAAAAATTTGTTAATGATGCTGATATGCCAATAAAAATCCATTCTTTTTCCATACTGCTTATCCTCTGCAGGGTCGTGGGGCTGGAGCATATCCCAGAGTCTCAGGCCATAGGCAATAAAATATTAATAAAAATTGTTTTATTTTTTTTTAATAAATAAATAGTGTGCTCTGAGTGTGGAGGTCATAGAAAGAATATATTCTGAACCAAATTAATCTGTATTTCAGATCGAGGACCTGATGAACAGGACAGCTGAGTTGGATGTTTCTGTCCAGTCCAAAGAGCATTTGATAAATAAGACCAGAGAGGAAATACAGCCTCATGTGGACAGTGCTGAAAAACACCTGAAAACTGTTCAAGAGCTCAAGCAGGTAAAGGCAGAACATACTGCTAAAGAAACACACAAAGAAGTATAATAAAGTCCTAGTAATTAGAGGTCTTGCAGTTTTTTCATCCTGTGAGTTTTAGCACCTCCTGCCAGTCAGCCTGGTGGGAAATGTTACAGCACAAGAGAAAAAAACAACAGGGATGTGTTCTCAGCTCAAAGCAAATTCAAATGTGACAATTTCCTGCCAAAAGACAGTGTAATGAGATGCATCTTTTGTCTTTTTATCTGAAGCTGACGGCTGTGGCTGAGGGATTTAAGGTGTCAGCCGTCTCCTCTGTGGTGACAGGGAAAGAGGTTGAGGCGGAGATCCTGTCTTTACAGAAGGGTCTGGAAGGTAACTGCTTCTCCTTTTTACTTCTTTCATATTTTCACTGTTGATACATGGAATCCGTTTTCAAATGATGACAGATGAGCAATAAATGAGTTAAATATAGAAGTAAATGTGTTCTAATTACAACTTGAATAATGTTAAAAACTGTACTGAAAATTGAGTTAAACGAGGTTAAAATTAGGCATTTGTAATAAAAAAAAAAATGGGGATTAAAAGAGAGTAATGTGGTACAGCTGAGGACTGTGAGAAATACAGCAGCAGAACGGTATACCATTCAAAATTTTGGGGTCAGTAAGATTTGTTTTTTTTTTTGCAAAGCATTAAAGTGACAATAAAGACATTTATAATTACATTTTCTATCTCAAATAAATCCTGAACCTTCTATTCATCAAAGGATCCTGAAAAAATAAGGTTTACACAAAAATATAGTAAATAGCTGTTTTCACCTTTATAATACTAATAAATGTTTCATGAGCAGCAAATATTAGAATGATTTCTGAAGGATCGCTGAAGGACACTGAAGACTGGCTGAAAATTCAGCTTTTAAAATGTATTGCTGTATTTTGATCAAATAAATGCCATTTTGGTGAGCATAAGAGGCTTTGAAATCTTACTGAATTTTTGAATGGTAGTGTATAATGGAATGGAAATGTAAAAATGTTCTCTGCTGTAGACATGGAGCAGGACTGGCCTCAACTGCCCACATATAGCAAAGGATATCTGAAGAGAGAGAAGCTGCTGAAAGAAAAGACCCTGGTGGATGTGAAAAAAAGAGTCAAGCAGACAGAGAGAATGATCAAGCCTGCAGTGGAGAATGCTACGGCTGTGAGCAGCACAGCTAAACATGCCCAGGAATCTGCAGATGCAGTGGCTAAAGTAGGCTACGCTGAAGCACACATGTATTCAAAAAAACACGTGGTTATATTTGTCAGTTCTGTTCAGCTAAAGTTTATTTGTCTGAATTATGCAAATAAGAAATACTTTTCTCAAAGTCATTCAATCAAAGTATTTGTCAGTAAAGTTTTGCTGTTGTTGTTGTTGTTGCTATAATTCATTCTGTTAAACAAATTGTGATAATAGATGTTGTGTATAACGGAACTTTGAAAGGCAATTTAGTCAAATCAGATCCTAAGTGTATAAACACTGCATTGCCTCGAGGAGCCTGGACTGAAGCAAGAATTGATGGGAACTGAAAGCCCTGTTATGCTGTTATTCATGACAGGATGCCAAAGTGTCCCTCACGCAGGGGAAACGGACAAAGCATGCATCTGGACAGTTGCGTTCAGCTGTGGACACCACCCTGGAGCAGTTGACTGAGCTGGAAAGCCAAGCTGCACAGAAACAGGAAACCATGGAGGCAGAGGTAAACAATTTGGCATTAACTTGATAGTGGAATTGCCAGTGTTTGTCCAGTTGGATAGGACCTCAATGTCATTATTATTAGAACACAGACTATGGACATTCAGTACAGCCGTTCTGTTTAGGGGGTTTGAGACACTGCAGTAGGCCTACATGTTCCAGAGAAAGACTAGATTTTTTTTTAAAAGTATTAAGCATGATACTTCTCTGCAGGGTGCGATTTGTGAAAAAACCTTTTGAGAAATTTTATAGGTGTATAAAACTCTATAGGCGGAGGTTGACCCAACTATACACTGTTTTTAATACGATGGAAACGATGTTTTTAACGTCATCACGGTTTAATAAAATCATTGTATGTTGGGCCTATTAATTGTAATGATTTCATTTCCCCAGTTATTCAAACAACTATAAGTGAAAGTGAGCAAAGAACACAGTATCAACGGAGCTTTTTGAAACTCCAAATTGCGTCTCAGAATGATTCACTGTTTCGAAGCGCTCCAATCAGATCGCAGATCGTGAATCATTTGATTCAGATCGGGACGTTGGAGCAGGTGGGCGGGATGTTTTTATGTTTTGCATAGCAATGACGCTGATGTGCCATTTCTCCTCAGGACATCCAGCTTTCTTCAAGGAGTGTGATAGACAGCATGGAGACAGCCAAGAGTCAGCTGGAGTCCTTTACAAACACGCTAACTCTGCTCCTTAAACAACTGGGTAAATTAACTATTTTATTTTATTTTATTTTATTTTTAGTGCTGTCAAAATTAGCACATTAACGTGGGTGATTAATTTTTCCAGTTTAACGGTGTTAAAAATATTTAGCAGTCATCTAGTCTTTTAGATAGACATTAAGGTAGCTAGGGTTGGCCACCCCACTCACAACAAGAATTGCATCTAAATAGACGCAGAGCATCATTACGACCACATCAAACAGAAGACTTTTCAGACGCGCACTCCACTTCATCTCAGCGAAGTAATAGCAGTCAAATAACCTAATAACCCAGCTGCTGTGATGTTTGTTAATCAGAGAACAAAAGAAAAAAAAAGGAAATCATTAACTTTTGTAGCTTTAAGGATTCGTCTGTTTCATTTAGAATTTAGTGTTTCATTACTTTATTCAGTTTCTATATATTTCCTACTTGCTTGAGGGCACAGTGACATTTATTATAATGGGTTTGTGTGAAGATTGTTTTAAGTTCACTTCAATTAGAAATTTGTTAAAATCTAATACATGTTAAAATCGATAGCTTTCAATTATACTGTAATGTTAGTACAGTCATAAAAAGATGCCACTAAACGAATATTATAAATATTATCTCTTTGTTTCTACATTCATTTGAAGATTGAATGTGAAATTATTGCAATGTTAAAGTATATTTAAAAACTTTGTTAGGTGGGAATTATCGCAATTAATTTCAGAAAAAAATGTGTGATTTAATTAGGTTTTTTGTTGTTGTTGTTGTTGTTGTTATCGATTGACAGCACTATTTATTTTATTTTCCCTGCAACCCTATACCTAGGACAAGGACTTTTTTGTAGTAGTTGTTCATTTTTATGTGTTTTTAAAGATGGAACAAAAGAATTCTTCCAGCAATAATCTCAAAATCATACTCTTCTCCCATTGATGTGAGCAGATGCTAATGTGGTGCTGGAGAACTATGATCGCATTCTGAATGAGACAGCAGCTCGTCTTCGTGTTCTCCAGGGTGCCGTGGAGAGTCCATCTCTCACCGGAAAGATTCAGAGGCTCCACAGTGCTGCGCACGATCAAGAGAAACAGCTGCAAAATCTTGAACAGAGCCTGCAGGAGATACGAGAAGAAAGAGACAGTCTGACTGACATCGCCCAGAACTTGCCTAAAACATGCCCACAAAAAGGGCACTAAGCCGGGGGGAGTAAGAAGTCTGTCAGTTATGTAGTATTTTAGAGAGACATTGAGGTAGCTCAAAGGAGTTAGTTGCCTCAGAAAATCTGAATCAAAGGAAGCCGAAGAACAAAAAAGTAAACAAACCTCTGAGATCCCCCTCTCCATTCCTCTTTCAGCCGCGTCTTGTTAGAAAAGCAATACTGAACATATTAATGACATTAAAATGTAAATTCTTTATAAACATTCATTTGTTGTGAATACAGAGTGGCTTTACTTATTTACTCTACTGGCAAAAAGTCAAAATGCAAGTGATGGCATTTATACACTGTAGCACTTTGAATTTAAATCATCAGTATTCAAGCAAAATGTCTGTGTTATCTTTATTGGGCTTCCAAGATGATCACATTGACATTATGCTTAAATATTGATGTTTTGCAGACTGACATTATGAAGTTCGCATGCAATGTACTGTAGTAATATGCAATTTTCCCATCCATTAACCTTAACTAATGGGAGTTCCTGACAAGATATGGTCTCTTTTTGGCCACTTGAGGGAGCCATCTACTCAAATTCATTTGGTTGTTGTACACAATGTCTTGCACATGAGTTTGCAAATTGCAAATTTGGTTTTAAAGTGAGTAAATCAAGACCAAATAAACATATTGTGTCATGTTGTTCTCAAAAGTGTGATCATGCATTATGAGCATCAGTGTGTTTACTTGTGAGCCTGTTGACATGCAACTTATTACTTATTTAATATCTAACATGGCATATTAAATATTTATTTTTGTTCTTATTATCCATCTGTTCATAAATTATAGTCCCAAAAGGAATTGGCTATGAATAGCTGAAATGTTCCATTGTTTGGAATATATTATCAACATGTATGCTTGCATGGCCCATTGTTGGCTTGTCTTCGGTTTTGATGTATCATGGCTTATTGTATTAGCTGTTTCCTGTGAAAACTTTTGATCTGTTCTCTGAGCCTAGTGCCCTTTTAATGTTCTTAACCCCATTGAATCCAAGACTAGAGACACTTTGCTTAACCTTTATTTCAATACAAAGGGAACCATTTGTCAAAAACAGAGAACCAGATTGAACACTTCACACTATAATACACATTCATATTGCATAACAAAATTCAAAAACAAATGCAAATAATTGAAGGCAACAATGTTAAAACTTGTCTTTAATGAAACCCACACACATCAAGTCAAACTTTATTTATCAACTGCACAATAAATCATGCAACAGTAACTGCAGGAAATTAAATGCTTATGACTTGCAGATCCAAAGCAGAGATAAGATCACAGATAGCCTAAACTGAGAGTTAAAAATTAAATGTTAAGATTATGAACGATAAGATTGGGGGGGGGGGGGGGGTATAATAATATTCTAATAAAAGTGTACAAGTATAAAAAAAATCGCAACTGTGAAATACAATAACTATGAAATGTTCAAAACTATCTAAATGAGGCGTGCAACAGTAATTACAGGAAATGAAGTGTTTCTAAGTTAAAAAATTAAACGATGAGAAAGATAAGATAGGAGTACATTTTAAAAAACAGTTTTGCATGCAATATATGTGCAAAAGTGACTAAATAAAAAGTGCTTTAACATTCACTACATTGTGGAGTTGAGCACGGTTGGGACGCTGAAGGAGTTATATAGGCGTATATATGACTAATTAAATTACAAATAGATTTACAAAAGAACAGTGGCTGGCAGAACGTTTCCCTGTTCAGTTTATGGCCTGCATTACCTCTCTTCACCGCACGGAGGGCTATATAACTGCATTCCTGGCGAGCAGTGAGTGCATCACAGGGAGACCTGCGCTTCTAAGCAGCGTGAGATTCCCTCTCTCCCGCACAACCGACGCGAGCAGTCACCTACACTAGTGTCTCTCCTCTCTCTTCCTCCATTACCACCGCTCGACCGTCCCAGCATGCCTTCCAACCAGGATTTACAAGGTATATCGTTTGTCGCCGGTCTGTTTATAGTGAACTGATGCCGTATTTACCGTTATCCGCGCGAAGCCTGTTTTTGTTCTGTGCGCGCGTGTGTGCCGTTAGCGGCCGACTATCCTTATCTCATGCCTGCAAGTGCACCAGACAGCCTGGGTAAAACATCCAGACGGGTTTGTAACGGTCACTATGTCTCATTTTTCAGGCGGAAAAACCTTCGGGTTACTCAAAGCACAGCAGAGGGAGAAGCTGGAGGAAATCAATAAGGTAAATAAGCTAACGCTGATGGATTATTATTGTCTGAATGTGGAGGCGAGATTATTTCATTGGCCTTGAGCCGCCTCCATTTACCCTGCTGTTGTTCCCGCTTTGTCTGTAAATATTAGCGAGGCTATTAATTTACTTGGTCTCTTTAGCTGTTAAATGTTATTTTAGACTGCAGCGGAATTGTTAAGCTCGATTTTACAGCAGCATGACCTAATTTAGTTAGACAGCTCGACCACATTAAGCCGCAGATCATTTCACAATCCAGAGCAGGACTGTGCCTCAAAATCTATTGAGCTGCCTACGGAGACAGGATTTTCTTCTTATTTTAATGCTGCAGCAAACTATAAAACTGATAAGAATCGCTATCTCGGTAGACCGATGACTAGGTCTTGAGACACAGCCCAGTTTAGCCCGCTCATGAGTCATTCACAGCTGCGTTGGTTAAGCGCTCAAGGATTCCCCCAAACACTGCCCGTCAGCCATTGGTCGGACAAACAGATAGCCCCGCCCCAAGCTCACGCTATTGGCTGAGCCAGTGTTAATGTGTTGTGAGGTGCAAAGATCCTCAAACAATAGTTTTAGTGGAATCAACATACAACTGTGTACTATAATAAGCATATTAATCTTAAAGTATTTTAAAATAAAAAAATGGCATGCTTAGCATTTAAGTAAAGGAGGTGACCTTGTCTTGGGCGTTTCAAACAAAGCCAGACCTTTTATGAAAATCCCAGGAGGCTTATTTTCTTGACTAGTGTTATTTTGAAGCTAATATTTAAGATCAGCCCTCCTTGATGTGATAAGAGGCAGTTTGTCCCCCCCCCCGCAGCAGGCTGTCTTTTTGCCCTCAGACGGGAAACAGGTGTCTGTGATCCAGCATGAATGGACGCATTATGTGGGAGGGAGATTGAGGAGTGGGCAGCAGTGGCATTTGAGCCGCAGTCTCAGCGGCTGTTCTCTCTCTCTCTCATGTGGACATGTGGACTGCGGCTGGTGGGAGTGACCGCTTGGTCTGGTCACATGAACTTTCAGAAATGAGGAGAAAATCAGGTTATGCACTGGCCTACTAGTAGTGACATCTGCAGTGCTTCCCTGCACATAGTGTTGAGGTGATTCTCAGGAAAAGGGTCAATAAAATGTTAGTCAATCTCAGATCCGATCTGTCTCCATCCATTCAACAACCGATGGATTGAACTAGGCTAAGGATCCATCCTACTACTACTATTTTTTTTTTTTTGTTGTTGTTGTTGTTCGGTTTATTTTAATGTGCGTCACAATCCAGAAGAAAATATCTCTTTTAATGTGACACTAAGCACATTTCCCACCCAATTCTTGTTACCATAATGCATCCAGACATTTTACCTTTTTGTTTTATTTGTAATTCTTTTATTCTGTATAATTATTCTCATTATTTTAGAACGGTTATGAAAATCATCCTTTAAGGACAGTGTTTTTTGGGGGTTTTTTTTCCCTCAATTAAATTAATAAATGATGGTGTCTTATGTGCTTAATACTAAAAAAAATTTCGCTCTACAGTAATGAAAATGGTCTCTTTCTTGGTCCCTTATGGTAATACAAAATTAGGGGAAATGTGCTTAATTTTTATGAAAATCTTAGCGGTGTTAAAATAGCCTTAATTTTCTTTCAGTAAAACAAAGGCTAATGTCTTTTGATTTTGAGTGTGTAATATGACGTACATGTTCTTGCGTGTTTTTGTCAGTCAAATATGTTGATGCTTCATAATCTGATGAGAGCTGTCAGTGGTGACAGCGAGATGCTGCAGGCCAGTGAAAAGCAAACTGTGCTTATCAAATTCACAGTTTCTAGTTCTGATGTGAAGGAATGTTAATGTGTAGTCGTGACTTGGCTGAGGTAGAAGGTGGTACTCGTGCTCTTCATCTCTCTGCATGACTCAAGAGGGCTGATCCTCACAGTGTAGTTTTCATCTTATAATTCTAAAACTGTATCACGACTTGACCAGTTTGTTAATCTATCTTATTTTTGCCCCCTCTCTCAGTATGCGTGGGTTAGAGCGAAAGAGCAGAGACAAGACGTCATGATGAGTCATACTTAACTGTTCAAGGTTGCTTGATGCTCCGCACACACACATGCTGTTTGCATTTACAGCACATTCCTTCACTCAGTCAGCAGCATCTCCCACCAGCCATAATTAAAATCCACTCACAAACACACCCACACACACTGCGTGATCTCCCTGATAGGCACACCCACTCTAATACTTCATTGATGGTGAAGAATCTGTAGCAAATTAGCTTGAAAGGGAATTGTATACAAATAATTATGATTAATTTACAATTATTTGTATCGGCTGACAGTGATAACTGTAGCAGAATTAAATTGCCATCAACTGATCTGTTCGTCCAGCGACCATTCAGTGTAAGTTCACATCAACTCTAAGAAAGGATATTTTCGTGGCCACAGAAAATACTTTCCTAAGTGTTAATGCATTAGAGCATGTAGTAAGGATCGAAAATTGCAAAGGGATACTAATTTGCAAGACCAAACCAGAAACTCATGTATTTTGTGCGCACAACTTTTATTAACTAAACGCTAACACACATAACTAATCTAAAACAAACAAACATACATGCGCTCACGCGTACATACAAAAGGGGAGCTAAAGTGGATGAATGAATCCATTAGAGAAAACAGAATGCAGTTATGGAAAGAGTCGGTTAACCACCTGAGTAAAACCATCAGCACCGTTTATAACTGGGTCTATAGCTTATTACTAAACCTCTGTTTAGTTTAGTTAGATGTACCATACTTGCACTTCCACGGCTGTTGGCGTGTGTCTGGAATGCAGTCTCGGATGAAAAGTCTTGATGGTTTCAAGTAGGGATGCACCGAAATGAAATTCTTGGCCGAAGCCTAAGCCGAATAATAATGAAATGCTTGGCCGAAGGCCGAATACCGAACGTGGTGTTTCGCATTTTTTCCATTTATTTTGCCAATTTTTTCACCATTACAATAATTAAATTAGTAAAAATTTGCTTGTTACTATTTTGTGTTGCTTTTCAGAGAAATAAATCAAATAACAAAAATATAATTTCAAAATATTTATTTAACACTGAACATTTTTTTAACATTCCAGCAGATATTATACAAACAAAGCACAATATAACTTAAAATAAATAAATTAGTAAAATAAAAAATATATTTTTATTTGGCCATCTTTGAAGCCCCCCTTCTTGAATAGCCTATGTTAGGCCTATAACTGACTGCTGAAAGAATGTAACTCCTTATGTCTACAACAAGATGGAGTGGGTGTCCTAGGACTGGGGGGAGCTACTTTCCTTTTCGCTGCTGCTGTTGCCGTAGCCGCCGCCGCTGCCGTGTCCTTCTCGGACTCTGCATGATGTTCGGGGTGTCTTGATTTTAAGTGATAAATTAAACTTGAAGTGCTGTACGTTTTTGCAGATGCACCCCCTCTGGACAATTCAGCAGAACAGTGTCTGCAAACGGCCGTTTTTGCCTCTTTCTCTGACACTTTAAAGTACTTCCACACTGCTGACATGTTTGCTGCATTTAGGGGCCATTCACATATCGCGCCTAAAAACGCTTGGATAACGCTAGGCGCGCCGCTTTCTCCTTTTTTCCAAAGCGCTCGGGCGGTTGCGCTCAGGAGGCATCTGCCGTTGCTAAGCAACCATCAGCTGCGCTCTCCGTTACAAGGAAATTTCAGCAATGGATTTCCACCACCGAAAAACCCTTGATTTGAGTCAAAATAATGAGGGCTTGACAAGTCATGCAGTTCAGGATATCCCTGGACCGCAATGATGAGCTGCTCCTAAGGTTTCAAAGTAACGGAAAAGGTGAGAAAGCTGATTGGTTGGTTCTTGTCACATGACCCGCGGTGCGCTTGCGGCTTTCTGAAAAGTTGAGACTGTTTTATCTTGATGCGGCGCGGACGCGCATGGAAAAAATTAGCGCGTCGCACAGCGTGCACGCCGCGACCGCGTCGCTTCCATTATGAGCGCGCATACCGCGCGTCTACATTTGAAATAACGAACTTGAGCGCGCAAAAGACGCGATATGTGAACGGCCCCTAAAGCGCGCACCTCTCACTCTACACGGGTTACTATTTGATCGCGTCATTAAAAACGTCATTGTTCGGCAAAATTTATTCGGCCTTTTTACTTATTCGGTTTATAATTTGAAATTTATAATTTCGGTTGCCGAACATTCGGTGCATCCCTAGTTTCAAGGTTTTGGACTCGCGATCACCTCCTTCCAGGTTGAAGAGTGATGAATTCCAAAGAGGTTATTCTGGTTCTGAGGTCCGCAGAGCTTTGGTTGAATGGAAAGTCAAGGCCGCAAGGCCTGGCGCAAAACTTAAAGTTTCAGAAGAGTTCTAGCTCACATCCTTCTAGGATCTAACAGAACCGCAAAACTGAGATATGTAGGAGCTCACTGGGCACGCCGGTACCGGCTCAGGCTCTCCACACAGGCAGCAATCCGGAGATTTAGCAGTAGAGTTTTTGCAGAAGAACGCTGAACTGTGCGTGAGCCCTTTAAGGTCTGCGAAGAGTCACGCCTCTCAGGATGGGCTTGACCAATGAGAGAGGCTGAATTTCCAAGCGGGAGTTTGACTCTTGTCTGAGAGCATGTTCATTTGCAAAGGGGTTGGATTGGAAGTTGTTATACAAACTATTAAAGATTCTTAGGACATTAATATGTTGCATTGGTATCAACATGTAATATTCACTCTCAATTAGATCATCCGAAGACAAATTGATAGAGACCAGACATGGTATGAGTTAAAATGATATTAACAAGTGATCTATCATAAGCATGCATAAAACAGTATACAATACACAAAAACATATACAAGAACAGTAATAATATACACAATGACCTAATGATATGCGTGTTCATTCAAAGAAAGGTTTTTCTATGAATTAATTAGAGAAGAGTCCATTTTATGGCATAATGTCTTTTTCCTAAAGGGGATATGAAGTGAGTGTTGCTCGACCATTTGCATTCCTTTGAGCAATAAAACTAGTTGCCATGGGACCAGGGGCCTGAAGACCTTGACAGTCCTACTGGCACCGGGTATGTGTATTGGGTGAGGGGTCTGTGGCCATTTGTTAATCTAATTGATTTGTTAAATCAAATGCAAAATTGTGTCTGATTGGTCCAAATGCTACAACTCCTATCAAACATGTGGATTTTTGATTTATGGGATTTATGCAGAGTCTTTGTTAATGATCATTAACAAAGATGTTAGAATTTCCCGGCCTGTGTTGTTTGTTTTTTTTATTATGCACTGTCCTGTTTTCTGATAACACACTAGCTAGCAGCCTGCATTTATCAGAATAAGAAAGAGAGCTTTTATTGCAAAGTATGCTTGTGCATACAAGAATTTGTTTTAGTGTCAGTTCACAGAGACAACAATGACACACAGACAATTAAAAATAAGATGAGAAAAAAATATACATGTAAATCTAAATAAACAAAAAAAAAAAAAGAACATTTTAACCATTTATAAGTTGGATTGCCTGGGAGAGGAAACTGTTCTTGTGCCTGGCTGTCCTGGTAATTGGGACTCTGTAGCACCGGCCGGATGGCAAAAGTTCAAAAAGGGGATGGCATGGATGTGAGGGATCCAGAGTGATTTTCTGAGCCCTTTTCCTCACTCTGGATGTATACAGTTCTTGAAGGGTGGGCAGGGGGGCACAGATAATCCGTTCAGCAGTCCGAACCGTTCTCTGTAGTCTTCTAACTGAGCCAAACCAGAGTTATTGAAGTGCACAGGACAGACTCAATGACGGTTGAGTAGAACTGTTTCAGCAGCTCCTGTGGCAGGTTACAGTTCCTCAGCTGGCGAAGGAAGTACAACCGTTGTTGAGCTTTTTTTACAATGGAGTTGATGTGAGTGTCCCAATTCAGGTCCTGAGAGATGATGGATCCCAGGAACTTGAACGTCTCCACTGCAGTCACAGTGCTGTCTATGATGGTGAGTGGGGAGAGTGCAGGGGGGGGGTTCTCCTGAAGTCCACAATCATCTCCACTGTTTTGAGCGTGTTGAGCTCCAGGTTGTTTAGACTGCCTACAGACAAGAGTTGGCTGTCTGGTGCAGACTCGTCACCGTCCTGGATGAGGCCGATGAGTGTAGTGTCGTCTGCAAACTTCAGGAGCTTGACAGAGGGGTCTTTAGAGGTGCAGTTGTTGGTGTAGAGGGAGAAGAGCAGGGAGAAAATCTACAATAAAACCCATTCAGGTCTTCAGCAAGTTGTTGATTCACCTCAGTGCTGGGGGATGGTGTCCTGTACTTGGTGATGGCTTTCAGGCCTTTCCACACTGAAGCGGAGTCATTGAAAGTGAACTGATCTTGCAGCTTTTTGGCGTAGGTCCTTCTTTAACACTCTTACATCTGTACGCCTCTCACTTATGTAGAAGAATGTCCGGCCACCGCGCGATTTTCCCCGTTGATTCTGCGTCGCGATCTGCTCTGATCAGCTGAAAGCCCGGCAGATGAAGCGCACTGTCTGGAATGGTGTCATTCAGCCAGGTTTCCGTGAAACAGCAGCAGAGTTTGAGAAATACTTATTTGTCCAGGAGTGCAAAAGGAGTTTGTCCGTTTTGTTGGTTAGAGAGCGGAGATTCGCCAGATGGATGCTAGGCAACACTGTTCTAAATCCGCGCTGTCTGAGCTTCACGAGCGTGCCGGCTCGTGTCCTGAAGCGTCTGAACGGCGCCGCCGCTCCACCGACTACTATGTCCAGCAAAACATCCGAATAATTGAAAACTGGTAGGAGATTTTGTGGTGTGTTCTGCCGACTGTTCAGCAGTTCTTCTCTGGTAAAACTGATCGTGTTTGAGAAACAAAAAAACAGGGAAAAACTAACAAAAACACTAAAACAACTGGATAGTGAAGCACCATGGCTGCCGTGAGCGGCGCCATCTTGAGACACGTGACATCTTGAGACACTTATGAAACATGCTTATCCTCTAACTAACACTAAAGGTGCAGTCACATTAGCAAAATTTTGTGGGGCGAAAAAGGGCTGTTGGCAACTGTCGGTAATATGCAGTGACTGTATGAACAGGGCTCAATTTTAAAAATCCCTGGTAGCCCTTCGAGCAGACACACTTCAGATTTTGGTAGGCTGAAATTAATTGAATTGTCACATCATATTTCTGCTTTTAAACCATTTTTTAAAAAATATGGACGAGTCAAACCCATAACTTATCATTCATTTAAAACATTTATTTATTTATTTATTTAGAAGTCACAGTCTCTATGCGTCTCTGTGTTTGTTGCATTAAAAAATATGGGTAGATTTTTGCATTGGTCTGAACTAGGGCTGGGCGACATCGAATATTAGCGATAATATCGCAATAATTATGATGACGATGTCAAATTTGAAAATATCGTGAATATAAAATATTTCTAATTCAAGCATACTTTCCCAAAAGAATGCATCGAATGTCCAATATTACGTCCCCTTAAGTATTACCGCGCAAGGGACATGAGGTAGCTTTCATTAGTGTGGTTGCCAGATACCAAGAGTTTAAATCCCCGAATCAGAGTTTCACTGTTACAAGGAAACATTGGCTGTTTCTCAAACGGAAGGCTGCATCCTCCGGAGGTCGCATTTGTAGGCTGCATACGTCACAAAGAACATCTTATTTTATTATATTAATGGTTATAAATTTGACTATTATTCTTAGTTGAGTGTAAATTGTTGTCATATGCTTTTGACTCGCAAATGTAATGCTCAGTTAACTGAAATAAACCAGGCTTGATGACGTATGCATCCTACAAATGCGACCTCCGGAGGATGCAGCCTTCCGTTTGTGAAACGGCCATTTTCTGCCCGGTGTTTTGCTTCTTTTAAGCAATCTGGCAACCATGCGCACACGCTCTCTCCTCATTGCGGAAGCGCCGCCACTGATGATCTGAAATCACCGACAAACAAGCTGGAGTTTAACATCTAAATGAAAGTGTCCCTCAATCAGTCTGTGTTCTGTCATGAGATCTCGACTGTATTGTTTGCGATTGTGATCGCTGAATAAATGCACTTACTCAACCGCTGTTGTTTTAATAGAGAAACATAAACTATTACAATTTGGAATTATTATTATTATTATTATTATTATTAGGAATTTCACTGTTATAAAATATCTATTTTTCTTGTTTGTTTTAACAGTTTTCATAATCTAGACGGAGAGAGTGCATAAGTCTTTGGGTTTTTTTTGTTTTTTCTTTATAGCCTTAAATTTGATATAACTAAACTGAAGACTTTTTAAGGAGTTAACCCTTGTATTTAAAATCGGGCAGGGGGGTGATACATTTCCAAACCAAGTCCCTTTCAAACCAAGAAGGTGTCTGTTGGTCAATGCAACAAATTTCATGTTACCAACTTTAAAGTGCCAAATTTACATGGGGAAATAATCCCAATCATATGGCTCTTTGTACACACAAATATATAGCTGTCTGTGTTTTTCAAGGAAGAGGATATTTGGGTGTCCTTGGCATCAAAACTGTTCCAGAGAATAAAACTACACAGCGGAGAATCCCCACTCTTAGATACTTGACACATGCTTGCTCGCCCTCTCTGGGCTTCTGCCATGCACAACCAAACAGAGGGGATAATCATTCATCCACTCAGTCTATTCCAGTTTGAGATCATGCTAACTCTGTTTCTCTCTCTTGTTTGCAGGAGTTTATGGAAGATCAGAAGTACAGGGATGAAGAGGATTTACCAGAGAAGTTGGATTCTTTTAAAAGTAAGGACAGTTGAAATATTTTAAACACCGACATAGTCCACACATGTTTGTGGCATGCATGTGTGATGGACTTGCTTTCTCCAAATGGTCTTGCAGGAATGTGCTGGTCTTGCCCCCTTGTTGTTTTAGCGCTTAGGGTTTTGGACATGTGCTTCTTGTGGGAGAGGGAAATAACGGTTTGTTTGTGTGTGTGTGTGTGTGTGTGTGGGAAAGGACAACTGGAATGTAAACGAACGGTCCTCTGAGCCTTTTGGTCAAAGCTGAAGTGTGGTTTTGCTTTTCTCTTTGAAAACCCCAATGAAAAATTTAGTCACCTGAATCCTGAAGTCATCCTTCCTCTCTTTCTAATGTTAACGCTTCTCAAAAAATGTCAGTATTGTCAGTAAAAGTCAGTATTGACTTTTAACACGCATTCTTATTGTGCACAATTGATTTGGTGGTGTTCCAAGTAAAAAATGTTTTTCTTTGTAATCTTTTTATTAAAATGTGATAATTTGCTCCGTCTCTGAAACTTGAGATGACTGAGAGTGATAGAGTATTTAGACAAAAGAGTGAAGGTTTATTCACAAGTTATTTTATCTGTATTGGCCAAAACTTTTAAAATCGGTGTATCCTCTTTATCTGAAACATCTTTCAATTTTGGCTGACATTATGAATTCCTCTTACTTTTCAACCCCTCCCCTCCATCTGCCTGTCTCCATTTTGGTGTGTATTGCCCACTTTTCATAATCCAATCTAGTCCTGCTCTATTTTTTTTTTTTTTTTTTGCCCTTCTTTGAATATTCTGTGTCAGTCAGTAATGCATCAGATTATTTAAAAGAATAAAATTAAATTAAATTTAAAAAACTGACTGTGAGATGTTTCGTGTTGAATTTTACCCAAGGGCCTCTTTTAACTCTGAATTATTTACTACCAGTTGTCCTCAGTGTGTATGCTTGGGTTTGTGGGTCATTATCCAGAGGCAGTGATCAGGTTAAAGGGGTTAAGTGGCTCTGAATTTTACAATGATTTCTTGTTAAACAGAGTGAGAAAATGGAAGGAAGGAAAGGACAGAAGTCAAAAACACAAGGGACAGGAGGAGCGCCAAACCCTTGACATTGTTGAAATGAAAGCACACACACACACACACACAGTCTGAGTACTTGCCGCAGAGTGTTTGACCCACTAATGTCAGTATGTGTGTGTGCACCACTGCCCTAAAAGCAGAAATGAAATGAGAGTTGAGAGAGAAAGTATACAGTTGATAATAAGAGGGATCATCATCGAAAAAAGAAAACCATTTAGAGATAGTGATTCAGTCAGTGAACATGAGTTACATTTACGCAGCGTCGGTGCATTTTGACGGACAACCTCTCTTGCCAGCTCTGTTTCACACGCACTCATTCAGCTCGGGGGGTGAACAGGCTGCGTTTGTGTTTATAGGGGGCCATTGTAACCCTCTCCTTCCCATCAGCCTCCTCTCACGGTGACTCCGTTACACTCTCAATGCGTCCACTCCAACAGAAGCTTCATTGTGAGAATGAAACGACACCGAATGAGAGAGATGGAGGGAAGAGAGAGGAAATGGTAGAATAATCTAGCAAAATCAAATAGGACACCGATTCAAATCGGGTACTAGCTGTCCTCATTTACAGATATAGCCAGCCATCCTTTGTGAAATAGGCCTCATTTTGGATAAGAAATGCTGGGTTTTCCAAATGTCCTCTCTGTTGTTTCCCTCTGAACCGCAGCTGTCACATGCCTGACCTCTACTTGCTGCCACTGTCAGATGTTGCTGGCGGCTGTGTGTGAATTGTTTCATTTGTTCTTATTGGACTATTAAAATCTCCCTTTTTTTTTCTTTTTTCTTTTTTCTTTTTCTTTTTTCAAATCCACAGATAAATATGCTGAGTTTGACCTGAATGATCAGGGAGAGATTGGTAAGTGTGTGTGCATATGTAGTTAAGACTTTGAGTGTTATTGGGGAAGGGCTCTTTTGTCATGCTCACTGTGTAGGTGATACCACACTTGACAGATGGGAAACATGAGAACTCACCTGTAACCAACTTAAAGGTCATTGTTATGTGCTGTAGAAAGAGTAGGAGTGACTCATGATAGGAAAGGGAAATTGTTAACATTAACATTGTTTAAAAAAAAACAATAATACAAAAAGCATACCTTGTGAATAATTAAAAACAGCTTATGATTTTAATTGTAATTTTAAATGTGTGTAACTTAAGTTGTTTGGGGGAGGGGTGAATTAAAATATTTTTTTTATTTAGCTCATTTAGTTGTTTGTCCTATTTTAAAGCATTTTTAAAGTTATTTTAAAGGGATAGTTCACCCAAAATGAAAATTCTGTCATTAATGACTCACCCTCATGTCGTTCCAAACCTAAGACCTCCGTTCATCTTCAGAACACAAATTAAAATATTTTGGATGAATTCTGAGAGCTCTGTGACCCTGCATAGACCGCAACGCAACTGCAATCTTCCCAATCAGCGTTGTTTACGTTCTGGAGAAAACGCGTGCATGCTAAACATAAACAATGTTGATTACGTTCTGGGGAAAGCACACATATGCGTCGTGGTACTCTCCAAAATGGCGGGAGAATAATTATTTTTGTTTTCTTTGTGCACACAACGTTTTCTTGTAGCTTCGCAAAATTGAAGTTGAGCCACTGATGTCACATGGACAGTGTTACTGATGTCCTTGCTACATTTCTGGACCTGGGAACATTGCAGTTGTGTTGCTGTCTATTCAGGGTCTGAGAGCACTTAGATTTCATCAGAAGTATCTTCATTTGTGTTCTGAAGATGAACAGAAGTCTTACGGGTTTGGAACGACATGAGGGTGAGTAATGAATGACAGAATTTTCATTTTTGGGTGAACTAAGCCTTTGAGGCACAACCACGTTAATAGTATTGCAGATATAATCATACTAATAATCTATTATTATAGATGCCATCAAATCATAACCGACAAGTTGAAATCCTGTACTATTTTCCAATTCCATTTAATTCAGAAAAGTATAGCATGCATTTTTATGCAAATGGAAGGCTTGCCCTCATAAGATGTAGGGGGAGAGTGGCATAGGCCCTTATTCCTGATTGTAAATCCAAACAGCTGAAGCATGCGTCACAGAAATAAGGGCACTTCAGAGGTTGATTCATGGGACACTTGAACAAATGTGTGGTTTGTGGTAGCAAGTATGTTTTTATGAGAGAGAGGCAAACTGTATAATGTGGGACACAAAAATTGAATACACAGTGAGGAGAAAATCATTCCACTAATGCAAATGATGTGGGCAGATGAATACTGACAGTTCTGTGTAGATGGTAGTACACTATGGTAGTATGCTTGGTGTTGTAGTATCAGCCCTGAGGCTGGTTCACAGCACAAATGACACACATGTGGCGTTATCTTCAAGATATCAGCACATTGCAAGTTTAAGTGCATTTCTGTGAGCATTATGGTTGTGCCAAACTAGTAGACCTTGTATAATTAGGCCAATTTTTGTGTCATGTACACCAAGTCAGACTCTTTCTTTCTTAAGGGACACTCACACAAAAAGTAGGGTTCTTGACACATTTTTAGACTATTTTTAACTTGATGCCTCATTTAAAGCACAACCCAGCAGCCAAAGACATCAGTGTACTATGTAGCCCTTCAACCGCGTTAATACCAGAATTTCATCAAATATACAGGCTAAATTCTGACCTCATTAATTGACTCTAGTCAGCATCCCATCTTTATTGGGGATCTACTTGTTAAGCTGTAAGAGTTTGCTTGTGTTTCCAGACATGATGGGCTTGAAGCGAATGATGGAGAAGTTGGGTGTGCCAAAGACTCATCTGGAGATAAAGAAAATGATCTCGGAGGTGACGGGTGGTTGCAGCGACACCATCAACTACAGGGACTTTGTGAAAATGATGCTTGGCAAGCGATCGGCTGTTCTCAAACTGTAAGTGCGTGTGTGTGTATATGCGTGTTTAAACATGCTTCTTCATGCATGTTATCTCTCTGTCTTGTTTTTAATATTGGCAAACGGCATTGTGCAGAATTGTCGGGCTATTTCCTGCTGCCGTGTGCTTTGACTCAGTCAAGCTATTTTTAGATATGTCGGCATGTGTTTAATCTCATCTGCACATCTAGTGCCGGATCAGCATATCTGTGCCATTATCTCAGTGGGAGAGGGATCTGCCGTGACTGGTGACGTCGTCGTCGTCATCACGATACACTAGGAGTTGGATCGATACCAGAAATTTGGCTTTAGTACAGTACAAGCCTCTGGTACCTAAGTATCGATGTTAAATCAGTCATTAAATAAACTGCCTTGAGTGACTGACAAATGAATATTTTGTTAAAACAAACAGAACTGGTCCACGTCATGCTGTCTGAACTATTTATCACATTATCTAGGTCAGACATTTTGATATTCTGATATTTTATGACAGTATTTTATTTATTTTTTGTACAATAATTTGGGCTCGCTTTGAATTTGTTTGCACAAAAATTGTGGCTTTTCACTAATGAATAGAAACTTTTTTTTTTTTTTTTTTTTTCTTTTTTTTAAAATAAATAATCAAATGATGTCATGTAAGATTTTTAATGATCTAGTTTTGTATAAACACTTGTGTATATACAATGACGCAGCACACATTTTGTTGGGTGGGGTTGGAGATACAGTTATCCCCTAATTATGGCTGTCATTGACACAAGTGTGGATGTTGTCCAAGTTGGCACGGGTACCACTAAACACCTCCCTAGTCTCAGTGGAAGCGATAAACACAACCTGCAACTTTCTGTTTTCTTTTCCTTTTTTGCTGTTTTTGTGAAAAACACGGCTGTGGTTTGGAAAAGGAAAATTGGGTTGTTTGTGCCAAGTTGAAAACATCTTTAGCCATTTTTCACAAGGCTTTTGAGTGGACGCACAGACTGGAGTTTAGAAGTTTCTCTCACACAAGTGCTTGCTAGATTTGTTGGATGACTTTTTCACCCATTTTGTGGTACAGGTTGGTTTGTCTGACCATTTTGAAAAGTAATTGCACAATTTGTTATATATATATATATATATATATGTATGTATATGTGTATATATATATATATAAAATTATTATTATTATTTTTTTTACTGTATCGTTTGAGTTTTGTGCTAAAATTGTCTGGTGCTTTGCCTAAGCAAACAAACTGATCATAACCACTCACTGAATGTCTGGTTCATTGCTGTGATGCTGCAGGAATTAGATTTCTTACTGTACTGGATGATTTTAATAACAGATGGTGTCAGAATTACGATACAGAAACATACTGATTTATTATTAGTTTGCAGATATGTGTATCTTCATCTGTCAGTATTCTACACATTGTGAATGGGTGATTTGTAACGAGTCAGGGCTTGTTAAGGGCTTATGAGAGATTTGTCAAGGTTTACCTGAAACAAAGTCACATGGTGTGAATAGATCAGTCAGCAGTTTTTTATATATTTTTTATTATTTTATTTATTTTTTGCTTTCTCTTAACTCCAAAACACCAGCATTTTGTCTGATCCAGCATTTGTGGTTTCACAAGCTGGTCCAAATATTTTGTTTTTGTTTTTTAAACTTGTCTCTTGCAGTGCACTTATGGTCTCTCTACTAATCTACTCGGTGGGATGCTGGGATAGCTTATAGCCAGTGCTGGACATTGAGTGGACACCACAACGTTTTTAACTCCTTATGGTTCTATATTTGGACATAGAGGCCTTATTCTTTGAAACATAGGACTAATGTGTATGTGCCTAATAAAAATCTTGACCTCTCATAATATTATAATTACATTACAATTTATTTGAATATCTTCCCTTGTAGTGGTGAGAAGATTAAACTTGTTAAATAAAAGTACTTGCAAAGCTAATATGGTTTAAATAAATGTAACGGTTGTTTTTCCACTTTAAATCATGGTTCTAATTACTTTTAGGTGGCAAGAGGAGTTAATTTTCTTTTTGAAATTCATTATAAAAAGTGTGTATGTATATGTATATACACCCCAGTTGTGGAATATTTTAGATTTGATGGTTGAAATGAATTTTCTCTCTTCTCTCTCACAGGGTTATGATGTTTGAAGACAAAGCTAACGGGACCAGCGGTAAACCTGGTGGACCCCCTCCCAAGCGGGACATCACCAGCCTACCATAGACCAGTGGAGATGGATTCAATTGACATCCCTGCATTCGCAAATCCCGCCCATTTAACATTAGGGGCTAGGTTTCTATAGCCTTACGTAGAATCTTTTTGCCAAGATCCAGGGAAAATCTTAGTTCGTAGACAGACAAAATGAAGAAAAAAAAGTGAAAGATGTCTATATATATTTGCTGTGAAGAAGTCGAAGCGCAAAGTAGCTTTTTATAAGTAAACAAATGTATATATTTATATGAAAAAGGTGTTTTTGAATAGTGTTTACAAGCACAAATCCTGTGGGTGAAGTACTAGTGAAGTTTAGTGTGTAACACTGCAAGTGTACGGAGTATAGGGTGTACGGGATGACACAATTTTTGCTTGCAAGGCAGATTTTAAGAATTAAGATTGAGAATTAAGATTTTTCGTCTTCCCCACAACGTGTGATTTTTATTTTTTCAATTCAATATGTTCGTGTTTGCCATTTGAGTCGCTTGAAGAGTTCTTTAGCTTATGCTTAAACACTGAGTCCTATAGTGTGACACTGTAGATGTGCGTGAGGGTCTTTTAAGATTCAGTTAGTGCTCAGCCAATGAAAAACTTTTCATTTAGCTTGATCTCCTTTGTAACATTTTTGTACAGGAAGGCGCAGGGAGTGAGAACACTGGGATTTGAGTGAGGGAGAAGGCAAAAAGGGACAACCGTTCATTCCTCAAACTTTCTTTGCTTGTTCTCTCTGTCCCTTTTTTACTTTCCACAGTCTTCAGATTGTTTCTTTTTAACCTGTTTGTATGCTTCCAAATGACTGTGATCTGTAATGTTACTGTACCGTGTAAGCACATTAACTGTTAAGTACACACAACTTTGAATCACAATCTTAGGATATGCTTTTATAAATTCTCCTGCTTGAGTTGGAAATGTGTCGCTGATCGTCGCGTTTTAGATCCTCAGCAGGGTTGATTTTAGTCACTAGAGCCGATTAGTTTGAAACCCCTCTTTCCAAGTGCCTCACTCAGTTTGATGTAGCAGAGGTTTTGAGTGAAGATTGAGTGAAGCATCTTTGAAACCGATTTTGTGCGTGTGCTTGGAATTTATATTATTTTGAGTTGTATTCTGAGACATTCCAAGAATGTCGTTGTGTGGTGGAGTCCTTGGAAATGTTGTCATGTTTTAACCCAAGCAGACTTACATGTTGTGCAGCTGATGCAAATATTCCAGTAGTGCTTTGGTCCTTTTTTTTTTTAAATTGTTTTTATTTTACACTGTCCTCATTAATTTTTCTTTCTATAAAATGTGCTACGTATGGAAAACAAAATGATCTCAAGAGTTGTGTTTTTTTTTTTTTTAAGATTAAGATGATGAAATAACATCACTCAGCAGTAGCAGGTGTGGCTTTCACTTCCATTTCAGACTTCATCTGCAAACAAAGCAACATTTATTTGTTTCGGTCATGTCTCATGTTTTATTTCTGTGCCTCTGTTCAAGTTTATCTCATTGATGTGCTTTTATTTTCCTTTTAAAATTAGTGAAGTGTGAATTGAGGGCTGCACTGTACTGCTATTTATTAGAAATGCATTTTTTAATGAGTTGTTAGAATTATGAATAGTTTTCTGTCAGCATATTAATCAGCAGAGGCATTTGTAAATTCTTTTTCTTTTCTTTTTTTGGCAAACACCAAAGGAAGTAAATACCCTACTGTTACACCTGAACTATTAGTGGAGCTCATTTATTTACGTCTATGTGTGTACTACATATAATTGTTCCCCAGAATTGTGTAAGATGTGACACAACCTCAGTTTGGGGACATTTGGGTATGTTCTAATTTGTGAAAAACTATTATAAAGTAGATTTGTACTTACAATTTTTCGTAACACTAAAAATGCGAGTGTGTGTGTTAGGAAGTGTGGATTCAGTAAGATTTATTTACAAATAAATTTAATTCAGCAATGACACATTAATCAAAAGTGACAGTAAAGATGTGATGCCACACAAGATTTCTATTTCAATAAATGCTGTTCTTTCTATTCATCACAGAATCGAGAAGAATATATGGTTTCAACAAAAAAGAAAAAAAATTAAGCAGCACAGCTGTTTTCAATTTTAATGATAAATGTTTCTTGAGCAGCAAATGTTTTCTGAAGCCTTGTGTGACACTGAAGACTGGAGTAATGGCTGCTAAAATTCATCTTTGTGTTGCAGGAACAAATTACATTTTTAAAATACATTACGATAGAAAACACATTTTAAATTGTATTAATATTTTACTATATTACTGTACAAAAGCATTCAAAAATAAACATCTCACTAACCACAACTTTTTAATGGTAGTGTACTCTACTAATTAAAAACCTTTATGTAAACAAAACGGAAGTAATTTCTCACTATTTAGATAAGTACACTAAGCTAAGTAATTGTTTACTTGGATTTCCAATGTAAAACATATCAGTAATAATTTAGTTACAAAATATGTTTTCAGCTGGCTCTTGAGTATGTAAGGAGCTTTCTTGCCGTGTGTAGTCTATAATGTTCAAACAGTCCTAATGGAAACCACACAGATGTATGATGAGATGGAAGCCATGATAACCCACATATGCACATAAATAGCTCATGGTCTTGATCTGTAGCCTGTGAAACTAGCATGTTCAAAAATATGCTTGTGGGTTTGATTATGGTCACAATTAGATATTACCTCTATAGACACCCTGTTTTATGCTGCCTGTGTAGGTTAGGTGATTTTTCAAACAAGTTAAGCTTGAAAGATGGGAATGGAAACTTCTTTAATTACAGTAAGGTTTTGTAAACCACTTCACATAAGTGTTTTTGTTAACATTTAAAAAAAAAAAAGGGAAAAAAAAGAAGTTATTTTGGGGCTTTTCCAGAACAATGATAGTAAAGAGGATCTTTTCATAAGTGTAAACTCAGTGGTCCGGTTCATTTCCTCATTACACTTCTGCATTACAGATCTCAATAGAAGCGGCCTTGTTCTCAACCACAACTCAGTTCTTCCTACAGCTTAAGTGTGTGTGTGTGTGTGTGTGTGTGAGAGAGAGAGAAACAATGTTTTAGAAGATAATTCTTACCTCCTCCACATAGTTAAACAGCAGGTCTAAATGTCACTCTATCCCTGTCAGTTGTAATCTGCTGTTCTTTATCTCTCTTCCCCATTCTGCCTAAGGGACAACACGTAGTGTCACAAAAAGGAAATTTACTAAACAGTGTAACACTGACCTTTGCAATAAAATAACAAAAAGAGCTAGGACAGACCGAATAAACAGTTCCGCATTACCAGTAATTTTAGATGAAATTATTAGTACTTGTTTACCCCGTTTACAGTGCTTTTTTTTTTTTTTTTGCGCAGAGGTTTGTGCGAGAGTCATGGTGGACTGTGTTTCCCCCTACTGGGGCCAAATGGTAAAGCACAACATGCCACTTATAAGCGTTCACAAACAAAATAATGGCATCTGACAAATAAACCCTAATCAAATAAATTTTCACAACATATAAAAAAAAAACATTTTCCAGATCACATCTGTATTAATCACCCCTCGTCATATTTATTGTAAATACACATAAACCATATTGGCGTACTTTTATAGAATTACAATATGTATTAAAAAATAATAATATTATTAATTATAAATCACTCAGAGAGAGAGAGAATTGAATTGAATTGAGAGAGATGAGAGCCATGATCTGCATGAGCTCTTAGATTTTCTTCTTTGTTTGCTATTTTGAGATGAGAAATAAATGAAAAATCTACAAAATCTAGAAGAATACCATAACCATACAGACACAAACTTTAATGAAAAGAACTCGGAAAATACAATATTTGTGCTTTTCAAACCAAATAATCAACGCAGTGGATCAGAGCATCAAACTTCTAGCAATAGGCCTGCTGGAAAATTGGAGGGAAGGTTAAAACAAGCGAAGATCCACTTATTCACGGAGAGAGAAGCAGTGAGTACAACCAAAACTGCACTGGAAACCTTTTTTTGGCTTGTTTGCTTGTTTTTTTCCAAATATAAGGGCATAAAATTGATCATTTTTTGTATTTTTGTAAGCTAAAATGCTATAAAGCTATGGCTAGCTCACACTCTGGCATTCCTCAATGTATCAATTCAAATGAGCCAGAGAGAATCAGCCAATCAGAGCAGCAGCTGCCATCACCCCACTGCCATATGCAGATGAGCCACTCACCACCATACAGTATCCCTCTGAGATCAAAACTGACTCTGCAAGGAAAAACTACAAGCAGAAACTTCTTTCATACAATCCAGAGACTCTGTTTGCAGATCTATTTAAAACTGGAGAAATCTGCAACCTCATTTTCTACTCTGATCACCCCAGTGCCTGGCATAAAGCCATCATCAAATATTACCCCTCTGTAAAAAAAAAAGAAGGCATCTGTAATGGCTGGAAAGTCAAAATCAGAGAATCACAAGACCCTGGTAGCACTATTATAACTGAACATCTACAAAATGAAACAGTCATGGTACAGGGGAACCTGAAATTGTTCCAGGCTGACTACAGAGCAATAGCTGAAGCTATGAAACACGAGAAAGCTTTGCTATCTGAGAGTCTGTCATCAGAGCAGAATCCACAGAACAGCAGCTCAGATCTCAAGCCCACTCCTGCAGAAATGGCTAAAACTGAGAGCATCCCATCCTCCCTGCTCAAATCCATCCCTATACTTCAGGAGCCCTTCATGAAGCTGGAGATGGTGCAGCTCAGAGAAACGGTGCTCAGACAGCAGCAGTCACACACGTGTGCAGCTCATACTGAACTCCAGCAGAACACAGAGCACCAAACACAGAGACTGACAGCCCTCACCCAGCAGATGAGAACGCTTCAGACGGAGAAGGACAGCTATCAGTGTGAGCTGACCGCACTGAGACTCCAGCTACAGGATAAAGAACAGTCCACACTAGAGATGAGGCAGCAGCTGAAAGAGATACAGGAGGAGAGAGAGCAGCAGAACAGCGAGATTCAGGCCCTGAAAGAGCAGCTGAGAGAAATACAAGAGGAGAGAGAGGAGAGAGAACAGCTGAACAGTGAGATCCAGGCCTCATGGCCAGAGAAGAACCAGCGCAGACCCACAGAGATCAAACACTGCCCTCCACCCCAAAGTCACCTAACACAGGGAGTCAACACTCACCCCTCAGCGCAGACTCAGAGAGACCCGACCCAGACAGCTCACAGCCATCACAGCGGCCCCCCCCCCCCCACCCCCGTCAAGCTCCCCAGCACAACAGCATTAGCCCTCGTCTCACAGCAGCCCAGCACAGAGGAACCTGAAGTAGCTCTACTCATCGATTCAAACGGCAAATTCATTGATATAAAGAAACTTTTCCCCCGACACACGGCTGTTAAATTCTGGTGTCCCACCACTAACAAGGCCCTGGAGCTCCTGACAGAATCCCAGCTAGGCCGGCCCTGCCACATTATAATCCACACGGGCACCAACGACCTGCGGAGCCAACAGAACCGAGTGTCTGACTCCCTCAGAGCTGTCGTGGAAAAAGCTAGAGAAACCTTCCCCAACTCAAAAAGCACCCTGTCCAGTCTACTCCAGAGGAAAGATTTCCATCCCAAAACAATTGATAAAATAAACTCTTGCATCTCCAGACACTGTGCCCTCCTGCCCAACGTACACTTGGCCCACCATCCAGGCCTGGACACCGACTGCCTATATGACCACATCCACCTTTATAAGAACCTGGTACATATTTTGGTAACACTTTACAATACGGGTGCACAAATATGCATTAAATAATGCTTAACTAATGCACAGATAATCATGAGTTAATGTATAACTCATGATGAACTAAACCATTTATTAATGATTTCTGCATCAGCAACTAATGAACATTCGATATGATTCAAAGATTAAGTAATCGATAAATTCTTATCAGTTAAATGCGTCATAATATATTAACTACCTAATAACTTATTTTATTAACTAATGAAGTAAATTCATATGTTAATTACCACATTGGGTCGAAGCCATGCCTTTAAACTTCCAGTTGTCTGCTTTAATTAATCATTAGCTAATGATTTGCATGGGTATCATTATGTTATGACTTTACTTGTTGAGGCATATTAGAATGTCCATTAGAAGATCCATTAAAATTGACATCCTAATCCAAATCTGGCTCAAACTTTTCAAATCTATAATTGAACCAATTGTTTTATATGGCAGTGAAGTGTAGGGTCCTTCTATAAAATTTGACTTCTTAAATTGGGAAAAACACCCAATCGAAACTCTACATTTAGATTTCTGTAAAAAAATACTCAAAATCCAAAGAAAAACTCCAAACAACGGTTGCAGGGTAGAATTAGGCCAATACCCTCTCCTTCTAAATATCCAGAAAAGAGCCCTGAAATTCTGGAAACACCTAAAAACAAGCGACCCCAACACATACCATTACAAAGCCCTAAAACACCAAGAGCTGAGCGTAAGTAAGAGTCCCCTGTTCCAGCTGGTCTCTCGTGAGGACAGACTCTGCTCGCACTGCATCCTGGGAGTGACGGAGACAGAGCTGCATTTCCTCATAGAATGCACAAAATATAAAGATATCAGAGACCACTACTACCCCAAAATTAATAAAATATTCCCCCAATTTGACACCTGTAATCCAACCCAAAAACTTTGTTTCATTCTTGGTGAAGAAGCCAAATGTTCTAATATACGTAGCTGCAAGATTTGTAGCATCTTGTCATCTCCTGAGGGAAAGCCAGAGAGAAACACACAGCCAATAAACACACACCCATTACACCTACACACTTATAATGTATACAATGTTCAAATTTCTAAGTTCAGTTGTTACATGATTTCTGTAGTACAATCCTTTATTTATTATTATAATTCTTTATTTATTTTACTAATATTATTTTATTAATACTATTATTTTATTTATTTTTTGCTATATCTAGCCATGTGTTTATATAATATTGCCTTTTTTATTCAATTTCATTATTACTATTATTTTCTCTAGGCTTTACTAAGTGTTGAGATATTCTAAATCATTTTCTATGTTGTTTTAATGCTTTTGTCATGCCAATAAAGCTTTCTGAATTGAGAATTGAATTGAGAGAGAGAGAGAGAGAGAGAGAGAGAGAGACGAACGGTTATATTCCGGGGCTAACCCGCCGAATAAACGTTAATTATGAAGTTCCCAATTTTTAAATGTATCTAAAATATGAAGTTACTTTAATTATGGAGTTACTAGTATTTAAATGTATATACATCGAACTAGTACCTTCATAATTAATGTTTATTCGGGGGGTTACCCCGGAATACCTTACCGTTCATTCATGTTTCTGGCGGACGTATTTATAGTTGCACCAAAACGTGTGCGTTCACAAACTGTCGCCGACTGTAATGATTATAAAAAGCTTTTGACAACTGCCAGTTTACCGTGTTTAACATGTTGCCAGTGGGAAATGGAAACGATACAAGTTTGTTTTAGATGTCTTTTTCGTCACTGAGATTTGACCCATCCGTGCAAGCGTTACGATGAATTAAATGTCCAGTCTAATCACAGCAGTCATGTGTCATACTGTACAACTGAAGCTTTAACCCTTTAATCAAACATTCCGTCTCAAAATGCATTTAAATGTACCGTTTCCCATCCTCCGAGGGGTAAGTTTGTGCTGTTGATTGTCTGTCTTTAATGCGTCAGATCTATTGGTATTTGCCATTCACTGTAATTTACAGAGTAATTTAATAATACTTTCCGCCAAAATAACATGGTTACTACAGTAACTTAAATCCTTGTTTAAAGCAACCACCCATCTATTTAAATAACATCTCATACACTTACATTAGTGTTTTACAGCATTAACTGCATCATTCATTCCCTTTCAGAGCATCAGAAACCTGATGAGCAGATCCTCACCGACCTGCAGATGCAAATTGACCTGGAGGAGAAATTACAGTTTTTATCGAGGTGAAGGACAATAGTGGATAGTTACAGAGTTCTGTATATTTTGTAGTTTTAGACTAGTGTCTTACTGTTCACAACTTTTTTTTTTCCCTTCAGATGAGGTGAAATCACTTAGAGCAGTGGTCAGCACTGACATCTCAAAGTAAGATATGACAGCCCATGTGAGCATATTTTTGCAATATCCTTTTGAGCGTGTAAGAATAATAGTCTATTAACATCAAATGTTTCTGTTATGCTCTTGGTCAGAATTCGTAACATAGGTATCATGGCACATATAGATGCAGGGAAGACCACCACGACAGAGAGAATGCTGTACTACGCCGGCTACACACGGGCTCTCGGAGGTGAGGTGACATTTAGAAAGAAAGTAGATGAATAATCTGATTATCATTAATTGAAATAAAGCTATATAATATGAATAATTTAAGCTTTAAATAATAATACAATATTATGAAATAAATTCATCTAATATTAAATAAATATTAAATTAAAAACTTGCATTTAAAAAAAAAGTCAATTGAAATGAACTCATTTTAAAGTGAAGTACTAAAATAACTAAATCTTAAATAAAAAGTAATGCTAAATAGAAATATTTAACAAATTAAAAATGAATTCAAATGAAAGGTTAATAATTGCTATCATAGTATATAAATAATACTAAAATAACATGTTTAAGTTGTTTAATACACATCCTTTAATAAATATATGTATTTGTTTTATATGATATAAATGTTTGTGATTGGTCTTGTTTAGATGTGGATGACGGCGACACTGTAACTGATTACATGGCTCAGGAGAGGGAGAGAGGAATCACCATCCAGTCAGCTGCTGTTACCTTCGACTGGAAAGATCACAGGATTAACCTCATAGACACACCAGGTACACGTGTCCACACACTGTTGTATTCAATGCAGTGCAAGAGACACCCAGTGCAAAAGTTTGGGGTTAGTACAATAAATAGAGTCAATATTAATTACCTTTTTCTTTTCTCAGGTCATGTTGATTTTACTCTGGAGGTTGAGAGAGCTTTACGAGTGTTGGATGGAGCGGTTGCTGTGTTTGATGCTTCTGCTGGAGTAGAGGTTTGGCAGAAATGATTTGTAGTAAAAATAATAAAACATAAATTAAATGAATGTGTATTAATGTATTTGAATTAATAATACGATTAATTGTAATGGCAAAATATTTTCTGTAAATAATATATATATATATATATATATATATATATATATATATATTTAATTAATTGTTCATAAGGTGGTTTGTTTGTTTGTTTGATTGTTTGTTTGTTTGTTTGTTTTTGACATGGATTTCAGGCTCAAACCATGACTGTGTGGCGGCAGGCAGAAAAACATAAAATCCCATGTGTGTGTTTCCTAAACAAGATGGACAAGCCTGCAGCTAGGTTTTACATATAAACATTTTTTTGCCCATTTTTCAGAATCTCACACTTAAATTCATGTGTCAAAACATGTTGTCTGAAAAGTTCTAAATGAATGACTGTGGTTTGCTCTCATGTCTTCTAGCCTGAGGTACTGTTTAGACAGCATAAAGACTAAACTAAAGGCCAACCCTATTCTCCTTCAGGTAACCTTTTTAAACATAGTAGCCAACTAAATGTTGCCAATGAAAAGATTTCTTTCTGGATATTTGATATTATTTCCAGATCCCCATTGGCTCAGGGAAGAGCTTTACCGGATTGGTTGACTTGGTCACTAGGCAGAAAATGACATGGCAGGGGAGCTCACTGACGTATGATGGCTGTGCTTTTGAGACCAGTGCCCTTCAGCCCTCAGATGACCCAGATGTGCTTCAGGCTGTCAGTGAGGCCAGGGCCACTTTGATAGAACAGGTGAAACAAAAACAAAATATATATAAACAATACAATAAATACTGATGCATTTATTGTTATTTTGCCACTTCTTGAGTACAGTAGGTTCTTAAAGGGACATTTCACCAAAAAGAGGTTTAGAATGATATAGCTCATATTAATTTTTGGTTGATCTTTTTTTGTGTGAACTGGACAGGTAGCAGATCTAGATGATGATTTTACAGAGCTGCTGCTGGGACAGTACAGTGAAAACTTTGATGCAGTGCCTGCTGGGAAGGTAAGAATATACATTTTCTCTGTGCACGTGCTCCATATTTCTTTCTCTATTGGTTCAGATGCATTTGGCTATTAAATAAACAGAATTGAAATCCAGTTGCAGGAGGCGCTGAGAAAAGTGACATTAGCTCGTAAGGGGGTGCCTGTGTTGTGTGGAAGCTCTCTGAAAAATAAAGGGGTTCAACCTCTGCTGGATGCCATTACTGCTTACCTTCCTGCCCCCAATGAGAGGAACCATGCCCTGGTGTGAGTGCACCATCCCTCAGCCCCCTCATCAACTCATTTTGGTAAAGGAGAATTAATCATGTTATGATTAAATGTACATGTGTTCCTATCTGTCCAGACGCTGGTATAAGGATGATCTGTGTGCGTTGGCATTCAAAGTGGTCCATGACAAACAGAGGGGTCCACTCGTGTTTGTTAGGATCTATTCGGGCAGCATGAAGGCTCAAACGGCAGTGTACAACATCAACAGGAACGGAACGTAGGTTTATTCTTTTTGATTTCAGACTTGTATGCAGTTATAATGAGAACCAGTGAGTCCAATGCCAGATTTTCAAAGTTGTCTTAAAAAAACAAATGACTTTTTTTTTTTTTTTTAACTTCTGCAGCTTTTTACTTTTACTCTTTCATTTGTTGTGGAAAAATCACACAACACACGCACTCAAAAAGGGGTGTCAAGATATACTGATATTGACGATAATCGTGATATATAAATAATAAAATGTCACTAATAGTGTTAATTAGGAATATCGGCAAATACCGGTATTATAATGAATAGGACACATAATAATCCAGTGCCATTATGGAGTGCTAAACTCTCACACTTGACAGCGGGCGCCCTCGACCTCAATCCATCTCAGCTATTTTAGTAAGGATATGTGTTTATAAGGTAATGCTAATCGACATGGCCTTTATCACTGTGTAGAATACTATAAAATAATGTAATTTATGCCTCATTCTGTGATAAGAATCAGTTATTTAAAACACTCTTTTGGAGTAAAAATATGTTGTTATTCTCATAAATTGTTGTACTTTGATGCTGTACTAAACTATAAACAGTTGGCATTTTAGTCTCTTCTGTATAGTGTAGTTGTTCTTTTTATGCAATGGTGTGATTCATTGGTCAAAAAAGGAAAAAAACAATACAGATGAATTTGATTGACAGTATGGTTTATTTATTTATTTTTTGTTTTTCTAGATTTCTTTATAAATCATGATATATCGTTATCTTGAAATTTTGTGACCATAATAATCGTGTAGTTTTCAAGGAACTATGGTGGTAACGAAAATAACTTATTTTACTTTTCTATTATGACCCAAGATTTATTTTATTTTAAGTACTATCATGAAGAACAATGTTTTGTGTTTTTGTTGCTCCAGGGAAAGAATGAGTCGACTTCTCTTGCCTTTTGCTGATCAGCACATAGAAATCCCTTCTTTATCTGCAGGAAACATTGCGCTTGCAGTTGGACTCAAACAGGTAAACAACTTTCATGGGACAAAGAAAACTACATGTTGTTCACACGATCGTTTGAACTGCTTTGAGAGGAAAATACTCATGTAACATCCTGGAATGTGTCTTATAGTATTCATGGTCTTGTGATTTAAAACAGAAATAGCAGCTACCATTAGTGGTACCACTCTTATGTAGAATGAAGATGCTTTTTTTTTTTTTAAAAAAGATATCATTTATAAAGATGCTTTTTCTTGCCAGCTTATAGGTCTGGAGTCTTCATCTGATGCATTACACATCTTTAGAAAATAATATGTTCTATCATTTTGTTTGTTTCAAATCAGACCGTGACAGGCGACACAATCGTCTCCTCCAAAGCCTCTGCTGCAGCTGCGGTGCGGCGGGCTCAGAAGGAAGCAGAGAGCAAGAGTAGCTCGCAAAGGGAGAGCAGCAATCTGGCTCTTGCAGGGGTGGAGGTCCCTGAGCCTGTGTTCTTCTGCTCCATTGAACCTCCTACTCTGGCCAAACAAGCAGGTGAGAACATTGTGCACAGATCACTTTCCAAATAGGCTGCAGCAGGTGGAAGGATTGACATCTCAGTGGGGATATACATTCAACAGATCTGGAGCATGCACTCAACTGCCTGCAGAGAGAAGACCCCAGTCTGAAAGTCAGAACAGACCCTGATTCTGGACAGGTAAATGAGTCATTTACAAAGTATTTCATCTCATTTTTTTTCTATTAGATGGTGCATTCTGTTCATTAGAGCTGCCATAGTACATATTTACATATTAAGTGCATATTTACTTGTTCAAACCTAAGCTTAGTGCTTCAAAAAAAAAAAGGTTCTACACAAAGTATTACATAGTGACACGTAATCCGTGCTACAGACATCAGATACCCTTGAATCCTGTGTTGAGGAGAGTGTTCTACACTGTATATTTCACTTATTCATGCACAGACGATACTGTGTGGGATGGGAGAGCTGCACATTGAGATCATCCATGACCGTATTAAGAGAGAGTACAACATCGAAACTCACCTAGGACCCTTGCAGGTGGCCTACAGAGAGACCATCCTCCAATCTGCAACTGCCACAGGTGAGGCTAGTGCTAACTCTCCCCTCGTGTTTTATATGATTGTTTACCTCTGTGAAAATCACAGTACTTTGTTTGTGATGAAACATCAGAACTATTTCCTGATGACAGGTCATCTGCTTTGTTTATCTGCTTTACTGTTTTATGGTCCAGTGCGACTTATGGTTACAATAGACTTTGTCCAAGGTAAAGAATAGGCATAAAACAATAAAATAAAAAAGAAAACAACATATATGACTAGTCACATGCCCTGATTTGGTGAAGGTTCAAGAGTGTAGGATGTTTTTATTTTTATATAAAATTAAAATATGAAGAAATAGTAAGAAATGAACATGGCTGTAGTTCTACACATAACAAATTGTAATGGTAAAATAGATTATAATCTCAAATAATACAGTCATAGTCTGAGTATTACTAAATTCTAGTATGATTTGTACAATAATTTCAGACACGTTGGATCGTACTCTTGGAGACAAGAGGCATGTTGTTACTGTGGAGCTTGCCGTCCATGCTCTGATGGAGTCTAGCACTTTCTGTGACGTGACTTTTGAGGAGAAAGTAAAAACTCAGCTTCCTGCTGATGTCAGAGAAGCTGTGGAAAATGGAGTTCAGAGCGCCTACCTCCAAGGTAACAGAAATGGATGCTTTAAATCTGTTATCTCTGAATTATTCATCGCATCCATATCTTCCTGGGACAGTATTGCAGTACATTTGAGTCTATAAATCTGATTGCATGTGCTTTTGGTCACCCAACTCCTTTTCCAGGTCCTGTGCTGGGTTTTCCTGTAGAGGGAGTAAAGACAGTTATCCAGCGTGTAAGATTGGAGCCAGGCACTTCTGCAGCCATGGTGTCAGCCTGCGTGTCCCGCTGCATGCTCAAGGTACTCAAACACTGTCCTGAGCCTTTTCCCACAATCACTTTCAAATAATGCCACATCTGAGTTTATTTCCCTCTGGTTCAGGCTCTGAAGCTGGCTGGGGGGCAGGTTTTAGAGCCGGTGATGGCTCTGGAAGTGACTGTAGACGAAGAGTATCTGAGTCTTGTCCTTTCGGATCTCGCCCAGCGACGTGGTACTGTATGTGACATCCAAAGTCGACAGGAAAACAAGGTTTTGCTGGCTACAGTACCTTTGGCTGAGATGATGGTGAGTCTTTCACTAAAAATATTACACATAATCATAATGTGTCAGTAATAGCACAATTTAACAGCAAGTTAATCTCAGTGTATAATAAGGCCAATAAAATCTATACACCATAACAAATGAACTATGTTTTTGTTAACAATTTTTGTATTATTCATTTTGCTTCAAGGGCTACTCAACTGTTCTGCGCACTTTGACCTCTGGGAATGCTACTTTTTCTTTGGAGCTGTCCAGATATGAGCCCATGAACACTCAGGACCAGAATACGCTGTTTAACAAGATGGCTGGACTAGCTTAAAACATTAACTTTCACCAACTGAACATTTATACTGGCAAATTTTTATTCCTCTGTGATTGGCTGGTCACATATGGTCCAAAGATAAAATCTTGGAGACTAGCCTACATATACCCTGATCACCTCACATCCAGAGACCTAATTGGATTTTTTTTTTTCTCTGATGGAAGGTAAAAAAAAATGCTTACTGGTGCTTGTGTGTACATGTATATAAAACATACCGATAATTTTACAAGAACAATGCATTCATTAATTATTTTATTTAAATATTTATTTCATTTATAAAACCCTTACGACATACTAGCCTTGGAAAATAATTAAAAAGCAGACATCATTTCAAAAACTTCAAATTCTGTAAAATTTATTCACAAGAACATTAATTACGGTTTAATTAAATTTAAGCCTACAGAGGAAATCCAGATGTACAGAACTGTCCATTTAATAAAACAACAGTAATTACAAACATCAAGTTCTGGCAATAACTGGCTCAGTGCATAGAACAGCAAATCATAGTTACTGGAATGGTTAACATGGTTTTATCTTTTAAAACGTGTTGTCCTTTTATTCCCTTTAATTGTCTACTGTGAACTGAATGTTGACATTCATAGGCCCATGTACTCCTGACGGCAGTGGCCAACAAATAGAGGTTCTGCAGGTATGCCTCTCCTGATGGGGAAAGATGGGAAAATCTCACTTTCACCAGTGAAACACACATCTGTGCAAAATTTTATTTGCAAAAGACAGACAGCCTTAAAAATAATTAGAAATAAATATTATAATAAATTAATCTGTAATTAAACAAAAATCAAGGACATCAGAGATTAGTGAGGTCACTCCACTGCTAAGCATTTTGATTCTTACTCATATAATTGAAGAATGAAATGGATAAATGGTATGTTGTTTTATTGAATTATTAAGGTGACAATGCATGAATGAATTTGCCGCTGTCATATTTTAACTCACTTGACCATGCGGCAGCGATGCTGGGCCAGACGATTATAGGCATTACCCACATCTGTCACACTTTTATCACTCCATAACCTCTCAGCAACAGCACTGGCTCTTGGCCTGCAATGGCACAAACAAAGAAAAATCATAATTTACATAATTCTAAATAAATACTAGGTTTGGTTTCAGATTTGGCACTAACTCCTAACTTTAGCTTTGATAGGAGATGATACAGTTGAGTAATATATCATACCAGAGTCGAGGAATGAGGTTGGTAGCATCCACATACTCTCCCCAAAGACAAGCCTCTCCACCAATTACCAGCTTCTTCTGTGCATCTGTGCCTGGGGTAAAACATCAATAACAAGTTATAAACAAAATGAATACAACATAGTACAAAAAGCCATCCCTCAAAGCAAAGGGTTGATCCTGTTTAAATCTGTGTCAAACACTTATATCAAACATCCGAATACTTGCAGACAAAGCAAACCATTTAAACTGGGTCATGACTGAATAGACTCATAACTGTCAGTCTGTACAAAGTGCCATGGTCACATGACAAGCATGTTTGTTTGCATATCCAAATGATAATGGGTTGACAATGCCATTACTATGAGCTTTGGACTGAAAAAAAAAAAAGAGAATATCTGGTGTAAATGACACCGTACAATCACATGCCACCTTTATGATTTAAACATGTTGCCTTTGAATAAGTGTAGCTGACCTTTTCACCAAACGTACTAAACTCTTTTGTTAAGGAAAGGTCAACTCCAACATAGCTCACAAAATCAAGTATTGTATAATCAGTCCTGTTTAAAGTCGCTTAACAGTCTTTGTTTTTTTTACTCTAAACCTTAAGATGTTACTCAAATGAGGAGAAACACGTCAAACAGAAACAGAGGCCCAAATCCACAAAGACTTTATCCGTGAATGACACACACCAGTGAAATTTTGAGGGTCGGCTTTATAAATGTTCACCCAGTCTTGGCCGTAGCTGATGCGGTTGAGGTACCAGGGTGTGGAGAGCAGAGCATTGAAACCAGCCGCTGTTACCTTCGCCATCTCATCCTGGTACTGCGGCTTTTGTTTCCACACATGGATCTGTGTGTCGGCTTTCAGCTACATGTGTACACATACAGACGCATGTATAACACACAAATGAACATACGTCAACGTGGATAAATCCCTCTGGACTCCATTAAGGTCTTTGTGAGGCTTTTCATGCATCATTCACATTTACTTTGTCAAAGATACCAAGATTGCACATTTATACAGATATAGTCGCTAATATTTGTCATGAAAGAACTGAACATGGTTAATTTTAAAGTGACAAAATATATGGATGTACAATATTTGGTATAAAATCAGCTGGAACAAAAATAATTATTGGCTATCAATATTGGCACATCCTAATGTAATGAAATCAGAGTTAAAAATATCAACACTACATCAAAAATTGTAATATGATAGATCTTGAATGTAGTCCAGAGAAATATATCCATCTATCATCATAGCTTCCTGGAAGGTCAGATGTTAAGCTGAGACTCAAAATGTCTGCTTTCTCATTAGAACATTAGTTAATGGCCTCTAAACCTGACAAGTTAACCATTATTCTATACAGTAACATTTACGAAAAAACAAAGAATTTTTTAGTAGTTATATTAATTTAACAAGATTGAAGCAAGATGGAGGAGGAATTATGGCAAAGCATACACTACCATTCGAAAGTTTGGGGTCACTCATTTTTATTTTATTTTTTTAAGATCAAAAGTGACAGTAAAGAAATTTATTTACTTCTGAAATTTTTATTCAATGACTTCTGAATGATCAAATAAACAGCCTTGGAGAGACTTTTGAAAGGTAGTGTATTTACAGTGACACATGCTGGAATGCGTGCTTTCCGTGGGATTCAGGAATATGTGGTTTCAGTGTCCTGACCTCGAGATGTGGCAGGAGCTCAGAGTTGATCAGGAGTGGTCGAACACTCTAGTCATGACAACGTACTAGTGACAAGCAAAACCAAGAGCCAGAGCCAGACTGACAGGATCACATTTGAACACACTTCAATAATCCAGAAATTAAAGGAAATTCCATATAATTAACATATGGTCGATCAAGCGCATGTGTGACCCTGGACCACAAAACCAGTCTTAAGTCGCTGGGGTATATTTGTAGCAATAGCCAAAAATACATTGTAGGGGTCAAAATTATCAATTTTTCTTTTATGCCAAAAATCATTAGGATATTAAGTAAAGATCATGTTCCATGAAGATATTCATTTTTGAACTTCATTTTTGATTAGTAATATGTATTGCTAAGAACTTCATTTGTACAACTTTAAAAGCGTTTTTTTTTCAATATTTTGATTTTTTTTGCACCCTCAGATTCCAGATTTTCAAATAGTTGCATCTCGGCCAAATATTGTCTGATCCTAACAATCCATACATCAGCGGAAATCTTATTTATTCAGCTTTCAGATGATGTATAAATCTTAATTTCGAAAAATTGCCACTTAAGACTGGTTTTGTTGTCCAGGGTCACATATGTCCTCCTTTAAAAATGGAGGTGTTTCTCAATGAACCATCTCTACCCAGACCAAAGCCTCAACCCCACGCTTGTTTGTGATTCAACACCATGTCACCATGGCTATTTTCAGGGCAAAAATAAAATGTAATAAAAGGTATAATGATTGTCATGTCATGACATGTCAAAACCATCATACATTGTCAATACATGTATAAATACTGAATGACTAGTGTTTCTACGTTTGAAACCACTACTTTAGTATACTAGTGGTGCTAAAATAAACAAAATTAAAAGTTTGACTGGAAAAACTGACCAGGGAAATTGAGTGGCTCAACTTTGTAGTAGTGTTGCCAGTCCTGTCCATAGCTAATGTAGTCCAGGTACCAAGGGGCAGAAAGAATGGTTGTAAATCCTGCCCTAGTCACATTCTGTAGCTCCTCCTCCATCTTGTTCCCCATCCACACTTCCACCACAGTGTCATCCTTCAGCTGGAACATGCATAAAGCACATTATGTCCCCTAATCAATGTTTGTTTTTGGGCCGTTATATTGTTACGGGCAATCATACATCTACATGCAAGCACAGTTAAAAACAGCAACTTAGTGGTATGTTAGCAGCGGTTTGTGAAAAGGCGAGCATGCAAGTCAAGCTATTTGTGATATAAGAAGGTTAAATAAAAGTAGATTAAGCTTTGATTTGAAGTCATAAAGCATTTTGGACCTGCAAGAATGTGTCTTAATTTGTGTATAAAAGGTGATAACAAAGACTTGTAATACAACATTTATGGATTGACATTACTTCCCAACGGCACAGAAGAGATAATAAGAAGAGATTAGCCTTACCTTCACCCCATTATCAAACACTTCCTGCCATACCATGTAACCTTTCTTGGTAGCAGCCACGATATCAAGTAATCTGTTTTCCAAAATTAAATAATACATAATGTCAGATTGTGTTCTGATTTATATTGTCAGAATCATCTTTAATTTAGACTACAAGACCACAATAAATGCATTTCCTGACTATAGTGAAGCTCTTACCTTTGAATGTAGAAAGACTCCAGTTTGCTGTAGTCTGTGCCAAAGCCCTGCTGCACCATAAACTTCTGAACATCAGGATTAGACTCCCTACAGGAACAATAAGTGGAATGTAAGCAAGGCCTTTAACAGTAACAGCTATCAACACAAAGTAAAGAAAATAGAGAAAGAGAAACAATGCAGGTCCTGTGTGACAGTTACAGTTAACCATTTCTTTTAATCATAGAATATGATAAAATAATGTGATATAAGGTACAGCCCGGTACACACCAACCGACGGTTGGCCATCGGGCAGTTTTTGTTCATCGGCTGACTAAGTTTTCTCAGTGTGTTCTGCGCCGTCGGCTGTTTTTCAGCCGATTCGACATGTTGAATCGGCGTCGGAGCTCGTCGGTCAGTCGGGCCATAAGATCATTCTGATTGGTTGTTCAGCTGGCGAACCATTGCGTGAGAAAGGTGCAGAACGGATGTGCTACTTGGCCATCGGGTGTCAAGCGTCGGCTTAGTGTGTAAAGGTAACTTTGGACCCAGACGCTGCCACCGTGAGCTGACCCTGCAGTCTGCTTTCGTCGCCACTAGTTTGTCGGCGTCGGCTTGATGTGTACCGGGCTTAAGATTATTAGCATTACAATATTCAGGGAAACAATGTAGTTTAATAATTGACAATTGAGTAAGAAGTTCTGTTCTTCTTACCAGCAACTGAAGTCAACCTCGTCTCCCCCCAGGTGTATGTAGGCATCAGGGAAGACGGTGCTGATCTCTTTAAAAAACTGTGTCATAAAGTCATAAGAGGAGTTTAAGATGGGGTTGACCGGCCCAAATGTTCCTGAAGGACTAGAGCCACTGTAACAAGGTGTTAGCAGATCCTTTATGCCTAAGCGAAAGAGCAACAGAGAGAGAAAATATTGTTGTCACTGTCAAATTAATAAAGTTAACTGCAATTTAAGTGTGAACTGCTGAAACCAACAAAATATGACTTGAGGCTGGAATACACTACACAACTTGTTTACATTTGTCATGCATCTCCTAGAAATAAGGTATGTTTCTTTGTGAGTTTGCTTTGTGTTTGTTTCAACTTAAAAGTCATTTCTTTATATTCAGATTTTAGAAGTCGTGCAGTGTTATTGCAGCTCCAAACATGACTAAACAAAACAATATGTATAAAACTCATGTATCAAGTCCACCAACTGACCATTGCCCCATGACTGTGTGTGTCCTGGGGTGTCAAACTCAGGGATGACTCGGATCCCCCTCATGCGGGCGAACTCAATGATCATCTTCACATCAGATGGAGTGTACACATGTGTGAATGGGTGATAGGCTCCCTGTCAATCACAAAAAAAATAGGAAAAACATGATCAATACACAAAGATAAACACTTTGCCAGTTAGATTTCATTGGTGGAAGTTGAGTTCTATGACCTAATTCTTTAGATTAGTGCTAAAATTTCTACACTAAGGGAAATGACACTGGAACTGACATGTCCTACAGCACTATCATCATTTTGTGGTAAATCTTTATCCCTTACCTTTCGCTTATAATGCAGCAAATACAAAACAAGTATATGAGAACAGGGAACTATTTTTAAAAGCATAGCATATCTTTTTGAAAGTCTTACAAAAATCCTGGAATTTGCTGCAGTGTAATTATTGGTTGATACGCCTACTTTTGGTCTCCAATTTACATGGTGTCCATCACCCTTCAGTGATAATATAATTCTAGCATGGTAATCTACAATATATTTCATGTTCTGAATAGAGATGTCAGTCAGTGTGAGGCAGTCAAGCTTGAATCTATCATATACTCACCTTCTGACTTAAGTCAGGGAAGGTACGGCTCATATAAGGAAACGACTGATCGTCCACAATGTGCCAGTGCAATACATTAAACTTGTTCATCGCCATAGCTTCCTGTGAAAATTAGACATTTTATTACTAAACGCTGTGGGATGAGAAGCATTTCAAAACCAACAAAAAACTTTGGAAGGTAGTTGCACATATCGCTGACCGTAATTTTTTCCAGACAAACCTTGTGACGAGTGTCATCTTGTCTTGTGATTACTGTCAGGTACAATCATTAAAAACTTGACTTTCCAGTCTCACAAGTAAAATAACTTCCTTGAGCCATTTAGCTGACATAAGTCTTCTGATGAAATTGATGATTAATGAAAAAGTCATGGATTAATCATGGCCTATTTTTCCAATACAAAATGTCACTCTAGGCTGCATGTGTTTAAGTAAAGCCTGTCATTGTAAAGCAAATGATTTTAGCTCACCAAATTGGCCAAAATGACTTTGAGTGGCAGGAAGTGCCGAGACGAGTCCAGCAGGATCCCTCGATGGGCAAACCGTGGGAAATCTGAGATATCTGTCTTATTGATGTTGTTCTGTTGAGAAGAACAAAAACAAGATTGATGGAATTTATTAATATTTATGTAAAACAACAATCCAATAAGTAATGGTCTACTTCAAACTTACGGCTCCATAGTCATCCTCATAGACCAGCTGGCTGAATGTTTCCAGTCCTTACAACAGTAAACATATGAGGAAGTTACACATTGATGAAATCATAAATTAAGATAAAACAGACATGGTAAATACTGCAATCTCTTCTCTTAGGGCAGGATTACACAAAACCCAGCTTTGAAACAACACTAAACATTCTTAAGAAAGGACAATGCCACTCACAGGAATGGAAATGAGCTTCTAATACAGTAAAAACAGTAATATTGAGAAATGCCGTTGTAATTTAAAACAGCAACAATTTTAGTATATTTTAAAATGTAATTTCCTCTGACGGAAAGGCTGACTTTTCAGCAGGCATTACTCCTGTCTTTAGTGCCACATGATCCTTTAGAAATCATTCTAATATGCTGATTTGCTGCTGTAGAAACATTTCTTATCACTACCAGTGCTGAAAACAGTTGTGCTGCTTAATATTTTTGTAAAAACAGTTATACTTTTACACAATTCATTGATAAATAGAAAATTTAAAGACAGCATTTATTTGAAATATTATTTGTAACAATTTAAATGTTTACTGTCGCTTTTGATCAGTTTATTGTGTCCCTAATGAAAAAAAAGTATTCATTTATTCTTAACAAAATAAAAGACTGACCACAGACCTTTTGATGGTAGTGTTCAAAAGGGAAATATAAATGTGAGCTTGTTTACTGCCTTTACTGTAGAACTCCATTGTAGAGTTTCGCTTACCTCGCAAAGCTCCCCATACATTAGCAGCTTTCAGCACAGCAGAGGGTTCATCCACTGACAGCTCATCTACACAAAGAGAGCAAAACTTTACACAATTCACAGACAACCAAAACATTCACTGGCTCAAGCCCACACATCTGAATGAAGAAGCAAGAAGTGACTGACTTCCATAATGCAGTTTCCATGAAATATTAAGTAGAAAAGTGTTTAGAAATTACTTTGCATGTGTCAAAAGTTACTACATCTAAAAAAAAGCTCTAGAACAACGTTAATACGTTAACCCGATTACACCTCCGAGAGGCAGATGTCAATTATTGGATTTGCCGATCGTTCATTGGATTAGAGATCATTGAGGTTACGGCGCTGTCTGTGGATCACAGAGGCGGAAGAGGAGGAAAAACTCACATGACTCGTCGGTTTGGAGACTCGGGTAACCGTCGCACTCCGGATCAGCTGATGTGATCCATACCTGAAGCGCCACGAGATCTGAATCATACACTTTCTTTCGGCTCTTCTCGTGCTTCTTCAGGTCACCAAACATGTATTCAAAATATCTGCAAAGCAAAGGTCAGTTGAAGCCAAGTGCTGTATATTTGGCACGGAGCACACAGCGCTTATGAATCATACTGTATGAATGACACTGTACTTCCTGTTAAAGCTAAACATTAGCGTCTTTTATAACACAGTATCGGCACAAATATGAATAAGGTACCTGCGAAACGCATTCTCGAGTAGACTGCAGCTCGGTCCGGCGGAGGACTGTTTCGAGTGGACGATCCGAAAGTTGGCGGGGCTGAGTTTAAACGCGACGGCGGACGACTGAAATTTCTGCGGTAGCGGCCAGAGAGAGATTTCATCCAGCTCCTTCTGTTTTCCTCCAAAGTCGCCGAAGAGCCAGCCATTGCAGACGGCTACCGCCAAAAACAGCGGCGCGCATTTGAGCAGGCAGTACATGACTGTGTTGAGCGCTGTGCGGTCAGCTGACTTCTGCTTCCAGTCTGAACGGAGGAGTGTGTGTGGATGTTGTGCTCTGAGCTCAGGGGCGGTGTTTACCTCAACCCAAGTCATGGGACCTACCAAGCCGCCACACCCCCCTGAAGGTTTTAAGTGAACTGCACAGATTGATATTATGAAACCTTATCCCTTTATCTGCTAATTTGTACCGAGAACAATGAAGAAGGTCAATCCTTAGATGTAGGCTAAACTTGCAAAACAAATGGCCAGGCAAAAAAGATGAGCTAAACAATTGTTTCAGGTTTCAACACGTCTTGTGATTATAAAGGGAGAAGACTGCATATATTTCAATCATATCTCGTAATAAAAACATTAAAATAGCAAGACTAGTAGCAAAAGGCATATTTTCCGAATAATAGTAGGCCTACTGTGTAATTATGATGTACAATATACTTATCCCCTACCCTTACAAAAAATTACTGCAGTTTTTGTTACATGTAGAAAAATGCAGTTTTTTGGACACAAAAAAAACTGCATTATTGCTGTTTTCAATATTTACTATTGAAATACAACTGCAGTAGAGCTGTAGTATTACTAACAAACAACTGCAGTAGAACCGCATTATTACTGCAATACAGCTGAAGTATTACTACAGTTATACTGCAATACAACTGCAGTAGTACTGCAATATATAATACAACTGAAGTACAATTCAGTACTACCGAAGTGCAATACTAATAAAATGCTGCATAGTAACACTGAAATGCAACCAGAATATTCAAATTAACAAGTTTTGTTTGCACACAACTGCAATATAATAAATTAAGGTACAAAACAACAATTGTTCCGCTTGGTTCTTATGACTGCCTTCATCTCAGATGTGGAAACACCATTTTGGATGTAGTCTGGAAAAACAAACAAACAAAAACAGAAAAATCAGAAATTCTTAAGTTTCAGTAACACTTTTCACCACAGGCATATTTAGTATGCTTAAAATAAATCTAGAATTGTCACCAAGTGTTTGTGTAAAGTATTCATACTACTCACAATTAATTTCTTATGGCATATTGGTCTGCATTAACAATGTCTTTGAACACTCCAGGTAACAGAAGTTAAAAGGTTGGTTCACCCAAAAATGAAAATTCTGTTATCAATAACTCACCCTCATGACGTTCCAAACCCGCAAGTCTTTTGTTCATCTTCAGAACACAAATGAAGATCTTTATAATGAAATCTCAGAGCTTTCTGTTCCTCCACTGATAGTCCATGCAGCTACCCCTTGCACAGTAACATGTATTTCTGGGAAAAAGCATAGACACAATCATGTTTAAATACTGTACAGAGTCCTCCAAAATTATTTGCCCTCTTTATCATTTTGGTTTTTCGTTCAAAATTCTAACCTTAAATAAAAATAATAATAATAAAATGATAATAATAGGGGAAAAAAACAATTTACAAATACACAAGTATATAATTTAAATTTATTATTAGAATACAGTATATAGAATATATATGTTCCACAGTTATTGTGCCTCCTTCATTTAATACTGTGTGTAACCTATAACCCTCTTCACACATAAGGGCTAATCCATGGCTAGGTGTGCATTACATGATTTTAATGCATGAGGTGGAGGCAAAGAACCACCCGACATGAAACGGGTTGATTAAAATTGTGTAATACACACCTGTTACAGCTAGTTTAAAAAGTTAAGTTAAAGCTGCCTTTAAAGAGATAGCTAACCCAAAAATGAAAATGCTGTCATTAATTAGTCACCCTTGTGTGGTTTCACACCCGTAAGACCTTCATTCCTCTTTGGAACACAAACAAAGACATTTTTAAAGAAACAGAGAGGTTTCTGACCCTGCATAGACAGCAATGCAACTTACACAATCAAGTTCCAGAATGGTAGGAAAGACATTGTTAAAGTAATTCATGTGACTCCAGTTGTTTTAACTCAATTTTATGAAGCGACATGAGTGTTTGCGTCCAAAAAAAAAAAAAAAACTACCACTTATTTACAGAAATATTGATCTGTAATGTGCATTCAAAAGAGCATCACAATGAGTGTTGTGTTCATGCGACAGAAGACGAAACTGAGGTTAAACCACTGGAGTCACATGGATTACTTTCACAATGTCTTTCCAATTGTTCTGGAACTTAAATGTGTAAGTTGCGTTGCTGCCTATAAAGGAGTCAGAAAATTCTTGGATTTTATCAAAATCTTAATTTGTGTTTTGAAGATGAATGAAGGTCTTACGGGTTTGGAAAGACATGAGGGTGAATAATTAATGACAGAATTTTCATTTTTGGGTGAACTAACCCTTTAATGTTTGGGGAGTACACTTTGACTGGAAGGGTAAAACTAAGTAAATTTTCATGAGTTTGTTTGGTTTCAGGTCATTAGATCTAGCGTTTATGACTGTATGTGTGTTCTACAGTACAAGCAGCGCATTGATTTAAAATAGCGATGGAATTGATTATAATTATCTGCATTCATTGTTTTAATGCACACCTTCCAGTCAATCAGAGAGAATCAAGTCCACAAAAAAAAAAAGTTGAGAGCTGATGTTAAGCATTGAGAATAATTGCTGTTATAACTAGATTTCATTACCTTTTCATTCCCTCAGCTCTCTCTCGCTAGTATTGTAAATCTTCTTTTAGCTCTTTGATTTCATTTAACTCCTCATGTCTGAAGATCTCTTCCATGGCTGAGGAGACAGAGGACTTACTTGATTTTTCCAGCACTCCCACGGGTCTTGGTTTCTGAAATACAATAGCAGTTATGTATTCTAAACTATAAAGATAATAGTTAATAAAAGATCAATGAAATACAGTAGATTACTGCTCACCATTATTTGAGTGCTTGTTTCATCACAGCCATCATCGTCTGTTGAATTATATTTTTGGTCATCTTTTTTTAGTTGTTACCAGCGCATTTTCCTGAAAATAGCAATCACACACTGATAAAATGTCCATTTCCACACATTAATGTCACACTACAGCACATAAATGCTGGTGTACAGTGCTGTGAAACTGATTTATTCTATTTTTGAGTATATCCAGCACTAAATATTGTCAGATATTCCTAAGAAAATTAACATAAAAGGTTAAACAATAAAAATAATTAATAAACTGTATTTTGTGTTTATTCAGGTTGCCTGTTTCATGCACTTTTTTTGAAGATTTGAACCAATTTAAGTCAAGTCACCATTATTTATATAGCGCTTTATACAATCGAGATTGTTTCAAAGCTGCTTTACAGTGATAAAAAGAAAAATAATGATGCAAACAGAATTCACATCTGCTGTGAAGCAGCTCTAAACAGTAAAATGTGTCATTGTTCAGTTGAAATCAGTATTGACTAAAAATCATCAAATATAAAATAATTTCAGTGCATCTAGATAGCAGTGGTGTCATCATCAAACTCAGTTCAGTACTCATCCAATAGTGTCAGGTGACAGAATAGAGAAAAAACACTTTGGGAGTAACTATGTTTAGTTTAGGGATAAGTTCCCCTCTGGCCAACAAATGAACATGGTGTGATTATGGTCCAGGCTGCATCACAATTTAGTGTGAAATATACAGGACTGTAGGCCTACAAGTAGCTGGAGTTACAGATCTTATTTAAAGACTAAAATCTAAAATCAGGTTTACATTTGTGGCTAGACTGTGAGTGACCTTTAAGGCATTTCCAGAAATAAAGTCTCACCAACATTTGTTCAGTGCCTTTTCACTTTCTCTCTTCTCCTCTTTCCTAATGCTTCCTCTGTTGCAAACGCTGAACACTTTTCAATGAGTTTTTTCCTCATGTTAGGGGTTGATGCACTCCTAGAAACAAACAAACAAACAAACAAACAAACAAAAACACTGTATTCAGTACAATTTTGTTTATTACATTGTAAATGATCTACTGATGCTATTGAGAACTGAACTGAGCTGGACAATGACATGACTCATTTCTACAGAACTGCTTATAACAAATTGCTGAGCCATAGGAGAGTTAAATACACCTATACACAGGGTTGTCACTGGTTGGACTGAGATGTTGGTGTTTTATTAGATTAGATTTTATAATATAATTATAATGTGTTTTATTATAGTAAAAGTGTAGTAAAACAGCATTAAACCAGTTGTTTTGTCTTCCTCTCAGACTTCAGCTCTGTGTGTTCTGTGCACAGACCCGCGTGCGCTACAGTTTCCTCTCATCTCAGCGGGTTGAATAAGATATCCGTGAAGTCATTTTTTACCTCTCTAAAATTATAACTTAAGATATATGAGGACTTTAGACATTATAATCACCGATACACTGGATGAGTCGACTAGTCTCCAACTCGCCTGATGAACTTCTTCCGGAAAGCGTTTCTTCACTTTTGTCGCACTTGTGAATGGTCTCGGAGTGTAATGTTGTTATGTCTTTGTGCTTTAATTGTGATAGTTCACATATGAACGATGTTGTCAAACCAAAACGTGTTTTATACTTTCATATCCATCGTGCAGTACACACTACGGAAAAGATGCTGATTTACTTTGTGTTACAAGTAAATTAATCAGCTGCTCGCGAGACCTTTGGCGCGAAGGAAGATCTCAGGCAGGTTATTAATCTACGCGGGTGAAATATTCCTTAGGCAAATATTTTTTGTACAAAAATATTTTTGTACTAATATTTTATAGGAAGTCTACATTACAAAAAAAATTAAATAAATAAATAAATAAAAAAACACTTGCCAAGTCTACTGTAACCACAGCACTTGCTACATGTTGCACAATACAGCATAACTGCAGTACAGGGCCTATTACAAGAAGACTTTATTGGCAATGAAAAGAACCTCATTGCCATTAAAGTGAAATTACTGAACCTAATCATAGGAGCTTTATTTTAAAAAATGCTCATAAAAAATAAATACAATTAAATAAATTTAATCAGACAGACTTAGCATCTAGTTTTTGCATCTGAAATCTTCACTTGCATTTCAGCGTATCACTGAACTGCAGTTATATTGTATCTGCACTTCATTATACAGCAAATCTACAGTTGCACTTCATTGCACTTCAGTTTTACTGCTCTTGAACTTTAATGAACTGCAGTTATATACTTAATTATACTGCAATTGTCCAGTTATTGTACTTCATTGTACTGCAGCTATTTTTTCTAAGGGTACTTTTTGTAAAGCAATATTTGTTTTTGTTCTGAACAACTAGACTTTGATTAATATACTATTTTCTAATGTGAAATTACAGTCTGCACAGATAGTTTATATGCTAAAACCTTCCCCAGGTACATTACATTAAAAAAGCCCTTAAAACTAGAAATGCCCACTTTTGTTGTGCGGTGACCTTATACTCTACTCAGAGACCTCATAATAAAATTCAGTCATTCTTTACTTCTTTTTTTTTTTTTTTGACCACAAAAAAAATAGAAGAAATTAAAATGTCTTGCTAGGTCTTGGTCGGTGAAGAAAGAAGGCCACATTACACCAACAGCAGGATGAGGAAAATAACTGAATTTTAATATTTAAGTGAACTGTTGATGTTCCTTTTTAAGAATCACAAGAAAAGTAACACTGAACCCTGTAAATTACATCAAACCTACCCCGAGCTACTCAAAAGCATTTTAAGCATAAGTAGATCATATAGAACATTAGTGTCAATGGTTTCTAGAGCTAAATATGATTTTGAGAAACTCAGCCCAGTTACAGAGCTACTGACTGACTTTTGTGTGTGTGTGTGTGTGTGTGTGTGTGTGTGTGTGTGTGTGTGTGTGTGTGTGTGTGTGTGTGTGTGTGTGTGTACAGGTGTTCACTAAGTTATGGGGACCCACAAGTATAATACCAGTAACATTTAACCTTGTGGGAACATTTTTAGGTCCCAATGAAGAAACAAGCTTATAAATAATACAGAATGCAGTGTTTGAAATCTAAAAATGCAGAATGTTTTGTGTGAGAGGTAGGTTTAGGGATAGGGTTAGGGTAAGGGGATAGAAAATACTGTGTACAGTAAAAAAACCATTATGCCTATGAAATGACCCCATAATGATAGGAATACCTCTCTCCTCTCTCTCTCTCTCTCTCTCTCTCTCTGTGTGTGTGTGTGTGTGTGTGTGTGTGGCGTCCGTTAGGTAGTGCATCCTTGTGTTCCGTACTAATGCAACAAATTATATCCCCATACAGTGACACTACATCAGTTTACATTTGAAAACATCCATTTTCCTATTAACTGAAATAATCCAATGAGATTTTTGTATGCACACAGAGCCCGACAACAGAGGTATGGGCCACAATTATTTTATAACTCCACAGATTTAGAAAAAACAAATACAAGGCCACAGGAGCCACATACTTAAGTCTACCACAATACTGCCCAATAAGACCCAATAACAATCGTGACATTTTTAATTCGAAAGATTAAAATTTTAATCACCTACACACATCAAGGGCATTTACAGGTGGAATGCAGACAACGCAAATGCGCCTTTTGTTCAGGAGGGGGCGACATTGTTCCGTGAATATAAATTCAACACTCGCTCTGAACCTAGTGTGTGCATGGTAGTGCATCTCGGAGTAATAAGGAATAAAGTTTAGGCTGGATGCACAATTTATAGACTAGTTGATTGAAATGACTTGAACTTGAAAAAAACAGCAATACCACTGGAGTCGCTGTTTAAGTAGGATGACTCTTGTGCAGCTTTTCCTAAAAGGTCAGTTATATGAGAAGTATACAGTAATGTAAACAGAGACTTTGAATACTTTGATACACACAAACCCATTGGTGATAAGCAGCGTGGTAAAATCCCTCTATTATTGTATTAATGAGCCCCACCACAATCTCCTTATCTCTTTTCACGCCAGTTCATCGGTCTATCTCCTCCCACATTCTCCTAAAGAGCAGCAGCGCTCCGCCTCTCTTTCTTCCTCCTCTAAAAGCTGTTCACACCCGTCAGCTGTTCACTATTGAGACCTGCACACACGCGCGCGGTGGCGGGGCTGCTGTGTGACGATACGAGCCAATGTGGTTGTGCACCGTAGTCACAAAGATAGAGGAACTCAAGCAGTTTTCTGTGTAACTCAGCAGCAATAGACCAAACTGTATTTCTAGGCCGTTAAAAGCAAGTGGATTAAATTACTCTTCATTTGTTTGTTTTGTGGTTTATCCACGCGACATCAGACGCTGTTGCCAGAGCGTTTAGCGCCGCCAGTATTGTGACTCTGCACGCGTCTCGTTGTGGCATGTTTGTGGGCCAAAGCAGACGGAACTGAAGTCCTCATTGCTCCTGAACAGGTAATATATACGCTCTGTATTTTCATAAATGTAAATGCAATCTTTAGTTACCCTAGGTTGTTTCTAAGACATATGTCTCTGTTAAAGCATGTGAAAATATAAGAAAAATATTTAAAACATTAAATAACTATTCTAGTTGTCATTTATTTTAAAATACAATTTGAATGATACAAATAATTATCAAAATAGTGAGGTTATTGCACCTATGAGATTATGTCATGAGAATGTTGATCTGTTCAAAATTAGTTTTCTTTAACAAGAAGTGTGTGGTGCTTGAAAAGCACTTTTTTTTAAATGGAGCCTACTTGTTTTAAGATATAATTTGTCATTCCACTACTTATTGTAACCTATTAACTGATTGTTTATGATTTATCATAAACATATCATTCGCATAACATTGCTATTCTTCAGTGCTGTGTTGCAAAATAATTAATAGCCAATATCAGCACAGGGTTTCTGGCTCTTGTACTTCACAGCTGTGGCCAAATAAATGGATTACTGGACTGTATCAGGTGTGATACATCACTGTTGCTTGTGTGTCCTTAATGTATTTAGCCAAGTTCGGAACTACATTTTGCCTCTGCGCAACATTAGTGGAAACACAATTAAATTCTCCCCGGAGGGATGTTGACAGCCGGCAGGGACCAGGGGGCGTGTATCGGTTACATGGAAATTCAGACTGATTGGATTTGAATGTGCACCATATAGGCGACCAGATGGCAGCCGGTGACATTGACACACTTAGTGCTGACTCTGTGCCTGGTTCTCCACTCTTTGTTCGTTTTTCCACAGTGAATTTTCAGGCAGGGGTGTTTACTTCTGAAAGTTTTTTTTTTTTCCTTTAGTTTCCCTCTCCTTATCCGTCTGCCTTTTGAACACCTGGTAATGATTAGACTCCCTCGCATTTGTTCGCATTCCAGTCGGCTAGACATCAGAGAGGCTTCCAGTGGGTTTTTATGTTGTGTTTGCAGAATTACATCATCTTCTCTGCCTTCATGTTGAGGTTTGGCATGCTCTTTGTGTATTTTGCTGATACTGATCATATCACTGTTCAAAACAATGTCAGTCAACAGAATGGACAACAGAGGCTATTCAAGCCACGGCAACTTGCCTGTTGTCACTAGGGTACACAGGTGCTATTAAAATATTTTGTCTTTCATCCTGAGTGTGATTTATAATTGTCTAAAAAGGTTAGCAGCACATATTCCCTGTAGAAAAAGTTTTTATTTTTGCATCTTTTGTAAACAGAACAATTTTTCTCTCTCTTTTTTCAGGATTCAATGAAAATGTCGGTCTGCGTCCACGAGAACCGCAAGTCTCGTGCCAGCACGGGCTCTATGAACATCTACCTGTTTCACAAGTCCTCATATGCCGACAGTGTGCTAATGCATCTGAATGCTCTTCGGCAGCAGAGACTCTTCACCGATGTTCTGCTCCACGCAGGAAACCGCTCTTTCCCGTGCCACAGAGCTGTGCTGGCCGCCTGCAGCCGCTACTTTGAAGCAATGTTCAGCGGAGGGCTGAGAGAGAGTCAGGACAGTGAAGTGGACTTCAGGGACTCCATTCATCCAGAGGTACTGGGGAAGTGTTTGAATTTGTATAGTAGTCAAAGAGTGTGAAAGGGATAGTTCAGCCAAAAATTCAAATTCTGTTATTTACCCACCCCATATGGTTCCATGAGTTTTTCCTCCCATTGTAGGACAAAACAGGTATTTCGTGTTAAATAATGGTTTGAAATGAGTAGATGATGACAGAAATCAATTTTGTCGTTGTAAGCTACTCTGATTTAATGTACAACACACTATTAATTGAAGAACACCGAAAAGTAGCTCTGGTGTTGAACGTCAGGCTTTTGCAAATCAATAGTTTAATGGTTTTGAAGTTTTGATTGCAAAAATTAGAGTGTGTCACTTTATTTAGGTTAATTTTGCATTTACTCTGCGTTGTCTAGGTATTGGAGCTCCTTCTGGACTATGCCTATTCATCAAGAGTGATAATAAATGAGGAGAACGCAGAGTCTCTCCTTGAGGCTGGTGACATGCTGGAGTTTCAGGACATCCGTGATGCTTGTGCCGAGTTCCTGGAGAAGAACCTTCACCCATCCAACTGCCTGGGCATGCTGCTACTCTCAGATGCTCACCAGTGCACCCAGCTGTTCCAGCTGTCCTGGAGCATGTGCCTCAGTAACTTCCCTGCTATCTGCAAGACTGAAGAGTTTCTCCAGCTGCCTAAGGACATGCTGGTCCAACTTCTGGCACACGAAGAGCTCGAAACCGAGGACGAGCGTCTGGTCTACGAGTCGGCGCTTAACTGGGTGAACTACGACCTTGAGAGGAGGCACTGTCACCTTCCGGAGCTGCTCCGTACTGTGCGTCTGGCTCTCCTGCCTGCCATTTTCCTCATGGAGAATGTCTCTACGGAGGAGCTCATCATTGCACAGGCTAAAAGCAAAGAGCTGGTGGACGAGGCCATCCGCTGCAAACTGCGCATTTTGCAAAACGACGGCGTCGTAAATAGTCCTTGCGCCCGGCCCCGCAAGACCAGCCATGCCCTTTTCCTGTTGGGTGGCCCCACGTTCATGTGCGACAAGCTCTACCTGGTGGACCAGAAGGCCAAAGAGATCATTCCAAAGGCAGACATCCCCAGTCCTCGCAAGGAGTTCAGCGCCTGTGCCATTGGCTGCAAAGTGTATGTGACTGGGGGCCGGGGCTCAGAGAACGGTGTGTCTAAGGACGTTTGGGTGTATGACACATTACATGAAGAATGGTCCAAAGCGGCTCCGATGCTGATAGCACGTTTCGGTCACGGTTCCGCTGAGTTACGCCACTGCTTGTACGTCGTTGGAGGTCACACAGCTGCCACTGGCTGTCTGCCTGCATCACCATCTGTGTCCTTGAAGCAGGTAGAGCAGTTTGACCCAGTTGCTAACAAGTGGAGCATGGTGGCACCGCTGCGAGAAGGAGTTAGCAATGCTGCTGTCGTCAGCGTAAAGCTGAAGTTATTCGCCTTCGGTGGGACGAGTGTAGCTCACGACAAGCTGCCTAAAGTTCAGTGCTACGATCCCTCAGAAAATCGCTGGATGGTCCCAGCATCCTGCCCACAGCCGTGGCGCTACACCGCAGCTGCTGTTCTCGGCAACCAGATCTTTGTAATGGGAGGCGACACAGAATTCTCCGCTTGCTCTGCTTACAAATTCAGCAGTGAGACTTATCAGTGGACTAAAGTTGGAGATGTTACGGCAAAACGAATGAGCTGCCAAGCAGTGGCCTCTGGAAACAAACTTTATGTGGTGGGTGGCTACTTTGGTACACAGCGCTGCAAAACCCTGGACTGTTACGACCCCACGCTGGATGCCTGGAACAGCATCACTACCGTACCATATTCCTTAATCCCCACTGCCTTCGTGAGCACCTGGAAACACCTCCCAGCCTGAAGCACGCCTGTTCTCCCCTGTGTGACCCTACTGTTTCTACGAGGTAGGTCATGCAGTCTAAAAAAAGAATTACCAGGCTTAGTAGACATATAACCTTTTTTTTTGTTGTTGTTTTTTTTGTCCAGTTACAGAAAAGGATGATATGAATAGTAGTACCATATGAGTAATCTCATGATTGTAGAGTTTTTAATCTATGGTATTTTTCTTAGTTAATAATATTTTTAAAGTAATAATTTAATAACACTATAATATGTAAACTTTATCAAATGTCAAAATCTAGTCAGGGCATCCTATTTTCATACTGTACACCATAAAGTTGTGATGTTTAAATTAAATTAAAATGAAATGGCCCTTCAAGTTTTATTTTAAATCTATTTAGATAAAATAGTATAGAATTTTCATATGTTCTGTTTATCAGTGATCATTTATCAGACCCAACATGTAATTATTGCCTTATTATTGGCCAGAATTTCTAAATCCCTGTCTGTATATTTGGGCATTTTATGTATTGCTAGGATCAGCCTCTGTTTCATTTCATGGTGGACATTCATCCAGAAAATCACATTGTTGTTTACATTCTGTCTACAAGTGATTGAGCTTATCTTTTCATGGTCAAAGTAGTTTGTAAGGACTTAAATGGAACGCTTTGGAACGTGAGGGATTTTCAGAGGAATGAGATGCACCCAGCCCTTGTTAGTTAAGGTCGTGAACCTGTTTAGATAATATTTGCTAATTACTTGTTTTCTCAAAATATTTTTTAACTCTTAATTATAAAAATTCCAATGTTGTGGTAAACTCTTTGAAAATGTATAGACACATTGAAAAATTCCTGTGTACAATTTTACACAGCTCTTTGTGTGTTCATATACACATTGCATTTGGATATAGAGCTTTCATTTATCCCTCATGATCTGCCTCGTGCATACATTGACAAAAAAACCTTATTAAAATCAATAGCAAATTAAGTATTGACAGAACAATTAGATTGTCTTAGGAAGCAGAGAGGAAAGAAACGGCAAGGCAGCATGCTTTGAATATCAACCAGGTCATCACAGCCCATATGCGAAATCAGATATCTTTCTTTTCAATCTGTCAGTGCTTTTTTATGTTCTTTCTCATTCCTTTGACTGGTGGTCTTTTTGCTGCTTTCCATCTTTGTTTCTGTGAAGATATTCTTCTGTTGTGTATGTAGGTGTACTAATCTCAGCGTTTCGCTTTAATCGATAACTTTCAAAGCTGGTGCATTAATGGATGTTTTATAATAGGTTGCTACAGATGTCACGTCTCCCGAGAGTCCATAAAAATAGTGGCTATTAAGCACTGAGCCTTGCTCAGTCTCCAGGAAAACAGGCTTCGGTCACAGCAGGACTGCATCGGAAAAGGGCATCGTGCTTTCCAGTATCTACCTCTCAGCAGTGATATGCCCAGCGATGCAGTGTGTGTGTGTGCATGCGCGTGCTCTGTCTGGTCTGGCTGATATGGAGACTCTGCTGTATCTGATCAGTCTCCAGACTGTGAGGGAGGGAAAAAAATAGAAAATATCCTTGCTTGAGAGAATTCAAAGCCTTGGTCTTTGAGCTGGAGATTGAATCTCCATACACCTACCAGAAAAAGATGCAAGGTCACACCTGAATTTCAGTGTGCATGTGGGCATATGCAAATCGTCACATGTAAAATTTAGATCCAGCGTAAAACAGTGTTTGTGTGCCTCTGTTTTGAGGAGGCAGCTTGCGGTAGGGCTGAATGAGTTATGAATGTGCAGTGAGGGGCGTTGCACCGAGGGTAATTGAAGCAGAATAGAAGACCTTTATTGTTCCTTAGGGGGAAATTTGTCTAAGGGTGGAGGAAGGAGGAAAGAGAGGTAGGGCAAATAAGGGAGGAGGGAGGGCTCGGAGAACAGACAGAGAAAGAAACGGTGAGGAGTGTTTAATTTGGATGAGCAGTGTGTTGACGACATGGAGCATGCTAGCATAAAGTCTGAGCAAAGTTCTGTACCTTTGCAGTATGGTTACAGTAGTCTTATACGCGGTTTAGCTACAGTCTTTGTCTAAGTATATGTGCTAAAATTAATAGACATTGTGCATCACCACTGTCTTTCTGGTTAAAGGTGTGGTCCTATTTACAGTTGTTCAGTGAATCTTCACAGGAAATGCAGTCATTTTAATAGGAATATACATAGTTTGTAAAAACGGTGACGGTGTAAGATTTCCCCATGTAGATTCAGCATTGGTTTAAGTTGATCACACAGTTTCTCTTGAAATTTTGCAAATGTGACCGCACCTAAGGCATGTACAATCTGGATAAAGCAGTGCTACAATCCCATTATGCAGATTAAAAAAAAAATTAGTAATACAGTTTAAGTCTGACTAAAGCGTTTATATAATTTAACTGTAAGATGTATCTACTGTGATTGGTTAATCGTTAATGAAATAAAGACGGTGAAATAAACGTACTTGTTTGAAATGCATATAGATAAAACACAGTGTCTAGTAAAACAAAACTGAGTAAGGTCAGAGATCAGTGTAAAACCCACGCTGTTGCTGAGTCACTTGATTTCTAGTCGGAAATATTTTGGCTTGACTCATATATTGCTTAACTTTAGAGTAAAACATACATAAGTAAATGAGATGAGGTAATTCAGATGAGTCATAGCTGTTGTTTTCCATAAACGGTATCTGCATTGCCGATCACTGTGTTTTGCAGTGTGCTGAAATCCTTGCGATTCAGACTGAGATGTGAGTTTAGGTGCAAAAATCAATCTGGATGCATTTATATTCAGTGAGTAGAACAGTGGAAAATAAGAACATTTGGGCAATATTTTTATTCTTGTTTGAGAATATCCGTTGAAAGAAATGGGGGCGTTTCTATTTAGCACTTTATTCTTTGAGTAAAAGCACCTAACAATAGAAAGATTTCTCTGTCCCTTGTAGAATGAAATTAATATTTTATACATTCATTTCTCCTCTCCCTTCATGGCAGGTAATCAGTCTGACTGCAGCGAGAACAGAATAACCCATAAATACTGATAGAGTGAATCAAACTCCAGGACAGTAGACTAAATTGAACGAGCATCAACTTAACTTCCTCCTCACTGAAAAACAAAAACTGAGGCAGTCCCCCACACTCATTCCATTCCTGACCCTTCGGCACTGGTCATTTAGCTTCGCTTTTAAAGTCTCTGTGACCGTGTGCGTGTGAAATGCCGCCCACCTTGACAGGGCAGTTCATTTCAAAGTGGTGGTCCTGCCTTTGTTCACTGAGCCATTCCTATGCATTTAAAAGACCATGAAGTGTTCTAAGCAAGCTTCCTCTCTACTAACAATGAAGTGCCTCACTGCTGGCCAGAGGAGTGGGAGGAGAGAGAAGACAGAGATGAGGGGAGAGGGGGAGGACTGGATAAGGGAGGGTAAACAAAGATTTTCAGTCTTGCTCTTTCTTTCTCTCCAACTGGCTGTGTTTTCTCACACTCAAACTCCTGCTATCTTTCTCCCATGGGAATGCATCTGGTTACGGAGAATCCTCCCTTTCCTATAGACACACTGCTTTCTTTATCTCTTATCTTTTCCCTCTCTCTGGGAAACCATTTTTTGTACAAATGTGCTGTTGAACTCTGCAAAGGTTCAGTGATGTTCTTTGCTGAAGTATTTCATTATACCAGGACAGAAAGAATAACAAACTACATATCTGTATGTATAGGGTTTTTTTTATTCCTAAAAGATGGCCAACTACAAATAGCCCCAGTCTTTAGTAGTTTGGATAGAAGGGTCCATGCTGTGGGATTCTTTTTGTCATAATCCTCAAAAATTACAACATCTGTTTAAAAACGTAAAGTAGTGATGGATCAAAATGTCAAATAATTTACTATTTTGAGATTCACAAATTTAATTGAATAAATGTGTTAAGTAAATAAAAATGATTTACAATATGGTTCAAAATTTTGGGTAATAGTTGAAACGGTATTAATTTAAAATTACTACTTTGTTTTGATATATTTTACTGTGTTGGCAAAGCTCATTTTTCAGCAGCCTTTAGTGTCACATGATCCTTTAGAAATCATTCTAATATGCTAATTTGTTGCTCAAAAATAATTTCTTACTATTGTCAATGTTGAACATGGTTGTGCTGCTTAATATTTTTGTGTTAATAGTGATAATTTTTCTCCAGGACTTTTTGTGATTAATAGACCGCAAAGAAAAGGTTAAACATTTTCTTTAAAGGACAGGAAGAGGTTTGCTCAGTGTGTGTGTGTGTGTGTATATATAGAAATCAGTGGAAAATATCCACCATGCTAAAAACTAAGCTTGTATGTTTCTGCGTGTGTGCACGAGTGTGAGCTGCACATACGCGTGTGTATTCATGCCAGGCTTGTGTTTGGCGGGTGTGGGAGTGGAGGGAGGTCATTAGCCTAAGCTGTGTTCATTCACCGTCAACTCCATGCTGCTTAGATGAAGTGCCACGGTTCACCGAACATTTTGTCTTCAAAAGCAGCTCTGCAGAATCTACACTCAGCCGGCCCTGGGATCGATGGAGGGATGGATTTGGCTTTGCCCCCTTCCAGTCTCGTTGGGCTTCTGTTTGAGTGGGTTTTAATTGGCAAGCGATTCTTCTGTAACTGCAGGGCTCTGCTGCCCTTTACTGTTATTTATATGAACTGCAGAACTTAAAAGAAGAAAGTAGGAGTTGGGAAGGAAAAGAGAGAGAAAATGTCTGCTAATGACTTGATTTGGTCGCTCTGGGGGACTTCAGCTTTCAAATGATCACCTCCACTTCATTTTTCTCCTTTATTTCAAGCTAGAGGCCCTGAGAGAGAATACGTGACTTCATAATGGATATTGGCCTTAAGGCTGTAAAATGATAGTACAGACAAAGCCAAAGAGGAAAAACATACTGTTGCATTTGGTACAACAATGGAGAGAAGAGGAAGCCTTTGTTGCACTACATTCAGTTGTGCTCTAGGTTCCTAAATGTGCTTTTGTTAATTGAATTAGTACTGTTAATGATCTGACTGAATGCAATATTTTAAAGAGTGCAGGCGTGTGTGTGTGTGTGTGTGTGTGTGTATTGTAATGCCTTGTGTTGAACAGGTGTGAGGGTCTGACCTGTTCTCTTCTTTTGTTTTTGTTTTTTTGAGGGGGAAAAAAGAAAAGATAAGGAACAAATTATTCTTTCCTGAAATACATGTGTGAATGTGTGGCGTAAATGTGAAGTTCTAGTCTAACATTCAAAAGTTGAATATTGAGAAATTGAAATTCCTAATGTTTTTTTGTCTTATCTTTCCACAGAATTCTGTGTCCATCTGTCGATATTGTCTACTGGATTCCAACTGTGAAGAAACACTATAACCTTCCTGTGCAATTTTATGAAGAGACTTTCTCCCATAAGAGCTAGCCTAAATATTGTGTATAAAGTCCAGTTGCAAAGCTTTTTTTTCTGTTGCAAGTTTGCCAATTTTTTTAACTTCCTACTTGGAAGTTTTAAGTACATTGATGTCTCATCCTTCATTTTGTGAAGTATCAGAACTTTGGGCTTCACCGTGAAAACCAAAAGAAGTGCAATGCACCCTGAAGTCCAGTCTGCTTTCATCGTAACCAGCATAATCATAATTTTCGTCCCCCAAGTTTGTGTACTCTGACCGTTTTTGTACAATGCTGATGCCATGCAAGCTAAAATAGACCCGTATGCCTGTCTTAATTTGTATACTGCATGAAGGATGAATGGATGCTTTTGATTGGGAGAACAACAAGAGTCTCAACGCATGATTGGAGATGTTAAGATACTCCAGGAAAAGTACCTCATGTCCTGATTTGTATCTACCTTTTCTTCCCCCATGTTGATGTTAAAAAATAGACCTTGCTCAAAAGAAGAAGAAAGGCTGATACGGACTCTTAATAGCCTGATAAACATCAAAAAAAGGACAGAAGGAAACATGAGCAAGCATTTTTTAAGTATTTGTCCTTCACACGTCTGTACGAAGAGGACAGGCTGATGCTGAACTGTTCCTGTTGAACAGACCTTAGCAGCTTGGTGTGAAAATGGACACAGGCACAGTGTGTCCCAAGGTACACGTGCCAGCTGTGCGTTTGCGACTAAGTGAGTGTGGGAGAGGCATGTCCCAGCATGTCCGTCTGACCCCACTCAACACCCAATCATACTCCCACCCCCTCAAAAATAAACAGCGTGAGCATGCCCTTTGAGAAAGCACCAACAAGCACTGTCCTTCCAGCTTCTGATGACTGACCGACTACAGTTTTACATTTCTCCTGCACAAGACTTCAACTGTGTGAGACACTTCTGTTTTGCCGTTTTTGCCTGTACTATTCTAAGCACATACAGTCACGTAAACGTGAATGACAGAAGGAGAGAGAAAAGAGGTGAGAGTCGTTTCGTCACCCTGCGAGGGAATGCAGTCTCTATGGCAACAACGAAACTGTAAATTTAAAAAAAAAGGACAAGAAAAAAAGTGCAAGAAACTGGTAGTCTGGCTTCACATATTTCAGTGTCTATTAATAGTCTTAATTTATGATTTTTTTTTAAGCTGTTTGTTTTGTTTGATCCATTGTGTATTAACGATATTTCTTTTATTTATTAATTTTTTTCTGCTTGCATACATGTTTGAATGTGTAGAAGTTGACAGGTTTTTGTACCGCGCATGGCCCAAAACGCTCTGTGTTCCTGCTGCTCTTTTGCACATTTACATAAGGTCATTTTGACTGAGCAGGTGGAATTTGTAGTGGTCAGCGAACTCTTGAGCCTCTTTCTCATCTGATCAAAAACAGGGAGGCTTGGAGGTCAAAGGTCATTGACAGGATAAGAATGGGCCGAATGACGTCAAGAGGTTCGGATTACCCAGGGTGGGCAGGTCAGCAGATGGGAAAGTTGGGTAGTGGTTTTGAGAGTTTGGGGGATGGCTTTCTTCAGAATGATGGGCCAATTCACACAAAAATGAAGATTGCCATCTTGTACTCACTCTCTAAATTGTCATTTTTAGGTGAACTGTCCCTTTAAATTTTACCCAAATTAATCAGGTTCTTTAGATTAAGTTATTGAGGTGTGCTGATGTGCTTTAACCACAGGTCAGTTCATCTAGTTGTGGTGGTTCTCTGTCCTGCATCAACTGTTTGTGACCTTATACAATACAGAATGACCTCAAACCTCCTTCGAAAAAGCATTACATTTCGCTTACTAGAACATTAGCGTAGTTTAGCAAGTGCTTTCGACCAGTGACCCCATGCCAAACTGGGGCCAGTATTCAGCCTCTGTAACTCTGCTCTGCATCCATCACTCTGTCAGTACTGAAACTCAGACTGACACAGGGTATCTTTGGGTTGTAAGGGTCCTGTAGAGCTATCTGAGGAATGTGACATCCACAGCTGCTCTCAGAACAGCTGGAACTGTCACCAGCATGTTGCAGCTTTGACTGTCTCTTACAGTTCAACAGTGCTGTTAACATTATGATTGAATTTGGAATATGTCACAGTCACTTTGCTGGATGCACTCTTAAAAACACAGGTTCCAAAAACGATTTTCCGCAGTGATGCCATTGCATTGACAAACAATTTTGGGTTCTTCAAAGAACTTTTCGATAGATTCTTCCAAGACTCTTTTTTTTTTTTTTTTTCTCAGTTCGGAAAGTTCCACAAACGCCAAAAATCATAGCTTCCCATTGCGCCACAGTACAGCAAGGGAGGAACTCTGGCTGCAGGGCTTTCCAAAGTGCTTTACAGACCTCTGAAACAATGGAGGACACTGTGCCCGGCACCAGTTTGTAGCTAGCTGTCACGGTCTGTTGGTTAGCACCGGGAGCTAACACCCGAAGTGTCACCGCCAGTCTTTGCCGAAGATCAGTCGGCATGCCATGGCTACACTGATGCGAAATGAAAGGTTGTAAATGACGAACTAAATTGTTGAATCGTCTTGCCGACATGTGAAAATATAGGAAATGGATCTGTTCATCTATGTCCCGCATTTGTTTAACAAGCAAGACAAATTCTCCATCCTGTTGTCTTGTTTGGTGCAATGGTCGTACAGACCATCTTCTCCTCTTCCGCTGTAGTCACTTTTTTTTAAATTGTTTTAAACTAATGATCTGTTCTTCGATGGTTAACAACTCAAGCTGCAAAAGTAGTCACTTTCTATTCGCCACCATCACCGCTCCTGCTTCTTCGGCTTCTGACTTGATACTATGGGTTACACCAGCAACATGCCTGTGGACACTGCTTACTGGCGGTCTGCATGTGTAATTGCACGTTGACACGGACAACGGCACAAAAGTATAAATGAAACTGACGCATAGCCTGCGGTGTAGAGGCTACGGCGTAGGTCCTATGCAGAAGCATAAATCAGGCTTTACACTGTGTTTATACTGGACACGAACGATGCATTACAACAAAAGCAAATTATAAATTATAAACAGCAAAGCTGTCTACACTGTTTGCGACATGACAGACTATAAACTTTATGCACCTTTGTTTCTGACACTCCACGCGCTTTTGCTACTTCCGACAACAGTACAAATGGATTCTTTTTGTAGACTGTGAACTATGTAGACACAGTGTTAGTACGAAGAACATTTCTAACAATAATCTAAAGAATAAATACAAAACCTTTATTTTTAAGAGTGGATAGTTGCTACAGCCTGTGACATAAAAAGTGATGATTTCATCAGGCAAATTGATGACTAAAATGGTGTTTATTATGATAAAGCTGAATCCCAAAGGTCTTGAAATAACTAACAGCGATGTATACCTAAGGGCAAAGACCATAGTGCTTTCATGTCAAAGCCAAATGTACTGCCTGTAGAGATGATCTGTCTATTTAAATATTCAGTGCAGAGTGACACAGTGACAACCGTGTTCGGGTAGGTTGAATAACACCACTGGCAGTTTGCTACACTATAGCTGTTGTGACAACACTGTTCTACGCGCTACAAACTAATTATATAGCTTTAAATTAATAGAATATAGTATTCCATGTTGTTCAATTGCACAGCGACTGCAAAGTTGAAGGAAAGCCCCGAGAGAGGAAAATCGGTAGCAAGCGTTTCACCCACAATCCCTCTTATCCCCTCCAGGAAATTCTTGCTTACAATGTTCCGATTAGCCTTTAGGGTCTTACACCCCCCTCCATCTTTGACCCCCTCCTTCCCCCTTCCAGAATACCTCTTCACAGAACACTGCACACTCTGACCTCCACCCAATCAAAAACCCCTGTTCTGCCCCACTCACATAGCACAGTTGCCACAGCGATGGTCAACAATCATTGCCCCCTCTCCATTTGAACTAGTAACAGTCAAGTGTTTTGTTTTGTTTTTCCCTCTTGCTCCTTTGCCGTCCCTTCTTCCCTCTCTCCTCCTGCTGAAGTGAAAGATTGATTCAGAGGTGACTCATAAGCCTGTGTGCATTTAGAACTCTTAAACGCTGTATGCCTTCACAAACAGACGCATTGCTAAAGCACTGTCAATGTTGGGCTGTACTGTTGTTTTTGTGGGTGTCATTTTTTCTTTTCATTTCTATATTTGTCGTATTATATAATTGTATTATTTTATCTCAACCACTGCGGTTAACATTATTTTGTACAAGTGATTTTTTCACAATGTGAAATTCATGGCTAAATAAAGATAAGAGTTTTTCCTCTTGATAGTATAAAAGCTTCTTGCATTATTCAGGTTTTCCTGACATGTCAAAATACCTTCAGTACATGCTTTTATGATCCTGAACTCAGTTTTTGTCTTTTTTATGTAAAGAAAAGAAGCTTTTAATTCCAGCATGGCTTATTTGGAGCTCATTAAAACATTTCTCACATATCTGGCCAGCTTTATATGGCAGGCAGCACTTGTCTGTACAAAGTATTAAATGGGTGTGTGTTTATTAAGGGCCCCTATAAATGTACAGAAATGGCTGAGATCATCTTGTCGTGTGTGTGTGTGTCTGCGAGACAGGAAGTAACAACCATACATGACCCATAAGATACTTTCCATTATATTCCAGTGTTGCCATGGCAACCCTGACCATTATCTGCAAACTCTGGCAGCTGATTTGAAACATGAAAATTTAAAAAGACCTCCTTCGCCACAGGCCTCCTTTTCTTGTCCTCTTTACATTTTTCATGGAAATTCCTCCCACATTCTTTATCGTCCTCTTACCTTGTTCCTGTAATTCTTTAATGGATATCAAATAACCATGCATGGTATATTTTTAACCATTCCAAACATTCTGCATCCTGCCCACAATAACTAGGTATACCATGAGTAAACAGACACACAGTGACACATAATGTTACAAACCTGCTCGTCCTGAGGACAGGAGTGTTTACATTCCTGTGATTAAGCGACTCCCTTTCAGTAGGTTAAAGAAAGACCAGTTTTACAGGCTCTTGACACATACCCAAGCACACTATGGCAAGATGATAAGGATGTGCTTAATCACACCCTGAGAAAGCCGTAAAATTCACACTTCTCACAGGCTCATATAACCCAAGTGATTACAATATATCTCCATGATAATAACGTGTTGTCTTAGGATAATAAATATTAATGTTAATATTGGAGATATTATATGGATTGTGTAATGGCATGGTCGTTTCCTCCAATCAAAACTAATTACATATAAGTATCACTCTGCATATACATGCAATAAACACAGTCATGTGATATCGTGTCCCTCAAGTTCCTGTTGCCAGGCAACATGTCTGTCAGTTCCAGAGAGCTGGCACATACGCTGTGTTTTCTGCCATGGTAAGAGCCTCCTTGAGATGTCACATGGTCTCTTGGCCAATAATAGGTTGCTCTGAGTGAAATCTGATCCAATCATCAATAAGGTGTAGAGCACCTTTCTGTTCAGCCAATGGTTATAATAAAAATAGCAGACTAATTGCAAAACAAGTGTGACTTTCTCTGATGACATTCTCTAATTAACAACACTCATGGCCAGTCTTAAACCCTTATCATTCAGTGTGGTTTCTCAACGGGATAGTTCACCCAAAAATGGAAATTCTGTCATTAATTACTCATCCTCATGTCGTTCCAAACCTGTAAAACCTCTGTTCTTCTTCATAACACAAATTAAGATATTTTTAATTAAATACGAGAGCTTTCGGACCCTGCATAGATAGCGATGCAACTGAAACGTTCAAGGCCCATAAAGGTAGTAAGGACATTGTTAAAATAGTCCATGACATCAGTGGCTCAACAATAATTTTACAAAGCTACCAGGATACGTTTTGTGCGCAAAGAAAACCAAAATAATGACTTTATTCAACAATTCTTCTCCTCCACGTCACCGTCCACCGCCATTCATTGGAGTACCATAGCGCATGCATCAGAGAGCTCTCGGATTTCATCAAAATATCTTAATTTGTATTCGTCTTACGGGTTTGGAATAACATGAGTGTGAGTAATGACTCTTTGGGTGAACTATCCTTTTAAGTTGTGTGACCTGAATAATGAATGACCCATAAACTAACAGAAAGGCTTCATACTTTATAAACAAAGCAAACCATACAGTATATAACACATACTGATAACACATATATATATATATATTAAAATATTTTTACATAACTTGAATAATTTGTTATTGCTCTACAAGACCTATGTTGACCAAATTCGACGCTTTTGTTATTTGCTTGATTTCGTCTATTTATGGCGTCGCGTCAGATAGCCACGCCCACACCAAAACCTCATTGGACCGAAATACCGCTTCCCTACGTCATGACGTAATTAAACGTCAAACCGGACAAGAAGTTAGGATCAGATATTTTATGAGAAATCTCTCCAGTACAAAGAATATCATAAAAAAGGGTGGTGTCTGGTGAAGCATCATGGCAGTCACGAAGATACAAGGTATGTGTTTTTAGTTTTACACTACTGCAGTGTAATGTGACAGAGAGGACTGTTCTGATTGGCTGTGTTTGGCGGTCGATTGTGTCACGTCACGCTCCGTTTTCGGTGGTGAGTGACAGAAATAGAATATCGCGAACATGATAATATATCAGTCTGTTAGCAACAGTGCTAATATTTTACCATTTTCCTCGAGCATAAAATTGTGCTATAAGGAAATGGATATTCTTTACTGAACCTTGTGACTGATATCAGTTTGAAACCCACAGTATAAATGCATAATAAATTTTTCAAAAACAAGATGATGACATGACCACAACACAGAAGCTTCATTATTGGCTAAACTAATCATTTCAGGTTCCGTACCAAATCAGAACCTCCTGTAATGGGACAGTCAGTCATGTTTCAGGGTTAAAAGCAAAATATATTCCCAAATGACCGACTCTTAAGACCACACATATAGAAAATGCCCTTATATTGACCTTTGAGGAAGGTTAGCTGCCTTTAGTAGTGCCTGTTTGTGATCAAGCCCACCTGTAGCACATTAAAAAAAGAAGAGGAAAGAGAAAGTGACCGTGTAAACAGAGCGATGGATGGAGAGAGAAGGCAGCAGAGGAGGGGTGGGTCTCAAGGGGCTTGTGATTGAGACCACACACAAAAGCCTGGAATCGTCCGAGCCTGTTCCCTCTCTCCCTTTCTCCTCCAGAGTCTGGCTGCACTCTTTCACTAAAGAGCTCTTTGGATCAGTATTACAAGGCCTGGCAGAGCTGAATATCCTCTCAATAGCTTTTTCCCCTCTCTTTTGCATATCTTCATCATTTGGTTAAGATTACCTACCAGCCGCTGTCATTATTATCCTGTGACTCGAGCAGAATTTTGACTGTTGGGATGAATTTTGAAAGCATTATTGAGTGATGTAGGTAGCACTTAATGTTTGTATTTAATTTAACTCAGTTCAGTTTACATTTTAATAATACCCTTGTATAATCAACTAGATTCCCTTCATTTTCTAGAATTCAACTCTTTGTATGTGCACATTTTTGTTTTTACACCGCATTGTTATTGCTGTCATGAACTGGAAACAGCTCATTATATATCAAAACAGACTATCGCCCTCTCCATTAACTCCAGCATCTGCATGATAAAGGTCTGCTGTGATTATTTGATTATGATAAAAACATTGCTTAAATGTCATTATTTTGTACTTGGATACTGTTTGTTATTCATTGGCTTTGAAAACATAGCTAGGCCCAAAACCACAGCATCACACATTGATTTGATGCTGTTTTTCAGGGCCAAAGAAGCTGTTAAGCTTTAAATCATCTTTTTTTTTTCTTCGTTTTTTTTTTTTTTTTTGCAGTGGGCAGGGGTTTGGAGAATTAGTGCAGTTTCTCTAAACCCGTCTTCTCTCATTAATCCAAGAGCTGTTGAAAATGCTGGAGATACTCTGAGGACAGACAGGCTGTCATAACAGGAAACCTCATTTAAAATAACAGACTTGTGGAGTTTGCTTCACTGATCAGTGTGAATCAGTGACGGACACACAGCAGCATGAACTAGTGAATCTCCACTCCAGTTTGAAACTGAAATAAAGAAAAGAGAAATTTATCAGGTTTATTGACCTTTAATTAAAGGAGTGAATGCTCATGCATCAGCTGGTGCGAGCGGCTTCACTCTTATCAGTCTCTGCCATTCTCGTTAAAGACGCTGGTCTTTAACGAACTGGAAAAGTAATTACTGAGGGAGGAATGTTGTCAATATCAGCCTGCCCTGATGCAGACATATATTGACTGTTTGCACTGTTGCTTTGATGAATTTAACATTAAATACTTGCCTAATGCTTAGTTAAGAAGGAGGGCTATGCACTTTACATGACATAATCTAGTAAAACTGTCAATTTATGACTTTTATGTGCCAAAGTCATTGATTTTCATCTACTTTACATTTTTAATCAAAACCAAATTTTCACTCTGATCAGTTCTTGTGGTAAAAATTTTATTTTAAGAGATATAGCAAAAAAAAAAAAAAAAAAAAAAAATATATATATATATATATATATATTTTTTTTTTTTTATGGGGGATGTTCATGCTTAAGCCGAGTCTATTATGAACGATACCCAAAAATTCGATGCGAGTCTATTATGCACGGCATGCCAGATTCATTTGTCATATCTCACGCTGGGATAATATGGACCAGTGAACTTGTAAAATAGTTATTGTGTTGCACTTTATAGAACAGAGGAAATTATGTCATGTCTCTAAAAGAACACTAATTGGCTATTTTCATTTTTATGTTTGACAAAAATAAAATACGCTGTATAATGTCAGGTTCACTAAAAGTTTACATTTTCATGTCATTATGTGGCTAGAACAAGATGCAAATAAGAAGCATTTGCAATAGGCAGCCATTAAAGTGTGTGTGTGTGTGTGTGTGTGTGTGTGTGTGTGTGTGTGTGTGTGTGCGTGTGTGTGCGTGTGTGTGCGTGTGTGTGCGTGTGTGTGCGTGTGTGTGCGTGTGTGTGCGTGTGTGTGCGTGTGTGTGCGTGTGCGCGCAGGATGTGTAGGATGAACAGAAAAACAGACCAAATCAACAGCTTCCTTGCTACACCCCTCAGTAAAAAACACTAATAAGGGGCGGTGTCCTTAATCTTAAGAGGTTGAATCGGTCAATGACGTATGAAGGTAGGATAGCCACTGTTAATGAGGCAGTGTAAAACACACACAACCCCAAAGGCAGCCTCCGAGGCACCAGTTTGTGTTGTTAATAGGCTAAAGCACCAGAGGCTTTGGATTCTTCACTGGGACTGCGGTCTGACGTTTGGGGGCCGCCTTCCCTTTCATCAGTTAAATGAGCTGCTCCCTAATTAGACAGCACGCGAGCAGATGGAGTGTGTGCGAGCGTGTGTTTGGGTGGGAGGAGGAACCCAGAGAGTTTGTAATTAGTTAAGTATCATAGGAAAGCCAGTACCTGTTTGGAATTATAACATTTTTTGAACAATTCCTCTCCGTGACACTTTACCTTGTGGCCTTTCTATGCACTGCACTTTCTATTCTCCTCTGCAGTGCTCAAAGAAACACTACTGGGGATCCTTTTTATTATGTTTTGTCGTCTTGATTGTTGTGCATATGCGAGTATGTGCGTGTGAGTCCTGTATCTCCCACGGTGGCTTATTAACTGTAGGCTGTCGAGACGGGCTGCCAAGACTCTCCAGTGAATGTTTCTTTGAATGTCTCCCTCTTCTCTTCTCTCTTTCAGTTTCTCTATTTCCCCCATCTCTTTTAAGGTATCAGTGTCTCTTTCTACTTTATTCTCCCTTCATTTTTCCTGCCTGGTCTGGCTGTGTGTGGCTAAATAAGATCCAGAAACTTTTTTTTTCTCCCCTCACTCGAGCATGCTTTGCAAGTTGTAAAATAGAGGAATTTAGAGGTGTAAGCAGGGAACACAAACATGCATTCTGAGTGAAAAACTGTTCTGAACAGATTTGTTTGATTGAGACCACACACATACAAATGGCAACAGTCATATGGCAAACATACAACATATCTGGCACGCTCTCAGACAGCCATGTCTGCATTAGATTCTTGTGTACATGCATGTGTAAACACACCTGATGGACACATTTCCACAACTTAGGACAGAGAGTTAAATTAAGAGTTTACCCAAAAATGAAAGGTGTGTCATCATTTACTTAGCCTCATTGTTCCAAATTTGTGTGACTTTATTTTATTTTATTTCATTTTTGTGGAGCAAAAAAACAAGATATTTTGAAGTACTTCGGTGGTCTAAAAATCTTTTGTTCCTTAGAAGAAAGTAAGTCATACAGGTGAGTAAATGAGTGTTATTTTATTAATATTTATATATTTATGTTTTAGTTTTTATTCATGCTTATGAGATAGCATCAGTTTTTATTATTATTTTTATCATTTTAGTTAATTTTATGTGCTTTTGACATTTTTGTTATTTATTTTTTAAATAATATTTCGAAATACATTTATTTTAATTTTAGTTTTATGTCAGTAATTGCATAAAATGTTTTTAAGTGTGTTTGTGTGAATGTCTGGGTGGAACCTGTGGACTCACTGACCATGTTTTCCATTTAAGGACTTGAAGATCTCAAAGTTTACTAACACGGCTTGACAAATTGGTGGGCAGCTGCAAAAGAACAACACTTCACTGGATGCTGGACATCGCTGATTATTTGTTTAGTAAACACCAGGGTTATTTAACAAGGGTTAACGATGATGTGTGTTTACACAAACAAATGTCTGCTGGATGAGTCAAATCATTTGAGTGAGACGAAAAAACAAAGTGTACCGACAGTGCAAATGCTCCAATCTGACACTATGTCTGGACCGTCAGGACACCATGTAAACAGGCCACGCTCTTGGAAAACGTTTCAACACTGAAGTGCCACACTATGGACAAACTAACATCCAAGCAAATGCGCTTTCTCAGTGCATAGTTAGCCAGCTCCACTGTTATGTTTCACTATGTGTTTGGTTCAATTCAGGTCACACATTTAGCATTTGTGTTAGATGGATGAATGGATTAGAATGATTGATAGGATCGATAAATGTAGCATGCTTGAGTTGTTGAGGTGACTGTGTTTACGTTGGATAGTAATTGGCAGAAAACAATTACTGCACAGACGGTTTTATCCTAATCTTGGGCTAATCCCTTTGTTGTTCTGATATTAGCTTAGCAAGAGGCCTGATGTAGGTCAACGCTTCTGATGCCTGTGTGAAATGTGTTTGGACAAAGTGTTGGGTCACAAGAAATTTTGGAAGAAGACGTGATGTTGGTTAGGAAATAGGAATAGGAAAAAGATGGATATGAAGGATGAAAAGAGACCATATGGGTAAAATCTTCACTTTCATCTTATGATTAAATCTGATTAAATGAGAATATGGCTTAATATAAGCATAAAATATTCAAGATAGATTAAATTCTGCATATTGAATCATACTTAATCATATGAAGAAGTGACTAGAGAGTGTTTCCTCTCAGCACTAAAGCACACTTCAGCTTCCTTTGCTAAAAGCTTCTCATTTTGAGGCTAATTCCTTTTAAATTACGAGTGGACTCCTCTTTATCAGACTGCAGTGTTTACGAGACTCTTATTTTCAAGTATTGATATAATAAATCAGGAGTTTCTCAGATGTAATGTAATTCATTATGTTTGTTTACTTTCCAGACTGATGTGAATCTGTCACAGAAATGACTCGAGCCTAACATCAATGTGATTCTACATTATTGTGTAGTTTGAGTGATGAGAGTGTCGCTGTGTGTCTTCCTGCACCTCACTTCCTCCCATTCTCTCTCTCTCACACACACACACACACACACACACACACACACACACACACACACACACACACACACACACACACACACACACACACACACACACACACACACACACACACACACAAACAATGTGTTTCAATACTACAATACAGAGTAAACATTAACTTTTCAGTTATCAGCTGCGCTCTGTTTTATGAGCCGTATCTCTTAACGACAGTAACTTTAGCTTTGTACTAAAAGGTGTGAAGAAAGAATGTTATATGTGTAAAGGCCTTGGAAGCAGTGTCAGTGAGCGATAGTGTAGTGAGTGCGTTTCAATATACTATGTTTTACTTATTAATATAGTTCCACTATAAAGATTAATGGGACAAAAAGATCAAAATAGAATCTCTCTCTTTCTCTCACTCAGTTTCCTTTCATAACACTGTCCCTGAAGGAAGCAATAACCAAAGGTCAATGGCGTGAACATCTAATATTCCAGTGCTGATATTTTTATATGGTAATTTTTGCTTTATCCAGTTTCTGGAACACTGATTTATGGCTTTTGACATTTACAACCAAAGTGATCTGAGTGGAAAAACAGACATTGAACTGAGCAAATTAAGCATGCCCAAGACAGACAGACAGAGAGAGAGGGGAAAGTAATGTCTTGTGTCACAGAGCCAATTAAATCCAGTTCCTCTTTCAAATGGTCCAATCACAGCAGTGGACCTAAATGGAGTTTTTGTCTCTGACCAGAAAAACAAGTCCTCTCTCAGGCTGGACGTCAACATACCTGCTGTTCACATATCTTTTTATTATCGGAATTGTGTATGACCACACTACTGTATGCATTCAAAATATTTACAAAACACTCTTAAGATGGTTCTGAACAGTACCAGATATTTGGCTTATAAAAATAGCAGAACATTTTTGGTGTTAAATAGGACCTTTTTTGTAAGGTTCGACAAAGAAACGTGCTTTAAAAAAAAGTGATGATGCTATGAATAACATTTTGATAATATTCATATTTATTCATATTTCTTTTCTGCTCTAATAGTTTAAGATTTGTGTGTACATGAGGTTGTTTGGTTTAGTACTGATTGAATGATTATGCTTATCCTTGCCTGTATATCGATATTATTGCTGCATTTGATATTATTCGTCCCTGTCAAATAAACCTGAAAAAAGGAAATAAATTATTAATATTACAAATACAAATAACCATCTTTGCAAATAACTATTGCAGGAAAGGGGTTCTTCAGGATGGTATGATTCTAGCTGTAAAGAACCTTTTTAAAAGGTGTATTTTATATTTAATTTTTTTTTTAAATAAATATTAACATTTTCACTTTTAAATGTTTACATTTCTTAAAAAAATACATTTATTTTAATAGTTTATTATATGTTATAAAGATTATAAGGTCATGTAAACACCTGAAACAGTGTTCTTTGGTAAAGGTCATCAAGGTCTGAGGAATATCTACATTTGACCATTTGCTTGATTTGTGTGTAAACATGATCACCATTATCAGCTTATTCACTGTACATATGTCTGTTTACTTTTTTTTTATTAATTTTTTTTTTTTTTTTTTTTTTACCTTTTTTATGGTACCAGGTAAAAACAGATTTCTTGCATTGTTGGGTTCATATAATCTGTTGTTATTTACCATCTCTCAAATTCAAGCACCACTTTTTTAATTACTTTTTTTTTTTTTTGGAAAAGTCAAGTTTAAAAATAAATATCATACCTAAAACATATCTTAAAATTTCATCCTTGATTTACCATTATCTTTCCCAAACAACAACAAAAAACAACAACAACAACAAATAATCTTCATGATGTACTTTATACAATTTTAATGGCTGTTAAAAGTTCTTTTTTAAATTATTATTATTTTTTTATTTGTTTGTTTGAAACACTCTCCTTCATTTATAGAGAATGGGAGCGGACAGTCTGAAGCTGCTTTTGACCGCTCCACACACAAACACACAGACACACACACGCACATTTCATCATTTCCCAGCCCAATACCAGACATGAGGCCCATTTTCCCAGATAAGGCTCTTCCTCGGAGGAATTCCTCCTGATCAGGTCAGGTCTGGTCTCTGCCTTTGGTGCTGCCTGTGGGGAAGCTGCTTTATCAGTTCACCCGAAGCGTCTCCCCTGCCACACAGCTTACTCATATCCCTCAGACAGCTGATAGTGAAATCAGACTCATCTTAACTTTGTCTCCCATCCTTCCGTTTATTCTTTCTGTCCCTGCCTTGTTCTTTCTTCTCTTCTGTTTTTTTTTTTGTACCTCAGTCATACATTTTCTCTCCGTCCCTCTTCCTTTCTCACTGATTCTGCGTCTTAGATGTTACTGGGAGTTCACATTTAATCTCTCTGGCCGAATATCAGGAAGGTTATCCAAAGGTCAGGACTTCATCTCCACATTTCCTGTAGCTGCAGGAGGATCATGTGTGTTGGCGCTCATGACTCTTGTAATTTTAGTATGCATCAGTCCTTGTTCTACAACAACAGTCCTGTTGTGTGACTTGTAGTACTCTCAGTACAGAGGTCAAACGTCAGAGGTTAAAACAAGGACCTTTACAGCCTCAGCACTGCCATCCTGTGTCCTCCCATGGCCTCTCAGTGAGACCATATGGATTTTGGATTGCTAATTGTATTTCATTATGCCTAGTTTTGTTTGTATTCCAGCAAATCTTATATGTAAATTACCAAAATCTTTGATTCTTTGTTTTTCAGTGGAGACTTGTTGAAACGTTCCATAGATAGTATTATATTACAAAGCATGGTTACTTATTATTTATTAACCTGAAACAGTAGTAGGAATGTGTTGCCAATCGATCTGACGATTACAGATTAACCATCTAACAGCAGGGTTATTCACATCCATCTCAACTGTGTTTATATGTGCTATTAAAAGACAATGAATCAGCCAAAATTTTTATTTAGTTTACATACGCTTGGGAACTATGCCATCCAAATCTTTCCCTCTCATGCCTTCTTTTAATCTGTCTGTCTGTCGCTCTCTCTACCGTTTTTTATTTTTATGTTTGCCATGTCCGTCTGGCTGAGAGGCAGATAGATAAGTATGATGATATAGCAATGAAGGACTGAGAAATTGTTTACGAAAATGAATTGTCAGTGCTTAAAGTCATAGGTTGACTGTACTTAATTAGCTGTTGTGGGTGGATGTTTTGGGTGAGTAAATGTTTATGTGAATGTGAACACTGTGTTGATTCAAACTATTGCTTAGAAACAGACGACAAGGTTTTTCATAAAAATATATATCTTATGACTCGCTTCTAAGCACCTTTTGTGAATGAATGCACAACCAGTGTGTTCACGTTCACACAAACATGCAAATTTACCCACCCATTCGTTAGCACCCCCCCTTTTCCTCTTTAAATCACTAACATGTGTTTTGGAAAAGGGCCCCAGGCCAGACATTTTAAAGGCACCAGACAAACCAGCTTCAGAGAGTCATCGACCGCAGACTGGAAACCTTTAGCCCAGCATCCTTCTGATGTGACAACAGCTGATTCCATAAACCCTCACGTACCGAAGACCTCCAGACCAGACTGTGTGAGAATCATGATACATACGCCAGGTCAGTCTGAGACTCTGCAGGGGCTTCATGTGCTCAGCATCATCTTAATCCAGGAGCAGTGAGCTTTCGATGAGCAATCGTCACACATTACCAGACTGTGTATAAGTGAATTAGTGGACAAGTCTACTAGAAACAGAACCAATGAGTCTATTGATTGCCTGTCTAAAACTGGCAACAGAACTCAAAACCCTTTTTACACCTGACGTTAAGATCTTTGATTTTATGTATAAAGGGCTAAATAAAGGTGTAAACAGTGTTCAAAACATTTGGTGGTAGTCAAAAATGTATCTGACCTCTTTCATTGTTGTGTAAACCGTAATCCGTTTTGATGCATCCCAGGCAACAACAAAAGACTGCCTACTCAGCTGTCAGTCATTCTTTGCACTAAAACAATGGTTTTAAACTTTGCTGGTACTGTTTAACTCATTGCTCGAAACATTTGAAAGCATGCATAAACTACATATCAAAAATGTGGGGGTCAAGATTTTTGCTTTGTTTTTTTAATAAATTGATACCTGTATTCAGGAATAATGATCAAAAATTGACAGTACAGACATTCATATCATTACATCATTAAATGTAATATTGAAGTAAATGTTTTTTTGACTGTGTTGTACATATTTTAGGTTGTGATGGTTTTTTGATTAGTTTTTCATTTGAACATTTGATTGGTTTTAAATGATTACTGTTCAATTAATATTGCATGTATTTGTTAGTACTATTGACAGTTATTTGTAATGTAATGTTTTTATAGTATGTGTACCTGCCCAGGGACTGCAGATGGAAATTAGCCTAATAGACCTAATAGAATAATGGCTTTTCTATCTGCTGTAGAATTTTTGGAAGTTGATTGTGGAACTAGTGTTTTTGATTTTTATATATATATATATATATATATATATATATATATATATATACCTCTGGGTGCATTTTTGAGTTATTGGTGGACTGGACACCTAAACTTTAATGAACTGTGAAGTATCAGTGGACTGTTGGAGATTGGGGTCGGTTGAGGTTGCTTAAGTTGATGTTTCGAAGGTTGCCAAGGGGTTTGAAGTGATCACTTTAGCTCTAGAGGGGGCAGTTAGTGATTTACGGGGATTGCTGGGCAGAGCGGGAAAGGGGGCGGTGGTTCTCACTCTTAAATTCAGTGGGGTGCATGCCTGAAGGCCTCTCTGTTGGAAGTTATCCTTTTAGGCAGAGGTATATATGAATGGCAAGCATCCTGTGCTATTATGCTGCTAATAGGAAAGGTCAGAGGGCACATTTAACCCCCATTTCTTTTATCCTGAGGAGCCCCTAGCTGATCCACGCTGTCATCTACACATTAGCTTCCAACTGAGAGACTCGTTTTCTCATACTGACACATACACACATGAAACAAACAGCTACACGTTGTTTACTAACAGTACTCAGACTTTTTCCCTACTTTTCAGTCTGTTGTTCAGTCTATTCAAGAATATTGCAAGATAAATTGTTGTAGTACATCCAGTCTTGATTTGAGGTAGTAAACAAGAGAAATGAATAATTATGGTTCTTTGAACAAACTGAAAATAGGAGGAGGACACTTATAGCATTGTATTACTTGAATGTAATAAATTTGATTATTCATTTATTATAAAATGAATTTGTTTAAAAATAGTAGTTTTATACAAAAATAAAGCACAATTTCTGGAAGGATCATTCTTTTGATTCGATCATTTTTATAGATTAGAACTTTATTCAGTGTGTTGTTTGTGTACCTTACATTTTCTGTTATTTGTGCTTTACATGGGCTTACTCAGATCGTACTCAGTCTGACACATTTGAACTGCATGTTCCTTAGCTTGTCTCTTCGCCTAATTTGTGTGAGATGTCCTATTTTGTACAGCAAGAGAGCGAAAATTTGTCACTCATGTGTTTCTTGCTTTCTCTGTGTTTGTATGAGCCTCTGACTGACCTGTGTAATTGCTTAATTCATTTCTTGAGAAAAGAGACAGACAATGTAGAACACGGTCAGGGGCATCATGCATCAAGTTTTTGGCGGTCCTGGCTCATTTGGTGCCCTATAGGCGAGATGATTAGAAAACACTTAGTATTTATTTATGTGCAAGATGTGTTAGTCTAGTGACGCTGTTTTTAATTAGTGTGCATGGAGGCTTGGGTTCAAATCCAACTTTATATATACATTCTGACATTTTAAATTAATTCAAATAAATGCTGTTCTTATGAGATTTCTGTTTATCAAATATCCTGAAATGTGTATCACGGTTACAGCAGCACAGCTGATTTGATGATAATAATAATGAAAGTGATAATGATACAATGATAATAATAAGAAAGGTTTCTTGAGCAGATCAGCATATTAGAATGATTTCTGAAAGATCATATGACGTTGAAGACTGGAGTAATGGCTGCTGAAAATTCAGCTTTGCATAACAGGAATAAATTGGTTTTAAAATTAAATTAAAATAAAGATATTTGTACTTAACTTCCAAACACATTTACATACTGTACATATTTGCATAAAGATATTAATAATATTGTAACGTTGCCAACGAGACGTGAAACGTGCGGATCCATGTGCAAAGCTTTATTAAACAAAGGCATGGTCAAACAACAGCAAGCAGGTATGGCATGGGCAAGACACAGAGTAATCCTAGACAAGCGTGGGTCGATGATCGGCGAACAATATCCAACAAGGCATGGCAGAGAGATAATCCAGGTACAAGAGCAATAATCCAGGTGAGGCATAAACAGAGTCCGAATGGTGAGACAGGGGTAAATACAGGAAACACAGACTAGAAAACAACAAACAGGTTCCGTATCGCAGCTAACACAGGACAATACTGGAACAGAACAACAACACGGAATGGCACGGTAAGGCAGCGCTAGAAGAGAGCTATACGTAGATCAATACTCGGCAAACTGTGAACGGAAGTCCAATGTTTATATAGAGTGTGTGATTGTGCGATAGTTCTCAGATGTGATCAGTGCAATCAGCTGTGTGTGTCGTCAGTGCAATGGATGATGGGAAATGTAGTCTGGTGTGGTTCAAGAGTCCCTGTGATGAGCGAGTGGCCTCTGGTGGTGAGTGAACAGAAGTTCATAGACCGGATTCATAACAAATATCTTAAAGGGGTGGTTTACTGCTTTTTTTTCTTTGCTTGATTCTGTTTATGGGGTGCAATATAACATGTCTTTGTGTTTCGTTTGTTAAAAAAATGCCTTATTTTTCATATAAATATATGCTTTCTCCTCTGTCATTTGAACGACCGGTTGACTTCCTGATTTTATGAAACCACTCCCTCAGAAACAGGCGATGGGCTCAGATTGGTTAGTTGGGCCGGTGTGTTGTGATTGGCTGAAGTGCGTACTGCACATTGTTCGGAAACGTCACGCCCATTACCTTCACGGGCGACAGTTGCACGTGCTCCGGTCAAATGTAAATAACGGTGTCAATGTTGCCGTATCAGTTTGAGCCAGAATCAGACCCAGAAAGCGCTAATGAAGAGAGTCACGCAGAACTTCCGCAAGCACGGCTCTTACAAAACGTTTCTGAATGGAAGTTTGCTGTTGTGATTACATATAATTTTTTGAAGTTCGTACACGTTTGTCTTATACACACAAAATAGCAGTGAACTAACTGGCTACTAACCAAACAGCGTTGGCTTGTGTTTACGTTCTTGATCAAATCGAAAAATTACATCATAAAGTATACATGGAAAATACATTTACAAAATTAGTACTTAATTACAAATTTGGGTCCAAAATGTTTGTATGCGTTTGTCATAGACACACGAAATAGCATTTAACTAATTGGCTACTAAAGCCAGCGTTGGCATTTGTTTACGTCCTTGATAAAACTAAAACATTACGTCTGAAATTATACATGCAAATACATTTAAAATTATGAAATCTTACTTACAGGTTGTGGACCAACAACCGCTGCCTCTGGTTTTAAAGCTGGAACTGCTCCATGTTTTAGTAATAGTTTCTGTGTGAATCCGACATTGAACACGTGTAGATTCTGGAAGCTGTCTTCCGTAAAATGCGCAGCACAGAGAGCTGAATTAGGATTGTAATTGTCAGGAACATAATCAAACATAAATTTTAACCACTGTTGACGAACTACAGCGTCCGTAGGAAGCCCGAACACAGAAGACCTGACAGCTGGGTGAAAATAACACCGTTTCGACGGCATGGCTACAACTCTCCACTATAACTCTTCCTCTTCGACAAAGCCGCAGAACATGGCCTTGCCCCCTTTTCTGCATGTTCCGGAGGGAGGGGTTGATGGGTTTATTTCGTATGGAACCCGGGAAGTATCTTGTTGTAGTCCCATATGAGTCGTTTTTGTAGGCATTAAACTTCCTGATTTTTAAAAGACGATATCTCCGCTTACGTTGAACTTTCAGCGCAGCAACTTTGCAGATGCTGTTCATGCACCAACAGCAACATTACACACTATTTAAAATGAAAAAAGTGAAATCGCAGTAAACCACCCCTTTAATTCATTTCTGATACGACACATAAAAGATCTCTCTTCCATTTTGGTATTTAATGTGGACGGTCAAATCCAAGTCTGATTAGTGTATTAGCATTTTAAAACAAATTTGACACATGTAACAGTATAAACAAGTTGTACGCATGTAGCTTTATAAATCCACACTCACACACGGAAAATGATGTAATGTATATAATGTAAAACTTTCCATGTCATCTAGTCAAACCTGTCTTAACACGTTTCGTGAAATTGGACACATACAAAAGTAATGGGCACTGTTTTTTCTCCCTCCAGACTCCTCTTTCTCTCACCAATTTAACTCTTAGCTTTGAAAATTTAAGAGTGATGACAAATACAGCACATAGCAGCTGTTGACTTTTGTTAAAGCGACTTTAGCGCCTCCTTTTAGTTTTTATGAGCCACATCAAATACAGCAGAATTTCAGCATCATCCCGCAAATAAACTTAGATTTGCGTCCAACGTGTAAATAATAGATCAGATTGTGTAATTTGTGAGTGTGCGCTCCAGTGATATGCCCATGTGGAGGAGTATTATTTACACTATAAATTAAAGGGGAAGAGTGTTTGTATATAAATATGAGTGTGTGAGAGATGAATGAGCATTGAGGTCAGTGTGTCGTGGGATACGTTACCTACCAAACGGTAGTGGGTGGTCTCTACAGTCTCTTTAACTCAGCACGTTTCTCTTAAGCACGGTTCTAAGCCGGTTCAACAGCCACCCTAATTAACCAGAATAATTCTAATCTCTTTTACAGTTAGGTTTTTTACTTGTTTACCTTCTTTCTCTTTGTCTTGGTGTCATTACAAAATCGGGGTCAGTGGAATACCACCAGGGTCCACCAAGCTTAGCACTTAGCGCTGTGTTAAGTGTCAGAAACACTCGCCCCTTATGACCCGGTCCAGTCTGAGTCGGGCTCGATGTTAACGTCCTGATCCAGGATTGGGTTCCTGCTAAGCCGGGGGTCTTGTTTTGACAGATGATAAGATTACATTTCTCAGGGTCTTTCAAAAACACATTTGTACAGCCGCAATGAGAGCTGTGTTAGCCAAGCAGAAGTGAGAGGGAAAATAAACAGAGCAATAACGAAGACTGATAGGTTTGAGGGGGGAAAAAACAGGAATAGAGAAAGAGAGGAATGTATGAGAAGCAATAACACTAGAAACATTAATTGTTTGTTGAATAAGCAACTAATAGCTTAATTATAGTAATCCTCTGATAACCTTTGCAAAGCAATATCTCACAGCCATCAGCCATTGATTCAGTCACATTTGAAAACACTCCATTCTCTACAAATATCAGATACACATCTTAAACACGGCAGTAAATCACAAATGAAAAGCCCATGGCAAGACTTTAAATCAGAAACACTGCATTTCTAATGGACCTATTTACAACTAAAAATACAACAATATTTTTTAATCATGTGATACAACATTTTTTTTTCTTATTTAAAAATCACCAATTTTATTTGGATGTTATTCATGCCCTATCTATTTAATTTTTTTAAACTTTAATATAGTTTTTGTCTTTGTACTTCTTTGTAGTTTAATCCAGATGAAAGCCAAGCTGCATTGAGCTTCCTTTCAGACCATCTGCATTGCAAATATACTTTTGGGTAACACTTTATTTTAAGGTGTCATAATACACCTTACCTAATTAAGTACTTAGTAGTACCTGTTGTACTTACATGAAATAAAATGTACTTACCATGTAACTAAGTTATTGAACAGCCTGTACTTACAGTTTGTAATTATGTAGATGTAATAGGCAGCTACTGTTACACATATGTAACAGACCGAGTCTGTTACACAGCTACTTGTACACTTAAGTACAATCTTGATACACTTTATTTTAAGTATCTTATGCCTGTGTAATATTCTGTAATTTTAATGTAATTAGAAAGGTATTACATGTATTTAAGCTGTGTACTGGTCCGTTAAATCAAACTAAGGTGCAGCTGGATAAGGTGTACAGTATAGATACATGAAGTACACTTAAGTGCAATCTTGATACACTTTATTTTAAGTAGCTTATGCCTGTGTACTTACATTTATAATTACGTTGTATAAAGTCTGCATCACATATGTAACAATCTTTTGGTTACATAAGTAGCTGTGTTACAGACTCGGTCTGTTACATTTATGTAATAGTAGCTGCCTATTACGTCTACATAATTACAAACTGTAAGTACAGGCTGTTCCATAACTTACTTACATGGTAAGTATATTTACTTTCATGTAAGTACAACAGCTACTACAAAGTACTTAATTAGGTAATTACTCTGTATTATGGAAACCTTAAAATAAAGTGTTACCTACTTTGGTTTTATTCTTGGTGTATACCTTTAGTATGGAAACCTGTTTTTACCTCAGGTAAATAAAATGTAACTGAGTTATATAGAAACATTGTGAAATATAAAGTTGTAATTTTAAGATATAAATTTACAATTGGGAGATAAGCAGTATAGTCACATTCACGAGTTCGCAGTTAAGGTTTTTTTTTTTTTTTTTTTTTTTTTTTTTTTGAGAGAGAAAATACTTTTTTATTGCAGATAAGAAAACATTCTAAATGACATTTTCCAGGTGACATCACATACATGGGTGCCATCAGAAAAAGAAAAAAAACTCCTCAGAATATTTACGATTTCATGAGATCCTGTTCTCTTACGAACTGAATAATCAAGTGAGAGACGTTATGCAGAGAGTGTGAAGCAGACTGATGTTCAACAATGGCCTGCACATGTTTGCTTAATGTAAGAATAAACTGCTGTTGTTGGTTTTGAACATTCACTGTAGTACATCTGAAGAGAGAAAAGAAAAGGCAAGGTCACATTCCTTAGAGGCGTGTGTTGACTCTTCTGGACAGCTGGAAACTAAAGTCTCTCCCATTTAAAAGCACAGGCCAATAGCTGCCAAAAGGAAAGGTTTGAAAATGACAAATAATGATAGGAGTAGGAACGGAAAGAGAGAGAGGAGAATTGAGAGAAGGGAGTCTTAAGCCTTTTGTCAGGGAGCAGTGAGTGTGAAATACTAAAGGCAGCATTAGTAAGCCTTGGTTGCCTTTCTGGCTTAAGTTTGAGCATTAGCTGCTCTGTTTATTGTTTGCTGGACTTAAACCCCTTTGCCATAGTAGATATAACAATGTTTCCCAAGCATTTCATCAATATCAGTATCAAGGCATTTCCATTTTTTTCATATGCTGTTTGCACATAAAAAAGCATAACATGAATTTCTTAATCGGTATTATTGTCTTGTTTACCAGCAATAACCACCGCAAAATAATTGTTTCATTCTTGTTTTACGCATAGATTTAACCAAATTATTTTTTTTCTTACACAAGCAAATGTAAAAATGTTTAGATATTTATATTATTAAGCATTTTATTTATTTTATTTTTGCAGTATCTCTGCAGACATATTGCATTTAAATTCACCAGTTGTTTTTGTCTGCGAGTATATTGGTTTGTTTGTGCGTGTGTGTGTGTGTAATGAGTCTGTGTATGTGTGGAAACCGTTTAGCAGTGTAATGTGTCTCATCTATCAGACGCTAATGTACTCAGCACAACAGCGCACAAGCAGCGATCAGCTTCCTTTGTCAACGTCACTTTTGCAAGCATGCATATCTCTTGAAATGACAGCCAAGTCACAGCCTGTGTTGATATTCTCATTTACTTAATAAGGATGACAATATGGCTTATAGCTTTGACCAGAACATACATTGAAAGCTTACTTCACTCATTAGTGGTGCTTTCTCTGTTTATACAGATGCCATTATGATATATGTCTGTTTGTGTACATGTAACTCTGCACTTCCTCTGTTTAATATAAAATAATCATGTCTTGTCTGGAAGTTGTCATATATTGTAGTCTAAACCTCCTCCTGAAACTTGTGAAAACAACATCATATCCTATCCCAGAGACAAGCTTTCTCAGGGTCAGTGAGGATTGCAGCACAGTGTAATGGCCACTCAGATGTAAACTGACCTCACATCAGTCTGACATTGAAAAAGGCTGTAATAAGATCAGTTCTGGTTTGTGAAGCCAAAACACACACTGGAGGCTTAGTTTTTTATGTAAATTTTTGTTTGTTTGTTTTTATATTCATTTACTCTAATCATACACTGACCCCATATAGAAACCTTTTTGCAAATTTAGACTTTAATAAAGTATAGCTATTTTTCAATAGAAACCGTTAGAAGGCTTCATAATTGAAGTAATGTAAAGTTTTACTACATAAAGCCAATTTCTTCCCACAGTTATAACTAAAATAAATAACACAATTGTAATTTAATTTTTTTAACAATTATATATTTCTTTATGTTTTTGAAAGAAGTCTCTTATGCTCATCATATTAAGAAGAAAAATATTATTACAGTTTAAAATAACTGTTTTCCATTTTAATATATTTTAAAATGTCATTTGTTCCTGTAATGCCAAAGCTGAATTTTCAGGTGCTATATTACTCCAGTCTTCAGTGCCACGTGATCCTTCAGAAATCATTCAGAAATGCTGTTTTAGTGCTCAAGAAACATCTCAGTGTTATCAACATTTTTGATGCTTAATTTGTTTGTGGAAACTATGATACATTTTTCAGGATTCTTTGATGGATAGAAAGATTACAAGAACAGCTACACTGTAAAAAAAATTCTGTAATATTTACGGTAAAAAAAAAAAAACAGCATCTGTGGTTGCCAGAATTCTACCGTTAAAAAATATGGTAGCAACATTTTAGGTTTTACAGTTTTAACTTAAATTTACAGTTAAATACTGTAATTTCATTAACTGATATAATGTTAATATACCAACCTACTGAAGTACTGAAATCTGTTTTGTACCTTTTTTGTAATGCACTGCTAACCACCAAATGCAGGTGGTGATGAGAAAGTCACATGATGAACCAAAGCCCATCACAAGCAGCTTTTAAATAATAGCATATATAGAAGGTGTACAGTGTCATTCACACAAACACTAAACACCATCGTGGTGAGACTCATTAAACTGAAATATGCAATAAACATTCATTTAACAACATTATATGTAACATACAACCCTAATAAACAACTGATAAGTAAAAACCAAGAAGGAACATGGTTATTTCAAAGAAAAAAAACATCCAATTTGAAATGCAATGCAGGGAATTCTATGAACGGTTTTCCCCTGTAAATCTTACATTCTTTTTCACTTCCATATATTAGGGTATATTAGGGGAACTTACCATTAACCATTTAACAGGATTTTACTGTAGCATTTTCACGGTTTTTTTACCATTAGAATCACAGTCATTTTCTACAGGGTACATGTATTTGATTTGATTTTTTTTTTTTAAATCTTACTGACTTACCTTTATTGTTTGTTTTTAAATACATACATTTTACGTGCACATATCGAGGTATACATATGTAAAGCGCATAAGGCACTGCTGGTAGATCTTCATCATCATTCCCATGTCTCAGTGCAAGCAGAAGCGAGGAGGTGATATTGCAAAACTCATGCAATAACACCTCCAGCCAAAGCAGAATAGCGAATGATATCAGAGCTTATGCAATATGCTGGACAGACACTGCAGTAAAAACTGAACACCTGAAATGCTGCTGAGTTCTGGCAACAGAACAGAGAGTTTGTGTGTGTGGCAGGTGAATGATTGGCCCTGAGGCTTTGTCTGTTTGTATGTATGTGCAAACTTAGAGAGCATTACATATCTGAGATCAGCTCAGCTTTGGAGAGAAATGATTTATTGAATAACCTGAAGAAAGAAGCATGAATACTTTTTAGCATGTGCCAGGACTGTGACTTAAGGCTGTTGTTTTATAGAAACAGTGAGGAAATATATGAGATTGGCTACATTTGTGTGTGTGTGTGTGTGTGTGTGTGTGTGTGTGTGTGTGTGTGTGTGTGTGTTCCATGGGGGGTGGGTGGTGGGGGTAGGTCATGTGTGGTTGACATGTACTCTCAAACAGTAACTGAACATGTAAAAACACATCACCTTAATGATGTAGCTCCAAGGTTAAGTTTGTCAAATACGTAATAAATAATATAAGATGTAAGAGGTTGAATTTAACATCCCCTCTTCATTTGTGTGACTCACATATTTCCATATTCATGTTTTTACACATTTTGCTATTCTTTAGCTACATCTGCAGTGACTCCATGGAAACCACAACATAAAATTCCTATAGACAGCTACTATGAGTGAGAGAGAAACTTGCTCTGTAATAATAATGAAAGTTGATTTGAGGATTATTTAGCTATTCATCCATTCAGTCTCGGTAATGAGACATTGCCAAGAGGAGCGAATGAAATGTGCCGAAGAGAATGAAATAGCGAGATCAGAGACGAGCTGAATGAGGAGAGAGGCAGAGGAGAGAAACAGCCATCTAATCTGTTAATTCTGTAATTACTTCTATAGATCACTGATGAAATATTGGCTTAGGATTTGAAGTTCATTTGAGGACCTTGGCAAGTTTAGAAATGCATAATAACTTCAAATGCGTAATGAATCCATATGAACTTATCATTTGCATTTATTTAATCCAAAATACAGCAAAAACAGAAATAATGTAAAATATTTTGACAATTAAAAATAAAATAATTTTTGCAATTTTCAATTGCAGGTCATTACTGTGATGGCAAAGCTGAATTTTTAGCGTCAGTACTCCAGTCTTCAGTGTCAAATGATCCTTCAGAAATCATTCCAATATGCTGATTTGTTACTCAAGAAACATTTATTATCAATGTTGAAAACTGTACTGTTTTTAAAGGATTCTTTGATGAATAGAAAGTTTAAAAGAACAGCATTTAGCTGAAATAGAAATCTTTTGTTACAATGTAAATATCTTTACTGTCACTTTTGAAGAATTTAATGCATAAAAGTACAAAAAGTGTGTGTATGTGTGTGTGTGTGTGTGTGTGTGTGTGTGTGTGTGTGTGTATATATACGTGTGTATATATATATATATATACATACATACATTTATTTTTATATATATATATATATATATATATATATATATATATATATAGACCTATATTGCATAATTTCTGATTATATGTATGCGTTAAATATTATTAACACAATATTTGTTACCGTATATAGTCACTCTACATAACGGACAGCAATCCATATCAGTTTCATCTGGCTCATGGTTATGTGAATATGAGCTCATGAATAATGAATTATCCATAATAAAATTTCATTCCTTCTGTTTTTTTTCTCTTCCCTCTCATATTGCCTGAATGATGACAACAGTATGAACAGAACACGTAAAAATGTGCATGCTTCACTATATACCCGATAGAGTTACACCCATCACACGCACATAGCTACAAATGGGAGCTAATCGCAGCTGCAGAGATGAATATCTCACAATTCTGCTAAAACACAGAACATAATGTTTTTTTTCCACTGTGGCTAACCCTCAGACATATGGAGAGACAGAAAGAGAGGACCGAGAGAGGAGGAAATATCCATAGCAGAGTTAGGGTGAGACGTTAAAGTTAATCTGATGAGGTAAATCTGTCACATACAAATGTCTTTTACTTCATCTATGATGAAAACACACACATAGGAACTCTGACGTATACACTGACTGTCTCTCTACAGACAGACTCACACTGACTCATCTCCACACACACAGGACACTTGTCACATTATATCAAGGCAGATGTGCTCTAGCTTTCCACATTAATGTTTGTCTAATGTTATGTCTCTTACACACACACTCACATAGCATATGAGAGTTCACATCAGTTATGTAAAGGACATACAGTCAGGCCCAAATGTCAGACACTTTTTCTAGATCAATAATCAAATAAGCATATTTGTAACCATTAAAATGTGAACTGTCAAATGCACGATATATCAGTTTCAGCCAATATTAGATATTTTTCATTTTTATCAGCTGATATTGGATATTTAATTGTGTTTGTTCATTTCTATTTTTACATTTAGATTTCTTTTTTCATAATCTAATTCTGACTTTGAGGATAATAATTGTAAAAGTCTTTTTATAACACCTGCTATAAGTATAATACTAGCTCATTTTAAAATTAATATAAAATTTTATACATTAGCCAAAATTATAATGTTGTGACATAAATTCAATTACAGCTTTTCCAGTATTTAAAATGATTCATTTTAATTATAATTCTTCTTTTATTACTATTTATTTAAATAATATCATATAGCTATCTGTGTTTTAATATCGACCATAACATAAACAAAGATTGGGTTATTAGTATGGGTATTAGATTCTGAAAATTAGTTTTTCAACTATTCACTCGTTATGCCAATATACTTGTAATGAAAAAAGAGGAAAAAAAGCATTTCAGAATTTTGGGCCCTTTGTTCAATAAAATTGGTTTCTATAAATAAATATGTAGCTGTGGTGATGTATGCCTATGTATTTTTTATAGCCTGCATTAAACTGAAATTTGCATTTGTCTTAGTATTTGTGTTGAATTAACTAAATAAATTAACTATGAATTAAAAATGAACCATTTTCCAAAAAACACCTGACAGTCAAAACACAAGTCAAGTCACATTTATAGCAGCTTCAATAATAAACACGAAAATAAGCACTAATGTTGCAAAATTCATCAATTATTATTATCATTATTATTATCATCAGCTCAATTTAGTTCATTATTATTTCAATTCAGTTCAACAATATACATTTTTTAAAAGTTAATTGACTATATGCAATTCAATTCAGCTATAGAGAAGTGGTTAAAGTACATAACCAAACAGATCCAAAATCTGTATAGTTCTCTGAAAGACTGTATAAACACTTGTAAAATTTGAGAAAATGCTGTTTCGCTGTATTTCTGCGCGAGTATGTGTGTCTCAGAACAGGAGGAAAGCCAAGGTGTGAGATCAAGGAGGTCTCTGGATCCTGTACCTTTAGAGCGAAGGCTGCCAAATAATAAATCACTCAAAGCATTATTTCTTCCTCAAGGTCTGTTGATATTTTCCTTTTGAGAGGTGAATTATTTATTATCTTGAAGTTTACCATGAGAGATTGCTTTCAGCACATTTCTTTTCAAATGTACAATCCCCATTCAGCAACCGTGTGCGAAATCATTTCCCCAAATAGAGAGGCACACATAACATTGTCAATTTATATTACCCCCTGCATAGCAGTTTGTGCTGGAGGGAGGGAAGAAGAGCGAGCGAGCGAGTGAGCAAGAGATAGAGAATTAAGGAGAGGGAAGATAAAAAAAGGGACATCTTCCTCTTCTCTTTTTTTATGGGATGTGCAGTTGTTTGGCTGAAAATTGTGCAGCGGTGATGGCCGTTGCTACATAAATCATAGCTCCATAACTTTGGTAATGAAGAAACTGCCGGGAAGGGTGGAGAAAAAATCCATTTAATGTCAAGGACGCAGTGGCAGAGGGTGTGTAGGTGTGTGTGTGCGCTCGTATGTGTGTGTCTGTGTGTGTAAAGGGAGTCCGTTTGATTTATGGGCCCAATCTTGAGCAGTCCTTGGCAGTGTGATGCATAAAACTCTTATCTGCAGTGTGTGTGTCTGTTTGTGTGTGTGTGTGTGTGTGTGTGTGTGTGTGTGTGTGTGTGTGTGTGTGTGTGTGTGTGTGTGTGTGTGTGTGTGTGTGTGTGTGTGTGTGTGTGTATGTTGATTCGCATGGGTCTTTGTCAGCTCTTCCTTAGAACATTTAGTGTGTTTGTTGCCTATAAAATACAACTCATTACAGCCACTGAATCTTCCCAGGCTATAGGTGTAAACAACAATAATATACAAAACTGCACAGCTCAAACTTTTTGATTATCCTAACACAAACCACAATAAACATCCACCATGTGCGACAAAAATCAGCGGAATGGAAAATGGATGCAAGACAGATACAGAGCACATTAAGCAGAGATGGAATTATGATAACAAGAGATGCATTTAGACATTTTTTATTTTTTATTATTAAATTATTACTTCTATTTAAATGTGACAGTACATTTATGATGTTACAAATGATTTGTATTTCAAATAAATGCTGTTCCTTCATCAATGAGTACTGAAGAATATTAGAATGACTTCTGAAAATGCAGCTTTGTCATCACAGGAATAAACTGAAAATAGAAAATAGATAATAAAAATAGAAAATAAATTGTAATAATAATAACTGCATTTTTGATCATATAAATGCAGCACCAGTGAGAATGATAGCCTTTTTAAAAACATGATTTATTTTTATTACAAAATGTTTGCATGAATATAGAATAATGTGTGAAAGACTAAATATGTTGCATGCTGACCAAAGAAATTGTTTTCTTTGTCGACTTTTGATATGTCAAGAGCAGAAGAAAATTAAGTCGTAATCGTAACAAAACAAGACATGAGCAAAAAATGCATGAGCACTTAAAACCTTTGCATTCAAACTGACCATCCAAAAGACAATCTAGAAGGCAAATTCGAAATATGAATATAAGGAAATATAGGCATAATGAAGAAATGTTTTAATACTGAATCTGGTTTTGAAATCCATCCAAGACACTGGATAGCTCACTGCAGCTCCGTTCCTCTTGACCTGATTGTGTCGGTTGAAATCGGGCTGTTGTGTGACTCATAGTCTTAAACACACAGACAAAGAGTACACACACACACACACACACACACACACACACACACACACACACACACACATATACAGACACAGCCCACTTCACACAAACACTTCCTACCCCCCATCATGGCAACTCAAAATAAATGAATCACATAAAAATGTAATAACCATAAAACTACCGAGACAAGGAGCAAAAGGTGTGTAATCAGTGCAAAAACAAGGCAGGCTTTCTGCATTTTCATACAGCGACAAGACATTCTGCCAGGCGTGAAGCTATTTCTGCCCTTTCTCTGATATTATGCCCGAGCTAATTAATAGATCCATTTCATAAGGGTTCACATGAGTTGACCTGCATGTGACTGTATGTCATCGAGCTGCTATGCGCGGTATGCAGGCTTTACCGTTCTGAAACTTCTCAGTAAAAAGCTCTGTCATCTGGTATGTGGACCTTTTCTCTGGACTCTTTCTTTCTTTACATACTGGTCTGACAGCCATGATAAAGAATGGCCTAAGGCTTACCGCAAAACAATTAGCTTTTTATGCTTTTATAGGTGTAATGTTAATGACTCACCTGTTCACTTAATGTGTGTGAGGGAGTTTCAGGGGAAGTGAGTAAGATAAAAGGATATGTTGCTTTTGTGGAGGTAAAAAGATGTATTCGTAGGTAAGAATGAATGGATTTTAATGACCATCGTGTGGTTCACACCAACACACCCTCAGTGCGATTTGCATGATCTGGAAAACCTGCTCGACTGCTAACAATATGTGAATCACCTGAGTGCCAGTTCATGTCAATAGATTCACTGCACACCTTCATTAAAGCAGAGGAACTGGCATGAAAAGGCAGTCCCATTGCTCTCGAATGACACAGAGAGATAAGAAATGCGAGAGCAAAGATAAATAGAGAAAGAAGATGAGCTCTCTCCACTCGTTTTCTCTCTATAATGGCTAAGTTGGCAGTACAAACAGAAAATGCAGCGAAAGCAGTGATGTACTGTCCAAACACACATTCATTGACGCACAATGCCTTGTACAAATATACTACTCCTACGAACAGCAGGAAGATGGTTAACCTCATCTGATAAAATAAACATCAGGGTCTCTGAGGGTTAGTTACAGAGAACAACATCTGCAGTATACGCATATGCAGTATGGCTAATTGTTAATGAAAATAATACATGATCAAACAGTAAAAAGGTCCAAAGAAAGGTCCAAACATTGGACCCCAGTGACTTCAGTGTCACCTTGAGGCATTTTCAAAAGTGTTCCAGATCCTTTAGATCCTTTAGTGTTCCAGATCCAAGAAAAAAACTATTATCAAGATCTTGAGAAAATTACTGTTATGTCGAGATAACAAGAAAAATAATTTGTTGCCATGATAACATATCCATATTAGAATAAAAGCAGAATGTGGTCATAAAGGGATGCACATGGTCAGCAGCAATAATCAGGTAGGCGGTAGCATTTAAATGGTGCTGAATTGGAATTAATTGCCCTAACTTATAAGAAGATAACATTTCCCACACCATTACACCACCAGCAGCCTGAACCGGTCACAAAAAGCAGGATGGATCCATGGATTTTCTTTATGTCTTTACCTGTTTCCTGTTCCTGGCTGACAGGAAGAATTCAGTTTGGTCTTCTGCTGCTCTTCAGCATTAACACCCGGTTATGTTAGCTACTGTCACCTTCCTCACATTGTGAACTGATCTTGTTATTCTCCTCTGACCTCTCTCATTAACAAGCCATTTTCCCACAGAGACACTTCTGTCTGAATGTTTATTTCACACATTCTCTGTAAAAACTGTTGTGCATGAAAATCCCAAGAGATCAGTGGTCTCCAAGATATTCAGACCACCCTGTCTGGCACCAATGATCATTCCTCTGCCAAAGTCAATTAGACCGCATTTTTAACAGTAACTAATCCATGCTGTTTATGTATACTTATATGATCTGTTGCGGCCACATTATATTATTCGTGGATGTCTCTTAATATCTCATTTACCACATTTACCTACATTCATGCATTTATCTACATAAATCTACATATAGTTCACCCAAAAATGGAAATTCTTAATTACTCACCCTTATGTCGCTCCAAACCTGTAAGACCTTCGTTCATCTTCGAAACATAAATTAAGATATTTTTGATGATATCCGAGAGCTTTCTGACCCTGCATAGACAGCAATTTTCTCCTCCGTGTCAGTCTCCGTCACGCATTCATGAAAGCGTTGTGGTACTCTCGTGAATACGTGGCGGAGATTGACACAGAAAAGAAGAAATTGTTGAATAAAGTCGTTATTTTTGTTTTCTTTGCGCACAAAAAGTTTTATTGTAGCTTCATAAAATTAAGGTTCAACCTCTGATGTCACATGGACTATTTTAACAAGGTTCCTACTACCTTTCTGGGCCTAGAATGTTAGTTCTCTTGCTGCCTATGGAGGGCCAGAAAGCTCTTGGATTTCATCAAAAATATCTTAATTTGTGTTCCAAAGATGAACGAAGGTCTTATGGGTTTGGAACAACAAGAGGGTGAGTAATTAATGACAGAATTTTCATTTTTGGGTCAACTATCCCTTTAAGCCACAACTATTAAAAATTTATTATTTTCGTTGCAAAAATGGCATTTATTTTTAAGATACAGTATATAGCACAAACACCCTTTTCAATCAAAATATTCCACGAACTGAACTTTGTTGAGTTTTAAAATGTGACAATTAATATATTGTTCGAAATGAAGGCAAAATATGTTGGACATTTTCTGGTGGTCAAACTTTGTGGAACATGTTTTTTATTAATATTATGAGCTTCACTGGTGGTCACATGACAACTGTGTGAATTTGAGTGAACCTGACTTCATACATCCATGAAAAAATGACCTGACTCAAAATCTTTAAACTTTAAAGTGCCAAAACTTTTTGAGGCCCCTATATCTGTTATTCTCTGTAACTGGTTCAGAATTTTTAAAAAAAGCTTGAGGAACAAAACTAACCCAGATCATTGCGATCTGATATTTTTGTAAAGGAGTTCATTGAGATGCCTTATTTAGTTTTCAGATCTCGTCATGTGTGTATTTCATGCCAGAAATTCAGACATGGTGTGAAAATGCGATGAGCAAACAGGCTGAAAAAAAACACAAATACTTTAATGTATGTAATCAACCAAGTGTCAGAGAGTCACAGTCACCGCCGCCAACAGCAATCACCAGATCACAATCACCTGAGTTCTAATCACCCGCACCTGCTAACCCTCATCAGCACTCCCATAAAGACCCACTCTCTCTGACGCTCATTGTCTGGTCTACGGTTCACCAGCTGAAAAGTAACCGGACTCTATTGCTACTTACCAATATCTATTTACTTGTTGTCTCGCTGAGTTTCTCCCTAGTTCCACCGACGATTCCCTGTGACGAACTCCCAAGTCTCCTGGTTCCCGATCTCCAGTCACCCTGTATACAGAGGATGCTGTTAACTCTCCGCCAAGTCCTTTGGACATTCACTTATATCAAGACACTCACCCACATCACTCTCATCCAGATCCAGTCAGCCGTTCTGTTAATAAACCTCATTGTCATTCACTCACCTGTGGTTTCCGTCTGTGTTTGTGACACCAAGCTTATCGCACACAATATACATCTATGCACACAACCCTACATCCGCACCATCCACATGCTCCTCTGGCATGTTATTTTACAGTACATCACGCTAAGATCACAGCCGAGTGGCTGTTTTTTTCTAGCACCATTAACACAAATGACCTGACGGTATAATGACAGGAAAAACCGTTAGCCCGGGGTCAGTGGACTGCAGATGGACCGGCTCATTCCATGCTAATGCAGCATTAGTCGGGCAGTTAGAGAAATGGCCCGGCACCGATCTGATCAGTGGTTTGATCTCCTGTGGTGCACACGTCAGCTGATACTATCCAGCTTAGCCCACCTCTGCTGTAATGTGTTTAACCTCTTTATGCACTGCATTACAGCTGACCCTAAGCTCTGACCTTTGGCTCTGTCAGGATATTGAGATGGGGATCGTTTTCTTCAAAGAAGAAGAGGTGTGTAGAATCATGAGTTCACGTGTTGATATAGGAGGTTTATGTTTGTTCAGTTCTTCTCAATAAGACCAGCTATTTGCATGTCATGGAACGCAATAAAAAAAAAAAAGTTGACCTAACTCAAAAAAATAAGACAACCTGTCACATTCAACTTAAGTTAACTTAACTAGCAACCGACAACTTAAAAACTTTAGTTCATCTTATGAATAAAAGTCAGTCTATTGAGTGTTAAACGATCTGTCAGAGCAACCAAAGATTTTTTTTAGCATTTAGCAATGCTAATCTTTTTTTAACAATCCTCTTTCTTTTAGATTTATGTTTATTTTCAAAGCCTACATAATATGGGTAGTATTTACCTCTTAAGACTAAAGGCAAACATTTATGCTGATAGACAAATGTATTAAACAAATTGCAATGAGACATATACAGTACCTAAGCACACGGTTCTCACACATGGTGGGGATCAACAAATTTTAAATCAGTAAAAATATGAACTCTGATCCACATGACAGCTAACTGACAGTGACAACAGCAGCAGCAGCATAAATTAAGCAAGTAAAATTTAAAACAATGATAATTTTTAATAATTAACATTAAATGTTTTCAAGCCGCAATGCATGCTGGGAACTTGTGGAATATTGTTCAATGTAAATTTGTTTGTTCAGATGACTCAATTTGAAAAGTTGGGAGAACTTTTGGCTATGTTGTGAACAAATACTTGAGTATCTAAGTAAGGTAAACAAAACTACTTTTGCTAGCGACATATTTTAGAGTATTTTTGTTCGGTTCACAAAAACTTGTCCTACTAAAATTCGTTGTTCAGGCTACTTATTTTACATTAGTTAGTAGAACTTTTCGAAAGTTGGATTTTTTACAGTGACGTATAATGATTATTTCATGCTAATGTGTACATACCACAATACACTTAGTTTAGGCTAACAACTCACAAATTCATTTGGAGTTATTCTTTTTCACAAAGACATATACAAAAATGCAATTAATAGTATAGAATGAGCGCTTATAGTGTACTTCAAATCTTAAAACTATTTTTTTAAAGCTATACTTGCAGATTACATTATAGTCTAAAAATATATAATGAAATAAAAGTTTCTTGAAGAGTACACTTTCATGACTAACTTTAATGACTAATACAATTTTCAACAGTAATAACATTAATGTGTATTTTTGTTACAATAAATGCTTGCCAGTACATTCAGCAGTACACTTTAACAATATTTCAAACACAACAGAAGTAATAATGAAGTTATAAAGCTGTAATTAAGTTCTACTTAAGTGGATCAAAAAGCACTCTTAAGATCAACAAATTGCACCTTTTTTTTTTTTTTCTCAATGGGTTTGGTTAGCATAATAGTGTATTTACAACATCTATCAGCAGGTCTAATTCCTCGCTGTTTAGTGTGAAGTCTGGACCAGTCAGTTCTGGAACACTTGCATTCAGCAAAGCAAAAAAGTGAAAATGTACCATATAAATTATAGAATCTAGATGAAACGGACATAGCTAGAGGCTCTTTTAATTTTTCTTTAAGGTTCTGAGAACTGGGGACACAGTTGAAGAAAAAAAAAAGAGAGACAAAAATAGTGAATTTTGTTAATAGGATTGTATCTGTCAATGTATTTTGAGTGCAGCGCATTCAATTACCCACGCAACCCTGCTAATGCGCCTGTCGTCATTTTCTGCAGAATGAGACAAAGCTTTGAAGATCAAAGTGTGTGTATGTGTGTTTCGCAGCAGGAGGTTTATTACTAGGGAGGATATTTCACGTCTCATTTGGAATCAGTCACTTACAACACCAAACGGAGCATTTGTGTCCGTTTTGAGTCATATTTACCCAGCACAGAACTCAGCCTTGGCCTCAGATTAGACCACAATTATGAGGATGCAGGAAGTCTTTTCCATGCAAGAGTGTAACTTAACCAAATTAACTTTTTTAATGGGTTCTTTTTTCTGCCTTTATTCTTCTCCTTTTCTCTTTGTGTTCTCTCTTCAGTTGTAATTTAGCAAGTTTTAGTGACTCATTTTCAGCTTTAATTTTAGTTACAGTACTTTATTGCTTTGGTTTTAATACAGTCACATCAATACAACAACAATAGTATTAATTGTAAATAAATAAAATAAAGTGCCAGAAATAGTCATAAAATATCAAATTAAAATAAAGATTATGGGTACATTTATACACAGTCAACCCTTATACAAGTGTGTTAAAAGCAGTGATTGGTGTGCAGTTCAAAAATGACTTTTCCCTTTGTGCATGTTCTCCCTTCCTCTATTCCCCAGCCCTCTCCTTTCTCTTCTCATTCTCCCTCAGTTCTCTCATTACCACTTTATCAAAACTATTAATCTCAGACAAGTAGTTCTCTCAGCAGCTTTTGGTTATCCAGCCACCTGTCAGAGCCCCCGCCCTGTGGCCCCTGCCATCACTTACATATACTCACACGTATATTCTTTATTCATATTATGTCTGTATTCACCTGTATGCTTTCTCTTTTTTTCACACACATCAACACATTCTCCATTTCACAGTGCCATGTTTCAAACTAACTGAACACATGCACACTCACAAATACAGACATAACATAGTTCTAGGAATGGAAAAAAGATTTCCCTGAGGTATTTTCATGATTAACAAGGATAAAATTATGCTAGAGAACATTATTCTTCTGTTTTGGCATTAGGGCAACAGAAAGCAACTCAGGAATGCACACCTTGCATGGTATATCGTTACCATATCGGTTAAAGGCTAATATTATAGAGTAATTTATTAACACTGTTAAATGTAATCTTTAGCAAATCTCATTTTTCAAGTGTATACTTTTGTGATGCCTATTCATGTAAACATTTTATTGTTATTGTTTAGTGTTATTCAATTTAGACAAAATAGAGAGTCAATATTGACTACTTAGCAGTTATCTTCCATGAAAATAATCTAACTGTACCTCAGGGCTTTTGTGTATACTATTATCATCCTATTATCATCCTTTTTGGATACAGACAAAGTTTGGATGTATTAAAGTAGTTTTGGTCTACTGCTTTGTCTCTCAAAACTGCAAATAAATTTGATAGCCTTGACATTTTTATAATAACACTATTTGTGTTATTATAAAAAAAAAAAAAAAAAGCCACGCTGTATGCGTTTGGAGTGACAGCACTTGCAAAACCACAGTTATTATTTGGGATTTAATGATGTAATATGTGCTTCTGCTGTCATAGGTGGCTTTAAAATAGAGAGACACCGACAAAACTCAGGTTCATATAATTGAGTTTTAAAGAGAAGGAATTACTCCTTTAACAGCTGAGTAACCCCATCCCTTACTCCCTCTCTCTCTTTCTCTTTCTCTTTCTCTCTCTCTCTCTCTCTCTCTCTCTCTCTCTCAACACAATAGACCTCTTGTTGTGTATCAGGGGGGCTTTGGAGTGATATTACCCCACTTTGCCCCACAGGAAACAGAGCAAACACCCCTAGACCTCTCCCTCCTCTTTCGTCTTTTCTTCTCCTTCATTCCTGTGCTCTCTGTGTACTCTCACAGGACAAAAAGCCATCCTGTCAGGCCTCAGATATTAGAGAAAGTGGAAATCAACTATATTGGCACATCAAATAAAGCGGTTCGAACAAAGATTAAAGCCATCTAAATTGCTGTATTAGATTACACACTGGCAGCACATCAGTCATTTAAAATTAAATATTTGCTGGCTAAACAATGCGTGTAGTACAGATATACACTACATTTTTAGAATAGAAAAGAAAAGCTGTTTTAATACTAGCCATACAACTCTCATGCCTTTTTCTGGACATCGATAAGAGGAGATGTGACATGAAAAAGGGTACCGACAAAGCTAGTGAGAGCATCAGTCATATTCACACATATGGATGTAACATGTTTAATCCAGCTGGAGGTGTACTCTATCATTATTAGCCCCGAAAAAACACTGCAGATGGCAGATCGCTTGCAGGATGCAGGGAAATTTTGAGGAGGTACTGGTTTTAGTTCATTACTTTGGAAATGCAAACAAATATCAGGCAGGGTATTAATACATATTTAACTTGGTCTTTCTTTATGGATGTGTAAATGCACTTGTTAGCATCTGTTTTTCTGTATGACCTACTCTGGAAGTAGGTCAACAGGAAGAATTCATTTGTATCCTCCTGCTTTAAATGAACAAACACTGAACAGATGCTCATAAGTGTGTATTTGTGTGCACGTGAGAGTATTTGCACACAGTGTTGATATTCAAAATAGATGGCTAGTATGATAGAGTTGGTCTTCTCACACCCACTCACATTCAAATGTGCTGTGAGCAGGAGTGTATGATGGTCATTTCTCATTTCTGTTGTTCAGTGTTTGTGGGTTTTTTTTGTTTTTCATTGTTTTTACAATGAACATACAATTTTCTCATTCTTTTTTATCTCTTTATTTTCCCATAGGTGTCAGAAATAATGGCCTTGGCTGAACTGTGGCACAGTGGGTAGTTCACATGCATGATTTATAAGAGCTGCAATACTCACAGGGATGCTGGTTTGAATCTGGCTTGCATAATTTCTTTGTCCACATTCCTGTCTGTCCCTCCATTTCTCAACACATTATAGGGCCTGAAACTTTAAAGGAGGAAGTTTTTTTTTTTTTTTTAATAAATGGCCAGTAAATCAGAAAATCAGAGGTCAAACTACATATTATATGAGCTGCTTTATTTTCTATTAATTTTAAATAAGGTTTGCTTGGAAAAGTAAAAATATAATAGCAAAATTATAAAAAAATATATAAAAATATAAAAAGCTAAATATTATAATATTAATAATATAAAAATATTTTTGGGGTTTTTAATGAATTTCTGATTTGAATTGTTTGATACAGTTGAGGTTTGATACAGTTTATGCATGGGGTTTGTGCCTCCAGTGTGTAAAAAACAAGAAATGGGACACTATACTATTTTCATGCCTGCTTATTTTAAACAATGATACTCTCCCCTCTCATCTTTCTTTTTTTCTTTTTTTTTTTTTTCCACAGTCCCATATGCTTTTTATCAAATAAATTGAGATAATCATTGGCTTATGCCATGTGATTTTAGTTTGATTTGCATACTAGGCGATAGAGAAGGAAATGTTTAAACTTTCCTTTTGTCCCAACACACCCTCAGACACATACTGAACCTTAATTTGCATTCCTCACTAACAGGTGTGACATCCAGCTGCTTCAAGAGAAAAATGAAAATAGATCAGTGTTTTCTCGGTCAAGGAAATTAATGCGTTGTGCCTTTTAAAACATTATCACACTGCACTGTTGGATGGAGCAGAACTACACCCTGGAATGGAATGGGGAACGCAGGGTGGCACAAAGAATGTCTCTCTCTCAGTGTGTGTGTGTGTGTGTGTGTGTGTGCGTGTGTGTGCGTGTGTGTGTGTGTGCGTGTGTGTGTGTGTGTGAGAGAGAGAGAGAGAGAGAGAGAGAGAGAGAGAGAGAGAAAAGACAGCTCTCTGTAAGGCCTCTAGATAACCAAAATTGTTCTTTTGCAATATATTTGGATGTGTTCAGGTTGTGTTGTGCGAGTGCTGCTGAGCGGAATGGCATGAATGATTGTTATGTTTGTGTGTGATTCTACACTATTTCTGGAGAAGCGTGCTGAGGTATTTGCAGTTATCTGCAGAGATATGCATGCCTGAGTTGTCATTTGTTAAAGCAATTGTGTGTTTTGTATGACAGATGGATCTTTCAAGTTATTTAGAGCAAGACCTGGAGTTGGCAAGAATTAAAAAAAAAGTTTTTTAATGATTTTTGCTCAACAAGGCTGCATTTATTTGATCAAAAATACAGTAAAAATAGTAATACTGTGAATTAATACAATTTAAAATAACTGTTTTCTATTTTAATATATATTAAAATGCAATTTATTCCTGCGATCCTTCAGAAGTCATTCTAATATGCTGATTTGGTGTATCAGTTCCAACATTTCTTATTATTACTGTTGAAACAATTCATATTTTCGTAGAAACTTGAATACATTTTTCTAGGATGAATAGAAAGTTAAACAAAACAGCATTTATTTAACACGGTAAAAGTTGTAAAATATAAGTCTTTACTGTCACTTTTGATAACTGTAATGTATCCTTGCTGAATAAAAGTATTAATTTCTTTTTTTTTTTTTTAAATCTTACTGACCCCAAACTTTTGAACAGTAGTGTACTTGCTATCACAAAAATGTAAAGCGACGGACCTTCAAATTAAGGTAAATAAACTGTGTATGTATTTGTGCAGATTCCATATGCTTCTTCCTTACGATTATCATAATCAAAGCCTTTTAGTTTATTTGTTTATAAGTTTATTTGTATAGCGCTTTTTGCGATACAAATCGTTGAAAAGCAGCTTTACAGGAAATTAAATTTCTACAATATATTTATATAATTATGTAGAAACTTCATATATTTAACTTATGGCAAAATTTGGTCATTCTGTATGTTGTCTGAGGGTTGGCATCCTCTGAGGTCCTCTGAGGGGTTGGCATCATCTCTTCTCAGGTGTTTGGTCATCTTAGATCACTTAAGGGTTGGATCCAGACTGAAGCCTCTGTAATTCCTAGTAAAAGCAGAAACAGAGAAACAAATAGAGACATAATTAGTGTAGCTGCTGTTCCATCCAAGCAATGATTTGTTCAACCCAAGCTAAAGAATAATAATGTGCATTTGAGCAGATATAACTGCAGCACAAGATTATATGATGCATTATGTGAATGCTTGGCTAAAGAGATGTGTCTTTAATCTAGATTTAAACAGAGAGAGTGTGTCTGAACCCCGAACGTTATCAGGAAGGCTATTCCAGAGTTTGGGAGCCAAATGTGAAAAAGCAGAGACTGTAAAATTGGGGTAATATGATCATATTTTGTTGACCTGGTAAGACTCTAGCCGCTGCATTTTGGACTACCTGTAGCTTGTTTATTGAAGATGCAGGACAACCACCTAGCAGTGCATTACAATAGTCCAGTCTAGAGGTCATGAATGCATGAATTAGCTTTTCCGCATCGGAAACAGGTAACATGTTTCATAGCTTGGCAATGTTTCTAAGATGGAAGAATGCTGTTTTTGCAACATTGAAAATATGATTTTCAAAAGACAAGTTGCTGTCTAATATAACACCCAGATTTTTGACTGTAGAGTAAGTAACAGTACATCCGTCTAGTTGCAAATTGTAATCCACGAGATTCTGTGTACTGTTTTTTGATCCAATAAGTATTCTCTGTCTTATCTGAATTTAATAGGAGAAAATTACATTTACATTACTTTTAAATTTTTAGCACACTCTGTTAGCTTAGATAATTTAGAAGTTTCATCTGGTCTTGTTGAGATATATAGTTGAGTATCATCAGCATAACAATGGAAACTAATCCCGTATTTTCAAATAATATTACCAAGGGGCAACATGTATATTGAAAATAGCAGAGGACCTAGGACAGATCCTTGTGGTACTCCATACTTTACTGGTGATAACTGAGATGACTCCCCGTTTAAATAAATCTGCCCTTGAATACCCGTATAGTTTTGTAATCGATCTATGAGTATGTCATGATCTATCGAATGCAGCACTAAGATCAAGTAAAACTAGCAATAAGTGCAGTTTCTGTGCTGTGATGGGGCCTGAAACCTGACTGAAATACTTCACAGAGATAATTTTTTTGCAAGAAGGAGAACAACTGAACAGACAACTTTTTCTAAAAATTTTAGACATAAACAGAAGATTTGAAATGGGTCTGTAATTTGCCAGTTCACTAGGATCTAGTTGTGGTTTTTTAATAAGAGGCTTAATAACCGCCAGCTTGAAAGGTTTTGGGACGTGACCTAAAGATAACGATGAGTTAATAATATTGAGAAGCGGTTCTTCCACTAGAGGTAACAACTCTTTCAGTAATTTAGTGGGTACAGGATCTAATAGACATGTTGTTGGTTTAGATGCAGTGATAAGTTTATTTAGCTCTTCCTGTCCTATCTATTTTATCAGTGAAGAAATTCATAAAGTCATTATTATTAAACTTTGAGGGAATATTTAGATCAGGTGGCGTTTGGTTATTTGTTAATCTAGCCACTCTGCTAAATAAAATCCTTGGATTATTTTGGTTATTTTCTATGAGTTTGCGGATATGCTCTGCCCTGGCAGCTTTTAAAGCCTGTCTATAGCTGGACATACTGTTTTTCCACGCAATTCTAAAAACTTCCAAGTTAGTTTTTCTCCATTTGCTCTCAAGATTACGAGTTTCTTTTTTGAGAGTATGGGTATAACTGTTGTACCATGGCGTAGTACGTTTTTCTCTAACCTTTTTCAATTTGATGGGGGCAATAGCTTCTAATGTATTAGAGAAGATAGTGCCCATGTTGCTAGTCATTTTGTCTAGCTTATGTGTATTTATGGGTAAACAGAGCAGTTGAGATAAATCAGGCAGGTTATTTGTGAATCTGTCTTTAGTGACTGGAACAATAGTTCTGCCTGAATGATTGTGCGGAGCCATATAGTTAATACGATACAAGGAAATGGTCAGTAACATCATCACTTTGAGCTATGATATCTATATCAGTAAGATCAATTCTATGTGATATAATTAAATCTAGTGTATGATTAAAATGATGAGTGGGCCCAGTGACATTTTGCTTGATTCCAAAAGAGTTCATTAGGTCAGTAAATGCAAGACCTAATGCATCATTTGTATTATCAACGTGAATGCAATTAGCGCTTTATCAACATTAACCAATAGGTTTGAGAGGAAATCTACAAATTCTTTTAGAAAATCTGTATATGGCCCTGGCGGTCTATACACAGTAGCCAGAGCAAGAGATAGTAGAGATTTCTTTTGCATATCTGACAGTGTAACATTGAGTAGAAGTATTTCGAATGAGTTAAAACTGTATCGTGTTTTCTGCACACTCAAAGGTAGACACAAATCAGCCATTAAAGCGAGTAACAGTGAAACAATGGTAATGTGTGTGAATAGAGTATTAGCAGTGTAAGCGAGATTAGCGGCAACCACGCCGGCGATGCTAACAGACTATAAGCTAATAGCGGACTCGGGAAATCAAAATAAAACTAGTGATAACAATGAGCTCTGATTGTTTTTGTTGTAGAATGTGATAGGGGATATATTCACACGTTATAGAAACTGAAATGATGGTGTATAAAATTGATTTTAAGATAGAAAATAGACGATAAAGAATTAACTTGACGGAGCTCAAACTCAGAACACGCAGCAGCAACAAACAGGAAGTTTGTATGAGGTGAAATATGAGGTGAAATTTTTTTTTAATGCAAATTCCTCATTCTTCTCATGACTGGCATAGTTGTGTCACTTGTGTCAACTTGTAAGTAATCTCCAAAAAGGACTTTTAGATTCGCTGCAGTGTTCAAATAGTGCATTCGTCATACAAAGACGAACTATAGGAACTACACATTCTGTGTGAAATCGAGTCTCTTAGATTATGAATCTATATTAGATTTGAACAACTATCAGTTACAAGTCTAAATCTTTAACCATTAGGCTGAACCACCATATAATGTTGAATCTCATGTTGATTGTGCCTTGATTAGCTCTTTAGTCAACATTTGGAAAATGTGTGAGACATGAAAAGGGGAATTCTGGGAACTGTTCAGCCCTTGCTGGGCATTCCACAGCTGATGAAATAATGTTGTAATGCTTTGGAGCAAGTTAAGGTCTGACTAAAGCAGGTGCAGCTGCGTGTCATTCCTCTCACTCTATGATGCACCCTCACCTCAATGCACTACATACTTGCTTTAATTAAGTGCAGTGTTAAGTGATGCTGAAGATCATGTGAAAAATAATTATGTCAGAAGAGAGCTTAGATATTATTCAAACAGCAGAATGAATGTGTGTATGAATAAAATAGTTATGTTCTTGCTAATACTATCTCTTTGATTAGAAAAGGTCAGCCACCTTTGCATCAGTATTTTTACCATCAGTCTTGTTCACTTTTAGTGGTTACTAGCAAGAACATTTCATTTGATTAAGCACTCCAGCTTTTCTTTATTTAATTATTTCTTGTAATAGGAACATTATTTCCAGTATATAGCCTACCTTTTTTTCAGCCTTTCTGTGTGCAATAAAAAGTTTTCTAAGGCAGCTGAATTTCAGAAAAGGGAGCTGCTGAGAATGAATGTCTTTGTGGCGGGCTCCTGGTGAGCGCTGTTCCAGTTCCAGTGCACGGATGAGCGTTTGGTAATGACTGAGCTTTGGTCTGTGTGAATATCCTCTTCTTTTCTTTACCACTTATCCTGGATTTCACACCAGACTAGTCTAATCTGTACCGAGTTACAGAAATACAAATTTATACTTCCTGCTGTGACCTCTCACTGACACACATAGACTTGGTCCTATGCTGCCTGATTCCTAATAAAACTGCAAAACCAAGCAATATTAACACATTAAAATAATCCAGAATTAATGCATGCTTAATTTCTAAGAGACAGAGATGGGCAGAAGAACAGAAACTCTCTCAAGACATGCTCAGAATGCCATATTACCCATTATGCACATTTTCTGTGTGCATGATCAACTCAGTATACGACCAGAACTCATTGCATAGGATAATGACTTGACCTTCAATTTAGATTGTGACAAATTAACTGGAAGTAATATCAACTCCAATTTTAAATATTAACTTGGTTTGTCATTATCGGACCACCCAAAGTTAATATGCTGTATTTTCACACAAAATTGGATTTAAAAAATAATGATATTAGTTTCCAAAATCATAAATAGATGCTTCTCGCTTAGGTAACCATGCACCATGAAGTCATATGTTACCAAAATAATTTCATTCTGCACTTAATTCTAAAAAACAAAAACAAACCAAAAAAAAAAACAACAACAGTATATTAATGTTAATTTTGTCAGGTGTTTTTTTTTTTTTTTTTTTAAATTTAGTCTTAGTCCTAGATTTAATTTAGTCTTAGCCCTAGGTTTTAATTTACCAAAAATCTGAGAATTTAAGTTAACCAGTCAATCCATCAATCAATACATAAATATTATTTATTCATACTGCATAATGGTTCAGCTGATAATCACAATTATTTTGCTCAAAATTATAATTGTGATTACTTATCATAATTGGTGTGATTTGAGAAGTTACTCAGAATTATAATTTATGAAGACAGAGTAAAACACTTGAGAAAAAATGTGTCCTTTTAAGAGAAAAGTTCTGATAGGGAGATTTCTCTTGACATCTGGCAAACCCAAACACTTTTTTTATTATTATTGATATTTTGGATATCAAGGGGTTTTATTATTTTAAACTACATTTTAGTCTTGTCTTTTTTTGTCAACTGTATTGCATGTTGATACAGTATAGTCACAGTTAGTGTATAATGATGTCGGTGTCATCTCATTAATATTTTTCATCATAGTTTTCGTTAAAGAAATTAACACTTTAGTAGTGTTTTGAATCTGCTCAGAGAAGGCTGTTGAGCAGCACACAAGGCTCTAGTGTTGTAGGCCAGGGCCAGGGTCTCGCCCAGCTGTCTGCCCAAGCAGGGTGAGTTTAGGGTGGGCCTCTTGTTCCTGTTCCTCCCCTCTTGAGCAGCTGTCAGGATCTTGGAGAAATGACCTATTCAGAGCAAGGACATAAGAGCAGTGTTTAAGGGCCCTGCGAAGACTGATGGGCTACATTCACATACATGCACACGCATACATTCATGCATACATAAAGTAGGCCCACATGAGATCACGTGGTAAACACAAATTGATTCACACACAAAGGCAGACACCTGCATGAACACAAAGAGTTTCTTACAGAGTGTCACAAAATGCTCAGTGAATTTTAAATTAGCTGGCAAACAATGATGCATACATCCATATTGCTCCTTTACTCTTTTTTTCAGTAACTTGAGCTCTTATATATTCTTAACAAATACAATTTGTTTCTAGTTATAAGTGCCAACAGCTTTGTGATTTCAAGCTCTTGTCAAAGGTGAGCTTGCATGCGAAGATCCATTTCCTGTGACCCTGTGAATGTCTCCATGCTGTCTAAATATTTATGAGCCTTTGGATGACTCATGCAATGGAAAATGTGACAGAAAATATGTACGCTGTGACCATTTCCCACCTCTGACCGAGACATCGAGTTCAAGCAATCTATCATGCGCTAATCTGAAAATCAAAACCAAAGATACACTTTAATCAGAAAAGAAATGTTACTTTTGCATAACGGCTATATTTGTGTGAATGAAAACCAGCTGCAGTCTGTGAACAATGCTTCTGACCTCGACTTCAGAATAAATTGGATGTGCGACAGGGTTGAGTCGGGTAACAAGCAAGCAGAGGGAAGGTAACAAGCCATGAAAACTAGTTGAAGCATTTCAATGAAGGCCTCAGCGGCTGCCGAGAGATAGTGCAGTAAAACTGAGCTGATAAGAAGATTAATTTACGATCCTTAAATGAACATCTGCAGTGGTTCGTTCGTTTATTCCATGTGCAGAATAAATCATGTCTAAATGCACCCGCACACCTCCACCCGCAACAAAACGCATGCTGCTTTGCCGTAATCCGATGATGGATTTTTATGACAAACAATTATACTGTCCCACAGAAGCGCTTCTGTCTGCTGAGGATCGCGTGTTCATTTGCATCCATTGAATGAGCTGTTGCCCCTCTCTAATGTGTTTGTACCTTGAGGCACTCTGCAATGACTGTCATATTGAATGTGGGTTGATTAATGTTCCTCCATCAGCTGCTTTGAAGGTTTTAACATTCTGTCAAGTAGAGGTGAAGTCATGCTGTGGAAATGAGCTTTTGGCAAAGGTTTAAGTAGTGGCATGTTTTGCTAAAGTTAGCTGAACACTCACGCTAAGTGGTTGCTTTTAAGCCTGGGTGAGTCTGTTAGCATGATAGCATGCTAATAAAGAGGCAGGATACAAACTGAGAGCTGTTTTGAAGTTGGTTTGCCAGCCGCCATTAAACGTCAAAGAAGAAGAAGAAGAGAGCTGTTTTGCCAGCAGTCACACTGTGTGATCCTTGACTATGAGGTAAAAGGTTGATCAGGGTAATTAAAGAACCAGGTCACCATCCGCTTAATCAACGTTAAACCAGATTTACCTGAGTTAGGGTCCAGTTTAGACCAGCTGATAAACCACTGATCTAAACCAGTATTTCTCAACCTTAGTGACTCACAGACTCCCTATTGTTTATTGTAAGGTTCTTTGTTGTTTTCAGGTTATTAAATTGTTCTTCATGAAGAAAAAATGGTTCTTTGGGGAAGCCAGAATGGTTCATCTGTGACATCGCTGTGAAAACCTCCTTTTGGAAGCTTCATTTTCAAATATTTTCAGCATTTCTGCTATATGTAGCCCCGCCCGTTTTCAACACTGTGCTTGATGTCTTCTGTCTTCCATTTGTATTTCTGCAGCGTGAAGGTAAGGTCGTACGAATTAATGAATGAACCAATCTTTTTAAAATCTTTCCGGTCTACTGACATTTGTTATGACATCCACTTCGGACACTACAATGCACATGATAACTTTTGTTAACTCTACAATAAGTAAATTTACTTCACCAACTAATATCTCTTCAGCAGTGATGCTATAGATCTACCGCAAAAAGGAGGTTCATGACGAATGGAGGGAAATGCAACACTCAGTATGGCTGCTCTATCGAAGGAAGCCCCACCTTCTGAATAAAAGAGCCAATCACCAATCGATAAAGTCATTGCATCACTGCAGCTGTTTTTAGAAGCCGCGGTTGCTATAGAAACAGTAAGCGTTCTGAGACCCACGCTTAGGACTACGCAATTCAGTGTTGCCAACTTAGCAATTTTGTTGACTACCCTTAAAATTTAGCAACTTTTCAGACTACCCTAGCAACTTTTTCTTTCAAAAGCACCTAGTAACAAATTTAGCTTTTTTTTTTTTTTTTTTTTTTATTATTTGGCAACTTTTAGCAAATTTTGATAAGTCACTTAAACTATAAAAAGGCACACATTTTCCATCTAAATTACACAAAAAGAGGAAACCAAAGATGCCTCGCAGTACACACATCACATGAATTAAGTTAGCTGCTATCTGCAATTGTTGAACTTAATTATAATGATAATTTAATAATTGTTCATTTATGATACACCTTGTTAGTAGTTTGTACATGCGATTGTTGATCAATTAGTGCACTGTAAGAAAAATATCTAAACAAATGGAAAAGGTATAGTAATTTTCCAGGACATTATCTGTTATCCATTATCCATTTTCCGTTGTAACCCTATAACTCGTAACACAGAATACAATGAGTCAAATGCAGGTAAAAACCTGTGAAAAATCAATACAGAAAATTCCTTTATATTAGATGTTGCCCTATTTTTACAGACTTTTAGAGAGTAGCATACTAACTACGAATACACTGCTTAAAACTATAATTGTTCAGAGTGTATAGTTTGACTAGTTTACTAGCTACAAAAAAAATAACTTAAATTGTAATCATTCAAAAATGTGTAAATGCTCAATAATTCAATGTTGTATTTAAAAGTTATTTATATTTTAATATTATGCATTAATATTATTTTACGAGCAAATCTAAATGAACATATTTAAAATATATTTTTTGCTGAGATTGGATGAAGATACAATTTTGCGTCATTTCAAAGATGAAATGACTTGCCTTGAAGGGACTTTGCATAAGGTCTATATCAAAGCTGCTTATTTTCAAAGATATATTTTTTTATTAACCTAAACTGGGATTATTTGTATATTAATTAACCTTATTAAGTCGTCTTGATTTTCCCTTGGAAGTTTGCTGAGACCCCCTATAGAAGATCTACTACAGATCTAAACCAGCTAATGATTGTAGATGACCAAGTTAAATTATACAGAGAAATCCATACAGAGAAAGAGCTTTTAATAGAGAATATTTCCCATTTGACATGTATGATTACATAGTTACTCACAACAGTCAGTATAGTAGTTAAACCTTCCTTCTGGGAATTTTTGTGAGCGCACTTCTTATCGTGGGTGGTTTGATTGTGTTTTCATATGCACTCTGGCAACGTTATGATTGAGGAATGCACCTGATGTTGCAGGCAGTGACATGACGAGATCTACATCTAGACTGTTGATGTTATGCAGGCTGCATTTCTCAAATGTGTGATTGTGAACAACTGAAGCAGTCTGACATTCACTAGTGTACAAGCACATGTCTGGGCCATAACTACAAGTGAAAAAGAGTGTCATTGTCTAACTGCATGTGTTTGTTTGTGTGTTTAGGCTTGCACTCTATTGCGTATCCACCACATTTCCATTCTTATCTCTCATCTCTATGCATGGCAAATCGTGAGTGCACACACCCAGCTTTGAAAAGCTGACAGTGTGTTTGTTGATGTCAAGCACCAGCGTGTTTCAGGGATTACATCCTCACTTTCTTCTTGTTTTGGTATCCGAAAGAAGAACAAAGGGAGGCAGGAATCCTCAGAAGGTTCTGGGGTTTTCCTCTCTCATTCTGTGTGATGAGGGTTGCTGAAATCTTTAACAAAAGACCAAAAGAAGAGAAAAGAAGAGCAGCTCTGCTGTTTGCAAAATCTTCCTTTGAAGTTTTATAAGATCATTTCACAAGCAGTAGGCTAATTATTATTTCAGAATTAAATTATCATAGAAATCAAAGCATTGTAACATTGTAGTACTTGAAAATATCTTTCAATCTGCAGGTGCTGAGCAATCATAAAATGCTTTAGACACCCCTTTATATTTGACGTATGACTCATTTTGTGTTTCATGATTATTTTACTGTTTAAATTTGGCTGAAAAGACATTAATTAACGCATGTATTTAATTGCACGTGCCTATCGTGACAATTTAACCCACATAGTGTGACAACATGAGTTTAATGGACTGTATTTTTTCTCCTGAGAAATAATGGTGGAAATCTCCAACTGATTTTTCTGTAGTAAAGACTTTATTCAGTATTCACGGGGTAAATGTGTGACAGCCGTTACATTATTATTCTTGTGAAAAGAGAAAACTAAATATACATAATATTGTACACATTCTTTACATTGTCATCTTTACAAATTACAGTTTAATAAAACCACTGAACATTCATGGCGCAGATGGAAATAAGTAGACATGAAGGTTTGGAATTTAAATGCTGCTCACAATTTCAGTAGAGCAATGCTAATATTTACAATACCAGGTTAGCGTCATCAGCATCATCAGATTAGTCTATTGAACAACGAAAGATAAGTGCATTCTAGTTATTCGTTTGAAGACAATATCACACTGCAGGTAATGGAGTTGAATCCCTTCACTGAATTCTGATGCATTTGGTCCATTTTGACTGAAAATGGCACATAGTTTAAAAGAACAGATCTGTCATTAAAGGAAATTTAGTTTTCATGTCATGTTCAGTTGATATGCTGATGTAGTGAAGAACATCTCTGAACAAATTCGGAAAGAATCCTCTGGAAGGAAAGTATCTGCAGTATTTATGCTGTTATTTCTTCTTCCTGGAAAATGTGTGCTTGAAGAGAAGCTTGTGAAGAAATCCCCCAGCAGTGCATGAGTAAGAGAGAACTGTATCTTACCGATTAAACATGTACAGCCTCACGGAGACTGGAATCCCCCACACAACTCTAGAGTCTCTGCAAATGGAAAGAAAGAGTCACAGATAGCACTTTTATTATGCCTTATTTCAACCTCTACATTTGTTAACAATTCAGAACAATTCAATAACTCTGATTGAAACCCTTAATTATGTTTTTTAGGGCAAAGTTTAAGGGAAAATGTTACATGCTGGATTCTCAGTAACTCTGCGTGCATCTAAATGATACTCCTTCACTGGATTTATGGATATTAAAAATGTAATTTTGGAGGTCCACGAGATAATGGTCTTAAACTCTTGCAGCTTTAGCTGCATATGCTGGCTGCGGCAAGTTTAATAATGCATAATAATATTGTTCCAATATCTTATGAGCTTTGGGCCATCAAGACCCTTATTCATTTTAATAAAATTTGAATATTCTCTTTCTCTCTCAGTTGCTCTGTCTCTCTCTGTTTCCTTTGTCCTAGCAAATGATACAAAAGTGTGTGCCGTTTTGCAGAAATTAGTTGATGAAAGCAGGATAATACACCTCTGGGGAATCTCTGTTTCTCTCTCTATACCTCCCTCTTTCTTTCTCTTTCTCTCAAAGTATACTGTAATTACCCATAATGCCTGACATATCAAAAGCACATTAGGGAGGACTTCAAAGGGCGTTCAAGCAAACACATGCATTAACTGAACTGCTCTGCTGATGAAATTGACTTCTTTATATGTGAGACAAAAGGACCTGCTTGGTCTCATTTCCAGTTTCCCTTTGTCTTCTTGATCACTCTTTCTGTAAATGTTTGGGTTCAAATGTCTTGAAATACTGTAGATGAACTTCTAGATGTTATCAACGACATTCTGCCTCTGTCCAGATGATCTTCAGTTTTGTCATATACACAAAAACTGCAATATCAGCAGTCATCAGTTTTATGTTCTTTGGGGGTTGAGCATTTCACCTTGCTAATTAAGTTTAGATACAGCACATGTCCCTTGAGTTTTGTTTGTGATAACTGCTCATGCAAGCATTGGAAAATTAACAAAAGCATTTGTGTATGTTTGCATTGAAGTATATTTGAACTGATGGAATTGAGTCAATACATTGAAAGTATGTGGCTTAGGTAAGGGCAAAAATTCTCCAGAAAAGGTTTTACATGTCCATTTACAACCCTAGGATTTGTCCCTAGAATGAAACGGTCTGTTATTGGCTTATTTGGAAGGGTCATGAATAATGTTGAGCTCTGCTCTGATTGGCTGTTTCACAGTGCCGCTCATGTTAGTAGCTCACAGCAGGAAGAAAACACAGGGAAAATATATATTTCAGTACTTTCTCTCGCAGTTATATCGTTGGGTAATTATACTGTATATAAAATAAGGGCATCAGGGAGCTGCTATTAATATGCGGGACATTCAAACTGCTTTTGAATGCACGATCGCTTTTCACCTTCACTTTCGAGATTTGCGATCGCACATGCTCTGTGTAAACTACAGCGGCAGTACTTACCACATATTTTACAAGATCAAATGCTTGTCAGTGGTGCAGGATCTGTAAATCATTCGCCATCATCCTCAGTCATCTCTCCTTACTCTGTTTATATGGTAAGTGTTATCTTATGTACTGTAACGTAACAGGCTAGCAAGAAGTCCCTAACCATGTCCCTTTAGTGACTCGCGTTATTTTATTAGAACGTGTTATTTGTTTTCCGTGCCTTTCTGAATACAGACACCAACCCATCCCTGCACATCACATCCCCTGCACAGCCTGGAACATAACATTTATTTCCATGATCTGCCATTTTTGCTGATGTCCTCGCTTGTTTCTTTACAATACCTGCAGAACTTCTAATGGTTCGGCTGGCTGCTGGCCCAGAACATGGGCGGGTATATGCAAATATTGGGGGCGTAACTATTAGTGATCCTGACTGTAACGTCACAGTCGGTGTTATGTTCTGATTCGCCTATTTTTCAGTGGTCTTTTGCTTGTACAAGATTTACATAAGGAGGAGGAAACAATGGTGTTTGAGGCTCACGGTATGTCATTTCCATGTGCAGAACCCTTATTATTCAACTATGCCAAGGTAAATACAGTTTTCCATTCTATGGCACCTTTAACAGGAATTTGCTGCCACAGTATGTACAGTCACAGTGCAATGACCTGTATCAGTTAAGCTGTGCATGCAGAATGTCTTTTTTAATGTCATATATTTAAAATACACTAAATTATTTTTTATTATGTTAATGCTTATATTATTGATATTGATATTGCATGTGGAACCATTAACCGCAGTCACATAAGTGATTGCTTAATAATTATTTAAATTGTCATTTGATTTATTTCCTTATAGCCAGCATTGTGTTAGCATGTGTGTGGATAGATCTTACATATGTTCTTCCAGATAATCTAATGGTGCGAGCAGTCTTACTGCAGGATGACCTCACAAAAAATGACAGTGGAAAATTCCATCCACCCAGAAACTGCCTCTTGTTTTGTTCCAGCACACAGATGTTCAGAACCACCCACCACAAGCTGGCTGTCAGAACAAACAGGGAAAAAGGAATGACAATGAATTACAGTGAGAACATGAGTGAAAAACAGAGGTCAGGAGAAACAAGGAGGTCACATACTGCAAACAAACTGTCTGCTTCTTTCATGTTGTTTAGCTTTTTGGAGTTGACTGGTTGATGAGTTCACATGGAAAATGCAAATTTTATCATTGTTTAATCACCGTTATGTTGTTCCAAACCTGTATGATTTTCTTTCTTCTGTGGAAAACAAAAGAAGATAAAAGAGAATAAAGCCTACATTCTTCAAAATGATCTTTTGTGCAAACTCATACAGGTTTGGAACATGAGGGTGAGTAAATAATGACACAATTTGCATTTTTGGGTGAACTAACTATAAATGGTTCTACTGGGTGCTCTTCATTTCTGCTGTGATTTGAGGTTGTTTATGTGCATGGTCTTCAAAGTGTCTGCTTTGCAGCGGTTAAAACGATAAATGGCTGTACGCTTATCTCGTAACTTGTTAAATTATTCATTGATAATTAAACGATTCTGCAGTTTATCACAAAGTGCTTACCACTAGTGATCCTTGATTGCTGTTCCTGTGAAAACAAATACTTACAAATACTTATGCCAACAGTATTGTCCACAGTTTAGTTTAGTTAGTCAGTTAAGCCAATAAAGCCATGTATAAAGCCTACAACTAAGCAAGCATGAAAGTTCTGTCTTCATTTACCCACCATGTTGTTCCAAACCTGTATGCCATCTCTGACAATTCAAGGGGGTCCAAAACAACATTTGTGCTTGTTTGCACTCTTATATGGAAAAAAAAAAAAAAAAATACTGTATATATATTTTTTTTTGTTCTCAGTATGTTTTGTATGTCACATAAGAATGAAACATCTAGAACATTAGAGTGAGTATGTGTTGTATATTGACAGATTGTCCATTCTTGGGAGAATTATCCCTTTAATGCTTCTTTCATCAGGATCAAGTCAGTTCTTTTTATTGCAGCTGTTTTCAGAACGTATTAGACAGATTTGTAACTCTACACTGAAAGCTAGTGCGATTCAGCAAAAACAGCGCAAAACTGCAAACTCAAACTGGCAACCAGTCACATACACAGAACAACTCTTCACCAGTGTGTGTTATTAGCCAGGTTGTTGTTTAATTGCACTAGCTTTCAATGTCACTGCATTGCCTTTAAGCAACAAAATGTTATTTAAGCTACATAATGTTATTTATTATGTTATGTTTTCCCTCTGAGTGCACCGTAAACTGTAAATTACCCTCTCCAGAGACGGCAAGGAAGAATCGCATTACCGAGCAGCAGATTGGCTCATAAAAACGTAATATCCATGGCAAGTAACACAAACACACGGATGCTTTAAAGCTTTCTGTGTGCTGCTCGATAACGTCAAGGTTTTCTTGCTGAGGCGACAAAAAAACAGATGTCGAGGGCGTAAGAGTTTCACTCCTTGCTGATATATGTGATGTATATGGCGTATGTCAGTTCCTGAGTTCACAAAGCCTTTTTATGAAGTAGAAGCAATGTTTCTGAAGTGAATCTCTTCATAGAGGTTATAAATACATGTCTCCACTACTGGTTCAGTATTTAGCACATTTGTCATTTGAAATGTAATGAGGGATTAATGCTATTATATTCTGGCCTGTTATTGTGCACAGGCTGTGGTCAGAGAAGGAAATGTAACACATGGCACATGGCCCCAAACAACCATGCTGTCGCTATAGTGACAGTTCAAACAAAAGCTTAAGTGGTTCATTCTGCTCTGACCATAGCGATATATCACTGACCCACAGGACCAGCATGATAGGGTTAATTTAGTCATGGGGATACGCCCTGGTTTTTACAGGGGAGTGAGACCGCCATAACTGTTCTTTGGAGATTTGTGTATGTGTGCATGTGTGACGTGTGTGTAATGATAGAGGCTGCATGGCTTGAAGCAGCCTGTCATCAAAGCCTTGAAGCATGTGTGTCATTACACATGTGGGTCTAAGAGTAAATACAAACAAACATATGTATTATATTTTATTAGAGGGAGATTTTACACAAAAATGACAGTTTAAAGAATTAAACAGGAAGAACTGTTTTTGTCCATACAATGAAAGTCAATGGACCTCTTTGAGAGATTTTTCAAATTATCTCTTGCATTATGCAGAAGAAACAAAGTCATACAGGTTTGCAATGACATGAGGATGAGTATGTGTTGAATTTTTGATTGGACTAAGTCATTTTTTGGCAAACTATCCCTTTAAGTGTCTGCCACACTTTCAAATGGACATGTGAAATTCAAAATCTCAGTGCAGATTAATTTTTATTCTAGCCAGATTTAGCCTGGAAAATATGGTGGGTATGTGAGAAGCGTGTCGATGAATGTTTCTGTCAAGCCTCTTCCAAAAATCAGAGCCCTGAAGCTACATCTGTATTTCTGTTCCAGCACGACAAAACATATTGTAAGGAGTGTAAGAACATTTGTTGTATATTGATATTTCAGATACTGTGAAAACATATGTAGCACTGCAGCAACAAATTCTCAAAATGAGATCCATAACAATGCCCACCAGAACAGGAATCTATTATTAAAGTTGTTGGAGCATGTGAATGTCTTTTGCAGCTACTGTATCCTCCGCAGCTATTATCTGAGCTACTGAGTCACCTCTTCACAACCTCAGTGGTTAAAACTTTATGGAAAGAGCATCCAGATGTGCAGCTTGCGATCAATATCAGCGCTCTAAAGTGCCTCAAGCAATTCACAGATTGTGTGTGTGTGTGTGTGTGTGTGTGTGTGTGTGTGTGTGTGTGTTTGAGAGCATGTTTACTCACATGTTTTGGTTGGTTGCTGGAGACGGTTTTAGACTTAAGCAAATGAGTGTGTAAAAGTGGGTGGATTATTTTAATGGATAGATTTTACACCCTTTCATGATTTAAAGAGCCAATGAAAAACAGCTCACACACTCAAATTATGTTTGTGTTCTTGGAAAGAACAAGCTCACAGGAAAATAACCGAAATGCACAGCCACATACACAAACCTTTGCGTATATATGCACTGGTATGACATATTTATTTTTACTACTTAAGTTGTCAACACAATTCATTTTCCCCAGTACTGCAAATATTTATCCATCTGTACTTTTTAATGAAAGTCATTCTCTCAATATTCAATATTCATCAAATCAGTCCTGGTTATAACTTTCTTGCTGGCTGCTAATATTAACTTTTAAAATAGTTATCTTGCGCTATCAAATGTGCTGCTATGTTACAAAAATAGACTGTAAAAAAAGAGCAGTCAGTTCCATCACCAAAAATATTATCCATTACTTGTATTATCTTCTGCCAATATGACACTTAAATATGACATTTACTAACATACAGTCCAATCTCACAGCGAAATTATAAAATTTACATTCTTTTATAAAGAATACTGTGAGATACTTGACACAAATTCACAGAGCATAGGATACAATGTTTATGGGTGGGCCTTCATTCCCCTGAGGCCAATGAGTATGTTATATCATATAAACTTGAATAGGAGCTCAGTGGGCCCCCAAGACCCCCCTGACAACAGCCCTGCACACAGGTAGATCAGAGTACACGTACACATTCACACATATTAAGAAGAGGATGACTGTTATGAATGGGTTGCTTTGTAAGGTGTGTGTGAAACCGATTACTGTTTAAACAGACCAGTTAGCTGCTAACGGCCAAAAGGTTAGTCTTGACGAAATATGTTGAACTATTGTTGCTTTAACAGTGTTCGAAAGAGTAGCTCATGTTTAAAACTATACATTCACCCATAACAGATGTGAAACATATAAAGCCACAAGGGCATATGCAGTGTGTGCATATGCATTTACCATGTGTGTTAATGAGGTGAAAAACAGCTTCAAAGCAGATCAGTGAAGTCACACACATTGACCTGTGGCTGCACAAACACTTACTTAGCTGTGTGAATGAAGACTTAGGCTACTATAGACTACTGTTGCTGTTGTTTTGGGTAACACTTTACAATAAGGTTCAATTTATTAACATTAGTTAAAGGGATAGTTTATCCAAAAATAAAAATTCTGTTGTTCCCATGCTGTAAGACACACAAAAAGTATTCTCGTACCTTTATAAAACTGATGTCACATGGACTATTTTAACAATGTCCTTATTACATGTCTGGGCCTTGAATACGGTAGTTGCTTTGCTGTCTATGCAGGGTCAGAAAGCTCTTGGATTTCATTAAAAAATATCTTAATTTGTGTTCCGAAGATGAACAAAGGTCTTACAGGTTTGAAATGACATGAGGGTGAGTAATTAATGTGAGAATTTTCATTTTTGGCTGAACTATCATTTTAACATAAATTTGAATGTCTCCAGGAGGGGGGCTGTGCCAGATTTAAATAACATCTAAAAGATGTGACAGTAAAGTATAACTACGAAAAGTCATCAAGAACAACAACACACATATTCTCATACACACAAACACAAATGAACTGTAAGCAAGGAAAGCAAATATAGTTGTATGGTTATGGTACCTCTCATAATAAATGTAGATTTGCATTTTGCAATTAGTGTGCAATATCCTCTTCACATTCACATATGGCCGCAGCCATATCACCCTTCAGCCCAAGACCCATGGCACTTCTCGTAAAGAGTCGGGGTGTAACCCTGGTGTCCTGGCCAAATTCCTGCCACTGGCCCTTTTCAGTGATGGCCCCCTAATAATCCCCATCCACTTGATTGGCTCTATGACTCTCTCTCCTCTCCACCTGTAGCTGGTGTGTGGTGAGCGCACTTGTCCTGTGGCTGCCATCGCATCATCCAAGTGGATGCTGCACACTGGTGTTGGTTGAGAAGAGACCCAACACACACACACATGATTGTAAAGCGCTTTGGGTGTACAGCAATACTCAATAAAACGATACATAAATGCATCATTCATTCACTTTCAGTGTGAGTTTGTTTTTTTAAAAAAACACATATTACTATTCCAGTCAAGCATCTCTGAGGGAGAAACAGATTGAAAGAGAGATGGCACTCCCTTATTTCCTTGAGCTCTGTCACCTGGCCAGGCACAATCCATGATGCTGCAAGTGGTCTCAAACACACACACACACACACACACACACACACGCACACACACACACACACACACACACGTACGTCTGGTTTGCTATCCTTGTGGGGACTCTCCATAGGCATAATGCTTTTTCTACTGTACAGACCGTATATTCTATTACCCTACACCTAAACCTACCCCTTACAGGAAACTTTCTGCATTTTTAGATTTTCAAAAAACTTCAGTCTGTATGATTTATTAGCTTGTTTACGCGTGGGGACCTCAATTTAGGTCCCCACCGTGACACGAGTCCCCATGAGTCTGTGTGTATTCAGGTTTAAGTCCCCACCTGAATAGAACAGGTACACACACACACACACACACACACACACACACACTCACTTACTCATACTCATGAAGGCTCTGGTAACCCCATCTCACCCTGTGTGGCCTTGATTAAAATGGGACCAAACTGAAATAAATTATATTTTAAATAAACATGCCACCTGCAGGACTTCATGATTGCTTGAGGTGATTGATTGAAGAGAGTGAAGTCAAGGGGGATTTTAATGAATGAGTGCTCAGGAAAACAACATCAGGGTGTTGCTGAATTTGTTATGGAGACCCCATTCAGAGCTCACTTACTGTGGATGTTTAACACGGCTGGAAATGCTGACAGGTTTCCAGTTTGAAATCCATGAGAGAGAAAGAGGTAGTGAGAGAGGAAACACACCAAAGCTCAGTGGGGAATGTTAATTAGTCTAGATTGCAGAGTTATGACTATGATTGATGAATATTTAATTTGTTTTGATTACATTCTTCTATTATTACAAATTCAGTTTTAACATTCCAATGGAAACAAAGAGCTTCTGTTAAACCCAGAAACAACAGCAAAGAGTGTGGAGCCAATAAACTGCCACAGACCACTTAACAAAAATCAAACAAAATATAGCATTAAACATTTCTAACCCATTCGTATTGAATTCTTGGTAATAATATGAATATACAGTAGCACTCTACAGTAAGGTTCTATACATTAACTTTAGCTAATGCTAACATAAACTAACAATGAACAATATATGTTACAGCATTCATTAATCTAGATTAAAGCTAATTTCTATATATTAAAATAATTTGTAGCATTTCATGTTATTAACATTAGTCGCATTCATTTTAAAATACAGTAAAAAGAGTAATATTATGAAATATTATTACAATTTAAATTAACCAACATAGCAAGTTTATTTATTTATTTTATTATTTTATTTTTCTTTACAGTTGCACTTTGCAATTGGTTTCAAATTAGAGTTTGAGCTGATTACTTGCTAGGACTACAGAAGCATGTGAAACGGTTTTAGGGAGGTATTCATAGTTAGTTGATGGTTTAGATTTAGCTGCAGTAATGCGGAACATATTGTTATTACGGTTGGTACCAATACCATTGTTGACACTTACAGTACCTGCTTGCTACTCTCTGCACTTCTGCTGTGATTTTGAGACATAAATAAAGTCATTATATTGTACTGTAAATAAGTCATTTGCCCCACATTTAAAAAATACTAATCATGAAACTTAAATTGAATTGGATTAATTAATTGAAAGATGTAGGCTGAAAACATTAAAACACTTAGAAAAAAGACCTCAGGAGTAACTCTCGATCTCTGATGTCATATTTCCTTGGCAACCGGGTCAAAACATGGATGACCTTTGTGACTTGGCTGTTTTAGAAAAGGCTTGACTACAAGTCAAAATGACACTTCTTGAACTCCTCCCTTCCTTTCTTGGAAATTTCAGAGCATCGTCTGCCAGGTCTTGTAGTATTGATGTGCAGCTAAAATCAGTTGAGCCACAGGTCAGTTATTGTTATTGACAGTATCTGACATACCATCACATCAGCTGTGACAATTTATCTGTTAGGGATGTGTGTATGTGTGTGTGTGTGTGTGTGTGTGTGTGTGTGTGTGTGTGTGTGTGTGTGTGTGTGTGTGTGTGTGTGTGTGTGTGTGTGTGTGTGTGTGTGTGTGTGTGTGTGTGTGTGTGTGTGTGTGTGTGTGTGTGTGTGTGGAGTGCACCTGACTTTTGCGGCCTCTGTTTCTTTGAAAGTTTTTTTTTTAAAGCAGAATTCTGACACTGACTAACAAATTTGTGACAGGTTGTAATAATAGAAGACTGACTTCAGCAAATGTGCTTTATATTAAACGAAACTGTCTTCGACTTGTTTTGACTGGCTTTAAACCCAACAAAATGCTGAAGATCAAGCTAGACATAAAAGATTTACAAGACAGCTGACAGCTCATATATGAAAGAAAGGTGTTGATCTCAGTGGAATCCTCTTTACCTGTGGACTATGATTTGAACTAATCTTCTATGCTGCTGTCATGTCATGTTATTTGTTGTGTTCTGGCTCAGTGTGAAAAGAATGTGTTTTCAGTATGCCATCAAACAATCATTATATCTGTCTCCTCTGGTTACTCATGATGCATAAAAAAATGAATAGTCTTCCAAAGGCATCTTCTGTACTTGTTTGTACACTGTTATGTTATGCATAGAAAGAAAGTAATATAACGTATTTTATAGCAGCTCATTTGCATTTAAAGAGGCATGCACGAAAACAGATTACAGATTTTTTCTTCTTTCTACTTCCACTGAAAATAGGCATTTTCAAAATTATATAATAAATGATCTGTGGGGTATTTTGAGCTGAAACTTTACAGACACGTTCTGGGGAAACCTGAGACTTATATTACTTTTAAAAAGGGACATAATAGGTGCACTTTAAAGATGAACTTTTCTTGGACTGATTAAACTTAAGGTTACTCATACATTTCATATTTGTTGATCATACATATGTTTATGCATGTTAAAATGATACATCAGGCTTTTGAGGAACTTTTATTTGTACATCTCTCAAACTTTATGTTTTGCATCCCACAATAGAATCTGGAGATTTAATCGTAAAACTAAGCATTTAAATAATGTTTAAATAGCATATAAATAATATATAAATCAACGACTGCATCAAATTTAATAAAGTTTTAATAAGTATGAGCTCTATATTTTCTTACATCAGGCTTTTATGGCTCAGAATGATATATCAAATATAATACTTAACAAAAAATGCATGACATTTTTATTTTATTTTATTTTATGTCTGAAGGTTCAATAAACTGTTCAATTTCAAAGATTTGGCATTTTTTCTGACTGTTGTTTTATATGTCAGGTAGAGTTAAAAGATGTTAAACTTTTAGAGACATGTTTCAAGGCTCTGCATTCTTTTCCGTTTTTCTTTGTCACAAGTTTTTAGTCACAGGAAGGCATTGTTTGTGACACAGCAGAATTGCTGTAAGTGTGAAAGCGACACATAAGTTTTCTGCTGCCAGCTTTGCTTACATACTCATTACATACTTAATGTTATCTTAAGATAACGAGAGAAACATAATGGACGTGCCTCTGTATTATCCGCATTCTTTCCTCTTGGACGCAGTATGCAGTTGTGATAAAAGTTACAGTGCTATTTCCCAAAACCCATTACAGCTGCGTGATGCCTTATGCTGTGCTGGACATTTATGCAGTTTATATGACTGTTTTATATCAAATTTACAAGGAAAGGTAAACAAACGCACACCAACAGTCAGGCTCATCTCAGTCCTTTCAATGAAGAGGAACGTCTGAATCCCTGTGAAGAGGAGCTCTTCTATTTCAGGTGTCATGTGTTGCTATAGCAACTTGAAACCTGGCAACACAAAATTGTTCTGCTCATAAAGTGCTTGACATTGAACAACAGATGACAAAATGTGCCTGAAATCACACTAAGGTAATATGTGCTTAATGTAAGCGGAAATAAACCTTGAAAAGAGATGATGAGAGTTTGAAATCATATTATCGCACATGCTGTGCTGAATAAAAGAGCGTCATTAGGATCGATCAACCAGGGGTGTTTATCAAAGACAAAATCTTAGCTATCCTATACAAATTAGTGAAAGTGTTTCAAAGGCCTGTTATCAAAGCAGGCACACATGATCTTTTAACCATTGCATCAGTAATTTGGGGAGGAAAGAATAAATGAAATCCTGTATATATATATATATATATATATATATATATATATATATATATATATATATATAAAACACCATGCACGTAGGGGTTCATTAATAATTCAGTTGGAGCCCATGTGCATGTAGTTCTTTGTGAAATAATACATCACACATTCTGCGTCTCGTTTCCCTGAGCTCAACTCCCACACATGCATCGTATTGTTCTAACTTTGTTTAAAACAGTGCATTTGTATGTGGGTGGTTTGATATAAGGCCTGTCTCATTTGAATATACAGCAGCGCCTGTGCTCATTGAGTGGGGACCTTTTGTCTCTTTAACATTCAGCAGCATGGGTATTAGAGACAAACAGTATAAACCAGAGACCGGAGATATGAAACCATGGCAACAGCAGCTGGATGCAATTTGACCCGTGTGTTTCACAGAACGCCATTAATGAAGTGATTCTACAAAATTCAGATGTACAAAAGTGATCAAATAATTGTGAGAAGACATACAAATAGTAACACTTTACAATAGCTGTTTACAGTTGGCTAATGCATTGGGTATCATGAACTTACAATGAACAATACTTTTACAGCATTTATTTATCATAGTTAACATTTCAACATCAATAACATAATGTAAATTACTGGTGAGTTTTAGAAAGTGGTTTAGACCACCAGTAATGAATTCCCGTAAAGGGATAGTTTAGAAAATTCTGTCATTAATTACTCGTGCTCATGTCATTTAGTGATGTTCAGGAGTCCCTTGTTTGTCCTGAACTGTTAAACTGCCTGCTGTCCTTCAGAAAAATCCTTCAGGTCCCACAGATTCTTTTTGTTTTCCAGCATTTTTGTGTTTTTTAACCCTTTCCAATAATGAGTGTATGATTTTGAGATCCATCTTTTCACACTGAGGACAACTGAGGGACTCATATGCAACTATTACAGAAGATTAAAACGCTCACTGATGCTCCAGAAGGAAAAATCATGCATTAAGCGCCGGGGGTGAAAAGTTTTGAACAGAATGAAGATGTGTACATTTTTCTTGTTTTGCCTAAATATCTTTTTTTTTTTTTCTTTTTTTTTTTTTTATTACTGCCCTTCAGAAGTTACAGAAGATACTTAAATGTTTCCCAGAAGACAAAATAAGTTAAATTTACCCTGATCTTCAAATTCAAAGAGTTTTCACCCCCAGACTCTTAATGCATCAAATATTAATTAATTAATTTATTTATTTATTTTCTGAGAATAGCACTATACTGACATTAATTGGTTTTCTTTGCTGTCACATCTTTCACTTGCATCATGGGAACAAGCAAGCATGTTGAAAGTTCCTCATTCTTGTTAATTGGGAAATAACCTTTCATTGATCTAAGTTCACTTTCAAGTCAGATTTGATAAAGAAATAAAAAAAAAAAAAAAAAGGAAGTAAATCTATTAACATTTTGGTAACACTTTACAATAAGGTTTAATTTGTTAATAAACATAACTTTGAGCATTATCATGAACCAACAATGAACACAATATATTTGCAGCATTTAAGTCAAAAGTTTACATACACCTTGCAGAATCTGCAAAATGTTAATTATTTTACCAAAATAAGATCGATCATTCAAAATGCATGTTATTGTTTATTGAGTACTGACCTGAATAAGATGTTTACATATAGTCCACAAGAGAAAAAATGAAGCAATGTTTCATTCAAGTGTGGTGATGTGTCTTCTTATCCTGTCAGTAAAGGATTGTTTAAATTATCATTATCAGAGCTGTCAAAACTAAAATAGTGCAAATAGCATCCTGCATAATGCTTAGCATTCTTTAAAGGCGGGTTTCCTTTTATCTAATACACTGTTAACAGCTTCATGGCGTGCATAGTTTTAATGTCACAAACAAGGATGGCTCTTGAATGATTTAGTTACAGCTTGCTAGTACATTCCGGTCCTGATAGCCCAAAGGGCACATACTTTATCTGTTAGCTAACTTTCAGCATACTAGCACCAGCAGGTAATACAATGAGGTGTGATGGGGACTGAACCTGAACCTTTGTGCTCTGTGCTTTGTGGTAGTGATTTTAATGTAAGACATAAGCCTACCCACAATTCCACAAAACCTCTGTATTGTCTCATTGCAATTTCTGGTAAGAGGTGAAAGAAAATAACAAAAGGCCAGGAGCTATGAAGTACCTATAGCAGACATTTTCAGCACCTCTGGCTTCTAAACTTCAGAGCTGGCCGGTAGATCTGTATAAAGCTCCTGATTCAGAGCAGGTCATTACGTTTAGGAAACTCTAGAATGTTTTTACTGCACCACAAGGGCACCATAGAAGGGTCCAAGACATTAAAGTTGTTGGGATTAGTGTATGTGCGAGTGTGTATGTGTCTGTGTTTTATGAGGCCATTTTGGATCTTATTAGAGCCTCGGTCTTGTGTTTCTTCCCATGAGAACAAGGTCTTTCCCTTAAACACTAATATGTTGCTGTGTAAACTGTGGCGTTGTCAGTATGGATGAATGCCGAGCATTGCCCTGAACTCTTTATTAAAACATACTAATGTCTTGAATTAGAACTAACTCACTGAAACATTTGTTAATAGTCTGGCTATCAACATGCACACACACTTTCTTTCTTGACATTTACTGCTAACTTGGCTTCTCACCTTTCCTTTTATTGACTAAAACCAGGCGTGCATATCAAAACTGAGTGAGTGTGTGTGTGTGTGTGTTGTTGAAAAGGGTGCAGATCAAGAGCAGATAGGATGTGTGTTTATTAGCCAGTGCGTGACCTTCAAACTCTTCTCGCTCCGTGTACCTGTTAATTAGGTTTTGAACAAGAAAACAGATTAAAACACACAACACACTAATGAGAAGACACACCTCCTGCCCCAGGAATGCAAGTGTGTGTGTGTGTGTGTGTGTGTGTAGCAGAGAGCTTAGATTGTTTTGGGATAAATCAAGAATTCATGTGCTGCTGATTTTAGATTTCCAAAACCTATGTATATCCAACTCTATTTTCTTTTATATCCAACTCTGCATATCCAACTGTATTTCTTTTTTTTTTCTTAAACATGCTCATCTTTACAAAAAAAAAAAAAAATTCATCCCTATTCTCTCATCCTTACAGTGTACACTTCCTCATGTTAAAAATCTAGCATGGTGAATGAGGCGAAAATATTCCAATTAATTAATTATTGAAATATTTTAGAATAAATTTAGTGATTAATAATTTAAAACATTATCTGATGCAAACAAGCGAAAGTGTTACAGAAAACACAAACATGTAAAAACATACTAATTTGTTGTTGTTCTGGTATCAGCACACATATATACAGAGGTGACTTGACATTTTAATTTGTGGCTATTACTCCTGTAATAATATCAGCAATGACAGATTTGTGTAAGGTAGTGTTGGGCCTGTCAGTCTTATTATTAATAATAGAAAATGTGCTGACAGGATGGTCTCTGCAGTAACCAGTGCGTTTGCAGGTGCTTTAATAAAGGCCAGGGCAGTGCTTGACCTCAAATAGTATTACATTTAGATCTTTAAGCAGATTTGAATCGTATAAAATAATCAACGTTTATTCATTTTTGTATCTGTGTGCACTAAACTCACAATGTAGTGTGAAGAGAGAAAAACTGTCATTGATTGTAGACATGATTTTTGTTTAGGCGTACATAAAGAAAGTTCAGTGTTGAGAGGGAGTAGTTGTTTGTTTTCTGAAATCATGAGGTTTCTTTATTTTTCTAGAAGGGGAAATAGGCTTTACTTATCAGATTTGTCCCTCCCTGATTTCATCAGAAGGTGTTTATTACAGGAAGAGTAATCTTTGCTTCCGTGTGATCTTTCACTGGAGTTCGTAAAGCACCGCAGAACTACCAGCTTAAAAATGAAGGACAGAGCAAAGCTGGAGCAAAGATACACACACACACACACACACACACACACACACACACACACACACACACACATATATATATATGATGACTGAAATCATATAAGCAGAGGTAAAGTGGTAATCCCTTTAACAGAATGGCAAGATCTTAAAATAGGACAAGAAAAAAAGCGGTGATAAGGTTCACACTAAGACACACATACATATGTAGCTGCTAAAAGTCAAGGTTGACTAAGGACAGAGAGACAGAAAGCTATCTGATTTTACGCTGATGTGTCTTGTCTTTTGATACGGTTCTTCTGAAATGTTTGTAAAGCCGAGCGAATGAGAGGTGCGATAAAGTGTAAATGAAAAGCAGAAACAGACCTGGCAAATAAAACAGATTTATCTTGAAATCAGAGGCTCATATGTCCCAGCTGACTCATCCTCTGAAAATGTCTCATATCACTCATGTCCCCCCACCCCACACACACACATACACACACATACAAAACACCCGTACACTCAAAAGAATACTAAATGCCCTCCAATGCTAACATGTAAACATGATTATATTCGGCAAAAAGGATAACTGAGTAAGTTCCATATACCTATATGTACGATGTAGACAACAGGACAGTGATATTTAGGTGTGAGATGAAGAGCACAATGTGATCTCGTAAAGAGTGAATTTATGATTTTATCTCTCAGACCAGACAGGGCTAAAGGGGTGAGCTTACAGCCTCTTGGTTAGATTGACTTGATATACGGTAGAGTCCAAAAGACTGGAAATCAGGGATTCAAAATCTAATTTAAAAAATAAATAAATAAAAAACGTCTAAAAATTACAAAAACAAAACAAACAAACAAAAAAAATGTCGATGTAAAATGAAGAAGAAAGATGTCATATTTAAAAAATAAACTTTTTCCTTTCAAACTGTTATATCTGTAATTTTATTTATAATAATAACTAAATCAGGAAATGCAAAATAGATCAAATCCAAATAGACAGGTCACAGTAAAGACATTTCTAATGTCTGACAAAAGATTTATATTTCAAATAAATGCTATTCAACAAAGACTTCTTTCAACAACATATCACAAACTTTTGAATCGTAGTTTGTGTATATATTTAATAATGTAAAGAGTAACCATTGCTGTTGTTAGACCTAATAATATTTATTATTACACATGCCTAAAGACACGCAGTTTAGTAGTAAAATGCATGCCACTTATAGATCAAAAACAAACAAATCTAATGTAAAAACTTACTGCTCATCTCATAAAACATTCAAATATCAAATTCAGTGTTAGAAACAGGAAGGCTCTTCATAATAATACCTTAATGAATGTTGATACATTATGAACAAGATTTGCTGGCCAATTGGTAAAAAACATAAAGACAGTCCCACTGTTTCTGTATTCTCCCCACATTTGACTGCAGGCGAAACTTCCATTGAGAATCATCAAACAAAAGCGCAAATATGCAGCTTTGTGTGATGCAGATGAGAATGCTGTTTGAAATAAGCTCAAACACAAAAGAGAAGGTAAGGAAACCTCGGAGGAAGAGGAAGAGAAAGAGACAACACCCTCCCTGACTAATGGAACAGTCACTGGAGCATGAAGGTAAAGGCAAAGCGCATTTTGTATAAGACTGATAGAATTATCCTGCCACAACAAAACACTATGTGAGAGTGAACTCATGAATTGGAGGTGGTCATGAAAATACACGACTGGCGGAGGAAACAGACAGATGTTAAAAATAAGAAAAGGTCAGGTTTTTCCCTCAGCGAGAACGAGACGGAAAGAATAAAAGTGGAGCGGAGACATCTCGTGTGGGTTTGCATGAACAGGTATTTCTGGTGAGATATAATGTAGCAGACGTCTTTTTCTTTGGCATGTGAAAGTGGTCAGGGTTTATGACTGCAAAAAAGAATATTTCTCCATCGATGGCCATCAAAAATTAGCTGTGTATTTTTTTGCAAGCAACATACGGTAGGCCTATATCATTCTACTTCAAAAACATGAAATATTTTTTATATCTTTCACATTTCACATCACAGTTTGTGAGTTGCTAGTGAAGGGTTTCAGAATATCATCTTAATCTGGAAATAAACACATTTTACAATTTCTGATGTAAAATGAAAAAGAAATATTGGAAACACTTTAGTTTAGGAAGGTACCACACAGATTACTAGCATGTTGGCCGTTTATTAGCACTTATAAAGCACATATTAATGGCTTATTATGCATGATCATATTTTAGATCCCTTAATCCTACCCCATACCCATAGATTTTTGAACCTCGCTGTATACATTTTTAATTATAATTGATCTTTTGAAAGAAAGAAATACGTTTATTCCCCAAGAACACATTAGATTGATTAAAAGTGGCAATGTCTAATGTTACAAAAGATTTCTTGTCTATATGACTGTTCTTGTGTTGCCATCATGCATTGTCAGGATGTCATTTCTAGGTAGCTTCAGAAAGATTAGTCAAGTCTTTTACAGCACATGTTCAAAAGTCAAGCAAAGATGAATCCTGAATCTTGTATTTCTAGAAGCGTCTGAGCCAGCATGACACTTTTTATGAACCTTTTTGAGCTATAAAAATTTCAACCCACTGAAATTGAAAACTTGATTTTAATTGCTGCCTTAAATTTTCAAGTAAAACCGAAGTTACATCCTGCAGTGAAAGTTCATTGCAGTTTTACGACCACTTTGAATTTAATTACTGATTAATAAAATCAAGCTGAAAGTGAAAAACTCCTGACAAGTTAAATAGCCTCAGACCAGAGCTAAAAGTCATTATTTATTTAATTTTACATTAATTTTACAAGAGGAGTAAAATAAAATGATTATAATGTATGTGTGTGTGTGTGTGTGTGTGTGTGTGTGTGTGTGTGTGTGTGTGTGTGTGTGTGTGTGTGTGTGTGTGTGTGTGTGTGTGTGTGTGTGTGTGTGTGTGTGTGTGTGTGTGTGTGTGTGTGTGTGTATATGTTTATGTATATGTATATATATATATATATATATATATATATATATATATATATATATATATATATATATATATATATAACAGTTCAGTTCAGCTCTTTCTTGCCCTTAAATTTTGGAAAGATTTCGACAAGTGTGTTTACATGTGTGTTTATCATATAATTACCTTCACCCCACAAAACCATCAGTAGCTCCATGCAAAAATGTTTCATAACTGCATGAATTGTCAGCACTAATGTAGTGTGATGCTATCGGCTGATATCAGCTGTTGTTCTCGCTGTTGAAATAAGCCACAGCATGGAGAGCTGCCAAACACACAAGGCAAATATTGCGTTCTAATCTCAGGTGTACTTTACCGTTGTAATCGACACACACCATGCATTACCAGTCACAGCAAGTGTGTCCACCTAAATCCAACCTTCAGAGTCCTCGCTTTGTGCTGGGACTCATAATTGTCCCCATCCCGTTTGTGTGTGTACGTGTGTGTGTGATTGACAGTCCTCTGACTAAACGGCCCTGTGCCACCCTGTGCTCCCCGCAGGCTGCGATTCGCTCATTAAGCGCGTGTGTGTGACAGGCTGGCGGTGATCTACTGCTCTGGGCTGCCTGGCCCATGGCGCCTGGAGATTTATAGAGTCATAAAAGGACCCTCCGCTCCCCCCGCTACCTGAGGAGAGAAATGGAGGAGACAGAGAGAGAAATGAGGGATGTCAATGACAAGAAGTTCTAGAAAGGAAGTTAGGGAAACCTTAAAAAGGAACAAGTCAGTGCTCAAATTTATAGTTTATTTTCAAGTGCATATGACACATCAAGCTGACAGAGTACTGAACTCAAAACGCCCTCAGAAAACAACACACGAGTGCTCCTTCATTAGTGCTGTTGTGTGAGAGTGTGTGCAGTGGTGGAGGTGACCGTCAGACTGCCACGGGCCCCTCTAATTGCACAGGACACTTTCTCCTTCTCTTGTCTTTTCTTCATGAAAGCAAAGGTCCAAATAGACAGGTGTGATGCTGCATGCCGTGATTGATGGACAAAGGAACATCGTTATAGCAAGAGAGGAGGAGAGGTGATCAGACACGCAAACGCATGCATGCTCTTTTCACCCATGAGCCATAATGATGAAACAAATGAAGTACAACAGACAGAGAGTAGTCATTTTCTACACTGGCTTTTGGCTGTCACCACTTAGTCAAATTGTTTGCATGTTCACTTGCCCATGGAATTACACCATTGATGGTTGTCCGGTCACTCAAGTAATAATTCATAACAATCCTGTTTTAGAGCAGTCACGTTACATGACTTCGATTTGGCGATAAAAGGTTTTTCAAAAATTAGTGAAGCAGTTTTGTTAAATGTATTTATTCCGAAAATGAACAATGAAGGATTATGGCAAACTGTTTTCTATATTTTTTGGAGCTGATATCCTTGTGAGCAGCTCTCTGATACATTTATATTTATGCATTTAGCAGATGCTTTCATCCAAAGTGAATTACAGAAGAGGAACAGAGCGATTCATCAAAGAGCCAACGATATTTGTAAAACATAATGCCATGTTTAATAGTCTACTAGATTTGGAAGCAAGCAACAGAAGAGGAGATATGCAGAAAGGAGAATAAGTGCATTGGTTTAAAGGTTTGAGGTGGTTAAAGGTGCAGTAGGAGATCTCGGAAAATGCTAACTTTAGCCTGATAGCACTGAAAGCAAACGTCCCACCCTCCCTGCAATCACTGTCCAAAGCCACGCCCCCTGAACGCACATACGCTCAAACAGCAGCCAGAGACAACATTAATTTACTACAATAGGCTACATCAACGGTTTCCAACTACAGTCCTCGCACCCTCCCCGCTCTGCACATTGTATATCTTATCATGTCCATCAGTTGTTCTGTTTGACCGTAAGTCATAAGTGCCCTGCGAAGGAAGTAGGGAGCAATGAACACTGTGTAGGGAGCATGTAAATCGGAACACAGTTCATGGACGGAGCTCTCTTCTAACGAGCTGGTCATCTGAACCGAGTGTGTTAACTAAGCGAGACATACAAAATATGCAGAGCAGGCGACGCAAGGACTGGAATTGGGAACCGCTGGGCTACATCATGTGTTATTCACCGGTGAGAAAACTTTACAGCACAGTAAGTAAAAGTACTACAATACCAGGAAGGAAGATCGGGTTGTTGATGTTTGCCTGCCATTCTGGCTCTGTCTGTCTGATGACATATCCTGTCTGCGCGAACAGGGTGCGCAGAGGTATGCAAATACATATGTTGACAGGCAGGTAGGAAAGACAATTAAAACGCTCAGACCGAGTGTTTTAATTGGACAAACATTTCTTGGTCCTACACCTTCCACAGAAAATATAAATACAGATAAATACATTTAGACCACTTAACTTAATGATTGCTATCAGGATGTGAAAAGACTTTCAACCAGAATAACAAAAAATGTTTCTGAAGACAATCACCTATGGCACCTTTAAGTATTTACGGAAGAGGTTTTTCTTCAGCTGCCTTTTGAAAGATGTTCAGGTGGAGTTGGCAGCTCATTCCACCAGAGAAGAACAGAGAGGGTAAAGGTTTTGCAGAGTTAGAGAGTGAGAGATAGAGTTTTGCCTCGTTGTGAAGGAACAACAACGCGTCATTTATTTCATGGCTTGAGCTGGTGGGATGGATTGTAAACTTCTAGGAGTGAATTGGGGTAGGGAGGCGCTTCTTCAGTAGCAGTCCTGAAACCAGCATCAAAACCTCAAATTTGATTCTGGCCACAACTGGGAGCCAGAGTAGTGAGATCAGAAGGGGTGTGACATAGGTTCTCTTTGGTTGATTGAAGAGCAGACGTGCTGCCGCGTTCTGGATCATCTGCAAAGGCTTAGTCGAGCTGGTTCAAAGGCCTACCAGTAGAGCGTTGCAATAGTCCAATCTTTAAATTACACATTGCATGGCTGCGGTTCAGCCGACCTGAGTTGGAGTCCTGATTTGTTGTCCTTTCCAATTCTGTCCATCTCTCCTTCCACTTCATTTCCTGTCAAGGACAGATGCATCATCCCTTTTATTTTTTATTGTATGCACCCATCAAGTCCTTCAAATACTAATACGCATCAGAAAATCCAACATGTTAGTGACCAACAAGCCAAAAACACAATCAAAGCAGCATTTCTCATTAGCATTTGATTTGAATCACAAACAGATTCTGAATAACCACACCAATTGAAACCCCTGAGCTAAATGCTACACATGGCTTGTCATGATGTAAAATCAACAGCATTCATTGTCAGCATTTCCTACTAGAATTTTAATGATCAGTAACACCAGACGTATTGCCAAATGATTCGGCACCACGCTGGTGGAAAACTCCCTAGTAGCCAAGTGTGTGCAGAAAACCCTCAAGAACAAAGATAAAAGTCAGTATAGCAGATAAAAGTGTGTCGAGTGAGTGTTTTCCAAAGTTTCCCTCTTAAAGTGTTTTTGTTTCACAAGCAATGACTCATGCAATAAAATAATGTTATTGAGCCTCCAACACCTCTGAGCTCTTTCCACAATAAAACACACACACACATACATGACAGATGGCAGGCACTTGACAAAGACTTCTGTTTTGTAGCCACTTGCTTTAATTAATACTTGCACTAGACTGAGCGTTGGCATTAGGGTTCAGAATTTGACGAGTGTTAACAAAGTGTCTTGTTATCATGTTGACATTTCACATTTTTCCTTTTCTTTGTTCTCTGAAGGAGGCTGTTAATATCCTCTCCTTTTCTAAAGATGAAAAACGTTAAATTTATTTTTTTAGTCCTCCCTCATTTTGTTCCTTAAACCGCTGATATTTCCATATTAAAAATGGCCCTCAGCATTCTTAATTCAGCCTTGCTCAAGGGTCTCACCACAGTCGTGGTATTGAGGGTGGAGAGAGCGCTGGTTATTCACTCCCCCCACCTACAATCCCTGCTGGACCTGAGACTCGAACCTGCAACCTCTGTGTAACAAGTCCGACTCCCTATCTGACTAGATGAGTTTGTTTCTTCATTGGAACAGAACTAAATTTAGCATTAAATAATTTGCTCCTATAGTACTATTCCGTTAATAACGAGTGCTGTGATGCTTATTATGTAACTTCAAACTTTCAGGTCTTTGTTTGTTTAAAGTTTACAACACTAACATTAACCAGATGCTGTATTTGGATCACTGTGACTGAGTTTTCTGATTTTCTAATGCTTTTACATGAATGCATGAAGGTAGTTGCAAGAGTTGTGATGTTTATGTAACTTTAAATTAAACACACTTTAAGCAGGGTGACATTAAAGTATGATATTTATACATTCAAGCACAGGCTTTCATTTATTTAAAGCTTACACTACTAACATTGACCAGATGCTGTATTTGGATCACTGTGTTTATTTTCAGTTGATGCTGCACCAGTTCCGTCTATCATTCCTCCAGCGTTGTACATTCTGGCTGTTTGTGATCACTCTGTGTTACTCCTCAGGGATGTATTAGAAGTAACTCACTTATCTCAGCAGTTTACCCAAATGTACAACTTCAGAATGCTAGCGGGGAAGCCCGAGGCTACATTTCTTAGAACTTTCTTTCTCTGTATTGCATTATATGTATATGTATGTACGTATGTATGTACGTGTATGTGTATGTGTATATATATATATATATATATATATATGTGTGTGTGTGTGTGTGTGTGCGCATGTATGTATGTATGTACTGTGCCCTGAACTATTTTTTTTAGCACACCAGGGCAACTAGGGGCATGAAATTGTCCAGCCATGACTTCCTGTTCCCACAAAGGTCAAATACCATTAATAATCCAACACAATGAGAAAAACCAAAGAATATATTTCTGGATGTGCAGCAAAAGATAATTGAGCTTCATAAATTAGTGAAGTGGCTTTAAGAAAAGAGCTAGAGCAGTGAAATTTCCCATTTCCACCATCAGGGCAATAATTAAGAATTTCCAATCAACATAAAATGTTATGAATCTGCCTGGAAGAGGATGTGTGTCTATATTGTCCTAATGCACGGTGAGAAGGAGAGTGTGAGTGGCTAAAGACTCTTCAAGGACCACAGCTTGAGAATTGCAGAAAATAGTTGAGTCTCAGGGTCAGAAAACCTGGTGGAATGACCTCCCGATCTCAATTCGAGCCATTTTGAAAAATCATCTAAAGACACATCTTTTTCACCAGCACCTGACCAACTAATACTAACACCTACCTATTCTATCTATTTAAAAAAAAAAAAAACTACGTGTACTATGCTGGCCTAACTGAGACTTGTCATGACACTTGTATACTGCTGCACTCTCGATGGTCTGATTGCTTCTATTGTTCTCCTTTGCACGTCGCTTTGGATAAAAGCGTCTGCTAAATGATTAAATGTAAATGTAAATGTAAATGTAAAACCTTAAAAAAAAAAAATCATCAAACAGCACATACATCACCACATGTTGTTCGGGAGGGTTTCAAGAAAAAATCTCCTAGCTCATCCAAAAACAAATTCCAGCATATTCAGTTATCAGACACGACTGGAACTTCAAATGGGACTGGCTTCTATGGTCAGATGAAACTAGAGAATGAGCTTTTTAGTAGCAAACATTCAAGATTGGGGGAAAGAAAGTACCCTATGTGTACAATGAAATATACTGCTGTATTTTTTATGTTGTGGGCCTATATTTCTGCTGGAGGTCCTTGGGCCTGTTTCAGTAAGGAGGTCCAACCAACTCTGAGTTTAAACTTGAACTCTGAGATGGGAAACTCTTGAGTTTTCAGTTACAGAACAGCTGAACTGAGTTAGTTCAATCAACTCTAAGTAGGTTGACTAAGTGCGTGCACCACGACTATGAAAAGTCAAGATCAGCGGAGCTCTGAAATTACGATTCACCATCGCAACAGCTCCCGCCAAAAAGACATCTGCACGCATACTACCATCAATGCGTAAATTTAATTCTTAACAACTGTCAATAACTTAATAACTGTTATAATATCAGAAGTGAAAACTGTAAATTATTGAACTAATATTCATTTTAATGGTATCCCATGGCCAAAAAAAGAAAAAAGCCAGAAAAAAAAACAAGAAACAAGAACGTGGCAGCAGCTAAAAAATGAAGTATAAAAACACAATTCAATCAAGGTAAATCTTTAAGCATGAAAGGTTCATGGGTGTGGGCTAAATGACTTTACAAACATTTGACATTAAATATTATCCAGTGTCTATTTCAATGCGCTGCAGCTTTTTCCACATAGTCTAAAACACTCTTTTCACATAAACTAATTAAATATTCTCTAATCCAACCAGTTACATTTCTTAATTAGAGTAATGTAATTAACTACTGACTGGTACTCAGTAGACAGCAAGAAGGCAGAGGCTCCCAAAATGGGAGAAGAACCTGCACCAGCACCACTGACAGATGAAGAGGAGATGGTCAAGTATTGGAAGAATTTTAAAATCCAAAAGGAAAAATAATAACTGTTGCTTTTGTATTTGTAGGGAATAAAGTTGACCAAATAAATTGTGAATAATTTGTGTTTTTTTTACCAGCTGTGGTGGTGGTTATGGCATATATCTCGTACTACCCTTGCATCTGGCATCCTTCCATTCCATGCAGTAGGCTAATCTGATTCATTTTCAGAAGGTGCGATGATGGGAATATGTGTGTCATCAATGCATCCAACCACACTGGAAATCCTGAAGGAAATTCTAATTATTGGGTTACTTTCAGAGGTTGCAGCAAGATGTTATCAAATGAACGTCATTTATCAGATTAGCCTCATTTAAACCAATTTTTACACCACTGATTTACGGTCCTGTGAAACTCCTCCTTGACGGATTTGTGCTCAGGAAAAAAAAAATCTCAGAATGAGTGGGAGAGGGATGCACACTTTCCTTAAAATCTGCATACAGAGGACTTATAATGTGCTCTGCATCTCCGATGTTTTAAAGTGCATTGTTCTTATTTTGAAAATTATCTGCCAATAGGGTATTTTAGATATTTGTACTTGAAATAAGACAAAAATACTCAGTAAGTAAAGCAATTTTGCAGCGTGAATGAATGAATAAGGTATTTAAACTTCACTAACACTATAAAAAGGGGGAGGAGACCGAAAGAAACTCCGGGTTTACCGAAGAAAACCTGCTCCTGACCAGGTTAGGTTCACAGAGTAATTTACCATGGTAAGCGATTCTGAGTATAAGTTACCTCTCTTTCAGAAACGGGCTTGACTTACCCTGCTTTCTCGGGTTTAACAAACCTCCCATTTTGAAATGGAAAACCCAGAGTTTCCCTAATTTCAGGGTTAACATACTCTTTTCACTTAACCTCTTTTCTGAAACGGGCCCCTGGAAATCTTGTTTAGATGCATGGCATCATGGATTCTATCAAATACCAACAGATAAAAAATCAGTAAGTGACTGACTCTGTTAGAAATCTTATAATGGGCCATGACTGGATCTTCCAACCGTACAATAATCCAAACACAAACCTCAAAAACAACACAAAAATGGGTCACTGAGCATAAAACCAAGCTTCTGCTGGCCATTCCAGTCCTCTGACCTGAACCCTACAGAACACGAGTGGGGTGAACTGAAGAGAAGAAGTACTAACATGGAGCTGTGAATCTGAAGGATCTGGAGAGATTCTGTATGAAGAAAATGGTCTCTAATCTCTTATCAGGTGTTCTCCAACCTCTTCAGGCATTATAGGAGAAAACTCAGAGCTGTTACCCTGGGAAAAGGACGTTGCAATAATTGGGTGCCAATAATTGTGGCCAACATGAACTAGAGAAAGCATTTATTTCACAATGAGATTTCCCCCCACTTTCAATTGTTTTACTTCAATGATAGGTTGGAATTTTGTGAATTTTTTGAATGAAAGATAAAAAGGATAAACAATGCAGATTTATTTTCACAGCCACCTTTGCTCATATTTACCAAGGGTGCCAATATTAGTGGAGGGCACTGTATATAGATAGTGATGTTGCCAGTTATGAACAAAGAGGGTGGTATATGGGTTCAACTTCTGTTTGAGTTATGATGTAGAATTACTGCATTCTCCTTCTGCAAATGAAGATAAATCCATTGCAGTTTGAACTATGTTACTGGGCCTTGGGTTGTTGTAAAGAAATCAATGAAATTACTATTCTGCATCTCTTGCTTGCACTCTCCTCGCCTACTTATGTGTGTGGGAGAAAAAGACAGACTTCAGTAGATATTGCTGAACTCGCTACTGCATTGGCAAAACAAATGTACCATCTTTTGCCATGCCAATAATTCATGCTGAACGTGAAAATAAGAGAAAGAAAAATGGATGTATTATAACATATTGATTTGCGTAGCTGATTAATGGTACCTCATGGGTTGTTCATTAGTCAAGGCTAGATGGGAATTAATGTGAATTATGTTACATGCCCGTCATGCATTTATTTGATATTAATCTATTAGCTTTAGAATACAGATGATGCAATACAAACTGTTTGTGAGTGCATATGTGTGCTCTTTTGTCATTTTAAAATTTAAATTTATGTTAAGACTGTTACCACTTGCAAATACATTCAGGTAGACATTTCAGCATGCAAATCGTTTTGTATGCATGTAATCTTAGGTCACAGTGCTTGTGTATGTGTTCAGTGTCTTACAAGCAGACTTAATTTACCACTTTCCATTAAGAAGCCTCCAGACCTGCTGTGCTCAGCATGATCTTGAAACAAGCCTGGCCTGCATATCTGATCATGTTGAGTTAGTTATCTAAAGTACTCCAAACCACCTTATAGTCTATACCAGCCTTGACCAACAGTGGGCTTGAATTTAGAGCACTGGAATAGTGTTTGAGCTGGCATGTGAAAGACCAGAACTTGTCCAATTTAAACAGATTCTGTTACGCCCTCATAACCGCCAAAGGAGGAACAAAGGGTCTGTATTTGTTTTTTGCACATATTCTGCAGTGAAGGCCTATTCACAAAATGTTTGGCACAAAAACATGCATATGATTTAAAAAGTGAAAAAAGGCATCTCTGAAGTCTCCCTCTGAAAAGATTTGCCTTTTTGTTTTCATTTTACTAATGCCAATTGAGAGAAAAAAAAAAAGTTTTCAGAGTATACAAAATGTTTATGCGCCAAAATGATGCACCAACACACCTACAATATATACTTTGCATATCAAAACACATTTAAGTGAACACACATCTAAAACACATATACAGTAAGTGAACATGTAAGCTCTATCACAAAATTGTTCTGAAAATCAGATGATATTTAGACCAACAGCATCATTGCGATGTTCATTGATTGTTGCATAAAAAGCAAAAGTTACTTTTTTTTTTGCATTGATTGTTGCATAAAAAGCAAAAGTTCAATACACAAGACTCTTTGCATACAATAGATTTGTGAGTTACTTTAAAACTATTGCTTTAACTATTTTCATTGGTGGAGCAAAACAAAGTAAAAGCAGAATCAAATGTCTCCAAGCAACACACAGTAGGGATGAATAAATCAGTATTTTTGACCAAACCAGTTGACTGAATGATTTACAGTAATGACTCGCTCACTGACAGCCACTTGTTTTGTTCCTGAATAAATCAGTTGTTTGAATGAATCATTTGAGTGAATGATTTAATACCTCACTCATAAAGAGAGTTGTACTTATTTCACTCCTGAATGAATCAATGTCTTAGAATAAATCGTTTGAATGAATGATTTAATGACTCACTTATAAAGACTGTCACTTGTCGCCACCTACTGGCGTAATAATGTAACCTACAGAAAGAGTCACTGAAAGATCCCCACCAATAATGCACAGCCATCTTTAACAAACACAGACAAGTAGAACTATTTAAATAGAGGAAAGTCTGAGTCCTGTGTGTACTGTAAGCACTCATTGTAACAGCGTTTAGCCAATCAGATTGGAGGTTCAGAATTGTTGTATAAAATATAATTATATTAAATGTAATTGTAAGATGAATCTCTTTTAATGATTTAATCAGCAAGTATCAGTATGTAAAATGTATATAAAATTTAAAATGTCACTGTCAGCAGCAATTACCATGTCATCATTATGCATTCTCATCATCCAGAGAATTTATTAACAGCCAGCTGCAGTTCCTGGATTACACACGGCTGTGATGTGGCATGTGGGTTAGCTGGGGAGCTGTTATGTTTTATTACAGCTGCAATCTTTGTGGATCGCTGAGTTCATGAGAGATATTAAGCATTTGCTTGGAGGTCACACACAGCGGGGTGTTAACGACTGATACTTAGTTTAAAAGCTGCTAGTCCTTCTGATTCCTGACAATAATGACAGATTGTGTGTATCCACAAAGTCACTTTCTAAAGTGATGAGTTGGTTTAGCTAAATTATATATAACCGCATACTCTGCACTGTTTTGGCCCTTTCTTTGGTTGGTAGTAGTTGTTGTTTTTAATTCTTGATGCACATAGCAATAGTTTTTCTACACAATAAGACGTCTGTGTGTGCTTTTTGTTCATGTTATGCAGCTGTGGTCATCCTCTGATGAGTTATGAGGAGCTAATGGTTCAAGAATCAAAACAAGACACTTTTATGCAACAGAAATATTAATTAAGTGTCCACTACTGTATGTTAACGCTTAATGATTTTTGGGGGGATATTTTTGCTCTTTAGTTGCACACACATACAGTTACACATTCGTTACATATGCTCACAATCTAATCCAATCATAATGCAATAAATAAAATTACCATTATACATATGTGACCCTGGACCACAAAACCAGTCATAAGTAGTACATATTTGTAGCAATAGCCAACAATACATTACATTGTATGGATCAAAATTAGCGATTTTTCTTTTATACTAAAAATCATTAGGATATTAAGTAAAGATCATGTTCCATGAAGATATTTTGTACATTTCCAAACCTCTGACCAGCTCCAAAAATAGAAAGGCAAGATTAGAGTTTGCAAAAAAAAAGCACAAAGGTGAGCCAGAAGAGTTTTGGAACTGTGTTTGTGGACCGATGAGACAAAAATGAACCTTTATCGAAGTGATGGGAAAGCAAAAATGTGGAGAGAAAAAAAGGGAACTGCAATGATCCCAAGCATGGTGGAGGTGGTGTCATGGCATGGGCATGCGTGGCTGTCTCTGGAACAGGCCCTCTCAACTTTACTGATGACTTAATGTATGATGACAGTAGCAGAATGAATTTAGAAGAGTACAAAACCATCTTGCCAACCAATATTCAAGAAAATGCCACCAGATTCATTGGGAAGTGCTTCATATTGCATCAGGACAATGACCCAAAACACCCTGCCAGTTCAGTCAAGGAGTTTATAAGGGCAAAGAAATGGAAAGTCTTAGATTGCCCAAGTCAATCTCCAGATTTAAATCTGTTTGAACATGAATTTCACCAGCTGAAGAGGAGAGTAAAGGCAGAAACTCCCCAAAACAAGCAACAATTGGAATTGGCTGCATTAAAGGCTGGGAAAAGTATTTCAAAGGATGAGACCAAGAGTCTGGTGATGTCTATGGGTTACAGACTCACTGCTGTGATTGTGCGCAAGGGATCTGCAACTAAATAACAGCTTTTAATCTTTTATATCTGCCTTATGTTCAACTGTCCCAATACTTATGCTCACATCAATGAGTGGGATGAACTCTAAAAGTGCTGCTCTTTTTGTTTGGTAAAACATGTATGTTTTGAAACGGCTAATAATAAAACATTCTGTAGTTTTGTCTCATATCTTTTCATCATATTTGCAAATGTCTTGACTCCAGAGGCAACAGAACAATTTTGTCTTCACTGTTCCAATACTTTTGGAGGGCACTGTATATCAAAACATAATTTTTGATTAGTAATATGCATTGCTAAGAACTTCATTTGCAATATTCTCAATATTTTGATTTTTTTTTTTGCACCCTCAGATTCCAGATTTTCAAATAGTTGCATCTCAGCCAAACATTGGCCTATCCTAACAAACCACACATAAATGGAAAGCTTTATTTATCCTTTATTTATGTATAAATCTCAGTTTCAAAAAATTGACCCTTATGACTGATTTTGTGGTCCACGGTCATATAGTGTAATATTTACCTATAGTGTCCTAGTGCAAGTTTTTTTACTAGGGGAAAATGAAAATAAAGCATACACCATTCATAATTTTTGAAAAAGTCTCTTATGCTCTCCAAGGCTGCAGTGATTTAATCAAAAATACATGAATGGTAGTATATATTTGTGAAGATGAAAACTAAATCTTGTTGGATGTTTACAGGGTATTCCTACTCTAATGGAGTTTGTTTGTCTGCAGTTGTAGTACACTCCAAAAAGCATGCTAGATAGATTCAGGCATACTTGGGATTATAAAAAGTTTCATTGTTTTTTTGTTTTTTTTCAGAAAAGTCTCTGGCTGAGCCAAAAGAAGACTAGTGCATACACTGCAGAGCGAGGACACGGTGGTAAAGTATGAAATGTGGCATCATTACTACTTTGGATGTATGGGGATATCTTTATGAGGACACAGGGCCGAGAGGGGCGCTGGTCCTAATGAAGACAGATGGAGGTGTGTACTTTCTAATAAGCTGGGATGGGTTCTGATGACAGGCCAATAAGGACAGCTATTAGATGCTGCCCTTGTGACTGTCTGAATAAAATAAGAACCTTTCATTATAAGACAAAGCACAAGCCACATGCACATTCTTACGAGACACTCTTTCACAATAGGCGTGATATAGGATGGGTGTCAACACGCAGAGACACACAGAGGGGTAATTTCAGGGAACAAAGCCGCCTCCAGAAGCTCACCGCTGAGAGAGCAGGTGGGTCGACTGGGATGGTAATAACTGTAGTCAGCTGAACTGCAGAATGAACCTTCATTTTCTATCACGCAGACTTCATAATACTGCCCTGCTGCTTCATGCACACACATACACACACAGAGACATTATTAAAACATCCTTTCAACAAGGCTCTCTCTAACACACACACATAAACACATTTACCCCTGACACAGCCTGACTTTGTGAAGGACCCACCACCCACACAGACACATTCTCAACTCCACACTTTACTGAGGTCACACTGCTCCTGTAGATTAACACACACATGCAACTCATACAGAGCCAATAATACTCCTCTGTGCTTTTATCTCCCTTGGGAACAGCTGAGTCTGGCTGTACTGAGCCATTGAAAAAGCGTCATTAGTAACACACAAAGTGACGACAGGTGTGCGTGTGTTTGTTATTGTCCACAGTGGTGACATGTTGAAAGGTTGAATATGTGTGTGTGCATTCACCCACACAAGCCACAAAGGCCAACCGATATCAATTACAGACACTGTGTGTGGAGCAGGTCTTGTCTATCTATCTATCTATCTATCTGTCTGTCTATCTATTTTTAACTATGGGCATTGTGGTGTGGTGGAAATGACAAAGCCATATTTATTTAGAATTTTGCCAAAATCATTTTTCACACTAAATATGAAAATGGTTATGTATATTTTATTCGTTGTTTAGATTATCAAATTTTAAATGTAAAAATGTATATTATTGACAGATTTCCACATTGTAAGATTGAACAGTTTTAATGTGACCGTTATATAACGAACAGTTCTGTTAGTACAGTATATTGTTCAAAAGTGTGAGATCAGAAGAAATTAATAATTTTATTGAGCAAATATGCATTAAATTGTTCAAAATTGACAGTAAAGGCATATATAATGTTACAAAGGATTTTTTTGTTTGTTTAAAATGAATATTAAAACAAAAACAATATTAAGCAATTTTAGCATCGATAATAAAAAAAAGTTTCTTGAGCACCAAATTAGAATATTAGAATGATTTCTGAAGGATCATGTGACACTGAAAACTAGAGTAATGCTGAAAATTCATCCAAATATATACCCAATATATCCAAATGTTTATTTTAAATCATAATATTTCACACTATTACTGTTTTTCTGTATTTTTTGATCAAAAAGACTTTTTTTTTCTTCCAAAAAACATTTAAAAAGTCTACTAACCCCAAACTTTTGAACTGTAGTGTATCTTTCCATCCATCTCATACACACTGGCACACTGTAAACCCTTCCTACTACTGAGTCAAATAAACCCTCCTCACCTAGATTATGTTTTTAAATTACATTTATTGTTTCTGTACCTGTTTTCCATTTGTGCGGTAAATGTTCTGTTGATCTATTAAAGCAACATCCTGGGAGAATCCCTTTGTTAAGCTGGCAGAGAAAGACTGTAATTCAGAGACACTTCAAAGTGCTGCACACACCCTGCAACACTAAAGACTCATTTAAAAGTTCTTATCTGACAGGTACACAGCCCCATTTCTCTCTTTCTTTCTCTCCCTCTAATCTCTTTCTGACATTCCCTGGTATTTCTTTGACTGACATCCCCTCAAAACGATATTAATACACGGAATGTTTTTGAAGAAAAGTACATGCACTTCAGTTTGTGTGTGTGTGTATTTGTGCTGACAGCTCTAGAATAGAGGCTTCTCTTTGACTAAAGGCTGTGTGTATTTGTGGACCGTCACTGTTACGGTTTTGACGGATACAGGCCTTTAGATTGATACAGTGAATAAGTGTCTTGTTGACTCAGAGGCTTTAGGGATTGGAGGATTTAACGCGAGTGACACTCTTTTGAGATATCTACTTCAGCGTGCCGTACTTCAGATGAAGATCTGCGTTTGTGCATAAGTGCTCCGCTGACCCATGGTAAAACTCACTCCCTAAGCACCTTTCACAGCGTCACTGTATTAGCCTACTGTACAAAACACCATTCACACGCCACTACAAAGACATAATGGCGGGTTTTGACACCAGAAGCAGAATTACCGAGACTTTTCATGGTTCACATGGGACAAAAGACTTAGAATGTTGCTCTATCAGCCACTCGCAGACTAACATAACTGGCCTTCAGTCAAACCTGAATCCTCCAATTACCAGAGCTCATGAGGCGATAACATATGTGCTTGTGTATATGTATATGTGTGTGTGTGTGTGTGTGTGTGTGTGTGTGTGTGTGTGTGTGTGTGTGTGTGTGTGTGTGTGTGTGTGTGTGTGTGTGTGTGTGTGTGTGTGTGTGTGTGTGTGTGTGTGTGTGTGTGTGTGTGTGTGTGTGTGTGTGTGTGTGTGTGTGTGTGTGTGTGTGTGTGTTCATAAGGGCTTAAAGAAGGACAAATTGGGAAGTTCTTGTCTTATTCTGTCAGGTGATGAAAGACAGCATTGGTGCTCCCTGAGGAAGAGGGAATGGAGAAACGGAGGGATTAGTAAGAAATGAAAGAGTGCGAGAGCACTAAACACTTGATTGTGCATGATGGCTGCGGGCCTCTGCTCGGCATCAAAGCTCAGTAATGTGCCTATGTAATTACTGTGTGTTTAGTAAACAGGGATGCAGCTTTCCTTTGTAGCTGAAGGGAGCGGTGTGTGCCGATGTGTCTTAGTGTGTGATTCACTGTTGCCCATGCAGGTTACCAGAAGTTACATGACAAAAAAAAAAAAAAAAAAAAATGTATACATATCCATTTCTCCAACCCTTTCTGAACCCACCACAAAGATTTGATGAGAAAACACACTAGAAAAGGACACCCACAAAGAATAAATCTTTTTTTTTTTCTTTTCTCAATTGAGCAATATTACACAAGCAATATTTTTTGATTATCTATCTGTGTACCGGTATTCACAGCCGTATTGGTATTACTGTTGTATAAAAGCAATATCACACCTGCAATCGTGATGGCTGCACAATTGCAAGTGTGATATTGCTTTTATACAATAACTCGTTTGTATTGAGCAACTTACATTATTTTAGACACATTAATGTTGCCAGATAGTCAGGTAAGTCATGCTTTCAAGCCAGAAACAAACCAAAAAAACTAATTATATTTTGAACAATAAACCCAAATAACTACATCTGAATATTCAGTTCTGTCACTTATTTATACATGGTCACAGCTAAAAATATTTTTCTACATAAAGCAAACCATGAAAGTTGAGTTTTTACTTTACGTAATTTGCTAATAAATTGCTTCCCCCTCACTGATCTCTGTATTATAAACTATAGGTATATTATGTGTTATTTATATTATAGGTCACTGTTTCAGCCACGTTTCAAAGCGACATCGCAACTCATGTAACTTCTAGAATTCAGAGTTCCCCACATGTAAATACAACTTTGCTTGTTCACTAATTATGATATTTATCATTCCACTTGAAGGGCACATAATAAACACACAAGCGGAGGGATACAACCAGTGAAAAGTCCCAGTGCTCTTAAATATCAGTGCTTGGAACACCACAGTCAAATTCAAGGGCCATTTAAAAAAATAAAATAATAAAAACCTAAAAGTATCGAGATTAACATAGTGTCCTAAAAACACAGCACTCATGCACAAGACACCACAAACAATGGGGGGGGGGGGGACACCGAAACATTCAAAAAAATATTTACATAGAAAAACAAAGCAGCACAAATGAGTGCAGTAAAATGTGGGAGTGAGGACTTGATGGGGTTTAAGGGAATTAATAAAACGCATGCTGTATTTTGAAGAGACTTTCATTTTCTGTAATTTACAGATTTTAATTTTATTTTAATACAATTTTAATGGATAAAATATATTAAAAAAAAAAAAATGATTTGGTGCCGCTTATGCCTGTTATACCCTGTCCTCCCATAACGGCACTCCTGCTTGTAACATTTTTTCTGCTTCCATATCTTCCAAAAATCAAAGAAAAAAAACTTAAAATGACCTAGTAGCCATTTTTTATGTTGATTACTTTTGTGTCCCCTTGTGTCTCAAGATTAACACACTCGTCAAAGTAATATGTAGAATATGCACAGGAAAGGGGTTTCTTCTTTAAAAGTGCCATAGGTGGGATACTAGTTAATGACTGTTATTTATTTGCTGGGATGACAGGTTTACAGTGGAAGTCATTACGGTGCCATGGGGAGGTGGTTTGTTCTGTTGGTTACTGTCCCCACGCATAGACGCATTACTCAGCAGTGCTATATATATTGACTTTGTTAGTCGCTAAATGTGGGTGCAAATAACTTTTAGAGGTCCCTAAATAATAGGGGAAAGGATAAAGAGAAATGGAGCTTTTGCTGAATATGTAACAAATCAGAGATTTTACCAGAATAATAATGTATACAGTGGTATCTGCAGTAAGGCTTTCCCCCTGTTATCTACAGACAATAGGTCTGCTTTAAAAAGTTAGCTTTTTTAGCTGAGAATGTTGAAATTTACAAAAGGTAAAAACAAACAAATTTGCATAGCTTTTCTGACAAGCAACATGCTTTTCTTGAACTGATAACTATGTTACAGACTACTGAAAGACTGTACCATGTGGAGTATTAATCAATTAGTTCTAAAGTTTTGAATCAGCAAAATGATCGTACCATTCACACTACTCGTGCAGGTAAATGCCTTTTTACAATAATGGAAAGAACATTTCTAAATTTTTGCATCTGCAGTTACAGTTTATTATATTCAGTCTAAGAAAGCTCTATTCTGAGAATCTGGCTTTAGCACCTGTACAGTTCTGTAATTCATTTGTTACATTTGTATGACGGAAGCTGTCACTGTGTAAAGGGTAACTTGACTAAGACTAAATCTCCAATTGAATTATCAACATGAAATCAAGATTGCCTGCATTCAAAATGCATAGATACAAAAGTACAGATAAAGATTTTAAAGCTGCAGTCTAGCAGTTATGTACATAAGCATATAAATTGTAAATATTAAATATCATAATGCTAATAAAATGGATGAAAACAAGAAAAAAAACACAAAAACTGATGTATGAACATTTACTACATATACACCTACATACAACAATTATACAAAACATGCTCTATGTACATAAAATGATTCCTTATAAAATAAATAAGGTTTATGCATTGGAAGAAACAAAACACAAAGAATAGCAAGTGTTCTCATGCGCAGTGAAACGTGTTTTTCAATAGAATGATAAGTCATTAAAAAAGCAAATGCACAATGAATTCTTGTCACTTTAACTCAAGTACAAACAGTATTCACACCTACTGGTCTAGTCAACAATTATGGCTTGAATTTTAATTGGGACTTTTTTGTTTGTGACTAAAATAACAGCAAGCCTGAATTTATGCTCATTTATGTAACTGACAATATGCAAAATGCATGAACAAAGCCTTTAGGGCGATACGGAAACATAATGACCTAAAAGTATCAAGAAATATATCTGAATGCCAGTTTGTATGCCCAATGCTGATGAGACTCTTTTTAGACAAGTGCTGTCAAATGATTAATCGCATCTAAAATAGAAGTTTTTATTTATATAATATATCTGTGTGTACTGTGTATATTTATTATGTATATATAAATACACATACATACAGTATATATTTTGAAAATATTTACATGTATTTATTTATATTCATATGGTTCATATTATATATAACTATATTTAATATATAAACATAACATATTTCTTAAATATATACATGCATGGGTGTGTATTTATATATACACATAATAAATATACACAGCACACACACACATATACTATGTAAACAAAAACTTTTATTTTGGATGCGATTAATCGCTATTAATTGTTTGACAGCACTATTTTAGACGTTTGCTGCACATGTAGCATTATAGGCAATGGCTCATGAGCACCAATGAATCTGAATGGTTTTGGAAGAGTAAAGCATGACACACATCACACATTCTCCTCCATATAGACATGTGACTCCAGTTTCCAAATGTGAGAGATTGAATCTGAAAGGTGACAATGTGATTGCTTACTCTAACATGCACCCATACATGCACACATAACCCTGACTCATGTAGTAGACGGTGAACGCTTTTATAAACCAAGTCATCGTTCATCTCCTGAAAGAAAGGGTCAGTATTTTTGTGTCCTGATGTAAACGGACATGGACAGTTGGAGAAAAATACATTGTGCGGCAATGTGGGTGGGGGACTTTTGTGTGTGACTGAACGTGTGCTGAAACTGCCTAACCTGATTCTGTCATTGCAGGCTTCAGGCTATAAAGCAAAATACTGCCACTCAGACAAGCTCCATCTCACACACGGACCACAGTAAGTGCTACGAAGTCTGGAGAATGTCACAGAAGGCCGAAAGTTTGCTAAGATTAAAGGAAGAATCAAAAAACCAAAAATAAGGAGTGGGATCAGATCCTGGTCCAAATCTCAAATTGCAAATCCAAGTCCAAATGTTTTCTTTCAACACCAACCAAAGATTGTTTGTTCATTTCAGAGATACACAATATTCTCCTCTCCATCAGTATCTCTGTTCTCTGTCTCCATGGTAACAAAGGGCTGGTTGACAAGCAGGACGTCAGCTTGATGAAGCCCTGCCCCTGTTACGGCAGCTGACCAAGATTCTTGGACATGGCCGAGCTGACCCACATCTGTGAAGACAAGATCGGATGTTACTATTCATCATTGTCATTAACAGTCACCATAGTTACATTATTCATAATTTTCTTCATGTTGATCCATCATTTTCCTTCTTCAGTGAAACACAAAAGAGATCTGAAGCAGAATGTTTTGCATACAACTGTGGATTTTGGACGGTGAATGATATTTTATGATACAAAGCTCCACAAAGGACAAAAACATACCATAAAAGTCTCACACAAGTGGCTTTGTATGCTATATTCCAAGTCCTAGCCTTTTGAAATTTAAGTTACTCAGTGATAATCTTCCTAATGTATGCGTGAGAAACAGACGCAATTTTGAGACCATCTATGTTCATTTTATGAAGACCTTTTGTAATGCACAACACAACGGAAACAAACCGCAACACAATGAAATTAGCATAACACCACAAAAATCAGCTACAACACAATGTTAACAAGCCACAACACTGCAAAATTAGCACAGCACAACGGAAACAAGCCGCAACACGACGAAATTAGCACAACACAAATAAATTAGTCCTATGCGTTGTGTTGTGGCGATTTCATTGTATTGTGGAGATTTCGTTGTGTGGTGCAATACTGTATTACATTCATGTAAAAGGAAAAAAAACATCTAGATCTAATCCATGCAAGGGGTTCAGCTCAAGTGCTATCACATGTCTTTAACATTCATGTGATGTTGTGAATGAAACTGATGAATCCCTCTCATTTAATTACCCATTTCTCAACAGGGTCTATGACCCAATTTCATTACCTCACATACACAAACATTCGAAATGGAGGTAATGTTGTAAGCTGAGCACTGTGTGCATAGTGAAGGTCAAACATTAACTATTGTGAGGCCATGGTCTTGACCTCTGAATAAATAGTGAAACAAAGCAGTGTGATATGCGTGTTGATTTAACCAGCACTTCAATCAAGGCCTTTTTAGGACAGGTAACATTCATATTTACTCGCTTCGATTAAAAAAAACGAAGAGGTACAGTAGACTGTAAGGAGATATTTCGGTTTGCTGAATGAATCATGACCATTGTGGACATACAAACATACTTAATCATGGCCTTCACCAGTGTTTAGTTCTACTGAAGCTCTCCTTTGTTCAACTATTGGTTTAAGCATGTTCATGTGTCATCAGCATAATCTTTCTTGGCCCTAGATGTTTAGGATTCAATTAAATTAAGGTGTCATGTCAATAACAGGGTCATCTGTTTCAGAGCTTTAGCTCAATTCTATCTCATTATTTTGCCCCAACAAAACCCCAGATTATGTGGAGCTTTTACAAGCAAAGATTTTATTAATGTTTTTGAAAAAAGTCTCTTATGCTGACGAGGGTTGCATTTATTTGGTCAAAAATAGTTTAAAATATTATTAAAAACATTATTATTGTCATACATCATATTTTCATTATTATTATTATTATTATTATTATTATTATTATTATTATACATCATTATTATGCATTGTGGGTATTTATGTTAAATAAGACCCTATAGTAGCTGATGAGATTAGGAAGTGGGACCCTAATCTAGCTAAACATGCACCCTGTGCATGCTCTGTCAATAACGACAGAGGGTTAATTAGGTGGTCAATACACACACAGTATACAATCTTTTCAAGCAAGTAAACAAGATGGTATCTACTATACTGTAATATTCACCTGTGAAAACTTGAATTTCACTTCTGTGTTCAACAAGTACCAAAAGTAAAGAGATGAAGCGTATGAGTGTGTTTGCGTGTGAGAGAGGGACAATTCATAATGTTAAACAGACAACTCAGACAGCTCATGTGTGAAAAACGATGAATAAGTTTCTGTCCCTCTCCCCTCCTCTCCCTTGTAAGATGACAGGTCACTCTGTAATGAGTTTGGTAAAGATTTTTTAGATCAATGTTCCAATCAGTCTCCCGTAGCTGGGAGGCCCTTGATTCACACGCCACTGTCAACCCGACAGTCAATAGACAGAATGTGTAATTGATCGCAAAGACAGATGTGTATCTGTGTGTGTTTGTACCTGTGTGTGATAGAGTGAGGATGAATCTTTGTTATTAAACACAGATTAACAACACAAAGAGAGCAAATCGACCTTCACTGCTGTAACACAAGTTTTAGTAACGATTCGCAAGTTGGGGCGATGAAATCAAATCTTTCTTTTGCTTCTATGGCATAGTTAAGGGCCAAACAAGTTCAGCTTGACTTTCTGCAATGCTGTTAACTATGGGCAGCTATATAATGGCAAAAATGTGCCAATCATTAGAGATTCTGCAATACCTTTTATATTGCGGTATATCCGTGACAAGATTTTGAGTCAACTATAGCACATACTCCAAAGTGTGTTGCAGATGGACGCTTCTTGTGTGAAGAGTTTGGGTGATTATAATGAGAGTGATTTGTTTGGATGCGTCACACCATCACACTTTTTTCTGGTGCAGTTATGATATAACCGTTTACAGTTGCCAATTAATGTCACAACAGGTATTTTAACCGCCTCATCCAGTCATTTGTAATGATTTACTTTTTTGAGTCTCATTTTTAAAGCGGTCATATGATGCGATTTCAAGTTTTTCTTTCTCTTTGGAGTGTTACAAGCTGTTTTGTGCATAGATCCCTGAAGTTGCAAAGACTAAAGTCTCAAAACCAAAGGGATATTCTTTAGAAAGTTAATACTCGACTGCCCCCCAAATGTATACACAATGAAAGAAGGCGGAAGAACTATTATTCTCGCTGTAGTATTGTTGCTGCCGCCGGCGCCATGTCCTGGAGACACCGTGTTTCGTTGTGAAAGCAAAACTACTTTGTTTGGGCTTCCAAAAGAGGACACAACTAGAAATCCATGGTTAAGTTGTATTTACAACACTGTTCCAGAACAGTTCAACCCAAATGAGTGTGCAGCGCATTTTACAGAGGACTATTTCCTGAACCTGGGAGTAGCCTGCCAGCTTTACACAAAGGCTGTTTCTATAAAGTGGGGCAATTCCAACTTTGCAAAGACAGTCTGGCGCTTTTGACTCACAGCCTGTAAGTATGTTGTCATATTTAAAGAATTTACCACTGACGATTCAAATGTGAGTTTTGAGCAGTGTAGAGTAGTGCTTGTTATTTGTCGTTTCTCCGATCACAAATGCAGACATGGTAATGTTTACGTGGCGTGATGCAATGCGATACGCAAAAAGACAGTATAAGTCATTATAATCAGTAATTGTGCCCCCACTGGATGCAACAAATGCCTCGTTTGTAATGGGTTTTATTGTTTTTGTGTCGTTGTGCCGGGACATGGCATCACAATACGGTAAGGGGCGTAACATTTCCGTCTCACACTTGAGGTATTCGGCCAATCACAACACACTGGATAGCTGGCCAATCAGAGCATGCCTTGCTTCTCAGAACGATGAGCTTTGTAAAAATCGGCGCGTTTCAGAAAGGCAGGGCATAGAGGAGCAACAATAATGTACAGTATGTGGAAAATAAGGTTTTTGAACCTTAAACCGCATAAACACATTGCATTACACCAAATACACAAAATAATGTTCTATTTAGCAACATCATATGACCCCTTTAACTCAAGTGTTACGTAATGTGAAGCTATTTTCACATTGTGCCAGACTTCATCAGTTATAATCTTACCCTTTGGTTTGAAACTTAATATATTATGAAAATATTACTGAAAATCTAGGTAACACTTTACTTAAAGCCTTTATGTATAATGCTTTATAAAAATAGTTTTAATGCATTAATTTTGCCTTGTAACGCACTTTAAAATGCGTTGTACTATCTCATGAATAATTGTAACCACAGTTCATTATAACACTTATCAATTCGTTGTTGCACTATTCATTTTAAATTTGGTTACAATTATTTACTCCAAGATATAATGTATTACAACGTACTTTATGAATAATTATAATGCATTATACCCTTTAATAACCGTTTATAATGCATTATACATAGGCTTTAAGTAAAGTGTTACCAAAATATATTATGGTTTGCACAAAATATTATGTAGCACAACTGATTTCAACATTGTTAATATTTAAAATGTTTCTTGAGCAGATCAGCATATTAGAATGATTTCTGAAGGAACATGTGACTAATAGTTGCTGTAAATAGCTGCTGAAAATTCAGCTTTGCCATCACAGGAATAAATTACATTTTAAAACATATTAAAATAAAAGCAGTGTTCTTAAATGGTAATAATATTTCACAATATTATGATTTCACACTTTTTGATTAAAAACAAATGCATATTATTTTTATTTTAGGGGATGGGGAATGTGCACCAAAAAATGAAGAAAAAAAAAACAACAACAACAAAGTAACTAGTGATTGCAGTAAAAACATTACCATTGTTTGGGATCTCTGTTAGACTTCTCAGAGGGGTCGAGTACATTGTTCCTCCAGTCCAGCTCTCATGCCCTGCAGGAGCATCGGATACTCCAGCAGAGCTCTGTCTGTGGTTGGATCGTGCAAGGAGTGAATTGAGACTGTTCTGAGTACTGGGAGAATCCGAGTATCCTGAGTGCAGGTGGACAGTCTGATGATGATGGAGTGGATTATGTTGAAGGTGGATGTGCCTGTTGTTCAGAGAGGGAGACATAAATGCTGCCTCGTTCACAAAAATGGATCCGTGATCATCCTGACCACTCAGGCGATGGTGACCAGCGTCCTGAAAGACAGACATGTGCATCACATATTACTACAATATACAAATAAAACTTATCTATAAACAATGCAATTATGGTACATACTCCTGCACCTCATTCAAATGATATAATTCCCAGATGGACGACTTCTGGCATAGGTGTGTTTAGCAGCTTCAGATTATGTGTTATGACACAACTTTGCCACACCTTTTAAAGTCATGATATAGAACATACAGAAGTAGTAAACTTACATAAACGGTTTAATCCTAAGAGTTAGTTTGGAAAACAATAACATATAATGACTAAGAGAAGAAATATTTTTGAAAATTTTGGGGGAAAAATAACAAAATTGAACGTATCTAAAATTAAATTATAATGTAATAAGGGAACATTAAAGTTAAAAAAAAAAACAAAAAAAAACGTGCTCTGCCATTTTAGTCAGCCATTATATTGAATTAAGTTTTCATTTCCAGCTTACCTCTATTAGCACCAACTGTATTATTTTTAATTACCTCCACATGACATCATGTGGTCATTCAAAGGCCTTTCCCCCCCCCCCCCCCCCCCATAGTTTTCTTTTGTCTGTACTTCATTTTCTCACATTTAGAAACAGCTGTTTCACTTTAGAAAACAGACAGCAGAGCCTGCAGTATGATGCTGTTTTTCCATCAGACATGATATCCACCTCTTCACTCATTTTCCTGAGATTTCTTCATTCATTCAGTTGGTTGGTTACATATGTGAATTAAAGGCCAGACTGAATCATTGACCCACAAGCTCAAAATCACCGTTCTGTGCTAATCAGCCCCCACAAACAATACCATAAATAAAACTTGGGCCCGAGTCGGTTCATGTGTGTGGGAGCGTTAAAGACAGACACAGAAATATATTCCCCAAAAGGTCAAAGCTTAGATGGTGTATACACACTCACAAGCTATTTAAAGTCATGGTTTCATGAATGCCATTCTGAGGGGGAATCCACACAATAGCAATAACAATAACAATAAGAGGTTTTGGAAAGGATTTTACCTCTCTGTATTTATAAAATATCTAAATTGAGAGTGTTGCTACAACCAGACTCCAAACAGCACTGTAAATTAAAGCATCCTGATACAAATGGTTTCTCATAAACAATATTGGTGAGACAACATTGCTATTGGTTTTCAAAAGACATCTCTATTTGAATATATTTTATATTGTTATTTATTCCTGCGATGACAAAACTGAATTTTCAGCTGTCATTACTCCAGTCTTCAGCTCAGAAAACATTCTAAATTTCTGATGTGGTGCAGATTTGGTGCTTTAAAAAAAATATTACTATCAATGTTGAAAGCAGTTGTGCTGCTTAATTTCAAAAGAACATCATTAATTTGAACTTGTTGAAAATAAAATAAATAGCTTGCCACAGTAAAAACTGCACTGTTTTGAAAAGAGTTGAACTGCTGTCACACCAGTGAACAATGTAGTCAAATAGTTACCCAACACTGTTTTTGCATCTAGTGAAGACACGCCAGAGAAGTTAGCCATCAGATGGACACTATTGCCCTACCTCTCACCCTTGCACTCACCCACTCACTCAATATCACTTCTCTAACCTGCAGAACAAAGCACACAGAGTTGTTTTTAATTATTTTGCCTAGGTAGGGGCTTTTCAATTATCATTAATCATTAGCTTGTTTATTAGCACACAGACAAGAGGATGAAGCTAAGACCGCCTCACACGGCCTAAGACCGATGAGCCATGAATTGCTCTCATTATCCCAAGTAATGAATCAGAGGCTTAGCTGTGTGTGAAAAACAGGCGCTTGACCGCAACTGAATCCTCCCCGTGTACAAGAAGTCAAAAGGAAAGAAATGTTTTCTTCCTCAGTGGGCTGCCACACCTGATTTGACTCTGCCTGAAAAAACAACAACATTGGCTTTGGACCTTATAAATTTTGTTGTGTTTGGGTTTTCTGCCATAGTCTTATTTATTTGTCAAGGCATGTTTGTAAGGAATGGTCACTAAATTTAATCCAGTAATACAAAACACTGTTCACCCCAAACACAAGAAGAGAGAAAGAGAGAAATATGCACTCTTGGGAACAATAAGAACAACCTGAAGACACAGGAATGCTCATTACCATACATTTTGACTTTGATTTTCTTTTTTTTTAAAGAAATTATTAACTTCATTCAGCAAGGATACATTAAACTGATCAAACATGAAGGTAAAAAAATGTATGTTACAAAAGATTTCAATGTCAAAATGATTTCTACTCGAAGAATCCCAAAAAATATATACATATCAACTGTTTTTAAACATTGATAATAATGATAATAACTGAGCAGCAAAAATCTTATTTTTGAATGGTAGTTTTTTACTTTCGAAGAGAGACAAGAGTGAGAAAGATAGAAAGAGAGAGAAGAATGCAAAACAGCTGAAATATGTAAGGAACAGAATGAGACAGAAGAGGATTACAAGACAAAAAAAGCAAATGGGATAAAAAAAATAAAAAATAAAAAAACCCTGAAAATATATAGCTTCTCTTCCTTGAATTCATAACTGACAGTTTTGTTCCATCTTCAAAGTCAGATGTGAGCGGATTTGAGAGAGCTTTCCTCTGACATCACTACCTGGGTGTTTTGGCAACAGAGTAAAGGAGGGATGAGGAAAGAGCAGAAGAGCAAAGAAATCTTTCAGCATTCAGAAGGCAGCTGTGTCTCCTGACTCACACTGTGCATAAAGGCTTTTATGACATACTTACAGCTCACAGCTATAGCTTTTAGGAATATTTCAAACATACACAAACAGCTACTGAGAACATGCATATACTCGCGTATGAACAAACAGGAAGATACTACAAAGTCCCAAAAGCAAAACAAAAGCACCTTTAGTGCCACTAGTGGCAGTCAATCACAGGAGGCAAGACAGCCTCAGATTCCTCAAATATTACTCTAAATAAACTAATTAAAACTACTTTAATCAATCTCTCACTAATGTATGTAACTGAAATGCATAAATATGCATTTTTAAATAGGGTAAACGTACCTATTAAGCTCACTTACCCATTAAGCACACTTCAATTTTTGAGAACAGATTCTAAAAAGAAAAAATAATTTATCATCCTACTTGATGTCTTAACCAATTGATATGTTTGTTACTATATACCTCCCATAATTTCAGGGTAATCAGATCATTGCACACTGAGATATGAGTCTCCATGTGTTCACACTGTCTGGCGGCCATTTTGAAAGCTGTCTAAAAACTTTCACCAAAAGAGGAGCCCTTTAAATCTGCGGGGGTTTTTTAGATGTGTAAGCCTTTATTTTGGGTAAGTTTAATTACTTATTGTAAAATTAAGAGATTAATGTTCAGACTTTTGCATATTATAACCTGGAACTTGGATGTGGGAAATAATTACATTAGATTCAAAAAATAGTTTTAGCAACACAGCGCAGATGCTACAGAACACAGTTAGCTGACTAGCTGTATAAGATTGTGTGCTACGCTAACATATTACTTCACAGGCATTACTGGCTTGTACTTTTACATCCATGATATTATAAATTGACAGTTTATTGCTGGTCTGTGGTTTTACAGTGCTGTAATTTTTAAAGATTATTTAAAAGCATATTATTTTAAGGTGAGCTTAAAGGGTACACTACAATGAAAATCACACAGCTTCAGTGTGACATCAATAAGATAAAGTATAATTTCATAGATATTGTTAATACTTGTATTAAGTTCATACATATTTTAATATGTACAACATGACCTAGACTATTTATTTAGCAAAATCCTTTCATTTTAATAAATATTACATGAAATTTATTAAAAATAGTTTCTGCTCCAATTAAGCTCAGTGTGCTCTCTTTAAGTTCTAACACACTGAACGCAAATACTTCATAAACAGACTTTAAATATTAACTGATGGTTGTCACTTTAAGTTAAGTTAATCGATTTTCTATGGATTCTGTCAACTCAAATCTGCAGACTGGCTCTGATCTTTGGCGACTAGCATCAACTTCTCCAGACTGTAAATCAGTGGAAAATCGGGGCAAAAATCGTGTATTGTATTCCAAGAGACTATAGATAAGTTGACATCCATTTAACAAGAGGTTTCATAATGAGGCTAGTTTCTGTGTTCATCCCCATGAATTAAATGTTTTATTGGTTTGTTTTATTTGATCTTTTAATGTGTTACTTTGCTGAACGTGGACTAGTATACACTGCGTTCCAAATTATTATGCAAGTGATATATCAGTAGGATTTTGGTACAATAAAGAGTCAGATTTTTTTTGTGTGGTTTTTCTCATCTTTTTAGATAACTGGTATCAATCTCAGACAGGTTTGTTAAATAGTTTGCCAGTTCTTCTTAGGTAAATGGAAACCCTACTTAAAGAGGTTGTTCCACATTATTAAGCAAGTCACAGTTCTCATGAAATATGGTGAGGAAGAAAGATCTTTCTGAAAAGGAAAAGTGCAAAAAGGCATCAACACAAACAAAAAAGTGCAAAAAGGCGAAAAGCAAATGGAAATTATTGAACTGTCAAATAATTTGTGAATGACTTAGAGCACAAAAGATCTTGGTCAGATAAAGACTTAAGGAAGGTTTTTGTCAAACAAATGAACTGTATTGTAATACCAGCTGTAAAAAAGCCACTGCTGAGCAGCAAACAGGTGTTTGAAGCTACTGGAGTCTCAAGATCCTCATCATGCAGACTGGCAGTTGTGTGTAAAGCTGCGTTTCAGTCACTGCTAACCAAACCTCACAAAGAGAGACCTGCACAGTGGCTGTAGAAACACACGAAGACTTGTTTTTAAATAGTTTTATTCACTTACGAATGCTGCAGTACAATAGATGGTCCAGATAAATGGATTTCTGATAGTTGATGAATGGCCATCCTATTCCAATGAGACTGCAACATCAGCAAGGAGGCGGTGGGTGACGATTTGGGTTGGAATATTGGGAAGTGAGAGAAGTGCAAGATATGTGGAGTTCATAACTGACCATTTTCTGCTGTAGTATAAAATGAAGAATAGTGCTCCGGAAATAAAAGGATTTTCATGCAGGACAACACACTATGCCATGCTGCATAAATACCATGGTGCTAAACAGTTTGAAAATGTATTTCTACAGCCACCGTGCAGGTCTCTCTTTGTGAGGTTTGGTTAGCAGTGCCTAAAACGCAGCTTTACACACAACTGCCAAGTCTGCATGAAGAGGATCTTGAGACTCCAGTAGCTTCAAACACCTGTTTTCTGCTCAGCAGTGGCTTTTTTTACAGCTGGTATTACAATACAGTTAATTTGTTTGACAGAAACTTTCCTTAATAAATCTTTATCTGACCAAGATCTTCTGTGCTCTAAGTCACTCACAAATTATTTGACAGTTCAATACTATCAAAACTTCAATCGCGAAATACTGTTTGTTTTGATGACATTGCATTGTTTCATACTTTTCATCTTCAGAAAGACCTTTCTTCCTCACCATATTTCATGAGAACTGTGACTTGCTTAATAACGTGGAACAACCTCTTTAAGTAGGGTTTTCATTTACCTAAGAAGAACTGGCAAACCTGTCTGAGATTGATACCAGTTAACTAAAAAGATGTGAAAAACAACACAAACAAAAATCTGACTCTTTATTGTACCGAAATTCAATTGATATATCACTTGCATAATAATTTGGAACGCAGTGTAGATGTTGCAATGTGCTTAGATGACACTTCATTATGAATATATAACTGATTGACTTGAATGCCTTGTTGCTTGATTTTAGTGTTCTGTTTTTTTGTGGTTGATTTTGTACCTTCAAAAATGTTTTACCTTCAATAATTTTTTAATAAAACATGATGTGAGCTTTACACAATTTTTGAATTTAATGATGTATATCTTAATTGAAATGTTTTTGTCATTTAAAATTAAATTAAATTAAATATTTTTGTGTGAGAGATTCATATTTTATTTTAACATAACTTTTTGTACTGAAACCAATATCTCATCTTGTGCACTAAAAATGTCTCAATGTAGATATTGGTGAGCTTAATAGTTACGTTTACCCTAGATGTTGCTAGTCGAAGCAACTTCAAATCAATTGTAAGAGAGCCAGAGAAGGCTGACAGCCAAAAGTCTTCTCTGATGTATAAGCTGACCAATCAGAAAATGAATATGCAAATGACAATAATTTTCTTTCAAAAACGTGACTGAAAAGGCAAAAGGAGGACTAAAAAGGAGAACTGACTCCGTACAGATAAATGAGCAATCTTAACTAATGCATTCATTAGAGGTTGTTTCTAAAAACCATAGATTTTAGAAACACTGCATGATTTGATCCATTCATTTTCTGTTAAGTAGTTGGCTGGTGTTCAAAAAAAAAAAAAAGATCATTGTTAAAGCTACAGTACACTATAAAGGAAGTTTTGTTGTTCCAGTTTTAGTTCAAATGAACAAAATACTACTATTCAGCCAGTAAATACAAAAATCTGTTCAAAATCACATTCTTGTCCCACAACCAGTCATTACAGCCTACAAAAATAATTGATTTTCAGAGCTGTCTGTTTGAATTTAATGGAAAATTTCTAGTTTCTTTCATTCCGCCTTGCATTTTTCACAGGTAAACACAAGTAAACCTCAAGCCATCAGATTCATCTGCTCATAAGAGAAGTACCAAAGCACAAGGAAGTAACATATCATTTTATCAACAAAAATGAAACCTACAACAATCTTTCATTGTTACCATGTAAGATGAGCAGGTTTGAGCAATGTTAAAGTCAGGATGAAACGGAAACTGCAATAATTTTTTCTTCCCTACTGTGAGAAAAAAAAAAAAGTAGGGCAAGATTTGATTTTATCTATCAGTAATTGATTGGATTGTTGTTTGCTAATCTGCTTAAGTTTGACGTCACACACTGACATTTCCAGATTCAAACGCTCTATGTGATCCAACAAAAGTGAAAAGCGAACAACAAACAACACTAACAAACAAATATGGTGTGTATCATGACCCTAACCTTTATCTTAAGAGCTAAATCTCACTTGACCAGGTGTCAGAGTATTTAAAAGGGTAGCTTAAAGGTATGCTATAAATAAATAGTGCTCATAAATAGCTGTTGAGGTTCTCAATTGAATTTTCAATTTTAGTCTCAATTGAACCAAAGTGGAGACTTGGACCCGCAGTGCACAACGTCACGACTTAACAAGCTTTGCTTTGATTGTTTCATGTGAGTGACATATTGCAGGAGGGGAGGGATTGAAATTTGTCTGGTCATTAGACACCCCTTTTTTTAACAAAGGAAATGCTGTATACTGATAAGCTTTTTATAATAGACACGGCAATATTCCATACACTGTAAGAATTGCCAGTTTAGATTTCATGGTGACTTTAATTTCCACATCACAGCACTGGCACTGAATCCCACACATTCACATCCACTCACTGATCTTCACCTGTGTCTGCTGTCCATCCAGTGGTATGACCATAGCTGGTAGGTTCTGCTGGTTGCCCTGCCTCAAACTCTCCAGCAGCCTTCGCTGAGCATCCAGCTGCTCCTTCTCCTTTTCCACACTCCTCTGGCCTTCTCTGAGCCTCTCCAGGCTTTGCTGGTACTCCTGCAGCTGCTCTTGGAGCTCCTGTCGCTCGCTCTGCAGCCTCCGCTCCTCTAGGTGGCACATCAGCTCCCTCTGCTCCAGTGACGCCTCCAGCTCAGACTGTTGAAGCTGTCGCACCTGGCACTCCCGTTCCCACTGATGCCGCTCTCGTACCAGGGTGCCCCGCAGACGGGCCACATCCGCCAGCTCCTCTCTCCGGCGCTCCACCTCCCGCTGGCGCTCCTGCTCCTGCAGGGTCTGGTTGCTGCGAGTGATGGGCAGTGGGCGGGAGTGTGGGTGAGGAGAGGGGCTTGATAACAGGAGGAGGAGGAGCCTCTGGACTTCATACCAACTGTCTTGGATGGTGACTGCGGCCTATTTACAAAAAGCAAGGGTGTTTAAAGAATTAGTTCACTTCCAGAAAAATTTCCTGATAATTTACTCACCCCCATTTCATCCAAGATGATCATGTCTTTCTTTCTTTCTTCAGATGAGAATAAACTAAGGTTTTTGAGGGGTATTTTTTTTTGCACTAGCTCTTCACGCAACTTCACGCATTGTGTAATCAAGTTGGAAAGATCACGCATGGTTAGTTCTTTGTCTGTGTACTTCGGTTCAAAAATCTCATTTTCTCCTCCAACTTCAAAATCATTTGGCATCCTTGTTTTAACTTTTTTTGTAATAGGTGTTTGATTTTCTTTGCATGTTCGCTTTGTAAACACTGGGTCGGTACTTCCGCCTACATGACCTTTTCAACGTGATTACACAGTACATACACAATTACATAGCACAAGACGAGCATTTGTGGTTCAAAGTATACAAAATTTTATTTACATTTTTTTTAGTAAGTGACTGATTGTTTTGCTAGGGTCGTGTAGAGCCCTTTGAAGCTAAATTGAAACTGCAATTTGGACTTTCAACCCGTTGGCTCCAACTGAAGTCCACTATATGGAGAAAAATCCTGGAATGTTTTCCTCAAAAACTTTAATTTCTTTTCAACTGAAGAAAGAAAGACATGAACATCTTGGATGACATGGGGGTAAGTAAATTGTCAGGGAATTTTTATTCTGGAAGTGAACTAATCCTTTAAAGTAAAGGTGAATAACAATAGCACTTATTCCCTGAAATAGCTAACACTAGTGAGTCTTCACTAAACCATCACTAGGCTACCACCCTCAGTTCATCATCAGTCACAAATACAGTACCATTCAACATTTTGGGATTAGTAAGGTTTTAATCATTTGATTCTGCAATGTTGCAATAAATGAAATCAGCTTTGCATCACAGGAATAGATTATATATATATATTATATATAAAATGATGTTATTTAAATATATATGAAGAGTTCAGATGCAAAAGCCTCTAAATGCCATCTGAAATTTTCATCTAAAATGAGCATTTTTATCAGGCTCCTATGTTTAGGTTCAGTAATTTTAATCTAATGGCAATATATAGGTCCTTTTATATGCAATTAAAGTGAAATAACTAAAGATAAATATAGGAGCCTGATAAAAAAAATGCTCATTTTAGAAGAAAATTTCAGATGGCATTTAGAGGTTTTTGCATCTGAACTCTTCATATATATTTAAATATCATCATTTTTATTTATTTTTTTATATAATCTATTCCTGATCTATTTGATCAAATAAATGGAGCATAAGAGGCTTACTTTTTAAAAACATTAAAATAATCATGCCAAGCCCAAACTTTTAAATGATCGTGTACAGTATACTGTATGTCTCAACTTATACAAGTCCTATGGATAAATTGCCTCTTCTCATGCCGTCTCTAGTGACTTGTTAAATGGAGCTGTTTTTAGCCCTAAAAACCTGAGGAAAATTTGCATTTTTCATATATGGTTCCCTCTGGTATATCTAATGGGTTTTATCATAGCAGTTTTTGATTTTGAGTAAAATAAGGTCTGTGGTTAACAATACTTGAAGACACTGAAGAATTACATTCACACTTTGTTATTTAACACAAATAACAGTCATAACTCAAACACGTGTTTCTAAAAATCGAAGTTTCTAACAAACTGTTACATAAAGACTACAATGCTGTAGGTGAAAGATCATATAAAAATAGTCTGTTTGGCTCAGCTACGCTCAGGTTCAGATTTATGCTCAGAGAAAGCTGACTGTGAAAACTGTAATCATATCAGAAAACTTGTGTCACTTTTTATCAATTTAACGAATCTTTTATAAATGCCTGACCCCAAACACTTGAACAGTAGTGTACATTCTTGTAGTAGCTACAGTCCTTGTGTAGCAATTTTTAATCAATCAACTGTTTTTAAAGCACAAATTCACATTTGATGTACTGTAAATTGCTACAGAACAAAATGTCAAAGTTTTATTTTACTCATAAATCAAAAACGGCTATTCTAAAAACCCATTACACATTCCATAGGGAACCGGTGGCAAATTAGCCTTCCAGGTTGGCCTACAAATTGACATCATGACTGAACAGCTCTATTATGCTTCCCTATTCACAAACAAACAATAAAAATACATTCAAATTTATCCCTCTGACAAGGACATCCGAAAGTAGCTCGGAAGCACCAATGTTTTTTTTAAAAATAGCAATTCAAAAAGAAGGTCAATCTCTTCTAAGAGCCTTTTGCAGGTGTGCCACTTGCGTCTACGTCCCACATCTCCTATTATACATCCGAACCACAGCATGTTACATAAGAGAGTTTTATAGATGGCTTGGACAGAGCTATTAGAAGTGAGTCATGTCGTGTGTTTAAGTGTGTCTGACGTAAGGCCTGTCCACTATAATTATTCTTTCAGTTGGTATGTGGTTGTGTGACATGAGCTCACCTGTAGACTGTATAGCAGCTGAGTCAAGCTCTGCACACTCTGACTCACCTGCATTAACACAACAAACAAAAAAACAATGAGTAACAGAAAGTAAAGAACTCTAAATCAAAACTACGAGTCTACTCCAACTAATGTCTGTTCTTCCTGCAAAGAGAACAGAATACCTGTGTGCCTTATAGCAATTTGTTCTGTTCTATTGCAAACAACAGATATTTCATTTACATTTTTTTGTCAGACATCTGCTTCCTAGAGCACATTTGACAAAACTGAAAACGCTGTGTTTACTTCAGCAGGTTCCTAGGGATGATTCAAAAATTTCAGCATCTGTTGACTCAAACAACATTTGGTTCTTTATCTACAAAGTCAACAGACACCACAGGAAACAGACGGCGGTGACCTGAGTTAAAGGAAACAGCCTTCCAGCCAAGTAGGTTTATAAATGAGCAAGGCAAAGTGTTCACGCAAGGATGCTTGAGTAATGTGGGGGGACACATTAAGACACCATTATTGATAACTTCCCACATGCGAGGATAAGAAAAAAATGCATGTTAATGGTTGTAATACGCCTAACATTCACCTTATCTTGAGTTGGATAGTTTACTATGTAAATTAAACGTTGTGTTGGACTGAACATTACTTTTATATAAGAAAGAATCAATAATATTACTGCACATTAGTGCAGTCTGGATGTTTGTGGACTGTAGTGTAGAAGTCTAAATGGGAAGATAGCTGCAATTAATAAACTCTTTTGTATTGAAATCAACACAAAACAAGTCTGCCCCCTTAAGGCAAGATTATGTACTGTCTATATGAACATTAAGTTTACATCACCACCTAGTGGACACACAACTATGTCTGTTATTGCTTAATGTAAAACAGGATCAATTTTGCTAAAATCTGTAACTAAACAGAAAACAGATCTAAAGCTTAAAACCCAAAATAAACCCAAATAAATTTATTTAACATTCAGTAAAACAAGAATCCTTCATTTTGTAGCAATAAAATATAAATAAGCTTTAAAATACTGATAATCTCCTTTCATGACCTTGTGCTCATGTCGGCAGCACAAAAAACCTTATCAGCATGACGTACTGTGCAGTGCACCGCAAGACGGCATCGACAGCAGAAAAGAGATCCAAGAGAATGAAAGCCTAATTCTTCGCTTTTATATTTAATGAAACGGGACCCTTGGGGCAGTGAAATGGACTCCTCTTATTTCAAGCTCATTAATACTTAGTAACATAAAGAATGAGATGTGATGGTGGAAGAAGAATGTGAATTATTCATGCAGGGCGACTGTACCTCTCATGCTGAACACAGCCTTTTTGGTAAGGCTGCAATTTAAAATCACTAATAATGGAAAATATTAAATATTTCTTACCCATATTAGTATATTTCTATTAGTAATCATGCTGTGGCATTATACTACCACGATTCATCTTCTAGTAGTAATAATGGCTGTTTAAGTGCTGCTTACGAGAACACATTTACCTTTAGGTGAATATTGTGATCAGCGTCTGAGCTGTGATTAAAGGCCTGTGTTTCTAAGCCTTCCTCTCCTCTCCACTCTTCCTCATCCCTCTGGAGGGTGTCCATCAGTGGACTCTGGTTCTCAGGGGGCAGAGGGGAGGAGGGAGAGCAAGGCTCGGGTTGGGTCTGCTCTTCTGGACAAGACGGGACAGCAACAGTAGAAGCACTGTGAGAAGAGAGGGCTGCTTTCAGATTCTCCGCTAATAAGGAGAGAGAGACAGCAGGATTACTATGCATGCAGTTATGTGTATTGCGGTACACAAAAACTGGTAGTATTGTTAAAGTACTGTCAAATGTGCCTCTTGAAGCATGTTGCGTGTATAAATATGTGAGTGTGAATATATCCATGTGCATGCATGCACATGTACACTAGTACAACCATTCAAAAGTTTGGGGTCGGTAAAATATTTTTAATGTTTAAAAGTCCCTTATGCTCACCAAGGCTGCATTTATTTGATCAAAAATACAGCAAAAACTAATAGTGAAATATTACTACTTTAAAAAGTAACGGTTTTCTGGTTTAATATATTTTAAATGTAAAATTAATCCTGTGATGACAAAGCTGAATTTTTAGCAGCCATTACTCAAGTTTTCAGTGTCCATGATCCTAAAGAAATTATTCCAATAAGCTGATTTCATGGGTAATAAACATTTTATTATTATACAAGAACTATTATTATCAGTGGACACTCACCCTCTTTAAGAGCAGCACTGAGCAGTACTCCGGCCTGAGGGATGTCTTCAGTGCTGGGCCGTACCAGCAGTCTGGGCTCTGGTCCTGTCTCGCGTCGTCCTGCCATGACTGACAGCTCGGCATAGATGTGTAGCTTCTCCTCCAGATTGGCACAGATGAGGTGATCGTGGCCACACAAAGACTCTGTGAAAGAAGGAGGTTGGTTGTCATGTTCAAAAAAACATAATTCTTTAGCTGACACTAATGTGCACAAATAGTTTAGGAAACTACACCACTCATTGACCACTATTAATAAAAGCAACATACAAATCTTCTGTATTTCATTACATTCTTAGATATTTTACCAGTAATTCATTATATTGTCAGTGTACGCATTGAAGTCCACTTCATGCTATAAGAGCTCTCCAAATATATTTTAGTAAAGGTTAGGAAGTGTGTGCATTCTTGAGGTGTTATTAGCCAATCACTATATCAATGTCATTTTCTTGCATATCCACAGTAATGGCCTGATGAACGGGGGTGCGAGTGGATAGATATCTCTAGGTATTATAAATTATATATAAATTTCAGCTATTATGAACCATTATCCTTCGGTTCAGCATATCTGGTTGGTTGCACCTTGTAGCCTGTGGATCTTTTGGACCTTTGCTTCCGTGACTCTCCTTTCCTCTTCGGACTCACTTGTGGTTTCATCCTCCTCTTCAGGGCAACTAAGTAAAACAAATGCAATTTAAAGTTTTTACATTCTCACACTCTCACACACACGCACACACACGTTCGTTTTTGTGAGAAGTGGGGACATCCCATAGGCGTAATGGTTTTTATACTGTACAAACTGTATGTGCTATTGCCCTACACCAACCCTACACCTAACCCTACCCCTTACAGGAAACTTTGTGCTATTTCAGATTTTCAATACACTCCATTCTGTGTGATTTATAAGCGTTTTGAAAAGTGGGGACATGGGCTAATGTCCTAAAAAAATCACCTTCTCCTTGTAATACCTGTCATACCCTTGTCTTTATACAAATCTGTCCTGATTTGTCACAAAAATGCGCACGCACACACACGCGCACACACACACACACACACACACTAGCTTTCATCTCTGCCGCCCTTGTAGATAAGAATGAAGTATGACTTGTTCCATTCCTCATCACTACACACCTCTCCACAGCCTCTCTGATGAGTCTCATCCAGGCATTGCGTTCATCTTTAGAAGCAGCGTGCACCTCATACATCTCAGGCCCAGCTGAAGACGCGCTGATCAGAAACATGCCTCTCTCCTCATTGGCCACCTCACGCACGATCAGTTTCTGGAGAGAGATCACTGGAGGCTTCTGGTCCTGAGAAAGTAAGACAACAACTAATTGCACAAATACAAACTATTATTATGATTACACTATTTCTCAAAAGTTTGGGGTTATTAAGTTATGTTATAATGCCTTTAAAATCATTTGAATCCTGAACAAAAAAAAATTATAATGGTTTTTGCAGCACAACTGATTTCAACATTGATAGTACTAATAAATGGTTCTTGAGTAAATAAAGGATCATGTGACACTGAAGACTGGAGTACTGGATATTACAATAGAACACTATTATTTTAAATCAAATAAATGCAGCCTAGACAAGTATATAAGACTTCTTACAAAAACATTTTAAAAATCTTATTAACCCAAACTTTTGAACTGCAATGTATGCTTTATGAAGTTAAAAATGCATAGTAATCTCAAAAACCAACCACAGCAGCAAAGATGTATTTCTGATCTTTCTCCTGAAGGAACACCAATGAATCAGACAGCAAAAACGCCAGAACATCTGTGGATGTCCAGAACAATCAAATAATGTAACCAGACCTTTCATCTACCGAGCCAGATAAGAATTAAGCACAAATGGCTATTCATATGTCCTTTCTATTGACTACTGTGTAATATATTGTGAATATAATATATTAATATATAAAGTAATATAAAGTGTAACCCAATTCATTTTCTCACCTTTCAGTCTTCCTGTGGCCGTCTTCCAGAGCAGCGGCCCCTGGTGTAGCAGAGCCCTGCCACTGGTGATATCCTGCTTGCGGAAGGTGTAACCGCTCTTGAGTTTAGTCGAGCACTTGTTCTCCATGCGGCCCAGGACCTCACTCAGCTTCTGGTTCTGCTCGAACTGACTCACACGCTGGTCCACAGCGGAGATCAGCTCTCGGATCAGGACTAGTGCACGAGACAGGTCAGCATGCTCTTCTGTGCCCTCTGAAACAAAAAACAAGAGAAACTGAGTCTAAATGAATGTGTACGCACAGTATATGTTTGGGTTTGGATGTGATTTTGTGTGTATGTACACTAAGTACTGTGGGTGAGAAAAAATACCCTCTGTATAATGCAGTATTCTCTCCAGGAGGACGGGATACTTTGTAATTCGCTGTGTCACTAACAAAATGCATTCTGGGATTTCTCGCCTCTTTACCAACGAGTTGCTACTCTGTTGCTGTGGAACCAAAAAGATCAGATTAGCTGAAATTCAGTGCTCCCAAAAGCATCCATAATACATTAAAACGCGACTGATACAGTCATTGAGTAATTTGGCTCTCACTTTGATAAAGAGCTGAAATCTCTTATTCTGCTGCTGAAGCTCTTTGAAGTAGCTGACTGCTTCTGTGTGACGACTGCAAAACTCTCCATACACCTGCTTCATCTTCTCTGCATTCTCCTGGGAGAACTACGATGAACACGGACAAACACCTATGATGTACTGTACTGTATTTGTACATAATACCAATACCAATAACAGGTGTGGCTGGAGCTACAGCTCTTGAGTTTCATGTTAGTGTGACATGCAACTTAATTTCTTCAATGATGCTTCGCACTCTGATAATTAAGTAGTCAGTTACGTCGTTGTATTGGAAACGCTATCCAGACCTGTTTTGTGAACTGGCTCGACTGATTCATTGAAAAATATTTAACTCAAAAAATGATTCATTCATGAAATGGGCATTGTAGCTTTTCTCATGAACCTTCCAAATGGGCCAAACGGATTAAATGCTTAGCCATGGTTATGACATAACAGCTACTTAAATGGTAACACCTTGCAATTAGGTTTCACATGTTAAGATTAGTTAACTACATTAGAATTTTTTATTGTTAGTTCATATTAACTAAAGTGTTAAATGTTAATTTCAGCACCTGAACTAACGTGAACTAAGAACAAAGTTACATTAACAAACATTAAAAAAGATTGCTCATTAAAAAAGATTGCTAAGTGCATTAACTAAAATGAACAAATGTGAACTTATAATAATTAACAAATGCAAACTGATCAATTTAATTGTAACACTTTACAATAAGTTATAACTTATATATATATATATATATATATATATATATATATATATATATATATATATATATATATATATATATATATATATATATATATATATATATATATATATATATATAGTGGTCAGGGCACTGAATTTGAATTGTGTACTGATACAGACACATACACAACTACTATTATTGTGTACCTGCTGCAGAAAAATGTCACCAACACGGTGGATGAGGTAGTTCTTGCTGCTGTTGGGCTGAACGCAGCTTTGCCGCAGTTCCCTCATCGCTGACAGGAAGTCACGGTGGAGAAGAAGCAGCTCATCTAAGCAAGGGAAAATCCGACCAATAGTGTCCACATCCAGCCCGACTTCCTCCCGCATTCCCCGCCTGAAGACCTCCGCCATTATCATGAGCGTCTGTACGTGGTGGAGCTCAGTCTGCATGAACTCTGAGAAAGACCAAGAGAACAAAACACTATCAAATGATGTACAGAACTTGTTCGAACAAAACATTTTTAGCGAGTTTTAGCTGACCGTAAATGACATCCTGTCTCTTGATGGTATATTTTTCTTGCATCTTACAGAACTGGGGCTCCACTGCTAGGCTCCATGACTCCGCCTCCAAATCCACAGCATTCATTACCAGCTCATTCTGTAGTGGGGAATCTACAGAGTCTATGGAAATGTGGGACAAACAAAAGAGTTAATTATTGTGTTTTATGTATGTTGAGTTGGAGTAGGAAAAGCAGTTATTTCACTGGTGATTTCCTTCATCAAAAGTTCAGCTGTTTTACCTTCAATAAGGGAGGAATCAGTGGATGTTGAGGACTCCATGGTTTGGAGGAGCTCCTCTGGTTGGATGTGGTTCCGCCACAAGGGGGCGTCACTATCTGCTTCTGGGCTACCACTAAGCCTGACAGGAAAAAAAGTCATAAAATGTTAATTAGAACACCAAGAAACCATAAACACTCAACAAATACACTGATTATCCAATCAAGAAGTCAAGTCGAGAAGTAGCAATTTTTCACCATTTACAGAGGAACTAAAATCATAAAATTTAGTCAGCTTCAATTTTTTTGTCGTGTTAAGACGATATAAACTTCCATATTATGTCTACAACTGTCAAACTGAAAATAAATAAGGAGCAGTTAATTTTGGAAAAAATGCAGATATACAAAATGTGTAGTGTTGGGGGGCGCCCAGGACCAGGGTTGAGAAACACTGATCTAGATATTTTTTTTTGTTGTTGAATATTACAATACAGTAAGAGTTTCGGACCTTTCTGTGACAGCAGGCACACTTCTAGACAGAGGGCAAGGGAGGGGAGTAGAGTCTCGTGGCGTCATCACAGGAAGAGAGGCAGAGGTGGGGATCTGAGAGGACGAGGAGGAACTTTCACGCACTATAAAATCTAAAGGTGACAGACAAAAAGGTGAGAGCAAAACCAAGACAAAAGTGTAACTGCCTAAAAACACCTCTGTTAGGGAGTTCAATGAGATGACAGCGGGAATTATATCGATTTTCCTTCACATGTTTTTTAAAGCTGGTGAAACTCACTCTGAGGGAGGGAGGCCGTCCTGCTTTTTACTGTCATAACAGAATATTTGTCTTGAGGTTTCTGGAAAAGAGAGTATTAATGAATTAATTTTTTTAAACTAAACATTACTTCTTCATTTGTTACACTGATTACCAGTGTTCCATTTTGTAACAATGGGGCTCATCACAGAGCGTCAGTACTTTGTTTCTAACCAAACATGGGCAAACATCGAGGTTTAAATATTAAACTTAGGCAATCTATCAGACTTAAAAAAAAAAAAAAAACACATGTGCAAAAGCAAGCACAGTCCACCTTCAGGCATGGCGTAGATGAGTCCTTACAGCCCTTATGGAGACTCACTGCACAGTCTAGGAGTCAAGAGAAACATAAACAAATCCGAAGAAACAACATAAATATATATAATAAAGAAAAACACCTATCACATTACACCTGGCAGACTTCCAAGACCTTCCAAATAACAAAAATAGATCCATAATAGACATACCTCCGTGTTACGAGAACCACAGTACATCTTTTAAAGTTGAAACTATGACAGTTTTATTATTTAAAATATTTGTTTCCAATTAAACAAACTCACATGTGCAGTGGAGGACCTCTTTCCCCGAAGCTGGCTTGCCGCAGATCTCACAAAGTGTCGACCCCAGGACAGATCCTGCTGTGAACTGGTGTCCATTGACCTGCTTGTCTTTGGTCTCTCTCTCTTTTCCTTTCCCCTTGAAGAACCAGAGGAAAGCCATCAGATCACTGACAGTCCACATCACCATCTGCCATGACTACACATTAAACTCAACATTTTGATCACTACATGTTTTCTGCTTTGTTAAGTTAGTCTAAGTCTGACATGCTTGTGTGGCACAAAAAAAAAAAAAAAGAAAAAAAGGCCATGGGAGCGTTTGCTGCTGGTAAAACAGTTACAGCCAAAAGAAGGTTTAATGATTAAAAGAGACACCGCCGGTTGTTTTTGGGTCTAACAATGAGTCTTTACCCCAATCTCTTTTTCATCCACATTTTTCCTGGCAAGTAATATTACTTATTAGTACTACCAATGCTGAAAATTTTTGTAAACACAGTGATACACTTGTTTTATTTCAGGATTCTTTAAATGGACACTATTTTTTTTTGCTCAAAAAACATTTCCAGAAAGTTAAAAATAACAGCATTTATTTGAAATGGAAATCTTTGTAACATTATAAATAGCTTTACTGTCACTTTAGATCAATTGAATGTATCCTTGCTGAATAAAAGTATTATCTTCCTCACCCCAAATGTTTTGAAAACCAGTGTATTAATATAAATACAGCATACATATCATGTATGTTTACCTTGTTCTTGTTGCGAGTGCTATACATTCGGCTCTTTATAAAGCTGAATGTGCGGCTGACTTTGTATTTTTCTGACTCTGTTTTGGAAGGGATGATATATTTGTCCCATTCCTCTTCCTCAATCCTGAAACACAAAAGTCCACTTATATTAATCACCTGGTGTGCATTATAAACACATGCCTATCCAGTGAGTGTTTAATAATAACACAGCTTTTACTTTCAGACCATGATGCAGTGGCTGGGCAGTTCCATTAATGCATTTGTTTCAGGCCAAGTCATGCATTCTTTTCCAGGCAACAGGAAAATTAATAATTAGTCATCAGCCTCTGTGTAATAACTAGGACATACCACCTGAGCAGTGCGGACATTCTCTGCATTTCACACATACCTGATTAGAAATCTTTGCATGGTGGGAGGTGAGTTGTGAGACAAGGACCACAGTTAGGTTCACAAACAGTGTTATTACATATTTTAGTGTCAACAGAGTGAAGTGAAAGCATCATTTGGAGCTATCTCACAAAGGTTAAGAAGCATTAGACGTGATTTCATGCCCGTGCGTGACAGTGCATTCTGGTTAGGTTATTAAGACGATCATGCCAAGGGTGTTGTTGGTGTTTTGGGGCTACTGGGGCTTTGTATTGACATACTCTTTGAGGAATTCGGACAGCGTGAGGTGTTGGAGGGAGTTGGCCAGCTCTGCACTGGTCTCATCGTCAGCCGACTGAGCACGTCTACGAAACCTTAACTCCCTATAGAGGTACAGTACAGCACTCTGAGTGTTCATACACACAACAGATACATACATTTACATTGTATGTATTGTATCCACACACAGACTGCCTCTGGAGGGCGCTATTGTGCTTTGCTGTAAAAAAAAACATTAAGAAAAAACATACTGCAGGGAAATAAGTTGACAGATATGGATTATGATGATGATGATGATGATAATATATGAGCTGCAATATGACACTGTATGTCAGTCACCAACTACTACATGCATATCTATATGTGTCCATTTACATTAGTATTTTTGCTCATTAAAACAAAAACAGCACTATCCAATAGAATTCACTTTGGAAAAGGCACACGTCCCTCAAATCAACAGAAAGCATCTTGTCACCTGGCATCCATCTAGAATTGTTCTCAACATAGATTTATTCTCTGGTTAATACCCAATACTGGGATCAGTGGAGATGACAAGTTGTTAGAGGGCTGCAATACCTTTTTTCTTGAGGCTGCTCTGATGTGCTGCAGGCACGATGTTCTGTGGAGAAGAGAATTTGATCATTTAGACTGCTTCTGTCAAGAACACTTTTTTAATGGCTTTTGAAACACTCATAAAGAAAAAGAGATATTTGAGAATTTACAATAGGTTTCCCTATAAACATATTCATCTACAGACTGATGACACCATCCTTCCTTTCCAGAAACATCTTATCAAATAATGATGAAACCCCTTGAGGGTGAAGGCTGACGCACAGCAATTAGGCTTCCACAACCAGCAAGCAAAGCCAGGGAGATTTGCAACCTCACACATACTGTACACACACCAGACCATTGTTGTTACCGTTAACAAAAACTAAAACTATTAAAAACATTTTTTTAGATAATTTAAACAAAAATCTGACATAAAATAAAATATAAATATTAGATGAAAAATAGAGCACCAAAATAAAATAAAATAAATTAAAAAAAAATAGAGGAGCACATAGCAAATAATAATAATAATAATAATAATAATAAAATAATAATAATAAAAAAAACACAAAAACTAAAAATATAAAGTATAAAAACAAAAGGAAATTAAAAAATGAATAAATACTGAATAATAATAAAATAACACTGACACACTACACACACAAAAACCCATCCATTTTCAGAAATCACTTTCTCCCACATAAACACAGAGTGCTTTCAGCAGCAGAAGCGTTGCACTATGTTGTTAGTAGCGTGCGGTGTAAGAGGCGGGTGAGCGGGTGAGCAGACGAGGCCGTACTTACTAACAGGGTTGAGCAGAGACAGAGATTTAGACAGAGACAGTGCCTGTAGTAGAGACCTGCTGCCACTGCTGCTGGAGAGGGCGCCATCTACAGGACACAGCGGACATGACACTCACTACAGCCCGGCACTACTCTACACACACATACTGCTGGTTTTGAATGGAAGGATTTGTATAAATTATGTAATATTATAGCAGAAAGAGCCAAAAACAGGTGATTTGATGATTGGATCCTCAATTAATGATGTCTGGATCCTCATTTTGGCTGTGTCTCAAAACCAAACATTCAAACATGCCTGTCCCTGCTAGAAAATCCAACTTAAGCGTGCAGCTGTGTTTTGGAACATGATAGGTGGTTAGCTGGTCGTTAGCTGTTCTAAGCTCATCGTCGCCTGGACTACCAGCTGCAATCAACCAGCTTGACCATATGAAGCTGGTTAGACGATGTAGAAGATAGATTGCAGATCCATGATGGTTTACAAGCTTCAGAACAGTTTAGACCAGCTATCATGTACTAAAAACCTCAATTACAATCTTGAATTGGTGTTTCCAGCAGGGATAACGCCCCAAAAAAAACAGTCTACATTGGCAACTTGGTTTTGAGGATATTTGTTAGTAGTGTGTGTCTGTTCATGACAGTTTTGTTAGTAATCAAGTGTAAAGTGCAACCCATGTTCAAGTGTAAAGGCTATTATGTTCAGCTATTATGTTGGTGTCCATAAATTATGTTACAGACATTAGAACCAGAAAGGAACATCATCAGAATTTTCCTATAAACATTAATAATCTACTAAACAGCGAGAATGACGTGACCCTTCGCCGGCAATGCACGCATAGTCCTTCGCTCTGCTCACTTTGTCAGAAATTGCATATATCCTGTCAGTAAATTTTGAACCATTCTTTATTTAGCTCACTATGAGTATCCCAGCAGTCAAGGACAGCCAGAAAAGAGAGAGTGAACAATCACCAATAAAGAAAAAATTCAAAGATTCCACCATCTCCAGAGAGGATCTCGACACTGCTATAGCTAACGTTATCAAGCTAGCACTTAAAGAGTACTCTCGATTCGGTAGTGGCTTCGACTGTAAGAGAAGCGATAGACTCTGTTCTGACCCTAGCACTCCGTGATCTACATTTGGATATACAAACGACCAACGATTCTGTAAAAGAGTTAAAAGCAGAAGTTGAAAAGCTAGCCAGCGTGGCGAAACAGACACGTGACCAGGTCGATTCCGTTTAAGCAGCTGCACATGAAGATAGGAGGAAAAGTCACAAACTTAAGAAATGTCCCGCTACTATTTTTTACTGACTTTAGTCCAGCCACAACTACCAAGAGAAAGAGCTTTAATCCAGTCTTGAAGAAGATGACAGCACTTGGTCTCCAGCCCTTCCTCACCTATCCGGCGGTAATTAAATTACGGCACAAAGGTGAGCAGATGATGTTCGACTCTCCTCAAAAGGTGGAGAATTTTGTTACTTCACTGTCACTGAAGACGTATTCTGCAGCGCTACAAAGCAGCGGGAAGGCAACAGTTACCGTCTCCATCCTCTCAGCTCAACGAGGGAAAATTAACAATGAGGTCTATGGTGATCCTAACTGCCCTGAAGAGGACAATAACAAGGTGGCCATGGACACTTGTTAATTTCTTTTTGGAATCTTGCCCCTGCCCTGTAAGTTCATCCGCTGATTGGTAAATATGAAAAATTATTTTTATTTGTATTATTATTATTATTATTATTATTATTATTATTATTATTCGGGTTGATGGAGAGCAGGTTCAATCACTACACTTTTGGCTCAGTGGGCCTTTTGGGGACATGTCTTGCGTTGAAGTGGACTGGTCACGCATCAACATTTGTTCCTGTTGTTTATGCAGACCTACACTCTCAGTAATATGCGGTCTGCTTTGGTTTTTATACACAGTTGTTTGTTGTTCCTTGTTTTTGCTTTTTTTCTATGCCCTTCAATAGACATCAATACTTTTATTTATTCTGCTTTTCTTATAAAAGGAATATGCATCTAGGTGGATTGGTATCTAGGATACATATTAATATTTACATGTCACTGGCAGTATGGCATTGCTTTTATTTCTCTTCACTTAGACAGAATCTTGGCATTGCGAGCACACAATGCATGCTCTGAATATCTTATCATTGAATGTGAAAGGCCTAAATTCTCCTATTAAGCATACACGGGTATTAGAATATTTGCACCGTAAATCGTTTTCCTGTGCCCTGATACAAGAGTCTCATTTTAAACAATGCGATGTGGCACGTTTTCAAAACAAGTATAACAAACTGGCAGCATTCTCTTGTGCTCGTAATAAAACTAAGGGGTTGCTTATCTTAGTCGATAGGAAGTTACATTTAACTATTGAACATATCGGGAATGATGATGAAGGTAGATTTGTTTTTATACGCTGTAAAATACATAATGACATAGGGCTGGGCGATATGACCAAAATCTTATATCACGATATGACTAATTTTATATCACGATAACTATATATCACGATATAGTATTTTTTTTCTTTTAAAAAGGTTTTTATGATATTAAAATCTTTGATACCATATAATTTTCATAATCCTTGTCACCAATGTCAATATAAAACTAATACAAGCCTAAAAAGACAAAAAAAATAAATAAATAAAATAAATAAAAACTCAAGCTCACTGAAAATAAATAAACAGTCAGTGATGAAACAAGTATAAGAAACTAATTGCAAGCAATAGGACAAAAACTACAATAAATAAGAAACGCTACATACATTGTGTAAATTAATTCGTCTTCACTGTGTTAATTATATCTATCTATATATCTATCCATCTATGATAGATATAATTAACGCGTGTAGGCTATTATGTATAGATTCCACACACACACACACACACACACACACACACACACTGCAAAAGTGATTTAGTCAAGAGCAGTGAGAGATTTTCTAGCAATGTGCTATGATTAATATGAATGGCAGACAGAACGAATATTGGACAGCTTCCCCTTTAAGACCGAAGTCCGGATCCAATATACTGTTACATATGCGTTTTCTCTTTTCTCTCTTAACACCTAAATCGCTGTCTTTATGAGGAAACTTGCCAAGACTGGGATTCTGACGCATATAAGTGTGTTTATGTAATTGTTCAAAGCCACTAAAGCGGCAAAAAAAAAAAAAAAAAAAAAAGGCGTGGCCCTCTCACATAGAAACGGAGACGGCGCACGCATATAGCTCTGTTGTTTGTGTTTCAACAACTTAAAATCGGTTGTTTTAAAACTGCAGTGCTTAAAAACGCGTGCCCATGCTACAGATGTAGTCCACCTGCGTTCTCCACCTGGTTCTGTCTCCCCTTCACGCCCCGTGGTGGCGTGTAAAGATCGCACTCATCCAAATGATTAAAAAGTATTACCCTAAACAATGTATTTTGCGACACCACGAAATAAACGATAGAACATAATATGAAACGATAGACTTTTTATTTCGTCCATCCGATATATATCATCATTTCGCCCAGCCCTATAATGACAGGTTAGCACTGGTCTCCATTTACTGTCCGAATGAAGCAGACAGTGCATTTTTCACAAATATTTCCAATATATTACTTGAGCAGATTGACCTTTAGTGATGGGTGGTGATTTTAATGCGGTTTTAAATCCTGCACTGGATAAATCTCACCCTGATACTACAGCTAACCCATCCTCTAAGTTATTGAATAAATTTATCACTGAACTTACTGTAATCGATCTTAGGAGAATCCAGAATACTACATCTAAGGACTTCACTTTTGTTTCTAAAAGGGTGGAAAGTCTGATGGGAGGACCTTTCAAATTTTGTAACAACACACCCTTATGGCACAACTTTAATTTTTTTATGTTGAAATCGGCCATTTGTCCAGCCCTCTTGGTCTACATTGGGTAGAAACACATGTGGTGACTTATATGATAACCAGAGACTCCGCTCACTTCAAGAACTAAGAACTAAGTTTTGTTTACTAGCATCATCATATTTTGTCTTTTTTCAGTTACGTTCTGCTCTCAAGGCCTATGGAGTTCCCTGGGCATCCCTTATTTCCTCTCATCCTATGTGGGATTGGATCACACCACCCTCTGGTCAGCCATCTGTGATGATGACTTGATGATCACACTGCAAAGTCTCTTTCTATTAAATCTATATGGAATCGAGAATTAACAGATTTTGATTTATCAGTCGACTGGGAGAGGGTGTGTTCTAATCTAATCTTAACTTCTAAAAACTTGGCTCATCGTCTTATCCATTTCAAAGTCATCCATTGAGCATACATAACTCCTTACAAGAGGTTTAAAATGAAACTGCAATCGACCTATAACTGTCATATCTGTAACACTGTATCAGCAGGTACTTTTCTCCACGTTTTGGGAATGTCCAATTGTTGTCAATCTATGGACTCCTGTGAATTCTGTTTTGTCCTTTTTACTACAAATTGAAATTGTTGATAGTGTGTCTGTTGTTCCCCCCTCCCTGTTGGTTGTTTGTTTGAGTGGATGTTGTTTTGTTGATTTGAAAAAATAAAAAAAAAGTTTAAAAAATAAATAATAATAATAATAATAATAATAATAATAATAATAATAATAATAATAATCATCATCTACTAAACAGCCTTGGATGAATGGAATAGAACAGGCTTGATGATGCTGCCAAATGACATTCATCACCATTAACAGCCACAGAAACGGACAATTATTGGGAGATACTCTGACTCACTGTTAATGAATGTAGATCATCCGAGGGCATTACAAACAAGCTAAATTTTGTAGTTACACCCTTTTTAAAGAGATAAAACAACTGATAAAAAAGGAGATCATGAGCTAAATACTGTAAATTTTAGTAAGAAAGTAGGCCTGTTTCACACTGCATATGCAAGCAGTGCACAATCAAGGCAGAATCGTGACTATAACAGCCCTGTGTTCTGCTTTTACACTGACAGCTCTAAAAACAAAAGAAAAAATCTGGGTCGCCACATTGGATATTACATTTAGGAAACTTATAAATCATTATTGGGAGTGTATGTGAACTTGATCATCATTAAATATAATATTTACTTGATTTACATCCAAATGGAAATTAATCTACACAGAACAGAACACAAACCCTACAACAATAAACCACAAATGATCTGGATTTTGATTTACTGCACAATGCACTGGGAATGCTTTAACCGGTAGGGGCTGACTTAAATATGCTTTGCTTACACTTACAGTGTCAAACAGGTCATATATAAATAAATGTTCTGATTTTGCTATAAAAAACAAAAACAAAACCAAAATAAAATATTCAGTTTTCAGTGAGTAACAAATCCTGTCATCCCTTAAAAGCTCATCATGCTTAAAACAGACTAGACAGGAAATACAAGAGATGTTATGACTATGCTCAGTCACTCTCAGCAATGAGAAAAAAAACAGATGTTTTCAGAAACTTGATATGTGACCTCAGAGTAACTGGACTTTCGTTTATGCCCTGTGATCATTGATTATCTAGTATTATTATGACCTGTATGGAAAAAAAAAAAAAAAGAAAAAAAAAAAAGATAATCTACCCATTCATCCTGATTGTTTTTTTTTTTTTTCCATATTTGACTTCTTGTCATCTGTCCCTGCAAAATGCTAACCTTGGCAAAAGCACACATCATTTGGGACATAATGAAAGTAAAGTGAGAGGTGGACGGTGAAAGGTAAGAGGATCTGACCCTGGTTGAGGTCGGTGGGTGGAGGGTGGGCATCCCTACTGAATCGTGGAGGCAGCAGGCTGATTTTGGGGGAGGTGTAGGAATACGAACGAAGACGGATGCCCTGCTCAATATCCTGAAAAAAGAAATAATGAACATTTTGACTCAGTTTACATCTCACAGTGCTCAAAAATGAAGTAATGATCATCATGTGTAGAATCTGTAGTAGTGTAGTTTGTATTTGAAAAAAAAAACAGCATATGCTGGTTAGGTAGGTTTTGAAGCATGGCAGCTGGTTTGACCTGGTTTAAGCTAGTCCTGAGCAGGAGCTAGTTGCTTAAGGCCTAGCACATAACCAGCTTAAACCAGCTCAAATCAGCTGCCATGCTTCAAAACATACCTAGCCAGCATATGCTGTTTTTTTTCCCAACAGGGTAGTTTGCCTCACTGTTGGGAAGAGGGAAAACAAGTGTGGTACCTTTGCAGGGGAGGGGTTACAGGCAGAGGAGGCGGAGTGAGAACGTGTGCAGGTAAGATCAGGGGCGGGCCTAAACATAATCCGATCATCTGCGCTGTTTTTGAGCTCAGGCTGTGGTTGGGGGAGGGGCTTCTTCATTAAAATGTCATCATCATCATCTTCCTCGCTGTCCATTTCCAAGGCCACCAGACTCGGGCTTAGAGAGAGGAGTGGACTTCTAAAAATTCTCAACAACCACTATGAGTAAGACGAGCATCACTTGCACTTTGTAAATAATTCATACATTTTGTGTGTGCCACAAACGCTTCTCCAACTATGCTGAAATCCCACAAAAGGCAAATGTTTTAAATCATGGAAACATTTTTTATGCATAACAACTGCATTCCTGCTTTACAAGGCAAATGCATCCAGCAAACAGGGCCAGGTAGCTTGTCAGTTTGCCATGGGTTTGTTTTTTGTTTGTGTGTCTGGTTTCACAGTTCTTCCACTGCAGAAGATTTTGCTTCAGAAAGAAAGTGCTGCCCAACACAGTACAAATTTGTTATTGTACCCAAGTAAACAAAATGTCCTTAAAATGTTTTCCAAACAGTGAAATTCATCAGACTGATGGGTCCATGCTCTCGGCAGCCAAGAATTCATTGCGCAAAAGCACATGTGGTCAACACAAAGAAACCATGTTTATTCTACATGTAAGTTTAATGTATGAATTATACATTATTTTGTCATGTCATGCAACCTATCCATGTTGGCATGTGCTTGATGTGGCTACTTCAAGTATAAACCACTATTCAAAAGTTTGGGGTTGGTATTTTTTTTTTGGAAAGAAATTAATTTAACTTCATCAAAAGTGACATTAAAAACAATTATAATGCTACAAAAGATTTACATTTAAAATTAATGCTGTTCTTTTGAACTTTCAAAAAATAATAAAATGCTTCCACAAAAACATTAAGCAGTTTTCAATATTGCTAACAATAAAAAACGTTTCTTGAACACCAAATCATCATTTTAGAATGATTTCTGAAGGATCATGGTGACATGGTGAAGACTGGGGTAATGGCTGCTGAAAATTAAGCAAGAATATTCTGAAGAATAATGCTTTTTTTCTGATCAAATACATGCAGCCTTGGTAAGCATAATATACTTTTTTCAAAAACAAAAAAAATAAATAAATATATTTCACCGACAACAAACTTTTGGATGGTAGTGTATAAAGTGTACTGTGTCAAAACTTTCACAACAAAACATCAATGTTAGCATGCTTACCTTAGGTCACATGACTCTGTAGGTGAGCTTGAGCTGTTATATGTCAGTTCAGCAGGTCGTGTGGCACGCATGAGTCTATCCAGCATCAGTCCCGCAGGAGAGGTGGGAGAGAAAGAATGAGAAGCGTGTTGCCGTCCTCTCTGCCCTTCATCATCTTTAACAGCTGGAGGCATATCTACAGTCCCTGGTGACAAGACCCCCGTATCTGACATTCGCCACACACCACTATCTGTTCCAGAGCTGTCCTCTGTGACACCTGAAACAGCGTACTTCATATTGAGGTCATTGTCCTACATCAGAAGAGAACACAAAGAAATATCTGTACACATGCAATATTTGTTCATATACATACACAAATAAGTAGAAGTATTAAGTAACAAGAAGTAACAGAGACATAACAGGGTTAGTTCTCCCTCATGGCATTGCTTTCTTTGAAAATATTTTTAACCATTTTTGTCCATACAGTGAAAGCCAATGTGGTACTAAACATTAGTGGTCCCCACTGACTTTCATTCCACATTTTTCAAAATATTTTCTTCTGTGTTAAAATGAAAGAAATAAAATCATACAGGTTTGCAAGGACATGAGGGCAAGTAAATAATGACAATTTTCATTTTTGGGTGAACTATCCCTTTAATATAGTCAGACTCAATTTAAATGGTTCTTTTGCCACAGGGTTCTAAGAATTTACACACAAAGCCTGACGTGTCATAAAACATAGCAGCAAATCTTTAATAATGTCAAACTAAAGGCTTTTGTGAGAAGAGTTGTGGTTTAAGATTCAGGCTACAACGTTCCAAGATCAAATAAAGACTTTCCCTAAGACTTTCACAGAGATCAATCACTGGATAAAGGCAGTAAATGAAGGGAGGAGATGGGATTTGGATGAAAAACGTTAAAGCTGAGTGTCTGCAGATCTGGCATACTGAGCGAGCCGATTTGTAGGAGCAGCGATATGTGTGGCGTCTGACCTTAGCGGAGCCTCTGAGCATGGCTGTGAGCCTGACGGCAGCAGCGTCTGAGGAATGAAGGTGAAATGGAGTGCAGGAGCCAGGAGAGGAACACAGCTTCTCTGTCAAAACAAAACACGCTGTCAAACTGATGTGTGTGACAATACAACTGGATGGAAACGCAGTGTCAGTGATATTTAAAAGTTAGCTAATGAAAACAATAATGTAAATATCAGCTGTCACTTTACAGGCTGCTGCCTTTGTTCCGTTTGGAAAATTTTGTGTACGTGTGTGTGTGTGCAAGTGTTTTGTCAATCTCTGAATGCCAAGATGGCAGAAGAAACCAGTAAAACAGAAAAAAGCACAACAGCATGGTCTCTTTATGGCCGTTAAATTTTCTGTTTCATTTTTTAGGAAGGCTTTTGCTTGCCTTTTGCACAGTTAACTCTATGTGTCAACATTTATTTTGCAATGAGATCCAACAAATAAAATGATTTTTAATTTGTTATTTAACAGGGACAACAGACAGTCAAAAACTGCCCCAGAAATAAAGGCTGTTCATTTGAGCTTTCTAGAAATGTTTCTTGAGCACCAAATCAGCATATTAGAATGATTTCTGAAGTATAATGTGACACTGAAGACTGGAGTAATGATGCTGAAAATTAATTTCTAAAATAGAAAACAGTGATTTTATATTTGATAAATATTTCACAATAACTTAAATAACAGAGAACTCCATTACTACATCCTAAACAATGAAGAAACCATTGAATAATAAATTATCTTCTGGGCACAAACACACAAAATTTGTGGTCCCAATGCAGCCAAAGTGGTGCAGTGTGTAAAGAAAATAGAAGAAACAGACATTCAGCCTCTCTCACTCACACTTGTAACGACCTTTACAGCTCTGTGCAGAAACACAAACTTACACATGCACCTACCCATTCACATGACAAAAACTTCCACCGACATTGTCAAACAAACACAAACACACCAAGTCTACATTTTCAAGGGAAATATCTGTATATGTTGGCACATAATTAGTTGTGTGGGTCTTGGTAAAGATGATGTGTATTTTTAAGTGAAAGTGAGATTCCGATAACTTGCCGGGGCACCCTGTAATGAAGGATGCATGTGAAGGCCTTCCAAAAATAACGGAAAAACCAGATACTGACGTCAACTTCACACACACACACTTTATTCATTCAGATACTTGGTGAATCACACATCTGCAGTAACCCAAACACAGGGATCATGTGTGCTGAATCTCCATCAACTCAAAAGCAGAACTAAAGCATTTGTAATACTTTCAAATGATTAATGGTGCCTCACTTAATTTGACCTGTGACAGGCAGTTTTATCCTTCCTCTGACTACAGCATTTTCGGTCAGGATGACCATACACATTTTTGAGGTGAATGAATTGAAAAAACCAATACCGGCAGAATAACCACTGTAATGTCCTATCAAAAACATCTCACTGCAAGCCTGGCTTGAAAGTCCCATTGTACAGAACCAGAACCAGCTATTTGAGCTCTGACTCATTGCTGAATTAAGCCTGTAAAGCTGCCCTGCACCACAGACCAGAAACAATGGACAAAAACACACAAACTAAAGTCATGCTTTAATCAAAGGCTTTTAGGATTTGTATCTGTGATTTGTTCATGCGTTGTATTTGTGTGTCTTTGTTGCATGCATCATTCGTACAGACTATCTCTAGTTACCTGCTTTTGATGTCCGTCTCCGGATTCTCATCTTTGGGAAGGATGGCCATGAGTAGTTAAACGGAGAGTCTGAGTCAGAGTCCATGTTTTTAATTTTCCTCAACTGCTCCGTTTTGTGAAACACATAACAGTAAAATCACCAAGGAGTTAGGCAGGAGTTTGAGAACACCTTTCTAAAAAATGCAGATTCCTCAGATAAGCGTTGAGGAGATGAGTCTGCGAGTGTTTGCGAGTGTATCGGAGAAGGTGGGCTCAAGTCTCGACACTCTATACTCCCACTTTTTTGTTGCAGGCAGAGCCAGGACTCAAACTGGACCTGGGAGAGCACGACAGAGGGATTTTCAAATGAAGGTGTCTGTAGGAATCTGAAAGGTCAGCCAAGGTTTAGGAATCATTAACCATACACGCTAATAAAACCCCATGAGGTCCTGGGATGCCTCTTACTCTTTATAAACAAATAATACAAAAAACAGCAATTTCACTGTGGAACAAATTACCATAATTATTTTTTCATAAATTCATGATGCAAAGCAACTTAATTTGTAATGCAAATCCTTCTCACAGGCAGGAATGAGTCATGTATCGCATCAAAAACTGTAAAAGGGTGGGCCAAACTGATTTGCGACACACATTCATTAATTTTAATAACAAACCCAAACCAATCCCAGAGTGGTGGCCCACAACATAATCTAGAACATGATCTAAAATTTATAAACAGCTGTACAAATCAAAGACTCGATTCTGGGTTCATGTCAGAATTTTCCATCTGACATTTTGCTAGGAAATCTGTCCTGCATGTCCTCTACTTAAAACATAACATTACTGAAAAATCAAAACTAGTCATGCTGAGCTGATAGCTAATGATAAATAATAAAAAAAGATATATCAGTAATAGTATTGTAACTGTATATAATAAAATATTAATTTATATTAGCATAACACTGACATTAAAAGTAACAAATTGACACCAAACCAACCTCAAATCCCATAAAGTCAATCCTACAAAATCCAACTATACATAAAAAAAATACCCTACATAAAATCAACAGCACGAACCAAATCTGACACAGACTCAATTCACAAAATCAAACCCGCTAAAATGCAACAACACGCATTGCATCTAAAAAGCCAAGTTGCCACCAGCCAGGAACTTTTAAAAAGCAGTATTACAGCCAGGTGTGTGTGTGTGTGTGTGTGTGTGTGTGTGTGTGTGTCTGAGACGAGATGGATTACTCTCTGCATGTGGTGGACATTCAGTCTCTGCTAGAGAACCACTCAGTGTGTGTATGTATCCATCCTTCAGCAGGAACATGTGCTCCAGTAATCCAAACAGCAGACTCATTCAGTTCACCAAAGGTCTCAAAACCCAACAAAAGTCTTTTATTTCACAGGTTAGGATTTTTTAAATGGTACCATGAGTGTGCTGCAACTCAATAATTATATATTTCTGGGTGCGGCTCCTTAGAAAATCCTCCTTATGAAGACAGATCTCCTGATAGGTGAAGATGAGCAAAAAATAACCCCTCAGATTTAGTTCCTTTTTTCTTATATCCTTTTGTACGTGTTCTAATTCCTTTATTTCTATGACAGCGGAATTGTCCATTCAGTTTAAATAGAGACCTCCAAAAGGTTTGCTTCCAGTCGGCCTGCTCTTTTCTGTGGACTGTGACTGTTTCAGTCTCTCATGAAATCTGGGCTCCAACCCGAGCTCTCTCCTCCCTCCAGAGTTGTTAGTGGCTAACCGTCTGTGTGTGGTAGACTGAATTTGTGTTTTAAAATGAGAAATAAGGGAATGATAGTTCAGTATAGCTCAAATGATGAGAATGGGTTGCATTCTGTAAGTGAGTTTTTGCATTCTGTAAGTGAGTATTAAATAAATGTCTAAATATTGTCATAATCATTAAAAATATATTTCTATAATCATTATCATGGGTAAGTACTACTACTTTTCAAAAGTTATGGGCAAAAAAATAAATAAAAATTTGCATATATTGTGTGGTGCAATTTGTTCATTTTTAATCAAATTTTGATCCAATTTAATTTAATTTAATTTAAACTGACAATCCTCATGCATAATACTTTCCAACGTCTTCTTTCTTTAAAAAAACAAAATGTAATAAAAAAAATCACGAGATTACTCCCAATTAAAACCTAAAGTAGTCTTTTTTTATAGGTTTAACCAAACAAAATGCAAATCTTTCCAAAGACCCCAATAACCATAGACCTGTTTGGGAATGATTTTGCTTCATGAACAAGGTAACTGGGAGAAATCGGTGAAAGCATCTGTATTAGGATGAGGAACACGTTCCGTGGGATGGGCTAAATTTTAAAGCATCATCCTAAATGTCAGCTTTTGTGCAAGTTCAAAAATCTAAGCTTGTTAACATTCCTGCCTCCACTTTACAGTTGAAACTGTGAATGTGCATGCCTGTGTGAAAGGGTGGTTGGGTTAAAGGAGCCAAAGCCATTGCAAAAGAAATGAGTTCCACCTTGAGTCCTCCTTGCTGAGCTACAAATCTCCCTATAAATAAATAAAATATATTTAATAAATAAATTGTAGTTTTTGAACCAAGGACAGCAGATCCTTAAGAGCAGTAGCAGCGCCTGCAATCCAGAAGGCACTTTTTCCCCTTGAGCTACAACGACCTAAAACGATTCAATGAACACTGAACAGAAGGTCTGCACAATTTCATTTAGATGGTAAAGTTCCATTGCCAGTGCCTGCTACTTTGTAATTGTACTTGTAATACACTGAGAGTATGTTTAAAAACACAAGATGTCTGTTTTGAATGAACACGATTCTGCTCTAACTTCAAAGAATCCTTTTAAATTAAAGTGAAAAACGGATGCAACTGCACTTAAGTAAATTAAGTTAACTTCGGCCCAATTCATGATTTTTCCATATTCAATAAGCCCCTCTCATGCATGCAACACACAGCAACAGCAGTCAACATCAAAATTCCTTGTTGATGTTTACATATAAGAACTTCATTGGCAGAGGTGGGTAACGAAGTATATTTACTTGAGTAAATGTTTTTGAGTCAAGGATAGATTTAAAGGTGGGTACTTTTACTTGAACTTTATTATAAAACTGTACTTTTACTTCGCTACACTGGATGATGTTCCTCTCGTTAATTAATTTGAATGCAATACATGTTAAGAAACGCATTGTTCATTTTAAACGTGCTCTCTCTTTTCTGGGGCATGCCCTATTCGTGAATAAATCTCTTTAGAGACGATTCTGTTCAAGGCCTCGATCAACAAAAAAGATTTCTAATTAATTCTCCGCCCACCTCTGTTTATAGGCCATTAAAAATTTCTCTCCAATCCAAACAGAATTGAAACAATGCAAAAATGGCTTTTACCGTACCGACATCAGAATTCCAACATGACCTGTCCATACTCATTTCCAGCATCTTAAATGGTCTTTTTAAAACCTACATTAAGCAACTTATTTATGCTACCTGCTATAATAATTTCTTTTGCATTAGTCAGCATTCTAATGAACCATAATGCACTGCAACAAGCTCAATGAAAAGATTTCAAGATGGCACTAAAAGAAATGTTGATTATTAAAAAAGAAAAGCACATTAAAATTAGTTATTTTAGCCAATATATTCGTGTATGCTATATACTTTTATCCTTATTGGAGTGTTATGTTGTTAGCTTAGCAACATGCTAATTTCAAACTCCACCGACTAACATTACTGCACTACTGTTCAAAAGTCCAGGGTTGGTAAGATTTTTTACTCTTTTTGAAAGAAGGCTGCATTTGTTTGTTTAAAAATACAGTAAAACAGCAATATTGTGAAGTTTTATTAAAAATAACTGATCTTTTTTTAATATATTTTAAAATATTATTTATTCCTGCGATCTTTACTCCAGTCTTCAAGCGTCACATGATCCTTCAGAAATCATTCTAATATGCTGATTTGCTGTTCAAACATTTCTTATTATTATCCATGTTTAAAGCAGTTGTGGTTTTTAATATGTTTGTGGAAAATAAAATGATTCCCTGGATGCATGCATGCGAACCTGAGTTAAATGTGTTTAGATCTTCATCCTCTTCATCCAGACAGAGAACAAGCTGTTCTTCAAAGACCTGACAAACAAGACGAGAAAAACACACTCACAATTCAGTCGTTTGCAAGAACGAAAACAGACCAAAATAAGAACACGGGAATGAACATCTGTCCATTAGCAAACAGAAAAACGCTACAAGAGCACATATGGCAGGTCTAAAGAAGACTAAGTGATCCATTATTGTGTTTCTGATTCCAGGAATTGACTGAGACACACTCACACACAAAAATAACTCCACTCACACTATCCACCAGGGCTTCATCCGCGATTCTCAGTTGGCTGTTCAGATCTGAGGAGCAGAAACAACAAGTAACACAAAAATTGATTTCCACTAGTACACAATTGCCAACTTGAGCACAAACAAGCCTTTCTGCTGGAAAAAATCGAGACACCTATCACCATAGTGAGCTGTGACAGGAAGTGTCTGCACATTAAGTTCACAGGGTCACAGAGGCTAAACCTGCTGAGGCTCCTGCTGTCAACACAACAAACTGGCAATCTCCCTGTGTTTCTTAATGGCATTTACATCACGCCGGGGTTTTTTTCTAGATCTGTCGAACTGTAGGCAGATTATTTCTTTCATTTTGTCCTCTCTTACCCCTCCCAAACATATAGTGTCTCTGTCTCTCGGCCCACCCAGGAGGAATGTGTCTCTTCATACTGGACATGTTTGGGAAACCAGCCGGAGGTCCCTCACAAAGAGTGCTCTGTGTATGTGTGTGTATTAGTGTATGTGTACTCCTCATCCCACATTCTACCACAATGTCCTCCTGACTGAGCCAAATTCACCCAATGTACTCTAACAACCCTGCCAGACCTAACTCACAGTGACAGACAGAGAGAGAGTGAGAGAGAGAGAGAGAGAGAGAGAGAGAGAGAGAGAGAGAGAGAGAGAGAGTCGGGTGTGGGGAGAGCTGGGGTCAAGAAGAGGGAAAGGAACAAGAGACAAATGGAATAACAGAAGGAGGATTGAGGTTAAGTGAGAGCCAGAAGAGAAGAAAATTTATCACATCAGCAGGATGAAACGTGATAAGACCTTGGTGAGAGCAAAATATAGAAACTAGTCATAGAATCAACCCAAGACAGGAGGACTAAAATAAAGTGAAAAATAATAATATGAACATTATGGCCAGAACTGATCTTGTGGAGTTTGAATTCTCACCACACAGCTTATATCTAATTTCCAGAAACCCACAAATATCAGTTGAAACCAGACTGCTACTGAAAATTTTTGTTTAATAGTTCAGATTCAGTTTATTAATGCTAACAAGGGTAAAAAAAAAAAAAAAACCTATATTAAAAAAAAAACAAAAAAAAACCTGAAAGACATTTTAGTCTGTGTATTGGGGTAAAATGAATATGAAATGAGCTCCGTCTTACCTGTGTCACATACATCAGATCTGTGTATGCTCTCTTCTGACGGCTCACTCAGTCGCCCCACCTGTAACGTGTTAAACTGTCAAGTCTGATACAGAATCACATTTGCATTTGAGATTTGGTTTGTGAATGATTCACCTAATGGCTTTAATTAATCTGATCTGTCTATACATTGATGCTTTCCCATGGATTTATACACATATGTTCAACAAATCATATTTTAAATGGACATATACTACATTCAAAAGATTGGGGTCAGAAAGACTTTAAGAAATTAATACTTTTATTCAGCGAGGATGCAATAGCTCAAAAGTGACAGAAATAAATTACATTTTAAAATACGTTAAAATAGAAAAATGTAAGGATTGTTAAAAAATATTTTTTCACAATATTACTTTTTTTTTTATCAATAAAAATGCAGTCTTGATGAGCATAGGAGACTTCTTTCAAAAGCATATAAAAGCCAATCCCAAACCTTTAAATGGTACTGTACATTTACGTATTAAACTATGTAAAATTACTTATAAAAACAGTTTAAAGAACCATCACAGGTGATTTACAGCACTTGTAATCTCTCTAGTGATCTTGTTCTGTCTGCCAACAGTTGTTATATGAGAAATACCAGTCTGCTGCTCAAAGCAATACCTGTAAACGATACTGTAAACCGCAATAAAAGTTTCCAAAGTTATGACTTTAGTCATTTATAGACTCATAAAACTCACACATCATTCTCCTGTAACCTGCTCTTAGGGGTTTATGATGAAAAATGAAGAGAGGGGTGGACAGCTGAGGTGTATTTCAAATTAGGGATTATTTCACTTGGAGTGTTAAAGTACATTCTCTTCCATAACATATGGTAAGCACATAAAATCCATAATAAAATCAATATTAGCCATATATTTACTGAGAATACACAAATAATTTTGAATTCTTTTGAATAACTGTCAATAGAGAGATGATTTTGGGGTCCAGATGATGTAGTTACAGCATTTACCTGCAGAGGCTAACAAGTCTGTGCTAACCAGCTGAACCTTGAACCTTTGATCTGAATCACCAGCAAATTGGGGGAGTGTCTGAAATTTGTATTCAAAAGCTGTCTAAAAACAGTCATCAGTTTTTCAATTATGTTCTGTAATGGCATAGAAATTATAGAGTTTACTTTTAACTGGTAAAACTTTATAAGAGCAAAAAGCAGAAAATAATCAGAAAAGCTTATTGTTAAGCTTAGTCAATAATCTTTTTTCTGTTCCTTATACACCACCTTTTAGGCAGAGATTAAACAAAGTCCAAGATTTTCAGAGAGTCATTAACAGTGAAAATCTAAAATTTAAACCAGACCGTTTAGGCTCATGTTAGTATTTATTTTCTTCTGTCTTTGTTGCTATAAATAACCGCTACATTCATAAGTAAAAATAGTAATTTGATCCTCTCTGTTGTGTTTGTTGTCTGTCTTTTCCCAGTCCTTCCTTTTGCAAACAATAACCATGAAGTTTCCACATTCTTTCAATAGCTCTACAATAGACAGGAAACAAAGAAAAAGTTTCCTTGAAATTTGTATTCAATGCAGACTCACCCTTGTAAGTGCATCTGGCTCTCTGCTCTTCTCTCTGTACAGCTGGATACTGTGCTGTGCATCTATATGTGTGCTGTTTTTCACAGTCAGACTAATAGATTCGGTGACAGGGCAGATACGAAGCTGCTGAGAGTCGTCAGTCCATATCTGACACATCCACACTGGCCTCCACGCACTGCAACTCGAGGGCCTGATCATAACACAGTCATAAGACACATGAAACTCAGCCCCTACTGTACACTGGATCAATGACTGAGGTGACACATCAGTGATTAATGGATCTTTTTCACATGTAATCTAATTATAGTGTATTGTGTCAGGCTGGATGGAGTGACTCACTCTGTTAGAGCGCTGATGAGCGTCGGGTCTCCGTGCTTCTGAGCCAGCATGAGAGGACTATGGCCTTCCTTCTCAACTATGGGAACCATCCTCTGACTTTCAGACTCCAGGAGGAGGAAGTGACCGAGGTGGGGGAACCCCATATGTATGGCCACATGTGGAGGCGTTTCCCTAGAAAGGAGATCTAAAAGAGACAGAGAACAATAAATAATAAGACTTGAGAAACTGATGTCATGATAGGAGTCATTTTATTTCACGGTAATAACATATATCACAATATATTTATTTTTGCTTTAAATAAGGGCTTTATAATATCAACTTTCTGATACCATAGAAATTTCATAATTCTTTTCACGAGTGTCAATATCACAAAAAAAAACTAATACTAGCCTTAAAAAAAAAAAAAAAAAACTCAAGCTCACTGAAGGAAACAGTAAGTGATTAAATAAGAATAAACTTAAATTACAAGCAATAGAACAAAAACAAAAAAAAACAAAAAAACCTACAGTAGAACAAATAAATGAGACATGCTACATACATTGTATAAACTGAAAAATGTACCAAAACACTGCATATTCTTCACTGTGTAAACTAAATATATTTCTTCTTATTAAAGTTACAAAAGTGATTTACTCAAGAGCAGTAAGAGATTTTGTCTCTTTTTGTTTTTGTTTGATTAACATGATGAATGACAGACAGCAGGAATATTAGACTGCTGTCACTTTAAGAGCTGCCCGGATCCAGTACACTGTTACACATGTGTTTTCTTTTTCGGTTAATAGTGTCTAACGGTATATTGCCCGCCCCTATGTGTAGTGTAGGCATGATATTGTAATTTGAAGAGAGTGTGTGTCATGCTTTTCAGTGATGCATGTGGTAAGTTCTCTTTAATTCCACCCCCATATTTAGTCTATTGCATAAATAATTTATTTTTCTAAAATCATTAATCTTTTAATAAATATTGTTCTTATTGAAAAATATACAGTAAACCACACACAAATTTCAATTACTTTTAGTAGATTTTAATTAGCTCTAAAATAAAGCATTTTGCATGCCCCCATAGCAAGATTCTGTCAAATAATAATAATAATAAAAAAATCTCCACAATTATAAGAAATCAGGAGCCAATTTGGCATATTAGTGTAAAAGATGTTGCTTTATTATTTGTATGCAAGCCCATCTGTGCTTTGTGCTCTGTGCAAACAAGCAGCAGTCTGATAACAGGTATAATACTGTCTACAAAAAAAATAATAATACACTTGTGGACATCCACATCGATGGCTTAGAGTTCAAACAGACAGCTAATGTGTGATGCACATCTGGTCAAGGGTGACAAACGCCTATGGCAAGCACTTTGCACATGGTCTCTAAGGTGTATAATGAAGGGGTGTCAAAGACAGTGCCCAAGGGTTGAATATGGTCCATGGAGAAGTCCAGTCAGCCTTTTGGATGATTTGAGGAAAAAAATTCTAATTCAATCCAGCCTTTAAACTACAATGAATGTGGCACTCTTTCTATTTTCCTCTTTATTGTGTTAGTGTTTCCCATTAGTGTGTGTGGGCCACAGATATTTAATGTGTAGAACTGAGTCAAAACCTGCTCATCAGGTTATCACAATACTCAGCAAACGCAAATTCAAAATGATTTCCATCAAGTATCTTCATATGAATGAAATACAGGAGGTTCAGGATATAACGAATCAGGTGGATAAAGTCTTGAATAGGTGTGGGATTATTTTCTTTGTCCTGGTTCAGTGGAACTGAGGACAAGTTACTGGGTGTTGACAGACAAACTAAAGAGGGGACTCTAAACCAGACTGGTGGGTTTGTAAAACACAGCACGCACGCACTCGCATACACACACGCACACACACACACCTTAATTGATTGAACAGATGTCTACGACTCTTTGCTCATGTTGATAGTGGTAGTCGAACTGCTGTTTTGATTTAAAAGAGAAGAGTCAGCGAAGTGAGGCAACATTTCCATAGCAAAATCAATCCGCTCTCAGTTTTCTGCAAGCACGTCACTTATATATTTTGCAAGAAGTTGCAGAAACCGTACCAGTCATTTGTTTAAGAGATAAAGGATTGCTGTTGCTTGATTTTTGTTGGTGAAATTTCTAAAGTGCAGCACGCTAAAGCTGTTTTTCTCAGCAAACTGCCAACAACAATAGTTGTCAGTGGAATGCAACTAATTTAAAAGGATTAGATAAACATATTCATATCCAATAAGTGAATGTCCAGGTTGTTTTGATGCACTTCAAACAAGCAGTACACTTTTAAGATAAATTGCTGTTACTTTCCCTGAGACTAACAAGAATGTTGCTAAAGAGTGCTGTCATTAATTAAAGCTGACACGCCGTTCTTCAGACAAAGCAATGAAATGAACGCTAATTCAGCTGTGCAATTTACCGCAAACAATCGCTAGTGTTATGTAAGGGGCCCCGTGTGCACTAGAGACATTCTTTAAATCTCTTTCCATTTTCACTGTTCAAGAAATTAGTTAATGATCCATGATGGAATGGGCACTGTATCCATTCTCACTTAGACAAAACTACAGACCATAACAACTACTACACTGCACTGTATTTCACACACACACACACACACACGTTTGTTTTTGTAAATTGTGGGGACATTCCATAGGAGTAATGGTTTTTATACTGTACGAACTGTATGTGCTATTGCCCTACACCAACCCTACACCTAAACTTAGCCCTCACAGGAAACTTTGTGCATTTTTACTTTCTCAAAAAAACTCACTCAGTATGATTTAGAAGCGTTTTGAAAAATGAGGACATGGGGTAATGTTCTCATAAGTCATCTTCTCCTTGTAATAATGTCATTATACAAATTTGTGTCCTCATATGTCACAAAAACGCACACATACACACACAACTTATTTATATATAAAACATCAATCTACTGTCCATATTAAAATATTGCAATACTCAAGAGAAGAATTGCCTATTTAGCATTATTATTTTCATTCCAGAATATTCTGCACTGAACATTTTTATTTTATCATATCGATTTGGTGTAAGATTTCCTAATTCTACTGTAATTAAATGAAGCCAAACATAAGGAAAAAAAGTAAACACACATACACACAAAAGTATACACACAAATATATTTCAATGCAATATTTCAATATGTAATTCAAACTATACACACCTATTAAAACACTTTTAAAGAAACATAGATCATGTATGTGAGAAAAAAATATTCCATGAACAATATTGTAGGAGTTAAACGGCTACGCTGAAACTGTGCTCTGGCAAACAAGACTAGTCAAATTACTGTGCTCTATTTTAGTCTACATCACTGTCTGTTTATATTGGCTGTCTGTCACATGAGAAGCATGTCCCTAACACTCATCCTGATAAGCTGCTCTGACGCAACAGTGTTTCCTCAAATTGGAAATCCCCAATGCACAAAAAAAAATAAGAAAAGCTAAGATGTGGATAAAAATCCTAAAGGTATTTTTTTGTGTGTGTGTGTCAACACACATAAATATATACATATAATATATATATATATATATATATATATATATATATATATATATATATATATATATATATATATATATAATTTATTTTTTATTTTTTGCACAGATTCATTGGCCCAGGACTTTAGGACTTTAAAACCATTCACTTTAATGAGTCTAGCTTCTAAGTGAACACAAAACACTATTACTTAGAGTTACTCAATTGTAACTAAAGTGCTGTTGAATTTAATCCTGTGTTCCACTAACGAGCCATAACAAACATGGTGCAGAGCTCCATACATCTAAACCTGTCCAAAAGAAAAGTTAGTTATACACCCACACGGATAATGCAATCAGAATGTAATTCATACAGTCCATTCAAGCAGTATCTTAAATGGCAATGGCACATCTGTAAAGATCACAAGAGACTCTAAATGTTTCAGAAAGGTGATCTGTGTTTCCAAAACATAAATCACATGAATATAATGGCAGTCTGGCCTATGGTGCTTTGAAGTGCACTTTTTTTCTGAGAACTAATTTGTTTGAAGACTTTGCCCAATCTATTTGTACATAATGGTCAGAATCTAGTGTAGTAGACAAGAATGACATAAAGGTTAACAGTAACGACAAAGTGAAATTGACTGACCTTGCTTCTCCTCTCCAGTTTGGCTGTCCCATCTCAGAAAGTGCAAGTTAGCCAGGGCCTGTGTTATTTTTTCATCAACCGCACTGTGTTGTCCCACTGTGCATCTGTGCTCTGAATTAAACTCTGATGCTTCTGAGGCCTCTCTCTGGCTGAAATTCTCCTCTTCACAAATATTGAGCCCCTGTTCTGCTAGGCTTTCCAATCGAAATAATTCCTTTGGATCACAAACCCCATCTGTCCCATGCTGGCCAGTCTGGTCTAAATGGTTAGTCTCAGATGAAAACACTTTCTCTGTGCAGAATTTCCTTAGGATATCCTGATAGCTGCTGGATGTCAAGTTCATGAGCTGCTCCGCCACCTCTTGTGCCTCATCCCGTATGTACTCCAGAGAGAGCTGTTCTGAATTGCAGAGGAGACTGGTGGGACTCCTGCTGTCCCTCGGACAGCAGTAAACCTCCACAGATACTTTCTCTGGAACATCGTGGCCTTGATGGAGAAAAGGTGAGAAAGGTTCACATATGCTAAATGATACCTCTTCTATCTGCTCATCATGAACTATATTTTGATCACGTTTACCTTGTTGTCTAACCGCACTGTATTTGCTTTATTTTGTTTATTTCCCTCAATGTTCCCCGACAGATGCTCGGTCTACTTTTTTATATTTTGTTGTTTGTTTTTGTTTAGCTTTGTATTACAGCATCTTAAACTAAAGGCTGCTGAAGAAAGGACAAGTCCTTCAATATGTCTGAAACACTAAAATCTAGGGTAATATTTGTACATCACAGCATTGTCTTGTGTTACTGTCTTGATTCAGGTCACATGGCAAAACACAAAAACAGAATGTTATGAACACTGGAACTTTATATTATAGGAAGAAATCAGGCACTGGCTCATTTTTGCTTTCACTGACACTTAAAACCATCAGGTAACATAAGCTCATATCTCTATTGAGCTTATAGCTCTATTGAACTGTTTCTTTCAGGTATATGTTGCCTTCTAACAATTTGTTTCCATAGAAACACTTATTCAGTACACCTCAACATACAGCACTACTATTTTACAGCACTATACTTTTCCATGTCAGCTGGAAATCCCCTTACAGTCCTGTTCACACCAAGGATGGTGAACAGTGTTGGGGAAAGTTACTTTTAAAAGTAATGCATTACAATTTTGCGTTACTCCCTAAAAAAGTAACTAAAAAAGTCATTTTTGCTTATTAGCATGGTTGAACTGGATCAAAGGTCAGCAACAAACACATTGGTTAATAAAATGGTTTTAGATACATTTGTGTTATTTAACATATTTCATTATTGCAGGTTTGCGTCATATTCTGAATTTGCATTTCACTGCTTTAATTCATTTTGATGAATACTAAATCTGCTTTTTTGCAAGTGGGATGAATTAATGGACATTCAGATTTAGTCTAGAACTACAGTAACATCACGTTCACACAGCGCACACAACGCCTCTGCACTTCCGATTTCTCCCAACATGGGGACAGTAGACTTTGACAGTCAATAAATGGGAAAAAAAAAGTAACTGGCATTACTTTTTTGAAAAAGTAACTCTGATATTTTCTTGTAAAGTAAAAAGTAATGTGTTACTTTACTAGTTACTTGAAAAAAGTAATCTGATTACGTAACTCACATTACTTGTAATGCTGTACCCCTAACACTGATGGTGAACAAAGATAACTATAAAAACTATAAAGTTTTAATAAACATTCTAATTCTATGAAAATAGGTAAGACCACAAATTTAACGATACCGACACAGAGCAACAATAGCATTGGAATCATTTTCCAGCCACTATAGTTATAGTTATCGTTATAATTATCGTTATAGTTATCAATCTTGCAGGCCTTTACACATTCAAAGAAAATCACTATTACACACTGTGATTTGTTCAGTGTCTCACCAGGCACAGTGAATTTAATTGAGCCTTGATCCTCGGCCCTGTGAGCTGTTGTTACATGGTGAAGGGACGAGCCCACAAGGACCACATAGTAGTCAGTTTCTTCCTGAACACTCGGTGACACCTGCAGCTTCACACAGACCTCCATCTGACCCTGAGAGAAAGACAATTACATCCACATTATGATTTGTGTTATACACAGTATGCCATAATGAATGTCAAAGAAATGTATTTTTAAAGCCAAGACAAATCTTTAGAAATGGAGCTTATTATTTAGGCAAATAAAGTTTAATGAAATGTCATGGTAGTGAACAGAAAGAAATAATGACAGGGAAAAGGTTGAGAGAGAAGAACAAGAGAGATTCTTGTTGTGTTTGTTAATATTAACTTGTTAATGCTGTTAATATGATGTCTGGTGCTGCAGTGGTAAAGTAAGCTGAAGACTGAGACCATATGAAACTTGAGTTGGGCAATCTGGACCGCCATCGCCTTTGATTTGACAGTGTTAGATGAAAAAGGAGGACATGAAATGTTCTCTATACTATCTCCAGTCATTTTCATTTGATCACTGAATACTGGGCTCCTCCTGTACATACTTGTTTGCATAGAAATTTGGTTACACCACCACAGCAAAGGACATAGCTAAATCATGATGTAAATTTAAAACCAAAAAAAACACACCCACCCACAAATCAACCCAGTTCATAAGGCCTTAGACTGAACCATGATCGTAACAAAGAGGGAAAAAAATAACATTTAACAGAAGCTGTCCTAAACCCTCAAACTCATGTAGGTAGTGCTACTGCTTAATGCCATTGCAATTTTTGTTTATTTAAACTACATTACCTATAACTAAGCATTCTGTGAAAAAGTGTACCTACTTAACCATATATTGGGGGCGAATTTATACCCAGAAGTGAACTAAATCTGACCAAATCTCCCAAAAACTTTTTTTTTTTTAATTGTAAAAATGCAGAAAGTTTTCTGTTTAGGTTACTACTAGGTTGTGGGTCATGGTTAGAGTATAGTAGCTGTATATAAAAAACAAAAGAAGTCTATGCAATGTCCCCATCTAGACAGCAAAGTAAATGAGTGTTTTTTTGTGCTTGTGCTTGTGAGTGTGAGTGTGAGTGTGAGTGTGAGTGTGTGTGAGAGAGAGAGAGAGAGAGAGAGAGAGAGAGAGAGAGAGAGAGAGAGAGAGAGAGAGAGAGAAAAGAGCAGTAATTCTTAATGTAAAGTGTATCTGAAGCCTCCGCCAAGGCTGTATGTTTACGTAAATGGGTCTTTCTGGTCTCAGACGCAGCTGTTGCAGATCAACAGTACCGTCAGACTGACCACTATGAGAGACAAATGAAAATGAACTGATTGTGCTGGTATTGAACCTGATTATAAAGCAATTACTTTACTCTGAAATAAGATTCTAAAGGAAGTGTAAACAAAGTTAAAGTACCAATGAAGTTCAAATATGGGAAATTAATAAAATGTTGTTTGTTTATTTCACATTGGGAGTCTTAACTGCTGATTATTAGATAGTTCAAACAAAGTAATTAGGGTGATTAATCAGAGGCTGGACTCATTATCAAAAGTATGAGGTCATGCATCTTGATTAGTACTGTGCTCAGCTCTATTTTTTCATAAAATATCTACGATTAATTTATTTTTTTCTCCTCCAATCAAAATGTACAACATATTTTGACTCTGATCTAATGGAAGAAAAATATAATCAATTATTTTAACTTTCATTAGTTATTGACAAACATTATAGTCCTGGTGTTTAACAAATCAATTTATACGTGTATTAAGTTTACAAATACTGTTCGTGACTATATGAATGTACATGATATAATACATGTTGTAAAAGCTATTAAATGAAATGTATAGTGAAGTGTTACCATCTTTATATTCATTTACAATACTGTAAAGTACCACAGAATGGTATGAACACTACAATAAACAAAGAAGTGTGCTAAATACATGAGAAGGAATAAAGAGCCAACAAAATACATCCAGAAGCATGGAAAATTATCCTAAAAGAATACAGAGCCACTGTGTATATGAACACAAGCAGACAAAAAATAACAAATCCATGAGCACAATCATTCATCATCAATGTAGGCATTCATACGCACACGACCCATAGACATTTACCCATAATTCCAAGCCTGATTTCATTAAACAGACCCTGGATCAAAGAAACACTCTGTGAAAAAGGGAGGTGAACAGTAAATTCAGTCTCGCCGGAGGCATGTGTGTGACAAGGCACTTTTCTCTTTCTCCCTCCATTCAACATAAAGCCCTCATTTGATTGTTTGCCTTCCTTCACCAGACGTCTCCCTCACTTCCTGTCATTTAAGAGGCCCTGCAGAAATAGTGATGGAGGGAAAGAGGAGGGATACAGAGCAGGTTTGGTGTGGAAATGAGAGAAAGGTAAGGTCTCTCCTATTTTCTCAGGCTCTGTATGCTACACATAGGGATGAATGATGAGCATGGGATTCTCTCTGCTCCTCCTCTCTTTTCTTTCTTCACTCTGTCTGTCAGTCTTGCAGATTGACAGCGTTCCTCTCTCTTCCCACACAGTCCTGCTGTCGTTTCATAGCAGTAAATCTGAATCTAAAATCCTTAATCTAACAGATCCAGCTTTAGTTCTGCTTGCAAAAATTATGGGTATTGTGGCCAAATTCTTACATCACATTATGAGTCATGTTTAAAAATGGTTTCTATTTTAATCATCATGTGGTACTTTCCATTTTTAGATAATCCAGTAAAGTAAATATTAAAAACAAGAAAGGTAATTGATTATTGTCTTGTTTTATTCGGAAACTGGACAAAACCAAAATATTATTCATAAGATTAATAATTTCGAGCATGGCACTGCGTCATTACGTCACGTCTGTAAACATAAAGAAGTTGTCCCGGCTAGTAGGCTATCGCATGCGAGGATCCTGCAGGTGGCGGATCATTTTGATGGCGGATTGTAATCCAGAAAGGATTATGTGTTTATGAAACACATGTGAATGAAATTAAATTATATTCCAGTTTTAAATATGCTTCTGATTACAGATAGCCTGGGATTACACAAGATTTTAAAGAAAACCAGTTCGAAGGGAGCATAGTTTACATAGTTTTTTTTTTCGTAGATTACTTTTTGGGTTAAATGGTATGACAATTAGATATTAGACTGTACAGAAATTGATATCTATATGCTAATACACACCATACCGTCATGCAATGCTGATGTTGTTAACATTAATAATTTGAGAATAAAGTATAACAATAATAATACTTTGCATGGTTTGATGGAACCGATCTTTAGATTAAATCATTGGTAGCGCGATTGTAATGCTTTTTTCCTCAGTTGGTCAGAACAAACGTGGCAGACTTGTTACTTACTTGTTCAGATGGCAATATACGGTGAAAATTATTATTTGGGTCACATATTCCAAGACATAGGTTAGAATCTGTGATTGCGAAGTACAGTAAATATCCACTCCAGTGCAGTGACTGACTGCCACACATACTCCTCAAAACATTAGATTCATCCGCGCTGGAGCCGTGCCGACGAACAACCCACGCAAGCGAGATAATTCCGCACACAGCTACAATTCTAGGTTTTCAAATAGAGATGGCGACAAAGAAGTAAAACTTACGGACTGCAGCATTAAATTGCGAGAAAAAAAAAAGAGATAAAATGTTGAGAATATACTCATTCGATTAAAAAAAGTCGAGAATAAACACACTTAACAGCGTTATTCAGCGTCTGCAGTGGGGCGGGTTGGAGAGTAATGCACAGGGGAGTAGCGCATGATCGATTAGGTTTGAATCCGTCTTTTGCCAAACTCTCTTTTCTTCATTTTCTCATCACATATCACATCGGAAAAGTAGAAATCAATTGCTTAATGAGTGTCTAATAATAATGTATTAATTAGGGGTAGGCAGGCTATAGGGCTTTGTTGTCCCAATAAGGCAGCAACTATTTAGCCTAATAATTTCAATAAATAAAATCATTGTTATTAAAATCAATGTTATTGAATCCTGTTAAATGTACAACAATACTGAGGTGCAAATAGTATCTCCCACTATTTATAAGTATAAATAGCATCTAATTAGCTACTTTTTACAATTATTGCAAAGATCTGCTATTTTTACATTACGTAAATAGAATGGCTATTTTCACTTAACGTTAGTGTAAATAGCACATATCTTGGTATTGAAAAAGGTCAACATGTGACCGGAATGTTTGCCTTGTTTTTATCCAGTAAATTGCTCTACATGCTTTCATTTCGCTTGTGATTCCTTTGATGTTTGAGAGTGTATGGACCTTCTTTAAGCTCTTATTCCTGGGAAACTTTTTTTGGTCTACGCACTTCAGTTAGACTATTTTGAAGGCGCGGTGAGTTTCTGGCTGCTTTTAATCGCACATATCTAATGCATATCTTATGCTGCTGTTGTCACTTAGTGTAAATAGTACATTTAACCATTTTCACTGTAAATAGCATCTATGACAGGGGTGTCCAAAGTCCGGCTGTGGGCCAAATACAGCCCATGGATTAATTTCAAACGACCCAACACTTGTCTATTGAAATGTAGGCTATTATATGTGGCCCACCAATCATAATTTACAAATCATGTAGTTTCACAATGTCAACACAAGGTGAGGTGACAGCACGAGATTTTAGGGCAGATGTATCAGTAAAACGTGAGTGACAACAATTTAATAACTCATATGCGCTGTCATTTCTTTAGCACACCGAACGTGGAAGAGTGCTACTCGTGTGAAGAGCGCTGCACAGATCATTATTAGCACTGCCTAGAGACAGCACAGCGCGAGCTCAGAACAAATGCGTTTACTCGCAGGTCTCGATCAAGCGACCACTAAACAGCGCTGCGAGAAGCGTTTGACTGCAGAGCTCTCCTATACAAACCTACTCCGTCTACTCCCCAGTGCATTACTCTCCAACCCACCCCACTGCAGACGCTGAATAACGGTGTCCAACAAGATGAAATGAACATGACACGAGTGTTTATGTTTATTCTAGACTTTTTTCTCGTAATTTAACGACCTTTTACTCGTAATATTATTAAACGTTTATTTTCAACATTTTCTCTCAACTTTTTTTCCCCTCGCAATTTAACAACTTTTTTCTAGTAATTTTATGACTTTATTCTCACCATTTTATCTCGACTTTTTTCCTCAAAATTTAACAAGTTTTTTCTTGAAATATAATGACTTTAAATCTCGAGATGTTTTTTTTTTTTATTATTATTATTGCTTGGTCCTAATCCTCTTCCATACACTTGAGTTAAAAAAAAGACTCATATATAATATTTTTTATATATATGGGGGCAATCGTGGCCTTATGTAATTTAGTCACATAAACAATATTTACTTAACCTCATGATTATATTTTATGCAACAGATGGAACAGAGCAGTTAGCAAGGGTATATTTGGTCCTATGTTTAGTCTTGTTGTCATGCTGGCTTATAAATGAAGAAAAGAACATACGCTGAATTACTGCAGCTAGTTTTTGGATCAATGAAGGGATGTTATTGTCTCCAGCACCTGGTTACAGACTAATTCCTGGAAGAAAAACACCTCACTAATATACTGGTCCCTATGGACGGCATGTGTGTGTTTCTTTACCGATGACATAATCACTGCCACCTGAGAAGGGTGTGTATGGGTTCTCATGTTCAAACAGGATTCATGTCCAAATGCATGTTTAGGTTAGCATTGCTATTCAGTAGTGGTTATGTCTTTCTACCGTCTTTTCAAATGTCTGTGCATCTCACAGTTTACATCATTTAGTCTGATACACAACATTTAAATGTAATAAAATTTAAATTTTAAAGACTTAGAATAAAACCATTTTAGTCAAGACATTCAGAAATAGGTGCAACACTAAGTGATAAAAGTCTGAGCAATTTTGTTTTAATTATTCCTTTTTCTAACCAGTAGAGTTAGATTCAGAGCAATGTGCCAAAGCTTTAAAACCATAAACATTCATTTTCACGTATTTACTAGAGGTTCAGTCAATTACATGACTCATCAAGGACAGATAAAACCATTATTATACACCATAGCAAACCTACAATTAAACATGACATTTTACAGTCATCATTTTAACATTTAAAAGACTACAACTGCAAATTATAAAATGTTTTGTTCATTTATCAACAGAATTTGAAACATGATCAAGGTCTCAAAACCTGAATAAACATGTTTTTTATTTTCATGATTAATGTGAAATCACTCCTGTTAAGCTGTTGTATGAGGGCGGAGAATTAGGTGAATGCTATTTCTGACTGACTGTTTATGCGTTCCAGCATTTCCAGCCCGATCTCACGGCAATTCGTACATATTTTATGAGGTGGCTAATTCGTACGAATTCGTATTGCCTCACTCGTACTAATTCATACGATTTTTGCTAAATCGTACGTATTTTACGAGTTGCCAATTTGTATGAATTTGTACGAATGACCTACAACTAACCTTGCCCCTAAGCCTACCCGTCACTGGGGTTTAGACAAATCATACAAAATCGGATGAGTGAGATCATACGAATTCGTATGAATTCGCCACCTCGTAAAATGCATACGAATTGGTCGTTAGTGTTGCCATTTATATGCGTGTTAAAATTGCAGATAGGAAAATAGTTTCTTTCCTACTCTACTATATGCTATTGCAGTTTGTTTTTTCACTAGAGGCTTGTGATGGATGGCCATTCATTTTCATTAATATTAATCCATTAATATTCAGATATTTAAATAATACATCAAATACAGATTTAATTGACATTAACCACCCAATATGTATAGATGTAGTTGACTTTCAAAAGACAAGCCACCTGACCAAACAGCTCATGCAGACTAGGTATGAAATATGAAGACTGTGCAAGGCATAATCTTCTTAGTGAGCTGAAATAGTATTTCTTGAAATATCCTCTTTATTACAGATAATGACCTGTTGGATTTTCTTTGATCATGGTGTTCCTGTCCCAACAGAACAGGGAAGGAATGTCAAAGAATGTAATATCTTAGAATATCTTTGTGGGAGTGAGTATGACCTGGACTAATGGCTCCAAATGAGGGTAAAAATAGTAAAAAAGGATTTTCACCAATTTAATAATATGAAATTACATCATCTAATAAGGTAAACCCAAAGAATGCTGGGAAAATGTGTTCGATATGCTTTAAAGAGATAAACAGGATAAATAAAGATAAAAGACAAAGCATAATACCAAGTCTTAGTGGACGTCACATTCAATATATTTAGTCAAATATTAGGGAATTAAAGCTTGGCACTAGCACACATAGACGATTGATAAGAGTCATTTGATCAGCTAGCAACTGCTGGATACTGATAATATCTGATCATATATGGGTCATACAAAAATAGGCAGGTTTATTTAGGCCAACATCAGCACAAATAATTTTCCTTTAATCTGAGATGTTCTGTTCAATGCATCTGCATGATGTTTGACGTTCTGTAGGTAAGTGATTAACCAGAACAGAGTATCATGTGTTCATTGAGGAAATGCCTTCCGTGCGATTCCAACTGATATCCAAAGCAGTACACAGAAATAGGAAGAACACAGTGCACAGGAATCTTTCCATGCTCATAGTGCCACATGAGAGGATTGTCCAAATAGTCCCCTATGGACTCGACATGACACACAACATTCCAACTTTCCAAAAGACATCCAAGAGCGTATGCTTAATGACATAATTCCTGAAGGAGTCATGCCAGCGGCCAGCACAATCATGACTAGGGATGTGCCCGAAGCCGAGTACCTTATTCGGAAAGGCACGGATAATGGCTTCAACCCTGGAACAATGGAACAGCACTACATTAGTGAGGTCTGCGGTTGTTAAGATTTGTGCAATAATAATGGCTAGTACTGCTTTGATAGCTGATAACCTGATGTGTTCATGTTGTGAGATGCAGAGAAAATCATCGCGAGTTCACGTGTGCTTCGGTATTTGTGTAGTAAACGAAACCGCGTCTCCGCCATTCATACATACCGAGGATAACGGAACATGCAGGATTCATATTTAAACCGTCTTTTTGTGTTTTAATAATCACATACACTAGTTCATATCGCGAATCGAATTAAGTGACAGACATTCTTTTATTCATCCAAAACTTGACGAATTCCGTGGCATTCCGCGCTATAGAGTAGCTAAATTCCGTTTTTATGAACGGACTCCGCCATCCTGTCCGCGTCTTCTCGGAAACCATGACCCTAGAAATTTAAAGCACACTTCAGAACAATTCGGTCGGTACCCTTAAAAGTACCGAGTTCGGTACCCAACCCTAGTGAATACACTACTTTCTTTTTCTATTGGTCTACACACTGCGCCGCATTGTGGCTCTGACAAGTTTTTGTTTCGTCCTCCATGCCATAGGTGCAGATTTATGTTTCCGCCAGTCGGTGCCCACTGTTCACACTGCATAACGCACACTTGTAATATCTAAGAGAGAGGGAGAGTATCCAGTTTTGTTCACATAAAATTGGACGCACCGGTGGTGCTCTCTCTTTCATATAGTGAGGGAAATCCACCCGCGATCCGAGCGGAGAGGTTATAGGCTACTCATGAACTGAATATGCGTTCGCAATAATAACGTTCCTCGTGCTTCCCCATCTTCACAGAGAAGGCGGTTCCTGGAACTTGCTCAGAGTCAGAGCGCTTTTGGAAAGCTGGAAATGACGCGTCCATGATTTCTAGACACTGTGAACAGGGAAATCTATTTAGAGCACCTTATTGTATTGATTAAAATATGGATATTTGGCGCCAGATATCGATTCTTGTATCGCATGGAGAAGAATCGCGATATATTGCCATATCGAATTTATTGTCCCACCCCTACACACTATCATGACATAATTAACAATTCGCCTAACTCTCGCATGCTCTTGAAAACATTTTCCTCCCTCCTTTGTCCTCCTCCTCCCCCTCCTTCATCAACTCTAACAGCTGACAACTTTGCCACATTCTTCATTAATAAAATTACAAACCTCAGAGCACAATTCTCCATACCACAAACTGTCAAACTACAGATCGGATTCCCTTCTACCTTTCATTGCAAAAACACTTGAACTAGTTGTGTTCAACCAAGTCTCTGCCTTTCTCACACAGAACAACCTCCTGGACAGCAACCAGTCTGGCTTCAGAAGTGGACACTTGACCGAAACTGCCTTGCTCTCAGTTGTTGAAGCCCTAAAAAGAGTGACTTCCAAGTCTTCATTACTTATATGTATGCTGCTTTTTTTTTTTTTTGGTGGTCAACCACAGATCCTCCTGTCAACCCTATTGGGAAAGGGCATCTCAGGAACCACACTCCAGTGGTTTGAGTCTTACCTCTTAAATAGGTCCTTCAAGGTATCTTGGAGAGGTGAGGTATCCAAGTCACAACATCTAGCTACTGGGGTGCCTCAGGGCTCAGTTCTTGGACCACTTCTCTTCTCTGTCTACATGGCATCACTAGGTTCTGTCATTCAGAAACATGGATTTTCATATCACTGCTATACCGATGAAACTCAACTCTACCTCTCATTCCATCCTGATGATCCGATGATAGCTGCTCGTATCTCAGCATGTGTAACAGACATTTCTTGCTAGATGAAGGACCATCACCTTCAACTCAACCTGGCTAAGACAGAACTGCTTGTAGTTTCAACAAACCCATCGTTTCATCACAATTTCACCATCCAGTTAGGCACATCAATCATAACTCCTTCAAAAACAGCCAGAAACCTTGGAGTTATGATTGATGATCAGCTGACTTTCTCAGACCACACAACTAAAACTGCCCGGTCCTGCAGATTTGCTTTATAGAACATTAGGAAGATCAGGCCCTTTCTTTCAGAACATGAAACACAACTCCTTGTTCAAGCTCTTGTTCTGTCCAGACTGGACTATTGCAATGCTCTCTTGGCAGGTCTTCCAGACAGTTTCTATCAAACCTCTAAAATTAATCCGAAATGGCGCTGCAAGATTAATATTTAATTAGCTGAAAAGAATGCACGTCACACCTCTGTTCTTCAATTTGCACTGGCTATCAATAGCTGCTTGCATAAAAAACAAGGCATTAATGTTTGCCTACAAAACCACCTCTGGCTTTGCACCCCTTTACCTCAATTCAGTACTTCAGACCTATGTGCCCTCTAGAAGCTTACGTTCTGCAAGTGAATGACGCATTATTGTACCATCCCAAAGAGGTGCAAAATCACTTTCACTGACTTTTTCCATTAACTGTTCCCTCCTGGTGGAATGACCTGCCCCACTCAATCCGAGCAGCTGAGTCCTCAGCCATCTTCAAGAAACGGCTAAAAACACATCTCTTCCATATTTATTTGACCCTCTAACTCTTGCACTCTCTTTTCTATTTCTATTTAATCTATCTGTCTTCTTTATATCTAATAGTATTCTTTGTATCTATGTGACCCTCTAACACTAGCTTTCTCCATTAAAAAAACAAAACAAAAAAAAAAAAACCTTGCTACGTGTACTGCATTAGGCTAAACGAGACTTGTCATAGCGCTTGCATATTGTTGCTCTTTTGTTGGTATGATTGCTTCTATTGTCCTGATTTGTAAGTCGCTTTGGATAAAAGTGTCTGCTAAATGACTAAATGTAATGTAATTTAATATAAAATGTCATTTATTCCTTTGATGGCAAAACTTGAATTTTTATCATCATTAGTTCAGTCTTCAGTGTAACATGATCCTCCAGAAATCCTTATATTTGGGGGTCCTCTTTTACATCAAAAAGTTTGAAAACCACAGCACTAGATATTGTATCATACTCCCAGCACTCTGTGGTTCCCTATCTGGAGTTTATTCAGTGTTATCAGGAAAAATACTTGACAGACAAACAGAGCCTTTTCCTCAATGCTGGTTGTTGCTGTCAAACATCAACACAGCTCTCCTCACATCACAAAAGAAGCCATACACAGAGCCAGACTTTACTATCTCTGTAATGATGTTTGGAAAACAAAACATGTCAAATATGTCTCCATATCCCTGCTGTGTGCAACATGAGTACTTCTTATCATTCCTAGCTAGTCAAGAAGACATGTTTATATAACCTCTGTGTTTTAAAGCTGCAGTCCGTAACTATTTTGTGTTCAAAATTTACAAAATTACATAAGAGTACATCAAGAATCAATTTCCCAAACTGTTGGCCATTTGTTTTTGGCTTATCCTGAATCACTACAGTACACCTATAATACGTTTTTATATTCTATTTCAGAGTGGTACTGGTGGAACCGCTGCGGAGTAGTCCAGTACCTGCATGATTCGTCATAGACAAACAAAATCGAGAGAAATAGTTCCGGCTACAATATTCATCTGCAAGATTCACGCAGTTCTGTTTATTAATCGCTAGAGCACTAAAAGTTACGGACTGCAGCTTTAACAGTCTGGACAAACTAACTCAAGAGTGTAAGTGTCCAATGTACTTTACAGATCTAGGGCCGGATTTACTGACATCTTGCACCATGCAGCGCAAACTGTCTTTTGGCATTAAAATAGTACTGTAAGGATTTACTAAAGACACGCAGTGAAGAATTTGCTTTTCATGCTTTTTGAAGATGAACAGTCTTATGGGTTTGGAATGACATGAGGGTGAGTAATTGACTGCAGAATTCACATTTTTGAGTAAATATGGATATTACAGATCTAGTAACATCATATAAACTCAATAAAAAGTTACTATACTAAGTACTAGATATACTAAAATACTAGGGCTCTAATGTGGTAGGAAAACCATTCTCAGTCGATTTCTTAGTGACATTCAGGGCTTTACCAGGTGATTTGAAACTTGCTCTCCTTGACTGTGACTCATTAAACATTCCTCATGGCTCTGTACACCAGGTGAGACTCGGGTCTGGCCAACAATATCCAGACACACCCAGGCACACAGGGCCATGCTAACACACACACACACACACACACACACTGAACCCACTCAGATCTACTGAAGGAGCGCATACAGTACAGTCAAGATGACTTCAGTTAATAACGTCCACACCCACTCACTTCATTTAAAATGTCATGGCAACTGTGAAGCAACTACAGCAGTTTGTTTAGCTCAACCATAAGGACTACAATGTTTGTCTGTTTCCTCAAGTATAAACTCACATCCAAGTTGCTCGTGCCATGAGCCCAAGGTTGGAAAACGATAATTCTCTTCCAGGTTTTAGAACTACAGGCTTTGACTACAACTTTCTATTCATCAAAGAACCCTGAAAAAAACAATTTCCACAAAAATATTAAGTAGCACAACAGAATTATTTTCTGAAGGATCATAAATGGCTGAAAATTCAGATTTTAACTACACAGGAAAAAAATTACACTTTAAAATACGCAGTTATCGCAGTTATTTTAAATTGTAATATTTCACAATATTACTTTTTTTTGTAATTGAAATCAAATAAATACAGACTGCAATGAACAAAAGAGATTTCTTTCAAAAACAACGTCAACAAAACTTGCAATTAGAGTAATTTTTGGTGTGAAACAAATACACGCCTTTGGTTCATATATAAACCACTTGTTCAGACTGACCTACTGATCAAGAATCATATCTTTGAAAGTGAAAAACCACACTAGGTACCACTTACCTAGAAACACCTGAAAGCATTTAACACACACACATACACACACTAATTGCTTTTAGCTCTGAGTGAATGAGACTGTTTGTCTGCAGTGCCGTACTGGGAGTTGAGAGTTGACACTATGCAAGTCTGCTATAAACTCTCAACATATCCCCTTACAATAACACATTATTCCCATCACAGTCACACACACCTTCAAAAGCTTACACAACTAACACATAGTGCCCCTCTTTCATAATGAGGTCACAGAGAAGGATTGTGCGACTCTCTCGTTCACCCCACACACTGTGATTATACAGCTGAGCCAGCAAATGATGAAGAGAGCTTCAGAATTCACAACGGCCTCCTGTCCAGGGATCAACACCTCTCCAACATCTACTCCTGTAGACCTGGGGTTAAAGATTTGGGCTAGTAATAAAAAGGTTGGAAGTTTGAAACTTGCAAGGAGTGACTCAGGTTTCTCCAGCAGAATTGCTTCTCTCAGTTTGTAAAAATGTATTGGTAAAGTACTAAAAAAGACATGTAGATAAGAAACTGGATTATGTTTTCATGCCCCAAGGTCATGGGTTTGATTCCCCGATCATGCACATATGGCTTGGATATACTGCAAGTGGCTTACCATAAAATAGGCTGCCAAATACATACATATAAATGTCATTTAAGCAATTCCATTAGAAATTCAGGTTGAGGGAGCTGTAAATAATTACAAAAGGTGGAAAAAGACTGTTACAGTAGTGTAATGTATTCTTAGTAATAATCTAAGGAAGTTAATGAATGGAAAAAAATTTAACAGTCAGTTAAAAAGTTAAGGTGCCATTTCATCACAAATCTTAGGGCTTAGAGATAGCATTTTCTTTTCTGGTCTCTGTCGCAATGACTAAAAATAATAAATAGCCATAAAGGTTAAACCACTGGAAATTTGAATTGTAATTCAAAGGGATAGTCCAACCAAAAAATGTTTTATTCAGGTTTGAAACGACATGAGGGTGAGTAAATGATCACAGAACGTTCTTGTTTGGGTGAACTATCTCTTTAAGACACAACTGTACCTATTTCCAAACACACAATTTCACAAGACTAAGGTAATGAGCAACTGAAAACACAAACTGTAGCACACCATTTGTATGGCAGTTAGAACTTTCCGTTCATGTTTTCTATATTATAAACAGAATGTAAACGCAGTTATGAGAGACGCTGTCCACAAAATGCAGAAGCTTGGATGACAAAAATAGTTTCTGGAGTAGTTTTCTCTCATAAATAGACATATGTACATGTAAAGCCAGAGAGAATGAAAGGACAGATCCTGAAGGAACAATGAAAGAATAGAATTTCATAAGTTAAACCAAGAGAAACAGTACATCCTAAAAAAAAACAGAACAAGTGGATGAGATAAAGAAACATGGGAAAAAAATGATGATTGTTCTGTCAGACTCACATAAAGTGGCACCTCTCCCCTGCTGAGCTCCATTACAGCAGCAGCACCTGAAAGGAGAAAGTACACATGTATAAAACACAGCATAGACACACACCCACAAATACACCACCTTAAACCAAACACATCTGTACAAATAACTACATATGAGCAGAACAGACCCTCACATGTGAGTGCTGCACAGTATGTGGAGACCAGTTTGCAAAACTCTAAGAGAACAAATGTCCATTCACCACAAAAACAAAACATGACATTTTAACTGAACGCTGGCTCAGAGGGAGAAAGACAATATACACAAGCAACAAAAAACCACTAGAGAAAGAGTATTTATAAGTCCATTATGACAAGTCATAAACAAACATGAAAAACAAGGGCATCACAATGAAACCTCACTGTCTGTTTGTCCGTCCTTTCATTTCGCTGACTCATAGAGTCACCTGACTTTTCTTTTAATTAGGCCAAATCCTCCGAGAGGGATGGGAACAAAAACCTTGCCTTTTAATTGGGACATGTTCACATGGCTGTGCGGACAACAGAGGGCTTAATCTTTTGATCCTCCAAATGTCAGAACACAGCGTCCATCAAAACGCAGCCCTCTCTCTGTCTAACTCACTCTCGGCCTGAGCACCGCTGCCATGTTCTCTCTTGCAGTCAACAGGTGGGAGAGCTGGGCCCGACAGACGACACATGTGGATGTGTACTATCATTTGTGAAGCTGTTAAAATACTTAAAATGTTAAAAACATCTTAAAATAAAAGAGAGGTTTTGAAAAGTAAGTTATTTGTTGCTCTATACAATGAAAATCAATGTGGTCCAAAAAAAAAAAACTTTTGTGGTCCACAGGAGAAAGTCACACAAGTCTGGATTGACATGAAGGTGGGTAAATGTGCCTTTAATTAGAAGTTCTTTAGATGAGCATTTGGAGTGCTGCAGGAATTATGTAATTTTGTAGAAGAAAGCTAAAGTTTGGCCATAAATGAACGATGGTTGCATGATTTTTAACAGCACCATCACAACTCATATTTAATCTTTATTTAAAATCTACAAGTTGGAAAGTTTGAGTTAGAAAGGTTTGCAAGAGTATAAATAAAGGTTAGACACAACAAGGTGGTAAAATAAAATAAAACACGAAACATCAAAAATGCTGACTTGTTTCCAGGTTTTAAGACTTGTTCCTGGGTTTTCATACATAGATGGTTTTCTAAAGAACTACAAAATAAAAAACACGTTTGTGGAAATAGTTCTCTAAAGGCCTCAGACTATAAAACTGTTTTAGCTGGAGTCTTACTTTTTAAGAGATTATTATGGAATAGGACACCATGTTATGCGTTTCAGATGTCAGTTCTTTCTACATGTGTACAATTTGGACAGGTGTGAATCACAAAAAGTATTTTAATGCGAGACATTAAAAATAAGGGTCCTTTTTGTTGTTTTCACACAAACGCTAGCGGGTGACTTTTCATGAGACGATGACGTCACCTGTAACTCAATACAGCCTACAGATCCAATAACGCATACACTCGCACACAAACACACTGTGAGAGAGAAACCATGAATACTGCATAGTTAAACGGAGTCCAACACCCCTGGGGAACATATCCCAAATGTATTTTGTATATTTGTGTGTGCAAGATTGAATGCGAAAGGAAAACATGAGGCCAAGAGAGAAACAGATGGTTTCACCGGGAGCTCAGAGACTCATCAGCTCTGATCGACCTTTAGATACAGACTGAGCCACTGTTACACAATCCCAACCAACCAGGCCCCAAACTCTGGGAACGAGTATCTTCTCTCCATCTAACCCACCACAGCATTCCAGCAGGTGGAAAAATGATATTTTACGAGTCTTTCTAGTTACTTGTATGCAGGTTTTTGTTTTTATTGGAAAGAGCAATAACACCGTATTTTCATGATCTCTCTCTCTTGCACACACCAGCAAATTCAGTTTTACCTGGAAGGCATTAATGGGGTTTGGAGTGTTATCAGGTCTTTTATGGTGTAATTGCCAGTGCCACACCTTGCTGTTTCAAAAACAATTAAATATGACTTACTCTATGATACCAACTAAACTGACAGCTCTTAAAAAAAACACACACAAAAGAAATAGATTTCACAAAACTATTTCTAAAAAAAGACAGTCAAAGCATATGAACAAGATGGAGCAAAGAAACAGCAGAAAGACAAAACAAACAGAGTGAGTGAACAAAGAGAGAGAGAGAGAGAGAGAGAGAGGTGCCCTGAGTGACCTGTGTCTGCTTCGGTTTCTCTGGGTGAAATCAAGCTGACTTCAGCCAGACGCACTCAGATTCCACCTGCAGTCTACTGACACATGCCAGATGTCCTCTGTATCACTCTGTGTAACCTTTAATCCATCACGATTACAACCTTTAACAGGTCAAAATGGTAGCAACAAAAAAATAGGAGGTTTTTGAGCTTGCACTAAAGTCTGGTGATGGGGTGAAACATACACAAGAACTTATAAAAGTCTGGTTTTGGGTATTACTTTGAGAACAAGTTCAAAACATTGTTGTTATCTTTAACTAAAACTTTTCTTAATTGAAATGAAGCTGAAATATATATATGTACACATACATTGTTACACTTAAAGGAACACTCCACTTTTTTTGGAAATAGGCTCATTCTCCAACTCCCACAGAGTTAATAAGTTGAGTTTTACCGGTAGCTGGGCACTACTTTCAGGCGCTGCGTAATATCACTGCGCCTGCCGCGGCCATGTTACGGCAGCAAAGTTCCTTGATTATTACGCCGGAATGAGAGTAGTTCCTAATCATATCAGCCTAGAAAATCGCAACTTTTCATTTTCCGCCGATCTTAGTACACGATATAACTACAGAAGAGTCAAGTTTTAAATAGGAAAACGATCAAAACTCTTTGATCGTTTTTGAACGCGATGCTACTGGTCTAATAGGATTCAATGATCTATGCTAAGCTATGCTAAAAGTGCTATCGCCAGATCCGGAGATCGGCTGAATGGATTCAAAAACGGTAAAACTCAACTTATTAACTCTGGGGGAGTTGGAGAATGAGCCTATTTCCAAAAAAAGTGGAGTGTTCCTTTAAAAGTTGAAGTACTTAATTACTGATAATTAAACTGGAATTAAAATAAAGCTATATTAATATATAAATATTACAAAATTACTAAAACTTTGACTAAAATATAAAAAAGCTATATAAAAAAGCATACAAATAATATCAAAATAACAATGGTTCAGGATGACAGTGCTCTATTGCATATTCTTGAAAAAGTTATTAAATAACATAACATAAAATATCATAGCATCTATAATTTATATACAACATCATACATAACATCTATAAAATGTATTATTATTTAGTAATAATGTAATATTCCATGGTAAGTACAAATTTGTTCCTCAAAAAAAAAAAAATAATAATAATAATAAAAAAACTTGGTTTACAATAAGGCATGTACAATGGAAGTGAACTGGACCAATAAAAGCCAATAAAATTGATCATTTTAATAATATAGCCATAAGACATTGTAGCTTGTGTGTAACATGATTTTAGTGAAGAAAAGAAAAAAATTCCTGTTTTACAGCTTTTAAGAGAGTTTAAGCTTTAAAAGAGTAATTAATGTAAGTGCTTTTACGATACTGCAATATACCCCACCACATTAACAAAACGATGGATGAAATTATTCATGGTAGTCAACATTAGGCCACAAACATTGTTGATTGAGCTAAACTTATACTCAACTTGGAAAATTCATGTAAAACAACATTTTCTGTTAGAAAGCCTAAAATGTGACTAGACTAACATTATTCTTGTGGGATATTCGCTAGCTACCCTGTAGGCCTGTGAAGCATTCTTTTGTTGCTTCTGTTTGCTCAGTATTCAACAGAGCAAAGAAGAGAGACAAAGACTGATGAGGAGCGCACTTCAAAGTGCCTTTCATGCCAAACCCTCCTATTTCTCTTTCTCTGAACTGAAAGTGAAGGTTTGGAACTCTCTCAGGCCATGCCATTCATGCAGGATACAACAGTGGAAGGAGGAAGTCAAAATCACTCCTGATTACCAGGACACAATGCCTTCACCCCCTCTTCTCTCGGCGTCCTCCAGTTTGGCCTGAAGTGTGTATCTAAAATTCTGTAAACATAATCATGGCTGCAACCTCAACATTGTACAATCAAGTGCTTAAAACACTTTTGATGACAGCTCTGCTAGCTAGATGGCCACAATCCTAATAAAGTTTTAATTACATGGACACAACTAACTTGAGTCTGATTAGTGAGGAGTAACAAAGTGCTGTCACAAAGTTATACCACCATAAAACTGATTGTGTGTAACTGCATAGTCAGGGTAGAAAATTGATGTTAAGGATCTACTTTCTTGTACATACTAATTCACATTCACACAGGTTACAGTTAAAGATACGAGTAAGGTTTGTGTTAAAGTCAATGCAGGGCTCCAAGTAAATACTGCGTGCAAATCTGATGTTTTTCAGAACAACTGCCCCACACAATTTCCCAATTTTTTCTGCTGTTATGAGACACTTCTTTTTAATGTTAGCAAAATGTATGTTTAAAGAAAGAAAGAAAGAAAGAAAGAAAGAAATGTTGAGTCTTCTTGTTTCCAAATTGTTTTAGCTTAACCTTTCACAAACACCTTTGGACATATTCACAAACTCATATACTCATTTACTGTGGATATTTTTTACATTATGAAAAATTAATACAGACAGACAGTTGTTGAATATAGATTTCCAAATCAGAATATTGGCTTAATCTGGTTATGGCAATCGAGTTAAAGTATTTACATGGCATCAATAATAATAATAATATAAATCCAGAATATTCTGTGCATGTAAACACAGTCATTGTTATTGCAACTGCTATTGCAGTCATGTGCAATATGAATAACAATGACACTAAGTGGCCATTAAAAAACTACACTAAAACAAGTGGTGTCAAAGTTAAAACCTATACTAATAAATGCATTAGCCTACATCGAATAAAATCGAGCACAAATGACAGAAATGATTTAGATACATTAAACTGATGTAAACAAGAATATTGTTATTATTATACTGAAAACATTGTTAGCGTGCGCTCCAGTTCCCATAGCCGCGACTGTCAACTGACTACAAACAATGACAGCTTTCACTGGAGCTTCCTTTTTCCCAGCACAACTTCACCGCAACTCCAAAACATTTATAACATTATTCGAAGGCGAAATGAAGATTCCATTTTAGAAGCCGTGGGGAGATGAAACTACTTCCCAGCACTTTAATGAAAGTGCGTCCGCACCTGTACAAGACATGCGACAACAGAGCCCTTACCTCACTCCATACGAGTGTAATCCCTTCAACTTCCAAATGGAACGCTTTCAAACTGCTTGTACAAAGTATCCTGACTGCCTCACGGACAGGACATCCGTGTGCGTGACTTGTACAATGCCGACTGTTTTGAATGGACACACGGGTTGTGGATGCGCCACCGGTGCTCACTCTCTTCAGCGCCGTGCGTGATCATAGCCCTGCCCCCCAACGAGCACGTTAACCAATCCTACTACGGCGAAGGTTTGCCTTATGAATATTAAGTAGGCTACTTGACTGAACTCCGCAGAAAAGGTAACCAAGCAACGTCAGTATGACTGAATTAATATTCAAGAGCTAAACCTTCGTCATAGTAGGACTTGTGCGAGAGAACTACAACTGCACAGTCACGTGTTTGGGGACCATACACTGTCAGGCTGTTTTTTTTTTTTTATTGCAATAATAATAAAGAATACAGTATAAAAGATAACAAACAGAAAAGAACAGTATGTACAAAACGAACAACATACTTTTCAATGAAAAAATAAATAAATATATAAAATAAAATACTCAAGGATTAATAGATAACAAAGATAACAAAGAAGTAAATATAAAATATAAGTTCTTTAAAATTGACAGAAAGAGAGAAAAAGAGGGCATACAAATAGAGATACAAATATATTAAGAGAAAATCTTAAATATACTGTCAGGCTGGTTTACCTAGAGGACTCAACTTAGGCCTGGTTAATCCTTACTTTTATTCATCATGTTCAGACTTGTTTCAAACACATATTGTAAAATTGGTGTAGATTCCGTATTTAGTTATTATTTAAACATACAGTATAAAGCGGCTAAGAGTAATAATCTTTTGAAAAAGTATACTCCTTATAAACAGGTTTTGGCCAGTTAGATGACAATAAGTACATTTTCATCTCTTTTAAATTATTATTTTCAAAATTGCAGAGGCAAAAAGGTGTCATACATAAAATATTAGGCTACTATGTAGCTATACTGTGCCTGGTCGGTATAGATAAAAAGACATGTCAAGATGTGTCACTCTTAAAGTCAGAGGATCGGTTTACACAAAGCGTACATGGCAATTGAACAGGAAATGGAGAGGAAGTCAATCAGTGTGCCCACCCTTCCTGTCTGTTCTCCAACAGGCTGGACCGAGTCCAAAGATCACAGACAGAATTTTACCAGAAAACCCACCAGAGTCTGTGCTTCAAACATATACAAAAAGAGTGCCACCTAGTGGCTGATCAGTGGCAAACTGGTAGGAGATGTTTAATGAGCCTGAAAAATACTATGCATGAATCTGTGTGAAAGTCGTGAGATTATTCTTTTGAATCCTTGGCATAATTGAGATAGTAAACAGAAAGCAGAATTCTAATGGGTAATAACATTATTTTGTGTCGTAACATGAATAACTTAAAATACATTGCGATGCCTCCTAATGTTTATAATGAAGGACTGAATGAATTCATATTTTAGGAGGACAATTGTTTAAAGGCGTCTGTCCGAATTTTGTTGATTTTTCTGCTTCTCTGCGAACCTCTGGTTGATTTCTCTGTCTAATATAACCTGAAAAATAAAAAAGACAATAAAAAGTGTGATTTAATTCTCACGCAATGCTGTGATTATTTCAAGGCAAACAAAAACACAGAAAGAAATAACAAAAAAGGTAATTAATCATACAACATGTCTGCTTGTTTATTGTATTGAAAAAAGTTTTTATTTATTACTTTATTTATGCGCCAGTTTTTAAAACCTCCTGTTGTGATTTTCAGTATTATGAGTTTACACTGCCATCTTCTGGACATCACTGCATACTGCATCCGTATCACTGCGTGAAGACGCGGACACGTGATGAATTCAGAACCGCAAACTAGCATATACTTTGACTATTTTTACCATTTCTTTTTAAGGCAGAAATAGTAGAGTTGTATGCTACGCTAGTGCTGTTCTGAACTAATCAATAGTGACCTTTAGCCCATAACAGGTCACAAAGGGTAAGATTTTGTTTACTGATGAAGCAACACAAATTTGTGTGAGATGTAAATATATGTAAATATAAAGGCAGTAAAGGCAACTTTTAGCCTACAACCCTACAAATGTCCAATTTTTTCATTTATTTACTCAAAGAACTTTCTTTGACAGGATTCTACTACCTTACTGTTTACCACTACAGACAAACATCTCACAAATCTTAGTCAACTAAGCAAGCATAGATAATTGACTGTAGTGAGAAGTTAGGTGGTGACGTAAAATGTGACTTTTCAAGTGGTTACAAATGAGAAGAGAGCGAAGGTATGAAGAGTTAAGAGAATTCATGAGTGGTTTGACATATAAAATGAAAATAAGCCATGTTTTGAATTGGTGATACGATTTTGGCCTCACTTGAAAATTAACAGTCAACATTAATGTAACCGGACAGTCACTGCATGAGGTGGAAGGGAAGAAATCTCCCACTGAGCAAACCACCATCCTTCCTGTGGCCTGGTGCTGGGCTGTGACCCAAAAAGTGCCTTTAACTCTCTGATCTCGCTCATGAGCAAATGCACAAACAACACCAACAAACAAATAAAAAACAACAGCAACAGTCCCCCAATCACAATCTTTCCGTCTGACTCCCTCACTCTATGAGGGAGGTGGGATCACGCAATGGTCCGCATCCTCGCTGTGAAGAACAGCAGGGGAACCCAAAAAAGACTGGCCACAAAAGCTCCAACACGAATTCTAAATAAAGGAGAAATCCTATTGACTGGAAGAACATGCAAGGGTGTTCAGGGTCTCACAACATCGGCCTATATTCAACAGGCAATTCTCCCACTGCTGCCCCCTTTGGCTCCTGGTTTAGTTACAGCATCAGCTCCGAATGACAGATCCCTAATTTCCCATCAACCTCCTGTTCTCAAAGCCCAGAGCGGAAGGGAGTTCAAAAAAAAGAAAAAGAAAAAACTGAGAAATGGACACTTTTTAAGTCAGTCAGTTTCCAAACAGTACTATCATCTGATTATTTCCGTTTGACAATATAAACCAAAATGACAGTTTACTATGGTAAAAATAAAAACAACAAAATAATAAGCTACTAATACTCAGGCCAAACTGGCAACATTATGTATCTGCAAAATATAAATCAACAGACTGAATACTGTTGTGTACTGTTGAGTATTCTTTGGATGTTGTTTATTATAGATGTGTATCTGAAAGTTTAAATCCAAGTTTAGACCTAAGTCCAAATTTGACCCAGGTGTCCAAAAACATGATCTCTGGGAACACAAGAGCCTATTCATTCCGTATAACCACAACTGCACTCTCAGTGGCCTTTCAGTCAGGCAACAATCTCTCGCTCTGGCTGGCCTGAGCCCTCCACTGGCACAGCAGTGAACACATTTCACAGCACCTCCTTAAAACTGTTCAACTACCAGACTCCATCAGAAGTCACTGAACTGGAGAACTGTACAAAGAAGAATTCTCTGGATGTGTGAAAATAGGAGATCATTTTCCACTATAACAAATAAATATCATATTTTAATGAAATGCTTTGTTTCCCACTTTTGCTTGTTGAAAATGTAACACTTTTTTTTTAATTACTATTTTATTCATGTAAGTGATGTTAGATTATGTGCTAAATGATAAAGTAATGTCAGAATATGATACTATTTTTGTTGTTCAAAAAAAGTTACAATCAAGATAAAAATCAAACACACAATTTTTTTTAAAAATGAAATCACATTAAAAAAATCTAAATTTGTTTAGGATGTGTGAACATTATTCGCATTTGTGTTTTAAATTTTAACATTTTACTTTTGTGTTCATTTATTTCTGTGTAACTTCTGTCATCATTATGCAACTCGCTGGGAAAACAATGCTTTCTTTTACCAATTCACAATTACATCACAATTAGTGACTTTTTAAGTCATACTGTTTAATGTCAATTATGGCTTTTTATGTCATGAATTCAACTTTATATCTCATAATTATAACCTTGTCAAAATTGTGATTTACAAAAGCTTTTTTTTCTTATTTGGTGAACATATTATTGGCTCCCACAGGGCATATGTCATTAAAAACAAAGATTTAAAAATAACAATAAATAACCAAAATTCAAGTGCTCACATGCAGTGCATAAAAATGCTGTCAAGATGTTTTTCCACATATGCTGATATATAGAATACTTAATGCATATAGGAAACAAAAGCTGAAAAAAAGAAAGAAAAAGAAATACACCAGAAACATAAAAAAAAATAACTATGTCACAGTCAAGGACTATTTATATATAAATTAGGAAATAAAAATGATGTCAAACAAACTAGTGGTATTTTACATTTTTGAGCATATCATTTTTGACCCTCATGAAAATTGCTGCATATTTTCAAAGCATGCCCTCCATTTATATTGTCAGCGCCTATATAGCCTAGTTTTTAAACTATTAATCTTCTCTAAGGTTCAACAAAAGTTTTCAACAAATGCTGCATTATGTGTGTTTGTGTTGGAAAAGCTTATAAACGTTTTTTTCATTTTTTACTTGGATTAATCAAATTCTTCAAATCACTTTCTAATCCTATCCGGCATATAAAACAGAGTTTGATTATTCTGTTAAGTGCTGTAACTCAAACAATGCAAATTCACCCTTTCGTATTTGTCCAAGATCATAAATACTTAAGATTTTGTAATCCATTGGCTCAATCAGCATTATTATTTTGTTCTTGGTAATTACAGAAACAGGTAAAATTATGCTCTGGAGTTCCTCTATTCAAGCTGTTATAGGCAATATATAGCCTTGGCATTTTCATATATAGTGTAAGTGCATCTTCTTTGGAGTTTTGGTGTTTTGCACATGCAGTAAACAAACAATCAAGATATTCTCCATGCAACTCAACTGAGTGTGGTTCAGCAACAGAAAATGGCCTTAATGAATACCATTGCTAAAATCATATCTAGAATATGGTTTAGTAGGGATTGGGATGAAATTTAGTTTTGACTGAAGCAGGCCTTCCAGTGCCAAAAAAAAAAAGAAAGAAATAAAGATTAGTGGAACATAAGCTGGCTAAGTCCTAAACAAGAGCTCAAAATGCTGCCTCATCCCGCAAAGTCCATAATCATGCAGTTAAGAAATCTCTACTTTGGAGCTTTAGAGGCATGTGTGTGAATTAGTTTCACAGTCAACTCAAAACAAACAAAGAGTTAAAGCCTTGAAACACGAGGGGTCAGAGTCAAGCAAAAACAGCAAGCAGCTGAATTAGATCCTTCAGATCAGCTTCTCCCACAAAAGCTCTCTGCACAGAGCTCAAGCAGGGCCTTTGGAATTGTTTATATTTACATATTCATCTCAATTGTTTTATTTTACAATTTTACTTTTTTATTTTATTACTCCCCAACATCAGCTGCTCGTCCTTGATGTCCGGTTCTGCTTGCAGCAACAACTACATGTGCAGAGGTTAGAGCATGAGCGAATTAGATGGTGGAAATGGTCTGAACACAAGAACGAATTGGCAACAGCCCTCAATAATCAACCGGTGGAGACTTTCTGGAATGCAATCACCACCCAAATCCATAAAAGGTCCATCAATGTGCTAGGAAAGACGAGGCAAAGAAGGCAATTTATTGACAAGGCGACTTGGTGGTGGACAGAGTTAGTCCAAGTAGCAATCAAGGCTAAGAAGATGGCCTATAAGGCCTGGTTTCAAATACGTCTGGCCACCAATTTGCAACAATACAAGAGTCTTAGATCATTGGCGAAGCTAGCAGTAACAAAAGCTAAGGCAAAACACTACAATGACCTGTATGACAAACTGGATACGCAGCAAGGGGTGAACAAGATCTACCGCCTTGCTAGCTTTCGCCACAAGTCCTCCCAAGCCATTGGCCGGATGGTGCATTTTAAGGATGCAAACCATCTGCTACTTCGAGACACATCAGCCATCCTACAACGATGGTGTGACTATTTTTCACAGATCTCCAATGAAGAATTCCCACATCCACCAATTCCCAGCCTTGAGCCCATTTCCGGACCCGTCCCGCCAATCAGTGTAGCTGAATTATTGGCAGCCATCAAGAAAATGAAGAATTGCAAAGCGACGGGACCAGAAGATATTCCAGCTGAAGTCTGGAAATTAATGGGACGGTGGGGTGCTGAGATCTTACTCTATAATAAGATGATTGCAGAAAACAAGCCACCTAAAGCTTGGACAACCAGTGTCACTGTGCCAATTTGGAAGGGAAAGGGTGATGTGAGTGAATGTACCAACTATAGACCTATCCATCTTCTGTGTCATACAATGAAAATTAATGAAAGGATTCTTGATGGACGTCTCCGAAGTATAGCCAGAACCACCCCAAGTCAGTGCGGTTTAGCCAAGGGATGCGGAACGATCGATGCTGTCCATGCTGCCGGTCTACTTGTGGAGAAATACCGAGATAAAAACATGTCCACAAGGCGTTCCTGGAGTTGGAGAAGGTGTTTGATCGGGTCCCCCATGATTTGATCTGGAGTGCCCTTTGATCGCATCAGATCCCTGAGGCCTATGTCCGATGGACCCAACTCCTCTACCAGGACACTGTCAGCATAATCCGGTGCCCATTAGGAATCTCGCCAACTTTCCACGTTAATGTTGGAGTTCACCAAGGATCAGCCCTTTTGCCCTTTCTATTCATCCTGTGTATGGATACAGCAACAGCAGATATCCAGTCAACACACCCGTGGACGCTCCTGTTTCCTGATGATGTTCTACATGCAAATAAAGAGCATCAGACTCTTGATGACCAAGTGCAAAAGTGGAAAGATCGGCTGAATGAAAAGGGACTGCGGCTCAATGTCCATGAGGTCGACCGAAGAAAAGGTGGATGGACCGGATCAAGCAAGACATGAAACAAATCAATGCTGCCCACGAGGACGCACTAGACCAGAGGAAGTGGAGAACGATGTGCCAAACAGCGGACCCTGCACCAGTGCGGGATAAACGCTAGGAAAGAAGATCTTAAATATTTTATTTTCTTGAAGCATCCACTAAGAAAAAGTAGTCCATTACAATGTACAAAACAAATGGCCTGACAACAATTAACACTTCAACAGTTTAGCAGTAATTTTTAAGAACATTACGATCTGGTTGTGACCATGCTATTCAACCTATTACCAAAGGGGTCGCTGCTCTCTTAAATGTGACCTAAAATTTTCTTACAATTCTCTTACACAGAAACGGTGAACTTTTACATCGAGGATGATAGAAAGACAGACAATAGAAAGGCAATTTATAATTTTTTTGTTGTTTAATTTACTTTTTATAAAGTACTTTGACAATGAACACAGTGATTAATTGACCTCAAAAGCATTTCCATTTGCGGTGTGTATTTAAAGATTGGGGTTGAAGGCTGGTAATAGTGTCTGTTTCAATCATTGGCCTAAATTCCTTCATTTACACAGGGGTCTGTACAAACAGTGCACTAGAGAGTTAGTGAGAACACAAAAGTGAATGGAGCTTAGAGGCTGCTAAAGCAGAACTTTGACAGGTTATGTAGAAATATTAAGTATATCCTATATAATCTGATTAGCATTGTGCAACCAGAAGGAAAAGCTAGCAATATAAATGCATGATCGCAGTGCCAATAGCAGAAGATAAAATCACGGTGGCTATGATGCATGAAAAATACCATAACCTTCAAAAGCACAGGCTTTCTGGATAGATAAAACATTGAAGTTGAACTGCTTTCTTCATTTTATGAAAAAAAAAAAATCATGCATCACAAAAAAAAAAGAAAAAGAAAAAAAGTTTTCCATTCATAATTTTCATGATGTCTTCATCAAGCATCCCTTAATGCAGCTGTCTGATCAAATTGCACTGAACATTTCAGTTCTATCCAAGTGGAGAATGGAAATGTTATTATTTTCTGGATGTTTTTGCAGTGGTTTGCAGTGGGCCAGACTCTAGTCTACTTTATTTCCTTTTCAGTTGTTTGGACCAGATTTTACATAAATATTTAGGCATTGCTCCACTCGGTTCTGAGAATGGCTTTGATAGAGGATTACATATCCAGTGACCACTAATTCAAAAATTACACAAATATTTTGTAATAAACAAATGACAAGAACTCATGCCCACACATACAAAAAAAAAATATATATATATATATCACAGATGTCATGCAAAATTTGCTTCAGACTCCAAACAAACACATCACTCACTCATGTTAGAACTCATGTAATTAAAAAGAAAAGAAAAAAGAAAAAGAAAAGAAATCCTGCAAATGTGAATAGTTGGATAAACACAAGGCAGGTATAGAACCTGTTTTGTCATTCCAGTTTCAACCATTAGAGTGAATTCAGGACGATTGGGACACTTTTTGTCATTGAGTTGAATAGTAAAAAAAAACTTTAACACATTCCATTGACTATAGGTAATGTTGCACCTACATTTCTACTAACTCTCAATAGAGTGTTAGTAGTGTATTAGTTGACTGGTAGGGTTGGGGTTAGATTAAATTGACACATTCTTGCAAAGTTAATTATAGTCAGTAGAATATCTGTTGGGAGACCAACACAATAAGAGTTAGTAGATATGAAGCAGACAGTCTACTAATACTCTTATGAGAGTCTGTTGACGTAGTTGCAACGTTACTTATTATTAACAGAATGTTCAAAAGGGACCATCAAAATAAAGTGTTACCAAAATTATCCTGAATTAAACCTAAGTTTTGGAAAAAGGACCATTTGGTGTTTTTTTTTTTTTATTATTTTTTTTTTTTTTTTTTTTTTTTTTTGAAGGTCACACTGAAACTTTTAATCCGCTCACATGATTTACTTTTGCTTCTTTAAATGCTTTTTATCTTTAGATTGCATTGTTATGGAGTATTGTTTTACCCTTGTCCAAAACCCAGATTTTCATAATATACAAGAGATCAGAAGCTTACAATTACTATTATGGCCAAAAGAAAGTGTCAAATGAAAAAAAAAAAAAAAAAAATTGAAATATTGACACATTTATTGTGTGGGAAATATTTATAGCCATTTTTATAGTGATATAGTTGCAGAAATACCAGTGACAACAATCATATCTTATCGTGTAATTACAATGTTACAGCATGCATTTACACATCCAAGTGTAGATAAATGAACACATGACTCCACCCTCTCTGCGCTCGAAAAAACTTTATTTACACTCAACCTCATGAACAACCTGTCGTTTCAAAACAAACGATATTAATAACTCGGTAGGTATATATGATTTTACTATTTAAAATAGAGGACGGTTTACATTTGTGGTAACATTTTCAATAATATAGGTTTAACAATTAAGAAAAATAAAAATAAGACAATCGCCTCAGCTCGTTAATCCTGCTATAGAAATCAAGCTATGCTCCAAAATGAACTAACGTTAGCGTTAACGGTAGGCTAACCCGGTGCGCTCTCGTATTCTATGTGTTTTAACTCAGGAAATGCATATGCTGGAATTAAGAAGTATATGCACAGCATGGTTTAATTTCCTATTCATTGTTATTATAGTGCAACCTATAACGGTCGCTAGCTGGTTGGCTAACCTTGTTTCGGTCACGCTGACATTAAGAGCGTTCATTTGTCGGGCATGTGAGATTATGCATTGTTGTGCAGGATTAAAGGGCTTTTTCAAACGTGCATGGTTTAATTTCCAGCACAAAATCTGTTATAATACTATAACAGTATTCATGGAGTCGTCATCTATGAGTTTATAGTATTGCTGCTAGTGATGGTTGCGAGGTTGTAGAGGCACAAAAGTCAACAAAATGCCAACCTTTCAAATAATTTAACAAAGTAACCATACGAATTACAGTTGTTCATGTGAGCTATATTGTTTTAAATCAAATTAATCATATTGTTCACATATTTCAACTAATGTAAAATTCTCTCTGAATTTACCAGGTACAAAAGCTTCATTCTGCATGGGACCTAAGCATCATCCACTTATTGTAAGGGTTTGATTCTATTTAAGGAAAAGGCTGTTGTAGCTTCTTTTGGGATATCACAGATCCTGAGCGGCCAATGGCATCAGAGGAGATGGAGGGACTGTGCCCATTACCAGAGGTGACGGGCATCAAAGTGGAGCCGTCAGTCAGCATTGGCTCAGCAGAAGATGCCAACTCGCAGAACGCCATGGGCATAAAGTTTATATTACCCAACCGCTTTGACATGAACGTGTGTTCACGCTTTGTGAAGTCACTGAACGAGGAAGAAAGTAAAAATATCCAGGACCAGGTGAACTCTGATCTGGAGGTGGCCTCTGTGTTATTTAAAGGTAAAGCAAATGATTGGAGCAAAACAACCTTCTTTTGAGTGAATATAATTTCAGGAAATTCTTTAAAATGTTCTCTCTCTCTCTCTCTCTACAGCGGAGTGTAATATTCAAACATCTCCCTCACCTGGTATTCAGGTTAGGCATGTTTACACGCCATCAACCACCAAACACTTCTCTCCAATAAAGCAGTCCACCACGCTCACCAACAAACACCGTGGAAATGAGGTCTCATCCACACCGCTGCTCGTTCACTGTAAGTCTTCTTATTTCTCATTCTCATTTCATTTGGCAAGATATTTGCCAACCTAATCTTTAAAACTATAACCATTGTTTATTTTTTTCTTTTCTAGCACTGTCTATACATCAGTTGGCGGCACAAGGAGAGATGGTGTTCTTAGCCAGTCGAATAGAACAAGGCTAGTTTGTTTGTAAAATTCATCTGATGTGAAGCAACCTGGTCTTACTTACACTTCTGTTCAAATTTGGTGTTGTAAATGTTTTTAAAGTTTCTTATGCTATTATTTGATCGAACATACAATAAAACAGTTATACTATGAAATATTATGATTGAAAATGTTTAATATATTTTAAAAGTACTGATAGCTGCATTTTCAGCAGCCACTTCGATGTCATGTGATTCTTTAGAAATCTTTCTAATATGCTGATTAGGTGCTCAAGAAACATTTTTCCTTATTAGCAACATTGAAAACAGTTGTGCATCTCAACTGTGTTAGTAATAATTCATTGTAAAAACAAAACTAAAACACTTGACTGACCCCAGACTTTTAAACTGTAGTGTAATTTTTAACTATACGGTATATCTATCTATGTCTAAAATTGTGATAAACGAGGACTTGATCTTTACCTTCCTGTTTCACTTTGAATTAGAGTCTGTAATAAACCTGCAGGATGAGGAGGGATTCACCCCACTGATGTGGGCGGCAGCTCATGGACAGATCGCTGTGGTGGAGTTCCTGTTACAGAGTGTGAGCATATCATACACACTCACTACTTCATTTCTTAACTGAAGTCCAAATATACTGTACCTGCACAAAGCTATCAGTTAGCATTCTGGATACTTGCCGTTCTAGATTCTTTATTCTGTCACCTCTCTTTCATTCTTTTGAGAATTTAGCTAAGAGACTTTGAAGAATCACCTGACACACAAAGCAGAAGTAAAATGCTATAGCTGGATCTCCAGATAGTCACAGCTCTTTCCTTTCAGGGTGCAGATCCTCATCTCTTGGCCAAGGGAAGGGAGAGTGCACTGTCACTGGCCTGCAGTAAAGGGTATACAGATATTGTCAGGATGCTCATTGACTGTGGAGTTGATGTCAACGAGTACGATTGGGTAAGCAGTCACATTATTGATTCGATTCCTGAATACATCTAGAGCTATGACCTGTGAATGATAATCTTGTGTTTGCGACTATAGTGACCTTTTATCAAAATATGCTGGTAGTTTTCTAGCAATGCAAATGGATACGACAGGTTTGTTAAGTAGGAGACATTTCCTAGTGTTGTTATATGGAGTGCATATACTTCTCTCTATGACTTGAATCTTGCACTCTGGTGTGTAGTAACCAAAAAAAACTGATTTGCACTTAAGGCAGTGCTTTATGTTTTTCCAGAATGGTGGAGCACCGATACTCTATGCAGTGCATGGTAATCATGTTCGCTGTGTGGAAATCCTCTTAGGTAAAAGGCTTACTTTGAACTAATTTCATTGCATTGCTGTGGGTAGGTATTGTTGTTAATATTACTTCTGATCCCTGGACAGAGAGTGGAGCTGACCCAACCATGGAGTCTGACTCTGGGTTCAATGCCATGGACATGGCTGTGGCGATGGGACACCGAAATGGTAGCTATGATTACAATCAGCGTTAAATAAATAGTGTCTTCAAACGTGACATGACTATTTTATTAAGTTGGAAGTAATGAATCTTAAGACTATTATACTCGTTTTATGTTGGTCTTAACTGTCATTCTAATTCCTTATATTGTTGCCTCCCAGTCCAACAGGTCTTGGAGGGCCATCTTCTGAAGCTTCTGCAAGGTATCAAAGAATAACCATAGCAACTACAAGAAGAATTAGAGTGAATATTTGAGTGTTAATTGTGATGAAGTGGATAATACCATTTCGCATGTTTGCTAAACACACTTTATATGAAGCTAATTGTCATTTTTTAATCCACCTTTGAAGATGCAAATGCACAGATCAAACAAACACATGGCAATTGATGAAATCAGAACTTCAGCGTTTTGAATCTACTGATATATGTGGTTTTTATTCAATGTACGTGTTTTAGGTCACTGATTTGTACCTAGTTGCAAATTGTACTTGAAGATATTTATTTTGCCATTTAAAGCAAAAAAAAAAAAAATAAGCTGTTTCACATTAAACTTGACTGGTATTATGAATGGTTCATAAAACTAAGTAAATCTAAATCTGGGCACTTTAGAATCAATCAAGTGGAAAAGAACATGGTTCAAGGTTTACAATGAAAGATGTCCAAGTACTAGTTCAACTGTCATTTATTGCAATTTTTTCCCAGGTTTTTACACTTTGAATGCCTTCTTTAATGTAAGCTTTGTGCTACAACGCTGTAAATAAACCTTAATTTATACTGAAGAATATGTCTGATTTGTCTGAAAAACATAACTCATTTAAAAAGAGCTATACAAGTAGAAATCCACTGCATTTCTAACTTTTTTGTTGTTGTTGTACTAATCACTTAGAAATAATTGGGGTTGAAAATGATTTGTTTCAAGTGAACATTATGGAGTGATCTCATCCCCAATTAAAACAAAAACACAAAACAGTATGTAATAAGCCTTTTGTCAATAGCAAATGTTTATTTCCAGATGTTGATTCAAATGGGCTCCAATGAGTGAGCCTCAGTAACAGGGAAGGTGGAGGCAAAGATGCCTCTTGGACCGCACAAGCAAACACACACTCGTAAAACTGTGCATGAACTTGTGTGGTACAACAATCTCACACTCTCAGCATGGACACATGAGGGTCACAGCAGTGCACAAAAAAAGATATAGGATGCAATATATTTATAAAAGAAATGGGGGGGAGGGGGAGAGTCCCACAAGTCTCCGCTGAGACCAGAGATTTCAAACATCTTTCCTTCCCGTGACGTTAATTTGCCTCATTCTTTGAAGCCTCATCGAAATTCTCCACAAGGTCTGCAAAGAGAGAAAACAAGGATTCAGTAAAACAATACCAGGTTTACATGTAGTCACTGACAATTCAAAGGGATTAAAAACTGAACACTTGTGGAAAACAGGATTTATGAAGGAACACTGGACATCCAATAAATGTGGAGAGTGAAAAACTAAATCTCATTTTTATGAAACAATCTGTAAATGTTTATAGAAACATGATCTGAAAGGCAATTTCTGTGCTTCTCTCTCACTTGTGTGCCCACGTGTGTAAGTAATTTCCATAGAGAACATAAACGAGCACTGGGGGACTGAAAAGTCCACAGCTGTAAAAATGAAACCACTGAGGATCAAAAGCAGGTTGCCTTTTAGGAGATGAAATCTGATAAATGGAACATCAACTTTTCTGCCTCAGGGCATCAGAATGGAAATCACTAACAGAAGGCTGGACTTTGTTTTCAGAGGGGACAGAAAAGGTTGAATCTCAGTAATGGGCACAATGGCACAAGCTGTTAACCCTTTTTGTCATCGCACGGGTGAGCTAATTTTGCAGTGTCGGAGATGTAATCATACTGTACATGTGCAAGACTTGGGTTACTAACTGGAGTTTGCTCAGGGAGGAGAGCTGGGGAATTGTAATCGCAACCGTATGTGTTCGACCCCCTCTCTTTAAAAAGAAAAGCAAACCGAGCCTTCAGTGCTCATAAACAATAGAGGAGATTTTAAACACGTGTATATGATGACAATATAAGCCAAGACAACCTGCTGAGACCCTCCTTTTTTGGACATTTCCACACCACAAGCTGAGACGCTGCCCTAACGTAAGCAAGTGTGCTTTGCTTACATTACCACACGCACAGAAACCCATATGGTAATAATTGTGAAGCTCCAGCTTGGAGACATAAAATACACAAGGAATAATAGAAAATGTAAGCAAATAATCTTATGGTTAATGCTATGACTTAAAAGACGAGAGATGATTGTTGAATTGGGGGGAAAGTTTGCAGAGCAACATACTGACCTGGAACTTCGTCATCATCTTCCTCTCCACCAGCTACTGGTGCCTTTCCATCACCAGCTGCAAGAAAATGAGAATTTAAAATAAATGTACCAAAAAAAAAAAAAAAAAAAAAACACCATTGTTAGCTGCAGATTCTAGATCATTTACAATCATCAAGTACAATGACAACATTGTCAGACGAGACTACAAAATATAACTTCCATAATTACAGGGTTAAACATGCCTATATTATTGGAGACATCAACTCAGATTAATCATAAGCCCTAAAAGGGCAAGAAATAACACTCCTAATAATTATCTGGATTAAAAAGCCTTCAGAAGTACATTAAATAAAATTAGGGAGAAAATCCACTAGGTCAAACAAGAAATCATCCACTTTCAATTACAGTACATGTACAGCATGTAAAAAGTAGTTCATGCTTGCTCTGGACAAAGGTTTTGCAAACGGGTTTGTAAGTTGAGGAAAAACTAATAATTAAAAAATAAAATAAGTCAAAAAAATATCTTACTACAAACAATGAACTTTTGTTTGCATGCATGTGATGTGGCCATTAACTAATATCAATGTGTGAACGTGATGTTTAGTTTTTCTTTAGACCAATATTTCCCAAACGGGTTTGTTAGTTAATAGAAAAACTAATGAAACCATAATGTAAAATGTAAAAATGTACATATTTAAGTACAAAAAAAAACAAAGACACAACTCTGTATTTACTTGCAATAACTAACATGTGAATGTGATTTTATACCTATTTTTAGAAATACTAAAAATCGCAGGTTATGAATTCCTCCTTTGGACTCTCAATCTTTGCCTAAACAACCAAGTAAATGTCTATTTTAAAGCATACTCTCTAGGAACAGACCAGCAGCAATGACACACCCCTCCCCCAGAACATGTGCTTACACCTGTTAGCAACACACACACTGGACTGTCACTTTGTGACACTAGTTAGTTTATTATGCTACAAAACAATGAAATGTGACACGCTGTCTCAGACTTGTACAATCTGACCCAGTTTTGAGAACTGAACACACCTTGTTTGGGCAGGGCCTCTGCAAGTCTGCGCAGACTGGTCAGGCTGTCGGCGCCCAACTGGTTAAGGATAGAGGGCAGCATCTCTGTCAGCTGCTTGGTCTCTGCGTGGCCTGTGATGGTGAAAGTGTTGGCTGCCAGTGAGGCCTGCACTTTGGGATTGTTAAAGTGGATCACCGTGCCCTGGTTTGTGAACATGTTCACCTGAAAAGCAACAGTTGAAAGATAAGTGTGCATAGAAAGAAATGTTAGACATTTGTGATCCTGGACCACAAAACCAGTCTTAAGTAGCACAAGCATATTTGTAGCAATAGCCAATAATACACTGCATGGGTCAAAATTATGGATTTTTCTTTAAAGCCAAAAATCATTAGGATATCAAGTAAAGATCATGTTCTGTGAAGATATTTTGTCAAATTCCTCCCATAAATGTATCACAACTTAATTTTTGATAAGTAATATGCATTGCTAAGAACTTAATTTGGACAGCTTTAAAGGTGATTTTTCCTCAATATTTAGATTTTTTTTGCACCCTCAGATTCCAGATTTTCAAATAGTTGTATGTCGGCCAAATACTGTCCTAACCTAACAAACCATACATCAATGGGAAACTTATTTATGCAGCTTTCGGATGATGTAAAAAATCTCAACTTCGATAAATCAACCCTTACGACTGGTTTAGTCCAGGGTCCCATTTGTAAATGCAGAATGGGTGTATTCAGCCGAAACCAAACCTTACCTCCTCAATACCAGAGATGTTATTTACTCCCAATTTCTTCAGGGAGAACTGGAGTTTTTTGTCATCGGCAGTGGCCGTTCTGTGGACCACCTTCTTCTTTCTGCGAGCGGTACCCTATCATAACAAAACACCATCAGTGTCTGTGAAAAACTACTCTTCTTAGACAAGACAGTTAAGTAAATACACATGATACATCAGTGGGGTTTTAACGTCCTCTTACCTTTCCACCGATGCGGACTTGAGCCTGCAACTTGGCTAATTTCTCCTGGTTCATTATAGTTTCTTTCATCTGTAAAACAAACAAAAGGATTTTAATGATGCTGTGTAGTGCGGAGTAAATTTTAAGCACAAATGAGTTGTAGGGGTGCGGTCTGAATGACACATTCAGCGAACAAACTTTTCTTTATTCCACAAGAAAGAAAACCTCAATACACATACACAGCCATTACTAAATCGTCCAGCTCACATCCTTGTTTATTTTCAAACACACTGAACGAGTCAAAAACGGCTTTTATTATCGAAATAGTTGCTAATAAAAAGAGCAAACTATGGGAGCTGGTTGTCAGGCCTGTTGAGCAAGAGCGACCACTTGACTAAAGTAGCTAAAGTCAGTTAAGTTAGTTTTTACACCCGCGACGTAACACTTCCAGGCTGATACTATTATACAGCCACTCAACGTTTAAAAAACAAAACAATGCGACGGGATTTCTCTCTGAATAAACAGACGCTCGCTCTCGGTCCACTAAGAAAACCGTTAGCCAATTTTAAGACGCAAAAAGCTGACGAAAAAGTTGCAACATAAACGACAACGATATTAGCGTTCGGTTTATGAATATAAATGTAAAAACATTAGTTAAATGGATCGCGTGTGGAGGCTCGGGGAGTTTGTTTGCAGTGAGCTAGCAGCGGTGCTAATCTCACGCGCTCTCAGGCCTGGGGTCTCCCCCGGCAGGGCCGAGTCTCGCCCGAGCCGGTTCAGGCATCTTTCCACGGGTGATTCTTACAAAACAGCAGCCGCGTTTGGTAAATAAGGTACTTATTTACCTTGAGCCTCGGAACCAGGAGTGGTTGTGCAGGAAATAGAGTATTTTAGAGCTCCTCACTGACCTGCACGCTAGCAGCAAACACACGCGGAGAGCAAGATGGAAGCGAGAGAGGATGGCGGAAGTGACGACAGGCCTGAAATGCGACGCAGTGGGCTGGATCCAGAAACCATTCCTGCCCGCCCTGCGCAAGTCTGGGCCAAGATTAGTGCTCAGACAGCGCAGTCGAGTCCCTTTTGTGCGGTATTCGTGTAAGGCTACAAGGTACAAGTGAGTTTAACTTACACAGTGTATGTTGACTTTGCTTCAGACCAATATGCAGTCTCAAATCAATAGGCCTGTGCTTTAATAACGCATTAATAACATCTGTTAGAGGTCTAGCTTATTTGATGGTAGATTTACTGCTTGGTAGAAAATTAGTTCAGTCAATTAGGCTAAAGTGTATGAATAGCTATAGAACGATATTTACACATTTTGTTCAGTTGCAGGACAATACCGGATAAATGTGGATAAATTCAAGCCTTCAAGAGTAAGACTATCAATTATTTTACTAATATAAATACAGGATTGCATATTAACAACCAGGGCTAGATAACTGCGTTGACTTTCAGAGGTAAATGTGTGATATGGAATGCTGAAACGAGATAAACAAGTGTATTTTGCAGCAAAAATAACCTCAGTTCAGTTGTTATTGTAGGCTATATTTTTATTTAGCAAATGTATCATAAAGAGCTTAATCTTATATCAGAATGTATGTTCACATTGCATAAAATTATGAAGTCTGGAACTGCATATGTCAGAACACCTCAGAGAGCTGAGGAAGAATCGGCGAGCTTTTTCCATGTGGATGCAAATCTAGAAATGATTTGTGTCTGTAACTGTAGAAGTAACGAAACGTTCGGTATTACTGGGGACTATTTTAAAATAAATAATTTTTCCACTTACTCGAAAGATCAGAACACGCAACCTATCAGAAAAAGACTGTGAAAGCCTATGGAGTAGCCTATATTTAAAAACATTACTCCTATGGGAGAGCAGCTGGATTTTTCAAGCACTTTCGAAATGCACACATAGGTCTACCCATTATAACTTTAAACCGGTTTTATTTCGTGCATGTGAAATTTATTGTAGAGCACGTCCGAATCCCTGCAGTTCACGTTACTTTCATGGGACTTGTCACCCAGAGCAGCCGTGGCAGGGAAGTGCTTTCCTACCCCGTGGCACGGAAAGCGCCTGCTAACCCCTCTGGGACTTTAGAAACACTTTAGATGTGGTTTAACCACACATACAAGCCCTGACCCGGCTCACTGCGCCCCGGTTCTCAAAAACTCTATTTCATTCACTCGCACGCGCAGAATAATTAAACCACAGCCAATATGAACATCACTGCCAGTTATTGTGATGTCGGATTGCGCATACTGTCCTCCTCAATCAATAGGCCTACATAAAGCCAGCTGATTTATTTTTAAAGACTGATTATATAAAAAAAAAATCAAAACCAATGTATTTAAAAAATAGTTCTGTTCACCTCAGCTCATTTATCTGCATTAGGTAGGCTACTTGTTGAGGGTTAATATAATAATGTCCTGACTTGCTGAAAGTTCACTTATAGCTGCACACGCGTTCTGACCTTCTGACTTTCTGACCTCGATCTTCACAATTTATGTAGCATATTCATTTTTTTTAATTGTGCCGAAATATGCATGAACGACTTTTTATTAAAATTTGCATTCTGCATTCGTCTCTATAGCTAATATTTTTGTATCACAGTTAAAATAGTCTCTGCTAACGTGTCCTTTTTCCACTAAATAGCCTATTTAAGCACCTTTTAAGCGCCTTTTGACTTAATCCAAATATAGGATAATTAATTTGGCTAACTATTTGAGTTAAACCTGTTGTAGCTATACAACCATGATTTTGGTATAAAAGGAGGCTACAATATCAGTCCGCTAACATCAAGACATTTCCCCCCTTTTCTACATCCCAAAGGCAGACACTGCAAAAATAGAAGAAGAAAAAATGTAATTAATCGGCCACATTAATTAAAGACTGAATAAAGAAATTCGAGACGCTTTTATTGTGAATGTTTTTAATATTATGCATATAAATGTAATTACAAACATAGGCTACAATAAGTTATCAGTCAGATTATTCTTAAACTAACCACAATAAATTGCATAAACCCATTGCTTGCAAAACAACTGATTTTTCTTTTTAATATTTGTAAAATAATAATCAGGAACCAAAACACTACAGAATTTAAGCTACATTAACATGTTAAACAGATAAAAGGATTTGAAGTGGCGTCAGTATGAACTGATCTGCCGCGAGATGGCACTCTCACAGCCCTTAATAACTGCTGGATGAAGTAAATATATGTTAAATACACAAGCCTGACCACATGAGTTACCATAAAACGGCCATCAAACCGGACCAGATGTTTTTGTAATCATACAAAAATACCCCTTATACCCACTGCATCCTCCAGAACCAACATGGAACTGTAATAAAAAAGGAAAAGATAATTCATTTTGAGAAGTTCGAAAGGACCTTTATTTTATGTCGGGTACACGAGTTTCTATGGGTCAGCGTTGTGTGTCTTTTGGACAAGTATGTTTTCATCACTCCTACCACAAGTTGTTTTAGTATCCAACTTTATATGCAATTTCTCTATGTTTTTGTTTTTCTTTTAATTGGCAGAGCGAGTTGACTCTTAATTGGCAGAGCTGGCGCTTTGACTGACTATTGTTTTTTAGTTTCGTCCCACAAAATATTTGTAAACTAAAGGTTTTATTACTACTACTACTACTACTACTACAGTTGTTAATAATAATAATAATAATAATAATAATAATAATAATAATAATAATAATAATAATAATGCAGTGAATATATTATGAAATTAATAACTAAGTTTATTTATACACATAATAAATTAATTACAACAACACAAAACAATACGCACTTTAATTGTTTAATGCAATGTTTGTAAATTCCTTGTTAATCTCAAAAATTAGGTGTCACACTTGATAGCCTTTCTATTTAATACTATTCAACTGTTGAGAGTAGCATTCGGCTTTTTATGATCACTTTGCAAAAAAACGTGGGAAAGCAAACAAAAAGAAAAAGACAGACACTCTCCCTAAAAGGAGGAACAACAAATGAAACAAACACTGTACAGCTGTAACTACAAAATATTTCGATTCCGCGTGTGATAATTGAATTTTAATCCTGTTTCTGTTTCATTTTGATGAGATATGGATACTTTTTGTTGTGTATTTTCAAGCAGCATTAACTTTTTCATGAACTTTTTAATGCTTTAATTGAATGCTTTAATTATTGTCATGTAGGCTAGTGGCCCCTTTGTTTTAACTGAGGCCTGTTTGCATGTTGGACGCTTATCATTTTGAAGCGCACTGCGTCAGTTCACTATTCAATGATACACCCTGGCTTTTTTATGTGCAAAATCACGACAGTTTAGAAACGACCAATATTTCAGTATACTCACAAATATGCTACTGTTTATCATTTTAAAAATAACAGGGAGACTGCTGCCCGACCAGATACCAATTGCTAATATTAATTATGAATATGACAATGTTGGCCTCTCGGAATAGGGCAGACGCGCATGTGCCCTGCATGCTTTTTCGCAAGCTAGAATGCTCTTTCGTGATCCGCGTGACTGATGCGAGTCAACAGCTGACTTTTTTCCATTACCAATGGCTCGCGGATGATCTAGTGCACTCCCGTGTCACGCAAACTGCGATGCGTACTGAGGCAGATAACCGAGTGGATGTTTTGAAGCATTTCTGAAATCACCAACTATTCCATTATGTCCGCATTAAACGCCATGCACCTAAACAGACATATACAGTAAAAAAACAACAACAACAACATTTAGTTATGGATTTCGTCCTAGGAGAAATATAACAATAGCAGGGAGGGTCCTACCATAAAGACGTGCTTAACTCGCTGAGCTTCTTACATCTTCGAGTCAATGGGCTTTTAAAGAAGACAGCGGCATTTCACCCAAGAGAGGAAAATTCCCACTAAACCAGCAGAATAAGCAGCGGTGACCGCTTAAAGATACAGATGAACCTCGCAGTTCTTTAGATTATTTTTCAAAGACTGATATTTTTTATCTCTTCAATAGCAGCGGTGACGCTTTGTTGTCATGTGATCAGCGAGCTGGTATAAAGCGCATGGAAAGGTCCGCCCTCTTTGGAATCCTGGTCTGGCCTTTAGGAGGGTCTCCCCAGACAGAATAAGCGCGTGGATGTTGGGATTTGGGCGATCTCTTGATTCCGTGCCGACAGTAATCCATTAAAAGCCTATGGCACTGGTGACACACTGGCACGTCCTCTCCGCCTCTCCCGCATCTGCTCGGCGCGTCTTATGAGTTCTCTCGAATCGAGAGCGCAGGTAACACGCAGGCTCAGCATACCGTAGCCCATCAGGGACCCGAGAGAGCCATGACTTTGAGCTCCGAGATGTCGGATGCGTCTGTGCTCTCGGAGGAGACCGACATCGACGTGGTCGGAGAGGGAGATGATGGTGACGGCCAGACGCGCTCCTACGTGGACGAGGTGGCTCAGATGCACGACGAGATCATGCTCGGCGGTTCGCCGTCTTGTGTGGATGCCTCCGCCGCACGGGACCCCTACAAGCCAGCAAGTAAAAACACCCTGGTGAAGCCCCCATACTCCTACATCGCACTCATCACCATGGCAATCCTCCAGAGTCCCAAGAAGCGCCTGACGCTCAGCGAAATCTGCGACTTCATCAGTAACAGATTTCCGTACTACCGGGAAAAGTTTCCAGCTTGGCAGAACTCTATCCGGCACAACCTGTCCTTAAACGACTGCTTCGTCAAGATACCGCGGGAGCCCGGGAATCCCGGTAAAGGCAACTACTGGACACTGGACCCAGAGTCCGCCGACATGTTTGATAACGGGAGCTTTCTGCGCCGCCGGAAACGCTTTAAGCGCCAGCAAGCGCCTGAACTTCTCCGCGACCACGGAGGCTTTCTCCCCGCGGCCGCTGCGTACGGCTACGGACCTTACGGTTGTGGATACGGTCTGCAGCTTCAGTCTTATCATGCGCATTCTGCGCTCCTCGCCTTTCAGCAGCAGCAGCAGCAGCCGCCGCCGCCGCCCTCGTCCCGGCATCCTCACACCGGAACTCTCATCCCCGCTCCTTCCCTCATGCCAAACACTACGGAGCTCAGCCGTTCCCGCTTCTATCCTCCTCTAAGCCCCGGGCTTTCTTCCCCCATACAGACTGCGACTAAGTCCCCGGTTCATCGTTCACCCTTCTCCATAGACAGCATTATCGGGAGCTCTTTAAGCCCTACGCACTCGCATTGTGCCTCACGGACTTCCCCGGTGGTCCCGGTGCTTCCGCCGACCCTCGTGTCTCAGCACTCCCCAACCCCACTACCGGGAGTCTTACACGGACCGACGTCTTTACACGAAACCTACGCCAACCGGATTGTCAGTGGCACTAGCGGCTGTTAATTTTTTTTAACTAAACGTCACATTTTAAAGCGATACACTCCTGTGTTTAAGGTAGGATTATTTTTGTATTGTTTTGTTTCACGCAGCTGAATGGTGGACATTAACACGTTCGTGCCTATATTCAAGCTGTGAAATATGAAATATATATTTATGTTAACATTTTAGTTCAATCTAATTTCCGCCCCCACGAACTTTTCGTTGCCGGTGTGATTGTGGTAATCACTGCATAGGGCGTCTCAGGACAGCATTTTTTTAACAGGCTATAAAATAAATTGTCAAATGTCTACAATGATATATTTTGTGTGAAAACACAGATGTTTTCTAGTTTGGCAAACTGATTTTATTATTTGTACTTTGTAATGAAAATTCACAAGAGTGAAAATCGAACATTTTTTATACAACGTGTACTTCTCAGTAGCCTAATAAACAATGTACATTCTTTGATATTGTATACTCGGAGTGTGATATTTTTTACACGGTCTGTTTTTCATTAATAATAAATATTGTTTTGCAAAATAAGATGGAGTGGAAATTACCTCATTGATAGTCTCAATAGCTTTAAATGCTAATAGGCAGAGCTGGGTAGTAGCCTAAATGATTGTCATCTGGACTACGTAATCACATTTTAAAAAATTAAGTACTTGTTATTAGATGAAATTACCTTTTAAAATACTAGTAATCAGACTACAGTTGCTATTTATTGATTACATATTATTCACATAATAGCAATATATTATATTTATAAAATAGCCCACCATGCTATACAATCAGAAAGTCTTCCAGTCTTGTGGACATTCACACAAAGACCTGTCTTTAGTCAGGTGGCTACACAGTATTTGACCTCTGGATTTACAAAAAAATTATTTCAGATGAATTTCTGATGAATAGGCTACATTGAATTATCAGTCAGTGGGTTTTTTAACCATGTATTAATATGTGTTTGGAAGGCAAAAGTCTTTCAAACAAATGCACAAATTCACATTATTCATCTGAACCTTTCATCTAAATAAATATTTTAATAGTGTAGCATCACATTTGCATGTTCCCGGTTGTCTGAAGTTGGTTAATAGTCACATGACACGCAGGTAAACTATATATATATATATATATATATATATATATATATATATATAGTAAGTGTTTTATTTAGCTTGATGTTAATTTAAAATGATTTATTTTAATTTTAGATTTAATTAATTATCAGTTTTCCATTAAACTCACGAATCCCCTGCAGTTCCTTTAGGAACCCCAGTTTGAGAAACCTTGAAGCAATGTAATAAGTAGAATTAATGCATTTCGTGTTGTTAATTACAACGAATGGAATATATTTTCTTATTCTTTGTATTTGCATATCAAAATGGCACAAGATTAACCTATTTAATGGGGTGAGATAAACGAGTTAGACCAAAAGTAATCTAAAAGTAATCAAAGCGTAGTCTGATTATTAAAATGTGTAATGTAATGGATTACGTTACTTACTACAATTTTTGTCATGCAATTTGGAATCGGTAACGAGTTACATTTTATAATCTACCCAGCTCTGCAAATAGGATAATATTACTCTTACACTCTGCCTCTGAAAGCAGGTGTTCATTTTGTCTTGATCCTCTTGTAGGCTATCCTGAAAAATAAATACAAGCACAGAATTAAAATGCATAAATGTAGCCACTTCTAACAAACAAATCAAACTACTAACCAACAACTAACTACTGCAACAGTGACCCTCAGGAGCCATTTAATGCACATATTAAAGAAAACAAACCACGAGAAGGTCAATGACGACAAAATTAAAAGGATAATAAAAGGTAATATAATAATAATACTTGTAATATATATATATATATTATATTATATATACACTAAAAAAATGATTCATTGAATTTACTCAATTTTTTAAGGTAAGTGGTTGCAATCAATTTATTTTAGCTACATTTAACAAATTTAGTTGACTTACTTTCAACATATATATTTTTTTTAATTAAATGTAGCTAAAATAAATTGTTTGCGACCACTTACCTTAAAAAAAAATTTCAGTGTATATATATATATATATATATATATATATATATATATATATTTTACTAATAAAGAAGAGGTTGTGCAGTTCTGTTCGTGGGTCAACGATTGCAGTTTTTGCTGTTGCAGCATTTGACAGCGTCATGCATTGCTTGAGGAAAAATGACTGTGTGAGACACACGCACACGCACACACACACACACACACACACAGAGAGGGAGATAGTGGAGGACCAGTTGAACTCTAATGTAAAGGTTATCATGGGGGCTGTTTTGAAATGACAAGCAGCATCGAGAGTATTTTGTCTCGGCTATATGACGAGATAAACTTTGTCAGTAAAAGACTTCTACTCTCCAGGATTATTATTCCGGGATGCATTTGGAAAAGATAGCCCATACTCCTATGGCTGTCCAGTTCAACTGAGGCCTCTCAGAGAATGACTGGCCACAATCATTTTCAGAAGAAAAACTGACAGGTTTCGGTGCTCCGACACTTTAACGTAGGCTATTTATGTTGAAACAATATTGTGATAAAACGATGGAACGCAATTTATTTCCTATAAAGCACAGTAATTGTGAATTAATATTTTCAGGAAATATAAGCCTATAATTTACACAACAGCAATCAGAATAAAAATAGGCTACCTAAAATAAAAAGAAGCCTTATTGTGTGGTTCTAAAAATATTGTAGATAGGCCTATTCTGTCATTCAGCCTACACGTTGTGAAATATCCGTGTTAAATAAATTAACCGTCTGCATATTTCGCTCGATCAGTGAGATACTTTGAAAGATAGCCATATGTACGCTACTTTTAAGAGGATAATGTGACTTTTTCTCATCCCGTAATTACAACATTATTGTTAGCCTAGCCTATATTCACGCCTCTCTAACAGACAACAGAAACGGCGATGTCGGTTCCCCATCATGGCTTACATATCTCTATATGTTGTTTCCCACATTTATCTCCGGAATTGCTACTCAGCGACAGCACAGTGTCACTGGGGTGAGAAACGCGGTGTTTCCCTGCCCTTGGGTCGGTGATAATCGGCGTGATCTGATCCAGCTGGCCCTGTCCACGGGAGTACACTGCTCTAACACTTTTTCTTTTTGTCATCTTCTGTCATTTGTAAGGACCAGGATTCAATTTACAGAGTGGGCTAGAGATAGTAAAAGGAAATCGGTCAGTTTCACAGAGGGCGTGCATGTGTGTAAAGATGCCGAGGCCAGTTTGCTGAACTTCACCAAATGCCATTGCCATCATAATTAACTGCTGTTGGGATGCTTATACGGAATAATGGCCTGTAATTATAGATAAACTTCTTCAAAGGGACGACAATTAAGACCACAATAGAAAACGTTTGAGACCAACCCAGATGAAAAATATTTTTAGGCAATCAAAGTGCACCACGGATGCGGTTCAAAACGAGCCGTGGGTCATCTTGATGAAAAATAAAACCAAATGTCTTATTTCTAAAGTTGCATTTGTCTGATTTGTGTGACCCTAATGGAAATTTGGAGTAGCCTCTCTGGATTACGCAGAGGAAATGCACAGTAGAGGCATAGTTCAGTAGGCCAATAGAGCAGGAAACGCGCGCACGCTTACGTGCACACAAATAGTGTAGTGCCACTATGATGTAACCATTGGCTGGAGATAAACGTGATGGGGTGAATACTCTTTTTCCCTCCAAACATCCACTTATTTATGCATTTCTTTATCTATTTATGCAGGCAGCTTGTGAGAACTCATAGATGAAATGCATTCTCCTAAAACATTATAATTGTCTATTTGTGGAAATTCCACGGTAAAATAATGAAACAACAGCAAAAGTGCATGCCTAAACAGATAGGCCTAATTGTATGAAAAGAATACGTACAGCATCACTTAAAATTCTTCCACTTTATTTTTAGACTAGCTGCTTCGGAGAGGTCCAGAGTTTATTTTGCGCATCCATTCAGACATTCTTTTTGCTCGTGCAAAGTCAAGGACTGATCGCGTGCTAAACTCTACTATAGTGTTTTCATCTTGCCAGCTTCATAAATTATAGATGATTACTATGCGAGCGTCCTGGTGTGTAGAGAGAATGCTAGCGGACAAGCTAAAGAAGATGCTATTCTGTGTAGAATTCAAACCCGACCAATTAAAAAAATCCAGGCTTCAAGACGCCCATTTAAAATAGCCTATAATTAATACCAAGCGTTATTGAATCATATATATTTGCGCACACACACACACACGAACAGAGGAGGGCAAGACGGGGAGAGGCACCTCATCCCTTAATTCCACCTGTGCTTATTTCTTCTTGACAAAAAAGAGAGATAATCAACACACACGAATGCGCGTATATAGCCTAACACAAAAAAAGTTTAGGCTACTAAAAATAAATAAATAAATAAATATATATATATATATATATATATATATATATATATATATATATATATATATATATGACAACAGCTGTTTTTGTGCTTTTTTAATTATTTTTTAATTATTTGGGCTTGTACGTTTTTGACCACCTATAGTAAAGCAAAAACACTTCCTCTACACTGACAGTGGATGTGTTCAAATTCAGACACTAATAGATTTCGTAATGTATGCTATTTATCGTAGACTGCCTTGAACTAACCCCAAAATCTATATTTCCTTTTTTTATTAATTGTATTAAACCTATAACATCATCAGCACAATTTACAAGTAGGGCATTATGTATAGAATTATCTAAAGAATAGTTTTAAATCTACTTGTGATGTAGCCTATTGACATTGATCATCACGCAACCGTTTTCGTGTATAACAGTGCTGTGCTCACATAATTGCCTTTTTGATTCATGTTTTCACTACGATTTACTGTGTTACGATAATATGCTAATCTAATAGTGCCTGAGCTTATCTTTTAAAATTCAAGCAGGCTAGTATTATGGTCGTAATTTAATAATTGCATTGATTTCATCACACTGGCCTTACGAAAACTACTGCAATTTCGGTGCAATTTAAACAAATCAGTTTGTCTCAGATGCATGTGCTTATAAAATAATTATAAAATAGGAAATAAATTCTGCAATGTTTAAAATTAAAATATAGTAGGCCATTTACACATGTTTACACAAATGACAGTAATATAACAATAATTATATAAAAAAACATAATTAAACATAATTAAATTATTATTATTATTATTATTATTAGCAGGAGCACCAGCAGCTATATTTTGCAGCTCTTTGCTTGCTCATGAAATCATGAAAATAAGTATTTTCTAAACTAACAGAATAATTGCTTCACCATACAGAACTTAAACCACGAATCCCAAAAAAGGCGCTCGTGCAGATACCGAGGGAAACGGCTCGTGCACAACGGCAATAAACATGAAGATAAAGTGTTTATATATATATATATATATATATATATATATATATATAAAGATATATATATAAAGATATATAACAGTATTACTAGTATACCAGTATTATTTTAATTCGAAGTCTCCTGTCAATAACCTATTAAAAATGCATCATAATCATCATCCTCAGTAATAATAATAATAATAATAATAATAAATTCTAGAAATTCAGCATAAATTCCACTTCATATTATGTTCTTTCGACAAGCTACAAGGAAAAAATGGGGGAAAAAAACAGGAAGTTGAAGATTGAGTGGACTACACAGTGAGTGAATGTCTTTGTGGCCAGCATCAGACCAAAGAACAATACACAAACACTGGTGCTCATAATTTATGTTGTTACATCCACAATTCTAAACCAATTTAAATATAAAGAACAGAAAATTGGGTGAGTAGGACCAGTAAACCACACCAAGAGCCTGGAGTTTACAAAACTTAAACAAACTGCAGTTTACAAAACTGGAAACAATCAAAGTCCTGGAAATGTTCTTCTTTGTTTTCAAGTGTTTAGGATCGTGTGGCAATGCTGAGTTTGACCCAAGATCCCCAGTTAGAAGTTTATCAAGTGAGGTTTAAAGGTCATGAAGATCAGGGCTAGAGCCAAAACAAAGTGTCTGAAAGCTCACTGTCACACATGTAAAGCACACTCCACAATGACATTACAGCCTATGCTCATCATAACATCTGCAGTGAAAGCAAACTGGTTGTGGTACAGTAACAGAACTTAGACAATTTAATTGCACAATATCAGTTTCATGATGCAAATTAAGACTAATTAAAACAGATTTAATCTTCAAAAAAAAAAAAAAAAAAAAGACTTTTGGTGAAACAAATGCAGTCAATTTGATAATATTTTTAATTTAGATGTTACCACACAAAGCACATTCAGGTTGTTTGAAAAAAAAGTTTTTACAGTGAAATCTGTTTTAGTTTAGAAGCACATTGTAAACTATGGTAAACAATAAAATAGTTAACTGTCAAAAATCAAAGACACTTCATAAAAATTTACTGGAATTTCACATCAAAATACTGCAAAATTAACAAGAAAAGGAGGGAAAAATGAAAAAGAAAAAGCTTTGCAAATAAGTTTCATAAGTTTGATTCCATATTAAAAGCAGAATTCACCTGATACACACTTACACACACTATGTCCCACTTTGAGTACATTCTAATGTAACTTTTTAGAAACCATTGTGTGTGCATGTGTGTGAATAAGCAAGAGAGGTATTACGAGGAGAGATGTAATAAGGCAGTGAATGCCCTCCATGGGAGGCGATGAATCCCTTTCTGATCTATTCACATTGTAGCCCAGCAACACTTATCCTCTGTAGCTGTATAGAGCCGAACAGTGTGTTTGTGTGTATGTGTGTGTGAGTTTTACGCTCCATTAGCAAGTTTGAGAACTAAAGGCAGGTCTGAATACAGCTCCAATTAGAGAGAGTTAGAGAGCCCACTAACACGCTAGTCTCTCTGCCACCCAACTTCAGTCAATTACTTCTCTCTTCCTTTCATGCTTTCTCTTTTCTTCTTCTCTTTCTTTCTGTCTTTTGTCAATTCTGCTTTATCTCTTTATCCCTTTCCTGCTTCTATTTTGTTGTCTCCTTTCTCTCTTTTCTGTACTTGCTTTAAACACTGTCCATTGCTGTATTTTCACCATCCCATCTTCCTATCTGCCCCCACTGCCGGTGTTGACATTGCATTGAAGCGATTCCTGTGGAGAGGTTATGAAAATAAATCCAGAGGTTTTGCTTAACGCTGTTTTTATGCTCACTTATTTTTATTTATTTTTTATTTTTTTATTGACAATGCTTAATATGTATAATGTACATAATATCAAATCACTCTACACCTTTGAAATATGCATTTATTATTTCAAGTGTAAACCAACTTCCACAGCCATTATGACAGACACAGCAGATAACTGAAATTTTAGCACATGTACTGCCGGGAAATACCTCGTTTTGTTAAAGATGGTAGAGGATCAGTCTCTACATGTGCATGTTTAAGCCAGAGAAGCAAAACTGTCCATCACTATAATATTCCATACGCACACCTAAGTCATCAGCATTGATTTGGCATACCTAATTAGTCCTTATGTCCTTTAAATGGGTAAATAATTATATAAGTAAATTACGAAATTGCAATTTTATTTGAAAGAATTATGTTGAAAGGTCTTCTTTGAACCCTCATTTTTAAATGATCATGCTTATGGCAGGTGCAATAAAACATTCTCACAGAATAGTGGGCCAAATCTAGTTCTGTGTTTCTATATGTACATTTGTACAAAACTGGCTAATACAGACACACTTCATGTATCCTATAATGACCGACTCAATCGTATTTCCCCAAACAGCCTGATTGTGGACGCCAGTTACACGCAATAACGCCACTGGAGCATAAACATTTTAGCACGCTATGCCGGGCCATTCATCACAGTGACACCCATAGGTAATCTACACCGCGCACCGCACTGGATGTTAACCAGAGGCTCACGACTTCTCTCTCTCTCTCTCTCTCTCTCTCTCTGGCTTAAGGCTTTGCCCTTTAATAGCCTTTGCTAAACATTGAGTCATAAAGTCCATTTCTATGACAAAGTCATTATAAAAACTGAATATGTGCATCTGTTAGCTTAAGGAGCTATTTCTACCCGATTTGACTCTTAAAAGTGATGTTGTTGGTGCAGCCTAATATATTGATTGATTTATCTATTTAATTTTTTTACTTGGAAAAAGTACAGTTCATTTAGATGCTACCACATTAAGTATATTTTTTAGGTTAACTGACGAAACATTTTCACAATCTTTGTTAGCCAAGCTAAAGTTGTCCAATATCTGTTTCACAGGCCATCCATCATTTTTATTATTTTTTTTAAGAAGAAAGAAATCCAACAATCGTAGACATTGTTGGTAAAATAAGCATTTTGAGGATGGCTGTCAAAAATGTGTATGTGTGAAAGAAAGCGCACGTGCACGTGTGTGGCCACTGAAAGCAGACATTTAGAGTTCCTGTCTATGCTTGCTCTCTGAACTTCGCATTTGCATGACGCCCTTGTCAGTCATTCAACCAAACCAAAGACAACAGAGGGAACCACCCATGAAGACTTGTTCTTTCAGTCTGCCTCTTACTCAATACGTTTCCTCCCTTCTCCACTTCCTTCTTCTGGATCGAGCATGATGCTGTAATTTCATAAGTCACTGACGGTTTTCTCCAGGTGGCAGCGAAAGGTACAGTGGCTCCTCGACTCACACCATCTGACACAGCAGCAACTTTGTTCCACTCTGCTATTAAGAAGGGAACAGCACCGAAACATCCCTACAAGCCCTGAAACAGATTGGGCTTTGATAATGTGCAAGATAGTGATCAAAAACTACACAGTGAGTAAAGGCCCGTGTCTCAGTGTCAAAGTGGCTTATGTAGTATGATGGGGGATGAGATAGGAAAGAAGTGTGCAAAGCCTTCTTGAAGCATTTCCAAGATTATATGGTCTACCGAAACATGTTCAGCATAAGCCAAACGCCAAAGCTCACAGTCTTACTGCTGTCCTTGATGGGAAGCTAACTGCATTATTTAGCATACATCATGATATGATTCTTTGTTTGATAAATTCAAATGACAATTCTGTATTGTTTACTTACCCTTATGCCATTCTAAACCTGTATGACTTCCTTCCTTCTGTGGAACATGAAACAAGATGTTTTTGAAGTGTTTTCTCAATGAAAAATAAGATATTTTGAAGAATTTTACCTTTTTTTTTCTCTCCATACAATGAAACTCAATGGGGTCCAATGTTGTTTTGGATCCTACTGACTTTCACTGCATGGACAAAAACAGTTCTTTTACGTTCTGCAGAAGAAAAGGAGTCATGCAGGTTTGAAATGACATGTACAAGTCTTGCACATTCATTAAGACAACTGAATGGAAAACAGAAGTGGAATTCTGCACGAGCAGCTCAAAGTAGTAATTTTGAGCATAATCTTTGTAGAGAAAGAAGGGTATCATGTGCTGCTGCATTTCCTCGTGGCAAAAACAAATTCTGCCTGCCTTGCTTGGCTTGTGACTTTGTTGTTCCAAGTTTGCTGAAAGTACCTTCCTTCAGATTCCAATCTTTGTCTGTTGATGAATTACTTTATCTGAAATAAAAAATAATAATAAATAAATAAAGGTTTGTGCTCAATGTCAGTCTCTTTCTCTCACAGGGACTGCGGCCCCTCTCCCTCTCTGTCCCTCAGGTAAAAAGTGAGCCTTTGCAATAACATTATGTTTCCCGATGTGGGCCAGATGAATGCAGGCTTTTGTTTTTGCTTATCCCCTCTTCCAAAGGGCCCGTTTTAAACGTCTGCGTAAAGCACCTCTGACCGAAGCGGAATCTCCTCCTAAAGTAGAAAAAGATGCCGTTTGATTTGATACTTCCTCCCAAGGCAGCACATGCTTCCTGTGTCCTGTCACAACATGGCTGGAACTGAGCCGGTAGTTGGGGTCTCCAAGACGACTGAAGGTTGACGCTTCAGGGTGGTCGGAGTGTGCGTGCGTGTCTTTGGATGTGTGTGTGAGGAGTGTAGATTTTGAATGGATCGCAGGAGGAGGTTGGAGTGGAGTCTGTGGGGGGGTAACTGGATATATATGTGAGATGCTGTGTGGCTGAAGGCCTGTAGATTTCCTCTCTCTCAGTGTCCTGTAAATCTATTTCTCTTCGCAAACAAACCAGCTGCCAGATTTCTACTCTTAAATTATATCCTGGCTGTAGAAGACCCCTCTTTCTTTCCTTCTTTCTTTCTCTCCATCCCTCTCCCATTAATTTAGTCATCAATCCAGCTCTTGATTTGCATCTCACACTATCACACACTCAAACAATTTTTATTCAAATAAATAAACACACACTACCAATTGCGTTTGTAATAATATTAAATTAATAATTGTATTTAGCAATGCATTAAACTGATCAAAAGTGACAGTAAAGACTGTGATGTTACAAAAGATTTCAGTTTCAAATAAAAGCTGTTCTTCTGAACTTTCTCCTCAAAGAATTCAGAAATATTGTTTCATGATTTCTCAACTGTTTCTTGTTTTCTTTTCAACATGTTTCATGAGCAGCAAATCAGCATATTAGAATGATTTCTGAAGGATCATGTGAGACTGAAGACTGGAGTAATGATGCTGAAAATCCAGTTTTGCCCTTTAATTTTGATCAAATAAATACAGTCGTGGTAAGCACAGAGACTTCTTCATATATGTATAATTGCAATTTTATTAAATTAAATGGTAAACAATGTTTAATTGTTGTATTTAATTGTTGTAATTAAATGGTTAAACGACATTTAACCATTAAAGCCTGTGTGTGCATGCAAAATTTTAAATATTAACAAATTTTATTACCTGTCCTTTATATAAGAGAATGATACCTTTATCAAAAAGTATCATGATTTTTCATGCCACAGTAAAAGTGACTACACAACACTTCAGTGGGAAAAAAATTGACATGTACAGACACACTCATATAAGTTAATGCACACAGAAACACAGTTGTGATTTAGTCCACTCTCTGCAGCTTTTTGGCTGGAGGGCTCTATTGGTGGGTGGTGAGCATTAATTACACCGGCTGCCCAGTGTAATGCACTGCTCTTTAACCCACAGCTCTCTTTGAAACCTCTACACTCACATTTTCATTCCATTTTTATTCCTCCCCTCTGTCTCCCTACCCATCAAATATCTAGAGAAAGACAACTGGAATCTATAACATTTATTACATCATTTGTTCTAATGGCAAATATTTATTTGGTCAAATTTTCATTCATGAATCACCTGTTTGAAGTCTGCATGTTTCTGAAAAAAAGCCATCATATAGGGCTTTATATACCATCTGTTTAAATGAAAACATATGCTCTAAACTACAAAACACTCTGCAAACAATTTGAAGCCACAGCCAATTCTTTTGGATATGAATGAATTATAAAAAAGGGAAAATATTTTATAGTAAAAAAAACAAAAAGTGGTAACATCTATATCAAACTTTCCCCCTTTAAAATAATAATAATAATCTTACAAGATAAAACTTTAGGGTCAGACCAGGAAGTTGTTCACTTTGACTTTTTACAGTGTGTGTGAAGAGAGTCCATTACTAAAAAGACTGCACATAAAAACACAACGTCTGTGCACACTTTAACTACCTGGATTAACTTACACACACCCCAATAAAATAAGTGTTTATTGGTTATATATTAGGTTGTAGATGAGGTCAACCTGGTTTACCATTTCATTTAACTTTAATAATGCAAGCTATATGTCACAGGACAGTATTATATGGTGTGTAATTATGAAAAATGAGAGCAAAATATCAGTGTGCCAACTGAAAAATTTCGAAAAATACATATTTTTAATAGTTAAATGAACATCCTTTTTCATTTGTGTTTGTTTCTTTGTTTCTACCGAATAAAATAATGTGTCTTTCCCTGAGCATATTGTTCCTTTTGCGACAGTTGTTTGCATACAGATTATATCCACTATCCTGTGTTTGTTTTTGATAATTCATCTATAATTCTTTATTAGGAGGTTCGGACCTCTGTTATTTGCCAGTGCACATGCCTCTATTCATCTTCGCATTGAAATAATATTTGCACAGCGTTTCTGACAGGCTCCACAAAACATATGCTTGTCCCTCTCTAATAGTTCAGTACACCAGAGCCTAAGACAACATTCTCAGCTTTGTTTGACCAGAGTGTTTGTTGTTTTATCCAAGAAATCATCTAGGCTGAGAAAGCGCAAGAAAATCCTTCACTAAGCATGACATAGAGCTGTACACGCAGACACATACACACAGTACATACGCATTTACGCACAAACACACACTCACACATAAACTGGGCAGTTGTGCCAAAGGAAACACAGTGAACATGCAGTTTTTGTAACCATTAAATTGCAGTTTGGGGGAATTCCACTTACATTTCTCTGTTATTGATGTATGAATGATCTATTTATGCTGGAGAAATTATCTTAAACAAAATGTGCACACAAGCACGTAACATGAGCACAAAAACATCTCTAACACACACACACACAGAGAGAGAGAGAGAGCATCAGGTCAAAGGTTTATCAGTGTCTGGCTTATTGTGCAGTGTCTATTTTTGGGAATGAGTACAAAATAAATATAATCATGTAAAGTTTATGAACACTTTACACCTACATTTGTATCCTGAGGTACTCTGGACAGGGATAGTTCACCCAAAAATGAAAATATGCCATCATTTACACACCTTCACGTTATTCCAAAACATATGATTTCTATCTACTGTGAAACACAAAAGAAGATATTTCAAAGAATGTCTCAGTGTCCAATGAATGTTAATGTCTAAAATTTAAATTTCTGAATGAATTCTCACATTAACCTCTGTCTGTGTCTGATAATTTTTTTTTTTAAAGTCAACATAACAATTTGGTATTAAAATGTATGTTTACAAAGTGTAAAGTTGCATGATTGTTTGAGAGACTTTCATTGCAGTAATTTGACTTACTGGAAGAGGATGAGATCTAAAACTATGAGAAAAGAAAAAAACTTTAACATGCAATCATGCAATTATGAGAGACGGTCATTGAAAAATCATAAAACCACATCTGATTCATACACCGCAATATGTGATTTTCCTGATCCACAATGTGTGACTCACACTTCCACAATATGGTGATATCATTTGATTATCTTTCCATATGGCATCCTATCAAGTTTTTGTGTCAGTTATTTCAATAAAACCTGTTGTTTTTCTTTTTCCCTTACTGAAAGTTTTATTAGCTGAACGTCAAATAGTTTTCTATAGTGTCTTTACCGATTTTATGATATACTGCCAATATGACTTAACAGACTATCGGTGTCTGGCAGAAGAACACACACACATTCCTGACCCAAATCAATGTGAGACATTCATACTTTGTTTTTCCAAGGCATTCTCTACTGGGACGAATTACAACCCACCACAGCTTTATGGACCTGCAGAAAGAAGGACGAGTGAGAGAGGGAGTGTGTTAGAGAGAGAGACCGTGTCTGACTGATTTCCACAGTGGCAGATTACATGCACATTCTCCACAGTCATGAGCAGATCATTCGCTTTCTGTGACCCTCAAAGTCTTCCATCTTCTCCTCTGAAAGAAAAAGTACCGTGCCGGGTCGTGACCCGTTTACGCTCTCCCTCGCACGCGGTCATAAAACTTTAGAGTGGACGAAGTGAAACCGAGTTCAGAGAGACTAATTCTGCACAACCCCAGTTTGTCCGAAAAGATTGAAAGCAAACGACCACATGTATAATACAGCTCACACTGTGAAATAGAGGTTTCTGCGAGGCTCTTGTTGCTGTCACGCGCACACACACACACACACACACACACACACACACACACACGACGTGTCAGTTTTGCCAAAGGTTGAGCCTAAAGGGTGAATGACTTCCTTAAATGTGCTCCAACTTCCACAAACATCTGGATGAGTTACACCTCTGATATCCCCCAAGGTCTTACACACAGACAAATGTAGGAAGAAAAAAGCCTTGCAGCTTTCACCTCACCCACAAATTTTCTAGCGAGACTCGGAAACAAGCAGGGACGGTTCGTGCAGCTTTTTTAATAAAATGCTGCAGGAGAAAGAGGTAAACACTCTCTGCTAATAACTCTCTGCTCCACACAGATGTCGGTTTGAAGGTTTGCCTACAGTGAATAACTTGCAACGCTTGCACAATTTTCCCCCAAGATTGGAAACAAAATACTGGGGTTGGATGATTCTACAGCTCAAAGCTCAGTCAACAGCAGACACTGTCCTGAAGTCAAACAGGAAATTGGATTTCTAATATGACAAGAGTTTCATATGTTGAATTTACATACCTCACTGACATCTTGCAGACATGAATCAATTAAGTCCCAGTTTTCTATGACTGTACTGGAGGGTTTTAATGATGGAGTATTGCATGTGTGTGTGTATCTGTATCCGTTTCCACATCTGTTTAACCTAGTGGGAGGACAAGCCGCTCAATGTCTGACTACCCTCCTTCTTACTAAAACTTGTATGTATATGCGTGCATTTGTCACCTCTGAAGGCAGCCACCACACATGAAGGAGCACACACACACACACACACACACACACACACACACACACACACACACACACACACACACACACACACATACACATACACATTGGGTTTTCGTGTTTTATGAGGACTTTCCATAGACATAATCATTTTTATACTGTACAAACTGTGTATTTTATCCCTAACCTGCACAGAAAACTTCCTGCAAAATTCTCATGGGGACCAATAAATGCTGTCACATGGTAAAAAGAAAAAAAAATCAGTTTTTTCTATCCTTGTGGACATACACACACATTTGACAAATATACATTTTTTTTACAGATATAGATATGCATGTGGACACCATTAAAATGAGTAAATATATTTGTATTATGTAACAAAATATCAAATATGCATTTTATTTTATTTTTTAATAGGACAGTACAAGCACACTTCTCTATAATAACATTTCACTAAATTAAATTAGCTAGATTTCAAAACATGAAGCAATGGACACTGTTTAAAATTAAGACAACATTTCCTGGACACTTTTTGGTTGTCAAACATAGTGGGACATGTTTATTGTCAATATGATAAACAACAACGGCAATCATTCTCATTGGACAGCTGTGTGAACTTTCATACGTCCAAGAATTTAGTTCTGAGAAAATTGAGACATTTTAAGTGTCGAATAGTATGCAAACACTTTTTAGGCCCACCGCATATATTTGTCAAAGTAGGAAAACATTGGAATATTTTATATAATGCTTGCTTTACAAGAACGTATACTTACCCAGACTCAAACTGTTAGTAGTGTTGAAAATCAGGAGTGAGTTTGCTGTTAGAATTTCTGCCAGATGGCAATGAGATCACATCCAGAATCAGCATTTCTTGGGGTCAAGCCCAAATAAGCATTGTGATCGAATGCAGCACACACGCACACACACAAAGGAAAGTGCAGGTTGAGGTGCAAGAGCACACATTAATACACACATACACTTCAGAGCTTGCGTGACTATAACTGTGATCCAGGGACACACTGGAAAGACTGCTGTCCTGCACAACCCTGCCATTCACAAGCGTCAGATATTATTAGGATGCACTCACCAAATCAGTCAAGGTCACACAGACAACTGGAAAAGGATACTTGTTAACAGACATAACGACAGGCTACAGGACACTTTCCAAATCTCCTCATTTACCTCAAAAGAAAAGCACATACTCATACAGACACACAATGCTCATGTCAGGGTTTACTGGAGCGTAGGATTTCCTTGACAACAAAACTCCAGTGGCAGTATCTCTCACCTTGCTTTCTTTCTTTTATTGATGGAATATGAAAGCAAATTTACTAGCAATCATTCAAACTGCACAGAGAAATCTGTTAAGTATTAATTAATTAATGCATCTAGCGACTTTGACTGAGAGAAATAAATAAATAAATGCATAACCCCCCACCTCCACCCCCACCACACACACACACACACACACAAAAGGTTTTGAATCAGGAATTTGGAGAGTGGGTTAGTATATTATTGGAAGTGATGATCTGTAATCATCTTGTCATCTTCCATTTATGAGAGTTTGTGTGTTTGTGTTTGTGTTTGTGTGTGTGACTGTGTGTGTGTCCCTATAAATGCATTAGAGCAAAAAGAAACTGACTGAAACCATTTGTGGAACATTCGAAATGTCAAAAAATGTTAACAAGCTGATTTGAAAAAGAAGTGCAGGCATTGTTTGGAACTATTTAATAAAATAAAGCAAAACAAAACTATCATTTGTAAACACCCAAAACTGATGGCCACCAGGCTTCAGTCACAAGAGACAGACTACAGAAGACCTGATGACAGGCTCTGTCTCATCCTCCACAAGGGAGGGTGAATACTCATTATATCAAAAAAGATTGTGTTGGGTGTTCTTTAATCTGATAATTGGCCAAATATAAAAGAGAGAGCCAGAGAGAGAGAGAATGCGTGAGCGAGAGAGAGAAGTGAGAGAAGCAGAAAAAGAGAAAAAAAGACCTCGACAGGCTGAGTAGATAGAGATGAAAATGAATAGGACACCATAGAGAGATCAGAGAGTGGGAAACAGAGAGTGAGCTGCTGAAGTGATGGACTGAAAGAAAAGCCCTTGTGGGGATTGTGTGCTCCCCTTCTTTGAAAGTTTGCGTGAGGCAGTCCGGGGCCATTTTTCCACTTGACCGCTTTCGGCCTGAACTGTAAAACCGAGACGACATTCCCTCATTAGTCCCGCCGCCCTGCCAACCACATGGCCATTTAGTGTACCCAGAATCCCATTGTTAGAATTGTAGAGGTTATGTCAAAGGTCGCCCAAAATATTGATGAACTTTTCCATGGAGCTCTAAGGCTGTGAGCGGCAGGGGTACAGGGTGGGGGCAACAACACAGCTGTATATGGGCAAACACTGGAGACCTTCTGTGCACACATTATTATGCACTCAGCTACAAATAACACATGTAAAAATCAAACCTTCAATCAAAGGCTCATTTCACTTTTCATCACTCATAATAATACTCTCTCTGCTTTCAAACACACACACACACACACACACACACACACTCGGGTCTGTTCGTTTAAAGTTTAGGCCCAGCCTTGCGCATGGTGATTGACTTGGACAGAGATTGCGCTTAAAAAGCAGACTCTCTTGCAAAAGATCTGCTCATGTGTGCACATCGAAGCTGGCGTGAGTCACACAACATTACCAATACTCATCTGACCACCAGCCTCTTGGAGGACTCACGGCTCAGCAAAGAAAGGTGAGCGGATGTTCTAATGCGAAAAAAACACAAAAAAACCCTAATGCTGCGTTCATTTAAACGGCTGGGCATAAAAGAATGGAACCCCCCCGGCAGAGTTAGCAGCTAACCTCAGGCAAATTGTTTCAATTGCACGATGGCAGAGTGGTCCAGCCCGGCACACAGTTATCCTAAATATTAACAGCTGTTTTTTTTGTGTTTTTTTTGAGACACAATTAAGCCCTAAGATCTATTCTTGGACTAAGAATCCGTTTCAAATGGATATTCATCGTATGTTCACAATCTTAAAGCTAAATCTCGACAAGATAAACACAAAGGTCACCGAAGAAGACCACAATAACCTTGCTTAGAGTACTTTTTAAGCATGTTTGCTTTGTTAATGGTAGCAACTTACAGCTTTTTACTACTTTTCCAGATTCCAGACTTTTGCAATATCCATTTTGGATTTCATTGCATTTCATCTAAAATGTAGTTAAGGAAAACATCCTGAAAGCATTAGATTATTGAGAAATCAAATGCTGTATTTAAATAATCTGAGAAATTTTATGATTTAAAAAAAAAGCATATAAAGGAATTATATAATTATAGAGTAGTATACTACAGATTTACATCTATTTTTAAAAATGAGTGAGTGAAGGAGTTTAGGAATTTAGTGACCTATTATAAACACTTATGCCCACTTTTCATTGTTTTCCACACACTATTAAAATAAAAGTTCTTTGCTGGACCCTCTCCTCGTGTAAATAATTATCTTGATTGTATAGTCTTTTTGGGGGATTTAAAATAAGTTACTGATATTGCGTTATAGGTTCTTCAGATCAGTCTTGGTTTCTGGGTTCTTTAAAGCACCATACATGGGGAAAAATCAACCATAAAAGTTCACTGCAGAACCCACAAAAATTCTTTAATGACATCAGAGTGAAAATCCTATCGGTTTTAAAAACAGGTTGTGATAACAAAGGGATGTATGTTTTGTGTGTGGATAATTCTAACATATGCTGTGAAGATCTCACAAGCCTCACAGTCTTTACTGAAGGCAAAAAGTGAAAATTATATTCTCAGTATTCACGCACGTGCTGCAGCCACTGGCCCGGAATAACTGCATTTCTCAAATATTTTTCTTTCTTGCACTAAACAGATGCACCACTCTTTAAATTACTGTAATGAAGGGTGAGAGAGATTTTAGGATATTACTAGCTGCATTACCATTCTGACGTCCCATCTGGTTAATCCTGCACTTTCTCACGGATTCGCTTACAGCCAAGCAGCCAAGATGGGGCTACATAAGTAGATAGATAAATGCACATAAACAAACTTAAATAACAATTAAAGTCAGAATAAATAAACCGTGACATGGCGTTAAATTGCCAGGAATGTCTCCAGATGTTCCAATATGTGTTTCAAATTGTGCACAAATCCACAAGTTCAAAGTCCAGAGTAAAGAGCCGGAGATAAGGTCAGGGAACTGCCAGTTACCATTTGTGTTTGGCATCTGCCTGAAATAAAAACTATTTTCACTTTTCATTATTACTAACAAATCAGGTGTCTTTGCCAAGCGTTGATTGGACTATGTAATGTATAAATGCACACCTCAACAGCTCCCATTCAGTTTGGTGAACCTGTTCAAAGCAAAGGCAGTGAAAACATTCAAACCCTCTCTGTGCTCGTTTTTATGGGAAACTAGAACTTCTGGGAGACGCTTACACTCACATGCACCAAAAAAAAAAAAAAAAAGAAAGAAAAAAAAGGCTTTTGCCCCGGGAACTTTTCTGTGACATTTTGCAGCGTGGAGAGCTATTTCCTCCACCATGCAAAGCAAAATGCCCCTAATTGTTCTGGAAGTCTGCAGCAGTTTGGGAAAATGTTTGTGATATACCATGCGCACTTCTTCTATTGATGCTGCCGCCCTGGCTAGCCCAGTGTTTACAGTCCGGCAGGGAAAATTAGTTTATTTGGCCAGGATTTGCAACGTGACACCAAAGTATTCCCTTGAACTATTGCGCTCCATTGAAAAAGCTTTGTGCACTATAATGGCTATTCATTACAGGTGTCACGAAAAGTTTATGATGTCATTAAAACAGATTGTACACAGAAGCAAACATTTCACCAACGGGGACTTATCTGTTGGCAAAGCGTAAAGATACACCATTACGGTACTTCATCTGATATCGAGACTGCCATCTGTGTTAGCTAAAGCAGCACAGGGACTTATTTGGACGATTACAATCTAGAGAATTTTCCCTTTTGTATACGAAAAGCGAATTACTCTTAGAGCTCAACCGATGGTTTCCCTGAGGACCAGTCTGGAATTTTCTCTCAGTTTACCATGCCTCGCCATGGGTTTGTCAAGGTCGCGTGCAATTTATCCAATACAGAAGCGGCCGGGAACTCCGTTTAAAGACGCGCGCAGATGTTACACTTCCGGTGCGCTCAATTTCAGTTTCAAAGAATTTTATGGACGCGATTGTTTTGCATTTAATATTGCTGAAGCATCAGTACAAAATATAGTGGCGTATAAGAGAGAGAGAAAATAAACCACCGATGATATAACAAATAGGCCTAGTTGTGAAGTAGACAGATTAGTGTTTACGGACCGCCGAAACTGGAGGACGTGTGAAAGAGTGCGCGTGGGGTCACTGGAACGAAGCATCCGTTGGGAAGAAAACCTGGAGGGGCAAAGGAAGCAAGGGAAGATTGTTCGCGCAAGGAGACGGGTTGGGAGGCTAGCATGTGGCGCTCAGATGTTTGTGACAGGTAGCCTGGGGAGATAGAGAGAAAGAGAGAGGGAGCAAAGGCATCACGGTAAACCATGGTAAAAGTTCCTGTAATTCACCCAGAGGAATACTCATGTGTTAAGATGGGCCTGCCGCCTAGCTACTCCCCCGAAGAAATGAGTAAATACACAATTAACCATCTCAGTCTGCATTAGGGCCGCTGAATGGCGGTAAATCAATTACTCGGTCTTCACATCTGGTCGCGATTAAGAGGATGGGGGTGCGCTGTATTTTTGGTTCTTTTGAGCAGATGGAGATATGCATGTAGGCTATGCCGTAAACTGTGATTTGGAGTATATGGTGTGTAATTGTTAACAAAGATATCTTAATTCGGAGCAAAGTGCAAAAAATCAGTTAGGCTAATGCTGGTCCGAAGATAGCTTTTTCATATTGTTGCTTCAGTGTAACTACAATTTTACACTGAGTTCTTTGTCATATTTTGGATTTTAAAGTGAGTTATTTGACTGGGAAGTGTAGCTGTACCGCTAAAATAAAATTGGACGGTAGTTGACACTACAAATTACTATAATTGTCATACCAGGCAAAAAAGTCGGTCCAGGCTTACAAGTATAGAGACGAGATTTTTAACTGGGAAGTTGTGGATTTGCAGAGCAGATTTTGCCTGCAGGCATCACAAGGAAATTCTTCCTGTTTTCTCCCACCCCTCTACGTTCAAGCGTGAATGAGATGTCTGTTGTGTTTGCCATTTCAGGATACTGCCGCTCAGGCTAACAGAGTCAGAATTACGCGCTCGTTATTTTCACAGCATAGACACGCACAGTAGACTACCAGACCGACAACACACACATCTGTACTGAACTTCACATCTTCACAAAATGATCATCTCCAGGAAGACCGAGGGAGATTCTAGTATAAAGGATATGTTAAATATTTATTTAGATCTATTGTTGATTAGGTGACCAAATTAATTAAAAAAAAAGTTTTAAATGTTTTAATAACCTGCATTATAGGTACAATTTTATAATAAACTGAGTAACATGATAAATCATTAGGCTATATATTGTATGAGATTCAGATACATTATAATAAGTTAGAAGTGCCGTTGATTGTCATTCTGTTTTATATTTGAATATTCGTTTAATTTCATTGGTCTGAGCACCGAAATATATAATGCCTTTTGTAACATGTCTGCAAGGACCAGACAAAGCGAGTAGCCTTGTGACAAGACTTAGGATTATGGAGTCGTGACCACTAACCTAAACAGACGCTTGTGAAAAGAAGTTCAGGAACGATCTTTAACTCCACGACGCTCAGGCAACCATAGACGCGTCCCTGTCACTGAGCCACACACACACACACACACACACACACACAGCTCTGTGCACGTGTTAACTGAGCGTTTCGAATCTCTCACAGACCCGGCTTTGATTATAACACTTTGAGTCTGTGGCTGTGGGTGAGATCATACAGGCTAATCGATATCATAATAACCTTTTTCTCCAAGTTGAAATATGAGAAGAATGCCCGTGTCACAAACCTCTTTCCAATCATTCGAACTCTGAGCATCAAAAAGAGACATGAATTAACATCTGGTTTCGAACTCACACACTATCCCGAGACATGCTCCAAAACATGACAGCAAATTCGAGCCGATTGCAGAGAGAAATTATGTAATATGAAAAGAGGAATTTCACTGATCATATATAATTAGAGACGCAGCACTTCTGTCACCTGCTTATATTCTTTTCGCTCTTTAGAGTTAAAGTGGAGCTTTAGCGGATTTTTCCAAAAACACGGATGCATTGTCTCATCATTCTTCATCACTGTATAATAATTTATTTGATATTAAATTATATAAAATAACGTATTTTATATTTGAGGACCATGTTAAAGGTTTGCTAATTTTAGACTGTCGGTAAATTAATTAGTTTTGTTTACTTTTGTAATAATTTTTTTAAATAGTCTCGTCCATATAGTGATCAAATATCTTAAACTTTTAGCGTTTTCAGTGGAGTAGCCTATAGATTATGATTAAACAGTTTGTGTTCACATTTTATACTACGTAACATTTCCCAAAAGACCGAAATAATTGTCTAAAATAGTTTTCAATTAAAATGATTAAAATAAAATCTTTTTAATTCAAATACAGATCAATTAATTGAACAAAAAAATGAACGGCAATACTCAAAATAAGCCTCACGAGTTACTTGATATGAAGTGGTTTAAACGGCTTTAAGAAATACATTAAAATAAGGCTAAAATGTTTCAGCAAGCAATTCACAACAGGTTTAGCCTCCAAATAGTTTTATAAGACCCTAAACGCCCACAACAGCCAAAAAAGCAAAGAAACTCTATTGTCAATGAGCTGCTGAAATGATTGAATGAATCGCAGAACATCGTTGATTTTAGTGGCAAAGAAATGTGCAGGGAAATTCACACATAGCCTATAATATACAGCACATGTTGTCCTAAAAACCAGCATTGCATGTCTTGATTTAAATTACAGCAAGTAATAAAAAATAAAGACAGATTATGAAAAACGATGTTTTACAACCTATAGCATAGATATAAACAAATCCTTTGAATTTTCTAGCAGGGTTTCCATCTCTGCGAATCTTCTCAATAAACCTAAGTAACTAAGAGATCATTTTCATCTTTATTTTTTTATTATAATTATTTATTATTATTATTTTTTAAAGGCGGCACAGGGGTGCTGTTAAATAATATAACTCAGATGTTTAATACTATACAAATTTGTGTTGTTGAAGAGCACATGATAACATTACTTATATCATTTACAAATGTTCAAATCTTTAATAAAATTCGAATTCATTCCACAATGGATTTCACTTTCTTTTTTTTTTTCTTTTCTTTTTTTTACACAAAAATATAAAGGATGTTGTGTAAAATCATTAGGTCAGTGAAAGTTTTCAATGAAAACCGAACAGAATGAATGCAACCATGCCATTCAAAACTTAAGTATTTTCTATGAGATTTCCTCCGAGTGTGTCTGCACTCTCAGAAATAAAGGTACAAAAGCTGTCACTGGGGTGGTACCTTTTCAAAAGGTACACTTTTGTACCTATTAGGTTCAAATATGTACACTTTAAGTACTAATATGTACCTTTAAGGTATACCAAAATGGACCCTTTAGGTACAAACATGCACCTTTTGAAAAGGTACCGCCCCAGTGACAGCTTTTGTACCTTTATTTCTGAGAGAGTGTGTGTGTGTGGGCGTGTGTATCAAAATGTGTGTAGCCTATACAAATTTAAATGAAAGGTTAGTGAGTGATCGCCCTACATTATTAAGGGAATCCACCTGTCGCTAAACTATAAAAGGTTGGATGAAAAAAACGTGGCTCACCGGAGCTCGTGAGTCATTCTGCACAGTCTAAATATACCGAAAAATTGGCAAACATTCCCAACAACTTGAAAGGCGCGAGTGATTTAGCTATGCCAGCCACTTACGCCTCAGAGGCCCACCAGAACGCCATAAAAGCTGCGGATGCCTATAACATCGGAACCAGGCCCAAAACCTTACATCACTTCCAGCGCCTCTCATTAACAATAGGCTAAAGCTTAAATAACTCCCGTTTTCAATTCCACAAAGGTTTTTTTTTTTCCTGTTATAATTACCTCACTCTATCATCCAAGTCAAATTGCAAGCCTGAAAAGTTTGATTAACCCTTCCTTTTCATTTTTCACTTTTTGCTCAGCAGATGTTTCGGTGCAAATGTGATCTGCACATGGCAAATAAGTTCCTGAAACCAATTATATCCGACGACATAAATAACTCCCATAAAATCTCAGGTCGTCTAATTGTAGTTGTAAACTGTAACTAGATAATGTTAATAGCAGATGCCAACATACCATATATTAACTATATTTCACAGCGCGTATTCGTTGAAATTTCTGGCGTGGAAACCGAACAATGATCCAAATGATAGGCCACGAATACGTTGGCTGCGCGACCGCCGTGCAACCGAAATCTTTAGTGGGGAAATGAAACGGGGAAATTTCTTTTTAAACTGCGTGTGGTCCAAAGCTTTATTCTGACTGTAACTGTACTGATTCAAATTTGAGCAGGGTTCTAAAAAGAGGAACAGAAATGGCAATGGCAGATCTGTGACATACACTATAGCAGGCAACTGTTAATGTATTCAGGTGATACAGTCATATTAAATAATATTTTTTGAATAAAACCACTTTGCAGATGTTACAGATTTTATGTTATGAAAAAATGATATGTTTTTTGTGCAGGTTTGTATATATATATATATATAGTAAATTTGTGACTTGATTGATTTTTTTCTGCTTCCCCAATAAACTAAGTGAATCTTTGTTTCTCTGATTTTTAGGATCATTTAGATTGCATTACAGCCTACAGTCAGTCCCCTTAAAATACCATAAAAGTCTTTCTTACGGGGGCATGTTTTCTGAGCAAACAAGGTCTCTGTATTATTTATGTACTATTGAGGATTAAGTCAAAGGATAAAGCGCAGGAGTTTGACCCGAAAGGCCAGTCAACCCTGCCAGCGGAAAAATTCTTCAAACGTCCACCAAAAGCAGGTCCCCTCTTAACGATATTTCTCACAATGGAGTTATGATAATATTTTTCTTCCAGATTTCCAGGCGCTTTCGCTGCACACAGATCGAAACTATTTGCGTGGCGAAATCCCAGAGTGGTGCTTTGAATGATGGGTGTTTTTCAAACGAGAATGCTGTACAGAAAGTCGTCAATGCTGTCCTAGTCCTTCAAATCCCAATTAAATTCACTGTCACGTTTGATCTCTTCAAAATAATGTCTTTATTAACCCACAACTGTATTTATTAGTTATTGTAGCCTACGATAATATAACACATTACTTTATTGGTGGCGCGATCTGCACAAGAAACGCAAACGTAGGCTATAATCTGTTAAAATACATAGCCGTACATTAAAGTTAATTGTTATAAAATCGTCAAGAGCTTTTATTCTACACTTTTTTTCTTCCATTCAGCACATCTTTATAAAACAGTATTTTATTTAGACTACTTGTTAGTGACAAATTTATGTGACAAATAAACATTCCAAATAAACGACCTAGTCCAAATATATAGGCTACATAATATCTGTATTCATCATTGTAGAATTATAATTTGTTTGGTTAATTCCAACATGCACGCCCCACACACAGGCTATATGTAGCCTACATATGTAGCTCCTCAAGAGGCTAACAGGAGCAAAGGAAATGCAGCCACTTGAACTTAGTCAGCGAATAAGCTTTCGGAAAGGTGATGTCAGACTTTCTCCACATGCGTAATTAACCTCTCGCGCTCTCAAAAGGCGGGCTCCGTACTTTGATTAGCTAACCGTCATCAGATCACCTCCACCTCCTTCGCTTTCTCCTTGTCGAATAAGCACTTATGCCCACATACTTATTCTTTCAGACCAACCCATCGCCAATTAACACCTAGGCCACCGTTAATGAGACAGAGGAACCTTCCACTCCAAAACTTTTCAGGCGTCCGGACATTCAAGAGGCCGCCCTCAAACCAGCGTTCTTTGCCGTATGGGTTCTATTGACGCGACTTCAACCAAAACACTTCAATCAAGACCCTAAGTGGATGCTTGAGAGGTAAAAGGAGAGGAGATTTGAGGCTTCATTTCAACGCTCTATCTACAGACCACATACATAGAGTAGCTTCACAGAGAGTCTTGTTTTTCTGGTAAAGTTTGCAAATCATGCTCCTAAATCATCTTTAAAAAGTTGTGCTTTACTTTATGATCGAGAAGTACCTGCATATAAACCATTCCTTATTGGAAACTACAGTGTATATTAATGGAAGCTGCCAGGCCTAAAGGTGCCCGTACCCCCTATGGTGGCTGAGAGAGCTCAAGGTGCTGCAAATAGAAAAGACACCTGAAATATTGAGAAAACAAATTCATCAATTTGACAACACACGCTACAAATGCTCACAACACAACCAAATACAGAAACGCGTTGCAAATAGAAAAAAATGCCTGAAAATTAAGAAAACAACTTCATCAATTTGACAACACATGCGCAACAAATGCTCACAACACAACCAAATACAGAAAAGCGCTGCAAATAGACCCCCCCCCCCCCCCCCCCCTGCAAATTAAGAAAACGACTTCATCAATTTGACAACACATGCCCTGCAAATGCTCACAACCCAATCAAACAAAGAAATGCACTGCAAAAAAAATTCTTTATTTGGTCGTGTTGTGAAAATTTGCAGCGCGTTTCTTTATTTGTTTGCGTTGTGAGCATTTGCACCACCTGCTGTCAAACTGATGAAGATGTTTTCTTGATTTGCTGGCGCTTTTTCTATTTGCATGTGTTTTCTGAAGTTGCATAGAGTTGAGCTCTCTTGGCCACCGTATATAAGCCAGTTCATAACCCCAGGTTTTAACCTGCAATGAAGAAGCTGTGCCAGCCACAAGTGTATCTTAGCTGGTATAGAGAGAGAGAGAGAGAGAGAGAGAGACATTGACTAGTGTGAAAGGTGCATGAGCTATATGTAAACGGTCATGGCTGCATATGTTCTACATTACAGTCTTGATTTCCCTGCAGACTAATAGACCACACCTGTGCTTTAAATAACTGCAGACAGTGGATTCTCAACAATAGCACCTAGATTTTTGCACCATTACTGTAATAACAGTATACACTATTCTTCTGAACCAATTTTGATTATACAATACTGAGGATAAAAAAAGTGATCTTGAATGGATTGATTTACCAGTTTCAGATTCTCACTGAACATTTCTAAGCATACCAAAATCCAAGTTTTGAATTTACCTGTATTAACTGAATTTAACCTAGGGTAAAGACCTTTTGAGAACACGGTGTGCTCAGTTGTCACAAAATCAAGCAGATATGATAACCATACACATGCACAGGCTAAGATTGCTGGTACCAAAATAGAAAAACAGAGGGAGAGCAGTAAAAATATGTTTCTTGTTTTCAGTGATGATTTCTAAAGTGATACAATTTTGTAAAAAAAATATCTGCTGTTGCAGTAAATCAGTTTCATTGGCTATGTTGTGTGTTACTGGAAAACCACAGTGATTAAAATTATTATACAGAAACTGGAAAGAATCCTGGATACAGTGGTCTAAAGTGTATTTGTGTGTGTGTGTGTGTTTACATCACAGCAAACACATACAGCACAAAAGCAGATAAACAACAACATCAGGCTGTTCGCTTCTCACGCGAGACCTCAAGTAATTCAGGATTTCTGGCAGTCTGTGAATAATCTGCCCAGTAATGGAGGGGAGATACTGATGATGTGCTTAAGAGCTTGGGTCTCAGCACAAAACCGGAGGCGTGCAAAGTACATTTCACAAAACACAAGAAAATTAATCATTCAACGACATATACAAACAGTTACAGAGGTATCCCCACACACAGGGCAAAACAGGATACTTTGAATGTTTCTTTACTTGCCTCCCTGCTTCTGCCTCAAACACACATTTAAACACTTGGAAAGAGATGAAACTCCATACATCAGTGTTCATGAGGATGTGACTCAACAAGAGAAGACTCACACAAAGACTCATACTCAAGAGCACATCAAATCAGAAGGGAGGGGTTGCTCAGGCTAACAGAACTGTTGGGCTAACCTTATTTTCAGGGAAATTACAATGAAGGAAAAAGGGGGAAAAAATCATTTTTAAACATACAGTACAATTTTTAACCAAACCAAGTAAAATGCAGTGAAATCAAAACATCTGGGCAATCCAATCTGAAGGGAATTTCCTAAGTGACTTTCACTATAGCCAAACGTTTTGACATTTTACTGAATTTATGTTTATCATGATCATAAAAATCCCTGTCTAAATGCTAAAGTTGAAAGCCTGAAAATTATTTTCTATAAATATACAATTGCTCTTATATCAGTTTCTTCAAAAAAGCAACAATTTGAACTGGAAAGTGCAAATCAGTGGTTTGTTGCCTGCAATCGTCTTTGGTTTAACCACAGAGCAACATATCTACTTATTTTAGACTACCTCTTTGGTTTCAGAGGGTCAATAGTTGCTTGGGTAGCTTTGAGTATGTATAGTGGATGAAAATGTGGCAATAAACAGAATGATATATGTTCACAACAAAACTACAAAACACACACACACAAACACACAAAGCAAACATTTTGATTCTCTGTGTTTTGGAACCTCAGAGTCTGGACTTTGAAATACAATAGACCTGCACTTCATTATGTCCCAACAATCTTTTTCCTGATTTTTTTCATACCTTTAACATTTTTCTGCAAATGTCCTTTTCATGGTACTTTTTATTTTCATAAGATGATCTTTCACTTTTCCTCTGAAAGAATTTTTTTTCTGTTACATTTTATGGTTTAAGGCATCTGCAAGCAATGTAAGGCTGCTGTAAGGAGCTCTGTGCCTGCTTCAAGTTAAAGATGCAATGTCGCATAAAATATGCAGGTCTGACCTATCTGACCCACCCTTATCAAAGGTGGGTCTAATGCTGCTTTGCTTCAGTGTAAATGAATTGCAGCATCAGAGCAGCATTAAACCTGCTCACTGTCATGACAAAAAAAAAAAAAAAATGAAATAAAATAAAATTATGCTGATCCATTTTTCATTTTAATTTTCTATATTTTTTTAATTTAATAATAAATAAAAATTTTATTTAATAATAAATAAAAAATGTCCTTAATAAATTTAGGACATGCGGACACAACATAAGATTTCCCTCCAAAAATTTTGCATCCTGCATGTTTATCTCTTAGAGATCATGTTTTATGCTCTTCAAAAGTTTGCATCCCCCTCAGAGCATGTGATTATATTTAATATATAATTTAGAAAAACGGTTTGCCACACGCATTCAAAACACTCTCAGAATGCTTTCAAAACATTTCCTCACTCTGTGGTCTCTCTCTCTTTCTGTGTGTGTGTGTGTGTGTATGTGTGTGTGTTTAACATGTTTTTATCTATTTAAGAACATTTTTCAAGCAAACTTGATAAATGTCGTGTTTCTTAAACATGCATTATTGTTCCTAGTTACACCATGAAGGAGAAAACTGCTCTTGGAAATTGGTTTATGTTACGGTCGGAGAACTAACACCGTTCTCTGGTGTGGGGTTCCCCCAACCACGCACACACACACACACTCTTAAGAGATCTGGGATGGGATCATAAGTGCTGAACACTTTGCAGACCTCTCCAATTTTCTCGGTGATTTGCTAACTTGAGAAAGCCTAAGCTGGGTGAATGATGGTGGCCAGCTTCACGCTGCAGCGATAATCATGTTTTTGCAGAGGGTTGAATGTGTAGCAAATTTGGGGGTGAAAAGGTGGTTCAAGAGAAAAAGTGTTTCAACACCATCACAAACCCTGCATACTCAGGCTAATGTAATTCACAGATGTACCTTGCCTTTGAAAATGAAATTACATTGGGTTCAGGGAGAGTTCTGAGGAGAGTTCCCTCTCTTGAATATGTGAACGCTTAGTCAAACTTGCACAACAAGAGTCATCTCATCTCCCTTCCGGTTTAAAAGGAATGAAGTATCAACTCTTCCAGTGCTTTTTTTTATGAACCTTAAAGGCCATGTTTAGTAACAGAAATTTGGAGCAAATGAATAGAGTAAAACCCATGACAAAATTTGTTCAATCTAAATAACTAGAAGTTGTAATATGTATGAAATGGCAAATTTATCTTAACTTACAAGTTAAATCCAAATTAAATCAAGTTAAAACCTAACCATAAAGCCCTACCCCTAAATTTGACCATGACTGTAATAGTTAGAAGTTACAATATGTATGAATAATATGACTGAAATGGCAAATTTACCCTAAATTACGAGTTAAATCATACAAAATTAAAAAAAATTTAAAAAAAAATCTAACTATAAAGTCCAAATTTTACTGTAATAAAAGAAGTAGGCTACAATATTATACGAGTTTGCCAAGAAAAAAAGCATTAAGTGGAATGAGTGAGAATGAGTGCTGTAAAAATAAAAACTCAAATTAAATCTGATTATTATTAATTTAAATATGTGTCAAGGAAAAATTGGATGTGTTCTGTATTCCTGAAACCTATTTTTTAATCTTGACTCGGCTATAAGACCTTCTTTTTGACCCCAAAGTGAAGGCTACATGTTTATTAACAAACAAAACAATCATGACAGCTGGGTCTTGTCAAATTGAAAGCACATCAAAGCAACTCGGTAATGGCCGGTTAAAATGTTTTACATTTTTCATCAGCAGCAAATGGCAGCCATGACATAGCTTGTGCCTGGGGCTGCTCTCTAGGTACGCTTTTCTTCGCTTGAACACTTTCTCTCACACACAGGATTGATGATTGGGACTATGTCTTATTGAACTCTGTGTCCCGAGAAACACTGGGTTTATAATGATCTTACTAATGGGTTCCCTAGTCTCTGATTTCACACACACAGATTTAAGCGTTCCTTTTTGGAGAAACACATGAAGGGTTAATGTTCTCAACAAAAACAGTCTAAATATCTTTCCTCTGTTCCTCAGAAGGTTAAACCTTTTGTAATCAAAGCCAATAGCACTGAGTACCACCCTCACCTAAAACAATAAACACACACATGCACATACACACATATTCACACACTCAAGAAGTCAGGATCAAAGAAGGCAGGGCCACGCTGCACCTTAAGCTACAATAATAAAGCAAGCTGCCGTTGAGTCAGGACCTGGGTTACTCATATTTTCCTATTTGATTAAGCCAATATATCATCCCGTTACAGAGACACACACACACGGATGGGTTACGGTTGGAATTTCTGAAATAAATTACATCAGGACAGGAAGCCCCTTCTGCTTCTGCTCAACATAAACACATACAAACATACATATACACACACACACACGCACACACACACTCACACTCACACTCACACTCTCACACACGCACACACACACACACACACACACACACACACACACACACAGAAACACAAATAAGCCAGTTAAGACAAAGTAACTGACCCTTTACCTTCTAAGGATGCACTAATATTAAAACAGACCAATACCAATGCCTAAGGCACTAATTACTTTTTATATAATAACTGATAACCAATAAAAGATTGTATGATTTTATAATATTTATGTGTGTGTATGTATATATATATATATATATATATATATATATATACACACAGTATATATGTATAATTAAGTTAAACATAAATATGTCCAATGTGAACTGATACTGATATACGTACAGTATATGTCAGTTTTTCTGTTTCAAAGTTTTATGTTTAATTAAATATTAAATGTTACTACCTATTCTTTGTGAAATTTATTAGCAATTTCTGAGTAAAAAAAAAAAAAAAAATTCTACACCAAATAATTTTTTCAGTGTAGTGATACACCGTTTGACTTTTTAAAAAGGAAATAAAATAATAAAGGAAATGAAATAAGTATTACATATTCAGTACTGCAAGATGCACATCATGTGCCAGCAACATTTAATGCATTTGTTGGGAATGGCCTAGTGTTGTGAACGCTGGCAAAGACTATACACAACAAAAATAAAAAACACAGTTATACATACATCACACTCAATTCCAGACAATAATCTGACATTCACTATATTTATGTTCTATCAAAGCCATATATTAGCACCTACTGCTATTTATTTTGCAACCGCATGTTTTTCCTGAAAGCCTCCTGCTTTATGTCAGGCAATGCAACAGGCCTGCGTGGTGCCATTTCTCTGGTTTATTACTGCTGAGGTCAATCAATCTAATACTCATCAGCTTTCATTAAACATCAACAGAACTATAAATCTCACTGATGCATTGTGAGGAAACCGGCTTCCATTGACATACTGCTTCAAGACGTATGTGTGAATGCGTACATGTGCGAGTGTGTGTGTGAGAGTGGTTTTAAGGCTGCAGGTGTCGGTGTGGGTGGGCTGCTGCGTGGCTAGCGGTGGCCTCTTTGAGAGCTGTCTCTGGCGAGGTTAATATCTCTTTCCCATCTTTCCCCCGGGCCCCTCTAAATATCGCGGCTTTCCCTTGTCTAAGCCCTGCGCAGAGCTGGGGACCCTCACTTATGAAATTACAAGCACTTGAAAAGATCTAATGTGCTTTTAATTGTGTCTCTCCATTCATAGGAGAAGAAGGAAAGGGAGAGAGGGAGCTAGGGAGGGGACGGGCCTTGAGTGTTTCATATTACAATAGAGAACGAATGCATTCGTCTCACAAAACAAGCGTATGCGCTGTAACCTTCCTGACACAAGGAGGGTGGAAAGGGAAGTGAGGAGGGGGTCTGCTGAATGGGACACACACACACCACGAGAACTTCAAACAGACTCTGGCTTCTGTGACCGAAGTGATGTAGTCTCGAAATTGTTATGTTTTCATTCTCTTTCACTTTTTCCGCTTCTGCCTCTTTTCAAATGAGTTAAAAGATTCTCTGGAGAACATCAAACGGAGAGTCATCATTGCTCAACATACAAACAAAACATAGCGTAACTGCTACAATCAAACACAGGCCATGCTATAGCTACTCTCGCTATTGCTCATGGAGAAAATATTCCTAACGCACACTTTCCACTAAGTAGGAAGCGAGGATTAACCTGCAGACAGTATTCCTACAGCACGGGGGCACGCTGGGTAATTGGAGACCAATCATCCAATCACAGGCTCCCGGTTAGTCCTATGGTAACAATGCTGTGCATTTTTTAACCTGTCGACCCATAACTCATAAACGTGTGTGATTACCTCTCAAAAACACTTGGTGAGTCCAAAGGTTAAAGACATAAATCTCTGTTTACTTTACTATGGCCCCTCCGTGCCAGAGGGATTTGTGCCGAAGCCCCTTTGCAGGAAAACAAGAACACAAAGACCCAATGAATCCCCGCTGAGGAGGGCACCAGACAGCTACCCGCTACATACCTGCCTAGCCTGTAACAAAACACAGAGACCTCCAATCGCAGTTATGGAATTTATACAGAGTTGCAAACAAAGGTGTACTGTTAATATTTGCTTTATAATTTGCTTCATAAAAATGTATAAAAAGACATGTCAATATAATGCTGTGTAACATTCAAGTAACAAGTCATATACTTTCCTTAAACCCTGAATACACATTTTCATTATTAATGTTTGATTTAATAATAAATATTTAATTATGATTTATAATTATGTTATTTAATTGATCTTTTTATAACAATAATAATTGCTTTTATTTATTTTATTTAATTAATTTATTTATTTATTTTTACAACAACATTCCTCTTTCATTCATAAATATATTTTTGATATAGTTGCATGCTGTTCTACAAACCTGAACAAATAAAATGTATTAATGGAATTTAATTTGAAAAAAAAAAAAAAACATACAAGAGGGGTATTCAAGACATTGCATGTAGTTTCATTTTTTGTCATTTTGAATAACCAAAAAATAAGAATTACGTCATGAATACATATTAATAGCTACCTTTTGTACTTTGAGCCTTTTTTTTAAACTGACTCAAAAGTTATTTGTACCACATATAATAGCCAGTAAATTACTATGTGCACTATAGTTGTCAATCACTGCCCACCCATTGTGTTCACTAGCGCTGCTAACCAATTACAACGGCTTGAGCTAATTAGGCTTTTCAGAGATTTTATGAATTCATAAAAATGAGTTTTAAACTTGTGTGCACATGTTTTGTGGCATATAGACCCCCTGGAACACACAGATACACTCCACGTCTTGGCAGCTGAATGCCCTCTGAAGCTGGGCTGCAAACAATAGGCTCTCCAATTCTCTGCAGCACAAGCTCTGTTTGGGTGGTGCTCACTTAGCAACGGCAACATGTGCGCGACAAGATGCCACAACTCGTGTCAGAAGATGAGAACACACAGGAACAGGAGTATGGCTGCCACCCAAATGTGCGCTGACGTCTCCCCGTGGGAAACTCAAGGGAATCGTCGAGCAGCTTGTGTGAGACTTTCTTGGCAATGATTTCAAACTTCAACCAGGTTTTCCTCCCCCTTAATAAATCGGAAAAATATCTGATTACTAAAAATTGGATAAATGCCTCAATTATGTGTGTGACTGACTCTAACTGTAATCTCTCAGTGGCTGTATAAAGAGCTTTATCTTCTGAATATGAACCCTCAGAGCAAGGTTAATCCTTTAATCGAAGAGTAGAACCTGATGGATGAATAAGTGTTGACAAGAGATGTGAATGTTTTACCACAAACCCTTTGTCAACCACTTTAAAGAGCAATGAGATAATCCTTCTATTCACAGACAGTCAGTGCCTTTCAGTGTTTCAGGGTTTACCCCCCACACACAAACCACACACATTCCGTCTCGCTCTCTCTGTCTCACCGGCTTTCTCGCTCTCTCCGCACGGACAGATTTCCTCATTAACACTTGCGCTCACAGAGACAGAAGCTGGTCAGTCTTTGTGGCAGGTGCAGTGACCATGCTGAATCTGTACAGAGATCAGGCCTTGCTCCCTGACACCATTATCTGCATTCACAAAGGAGTGCTTAACTCTGTTCTGGGATCAGCGACCCTGAACCTGTTCTAATCAATTTCTGATAAGCAATGCATTTTCACTGCCCTGAGATCTGTGGTACGAGGCTTAATCTAATCCATCTAGCAAGAGACCAGTGCCCTGGGATCTGTATGTAGAAAGTGATCAGACAGAACAGACCACCAACTCACTGTTAGTCTGGAGCCGCTGAACCAGAGTGTGTCTTCTCAGTTGTTCAGTGAACCCTCACCGCCAGAGAGAGATATACAGATAGAGAGGGGAAAAGAGCATTGCATTTGCAGGGGACCGAAAATACAGTATATCTTTCAACAAATCTGAGACATTGCATGCAAATACAGCTGCATGACTGGGTTCTAGAGAAAAGCATTACGACCCTCGTAATCACTATGGGAATCTGCCCTGAATGCGTGTCTCTGGTTGCATTTACACAAGCCACACACATAATGTGAAGAACAATTAAAGAAAAATTATGCACCACTAATAGCAGGGTTTGGCCTGTGATTTTCCCTCTTATGAACATACATATGCACTTTAGGGGTGGTGGTGTACCCTAAGCTGTTGAAGATTTGAACCACACAAAAGGCCATGATCTGTCACTACTGGGTTGTAAAGTTCAGGTTAAATTTACCTATATTTACTTGTATTGCATACTCAACGTGAAACACATATTATTAATATTATGTACACTTTGTTCAAAACTTTTATTGGGGATCAAGTGATCAAATGTGACAGAAAAGACATTTGGAGTCTATTTCACATAAATACTGCTCTTCTGAACTTTCTGTTCATCAAAAAGTCCTGGGAAAGTGTATCATGGTTGTCGCAGAAATATTAAGCAGTTTTCAGCTGTGATGGTAAGAAGAAATGTTTCTTGAGCATCAAACCATCATATTAGACTGATTTCTGAAGGATCGTGTGACACTGAAGACTGGCTGCTGAAAATTCAGCTTGGCCATTAAAGGAATTTAATTGTAGAAAATGTAAAAATATAAAACGTATTTAAAAGCGGAATAATTGTTCACAATATCACTGATTTTACTGTATTTTTAATCAACTAATTGCAGACTTTGGTGTGTATGAGACCTTTGAAAGGTAGTATGTACACTCACTGTAAAAAAAAAAATTCCGTAAAATTAACGGTAACAACATTTTAGGTTTTACGGTTTTAACTTAAATTTACATTTAAATACCGTAATTTCATTAACTGATATAATGTTAATATACCAACCTTTTGAATGTAAAAAGAACATTCAATATAGAATAAATTATTAAATATGAATAATAATTTATAAGGCGTTATAAATGCTTATACACATTAAACATATTAATGCAAAGTTTATGGGCCACAAAGTCATAAACCGAACAAAATTTTGCGAGCTCCACATAACTGAGGTACAAGCATATTTACTCCAATATGATTGAGCAAAGCATTCAGCTCCTGCATACACGCAGCTAAAATTATTACACATTAAGATTAAGTGAGTTAAAGAGGTTACACTGTTGTCAGCCTCCCACTCACTCACTCACTCACTCACTCACACACACACACACACACACTCTCACAACCTTGTTAACAGTGCAGGGAACCTCTTTTGCTTTGGTTGACTGCCATAGGTAGTCAGGTTGTCCTGTTGCACTGCTGAAGCTTTTGACTATCTGTTTTGTCTTCCTGCCCAATTACTAAAACATCACCACTCCACCCAGTGAGGAATATGCCGAAGGGAACAGATCCTCACAAGCACGTGGCTGCTTTCTCTAATTTGTGGATGGGTGAAACATTACAGCTCGTTAGTATAATTAAAAGTTTATGGCATAGATAAAAAGACTGTTATCTTTAGTAATTTACAAGTAGTAATCAATGTTGGACGACAACTACTCAACATTGACCATTACCAATATGATTCCAGTAATTCATGGAACCTTTTTTTAAGGGCATTTTTATGAGATGTACCAGCGTTGCATGTACAACATGATGAGTTCAACATCTGTCTCACCCACACCTAGACTAAACCTGCAAATTTTGTATTAGAGACCAGGGTCCTTAACCATTCATCTATCTCAGCTACCTTACTCGATTTTAGTAAATGACCTGGAAAAAAAGGTTCTATCACCTTTACTCTCTTTGCCCCTCTCTTTCCCACACACGAACAAACCCAATATGATTTATGATTAGAGGAAACTAGTTGCCATAGGGAAATTCAGGGAAATAGCTAGTGCATTGGATGGTTGTCCAAACATAAGAGTCTTTTTGTGAAGGCAATAAATCATATAGCCTAAGTGGCGGAATGTTTCAAACGATGAGCATTCAAACCTATCGTCTGAACATGCACCACAAAACACACTGTCAATCCGTTTTGGCAAGCAGAATAGAATAGAATAGAATAGAATAGAATAGAATAGAATAGAATAGAATAGAATAGAATAGAATAGAATAGAATAGAATAGAATAGAAGCAAACATTTATGTAGCCTAAACAAATTTTCAGGCAGACTGTTCTGGGACAAATGTGTGTTAAGGTCCTTATTATTGGCTTTGATATGTATGAATGCCACACAGAGATTTGGCCAGGGGAAATAGACTGGGTTCGGTTCCTATCCAAAAATTTCTCATGGCTGCCACACATGCAGCAAAATGCCATAAAAACGATCAAGTTAATCGGCTCCAGACTTAAAACGCACACTCACAAAAACAGGGCATGCCTAGTTTAGGAAGGAGACGTGAGGACAGAGCATTCAGTTCAGAGGAAGTCTGCCAGTCCTCACAAGCATAGAAAAGAGTCTAGTAATCAAATCACACAACAAATGCAACCAACTGATCACTTCAAATGCAAGTTTGTACTATAGGCAAGAACAGATTCCTAACCCCCCCCCCCCCCCCCCCCCCCCCCTCAAAAAATGAAAATGCCTGATTCATTATTTAACCCTTTTTTTAACCTATTATAAACCAGGCATTTACAAGTCAGCAATAACTGTAATATCCTTTTAAAATGGTGACATAGCATTGGGAGCAACTTCACAGATGCTGTAATGTGAGGCTACCAGGAGAAAATGACAGGTGGGCGGGTCTGGGTGTTTTAGCTTTCTCTGTGTTGGTGGTAAAAGTGGAACCTCCCAAATAGCTCAAAAGACTGGTGTGACACTATGTGTGTGTGGGAAGGAAAGATCAGTATCTTTTGAATGAGAAGAGGTTATTGTATGTGTGCACATGGCCATGTGCATATATTTATCACAACTCCAGCAACTGATGGGGTGTTATGATTAATGATGTGGTGGATGAAAAGCATCCTGCAACTATAATCACCAAGCATGTACACAAACACACAAAGTTATGAAACAGTGAGCGTTGGTGGTCCTTCAGTGACACAGTAATAGATGGAAGAGTGTGGAGTGCATGTTGCATGTTGGGGTGGAGTGGCTACCACTGACGGAGGGCCCTCGTTACACATCCTTTATGGCGCTTCATGTGATGTCTATGAAAAACACATGTGGTCTGGTCAATGGGAGGAAAAATATGACAGCTCAAATCACTTGTGGCAATTTTCAGTTAAGTGCAACCCAGCCAAGCATACACACAAACACACACACACACACACACCCAAAGTGAATGGATCTTTTTCTTTCTCACACAGACACCAAATGCATCTGTGCATCAGATGAAGATATAGCTCCGGCCATCTTACAGCTTCTACAGATTTTTCTGTAGAGACACATGAACACTTTCTAAATAAAAGTCCTCCCTGAATGATTGTGTCTCTATGTAATGCAGATAAATTAAAGATGCAGAGATGTACCATAAGGATATCTAAAGAGTTTGCAGTATTTGTGACTAAACTGCTCTTTTTAATCATGAAGCAAAGTACTGGAAACTGCATTTGTAGTTATGTTGGATCTCAATTGAACTACACTGTGGGGACCACACACACAATGTCCCCACAGAGATGACAAACTGCCATACTGACCACTCTTGGATTCCTATAATCATACAGCACACAGTGTGATTTATGAGAGAGATTCTCCCACACCCTCACTTTCACTAATGCCAGAAAAAGAAAGAGAGAGACACTCAGGATACCAAAGATTTTTCTCATGGTACAGAATAATAAAAATAAAATGTTATAAAAGAAATGTGTGTGTGTGTGGGGGGGGGTTGATATTTGTGGTTTACGGGGACACAAAATTTGTATAATGACATGGGTATGACAGAGGCATTACAATTTGAAGGTGGTTTATGAGGACACTGCCTATGTCCTCGTAATTCAAAAGGCTTAAAAAACATACTAAATAGTGTTTTTTTTAAATATAAAAATGCAGACAGTTTCCTGTAAGGGGTAGGGTTAGGTGTAGGGTTGATGTAGGGCGATAGAAAATACAGTTGGTATGGTATAAAAACCATTATGCCTATGAAGAGTCCCTGTAAACCACAAATACCAACATGTGTGTGTGTGTGTGTGTGTGTGTGTGTGTGTGTGTGTGTGTGTGTGTGTGTGTGTGTGTGTGTGTGTGTGTGTGTGTGAGAGAGAGAGAGAGAGAGAGAGAGAGAGAGAGAGAGAGAGAGAGAGTGTGTGTTATGAAAGAAAATCATATTTTCTGGCCTATTAATAAATAAATAACCAACAAACAATTAGACTTCTTTAAGCTATCCCACTAAAACATTTAAAAAAAATGACTATAGCCTACTGAACAAGGGTTGGTGGGGGATTAATTGCTCAGCCTCAGTCTAAAGAGGGGTAGAGTGGGAGTCCAATAGTGTGAGAGAAGAGTTATTCACGCTGGTTAATGTAAAGGACAGATGAACTAAAGAATGTCTACTTCTCTCTGGGTCTGACAAGAAGCATTAGTCAAGAAGCATTGGGCGCCCGGGGTTTGTTTTGAGAGGCGCGTGCGGGAAAGCAAACAACATTAATCGTCCAAAATTTCAAAATATCGGCTTAAAAACACGAATGTCCATCTTATGACACGTTGTCATATGGACAGTCAGTAACGATGCAGACACAAAACTTGCTCCATGTACGAACGTCACTTGAAATATTAACTTGCAGTTCAGTAAAATTAAATAATCGTTTAGTTCAACATGTCAGACTGTTTCAAACCGGTGTCCACTGACAACTATGCATTGACATGTATGCTCTTTCTATGCCATTAGTGGAATTTAGCGGATATATATAGTAAATAAGTAAATGCAAACACCATTTCTGCGCATCACGCCTCCCCCAACTCAAAAATAAATAAATAAAATAAAATAAATAAATATATATATTTATATAGGCCTAGTTATATAAAGGTGAAGGCATGTCTCAACGAGTAAGAACACTTTCAATAAAAGGTAAAAAAATATTAGGAATATTTTTAACTCGAAGTTTAGAAGAAACTCGACAAATTCGTTGTAGCCTATTGACTGAAACCCAAACATCTTGTAAAAAAAACAAAAAAAAAAAAACAATGAGAGTGTTCAACTTGTTTTATCCTGTTGTCTGTCTCTGTGTTTTGGTAAGTGTTCAAATTCTACTTATTTTTACTTATTTTCATTACTTTATGCAATGACATAACCCGATCTCATGAAAGTGTGTTTCCATGTAAAAAAAATTGTGTTTCCATTTGACATACTAAGTAGAAATTTATACTAAATTTATACGCAGACGTTGGCATGCATATAAGTAATGATTAGGTTTAGGGGTGTGGTGTAGATGCGTATTATATTTACCCCAAAATGCACATAGGTGCGTTCGAGACGCACTACACCAGCCTGCCACCGGCTGGCGAGAGCAGCCGCTTGCTGTCGGGGCGGAATAGTAGTGACGCTCGCACGGTGTTTGCATACTCTTATCACAGATAAAGTGAATTAAATGCAATATTTGTCAAATACACATAAAGTTTTTTATGAGCAACAGAAACACTTTGTATATACTGCTTAATACAGCGCCATCTGTTCATGAATAAACACTCAACACACCTTGTGCTTGTCATCACAGAATCTAACCAATGAGGATAAAGTGTGTCGTCATCAAGGCTCTAGCAGCTGATTTTGAGCAACTGCAGCGCCTGACCTCCGCGGCTGGTCTAGTTTTGAGATACGCCTCGCCTCGGCCTGAAATGTAGGCGAGAGTAGGCGGCTGCAGTTCAAACGTGTAGGCTATTTTAGATTTTTATAGAAAATATGACAACAATCACATATCTCACACAGAGATCGCACTGTCATAGTGTTTGGGAATATGCATGCACAATTTAAATAAATAATAGCATTAAATCAGATTAAAAAAATAAAACATTTTAGAAGAGAATGCAGCATCACGGTTGTCCGAACCAATGAGCATTAAGCTGTGTCGTCAGTCAGTCGTTTCCCATCATGCTTTTGATCAATGCAGTCGGTGGAGAGCAACTGCGCGCGACTGCTCAATCCGACAGAGCCGCCTCGCCGTCGCGAGAGTTTTTTGGCACAGGTCAGCATGACATCAGAGCAAGGCGGACGTAACTAACTTCACAAGTTTCACTTGTGACTGCACTGATAGAGCAAGACAATTTCCTTTATTCGTCCTCTTTTATGGACAAGTACTTCAGTGGAAATGTGTTTAAATTCCTCATATTCTTTAATCTCTTAACCTTTAACAAAAGAGTTTTGAATCTAGCTGGGTCTCTCGCGAGAAGTGAATTACACTTGCTCTGTGTTGTGACTGGCTCTTGATATCACTGATGTCATACATTCATGTGCACATGCTCCACAACCTCAGGGTCAAAGCCTGAGTTGACAAAGAAAGCTGATGATCAGCATCCTGGTACCAATAAAGCCACATTGAAGTGGTTTGGTTTTGTCAACTCAAAACTAATCCTATAACTCTGAATTTGTTCATCTACCATCATGGTACAGGCCCCAGGCTCAACGAAACAGAGATTTCTTTTTCCATTTCAGCTAAACATCCTCTGGCTCATCCTGCTATCGCAGCCACCCCCAAACTCTCCCTACTGGCTGCGCGGATATAAGTTGACATCGACAGGCAGGTGAGACATCCTATTATTGCATTCAGACCGAATATTTTGGACGAATATTTTATAAGCCTTCCACAGAATTATGTGATAAAATTATGCACTATTATATTAGGCAAGGCAAGGCAAGGCAAGGCAAGTTTATTTATATAGCACATTTCATACACAGTGGTAATTCAAAGTGCTTTACATAAAAGGAAATGAAAAAATCATTTAAAAAATAATCACAACAATAAAAACAAGGAATAAAAAAAAAATTGTAAAAACAAGGAAATTATATAAAAATGGATTTAAAATGAATTTAAAACAGTTAATAGAAAATGATTATACAAAAAACAGTGCAATCAGTTCGGACGTAGCACAGTGCTCATTCAGCAAATGCACAGCTAAACAGATGAGTTTTGAGTCTGGATTTAAATGTGGCTAATGTTTTAGCACATCTGATCTCATCTGGAAGCTGGTTCCAACTGCGAGCGGCATAATAGCTAAAAGTGGAACTCCCCTTGTTTTGTGTGAACCCTTGGAATTTCTAACTGACTCGATCCTAATGATCTGAGTGGTCTGTTAGGTTTATATTCAGTGAGCATATCTGCAATTTATTTAGGTCCTAGGCTATTGAGTGATTTGTAAATGAGCAAAAGTGCTTTAAAATCAATCCTAAATATAACTGGAAGCCAGTGTAAGGACCTGAGGACTGGTGTGATATGCTCAGATTTTCTGGTTCTAGTCAGAATCCTGGCAGCAGCGTTCTGGATGAGCTGCAGCTGTCTAATGGTCTTCTTTGGAAGGCCGGTGAGGAGACCATTACAATAATCCACCCTGCTGGTGATAAAGGCATGAACAATTTTCTCCAAGTCTTGACTGGACACAAAACATCTAATTCTTGCAATGTTTTTGAGATGATAGTATGCTGATTTAGTTACTCCTTTGACATGACTACTAAAACTAAGGTCTGTCTCCAGAATCACCCCAAAATTTTGGACTTGATTTTTAGTTGTTTGACCCCTAGAGTCAAGGGATGCATTCACCTTGAGAACTTCATCTTTGTTTCCAAATGCAATGACTTCAGTTTTCTCCTTGTTTAACTGAAGAAAGTTCTGGCACATCCAACCGTTTATTTCATCAATGTATTGGCAGAGGGAGTCAATGGGGCTGTAGTCATTTGGAGATAAGGCTAGGTAAATCTGGGTATCATCAGCATAGCTGATTTGGTTCTCTCTCCTTATTTGACTTAGTAGGAGCATATACAAGTTAAACAAGAGTGGTGCAAGAATCGACCCTTGTGGGACTCTGCATGTCATGGACGTCCACTTAGACTTATGCTCTCCTATACTCACTTAATAACCTCTCCCTTCTAAGTATGACCTGAACCATTTGAGGTTTATATTATTTTACCTCTATTATATTACCATAATAGAGACCTATTGCACTGAAAAAAAAAAGATTCACTGAATTTACTTTTTTTTTAAGGTAAGTGGTTGCAATCAATTTATTTTAGCTACATTTAAGTAAACAAATTTGGTTGACAAAAGGCCATTGCACACCGAGTACGAAATTTTCGTCCGAAATTTCCTCATGTTAAAAAATAAATACGACCTCCCGTTGTGTCAATTACTTTACACAATGCCTCCGAAACTTTCGTCCGTCATAAAAAAAAATCGGATCAGGTTCGATTTTCTGCGTTTTCGCATCTGTAGCATGCATTTGATAGGAAAGGATGAGGAATACGAAAAAACGGAAGAACGCACGCGAAAATTTTCGGACTCAGTGTGCAATGACCTTTAGTCCGAAATTTTCCTCTGAAATTTTCGCATGTTAAAATAATAAATACGACCTTACGTTGTGTCAATCACGTTTACACATGCCTCCGAAGCTTTAGTCCGTCATAAAGTTCGGATCAGGCTCGAGTTTCTGCGTTTTCGCATCTGTAGCAAGCATTTTGATAGGGAAGGATGACGAATACGAAAAAAAAAATGCATGCGACAATTTCGGACTTTCAACATGTTTTTATTTATTTTTTTAAATGTAGCTAAAAGAAATTGTTTGCAACCACCGTGGCTTAATTTAAACAGAACACTTTAAACAGATTTGTGCCATTCACTTAACATTACATAATGACTTAGATCTCAGTTTGTCTCTTGGTGAGCAATATACTTGGCCGCTTGTCCAGAAGCAAATAAATGACCTATCTCACAGTAACATTTGGGGTGAAATGAGTTGACATGGAAACAGGCAGCCTGGGTTCACTGGAAATATATGGATCTGCCAACAGACTTCTAAGGGCAGACCAAGAGAAATGTTTTCACTGTCGTTGAGCTCATAGGATTTGGTTTGTGTTCGCGCGAAGGCGACGGAGTTCACAGAGCGCTAATTAGTGAAGGAGAGCCGAGAGAGCCACACCGTCATTTATCATGCGACCATTCAGGGGCCAAAACTAACGAGCTCTGCCAAAGAGAGAGAGAGAGAGAGAGAGAGAGAGAGAGAGAAATACCGTCAGATTAATTATTCATTTTTAGGCATATGTGTTGCATCGGCATAACCCCCTACCAGCGCTCTCTCGCGCTCTCTTTCTGCCTCCTTTGCTCCAGCAGTTTATTTGCAAAGGTATGGCCGACTCTCCCGGGCCTACCTCGCATACTTCATAGCTTAATTCACATCGTTTATTGTGCAAATACAATTTAAAAGTTATTATGTAATTAAAATCTTGTTTCACTGCTGGAAACTTCAAAGGACAGCCAGTTTCCGTGGACATAGTTTGCCGCTGATGTAATAATTTCCCTGGGATATTTAAAATAAACACATTAGGCTCCAGGAAGTCAAAACTTCAGCTCGTCTCTGGGTATAAGGCATGTGTTCCTTGATTGGCGTGAGTAACGAACGCCACGAAGCGGCTGCTCAGCGAAACGGCTCAAATACACAGAGTCTGGTGATGGTCGGCAAGAGGCGTCTTCGCCTCCAGTGTAAATTATACATAATGGAGCCAAGGCGATGATTGCATATGTTTATTAAGACCATTTCTTCACACTAGTTCTTCCTAGTAGCTTTTCTTCTTCATCGTCTTCATCTTCTCTCTCTCCTGTTCTCTCTTTCTTTGCAGTGCTTGGTGGTCCTGCGATCCGACTGACCTCAGCCATGTGTTTTCACTTTCTCCTCTGATCTCGCCTCCGTGACCAGCGGGGAACGAAATACAAATTGAATAGTAACCATTCACAGACCCATTCCATCACGCCGACGTTCAGGTCACTTTGTCTTTTCCTTTGAGGAGAGACTACAATAAAAGATAGGCCTAGATGTTGTTTAATTCCTCCTGAGGTACTCCCGCGCTTATTTATTTTACCCTGTCTAGCGCATAGAAAAGTTGCTTTATCTTTAAACGCGTTTAATAGCTTGAGATGGTTGCAGGGTAATTCCACTGATAAAAATCACTTGGGCTGTTTTCCTATTCTCTCTGTAGGCTTATACTACGGATGACCAAGGAGCTTGTTAAATTACCATCACCGAAAACGGATCACGCTGTTCCCGTGAGGTGCTCTTTTATTTGTGCTGTTCTGTGGTGGTTTTTTATTTTTAGTGTCTAGATCTCCCCCGTCCCCGCGCGATCTGTTATGGTGCCGCGCGCTGGACACCGCGCGCTCGCCGGTGGCAGGTTGTGTTTGTTCAGCTTTTATTGAGATGTGGTCTGAAGAAGTTAAAAAGAGCCCCGTTGTTGTTTTTAGGCTGGGTGTTTTCTCTGGAGCGTGTCCACGAGCGGTGTGTTCGCTCTTCACGTTGAAAGGCTTTCTCGAAGGGAAAAGCCACGGCTTTTTGACTTTGTAAAAAGAGGAAAAATCGCCTCTCTTGGGATAACTGATAATAGTATGCAAAACCTGCATAGAGGCTTATTTGTTAAAAATGGTCAAAAGGGCCAGAGTCTATAATCAGTCTGCTGATTTTTAATGACTGGATTTTTTATTATTATTATTATTATTAATATTATTATTATTATTTCTTTTTTTTATGAGCCATGTAATCAACGAGTAGACTAATCTACAGACTGGGAAAGTCACAAGAATCACTTGAATTTAAATATTTAAATAAGCATGCAAAGTTATTACTATTGTTTTTTAAAGTAATTCAAAAGCTACAATTTTCAAATAGCCTGCAGGAAATTGGCATTTTATTCTATACAGGCATTCACAGACTAATCACCTGTTGTTTTCAATAAAGTTTTACGCATTTTCGTCTTACACTTTTCTCCACTAGGCCTACTAAATGATTCTTGTAAACTCTGATTCGTTTACTTAGCCTGGATTTCATTGCGGCCGTTTTGCACGGTTTACCTCTATTTGGTTTATTAGCCCTAGAGGTTACCTTGCCAAAACATTGAGACTTGAATACTTTGGCTTTAGGTTTCATGGATCTTCACTCAGCTCCTTGAATGTTGCTGAAAGGGGTGTCAGAGTTTATGGTATGCATTTAGAAAGCGTCACGCTTGTCAAGAAGAAATGTCGACTACAACAAGAAGAGATATGTTAATCTTTGTATAAAAGTTTGAGCACACTAGCTCAAAAATCCAGAGTTACAGATACCGAAACAAAAAGTATTACAACCATACCCGGTCTCCCCTACGGCCTATGTGTAATATGTGTAATGTGTCAAATAGTCTATAGACTATGTGTAATATCGTGACGTGACGTCAAATAAAGCCCTTCTCAGGATCATCAGTCAATAACCACAGAAAGAAAAAGAAAAAAAAAAGAAAAAACACACAGGCAACTAGGTCTGTTATTGTAACAAATATAAATAAATGTAAACTATAGGCTATGTTAACTTGGGTTGTTATAGCCTACCTATTGTTTATAACAACCCGTTGGTCATTCAACGTGTCAAATGCATGCAAAGTCTTATTTTGTTATAACTTTATTGTTTTGGTCCCATATCTTTCAAACAAATATGTAGCCGATACGCATCAGTGGTGAGCTGTCATGCCGTTGTAAAACCGATATTCAATTTGGTTTTATTTCGCTAACTGTTTTTCGACTCTATGTTTGCTTGCTTGATGCTTTAGAGCAATGCAAATCTGCCAAGTCTGTCAATCAGGTCAAAGCGGAGGCGATAATGGTGATGGACATCCGTTATCATAATTTTATATGTAAAATCCTGAGTCTGTCCTGATCCAGCAATAATGAAGCCCAGATGTTTAGGGAAAGGGATGTTTCAATAACACGCCGATTTTAACTCTGTCAGAACTCGGGTGTTTGTTTGTAAACAGAAATGTCATCGCATTTTATGAGACAAATATGATAGTCACCTTTATAGCCTTTTTGTTAGTCTGATTTTAGTTTTTGGGGCTTTGCGAATTTAAACAAAACATGTCGACAACTCTGTGTTTATTGTTTAGGCTATGTTCGTCAAAATTGTTACAATGAAGTAATATTTTTTCCATCTATATGGCTTAGTAAATATTTATTTCCAAACGAATTGGATTTTTATTTATTTATTTATTATTATTTTATTATTATTTTTTGAGGGTAGACTATTAAATACAAAGAATATTTAACGAATTCGATAACTGATAAACGATAAACCTTTCTCTCATTTAGTGACCTTGGTAATGGCATAACCATCTCAACACAGATTATTTCTTCTAGCAGCAAACATATTCTAATCATTATCACTAATACAAGTATGGACTGTTGCTTTATCATGATGAGATTTCAAGGTTTATCTTTGATTACAAGAAGTCTTAGGTTAATTTGTTTGAGAGATTGGAGAGAAAGCCTTTAATGTCAGAGTAAGTCATTGGGTGGGGTGCAACAGCTGTAAGGCGTTGAATGAGAAAGTGGGGGGACTCTCTCATTTCCAACACACATTGGTAATGAGCTGTAGCAGAAATTACCCCCATTTGCCTTGGACCCTGAAGCACAAAAGCCGTGGTCATCACAGGTGTCAGGGAAAATTTAGCTTTCAGTCAGTCAGAAGAAAAGATTCATTCTCCTCTTTTAGAATGAATGAACATTTTTTTATATTGATTGTTTTTGGGAGCTTGGTGCTTTATAATGGGTAATAATTTAAAACAGTCAAAAATATTTATGACAATTTATGACAAATAAAGAAAGTAGTCACAGAAATAACATTAAAATAAATTTAATTACTGGGCAAATTGTCTCATTACCAAAACAACTTGAATTAGCATGCAAGTCAAACATGATTATCTAATAAGGAATATATTCAGGAGCTCTTCAGTGCTTTGCAGTTAAATTAAATGCATAGACTACTGTTGACAGGTTAAGGCACAGACATCTGGTTAGGAATGAGAAAAATGTGTGCGACACATGCTGATTTGCTCCCGTGTTTTAGTGAAGATGAGTCTTTCATCAATTTACGAGGTGCTGAGCATTGGTTCAGTGCTGTTGGTCATTCAGTCTCCACAACTCTACAACTCTGTTTTGCCAAGCTGTGATTTATAGTGTGAAACAGCAAAGTATTCTCACTGTCATACATTATTCGTTTTAAAATAAACAATTAAGATAAATTCTTAATCTTCAGTCAGCACCGCATTAGTCAGAAAGCCAACTTATTAATTGCTGGTTATAATTTGTTTCTTTCATTAATAACTTTCCAAAGATTTAAGCACTAAAGCTGTGCTGATATAATGATGTCATTACAGCATATATCCCGGGATATGAGATCTCATTCATCATGTCACAGACATTCATGAATCTGGTCTTTAAATTTCAATCTTCAAATTTAATCTTCGCCATCCAGTAAATTTGTTTGAAGTTTTCAAGTATGTGCTGACCAGCCGAACAAACTTGCTCTCCTTTCAGTAAATCCTCTCTTCATTAAAACCTTTAAGAGTGCCAGGGCTGGCGGCAGCTGTTTGAAGAGACTTTGCTTACTTTCTGACTGTTCTTTTGTTCTAGATTGTATTTGTGAAGCAATTATTGTTTATAGTCTTACAGTTTACAGTTTAGATTGGTAATTTTAAAACAATTTTATGATGGGCACTGAACTGCATTTCACCTGAGGAAATACTTTGAGCAACCACAGCTCCATTGTTTAGAGTGAAGCCAAGACCATCAAAGACCAGATTCTCCCATTACGGAAACCAGCAGGGTTCCTTTATGAACAACTGGAAATCCCCAGAGAAGTAAAAAGTCAGAGCTGAGAGGTGAGGGGGAGTCAGCATCTGTAAAAAACCTGTATTATTTTCACTGTATTACACTGTTTCCATATAGCATTCAGCATGGTCCCTGTCAGTGCATCATTACATATTTCTCAGTGGCTTATAAATTGATTCCCAATGCTTGACTTTCATTGTGGGTATCCAGCAAACAAACAACAATAAAACAAAAGCATTGTGAACAAACAATTAAATAACCTTATGCCATGGTCTGTCTGTCTGGCAGGTGTTGATTAAATTCGTTTAACTGCACAGGTAGTTCCAGGTCAGTTTAATCACCTTCTATATTAATGCGCTTCCTACAAACATTGGTAACCATTGTAATAATATACAGTTACAGTTGAATAGTAATACAGACGAAAATAACCGTAATTTTTATCGTTCCGGTCAAATATTGCAGCACAAATATTATTGACATCTTTAATATGTGAAATGCTGGCAAATGACCATGGCATAAACGGGATAATCAACGGTTAGCTGTGCATTAAACGATCTGAATGCACTTCGCGGAGGCAAACACCGTTCTTTGCATGTCGTCATGTGACACACAGCAGCCACAACATTTATGTTTTATTTTATTTTATTGTTTTCCTTTTTATTTGAAACATTCCCAAACACAATAACTATATCATGAAATATCTTGATTCTCACCTTTATTTTATAGTGGGCGACGGTCAAAGTAACCTAATAATGTAATCTATTAACTATACATAAAATCCTGTCTATTTACATAATTAACAGATATGGGTGTCATGCCATAACATATTTTTAATATGACTGACTTTATATTTAATGTGAATTTAACATTGTAAAACATTGTAAGTTAGGCTACTACCGGTAATCATAACACTTTCATCGTACAGAAAGAGAGCAAAGAACATTTACATTATCAAAGAACATTTTCACTGACAGTTTAGAGTTCAAGCACTCTCAAAAACTCCCATTAAAATCACTGAAGCTGTTTACACTGTGAAATTAATTTACAGATTCTTACACACATTTGCACATTTACTGTTTCTAACTAGAGAATTCGCCAGAAAGAGATATTCAGTCAGAGAGCGATTGAAGAAAACACCGGCATTTTAGCGATGACTCATCTGAAAGCCTCTGATTGGTCATTGCATTAATAAGTTCAACAGAATCGTGTGTGATTGCTTATAATGCGCAGTGCTGTAAAAACGCACTGGCTCAGCCCAGCCAGCGAAGGCAAATTTGAATTTAGCAGCTGATGATATGACGCACAGGACGTTCTAATCACACCGGTGTGATTGTATTAAATATAAAAAATATTAAATTGGCTATTTTTTGTCTTTTGGAAGCTGCATTCAAAATCCACTTGGCTCAGAGATCTCAGGGGGCATGTGCCCCCTCACTTTGAATGGGCATGAGGTCTCTGGGTCCTAGTGCTGCATCAACACTGATTAACTGGTCTGATTAAAAGTTTAATGTGTTGTTCTTTTAAACATCAAAAAGTTGCTTTTTGCTTTTTTACTTTTATTAAAATGACTTTTAAATTACATTATGCAGCACAACTGTTTTCAACATTGATAATGGAAAAATGCGTTGCGCTACGGGTGTCCCGAGTTCAAATCCCAACTCAAGGACCTTTCCTGATCCCGCCCCCTATCTCTCTCACTTTGCTTCCTATCAGTTCTGATCTGTCCTACTGTAATAAAGGCAAAAAAAATTATTTTTTAAAAATTTTTTAATGGCTTCTGAAAAATTAGCGTTGACATCACAAGAATAAATTACAGTTTGAAATATGTTAAAATAGAAAACAGTTATTTTAAATTTTAATACTATTTCGCAATATTACTATTTTTCTGTATTTTTGGTCAAATAAATGCAGCCTTTAGTGAAGAAATGATCTTACCCACCCCAAGCATTTGAATGGTAGTGTATGTACTGTATAATAAGGTAAAAGATAAAGAGCGTAGGCCTAGTTTGCCTAGAAAGCCTAAAGATGACCAGAAAGTACCTGAAGTGTGCCTTTCTTTGTCTTTCTAATATGATACAGACAGTAACTGAACTGGGTCACCTGGCCAGCCACGGCCAATCTGCCTGTGATCATTTTATTTTATCTGGACTCATGTTAAAGCTCAGTTCCTCCTTTACAACTGCTTTGACTTTATGAATCATTGGAGATAATCTATATGTCAGATTACAAACCCACACACACACCTAAACAAAAAAAAGATGAGAGAAACAAAAAATCTGATAACTCTTATATCCTGGAAAATCTGCCATGCAGAACAAAGGGATGAATCTACTAAACTTGTTTGATTTATTTGCCTATTTGAACTGCTATAAAAATGACATACAGTAAGTCATCACAGAGCCAGTATCTGTTCTCTTCTTCCTGTTAATGTAGGATGTGTCTATATGACAGCAAATACCTTTTTTGTTTATGACAGTGATAATCTACTTGTCCTTCCTTCATTCTCCCCATCCCACCTCACAATTCACACATGACAATCTGTATATGAGTTCAAACATATTTCGAAAAGAAGATAGAAGGGAAGAGAGAAAGAGAAGGTGTGCATGTGTGAGAGAGAACAGGCACGCTCTTTCAAAGCAATGTAAATGTAACCCAAGCCGCAGTCTAGGCTGACTAAACACTCTGAGCCCAGGTGGCTAATGGGAGACCAGGATGACCAAATGACCACCACCATAGTGGATCCATTCTGATGTCTCTCTCTCTCTCACTCCCAGTGACTCCTGCTCACTCTCTCTCCTTTTCTCTCGATCTCTCCATCTGCTACGTATTACACCCGTCAGCTCTTCTGTTTGTCCAGGCAAGACTCGGATGGGTGGTCTTCAGATAACAGAACACCAGGGGCCTCCCGTGTCACCAAATTACCCAGACCTCTATGTTTTTCCTTTACTCCTTTCAAAAACACGCAGGGCTTTGCTGTAAGGGCTAGAGTGGACAGCAGACATACACTCATCATCACTCTGTGACGTAAACCTCACTAGAATATCAAACTGTCTATGTAAGTGTGTGTGTGTGTGTGTGTGTGTGTGCGCAAGAGAGAGACTGGAAGACAGGGAAAGGAAAGGACTCCCTTTTCTAATCTTAAAATGCTTTCAGCGAATCTGTACAAATGTACAGATTTAGTAGAGAGATAGGCTTCCCAAGGGAGCATTTTTCATAAACAAACCCACAATGCTCATTTTTATGGTCCATTTACAGATGAAAGGATTTCATAGTACACACAATGATCATTTGAAAAGGTTAAGGTACAGGAAAGGTTTATTCAGGACTTGTAACATATATTTGAAAGATGTTTGTCTTTTTTAGATAGAGAACATTCCTGAAGTACTGTACAAAATATTATCTGGTAGCCTAATGAGTAATGAAAGTCTAACATATTTTAGTCTAAAAAATATCTAAAAATATTTTGTTAAAAAATATTTGTTTTAAACATTTTTTAGACATTTATTCAAATGACATGTTGGTGGGATTGAACAACTATGAAGATCTATAAGGGCTCAAAAAAAAAAAAATGAGGCAAGCAGGAAATGGGACAGTCAGTTTGCTCGTGGTCAGCAGGGGGCAAGAGCAAGCACAGAGACACAGTTATTATGTGGTCCTAGACAAGAATATCTTCAAACTGTCAGGCTTTAGTGCTTATTTGCATGTAATCCCACACCCTTGTCCTGCTTATGTTGGTTTGACTGTGAAGGAATCTTGACCTTGATCAAATAAAAATAAAAAAATTAAATACTCAATATTAATAATTATTATTATTAATTATGTAATTGTGTGTGTGTGTGTGTGTGTGTGTGTGTGTGTGTGTGTGTGTGTGTGTGTGTGTGTGTGTGTGTGTGTGTGTGTGTGTGTGTGTGTGTGTGTGTGTGTGTGTGTGTGTGTGTGTGTGTGTGTGTATAGTAATGTTCTGTTTCAAATAAATGCTGAAAAAATGTATCCTGAAAAATATATAATAATTTCCACAAAAATATTAATCGTCACAGGAATAAATCGTATTTTAAAAATACATGAAAATAGAAAACAGTTATGTTTAAAATGAAATAAAAACATATTTAAAAAGATCTTAAAACTTTGAACTTTAAAAATGCTTAAAAACAAAACAAAAAAAACGGCTATGGCTACAGTTGTAAGAGAACCAGAAAATTCCTTACAGACAATCTAAAGGAGATGAGGCCATTAAGAGGGTCTTGTTGATTTAAGCAGCCAATGACAGCCTCACAAGAGAAGCCTAAGCTTCATTCTATCTGCATATGTACACAGACTCATACACGCAACAAAAGAGCACAGGTCTGAGCTGCTGTAATCACTAAACTGTGTGCTCATGCAGACAGAGAAAGGGTGAGGGGTCATGGGTGAGAGGTCGTGCTGCTTATGGCTGGGAGTGATTGGAGGGGCTAGTGACATACACAGATCATCCCTTGTAATTTAGGGGAGCTAATCTAATCTCTATAGATCCCGATTAAGAAAGTCTGATAGAGAATGAGTCATTTAGTGCAACAGATTTCATCTAGACAATGAGCACACACTGCTGTGTTTGTGTGTGGATGTGCGTGTGGAATCAGGGTGGCATCTTTTGCGTAGCTCGCAGGTGGCCGTGTCGCTGCGCTCAGGGCCGGAGCTCCAGTTAGGTCGCAGGTCAGCTGCTTTACTGGAGCCTTACTGACACACACTCTCCTTCTGTTTTGTCTTTCACAACATTAATACTAGACTCTCAAATCTGCCCCCAACAAGACACACTCTCACACCCAGCATGTCTGCCATTCTTCATTATAGGGAGAGCGACAGACTCAGATAGCATATTTCAACAGAGGCTCTTTAAATAAGACTACATGATGCCAAAAACACTGCATTAAACTGCTTAGTGAAATGTTCAGGATGTGGATGAAGTAATACTCACACATTTACAGGAGGAGAGTATGACAGAAAGAGAGAGAGAGAGAGAGAGAGAGAGAGAGAGAGACATCAAATCCATGAGCTTGAGGCGAGACTTAAAAAAAGCTGGGGTCAGTGTGTTTGAACAACCTTCAGTGGGTCATTAGTTGCAGGTGGAAGGAATAAATGACAGCATATGCTGCAGTGTTATTTCTAATATTTCCTCTTCTTTTCCACAGATTTCATCAGTAAAAAATCACAACAACAAAAAAACTCAAAGAGAAAAGAACATTGCTAGCTATAATTTGGGACCACCAAGGAGTCTCACAAGTTTCTCGTGTCTTTCATGCTGTCCTTTTCTTCTTTTGATTAATGAAAAGACCCTCAAAAAGTTACATTAAAGATTCATCTTACTGACCAGTCTTTTAAACTATATTGTAATTTTGATCAGTTCCCATACTTTTAGTTTGGCCTCTTTGAGTTCAATACATGTCCCTGTTTCTTCTTTACATAATGTGGAAATCAGCATTAAATATCATTTTAATATATTTGCCGTAAATACAATATGCATCTAAACACAGCGATCACATTTACACAGAGGATGGGGAGGGACAAGAGAAGAAGTAAGAGACATGGGCAGAAATGAAAGCTTGAGGATGGCTAACCCGCTACAACTGCACTGAGTATCTAGCAGAAGTTTCTTTTAAAGCCCAGAACATATAAAAGGCCTGCCATCAACACATATAATCTCTTATATAAAAGGCCTGCCATCAACACATATAATCTCTTTGCTAAGCCCATTGAAAGCCAGGGCTTTGGGGTTAATTCACCCATCGCTCTGTGTTTGAATCAACTCCAGACTCACATTGAGATGAAAGCCCGAGAGTCCCACGGACGAGCTGCACCATGGGGCCTGCTGGGCCTCTTCAACGAGGCCAGATTATTGCTTGTTGGTCTGGCTGGGACCTCCATCAGGACAGGGAAACTGAAAAGAAAAACAATAATTAGAGATAATTGCTTGTGTCCAAACATGAACATTAAAGCCCCCTTCCTTTCCTCTCTTTCTATCTCTCTCTCTCTCTTTCTCTTTATTTCTTTGCCACCCCCCACCCCCATACCCCCCCATCTCTCAGTCTCTCTCTTTTGGTAGTATATCGGGTGCGAAGAGAAAAACACACCCCTGTTTTGACAGCTGGGCAGGCGAACATAATTTGTGACAGCTGAACTGAAACGTCTTTAAACAAGACGGAAAAGGAGAAAAGGGGGGTTTGAGTGAGAGAGTGCGGGGCAGAAGAGGGAAGAGGACGAAGGAATGTGGAAAGAAAGTGAATTATTGAAACAAAAGAAAGAGGACAAAATAATAGTTATTCATGCAAGACTTTATATGCACCCAGAAGTTGAGAAAGTAGAGGAAGGATGAAAGGGGAAACAAAAGAGAGAAATAAAATGACAGAGGATAAAATATAAAATTATTTGTCAGTTTTTGAGAAATCAAAAGCTAAAGCAGCCAAACAGAGCAAAAGTTTTTCCCCAAAAATCTAACTTGAACATGGTGTCACACAATGTTTGACGCATTGGGTTAATTTGCTGCTCAGCAACTGTGACCTCTGAACTTTGGGGTCCAAGGGGGTCAAACCGAACTCAGAACGAGGCAGCCAAAATCATGTCAGTCTGAGGGAGCAATGTCAAAGGTCACCGGTGAGATCTTGGGGAATATGGGCCAAAACAAGGACCATATGTGAATAGATACACATTTGAAACCAAAATAACCCCTTATTTTCCATCCCCTCTAACCCTTCTGTAGGCACACACAGACAGACCCACCGCAGACATACTGCATCCAAATTGAATTAAGTCATAAATAGAAGTGCTACACTGATGTTAGAGAGGCATTGACGGAACATTGGCCGACCGCCCTGCGAAATTGACAGTGACAGAAGTTTTCCCTGAAGGAAAATACTAATGTAAACAATGGAATACGGTTTCAAAATATCCGCACTCCCAATGCTGCTTCTGTTTACATTTCCTCACCATAACTATTCCAGTTTGAGGACTAGGCAGAATTGGATGAAGAAGAGACGGGATGAGGCTGAGGCTAAGTTGCCACCTCTTGCCATTTCATTTAAAAAGGGAAATATTTCATGAAAATGTTACGGAACTTCGATCAGGTTAACCCACACTATCACAACATCCCAGATGTACACTGATTCATTCTCTCCCTGTACCACACATGCCATTCATTAAAAACAACAGTCTCATAAATCTAGTTAAGTAATTCAGTATAACACCTTTACTGACGATTTAAGGTTCCTCAAACAACCAGCAGTGAAATTCTCTGAACCAGCAAAATTTCAGTGAGGGACATGAGTGTCCTTCAAGTCTTGTGAGTGTTGGTTTGTATACGGTTTGCACACCAATAAAAGGTGAGAGAAAAGGAGGAAAAAAGAGCGATTTCGCTGATGCTCTCTGGATTGAGCTGCGTTTCTTTTTCCAGACATCTGCAAAGATCATCTGGGCCTTCATCTGAGCCTCATTAGGCCTCTCTCTGTTTTATTAAAGACAGGGAGATGATTTCTCCATCAGATACAGCATTACCACTGGACCGCAGCCTAAAACTGGCAATCAATATCCCATTCAGAACATATATGTGATCATGTACTGCTCACGAGGTTCATTGCATTGTGCGTTACATTATTACATTTATTGAGGGGTAATGAATTGAACACTGGAGGGCAGTTTTTCTGACCAAAATGAAGCCTGCTTTGCAATGAAGAAGTATCTGAAGACAATCCTGACTTTAGTCCAGGACCATAAGTGAAATGAATCTTGAAACCTTGGCATAACTTTTAAACCTACGAGTTTTATGGTTCCCAACCACAAATGTCTTTTCATTACTAATTGTTTTATGAAAAGAAGATATTGATCTAAGAAGGAAATTTTCATTCATTTTAAACAGCAACATTTTCCACTCCTAACCATGTTTCCCACAGTCCAGCTGTTAATAATAATTTTTTATATATATATTATATATATAATTCATATTTCTAAAGCTGTTATACTGTCTTATGTTCTTTATCTGAATCGGTGGAACACCTGCTTGGGAACTGAGGCCAAAGTGTAAAAGTCCAGACGTGGGCGGTATTAAAAACAGCGTGAAGAGGAGGAACCATAGTAGCTCCAGAAGACACAGTTACACATGAGTCAATGGCTTTCTCAGGCTGTGGAAAGAAACTGGCGGCCAGAGTGAATAAGTCTTGAACGGGGGGCCTGGGGACCGCTGATAGATTTGCCATCAGAGCTACTTAAGGCCCTCACACTCACACATCAAACAGGCTGCACACAGTAAACATTCATTTCAGCACTCACTATATCATAACTCAGATTCTCAAAAGGTAGCACTCTTCCTTCATTGATCACTGCATGGAGAAAATGGCAAGGAAAAAAATGCTATAATGTGTGTGTTGGGGGACACTTGTCTCAATAGCAGCCTTCCTGTTTCAGAAAAGCAATGTAAATGAGCAGTGGTACAATATGTTCAGCAGATCCGTTTGTGTGCATGTGTTTATTTACGTACAGTGTGTGTTTGAGGCTTTATGTAAATGAGCTGTGAGAGTCTCCAGTGTCTGTGAATCATTTCCTGTTTGCCATATTGATCTAATCATCCTGGGGTTTGTCAGATGCGCTCCAAACAAACTGTGTGTGTGTGTGTGTGTGTGTTAACGTTCAGTCATATGGTAATGCATATGATCGCTCGTGCGTACACTAGCCATTCATGCACCGCATGTGTGAGTATAAGTGTGCACACCATTAGTTAGAATACAGAATATGAGTATTCAAACCAGTATGGAGCAATAGAGAGTGTGTGAGTGATGCTCTCTCTATCTGGGTGGCAGTACCTCTAGAGGGGCGGCTGGCTCTGCGAGCAACATGAACAGCGGGAGGATAATTTGGATTTGATTGGTTTCACATGTTTTTCATAAACAACAAAGCTCTCTCCCTTCGGTTTGCTCCGCTGTGTTTGGCTGAAAACATGGAATCCATTTGTCCCCTTCTCCCCTTCTTGCTATTTAGCATTACTGAGCAGTATGTCACGTGTTGAACAGACCACCAGCACGAAGGGCATCTCGCAGTTATGGTGACAGACTGTAACACCAGTAAACTGGCATTTAGCAAAACACTCCCCACAGACTCAGATATTTAGCAGTGGATTTCACTTATGCTCTGCTTTCTCTAGTCTCAATAAATTACATGTGCATATACAGTATCAGGTTAAAGACGTACCATCTGAATAAAATCAGAATAATAACCTACAGGCTACGTCTAATCAACTTCCTTCTCGTTCACCTCATCCCAAAGGTGCTCTGTTTGATTAAAGCCAATAGTTTTGAAACTGGATTAGAAACCATTAGACACTGCTGGTACATGAAGTAACTGCATTATCTATCTACAGAGACCATTTTTCTGATGAATTTTTTTTCCCCAAGTGAAATATATCTCAATTATAATAGCATATTTTACCAGTGTACAGTTTTAAGGGCTCCTAAATGTGTGAAACTGACTTATTAGTAGTAGTAGTAGTAGTAGTAGTAGTATTGTTGTTGTTGTGGTTGTTATTCTCAACAGACCATTTAACACAGGCCAAAATTATACTTTTGTTTGAAATATGGAATATTAATTGAATTGATGATAGTGAAGCAAAAACTTCAGAATACAAACAGAAAATTAACGTCACTGCTCAAAATTCTGGCTAGTGAAGGGTTTGGGACTGTGAATTTTCCTAGGTGAAAAGAATAGGAAAAAGCATGAAGTCCCACCCCTAACCACACCCCTAAGCTGAACTTCAAACGAACGAATGAGATGAACACATACGACCTATAGGCACCAAATCGCCAAAACGTAAAACAATTAGAAATTGCCATGAGAGGGTGTTGCATAAATATGAGTATTTTTTTTTGGGGGGGGGTGCTTTTAAGAGCCTTATAAAAATAACTCATCATTGGTAGGCCTACATAGCCTATGTACAGTAATATAATTAAATATTTGCAATTTATGTTGTTTGTGTGGGGGAAAAGGTCAACGTGGACATTTTTCCTCAACGTGATGTAGTCTAGTCATCTACAAGCGTGGCTATGGGAGTGACTGATAACACTGGGATTTTCAGGTGATTGGCTCAAAAACACCTGGCAACATGCGCTGATTTTTTTCAAAAATTCGATTTTTAATTGTATTATATTAATGGTATATAAACAAAGTAAATATCCGTTACATTAAAGAAAAAGCTAGCATAATATTAGTAATAATATCCGGGGCAGCTACTGTAATATATAGACCTTCTCGGTGCAGAGATGCTTTTTACTGCATCGTTTTTGTAAAGACCGAATCTCACACAAATTGATTAGCTTTTAACAAGCAAGTGTATAAACAAAGCCTGCAACCAATAAGGTGAGTTAGATACTATAAGCTGTGTCATATGTCGATCTAAAATCCAGACAGCCAATGAAGACATATTGTTATGGTTATGCGTTCACTTTCCTCCTCGTTCATCTGGACAAGTTCAGATGTAAGACGTGTTCTGTAATAAATAAAGCGAAGCTCTCCAATAATGAGCTTTGTCGGCCACCCGCGTTTTACTACTCGGTGAAATTAATGAAATTCACATTGCACTGCGGTCTCGATACAAAGGCACAATATAATCCTAGGACACTGTTTAATATATATTAAGGTATAAAGCACTTGTCGGCTGATTTTTGGAAGGAGTTCTGTTTAACGTCAGGTAGGATATTTTTTATATAGGTGGCCTAATTGTTAAGTGACTTACTGTAATGCCTTGAGCCTAAATAGATTGGCCAATCTGATCTAATCGTATCTATAAATGCAGAGTGCGTTTAATGGGAATAAGTTACATTGAGAAAACAGTGGAAAACATGGGATTGCATAAACTGTACCATATGTCAACATTTCCAACAATCCAAAAAAAATTAAAAATCGTGCTGCTTGATTAGCCTATTTGTTTATCCGTTCATTATTTTCTATCAAGCGCGCCACTCATAAAATCAATAGGCCTATTTCAATATTAAAATGTTGGACATTAATAGGCCTACAGAATTCAGCACTAGGACGTTATGGCTTAGAAGCGGGAAAAAGTTTTAATTTCTATTGTGTTTTTAAAGACTTTCATTAGGTGGGTTGAAAGTAAACTCAAAAGTAAAAACACATGAACTGGAACTGACTGTTTTCTTTCTTTAATAAAAAGTAATCTCACAATTCACCAAAGCAGTCATTTAGTTGGCTAACAGGTGAAGCGTTGCATTTTGGTAACAAATGTAACGGTAGTGTAAGGAAACCGTAATTATATAGCTTAATAACAAAAATGCATTTAAAAAAAATATTTACTATTAATATGCACTCTGTACTAATGGATAAACCTGTTAAACTTTTTAGGCATTTGAAGTTTTTTAATTCAATAGCTATTTAAGTCATCTAGTTCGCAAAAGACAAGCAAATACGAACTTCATCGCGGGGCTTGAATTTAGGCATTGCCCACGGCTTGCTCAAGACCTATTATAGACCTTCAATCCCATTGGACGAAGGTTGGCTGAGCAGATGCTGTTACACTTTGAGGCAGAGATGGCAAATGATAAAAGCATGCTCCACACTGCGAAATTGCCGGTTCCAACTCTTCAGTTATTCTTGTTTAGAAAGTATACTTGTATAAGTGCTTGCTTTCTGTCACTTTTACACTGAACAAAAGCATTCAAATAATACACCAATTATTTCATTTAAAAAAGGTTGTTATGGAGTATTGTTTATTTGTACTCGCGTTTGTCATTTGATATAGGCTACATTATGAAAGTTTAAAATAACATTTATAATAATTTACTAATTGTTTACAGTCATTTAAAAACACTAATATATATATATAAGGGGATTTGCAAAAGAAAACTGAAATTATTATATATTTTTTGTATTAAATGATAGCTTGGGTGTCGTATGAATAAGCAGGTTTTCCTGTTTAATTTAAATTGAGAAAACATCCAAACAAGTTTTTCATCATGTTAAAAAAAACTTTGTACTTTATGCACTTCTGTTGGATACAGTAGCCTATACCTATACACATTGTGGCACGCACACAATCACACACACAGTTTTCAGAACCCATGTTTCATGTATTTCTATAAAAATAACAAAACACCACCCAGTTTAAAATGATTTAAATATTTAAAAAAAATGTAAATGTAATTAAAAAAAAATCAAGAATTAAAAAAAATATTTAGGTATTGATGTAAATAATACAGCAAGCTTTAACGATTTTTTTCTCTTTTGTGTCACACTGATCGAATATTACTTTTAATGGCTCAATCGTTGTGTTGATTTAGAATAATAAAATCAATGTTTTGTAAGGTATTTTTGTTAAGTATAGACTGACAGCATATGATAAGATTTTATATTTAAAATCGATGAAAAGACCGACCCATAAACATGTAAAAACAAATATATAGTCTCACATTTCCTAAAACGACAGACATTAAATGTTTCTGTTAAAGATTCTACAAAAAGACGCATAGAGCACATCTCAATTTAGTCAAACTGAACATCCTTCCTCTACAGACAGCCTTGCTCACGTAAAAGGATAAACTATGTTAACACACACTGGTTACTTACTATGCTGCTGTTGCACTACAACGTGATTAAATTTTTTATTTGTCAAACTTTCAGTTATTAAAACGAACACGCATAAAACACACCACCTTCCCCGGTGTTGGCGAATTAGGAATTTTGTCGGACTTCCTCACTCTTTCTGCCCCCATGTGGCCCTCACCGGACGCTCACGTGTGCCACGAAGTTCTCAGGAGCCCAAGAGCACACGAGAGAGCTGAGAAAAATATCATGAGCAGGACAGCACACATTATTTGTAACGTGTAAAAGAATCTTTAAACATCGAAACTAAAGTAAACCGTATTAGCCTATATTTGTCAGTTACGGAACCTTATTTAATATTCTTCCAATGTCTTATATTTTTCAAATATGAAAACTTATTTAATATTCTCAGTCTCAACCTTATTTAGCAAAATTACGTATCACAAATACGCTAATGGATACCTTAAGTAAACAAATGAACTGTATTTGTAAAGTTCTTAGTAAAATGTATTTCATTGATCAGGAGTGGAAGAGGTCATTGTAAGCAGGTGGAGAGGAGGCGCTGTCTCCTGTACTCGCTTTCTCCTCTTCTTCTTCCTCTGAGACATTGCGATTCCTGCAACGAAACCCGAAAATGTATAATTAATCCACTTTGGTCAGCCCTTTTTCTCGCTAAATAATAACATAAAGGTGCCTGGCTGACTTCACTTATTTGAGTGATATCTAAGCGTAATGAATCAGTCTACATGACAATTTTTGGCAGATCGGTTAGTGTTGTAACACATTTTTGTTTTGTTTACGTCTGTAACTGTTTTTCGAGTCTCAAACTTTTGATATAATATTCACATATTAGGCTAATCTGCTTCTTATTAAAGCAGTTTAGAAACCTGCAATTTATCCAAAGGAACAGTCGCAGCGCCAATAAAAAACACTGACATTTAAAATGTTGTGCATAATAAATTTATTGTGGGTATTACATTTACGTGTTTAAAATACGTCACCTCCATAAAAATAACCCACTCCCAGTCATTGATTAACCTCCCACATCGAGAAACATCGAATAAATCTTCTTATAACGCATGTGAAGTTATACAATCTTACCTCAAAACAGGCTTATGATCTTAAATCCTTTTTATTTTTTACATAGTTTAAAAACCTCCACTGTTACCTCAGGCGGGCGGTGCTCATTAAACTCAGTGTTACAACGCCCTGGTCTGCTCTGTGAACTTCTAAATCTAAATTCAAAAATTGTCTTGAACAATACTGAGTTACATTTGTATTATTACAATGAATGATTCAATAATACTTTAAGACAAGTTTACGCACTGCACATAAGATTTCCTTGAGGTTTATGCCTATTTAAAAACAGATGTTACAGCTCAAAAATGATGTAAATGATCAGTTACAGTAATTATGTTCTCTTATTTAGTCTTTAAAGTTGTTTTCTTTGCAATATTATCTTTAATAAACCCATCATTTAACCAAAAAGTTATCAGTCATTTTTTTAATCAGCTCAAGCTGATATTAATGCTGTTCCTAGACCCAATACTTGTGATCATGGTGTCTAAATGAATGTAATGCACATTATTATCGGTATTACAATAATTACCTGTTTTCCCTTTGCTCTGCTGTAGCGTCATCATGTTCACCAGAATTAAAACCAGGGTTTTCCACTGGATGCATGTTGTAATACTGTGGCGGCATGTTCACTGTGACTGCTAATGGCTGGTGATTTGAATGCAAACCATTAACAGGACCCAGACCTTGGTCTGGTACTACAGAGGTGTACGGGGGTGGGATGTACTGGACCACCGTTGCCCTGTGGAAAGTAATGGGCTGGTTGAATCTAGTGAAGATGAACGATGGTCCTGAAAGTGGCGGCAGAGGGTCCGTTTCAGGTGTTCTCTCTCCATCATTGTGCTTGCAGGTCAGGCAGGACAGCATTCGGAACTTGCAGATGCTTATCAGCACAAATGTACCTCCTACTGATAGCAGAATGGGCCCCAGAAGCTGTGTCCACTTATAGCTGTAGCTGAAATTGTCATTTCTCCACCCCATAGCCATGAATGTCATGCCAACCAGGCCCAAGAAGACTCCGGAGAACAGGAGCATGGCACCAGCTTTGTCCCCATCTGACACCCGAGTGTTTGAAGAGCTTGGTGCTTGGCCGGGCATCAAAGAGACAACATTCACAGGGACATCACCGGGATTCTGGTTGCTGTTTGTGATGGTACTACAAACACCAGCAGGTAGTGCATCACTTGGCCCGGCAAGAGGATTTGTCCCTTGATTCCTACTTTCCGATGTGCCCTTCCAAAGAGCTAGAATGCCGTATTGTCTCATCTGGCCAGAACTGCACTGTTTTTGTATAGTGGCTTAAGGATTTAGACACTTGTCTGACAAAGGTCCACTCATCTATGCCTGAAGGATCTTTTAAGAACATTGTTTATCTATTTTGGACATTGGCTCAGAATCTTAGTTAACAGGTAACAGATCATTGCTCTTATGCTGTAGTCTTGAACACTCAGTCATCATATTGGTGCGAGCACTGAAATGTGAAATCTGTCGCATGACAGAGCACATGCAGAAAACTGGCAAGGAATAGTTCACTCAAAAATGAAAATTGTCATAATTTACTCCACCTTATGTCATTCTGAAAAATATCTCAATTGTTCTCCATACAATAAAAGTCAGAGGGGTTCAAAACAACATTCTTCGATTGAATCAAAAAAATAAATAAAAATTGGACAGTTTTCAAAATCTGTAAATGATCACAGAATTTTCACTTTCAGTTGAACTATCCTATTAATGTATCACCAAAATCAAAAGAGCAAAGTGTATAACTAGAAAGAGAGAGAGAGAAAAAAAAATAAAAATAAAAATAAGAAATTTTCATTGTGCATACACATACATATTGTGTGTGTGTTATATATATATATATATATATATATATATATATATATATATATATATATATATATATATATATATATATATATATATATATATATATATATATATATATATATATATGTATATGCACAATGAAAATTTCTTCATTTTGGCACACAACTTAAGCCTTTTTATGCGCAAGGGAACCATGTGGTAAAATTGCAATAGAATTTGCCTAAATGAGCCAATACAGAGAGAGAAACAGGGAGATAAAAAGCTTGGTTTCCGACAATATCAAAACAATTCTGCATCACTTTAACTTTCAAAGCCCTCTCTGGAGTCCAAATGGATTTGATTAGCAAAACAATGTTTCACCCAGAGCACTGCATAACCTAGCAAATTTCAACTAGAGTCCAGTTCTCCAAAAACACTGTCACTTAACTTTGATGACACACTTATCTGACAGTAAACATTTCATGGTACTAAGGTAATGTCTCCATTATTGGGAAATTACATAAGAATTATATGCATTATATGTAATTATATTATTATATGTAAGTGCTGGGAAACGATTAATGGCATGCAAAATAAAAGTTTTTGTTTATATAATATATGTGTGTACTGCATGCACACATGCATGTATATATTTTGAAAAGATTTATATGTATATATTTATATTCATATAATTTATATTATATATAAACATATTTGTCTTATATGTATACATTATATACACATAATAAATATACACAGTACACACACATGTATTATGTACACAAAAACGTTTATTCTGGATGTGATTATTTTGGAATCGTTGCCCAGCACTATATAATAATATGTATATATGAAGAGTTCAGATGCAAAAACCTCTAAGTGCCATCTGAAATTTTCTTGCAAAATGAGCATTTTTCTCAGGCTCCTTTGCTTATGTTCAGTTATTTCACTTTAATGGCAAAGAAATGCACCTATCCATTGCCATTAAAGTGAAATTACTGAACCTACACATAGGAGCCTGATAAAAACGTTCATTTTAGAAGAAAAATTCAAACGGCATTTAGAGGCGTTTGCATCTGAACTCTTCATATGTATGTACACTCATGGCCAAAAAATATCAGCACCCTTGGTAAATATGTTCAAAGAAGGCTGTGAAAATTAATCAGCATTGTTAATCCTTTTGATCTTTTATTTAAAAAATTCACAAAAATCTAACCTTTCATTGGATAATAAGATTTTAAAATGTGGGAAAATATCATTATGAAATAAATGTTTTTTTTTTCTCAAATACAAGTTGGACACAATTATTGGCACCCCCAGAAATTCTTATGAGTCAAATATCTCTGAAGTATATTCCCATTCATATTCACAATTTTGAGCACTCCAGGGTGATTATGAACATGAAATTATCCAGCCATGGCTTCCTGTTTCACAGAAATATAAATAGGAGGGAAAACAATGCCCAAATTCCCTTAATCATCCATCACAATGAGAAAAACCAAATAATATATTTCTGATGTGCAGCAAAAGATAATTGATTTTCATAAATTAGTGAAGTGGCTTTAAGAAAAGAGCTAGAGCAGTGAAAATTCCCATTTCCACCATCAGGGCAATAATTAAGAATTTCCAATCAACATAAAATGTTACGAAACTGCCTGGAAGAGGACATGTGTCTATATCATCCTAATGCACGGTGAGAAGGTTTAGTTATCAGACACGACTGGAACTTCAAATGTGACTGACTTCTATGGTCAGATTAAAAAATGAGCTTTTTAGCAGCAAACACTCAAGATGGGTTTGGTGAACACAGGGATAAAAAGTACCCCATGTGTACAATGAAGTATACTGCTGTATTTTTGAAGTTGTGGGCCTGTATTTCTGCTGGAGGTCCTGGACATCTTGTTTAGACACATAGCATCATGGATTCTATCAAATATCAACAGATAAAAAATCAATAAGTGACTGACTCTGTTAGAAATCTTATAATGGGCCATGTTTGGATCTTCCAACCGTACAATAATCCAAACACAAACCTCAAAAACAACACAAAAATGGGTCACTGAGCACAAAACCAAGCTTCTGCTGGCCATTCCAGTCCTCTGACCTGAACCCTGTAGAAAATGAGTGGAGAACTGAAGAGAAGAAGCACCAATATGAAGCTGGGAATCTAAAGGGTCTGGAGTGATTCTGGATGAAGGAATGGTCTCTGATCTCTTGTCAGGTGTTCTCTAACCTCATCAGGCATTATAGGAGAAAATTTAGAGCTGTTAAACTGGCAAATGGAGGTTTCAAAAAGTATTGAATAAAAGGGTGCCGTTAATTGTGGCCAATGTGTATTAGAGAAAAACATTTATTTCATAATGATATTTCCCCCATTTTAAATTCTTATTATCCAATGAAAGGTTAGATTTTTGTGAATTTTTTAAATAACAGATAAAAAGGATTAACAATGCAGATAAATTTTCACAGCCTTCTTTGATCATATTTACCAAGGGTGCCGACATTTTTGGCCATAACTGCATGTATGTATGTATCCTCCTCTCTCAATGTCCAATAACAACTGACAGAATCATGAAATTTATTTGTCATGGTTGAACACATGTTTTATTGCAGACAGTCCATTGTTTACCTGTTGTTGTGGAACAGTATATGGAACTTGCAGGTGAATGTTACCCAGATTTATTTTGTAAACTGGGACCCGACAATGAAGAGTACAGTATAATTTAAATCACAGGAGATGAAAAAAATATGATATTTTTGATAGGATTGCAAGTATCGTGCTATATTCCTCTAACTCTTCATGAAGGTCAAGCAGTATGTCAGAACCGTCCCGTGCTAAAGACTTTGTTTTAATTCTTTTCCCAAAAGCTCGAGGAGACACCTGAGAGACATTTAGGAAGAGAATAGATTCCAGCACAAGAATGTTTAAAATCAGACCAGATTGGGCCTGACACACTCTTTCAATTAAACTGAGTCCAAATATTTATGAGGAGAACATTTCCTCTTTCTCTCTCTCGCTTTGTGATCATGATGTGTAGTATGCATGTGAATAACGAATGTGTGTGCTGGTAAGTGTGTGCAGGATAGGTCTGCTTAAATGATATCTGCTCAGTTATGGTCAGCGTGAAAGCTTTACCAGCAAGTCTTTGTTTGAATCACCCCCTATTGATTCTCTTTAGCTGCTAGTCAGTCGACAAAACAACAGTAGAGAATTTCTTCATGTGACCCTGCACTGGATTAATTATTAGTGGAGGCTACATTGTCTCAGTATTGTACAAACATTAACAAACCACGGCAACTTATTGCTTCATTCGGCTCTAAATGATCAGCCATCAAATTAAATCTTTTAATATTTGCAACTGTGGTTCACCGTTGATTCCTCTCTTGTCCTAATTTACCTCATCTCCCCTCTTCCTTCCAACGGTTCATATGCAGCACAATATCCTGACCGCACACTATTGCATGAGTATCCACGTCCTCCAATGGGAAAAGCCTGCCTGCAGTCACAAAAAGGGCCTTAATGGGTTTCCATTGCATACTCTCTCTCTCTCTATTCCTCTCTCTCCCTCTCTCTTTGACCACCCACTTCATTTCAAGGAGGCAGCACGTTGCTTCATGACATAGTCACGTACATCCTCCACAACCAATCAGCCTAGAGCTACTGCACCCATCTGTTTTCACCAGCCATATTTTGTTCTGCACTTCTCCACTGCTTCATTCATTAATTTGTTCATTAAAAGTTATTACGTGAATCTGGTCAGTGGTAAAAACCTTTTCATTATCAACCTTTTTTAGTATATACTACATTTTAAAACACCTATTTTCTAGTTTAATTATAACATTTAATTTAATCCTTTGAGGACAAATCTGAAATTTCAGTATTATATTTATCTGCAAAAAATCATTCTGACATTCTGATTTGGTTCGCAAATCACTGACCCCAAACTTTTAAGGCAGCGGCTATTTGCACTAAGTGAAAATAGCAGTATTTTTTAACGATATGCTATTTACACTAAGTGCACATAGCTATAGATTCTATTTACACTATGTTAAAATAACACGATTTTCTGCTATTTATATACTACTTATTGCAAATAGTGGCGATTATCTGCACCTCAGTATTTTAGTACATTATAAAACAGTAAGCAATAAACGTATTGAGTGTAAATTATAGTTTTAATTCAAATTATTAAATGGATGCCACCTTATTGGGACAATAAAGCTCTCCCTACACCTACCCTAACCGTATCTGTTACTTTATTTTCAACGTTTTGATTATTTCCTTCATTTTTATTGAAAATAAATGCCTTTCCGGTGAGATATGAGATTTGAAAAGGGAGGGGAAAAAAGGTTCGGCAAGAGGCAGATTCAAACTCGGGTCAATTGCGTCAGATAGCACGCGCCGTACCATCTACACCACAGAAACTGGTGTTGCACAAGCATCTTTTTTCAGTGTTGACTATTCCAATCACACATTGGTGGGCGGAGTTAGTGTAAATAGCCTTTGCTAACAAGGCGGTAGTTAGTACGGTAGTTAGTCGATAGTTAGTCAAATCTTACCTACACACCAATCTTTAATTATGTAAACTAATAAATTATTTCACAATTTATACCTAAATGTATTATTTTATCTGCCAGCTCACTCTAAGATAAAAAAAAGTTAATCACAATGTACTTAAACACATGTGAAGCGAGAAGCAACACTGCAACACTATTGCAGTAGTATTATTTAAACTATTTAAACTGAACTGAGCTGGACCATGACATCACTGAATTCAATAATGAAATGCCTTTAACTGAAAATTGAGTGTTTAATATTGTCATTTTACATTATTGACACTATTTTCCTATTCTGATATTGGAAATTTGCTTTGACACAATCTGTATTGTTAAAAGCGCTATATAAATAAAGGTGACTTGACTTGACTAGTATTAACACTGAAGTCCTCTGAAGTGCTTTTCACTGCAGTTCCATGTAAAATGGAACCAGTTGTATTTGTATGCAACAAAAGTGTTCAGTTACAGTCTGACATACAGAGTTGCCATGAACAACACTGAATATTAGGAAAGATCAGCCCACTGAACGCTGATATTGACCAGTTGGAAGCATCAAGTATTCCAGAACATCATGCAATAACTCACACTGACAGCACATATGACTTCATCGGTATGTGACTAAAAATGATTATCTGCAATACAGAACACAAAGCCTTGACATTTTTGATGTGATCTGGTGTAGGCACTATTACCTCATCTTTGCCTGGCAGATAGTATAGACACTGTGGGACTGCTCCATGGGTGTTAAGATGTCGCCATCCTCCATCATGGCCCCCGACCTTGTGACAAATTGCCCATGACGTGGCTCTGCTCGCCAGGCACGGAAGCCTGATCCCTCTCGCATCTCTCATTCCCTTCAACCTGCCTTTCTCCTGTCCTCCCATTATTCCATCCTTCCACTGCTCTGAGCTCTCATCTACAGTTTCTCTTTGGCTCAGTATGGAGGAACAGTTTTATGTGCCCGTTCACCAATCTGCTTTCAAACCATAGAGCAGAGAGGCATAGACAGGGAAGGAGGGAGAGAGACACAAGGAGAGAAACAAATACTGCTGCTGCTGCTGCTGCTGAGTAACTGAGGGGAACCAATCACAACAATCAAAGTAAAAATGCAAGCAGAAGATGGACTTTTGTATCTGTCAGCCTGTAAACAGAATCAGTGAAATTTCCTATCCAAACACGCTTTGTGACATGATTCTGGCCATTTTATTAGCCTTTCAAATTGTGAGCACCACTTCAAACATCCTCACAAGTCTCTTGTCTGTACATTTTATTTATGAAATGAGACATATGACTGCATCAAATGATCTGTCTATCCATCCCACATTAGCTTTGAAAAGTTACAAAATGGAACATCAATCTCAAGCATGGTATTTTAAAGATTTGATACAACTCACCTTGTCAAATCCAGTTATTATTACATCCTCAAAAGCACTCTAACTGAATTTATAATTCAGCCAATCATAACTTTTACAAGTCTGAGAAAGTGCTTTCCATTTTTGTGTGCAACAATATACATCAAACATTGCAAACACACGTTTATTCAGTTTTATTTTTAGTTTATTTATCTAAATTTGGTCATTTGACTAACCAGAAAACGCTGTGCGTTTTTTTCAATATTACAAACTTTGCTTTATTATCATACCAGTTTTTAAAAAGAGGAAATGGAGATTTTGTCAGAGTTCACCCTCTTTTGGGTACAAATGTTTCCCCAAAATATGGCTAAATAGGTACACAAACACATGTTTACTGAGCTATTTACATGGGAACAAATCATAAACCTCTATAATTTGAACACAGTCAATTATAAAAACCAGAGACTAACCCTAAGTCACTTCCATTTTGTTTTTTAGAATATAAAACTCACCATTCTTACTTTATGGCTTTGTCAGAGTCACACTAGCAGTTAGTTGAATGCTGACCAACAGGTTCACAGCAGAACAGAAAAACATTTGAGCTACAGAGGACCTAACGTAGCAGAGAAAATGTACTGGGACTGCAGCATTCCCAGCACTTTTGGGGACAATACTGTGCCCCAACTATAGCTAAGCAAACACACGTACAAACCATGTCCAGATTCATCTCCAAAAGGACTCATTTTACCATCGCAGCACTGGTAAAAGGCTTTACGGCTTCCAGTAATCACCTTAATAAGTCAATAGGGCCTAGAATTAGTATAGTGAAAGCATTATGAGATGCAGAGATGTCACTGGACAGATGACGTGGTACTAAAACAAGGTTTCTATTAAAACATCTTTCAACATACGGATTCTAGAGGGTGAAATATGAGCGTCGGGAGAATCTGAAGGATTTCAGATGGTATGAAGCGAGCTCCTCATGCACTGTTGTTTTGGGAGACCAACCAAAGGCTGAAGAAGGAGGAGCCGGCAGATGTGGACGGGGATCAAGAATGATATTAGGTGTGGTTAGGAGAGGAGGAAGAGGGAAAGAGATGATACAGGAGGATAGATGTTTTCAGAATGGAGGAGAGGAGAAAATAAACAGAATACAGTCAGTAGATGGGTGCGTGTGGCAACGTGGAAAGATAGAGAAAGAGAAGCCAAAGGATTAAAGAGGAGTAAATGAGGGGACTAGTGTGAGATGGAGGAGAAAAGCAAACACATTTTTAAGTTATGAAGGTCCAGCTAGTGTGTTTGCTCAGATGGTTTTGCTCATACTGAAGAGGGGGGCGCTGGATCAAAAGGCCATGTCATTCTGTAATGGAGCATAAACGTAAGTGATGCTGCTCCTGCTCTCTCCTTCTTTAATAACTCAACTCTATTACCCCACAGAGTCTATGCGAAAACACAGCCTGTGACAACATCCAAAGAACATTTGAAATCAGTTAGCTAAGAGATGAGAGACCCTCTAATCTTTAACCTTCTATGTAGACTAGAGCACAATATCTTCACTCTGGATCACTTTGAGGCATTGATAGTGAATCGATGGGTGTTCATCTAGAGTGGTGGGAGCCAATTTAGCATCAGGGTATAAAAAAATCTTTGACAAATACAGTAGCATCAAGATTAGGTAAAGTAGGGGAGACAGGGGGCAACTGTAACATTTTTTACATTTTCCTTACAGACTACTTGAAGTAGACATAACTCACAGACTACTTGAAATACACTAGTCATCTTCTGATACAAAAAACTGTCCCCTTGGTGGGGGCAATTGTAACACTCCAAAAATAAGTCATATTAACCCATTGGATCTCAAAGATCTCAAAGAAAAGCCTACCTCAAAGTAATTACTTTACTGCTGTAGTATCTAATAAAGGTTTATATATATATATATATATATATTATATTAATCAGTTGAGTCGAGAACAGTCCTTAACCAAACTTTAATGAAATTGTTTAATGTGTAAAACTAATAATTTTTAATGTAGTTTTACATGTTCATCTTCTAACAGAAAAGTATGTCAACACAGACAAACAAGGTTGAAGGTTGTGTTACAATTGCCCCCGATGTTGCAGGCATGATAAAACAGCATATGCTAGCTAGCCACACCTATATTAGCATTGGTTGTTCATATAAAACAATAAACTAGTGATAAAATGTATGTAAGTTTCAATTCGCAGTCATCTAAACTTACCTTTGGTGTGAAACAAAGTGTCAGCTTTCAAATTTTATTTTGTAAAAAAAAAAAAAAAAAAATCAAACAATAAATACCATTTTGTGGCTTATTGATGTGTCTGGACAGATTACTGTAGTGCCTCATTTCAAGTGGCGCGTGAATATATATAGCGCGAAATAAACTTCAGAAGGGATCTTGTTTCAACGGAGGAAAGACTTCAATGCGTTTTTCAAGTTAAAGACCACCAACGTTAATCTACTCTCCTGTCTGATTTGTTTGTCGGACAAAAATGGCAGATTCGGCTTTATGATTGGTTAGATCGCCTGTCAATCAAACTCCCTGCAAGAATCTCCCCCAAACCCCTACTAAAAGTAAATAACTTTTGTTCAGAATAGAACAAAGCATGATACTGCTTATATAAAACAGTTGTTCAATAGACAAAAATTGAAACTGAGAAATTTACATTAGACATATTATTTCCAGTTACAAATTTTTGCTTCACTTTTAAAATGAAGCCATGGCAGAATTAACAGTCAGGAGTCTCTAGCTACACACTGTAGTGGCATTCTTGATTTAAGTCTATTTTACAGCAAGGACAATAACTTTAAAGTTTTAATTACATCTTGAATTAACAGCAAACAATTAATTGAATTAACAGGAAAGTCCATGCAGGTATAATGAAAAAAGACATGAACATAATTAAAATCACTTTTAAGGTAGTGTATAAAAATCACTTTAACTAATGTATACTTTTTAGTGTATGTTTTTGTTATTTTGTTAACAAAATTCTAAGTCTCCCTGCTGAAAAAACCAATAGAACCCTGCCCAAAACAGAATAGAAAATGTATTGGTTTCAATGGAAACTATAATGGTGTCTACTGGTATGTGATGGATTCTATTGGTGAGATGTTAAATCCTATTGGAAAAATGCCCAAAACATACTACAAAAATGGTTTGTAATGGTTTTACTGGAAAAAGCTAATGGTTTATAATGGTATTTTAATGGAAACCATTGGAATTTCTGTGATGGTTTCTATTGTTTTTTTTGTAGGAGGGCTGATAGCCTTCCCGGTAAGTAAGGAAAAATGAAGTGTCTGAAATTCCACAATTATTTATTATTTTCAGTTAATTAAGTACATTATCAGGGTACCTCAAGTGCACTTCATCTTTATGCAGTTTTCAGTGTGAGCACAATAGGCCTACTCTACGCTACACATGGCATAAAATTCGGCATAAATACGTAAATTGGGATGCATCTTTGATTGATTTCAGAATAAATGAGTGCTATTCAGTTAACTGAATATTTCCATGACTCACTCATAAATCACTTTTGCCAACTAGTGGCGTAACGTTGTTGCCTGTAGAAACAGTCACTGAAAATCTGTCTTGAACAAAGAGTATGATACAAACACTGAAGACATTAGAGGACTGAAAATAACAGTATATTCAATTCAGATCAAGTAGTGTAATCAGGATTAAGCAGGTCTGATGTAGATCAAACTGTGAAGCGCAGAGTCCTTTTTTTGTGTGGAAAGGGTTCATGAAGGGGTCTACAACCCTGACACATATGTAAACACATAAAAGACACACACATTAGGTGCGTAAGAAAGCCGGATGGCTAGCACATGTGGGTAAGTTTTATTTCACTTTGCAAGGAGCAGTGGAAGTGCAGCAGATGTGTTCAGAAGCATGACTGTGTAAACATCTGAATGTTGAATTGCTTTATCGTTAAATCTATCCATACTTTTCCAAAATAGAAATCAACCATCAAGTGCATGAAAAATGCTTAAATACATGGAAACAATACAGAATAGCTGAAGCACAGTCCAAAATTATGAGGAACAGTGTTACGTTTATGAATCAGAACATGATCTGTGTCTGTAGCACTCAGTCATCAGAACAGTTACCTGCTCTGAATGATAAATTGAAAGTTTATTTAGCAGTAAACAATCATATATACATAACAAGGTCTTCCAGAGGTCAGCAATGTATGCATGTTACTTTTAAGGGAATGCAGTACACATTGTAAGATTTAAATTTGGAGTTAAATGTCAATAGCTGGTGAAATTGGAAAAAATCCAAACATCAACTATTCTCTCAAATGACTCAGATGAAACGTATGCCATAAGCAGCTCATTTTCTTAACCGTAATCGTGACAAAAGATGAGGCATTGCTGATGGGAAATTGAGCTGTTTTTTGATGAAGGAAGCGTAGCTTAATTTCGGAATAGATCTATGCAAACAAAGAAGACAGACAAGTTAGCGTTCTGTAGTATTTCTTATATTTGTATAGATTTATATATTACACATTTATTACTGACACAAAGCATCATAAAGCAGAGAAACATGGCAGAAATATTTGTAAAAATTTACATTAGGTGGTTTAAACAAAAAAAAAAAAAAAAAAAAAAAAAAAAAAAAAAAAAAAAAAATCACACAAATGTTTTACCATGCCATTGAATGTGGACATAAAAAGAATGAAAGAAAAGAAGAAACTTTTTAAATGCTCCAAAATGACTTTGAATATTGACGTGGCTGTAGAGGCAGCAAGAACCAGCTCGCTAACTACACAATTAGTTGATATTCACTTAAAGAAGCCAATATTGTATTGTATTCGGATGCTACATTGACCAGGATGTTCACCAGTTGATTTCTGCCTCTGTACTGACACCAACACCACATTTTATACTAAATACAAGTGAATTAAAATCACAAATATTAAAAAAGGTACATAAAGACAGTGATGATTCTGAATATAAAATCTTTATGCTGTTACTTCAGAAAACTGTTAGGCTGCTATCGAAGAGACAAAAAAAGTTCCTGGTGAAAACAAGACGTATTTCTAAAGAATGTCATTGTTTTCAGATTCATCCTTCATTGGTGGCGTTTAGTGTTTATTAGTGTTTTTCATTTTAAGGTACAAATGGTGTTGGCTATCGCTGGGATTGGGGTAGCCCTTGGAGATGTGGTCCTCTGAAGAGGACAAGGCAAATAGCCCTTGTATGGGGGACAGACCCCCTTAAAGCACTGTAAATGCTCACCACTGGGTTCCAGCAACAAAAAAAAAAAAAGAAAAAAAAAAAAAGAAGAAAATCTCTTACGTGGCAGTTAGACCCTGCACACATTTAAACTTCCACTGGCTCACTGCATCATTGTGCTTTTTGATTTGTATTTGGCAAACCTGCTCAAAGCAAAAAAGAGTTGAGCCAGAATTTTAAGAAACTAATGCGTTCAGGTTATTATTAACATTTAAACACTCAAAAACAGACGTGACGGCACATTTGGTGAAAACATATACACACAGTGTCCCTTAAAAATTAATTTATCTAAAAATTGGTAGTCCGTTGTTAATCAACTACACTAAAAAGTGTGCATGCCATCTTGATATGCTAATATTCACAATATTTTGGTCTGTTTATCAACAAGGATCTCCCCAAATGGTAAGGTCAGCGTTAGTAATTAGAATTTTCTCACAGTGAAAATTTTGGTATCATTTCTGCACACATCTATAAGGCATTACAGAAAACACCTGGATGACATCTATAACAGGAACAGCATTCCTTTGCAGTGAACTGTTTAGGTAAAGTACTCTAAAGGGGTTTGAAGGACAAAGGCTAAAGTTTAGGCAGTGTTTTCCCTTCAGCATCCCATCAGGAAGCATAAAGAACTGAACTGGCACTTCAAAAATTTAGGAAGAGGAAAGGTCATAATATAAAAAGGGGAAAACATGGGTCTTTTAGACTTTTAAACATGCAAATTTTCCTGTATAATTATTTTAAGTAACAAAAAAGAGGCACTGAGGTCAGTGGATAAGTTTCCTTTCGCTGTTAAGCAAGACACGTGACTAACCAGTAGGTTCTCTTGACAATGTTAAAGTGAAAATGGCACTAAACTTTAAAAACAATCCATAAATGCAATTTTGAAAGCTTAATGAAAAATACAACTGAAGGAAAAAAAATGAAACTGAAAACAACAAAAAAAGTGGGATCTAAATTTATCAGAAGGATGTGCAATGCTTAGTTATGGAAAAGAAGACCACGGACAAGAAGTAAGGCTTTCTTGTGAGAATGAAGTGATCTATTGCTGAGGCTTTTCTCTTGCCTCTCTTTTTTTCCTTGTTTTTTTCCAACATTTTGTTCTCCTCATTGTAATTGTGAATTACATTTGGGTGAATACAAATGGAGAAATGAATGCTCAACAAATATCCAGAAAGATTGTTAGTGCATTTTTTTTGTCCTTTTTTTGCCTAGATATGTTGTATGTTTATCCACATATAATTCATATTACAAATTGTTAACTATACATATCAAAATTACAAACACTACCATTCTGACTTTATAAAAGTCTGAATTGATCGAAAAGTATCAAAGATTAATGATTTCATTCGCCAATATCCTGACATTCCTCATTTTTTCTTTTCTTTTCTTTTTTCTTTTTTTTATTTTTCTTTGTACACAGTGTTTGATATTCAGTGCTACGTTAATATAGTATAAAAATCTTGAATCTCCAGAAGGTGCTTCACTGGAACTGGATCGTTCAGAACGCGGAGAGGAAACAGAAGCATGAGAGGCCTTCACCCAGACAGCTCTCTTTTTCCATCCCCCCTAACGATCCTCCATAAATATCATTGCGAACCAGTGACAGAATTAATGAATGAACAAAAATGAACCTCCAGATTCCCTGCATTTGAGAGCGGACAGGCCTCTGCTCAGATCTCAGCAGTCAGCCATATAGCGGCCTGTGAATGTACACAAACACAAGTTTCTGGTCAACTCAATGACAAAACTACATGCTTGTGCATATGTTGAACATAACAATCATAACATCTTCTAGTGATACTGTAAATGAGGCTTTGGTGAAGTCTAAAGTCATTCTTACCAGTGGCAAATCTCTTCTTATTGAGGGAGAGACGGTAACCGGAGCCGACCAGTTCCATATCTACACCAGACAGAGTGCTGCCTTCACTGAAGAACTGAACAGCCAGGGTGGCAGGGATGGATGGGCCATCAGACAACTCAAACTTTGCTCTCAAAGAACCAGAGCCTGACACACACAAACATAGTCAATACCGAAATACTCTGTGCCAGATGATCTTTTAATCTCTACAACATAATGTAGAAAATACACTGCTGAATAACAGCTTTCTGAAAACAATTTTTGACCTTTTTGCATTGATTTTTCTATTGTCTATTTCTTACGGGAAATGATAAACAATACTATTGTGCACTTACTCACAAGCTGAGAGTTTGTTATTAAGTACAAAATAGTTTTTAACTGCCCCAGAAGTACAGAATGAGGTGTTGAAAATTACTACAATAACCTTTTACTTCAAATAATCATGGAAAGTTAAATTTTTCATTACATGACCCTTTTAAATAGGTTCATGTACACACACACACACACACACACACACAGTCTGGCAATTGTGGTTTTTGGGGAGTCTCCATAGGTGTAATGGTTTTTATACTGTACAAACTGTATTTTCTGTGGCAGTTAATAAAAAAAAAAATATATATTTCTTACACTAATTATATATTTGTTCTTACCTTCATTTTCAGACTTGTCAGAGATATCACTCAGTTTCCATAATGACTTACTCTGTTCTGCGTTCCTAATTAAAACAGTAACAATCATGTGGTTAAAGTGACTCTATGATAATGTATACACTGCTGTTTATCAGTTTGGTGTTAGTAAGAATTTTGTTTCAGTTTGGTGTTAGTAAGATTAATGCTTTTATTTAGCAAGGGTGCATTAAATTGGTCAAAAGTGACAGTAAAAACGTTTATATTTTTTTCAAATAAATGCTATTCTTTTTAACTTTCTAATCAACAAAGAATCCTGAAAAAGGGATTTTGTTTGCCACAAAAATATTATGCAGCACAACTTTTCAAATTTGATAATAAGAAGAAATGTTTCTTGAGCACCAAACCAGAATATTTGAATGATTTCTGAAGAATCATGTGACACTGAAGACTGGAGTAATGATGCTGAAAATTCAGCTTTGCCATCACAGTAATAAATTACATCTTAAAATATATTAAATAAAAAAACGTATTTTAAAAATGTGAAAATATTGTACAAAATTACAGTTTTTACTGAATTTTTAATATAATAAATGCAGCGTCTCTGAACATAAGAGACCTTTTAAAATTATGAAAAAAAATATATAAATTAAAAAAAAAACAACAACCCTAAACTTTTTAACGGTACTGTATATTTTGCATATAACTTAAAAATGACAGTGATTAGGTCCATACTGCAGTTTTTAATCACAAGATATATTATGTGTATTTGTGTGCCTACTCCCTCCAACTCACCAGTTGGCATTGGGAAGTGACTGCATGTTTGTGACTCCGCCATTGACGGGCACTAACACCTGTACATTGGTGAGAGCTGCGGGGGGCTGCATGGACTCTGGGTTGTATCGGTAGTCCACTCGCAGGTCTGTAGTACTAGGAGTGCATTTCCAATACACCACAAGGTTCAGAGGAGTTGACTGAATCCCATTTGAACATACCTGAGAAAGGAAGGACAAAGGATCTTTGCTTACCCACCAATAATCAGGTAAACTAAATATCAACCGCAAACATGCAAGAATACTAGAACAGCTAGTACTAACATGCTTTACTTGTATGTTTTTTGAAGAATTCATGGACTAACAGAGAACTATTCCAAAGATAACTGAATAAAAAAACTACAAACCTGGTACTTTAAGACATCCACGTTGTAATAGGATGCAGCAGGGTTCTGCTCAGAGCTCTTCCTGAGGTACGCTGTCAGTGCAGGCATGTTCAGCCAAAAGTCTTTAGTGTTTGTGTCGCTCTGGGAGGAGTCACTGGAGTCACACACACACATAGAGAAAACACTATTAAGAGCTCAATAATTCATTGCTGCGTGTCATTGTAGCAGCATGGAACAACTAACCCTACTGCAGCAGCTCAACTATTAAATCACAAATCCCTCCTGATTTGATTAGTCATGCCTGGGAGCTGCTGGCACGAACTCGCACAACAACAAAAAGGATGTGGGTGAGTGAGAGCAGCGTGAGTTTTTATCCTGAGCACTTGATGCTAATATGTGACCCTGGACCACAAAACCAGTCTTAAAGGGATACTCCATCCCAAAATGAACATTTTGTCATTAATCACTTTACCCCCATGTCGTTCCAAACCCGTAAAATCTTAGTTCGTCTTCGGACACAAATTAAGATATTTTAGATGAAAACTGGGAGGCTTGTGACTGTCCCATTGACAGATGGCAGATGGAGTATTCTGACAATGTTTTTCATACTTTTCTGGACCTTGACAGTGTAATTTACTTGGCAGTCAATGGGACAGTCACAAGCCTCCCGGTTTTCATCTAAAATATCGGAATTTGTGTTCTGAAAACGAACGAAGCTTTTACGGATTTGGAACGACATGGGGTAAGAGATTAATGACAAAATTTTCATTTTGGGGTGGAGTATCCCTTTAAGTAACATGGGTATATTTGCAGCAATGGCCAACAATACATTGTATGGGTCAAAATTATTATATTTTTCTTTTATGCCAAAAATCATTAGGATATTAAGTAAAGATCATGTTCCATGAAAATATTTTGTAAATTTCCTACCGTAGACATATCAAAACTTAATTTTTGAATAGTAACATGCATTGTTAAGAACTTCATTTGGACAACTTTAAAGGCGTCTTTCTCAGTATTTAGATTTTTTTGTACAACCAGATTCCAGATTTTCAAATACTTGTATCTCAGCCGAATATTGTCCTAAAAAAACCATACATCAATGGAAAGCTTATTTATTCAGCTTTCGGTATAAATCAAAAAGTTTTAAAAAAGAAACATTTCTTTATTTCAGCAGGTGTGCTGCTTTTTGTGGAAACTGAGATACATGCTTTATAAGGATTCAGTCCAACAGAACAACATTTATTCGAAATATAAATCTCTTGAACATTAAAATGTCTTTACTGTCACTTTTGATCAATTTAACACAGCCTTGCTGAATGAAAAATTGACTACCTTTCCAAAATAAATAAATAAATAGATTAAAAAAAATACTGATCCAATGGTAGTGTAACACAAGCAGAAACACAAACTCACCTGTGCAGTAATTGCTGGTTGGGCATGATTTGCTCTAATCTGCTAGTGTTTGAGAGTTTGAAGCTGAGTACAGCAGGAGACAGAGTAGAGGTGAAAATCTTGATGATGCCACTGGGGAAGGACAGGGTCATGTCTCCTGTGATCTTCACAATGCACCTAAAATCACATTTGAGGATTTTTAAAAATCATTTTACAGATATCACACTCAGAGCTGAGCATACATCACCTGAACAATTAGTATTCACTAATAAACTATTTTAAACCTGTATTAATTGTATTACTCTTCGACGTTTCTAGGCATGGAGATCACAACTGTTTTGAACTCTCTATGTCAAGTGTACAGAATGTAAAATCTGTACGGTCTTAGCAGGGCAGATGATGTGAAACTCACTTGCTGGGATCTGCTCCTTTGAAATAGGCATTAACTGATTCTGTGAATGCTACTGCAATGGGCAATGCATCCTGGGAAGCCAGTGTCACTGGACTGGGCCCACGAGATGTCCCTAAGAGAGAGAAGAAGAAAAAAAAAACATTTAAAAACAGACATTTAAGTATGAATCAAAAATATTAGGAGGAATGTGATTGAGTTCAGACAATTCAAACCTTTGCAGTGACAAACACTGAAAGATCAACAGATGAAATGAAAAGTCATCTTTGAGCAATTTCTGCCAAGCATCCTCATCAGCCACAATATGACACAGCAGCACAATAGTCAGTTTTACAATTAGAGATCATCCACATTAGTTTGAGACAAGTAAAATCCACTGAAGATCAAATGGCGTGTTACAGAATGGGAATAGGGTGTGGTTTAGCAGATGGAGCAATGCAGTTGGTTGATCAAGGACAGATGATCATTCATGAGTTTGTTAGTATGTTAGAACAAAATGTTCTTCTGGGTTCTTTCCACTGTACCTGCAGGAGTCTCACATCTCTTCTCAAATGTGGGCAGTTTTCCCACGAACAGATCGTCCTCTTAATTCAAAATGAAAGGAAGTAAACCACAAAGAGAAAGAAAAACAGGCCGAGAGCACAGCCCAACAGTGAAGGGTGAGGATGGAGTGATCTGGTAAGTGATGTGTTGACCATATAATGAAATAAAAGGTGTAGAACATTATTTTTGCATGTTAGCTTTCCTTAGATGTGGACATGAGTATAAAAAAAAAAACGTTAAAAAAAAAAACAAAAAAAAAACCCTTCAACAAATAACCCAATACATATGAACTTTATTGTGAATGCAGATGATGTGAATGCAGATTTTGTGTAGGCAGCTTGTGTTCATCTTAATGTGCGTATATGAGTGTGTGAAACTGAAGACTCACCGACAGTTGGTGTGTTGCTGGCGCTCAACGAGGTGTTGGAGCTGAGAGAGGAGGAGCTCTCAGCACGAGCCAGAGGAGCAGCGGGAGGAGGGCTGGAGTTGGACATCTTAGGAGGGCTGAATGGTCGGCCCTGCAGAAAACAACTAACTGATTAATAATTCACTGCATTCGATCTTCATTTAGTTTGGGTTCAGTCCATATAATATAGCCTGGGTGAGGCCAAATCAGGGAATATCTTCTTTACTCACAGCCTCATTGATGCCTGTCAGTTTGCCTGCAGGCAGTTTGGGCCGGGATAATGGTCTTGGAGGCGGGACAATGGTTGCTGTGCCCAGGGGAGTGGTTGGCCTGTTTGGAGGTGGTACTGTGCCAAAAAAATTAAAAATAAAATAAAGATGTTCACAAATGTTAGAACCACAAGACGTACAAAAAAGGGGAAAATACGGAAGTAGCACGCTCTGAGCATGATTAAACCCAACAATGCTGAAAAACATTCAAAATGGTGCTACAATAGGTTTGACATCACACAGTCTTGCAGAAACAAGCTAACAGTCAAATGTAAAGATTACACCTAATGCACATGCAAGGGCCAACGTCACAATATAAACAAATTATAAATTATGGACAAACACAAAGTGAATACAGAAAATAAGTATAAAAAACAAAATCAAGTAAAGAAACGATAAGAAAAGAAACTTCTGCACCTTTTAAACCATCTTAGCCATACAGTTTTGAAATGCTGGATATGATATTTCTGAGTGAATTTGCACATTTTGCAGACATATTTGCATTGAGATACTTTGGCAGGTGAACCAAAAAAAGTCAAACCATATTTTCTTACTCTATCCAGGTAAAAAAAATAAAATAAAAAATGCATCATTTAAATCAATAATCAATTCAGAAAATGCAAAATAAAAAAAATGATTTTCATATTAATTTGAGTAACTTTACTGAGAACCAAAATTCTGCAAAAAGAAAAAAAACATAAATAAAAAAATACAATATACTATACAAAATGAAACAAATTAAATTAAACTTGGGCCAAACATTTTCTTACTGCATCCAGCTAAACTGTAATTATGACTATGATGGCTTACATGTTTGTTACATTTGTATTATTTAAATCAATAATTAATGCAGAAAACGCAAAAATAAAATATACATTTTCACCAATTAATCAAAAAATGTAAAATAAAATTCTAACTGGGGGGGAAGAAAAAATAAATAAATAAATAAATAAAAACCAAATCCATCAAATCAGTTAAAATAAATGAAAACAAGTTACATAAAAAATTAGGTTTGTTAAATGCACAGTACACATATCTCACTGTCATGTAGCCATGGGACAGTGTTTGAACATGCTTAGAACTCTCATTCCTCAATATTACCATCCTGCATGGGTCGAGCTGGTGCTCCCGTTAGAGAGTCTCTCCCAAAGCTGCCAAATGGGTCAGCAGGCTCTCTGGAGAAAAGCTTGGGCTGTTGAGAAACGGGCACGGACCGAGGCCTTGCTGGTTGATGGGACAGTCCACGACACGGCACAAAGGCATCATTAAAGGCAATCCATTGGCTCTGGGCCCAGGACGAAAGTGCATCTGGACCAGTGACGGGAGCACTGAGAGGGGGCTTGTGGGTAGCATAGTCCTTAGGAGCAGCCTGCAGGGCTGGAGGCACACTCATAGCTCGAGCTGGGCCAGGGTGGAAGGGAGCGCCAGCCTCATCAGGGAGCTCCCAAGGAGAGGTGGAGGGAAGAGAGGAGAGAACAGGGAACGGCGCAGAGCATGGCTTGGCAAGACCGGCAGGAGGAGGGAGTTTGGTGGGAAGGGGAAAAGCAGTAGCCTCGGTAATCTCAAGACTGACTGCTGAAGGAGAGGTGGGCTCCGATTGTAAATCCACTTCTGTTACAGGGGTCATCAGAGAGAAAAGAGTAATGCATGGTTGTAAAAAAATATACCACGTACTGACAGGCATGTTGAAAAGACTACATGGAGAAAATGAAAAGATAGGAAAAAGCACAGAAGATCTAATCTGAATATGGAATACAGCTCTATATTTTACATAATTACATAAAAAAGGGTCATATTTTAAACAAAAACTACGAAAAACAGACCTTTTTAAAAGAGGCAGTGTCAGTGAAAATGATCAAAATATATAAAAAGATACAAGTAAATCATAAGTATACTATTATTAAAAAAGTAATAAAAATGAAAAAAAAAAAAATCAATAAAAACAAAATAAAAATACAAATGACATTTTTTAAATAAAACAATACTATAAGTGTGAACAGAAATTATAAGAAAAAAAATGGTCAAAATATTGTAGAATCCTACTGAAATATGTAAATTTTAAAGATCCCTAAAAAACATATAACAAGACAACCAGCAAACTACCAGCTAAACTTCATGCACCTCTGTCAGTCACAACTAATACAAATGCATAGAAAAAAAAACAAATAAAACACTGTTATATTAATGAGTTGAAAATATTTAAAATGACATAACATTGTTAAAAGGTCTGGGTCGATGTGTCAATTCTGTACTCACTCTTATGTCGCTTCAAACCTGCATGACTTTTTTTTAAAGTGAACTTTCCTAAAACCACAATGAAGTGTGGCTCTGTTGAAAACACTCACATTCAAAGATACATCTCTTAGAAATATTAGGGATGAGTTGAAGCAAAACATTCCAATCATCAAACATTTTTGCATATTTTGAGCCATTAGGGTCAGAGTCTGTTATGGAAAGAGTTTTATTCTGACGATCAAACTGCAAGCATGGGCAATAGCATTACCTGGGTCTTCAAAAACCTCATCATTTAACTGCAGTGGGAGAGATGTAGGGAAAGATGCTAAGAAGAGAGAAGCCAGGTCTAAGAAACAAAAAAAGCGTTGAACAAATACAAACAAAGAATGAGAAAATAAAAAGAAATCAATATAAATATGGCTCAATTAAAACACATGAAAGAAAAAACACTAATCAAAAGCCAAAAAAAAAAAAAAAAAACCTAAATAGCACAATAGCTCACAGCAGGGAAAAAAGCAAAAATGCAAGTGGAATACCTCGCTATGTTACTCACGTCCTATATCCTCTTCACTGCTCTTTTTGTTCCTTTGCCAGGTCAGACCCATAACAAGATCATGTTTGACAATGTCTGTGACATGGGGACTCCAAACTCCACCCTCTGACCTCCGAAGGTGCCAATTAACTCTGGATTATGATTGGCCCTCGCAGCTAAGGTCAGAGCTTGAATGACGGGTTTGGCTTTTTTTAGTGACTGCATTGAGTGGCTTAGCAAGAAAAGCACTCACTTGTTTGTAAACGAATATAACATTCACACTAGAATTTACCCACAATATATTTTCCAAAATAAAGGATTATTTTATAATATAATTAAAAAACATATAATTAAAAAGTCGAAAATATTTTCTATAAAATAATTAATAGCCACAAAAATAAATCTGAGTATATGACATACTGTAAATTCTGTGAAAATTGACATTGGGTTAAGACTACTACCAACTGCGCCATTCTCCGAGATATGGAAGCTCTTAATTCCCAGATGTGAAAATAACATTTCATTTCAACAATCAAGGTCAAGAGCTAAGGAGAGGGAGACACGTAGAGAGTGAGGAAGCACACAGACTATACTCAAGGCATACACAGGGGGCTTTTTTGTAACACAAGCGCACATTTTTGTGTAAATGCCGTAGAAATACAAGCATCAGTAAACAACTGAGATATATTTTTAAAAAGCCCATTCTGTAATTCCAAAATGTAAAAAAAACTAAACAAAAACAAAGCCGCAAATTAAACACAAACAAACAACAACAACAAAATTTCCCATGGCATTCACAAAAGATTTCATACTAAAGCAGAAGACAGACTGAGTGAGATATGAAGTCGCTGTGGGATACGAGGGTTTCCGTGACAACAGCAGCCTGAGCAAGCTCTCTAGAGGAGACTGTTGTGGACTGGAAAAGCCCAGACACTTTCACCAGCCTGTAAGCATCATCAATAATGAAGGAGGTCAGACCTAAGACAAGCCTCCCAGAGGCTGGGGGATGGAGGGGTGAATGACTTACGACTGTCTGCCTGTACAGTGTGTGTGTGTGTGTATGTGTGTGTGGTCGATGAAGAATGTTCTGACTCTATCACTGTCAAGCTGAACTCTGTCATTGAGATGCTGACCCTGAGACATGTTTTAAATATAAATTTTACTTGTAAATACTTGTGTGTATACACACACACACACACACACACACACACACACACAGTACATACATATACACATTACATGCTCTTTTGTAGAGTTTATGCACGATATCACACCTTGGATTTGGAATTATAAATGGTGTCTATTTGCCGTATTACAACAGACAGAGTTACCTGATGAGTGGGGTATAGAGGAGCTGGAGCCGGTGCTGGTCGGGCCAAATGGATCCAAAGACAGCAGGTCATTACTGGCTAATCTACTGTTTGAAGGAAAAAAACATGACAGTTGTACAACAAAGTGAATGATTGGTTACAATGTTTACCAAATAAAGTGACAGCATTAACAGGCAAAGCTTCTCTTACTCATTAAAGGATGTCTGCGGTATCTTGGTTCGTGCCAGTTCATCACCTGTAAAACAATGAGAAAACACACAATTGAGTCATGGGGCAACTCTTCAGGCTTTGCGATCTGGAAGCAATTGCAAGAAAACCCTTAAATTAAACAAAGAAATCCCTTTACAAATATAAAGGTTTTCTTAACTTCTTAATTAAGAGTTCTTACAACTGGGCATTGCTCATTAGGCCTTGATTTAAAATGCAGCTCATGTGTTTCACGAAGTAAAAAGGACATTAACAAATTAAATACTAGATTGTTAAGAGAAAAGCTATTGTGACCATGAAGTGCCATGTCAGGTGGTTTAAAACTGGTAGTAAGTTGAGTACTACATGAGACACATGTTCTTGCAACCCCATTTATCACAGGTCAAGCATCAAAAACATACATTTAAAATGACATGCTATAAATGATCTGCATAGTACATTTTAAATAGTACATATTTGAGATCAAATCCCAAAGACATACAGTATATTATACACAACAAATGACAGTGTTAAAAGACAACAGATTCAATTAGTTACCAAGAATAGTAATTTTGGTACAAATAATTAATTTTGTAGATTGCACATTTTGTTATTAATTTTTTTTTTTAGCCTCAACGGAATCCCTCATTCCCACCAACACAAATGCTAGGGACCAAAAGAGAGTGTGGGTACGCTCAGCAGACTCACCTGACTTTGGTTTTATAGCAGGAAATGTTTGTTGTCGTGTCATTCCTACAGTAAGTATGTGTGAGATCCACATTTACAATAACATTCAGTACTGAATATTCTTTAGTTTATTCTAAGTTGCCCAGGTGCCACATAAGAAATATATCTCTGTGTGTGTGTGTGTGTATATATATATATATATATATATATATATATATATATATATATATATATATATATATATTTTTTTTTTTTTTTTTTTTACGGTATCAGTTGATTTACTATTTAGAGTACCTTTTGTTTGATTTATTTATTTAACAAAATATTATCACATTTTAATATTGGCCATTTATCAGTTATATGCCACAACCTGAAAAGGACGTTTTGGCTTAACACCAATAAGCCATAAAATCAGTTTGTATGTCATCTATCTTTTGTGATTCCTGAAATAGCATCTTGGTGTGATTTCAGATAAAACATAACATCTATTGGATTAAAGGACTTATCGGATAAAATTATCTGCCAGACCTTCTCATTTTCAGCACGTGCAAGAAGTTTGCGGTGAATGCTCTCTTTGAAGAAATGTTTACTGTTCCATTGCAAGAATAACAAAACATTTCTACTGTAAGCTCAATTACTGTCTTATGGATTTAAAGTATGTAAAACTTTCCTGGGAGGTTGAAATCGTCGCTCTTGATGTGAGAACATGCCGCAGTGTAAACACTACATTCTGGCATGCATCTGTGTTCGTTTAAGCCACAATTTACTGGAAAAATGTAAAATTATGATGGATAGAAAAACATAAACACACAATTAAGCAGTTAATCTTGCTCATGGCTTAAGGAGGCAACGCTGTGCTACTCAGATGAGGAAAAAATGGGAGATGATGTTTATTTTCTCATGGGATGAGTTGGCTTTGGAGGGGTCACCGGAGCGAGATGAAGGAGGCTTGACGAGAAACGTCACGGCCAAGAAAAACTAAAAAGAGAAGTCAAAATGGCAGGCGCTCTCCAGAGCCAAACCTTCAGAGTGACAGAGGGATGGAGGGAGGATAAAAAAAAAGAGAGGAATACTCACTGGATTGGTTCTTCTTCATATGAACCTGGAAATGAAAACAGGCTTTTATTAATGAGAGTGAGAGGAGTTATGAAAACAGCAGAAGACATGAAGTGCTTCATTCCCATTCGTTCAATAGATATTGGCCTCACAGGACAACACACACACACACACACACACACACACACACAGAAGAATGAGCAGAGAACGGCTCTTTTGAGATGACATATTCAAACCATAAGTTCTGCATCAATATTCTGCAGGCAGTCTAAACACGAGAAAATGAGTGGCAGAGAATCCAACCAAATTCACAACAAAGATTGTTTTGAGGCTGAGAAATGTCAACAAGAGTCAACTAGCAAAACGGCAACAAATGCACAAAGATGGGAAGGCTTGGTTTATTGTGTATGCAAAGTGACTCATATGCAACATCTCTGCCCGAAACTCTGTCAGAGGGGATGGAAAAAAAATCTCACTTATTTTTGGTGCGTTTCATAAAAAGAAACATCAGAAAATCAACGTATGGACCATAAATGTAACTAAATGGTAAACCGTGAAGGAAAAACTGTGGAAACACACAAACACGCACATGCATGCAAACAGACACACATGCATAGAGAAAACTGAAGGCAGGGAGTCCCATAGGCAGAGAGTGGCAAATGTGTTCAATTACAGCGCCCAGGCCACACACCCGCCAACGAAAAAGAAAGAGAGAGCACACATGAAGGGGAAAGAGAGACAACAGAAGACTAGGGGAAATGGAAATGGAAAGCTCAATAATACCAATAATCTACAACAGATGACATGGCATTCGTCATCACCTAGATTTCCTGAATTAACCAAAACTACCATAAAACATATCCGCCTAAAAAATGAAAAGAAATGAGACTGAGAAGGAAAAGAAACACAACTCTGATACGAGACACAAAGACTAATGTTCAGTGTGGTGAACGGAGTTTTTGAGATGTGTAAATATTTCAGAGGTTAATCTGAGTGATTACTGAGCACAATTGGAGCAAGAGAGAAAGCTCAAGCCTGGTGAAATAAATGATGAAGAGCCTCTCTAAAAGATGTGTGCTAATCCATCTCAAACAGAGCAAACAGAGGCGGCAGCGAAGGTGTCTAAAGTAAACTGTCGCCCCGGCTGTGCTCACTGAAAACACAGGCTGGCACTTGTGAGGATGTGTTATTGCAGGAATATATCACTCTGTCATTTCAAAGCGTCACAACGAGATGAAGAGCGAGGGATGCGGAAAGAGAATGTAAAACACACAAAAAGGTGAAACTGAGCAGTGGGACAGATAAAATCTTGGACAAAGAGAAATCATAGTTGCAAACGATGTTACTGATAACTACCTAAACAATTTGTTTTTATTCTGTCCATAACACAGCTAATCAGCCAATACAAATACACTATCATTCAAAAGTTTGGTTAAAACATGCTTTTTGAAAGAAGGCTGCATTTATTTGAACAAAAATTGTGAAAAAGTGTTACAATTTAAAATTTCTATTTTCTAATTTCTATTGTGTGATGTGATGCAAAGCTGAATTTTTAAGCAGCCATTTAATCTTTAGTATCACACGATCTTTCAGAAATCATTCTAATATGCTGATTTGATGCTCAAGAGATATTTTTCATTATTATGATTAATGTTGAAAGTGCATAGTTGTGATGCATAATATTTTTGTAGAATTTGGATTCTTCGATAAATGGAAAGTTCAAAATAATAGCATTTATCTTAAATAAATATGTTGTAACATTGTAACAAATGTTTTTACTGTCACTTTTGATTCATTTAATGCATCCTCGATAAATAAATTTTTCAAAAGCAAAGGAAGAAAGCTGCAAACCATTCACAAGAATCAGGGATGTTTTGTTTATTTTTAACCAACTAGCTCTGAACGTGTGAAGACATTGGTCGCCTAAAAACTATTAAACTAAACTTTTATTTTACGGACACAGCTCTTGCTTTCATGAGCCTTTGTGTGTGTGTGTGTGTGTGTGTGTGTGTGTGTGTGTGTGTGTGTGTGTGTGTGTGTGCGCGAGTTTACCTACGTGATCTTACTCATTAGAAACAGAGTCCCTTGCGTGCTTCCTGTGGTGAGATTTCAGGCAGGAAGTTGCATGGGTTTGTTTACCAACAGCACACACACACACAGATGGTCCACAGGCTCACAGTGTGTGCAGGCGGAACTGCTTGACCACACAACTGTTCACGTGCACACACACACACACACGCACACACTTCATTTATAACATTAAATGACAGAATAGCAGGTGTGACGTCACCCATTATGTCATTGCAATTGCATAAAACAAAGACAAACACTTGAGATGAATTACATGTTCATTCCCTCGCTTGAAAATTCTAACGTCCATTGGGCCAACACAATATTAATTTCAATGAGCTAGTTAAATCCTTATAATGACCACAGGTGCGTAACAAACACACACACAAAATACAATTGCACTCAGGCGCACAAATCAGGATGGAGAAAAAAAGTGTGAAAGCATTTAAAGCATCTCTATGGACCGCCTGTAAATATCATAATCAAATAGTGCCCTCTAGTGACTGCTGGGCCAACGGAGGATTTTGGGGGAAGAGATGAAGTGTGGGAAGCAGAAACATGACTGCAAATGATATCAACCAATCACAAGTCTCTTTGCTGACGGTGTACAATCACCCTTTATAGAGGGAGACCAGCTTGCATTATTCTGTGCATGAATGAATGTGAATGTAAGGATCTTTACACTTGGTGTGTATGCTGGTGTGAGGCGTCTCTTACGGCAGGGGTGGGCGAGAGCGTGATGTTTCCAATGGAGGCCTTCAGCTCGTCGATGGTGGCTTTGTGCTGGTGTGTGCCGTTGTTTGTCTGCACGGGCTTGATCTGGACGTGGAATTTTCTTGGCTCGTCCTCATCTTCTGAGTCGCTGGATGAATAAAAGGAGTTCTCTTTGGCATGTGATCAGAACCGTTAAGGAAAATGGTTGTGGGGGCATGAAAATTTGTGTACAGTATCATGTGCTAGGTAGATCAGCTCGTGTATTTTATTTTTAATTTTTTTAACATATTCTAATCCACACAGAGCTTTGGTAAAGGAAATACAAAAACAAAGAAAATCTGATGGGAAGGAATGACTTGGCAGCAATTCAGATAAAAGTGCAACAAAGAAAGTTATCACACTATGTTCTCGAGCCAAAAAAAAGTGTTCAGAGTTTACACTGAGTAGAGGCGATGAAAGACATAAAGGAAAATGTTTCTGTGGCCGAGATGAAAGTGTGTGTGAGTGAGGGATGGGGAGAATGCAAGAGATGGATCTGGAGTAAGGATATCATTCTCGTTGACTTCTGGTCGGATACAGAAGCCCTCCTCGTCCAGCTGAGGCACATTCTGCAGAAAAACACAGAGCACACCACAGACAAAATCCTATTATTCACACTCTTCAATACATCACAACACAAGGAGAGTCCGGCTGAGGTAAAACACACTATTGTTAGCATTATCGCAAGAAGTATGTACACCATGTTGTCTTTACTTAACATTGTAAGAATTATAGACAATCCTTCAACAGCATTAGGTCACCACTCACGGCGTTATGAAGATCTATAGGACCGTAGAAACCCGGGGGAGCTCCATTGGAAGCGTTCTGAAAGAAAGACGAACAAAAGGAGCTTTGTGGGTGCGACCCAAATGGAGTTTCTCCAAAATAACAAGAAAGAGCATACTTTGATCAGAAGAAAATGAGTTTCATGTTATGAAATGGCAGAAAAACACCTTTAGCTTTGTATTTAAACATTCAAAATATGAATAATTTTCTCCAATAATGATGATAATAAACAAACTTACTAACTGTATAGAAAAAAAGAAAAGCATATACTCACAACTGCTTCTACTTCAGCCGATTCACTATTCAAAACAGAGAAACGTTTATTAGAGAATACTTCATTTTACCACAAATGCAAATTACTATGCAAATATAACTTATAATTATATATTATATATTATAATTACTCAAAAACAATAATTATCGTTCTAAAATGCAAAAACTCTCCATAGCAAAAATGAGTTTACTTCTTTAAATCTTCTCTCAAGTTTTGTCAAATAAAATTATAACAAGTATTTCCCTAAATTCTATAAGTTTGAGAATTAAAAATTACTAATAGAAATAGTTTCAATCTTATAGAAAAAGTTTCATTCTTTAAATGCATACAGAGCAAGTGAGATCACATTAAAGTAAAAGTCAACACTTACGTGGAATCTGTGTCTTTATCTCTCCGTCGGCCTGGTATGGCAAAAGTTTTCCTTTTTCTGGGTTTTGCACCTAAACAGACATAGCAATGATTATTACAAATCTAGACAAATACGGTTGCATCGGAAACAGATCCTAAAATAGATATTATGCTTTTTAACAGAACACAAAGGCTACAAAACTAAAATTCTAAGTGAACTGTTATAAATAGATACAAGCAGAGATATTAAAGAGAATTTATATATTCTATATTTTTCCTATTAAAAAAAAAAACAAAAAACAAAAACAAAAAAGGAATGGAGAGAAAATTAATGCAGACCTTCTGTGGCGATTGAGACATTACATTCCTCAAATTCAATGGGCCCTGTAATGACAACAGACAAACAAATACAAATGATTGAAGGGATGTCTTGTTACAGTATCTTGAAATCAAGAATTATGATATGGTGTAATATTTAATATTAATTTTTTTTTATTATAAAATCATGCACACAAATCCACAAAAACAGTGACACACACACACACACACACACACACACACACGTAGGTCAGATTTTTGGCAAGCAAATTTACAGAGTCATCAGTGGGTCTGGCGACAATCAGCACGATCTGACTTCCCCTTTAAACCAGAGCGTTTAGTTCACAGCCAACATACAACACACACACACACACACACACACACACACACACACACACACACACACACACACACACACACACAAATGACTGGAAGCACTTTTGATTTTAACCTCAGAAATCAAATAAACACACAACTCCAATACAATGACGTGTAGCATTGATAACACTCCAATGCTGTAAACCAGTCTCCACTGAATATATGAATTAATATAACAGTGAAATGACACAAACTGGCTGCAAAAGACAACAAACTGCATGCTTCATTTCTTGCTCATCAATTTAGCATATTTACCTCCAAGCTTTTACACTTTCAAAATGACCCATTTCCACACTGACACATGGGTGAAGGGATTTAAGCAAACAAACTCTGCCATTTTCACTGTATTTCGCTTCTTAGGGTTTTGCAGTCATGACCTAACAACACGTCAGCCAAGTTTTTATTTCAGAGTTAAGTTAAAACGCAGAATAACGGGATTCACAATGAAATCTAATTTTAATCTTACTAACCTCAGTTGGTTTGGCTATAGATTCTCAATAAATACCCTGAGCAGCATATAAATATTAATTCTGTGCTTTCGTGACTGGCCGTAAAGAGAGGAGAGATGCCCCTCAGTGCTCTAAGAGCCCTTTAGAGCATGTTTTCTTTTGTGTTAATGCGCGTAAAAGCTAATGCTTGTCCAAGAAAACGAAAGACAGCATTTTACTACCACCAGACTTCAGCAAGAGAGCCCGGGGCGCTATTTTCATTGCACAGAAAATGCCTTGACCTGAAAAAACAAAAGCGTGTGATATTTAACTCGAGCAGTTCAATAGAGTTTCCCCGGAGAACAGCGGCTGCGAGCGGACCTCATGTGCACTGTTCAGAGCAGTCACGACAGGCACACATCACACACACTGACGTAGATACAGTATGACTGATCTACTCTACTGCACCAGATCACTTCACCCTTTCAGCTCTCTGTTTTTGTTTGTTTGAGATCATCTCTGATCAAACAATCACAACTAAAGGACACATACTGTCAGTTCACACACATACCCAAACACACACACACACACACACACACGTCTGGTTTGCTATCCTTGTGGGGACTTTCCATAGGTGTAATGGTTTTTATACTGTACTTACTGTATGTGCTATTGTCCTACACCAACCCTACACCTAAACCTACCCCTTACAGGACACTTTCTGCATTTTTACTTTCTCAAAAAAACTCTCTCTGTATGATTTTTAAGCTTGTTTACTCATGGGGACCTAAAAAATGTCCCCATAAGGTCAACGTTTACTGGTTTTACTATCCTTGTGGGGACATTTGGTCCCCTCAATGTAGCATAAACAAGGACACACACACACGTCTGGTTTGCTATCCTTGTGGGGACTCTCCATAGGCATAATGGTTTTTCTACTGTACAGACCGTATATTATATTGCCCTACACCAACCCTACACCTAAACCTACCCCTTACAGGAAACTTTCTGCATTTTTAGATTTTCAAAAAACTTAATTCTGTGTGATTTATTAGCTTGTTTACCCATGGGGACCTCAATTTAGGTCCCCACCGTGACACGAGTCCCCATGAGTCTGTGTGTATTCAGGTCTAAGTCCCCACCTCAATAGAAAAACAGGTACACCCACCCACACACACACACACACACACACACACACACACACACACACACACAAAATGAAAGACCCACTTCAACTGAAATCATATTAAATATATCAAATTATTTGATTCATTTGAACTACACACTGTCTTATTAGGGACATAGCACAGACATTTATTTCTTTTGCTGTTTTGTAATAATTAACCGTTCGCAAAACCCACCCACCCTTAGTTACCGTTGCCATGACCGACAAACGATGCTGCTCTCACACTACACATCGGCTGTTTCTCAATTCCAAGAACGCAAAGAACGGCCTTGTGTTCTCGTGAAGACCAGTCTTTCAAGGCTTCCTCGGAAGAACGAACTCGGAAGGACGCGAGAACACAGAACGCATCCTTGTGAGGATTGAGATGTAACGTTACTGCGTTCTTGCTTTACTGACCGCATAGTCTCAGCATAAGCAGTGGCCAATGAACAATAAATATAACATAACATTACAAACAAATGTCATAACTTATTAAAACATTTCATACTATTATGGATATTATTTTCATATAATTGTATATCGTTTTATTCTACAGCGTTATATGTTAAGATTATACTATGACTATATGTTAAGATTCTTTGTAATATGCCAATAAAAATACTGCAGACTTTCTCCGGGTCTTACCACTTTATTCAAATGTTAAATGTGTAAACGATAAATGTTTACTTTCAAGAGCCGTCAAGTATTTGCGAGAGCGAGTTTAAAGCTTACAGCGGCCGCCCGCAGCGTCTTCAGATCCAGTGAACAAAAAACAAACAAAAAAAAAAAACTAATCTGAACACTTCTGATTGGCCATTGCATTCATAAACTCAACAGGCTCGTGTGTGATTGGTTATAGTGCGCAACACTGTAAAAACGCATTAAAAAAAATCATGGCGCAACATTGAGCAGATCTAAATTTAATGCTGCGGTCAACACTTTTCATTCCATTTGCATTTTCTTCGCGACAGACATAATGGATTTAGTTTAACTGTACTGCAGCATTTGTGTCTGTGTTGCCATAGGGCGAATTCCAAACAGAAGTGACCATCCCTATGCCCTACTACCTTCGAAGGGCAGAGCCCTTGAAGTGTGTTCTTTGAAGGGTGTAGGGCATTTGTCTCGTATAAGCGTTTGGAACTCGCCCATAGTGTCTACAAGCGGAAGATATGCGGATATTACGTCATTGATCGGCAACCATGACCAGGGACGAGTCATTATTTAAAATTGGAATTTCTCTGGATTTACAAATCCTTGGGAACTTTTGTAATAACATAAATACCCAACAGCATTAAATATATAAAACTGTGCAAGTAGTTTTTGAATATTTTATTACAAAAATCTAACATATTGTACCTTTAAGTTACAATTTTCATCTGCTCAAGTAGAAAGTTAATGTCATCTTGTGCTTCAGCAAGGTATCTCTGGCTAAAACTAGCTAACGTTAAAGTTAGTGAGTCCATGCTAATGTACAAACCTAAATAGCGGACTGTTCTCACGTCTTGTACAGTGTTGGTCAAAATCACATAAACAAAGGTCTACATTTCACTGTCTCTTCATATTAAACTGGTTAAATGTACATTAACTTAATTGTTCCCTGCGATACATGAACAGTGTTGATCCTGCATGTTGTCATCCGCGATCGTTATGACCGACCGTAATATGAGACTTCTCCCGCTTGCATTGTGATCTGCACACCCTCCTTCGAGTTACCCACCGTATTTATTTTAAAATACTTTAGAAATCCCTCCATGGAATATTTAATTCCCATTTGGTGGCCTTCTGTGTCCAAAATTGTGCAAAAACATCGTGGGACAAGGTTTTCACACCGTAGCTGTCACTGTAAGAGTGAGCAACTCCGTTTGTTTGTCCGAGGGAGCAACAACAGTAACTAAGGGGGGTGGGGTTTACCGATAGGTCAATACCTGTTTTTATACAGTCTATGTTCAATTCTGACCCCCGCCAGATTATTACCCCCCTAGTATTGGTAGGTTTAGTGTTAGGTGTGGGGGAGGGGTTAGGATTAGGCAATTAGGTAGCGATTTTAACGAGAGGGGGTAATAATTTGGCAGGGGTCGAAAATGGGCACAACACCGGACTTTAAAGAAATACGTCCTTAGCGTATTGCCGTTACCATTGCAGCCAACAACAGCACAGCTTAACCCTACGCACATTTTTATATTTAGTTATACTGAAAAAGTTTCAATTCAGTTTATCTTTTTTTACCCCGTTTTAACATGTATTTCTATGGAGACAGGCCGTAGCTGTCGAATAGCAGCGGTGGCACATAATATCCGCGTTCTGATTGGTCAGGTCGCCTGTCAATCAAGCTCTTTGCGAACGGTCAATTCTGTGTATTTATAAACAAACTGTAACCTTCAGAAAACCTTTTACATTTTTTACTGAGAAAAAAAAACCTAAACAAAAAAAAAAAAATCGAAACAACTGCAAAAGAAAATGAAACAAAACAACAACAAAAATTTAAAAAACCAAAAAACCTTCATTGCAACAAATCAGCAAGTTTATTTAAAAAGGTTTATAAAACTGGACAATTGAGATAATCTCCAAGATTTCCATGCAGCTGCTGGACCAAAAAAAAGAAAAGAAAAAAGGTTCATCTAATTAGGTGATGTCAGGTGAGGGACGTGCTAATGACAACACTTCCAGGCTCCATCGAGCAATATTTATGCACCCAAATCCAAACATCAGACACAACAATGCCATCTAAACCTGGAAAAGGGTATTAGGTTTTGTTTAAACTCGTGTAAGCAGACAGACTGCTTTGTTTACATGAACATGTGTGTATTTATGTGTATGTGGGTTTACAGCAATACTTTGAGGAAACATTGCTGAAAAATGTCCACAGAAGTTAGCCAAGTCAAAAACAAAATCATTCTTTCGATTGTCATCGAAAAGAAAAATAGTTCAAAAAGTCAGTTTTATAAAAAAAAAAAAAATAAATAAATAAATAAATAAATAAAAATCAGTCATGCTGAGTTTCTATTATGGCTGGTCTTTAGTAATTATAGTTAAGATTTATTAAAACAACAACAACAACAACAACAACGTCTAAGGTTTATTTAGACAGCTAGGTAAATATATGCTTTTGTGAATGCTCGTACACATGCGTGTTTGTATATGAAAGGGCACATGCAGTCATGCATTAACTGAGGATGTTTTTTTTTTAAATTGCATATGCTGAGCATGGGCTCTTGGATGGCGCAGCAAGGAGAGTTTGCGTGTCTGGCCGGCGGCCAGTTCACAGCCCAGCTGGATATCGCTGAACTGCTCTTGCAACCTCCCTACAGCCCAGCGTGTCACTTTGGGATTGTTTCCGTGGTACAAAGTTTGTTCAACCTCTCTCTCTCTATACTGGTTAGGGCTGCTCTGATTTCATCAGCGTGCCACACAGGTTATTGCTCTGACAGCGGCGCAATCCCTAATGAACAGCTTGATATGGGGGAAGGAATGTTTTGTTGACCAAAACAGTTTTTAGCCTCAATTAATTCTGCTGTCAAAACAAATGAAGGGCAACCAAAAGCCTGAACCTCCAGTCTAGACCCCTGTGGATACATAGTTTAACTGGGCTACCTGTGTATGGAATATTATATACATTCAGTACATAAGAAACATTTGGATATTTTGGGTTAGTTTATTTTTTTTTAATTAAATTAATAATTTTATTCGGCAAAAACAAATTAAGTTGATCAAATTAAGTTAAAAATGACAGTTAGAAAAGTCTTTTCAAATAACTGTTTTTAAACTTTTTTATTATTAAAAATATTAAGCAGAACAACTATTAACATTGATGACAAGACATGTTTCTTGAGCACCAAATCAGCATATTAGAAAGATTTCTGAAGGATTGTGTGACACTAAGGCATTCAGCAAATAAATTAAGAATAAATATTAAAGAATAAATGACATACATTAATAAATGGCATTAAATATATTAAATTGAAAAACTGAAAACAGTTCTTTTAAATTAAAAAAAAAAACTTTAAATGCTAATGTGTGTTAATTATATTAACAGTGTTGTATTATAAGTAACTATGTAATCATTTTTTGTCATTGATAATATAATATAACACAATAGAGAGTTGTGAGAAAGCTATATTATAAGTGTGTAATTTCTGTTTTCCATTAGTGTCACCAAACAAGAAAAAAAATTATTGTTTTCAAAACAAAACAAAATAAAGATAGTCCCACCTCAAACTCATGCCATTGGCTGAGCCGATGTCAAAGTGTCAAATGTTTTGAAACTTCACTAAGAGAGGTAAAATATTCTAGGATGCCATACAGCTTTCAAGCCAATAAAAAGGCAAAATCCAGTGTCTAGTGTACAACATTTATATTGTTAATATAATTGCTGGCTAAACTGGTTTAATTGTGCCCCACACCCCTTTAGCTTCAAGCAAAATTATATTCTCTATGTAAAATGTGAAAAAAACACCACCCTGTGAAAGGAGGGAGAAGCAGGAGGTTAAACGAAAGATCACGGAGGAATAAGTGAGGAAAAATAGCAAGAGCACAGGGGGAAGTGTAGCCATGTCAAGCTCTATCAATTTCTAGTGGCTTAATCTTATGTAAAGGTGGGCAAGCTTGACATTCCACTTAGCATGTGACGCTAGCGTTAGCATGTGACGGCCAGTGCTTGCTGAGACCAGGGCTGGAAACCCCTGTAAGGGTCAGAGCTCCACAAATCCTCCAGTGTAAACTCCACCGTGCTACAGCAGTCAAGTCAAACATACTCCATTTGTGTGTTTACAGTGCAGACTAATGCTTATTTTCATCATTAAGTCAGTTGGTTATGAACTCATGACCAGTCTTGTTAATAATATCAAGAGCAAAGTATTTCGGTGCCAGAGGTTAATGCCGTGTGTGAGAGATTTAGCTGTGTTACCTGGTCTCTCTTTGCCGGTTCCTTTGCTTTCTGCCAGTTTCTGTATGAGGCTCTCAACAGAAGTGTTCTCCATGTTTTTCACAAACTCTTCTTGAACCTTAAACATAATAAAACATTACATGCACTCATTCAGTACATTCACTGCGACAGCATAGCAGAGAGTATATAATAAAAGTGCATCTGTATGTTAATGCAGAAGACGTATAATGGGTATAAAAGCATGAAAAGCATCAAATGTCTTTTTTAGATTAGATTTAGGTTACACTTTATTTCGATAGTCCACTTTAGACATTCTAATAACTATAAGTAACTTTGTAACTACATGCCAACTAATTCTCATTAATATGCAACTACATGTCTACTAACTCTCAGTAGGGTAGGTTTAGGGTTAGTAGAATAAGTCGACATATATTTGCAAAGTGTCTCATAGTCAGTATGTTGTATGTTGTGGACCCATCAAAATAAAGTGCAGGCAGTTTACTAATACTCTAATGACTGCTAGTTGACATGTAGTTGCAAAGTTACTTACTGTTAGTAGAATGTCTAAGTGGACTATCGAAATAAAGTGTTTCCTAGGTTTATGTTATGTTACCCTTTAAAGTACCATGTGACACATTTGGTTTAGTTCAAATTAACATGTTTATTCATAAATTTTATGATACATTTATGATAAATAAACTTAAATGTACTAATACATGTAAAATTAACATTAACTGTGATTAATCAATTCTGTCAAAGTATTGTTCATTATTTACATTAAACTGTTAACAAATCAAACCTTATAGTGACCACACATTTTTTGTGTGTTTCAACAAAACAAAGACTGACATCAGTAGGAAGATTAAAGGGGTTTCTACTACAGACTGTGTGTATGAATATTCCTTATCCAATTGTACCAAAGGGACCCAGTAAGCTCTTAAAAAGCCAGGAAAGGCTAAGTGACATTGACTGTACAACTGTACCAAGACTTTGTTCAGAATTGGCAACATTTGACCAGGCAAAATAGGTCACAGACTGCTCACTGTTCAGAGCAGACTTTATGTCATTTGATAGTATGGTCATAACATGAAGGGGATGCTAAATAATGAGATATTTATGTTGCACATCATACATGCAAGCTCCAAAGATTTTAAATGAGAATATCTCTATATATCACACACTCCTACGTCACAGCAACTGCTGTGCTCCTATTCTGCATGTGTGAAGAAAATACATATACCCAAATACACTACCATTCAAAAGTTTCAGTAAGAATTTTTTGGATAGAAATTAGAAATGAATGATTTTACACCGTAGGAATGCATTAATTCAGGATCAAAAGTGACACTGAATTCAAATCTGGTTATATGGTCGTCAGTGCTACGTAATGTGTTATGATCACTGCCTTCACTCTCAGTGCTTCACCATATTACCAGAACTAGAGCTGTATCCCATGCAAGCGAGACTGAGGTTTTGGAAAAGGACAGGGTTGAGAGCTAGGGCACGCAATGAGGATGTGACTATTTCCCAAGGTGATCGCTTTGACTGTCTTTGTTTTTATAGGCCTCAAGGGATGGTGACAAATTCAATATGTCTTCCACACATCTCCACTGCTGACGCAATGCTTAGCTTTCATAACTGATGTGTTTTCACACAGTACTTCATAAAGCACTTGTCAGTTTGATTCAGTATCCATGTCCTTTTTGCCTGTTTGTGGACCAGAGGAGCTGACTGACAGCATGTAAAGCTGTGTAAAAAATCTTCAATAAAATTTTTGGAACCCATGTACCAAACCAACCAGCTCTGAAACAGGGTTATAACAGTTTACAACTAAAACCATAAAAAACCAATGTCTTTAATGAGGTAAAAACAATCCTAGGCTAAACTACGTAACGAAGAAAAAAAAAATTGGTAACACTTTACAATAAGGTTCATTAGTTAACAACATTAGTAAACATGAACTAAGAATTAACAATACTTCTACAGCATTTATTAATCTTAATGTCAATTTCAGAATTTACTAATGCATTATTAAAATCACAATTTGTGTTTGTTAACATTAGCTAATGCACTGTGAACTAACATGAATGAACAATTAACAACTGTATTTTCATTAACTAACATTAACAAAGATTAATAAATAGTGTAATAAATGCATTGTTCATTGCTTGCTCATGTTAACAAATGACACCTTATTGTAAAGTGTTACCAAAAAGTGTGCATATATATATATATATATGTGTGTGTGTGTGTGTGTGTGTGTGTGTGTGTGCGCGCGCGTGTGTGCACACCCACACAATTCCATGTATTTAAACCATGTATTAATAATGTTTTAACATGTATAACTGAATTTACTGCAAAATATTCAGATATTCAGTATACAAATATGTAAATAACTTAAGAGTGTAGTGACGGTGCTTCATGGGAGTGGGTAGTGGGTCCAAGGGTTGTGTAGTACTTTACTGGGGATTTGGCAAGTAAACACTTTTTTTATGATCTGGAAAACACTGACCATTAATTACACAAATGTATATACCATCACTTAACTGTCCCAGAGATTGTCTTTCTTGAAAGGTTTATGTACAATATCATTAAAGAATTTGGCCCAGTTCTAGATCCCATTGTTACATCAAGATATCAAAACTAATGTCATGTATAGACGAACAGTGACACTAACTGTTGCATGAGCAAATGCTGCACTTGAAAGTAGATTCAACACACATGCATGCAACAGAAACAGTATAAACATAATAACCACAGAAATACTCAAATCTTATTTCTCCACAGGCTCAAAGCTGAACACAAGAGTGTGTGTGGTTAGGAGGAAGCCCAAACCAGAGCACGCAACAGTTCTGTGGTCAATAATCAGCAAAATGCCAAACAGAGACAGTTTTGCTGTGGATGTGTAGAAATGCACATTCAGTTGCCTTCACGGTAATGTGAATAAATGTGAATAAAAGTGTTTGCATATGTTATAAATCACTCTGAATTAGCTGCAACTGGTTTGCGGATTGATAAGGAAGGACTAATTAGACAGCCTCATGCTATGAAGTTCATTTCTATTTATTTGACTTCTGCACATCTAAGGGTCTCTAGCGCCCCCTACAGCTAAACAATGATACAACAGCCAGATCTCACTGACCTACTTCAGAGTGGCCAGACCTTTTCAGCACTGAATTTTACCATTTCAGTTGTTTTGAGATTACTGGTCACTGGATAAGGACATATACATACATATATATATATATATATATAATTTTTTTTATTATTCTTATTATTACTACATTTGTGTGAATAAATTGAAGAGTCATTTGTGTGTGTATTTCTTTGCTTACCTCTCCTATCTGTATATGTGTCTCTTCAACAGACTGACAGTATGAATGGATAATCTCCTGCATACGCAGTACATGTTCCTCTTCAATGCCCTGGAATTTCTGCAGACGCAAACACACAACCTTTAATTGACTTATCTTTTTGAAATGGTACAAAAGCAGTTTAAAAATGGATAATACTAGTTTTAGTTTCTCGAAAAGTGAAGCTGAAAGCAGATGTTGGTAATGATACTTAATCAGACATAATCTTTTTCCACAACAATCCTGTGTGTGTGTCTCTTATATTGTTGGCACAACTCTATGATTAGCCTATTTGGGTGGTCTGACAAGCTAAAAAGCACTTAACATGCACAAACACAGTGAAAATAAATATGCATGTGTGTATGTGGGATGTGTGTGTGTGTGTGTGTGTGTGTGTGTGTGTGTCAAGGATGGCTGCATGCCTGATTTGCTGTTTATGCTCCTCTCATACTGACAGTAGGGTTTTAGAAGATTTAAGTGGAAGAGGAGAAAAAGATGAGGAAATGAGCGGAAACAAGATAATGACAGTATAAGTCAGAGCATGTGTGACCACAGGGAAAAAACGTGTTTGTGCATGCGTGTGTGGATCATGTAAAGAAACATCAATAAAAAGCTTAAGCTTTGTATGTTTGAGGACTCTGTGGCTATGATTTGGGACTGAAAAATAAGTGTGTGGGATGGGTAAGAGTGTTTCCTGCATAAAGCTACTGAATTTAAAACACCATAGGCAAAAGACATTATATTTAGAAATTACATATTAAGTTTTGAGCTTACAGTCTTCAGTGTGATGAGATAAAAAAAACAAAGATAATGTACCACAAAATAATGCAGAGATGAAAAATAATTTAAAAACAAACACACTCATGCACACTTCACACAGTCGGTTTCTTCACCTGTGCGGTTTCTGTCATTCTTTGCTCAAATTCTGTCTTGGCATTGGCATATTTCTCCACATATGACTTATAGGTCTCTGTGGCTTTCTTGACCTTCAGTCCAGCCTGCAAACAAACAACGCAAAACAGACAGAGAAAACTTCACATATTTAGACACCTTAGAGAATGTGTTTTGACCTTTCCTTTGTATCTGCTGAACTGTCTCTATCCTCTAGCACAGCTTAACTCAGCGGATGAAGGGAGATTCCTACATGGGTTAATCCTACAAACTTTCAAGTATTATACAGTAGTACTCGGATCCAAAACTTCTGGGCTACAATTCATGTGTGTCTAAGTCTGTTTGTGTACCTTGTCCAGGTCTCTCTGTGTGGCCCCCTCTTTGCGCATGCGCTCTTGCTCTAGTGTCTTGTTGATGTAGTTCTCTTTGCTCTTCTGCAAGGCCTGTGACACACTCTGGATGTTCTGCACAGCCTCCAGCGTGGACGCCACCTCCTCCTTTGTCTACATGCCAGAGAAACCAGAAAGAGCTTTAGTATTATCTTTAAAAAATGTAATTTCCGCAGTCTTAATTGTCTCACTTGTCCACATGCCTTGAATTTATAGAATTCATATTAGACTCTATGAACTTACTTCAAGGATGAGGCTGCCACCCATTCAACTGGTAACTGTTGTACATTCTGCTCTATCTCAAATATATTTATAAATCATGGTTGTATTCTTAGTACAGCCTTTAATTTATGCTTTCAGGTGAGAAGTGTCATTAAAATACTGTCACTAAGCTAAAGCAGGCTTAATTTTATATATATATATTTTTTTAACCACCATAACCAGTCAAATGTTTTTGAAACCAGTCGCTTCTGCTCACTGAAGCTGCAGTAATATTAATACTGAGAAATATTATTTCAATTTAAAATAGCTGTTTTCTACGTAAAATGTAATTTAATTGCTTTGATTAAATGGAATTTTCATCATTACTCCTATCTTCAGTGTTACATGACATTCAGAAATCATTCTAATATGCAGATATGCTGCTCTGTTATGATCAGTAATTATAATGGTTCTTATTATTATCAATATTGAATAAATTTTTTCCTGCTTCATATTTTTTTGAAAACAGTGATGCACTTTCAGGATTCTCTGATGAATAGAAAGTTCAAAATAGTATCATTAAGAAATTAATAGAAATCTTTTGTAACATTATATGTCTTTATTGTCATTATATGTCATTATATAACATTATATGTCTTTTCTTGTAATTTGTCCTTGCTGAAGACTGGAGTATCACAGAAATACATTATATTTTTAAATATATTAAAAAGTTATTTTAAATTGAAATAATATTTCACAGTATTAGTGTTTTTATTGCATTTTTTTTAAATTAAAAATCTTAATGATCCCAACATTTTGACTGGTAATGATTTACAGTAAATTAACCATTCAAATTTACAATGATGATAAACTTGTATATTTAAGAAAGTCTACATAATTTAAATAAACTGTATCACTCGGAACTGAATTAGAAATGGACCAGCAGACAGCTTAAAATGTCAAATTACATTTGCAGATATTTCAAAATTGATTTAACAAAGTACCAACAGATGCTGAATGAAACATGAAGTATGAAACATACTGAAGAAATCAGGCCATGATTGGAAAAAAGCCATTAGGTTTCTGTTTGTGCAAATTGTACAAATATTTAATATGTGCAAATATGCATAAGTTTAACAAAAAGCATGAGAAGAAAAAAATACTGAGAAGATAAGACTCCTCACCACCTGACACACAGAGAAGCACATTCAAATCTGTTTTCTGTTTAATCACAGCACCTGGCTGATGTTCCTTGATGCCTTTCAAATTAACTGCAAGATATCAAACACTGGTGAAAAGTAAGCCTGGGATCTTATTAGAATTATTAATTATTTAATTACAAATATAAATTACATTAATTATTAAAGTATATCAAAACTACCTCAAAGAAATATATGTTTCTCTCTATACATATGGTTGAATAAAATACATTTCTAAATAAATAAGCAACAATATTTCAGAATTAATAAAGAATAATATTATCTAGAGATTACAACTAACACCATTACTAATTTTTGTTTCGTTTTCTCACAAAACATAACAAAAAACTCAAGATAACCTTCTTTTGAGATAACAAATAGACAAATTAACAAATGTCAAATTATTACTATTATTATTCTTACTACAAGATTCATTTTTAGAAGTTTTAATGTGAGGACAAGGTCCATATCCATGTACAGTTCAGAGATGTGAAGTTAACAGTGGGAGATACTGTACAGGAGACCATTATTATTAATATGCAATTATATCTCCATTTCATATGATACTCCTCGCTCTGCTTTTGAAAGATGGCTATGGGTTTTATCTTACAGTGATTACATACCAGACCTCTGACCTTTTTTATGGAATGACATGTGTACCGCAGACTCATTTAGCTGAGAAATTGGGTTCATGCTTCGCTAGGCGGTATGTTATGAGCAAACTTACATGGATATTAATCAAACACCAAAGATGACGGCAGCTCCCATACCTTCTTATGATTTTTGGCTTGTTCCTCCACATATTTCTGGACTTCCTTGATGAGCTCTTGAAGTTTGCGAACCAGCTCCATGTGACACGCTGCCAGTTTTTCGGTGGACTGTTTAAACACATCCCACACCGGTGCAAACGTCCTGTGGAACAAATGGCCGTTTCATTTTGTTCCGTAGGCATAATACTCCACACACATTGTACAAATAAAAAGGAAAATGTGTTAAACATGATTTGTGATTTAACACCAAGGTGTGTTTATTCTCTCGATATCAGATTTATCCTCTGGTCCTGCTGTTTTTAATGGAACAGCTCTGTGCAGGGTTTAATGACACTATAATGTCTGTACTGACAATATGATAAGTGAGGGTGGTGCGAAATTCGTGTTCTGTGGAATAAAGCACCACAGGCCAGTAAAACACCAGCTTTCATTTCACACAACTGCATCTAGCATATTTTGCAAATAGTTATTGTACAAACCTTGGCTATTTCAGGACCATAATAGCAATAACAATGAGTTAATTGCTTTCGTCCTGCAGATCTTTTTGAAGTAGCTTATGAAGTTTTGCCTGACTGGCAATATGTCTTGCATTAGCAAGGAAAGTACAGCAAGTTTGCCAGAATAAAGTTTAGATAGAATAAAGATTCAAAAATGTTCCAGGCAGGTAAGTGAACAGCTGTGGGTATTAATTTTGTTTCCTTGCATGTAATGAGCTTAGGCTTCATGGATAAAGCCTGAGAGACATTGAAATGATGTGGGTTTTCCAGCTCATTATAAATACATTATTGAAATGATGTTCATAATGAACCCACTGGGCTTGTGAACCCTTAGACTCACACGCGCACATGCACACGTACACGGATGAATTTTGTTGAAAACAAAAGCAGGTCAGTACACTTAAATCAAAACGCGAAAAGAACTAGTGTCTGTGAATATTAAGCCGCTAAATACTATTTAAATATAAATCCTGCATGTTCTGCGTGTCTCTGTGTGAATGAATGGAGCAGACGCACAGTTTCATTTACTACACACATAATGAAGTGCACGTGATGAGCACATGAATATAGTCGCTAGAACTACTCTGAGTTACCGTTTATTGTGAGAAAAACTATTGTTATTTCATATACGCATAGACACGCAAAGGTCTTCACAGCAACCCGTCAAAATAAAAGTTTGGTTTAACTTGAAGAAACTGTGACAGAAATATATTACTTAATGTAATGACAATACTACTACTACTAATAAAAATATTAAAACATTATTTCTAAGGAATATTTACCAGAAACAAATTATTTACAAGAATTTAAGAAATTTATTTATTTAAGAAAAATATAAATAAAATAAAAAAATAAAAAAATAAAATAATAACAATAATAATAATACAGAAAAAAAATCAATTAATTAGAGATGCTTTTGATTATTACAATTTAATTAAACCATTAAAATGGAATCCTGAAAATTAATGGAAAAAAATGAATTTGGTAAAAATTTTTGGTTAAACTTTTAATAAACTGAGTTTAGAAAAATTAAAATGGAAAAAATCTAATTTGGGAAAAAATAAAACAGATTTCATAGGGCCCTACATACGGTCTTACCCTAGCTGAGAGCAGTTGCTGGCAGTCTTGGCCAGTTTGGTCATTGATCTTGAATACGCCTCCTCTATGGTGGCTCTGTGACAAAAGGGGAGAAAACCATATGTGAGTAATCCATCAAACCCAAAAAATGACAGGCCATCTAATGCTGATTATTATTTAGAATAAAAAATCCTTTATACAACATTTTGATTTTACTTTCACAAACATTTACACATACTTACACACAACAGTAACAATCATTTAAAAAAAAAAATGGGGAAAAAATGTATTTAAAAAAAATTATTTAAACGAAAATCCATGTTACTCCATGCAAGCTGCGCAATTGACACTGATAAATCTACATATAGCCAAACAAATGCCATTGCTTGAAAATAGTTTAGCAATTGTGCCTCCACATGAATTTTACAAAACTAAAAAGATTTTTACATTTTTACAACAAGCAGAATAAAAAGCAGTGCGAGATCAGCAAACATGTGAACCTATTTAGTACTGTTTAAAAAGTCTGAGTAAGTCTGAGTTAAAAGTTTGAGATATCTGAGGGAAGCCCGTGGTGTATTGGTCACAATGTAATCCCCAAAATTGTCACTTGTGTCATTTCATAGTTCGGTTGATTTAATTATTATTCTAAAATGTGAAAAACAGTAAAAACGAAAAGGGAGTCCAAAAATTTGATTGGTAGTGTATCCACACTAGTCAAAAGAGAAAGATCTACAATAGCAAATTAGCCTGAGCGCTGTTTCACCCTGATAGAGACAACATCCCACCGTGTCCAGAAGGGGGAGACAGGCATGCTCCATTTGTGGCCAAACCACACAAGGTCCTCTGAAAAAAAAATCTCACAATACAATAGCCAAAAGAACATAAATCAAGACTATGAACTTGTCCAAATGGCACAAATAGCATTTCCAATGGTTTGGTATTATGAATCCGCAAATTTCCTCTGTCAGTCACAGAGCTGATGAAATGGTTTAAAATCTCTGCACATTTTAAATCTTTCAGAGGGTGAATACTTTCCATTCATTTAACACAGCATTGACCGTTAAAACAGGTGAAATGTGTGACGGATGGTGAGGCTTATGGAGGACTTGCAGCATTCCTGCTGAAAAACATTTGGAAGGTTTTAAGAGAAAAGTTTTAAAATAGTTTCCTCTGGAACAGCTGTACTCCCTTGACAGATGTCTTGCTTGTGTGAGCAGAGCTTCAGCGCTTGCACAGGTGAATGATCTGACAGAACTGTGCATGTTTTTGGAACAAGAAGATCTCAAAAAGTGTTACTGACATTTTGCAGGTGATGAGATTAAGATCAGGTTTGATGCGGTTTCTGCTGTTTAGTCTACAAAAAGATTTTCTTGCAAAGATTCACTAGTAGAACACATTTCATAATACTTCACTTATATACAGTTGTATTTTATTATCACTGAATTATTTCATATTTCCAGTTTTTAAAGTTTTTCAATTTTACTAATTTTGTTATGTGGTTCATCATTTTTATTAGTTTTTTTTTTTGTAATCATTTTTGATACTTCTATCCATCTGTAATTTATTTTTATGTCAGTTTTGGCATTAGTAACAGTTTTAGTACTTAAACTAAACAGCGAGCCAAACTGTTTGATTTTTTTTTTTAAGTTTAAGTTTTCCAAGTAATATTTACATTTTATTTATAGCTTTATTTCAATAAATAATAACGCTTTTGAACAGATTTAAGTTTTAGTTAACACAAACAACACTGCTAACATACAATTTTTAGGAAGGATGACTGTCTGCGTTATGACAGGCTGTCATGAATACAGTGTCCACTCTGAGGTAACTCCCTTCATCCCCTTAAAAGCAACAAGAACAACTAAACACACACACACACACGTCTGGTTTGCTATCCTTGTGGGGACTCTCCATAGGCGTAATGCGTTTTCTACTGTACAGACCGCATATTCTATTGTCCTACACCAACCCTACACCTAAACCTACCCCTTACAGGAAACTTTCTGCATTTTTAGATTTTCAAAAAACTTCAGTCTGTATGATTTATTAGCTTGTTTACCCATGGGGACCTCAATTTAGGTCCCCACCGTGACACAAGACCCCATGAGTCTGTGTGTATTCAGGTTTAAGTCCCCACCAGAATAGAAAAACAGGTACACACGCGCGCACACACACACACACACACACACACACACACACACACACACACACACACACACACACACACACACACACACACACACACACACACACACACACACACACACAGTTTTACCTTTCTCTGATGAAGTCTGATAGCTCCTTGCTGGATATCTGGCCATGTTTCATGTTGTGGTACAGTACATCAAATCCATTATTTTTATCGCCCTGCCAAAGAAAGCATACAAATGAATTAAAAACTACATTTGAGCCACATCACTACATGTTTTCTCTAAAAAAAGCAAACAGCAAGGAGCAACGTAAAGAATGACATTTCAAGGACCGAACTTGTTTACCACTTTTGGTTTCTCAATGATCATTGCTGTCATGGTCTGAATGGCATCTAGCTGACTCCTTAAAGCAGACTGATCCACCATGTTCATCCGCGACATACTTTCGTATCCTTGCCCGTAAGCTGTAAGCTTGGTCTGAATTGTGTAAAGGGTTTCATAGTAACCATGGCTGCAATGCTACAAGTGTCCGATATCAGCATTTTAAATATGCAAGCGCTAAACTAATGCATAATTAAAATCTGAAAAGATCCAAATACTTCCTCTAATTTTAGAATGACAGAAACACATATATTTTAATGCCAGCCATGCATTTAGACATCTGCTTTATGTACATGCATTAGAAGAGAGAGCGCTTGCGTAAATGCAACACAAACACACACATGTACTATGGTGTGCCAAGGGTGTTACCTCTTCCTCCATGTTTTTTTGTTTTTTTTTACGGTCATCAAATTTTGGCTGACGACTAATGGATACAAATAGTTTGAAATCATATTTTGTTCAAATATATATATATATATATATATATATATATATATATATATATATATATATTTGAATTTTTTGGGTGGCAATTTTTTTGTCGGTCATTTCATATTAATATTAATAATAATAAGGCTGTGTTTGCTCAGCACATGTGCTCTGACCGACTATAAATACAGCTGTCATCCATGCCAGCGTAAAACAACAGATATAATCAATTACATGCTCTCCAAGGCTTTTTACCCAAGCAAATAACTTACAGTTAATACATCAGATTAATGAACCAAACCAAAACAAGCTAAATTGTAAGCTATTTTTTTTTTTTTTTTTTTTTTTTTACATTTCTCAAAAGCCAACTGTCAAAATACAGAAATCTGGCACACCACAAGAGTTCAACTAGTGATTCAAAGAGAAGCACTAGCATTCAAAAGTGTGAGATTTTTTTTCATGTTTTGAAAAAAAGTCTCTTACACTCACTAAAACTGTATTTATTTGTTTAAAATAATAATAAATGTAAAATGCAATTTATTCCTGTGAAGGCAAAGATGAATTTACAGCATCATTACCACATGCCACATGATCCTTCACTCTAATGTGCTGATATTTATTATTATCATCATCAATGCCGAAAATGGTTGTGCTGCTTAAGAATATGATGAAACTTAAATACATTTTCTTTTCAGGGTTCTTTGATTAATTCTAAAGTTCAAAAGAATAGCATCTATTTAAAATAGAAATCTAATGTAACGAGAAATGTCTTTACTGACACTTTTGAACAATTTATTGCATCTTTGCTGAATAAAAATACACGAACATAAACCGATATAAGGAAGGATGAAGCTCTGCTCTCATGTTTATACTATGTAACTTCCACATCAGCTTTTGTGGACACAGCAAATATCACGCAGTGTGTTTCCTGTAGCGCAAAGGCAACTGAGATCTGTGTGAGATTGTAGACTGTGTGTATGTGTGTTGAAAGAACAGCCACAGGAAAGCCAAGCGCTACAGAAGTGACCGAGGAATGCAGTGATATTAAAAAAATACAATAGGAAAACAACAACAAACTCAGGAAAATGCTTTGGGCGTCTGCTCATTGAATACCAGTTTGTTCTGTGACGTGCCAGGATGCTACAGCGAGATGTTTAGCAATAGACAACCAATCATAAAGTGCTTCAAAGTCACAGAAAATGTCATATTCCAGTGCAAACAATTATCACATTTACTCTCTGAAAAACAAATATCCCATAATGACATTGCCAAAACTATGTCAAATATCTGTGACCTGTTATACACCCATGACGTTAGCAAAAGAGAAGTTCAGAGAAGTACGATAAACCAGACAAACAGCAGTTGAGGAACAAAACATGCAGTTTGAAGTTGCTCATTTGAGCGTAGGAAAATGTTCACTGACTCTGATGTTGTGTGTTATGCCTTCCTGTATGTTTGTGTTTCTGTGAGGGGGTTTAAACCACAATTTGGCTCAGGTCAAACAAAGCAGAATTCATATTTAAAGCCAAAACACACAAGACAAGACGTGTGTGTTTAAGTTGAATGTGTGTGTATGTGCTTGTTCATGCAGCTGGACTCACAAACTGGGTGAGGTTCCCAATACAGAGACTATGTGCAAAGGCCCTGACTGCAAACCCACCCCCCACACACAGTTTACTTAGCTATCGAAATGAGGACATTCCATTGACTTCTGTTTTTATATACAGCTAGTTATGTATACAATAGCATAACCCACACCCTAAACTTAACCGTAACAGAAAACATTTTCAGAATTTTAAAAAGAGTTTTGTTTCTTTTCTTTTCTTAAACGCAATATTTACAAATGAGGACACCCCCAAAAGAGGTTTTGTCAGATTTAGCTCTCCTAATGTAAAAATATGGTAAAGTAGGTACACATTAACACACACTTCTCCTTTCTTGGAAGCTCGAATCAAGAATGCCTATGTGGAAATGTTGTTACATTTTCAAAATATTCCACCTTCATAAATCTACTCTCGCATGGTCTTCTGCTTATTCCTTTCCTTCAATCTAGCAGCACATTCACCTGGAGAAATTCATAACAAGTCCTCCGAATCCGGCCCTTTTCGTATTTCCATATAAATCTATCATGCCAACCAAAAAAAATTCCTTTAGTAGCGGTCCCATCAGGCCACTGCATAACTTTTATATCTTGTTCATGTTGTGGTTAAGGATTTTTCCTTCTTGTTTAAAATGTATTTGCTTTTGCAAATGTGTCCATGTAAGTGAGATAACAACACACAGTCTGGGAAAGTTAACTGCCTGGTTTAATGCATGGTTTAGTGCACAGCCATCTGCTGAACCTAACCCATGAAGGTTTAATAAACATTACAAAGCATGCTAAATTTGGCATAGCTGACACAGTCTCGCTTCTCATTTGAATCAGTTCAACAGAGCACAGAGATCTGAATTGTGATTACATTAGTATGCATTACATGCATCTTGAGTGATGAAGACTAGGAAATAAATCAACTTCTCTCACAGCGTCAAATAAAATCATCTTCCTAACAGAGAGACAGTTTCTTTAAAGGCTCAAATATTTGGTAAAAATATAATACAATAAAGATCTTCTTTCACAAATACTTTGGAGCAAAATAACAATATAACAATTATCAGTCTCAGACCATAAATATCAGATAAAATGCAATTTTGCAAAGCATAAATCCAATGCACAATTGTTAAAAATTACCTTGTACATGGACGATTACTCAGATAATCAAATCAATAAATAGCTGTCCATAACCTAAGTGCAGAGCAAGCATAACTTCAGTGAATTCATTTACAATCACTTACTGTACATCAGTTACTGAAAACATTCTGAGAGTAAACATATGTATGGTAAATCAACAATGAGCAGAGCAAAACATCTAGATATCAACAGTGTCAAAGTTCAGCTGAATCCCTTTCACCCCAGCTCAGAGTCCCTCACATGACCTTCTGAACTCCCCCCTGTTTAAGCAGGGTGATCTGCCTCCGTGCTCAGGACATCTGTCCTAGACACAGCATTGTAGATCAATAGAAATGCACCACATTCAAATGCACTGAAAGACAAAGATGTCCAGTGACACAATATCTGTTAAAAAGGGAGTATATTAAAATGTATTTTCTATTAACCATTTAATTTCCTTTCCTGTAAGACAGAACAAATAAGAAGCTTTAGCACATACAGTTAAAGGTAGGGCGATTTTGAATTAGACACTTTGACAACAGTGTGAAGGGGGGGCTTAACAGTTCAGAGGGGGAGCTAAAAAAACTAATTAAATTGAGAGAAAGTAATGAACGCCTAAACTTTAGCTATCAGTTTTTTTAAGCTATACAGCAGCTTCGAAAAAGGCATATTTTACTTTTTTTTCTGTGGTATTAAGCTTCTCATATGCCACTGTTATTAGTAATATATTAATGCCAACTGCCAAATATGACACTTACTAAGTGATAAAACTTATGAACGAATAAAGAAAAGAGAGAAAGTTGGGATTTTTTTCTTTTTTCAATTCAATAAAAACTATTTCCACACGAGCACACATTGCAGGTGATAACCTCCCCATGCTGATTTGCATGGTATCATGTGTCGATGATAGCCAGAAATAAGCATCAAAAATTGGCAATATTAAGAGGATTTAGCATTTCCAATTAATGTAGGCCTGTTACATTCTTCTTATTATTAGGCCTATGGTACATGGTAGTTGCAATAAAGAAATCTTATATTAACGGATAATTCAATCTCATTCAATGCTCCTTATGATGGTTAAATGCGCTCTGATTATCTTTAATGATTAAACAATAGTTTGAAACAAGACATGGTTTGTAGTACTGATTATTGAGGTCCATATCTGTCCGTCTTCCATGCCGCTTATGCTCTACTCAGGACGGGAGTGCTGGGTGATTACTGGCAGCAGCGGTATCAGAGTGAAGAGGTTGAGAACCTTCTGGGAACGTAAATAGAACATTTCCTTTAGGTTAGGAGAACGTTCTGGGAATCTTAAGAAAACTTTCTGGGAACTTTCTAGGAATGTATATAGAACGTTCCCTTTAGGTTAGGGGAACGTTCCGGGAACCTAAAGGGAATGTTCTATTTACGTTAAGAAAACTTTCCTGGCTACCCAAAAGGGAACGTTCTTGAGAACGTTCTGGGAACCAAAAATTGTTAGCTGGGCAGTAACTGAGGTTTAAAACTGTTAAAAGAAAAGGCTCAATGAACTATCGCACAGATTTAATACACTATGTATCAATCTCTCTTCCCTTTGTACATGAACTTTTCTATGCGGACTCGGAGGGCTGCGCAGCCTGCGCGCTGCGAGTCCGTGTTGTTTCAAGCGCATCCTTCTGCGCACGGGAGTGGTGGAACTATGATGTCACTTTGTAGGCAAAAACCCGGAAGCGAGTTAGACGGTTGCTAACAAGTTGCTGAACTGGACTACAGACGCTGTCGGGAGACATTAAACGTCATCACGCCAAACAGTTTATCAATTTACAGTATTTTCCAGTTGTAGTATAATTTGTAATTCAATTAATTGTAGAATAACCAATAAATAGTTTCCCGCATTTTATATTGTTGTTCGACAATGTTTTTTTTGCTTTGCCCCGAAACGCGACACGTCTTCGGAGGGAAGATGCTGCAGTTTATCGCTTGCTGATGCAGAGACTCTGGGTTCGTACCACAAGGTAAACTCATATTACGATTAATCCATGTAAACACCACATATATCGGCTTTACGTTGTGAAAGTAAAACTTTAATGATGCATAGTGCTTAAAGCCACGTTAAAATGAAATGTTTACGGCCACATGAAGCTGTTAGAAAGCATATAGATTCGAGGATTTCCTAGAAGCAAGGATAAAATAACATTTTGTGTAACCGCCCTAACAAAATGAGAGCTGAAATGTGGTACTTTGTCCACTAAAATAAGTTTGATCTTACCTATATCCAAAAACTCGCTTACTCTGCTGTTATTTAATACATTAAATGCACTGGAATTTTATTGAATAGTATGTGGGGATACGTTTTTAATTAAAATATTCATATTAATCAAGGATTTATTGACTTTTAATGCACTTTATTTCGAAATGTACAGAAATACGTGCTTTCAAGTTAAGATTATTTCATTTATTCACTATACTATTTATAACTACTGTCTCATTTCAGTTTTAGTTTGGCTCTAGTTTTGTATTTATTCCAGTTTATATGAAACGGTTCATGTAGCGTGGATTTAAATTCATATATATAGAGTAAATCCTTGTTAAAAATAAGTTTGAAACAGTTCTCGGGAGCGCGCTGGTGGTGACGCTGAAGGCGAGCGACCGTGGTGCTGTAGTTCGTTTATATAAGTTTAGCTTTTAACTTCTCGCACTTTTATTTAGGCTTCAAAATTCGTCAAAGTTATATTATTTTTTGAAGATTATCTTCATGGACAAAACGTGTAAGTTTCATGAACTATGATTGAACACAGAGCTTATTTTTTGCGATAATCCAAAAGCCCATGGAAAAATCCTATTGGCTTTTTGTCGAGGAACCAGTTTCATGCTAACCGCCGATCCGCCTACAAAGTGACGTCATAGTCCCCCACTCTATAGGAGCCTTTCGTATTATGAAATAAAATGAAAATGAAAGTGAATGAAAGTGACGTGACATGTGGCCAAGTATGATAAGTTAACCCATACTCGGAATTAGTGCATTTAACCCATCATAAGTGCACACACACACACACACACACACACACACACACACACACACACACACACACACACCCCGTGAACACACACCCGGAGCAGTATAATACTTTTCTGCGTAATGAAAGATTATTAATAGTCTTTCGTGTTCTCTCCTATCTATCATATATTGCTGCCTTCATTACTGTGCTATACATTTAAAATAAATGTCTTTTAATTTGATAATATATTTATTTATAAATGTATTTACTTGTTTTTTTCATGAATGTATTTTACAACAATACAAAGAGCAATGTGTAACATTTTACCAGATTTAGTCGTACACTTATTCACTTTTATTTGTAAATGAAAATGTTTCACTAGATTTTACAAAATTATTGTGCACCCGTGATTTTTCTAGAGTATCTTTTGCTGCTGAATTATCCACTATCCTTGTTTATAATAGCCTAGTATTTTTGTCACAGATTATGATTACATATTTTTTCATTTGTTATTTTTCTTTAAAATGAAGCTGTGTATATATAGTAGATTGTGTTTAACACACAAAAGAGTGACGATCAGGTCAACACAGAGAACTATAGAAATTCTACATTGATAAAAAAAAAACTTTGCTGGTATCGGATTGGATCGGAATCGGTTCTGAAAAAATGGTATCGTTTCATCCTTAGGGACATATGCCAGATTTATCCAATCATTAGTCAGATTCTTCCACAATTGACTGCATCCATTTAAGTACAATGCATCAAGTTTTTTTTTTTTTTTTTTTTAATAATCTGTTACAAGCAAGCATGTCATTGCATACCATGAATACTGTTGAATGTATGACAAATTGCTTAAGGCGTTACTCATTTGCAAGTGGCTTTGGCTAAAAGTGTCTGCTAAATGAATAAATGTAAATGTAATCGGAAAATGACATTCATGTGAATATGATCAATAACAGTTTTGACATTTTACACAAATGATTAACATAACCACACACATTTAAAAACATAAAGAACTCTCATCAAGACAGAAACCTAGAAACTAAAATGGAACATCCACAGTATGACTCAACCAGATATAAATTTCCGTAAACAGGTGTCTTCTGACTGTAACAAGTCTGAACATCCACCAACGAAACCAACAGAGGAGAATGTGAAATATCAGCAAAGGTCTACAGAAAATTCACACGGTGGCAAGAGAGGAAGCCTGTGGTTAGATGTGTTTGACTGCAGGAAACGAGACTAAGAGGTTTCCTTCAAACACCCCTTTGTTGTGGGAGGTTTAGGGTAAGCTGTCACACCTGCTTACTGTCAGGCACTGGAGGGCAGAGAAGATTGATTTCAAGAGATGATGATGTCATGGCAGATAAATATCAAGACTACTTTGACAGTCTGACCTTCCCTGCATTCATTTCTTGAGCTTGACAGCTTCCTTGAAGTGTGGCTCTCTGTGTGTGGGGTATATGCGTGTATGTCTGTGCCCTGCATTACAAGCACACAGCTGATCATAGGCGTCCCTGTTTCACTGAGCCCTCAACACAAAGACCTGATTGAGAACAAGACTCCACAGCTCCGCAATCCCTCATCTCTCTTCATCTCCCCCCCATCTCCTGTTTTGACAGTGACGGCGCCCAACTGCACACTTTCTCACCCGGCTCTGCTCAACATTTCTGCCAGTCAGATGCTGTTTAATGGTTAAACTATGGTCATATACTGCACATGACAACAGAGGAATCTTCTGGGGTGCTTTAAGACCGTGTAGGGCTTTATTTGTTCTGTCACTTAGGTAATGATGAATTAACATTAATGACTGCAAAAATCCTCAATAACTTTTGTTGTACAATCAGGAAATGTCCAGATGTCTGGAATGTAAGCGATAATAATGAGACTGTGCATGAACACACCTGAAAGCAAACGCCTTAAAGTGGTAATGCACTTAAAAATTCCATTAACATTTACTCACTCTTTGAAGAATGCCGTTAACCAAAACATGTTGGTGTCCAATGACTTCCACTGTATGGACTTTTATGTGCCAAAGCAGATGAAAAATCATAAAAGGTTTGGAATGACACGAGGATGAGTATATTATGACAGAATGCTAATTTTTGGCTGACTATACCTTTAACATCACTTTTTTTATGCCTTGTATTAAAATGAAGTCACACAGGTTTGGAATGACATGAGGGTGAATATGTGATGACAGAATTTATGGGTCATTGGTCTCTTTAAGAAGCAACTATGCATAGTAAGGATGTATGTTTTGAGGTAACAAATGAGAATAAAACGACAAACACGAATATGAAATCACACTGTGAACAGCTTAAGCACTCAAAGTATATATAAAACCTATAGTAAAGCCACGACAGTAGCCCACTAACCATAAACAAAGTAATTCAAATGAAAAAAAATCAGCATACTATGGAAGAGAAGGGGTAATTATTACATGGCTCACACATGAATCATACAGTCATATAAACAACTTTATTAGATATTCTGGCCTCCGGTCTAACTTCATTACGGAAGAACTAGAGCAGGATAGCATTGTGATTGACAGCCGTAACATCCAATGTTGTTGCAGAATAGGATCGTTAACATTCCAAGACGTTGATCGACAGCCAATCAGATTGAACGGAGGTGGAACGTAGTTGGCTGTCTGTGTCAGATGGATGTAATGAGGCCCAATCCCCGGTCTAGCTGGACTGCATTCTCCGAGAAAAGTGAGGGGGGCAACAGGCCAACAGGCTCTCGTGCTTGCCTCGACCATGTTTTACCGGTATTATCCCAACAACGGCCGGCGTGAATCGAAACATGAAGAATAGCCCCAGAAATCGAGCGTATCGTACCAATTTAAAAGAATGACAGACGAGTAGAGCGGAGTTGTCTTTAACCCGCATAGCCAAAAAAAGAGCAAAGCATAAGCATAACCTACCCAGAAATTTTCCAGGAAATAGGGCGTTATCATCTTGCTGTCCTCCCTTCTTCACAGCGACGCTTCTCTTAATTTAAATTGCCTCAGTTGGCACAGTTAATCCACCGTCCTCCCCCCGATGTTGTTGTGTCTGGTGGTTTTTCTCTTTTTTTCCTGCTCTTCTGCTGGGGTTTCCTCCCTCTGAACACGACTCCACCTCCTTCGCTTGCTTTTCACCCCCTCCACTTGTTCAGTATTTCATGGAGGTAATTAATATGAAGAAACAGTGACGCCAGTGGCGGGTTCAAGAATTGCCACAATTCCCATGATGCAATCGTCTAATTTTCATGTCCCACCTTAATAGCTCAGTTAATAAAAAAATAATAAAAATCTAAAAACAAAATACTCATCTGATAATATTATTTAAGAAATGTTATTGAAAGACCAAAGCGTAAATTCCTAAGTTGTTGAAATACCTTTATCTTTAATACCTCTTAAATTAATTTGACACAATGTAATCAGTGATTTTTGAAAAGTGTTTATTCTTACCAATGCACAGATCCAAGCAGTGAAACAAACTCACGTCCATAACAATGTCATACAAATATCATTACAAAATTTCTACAGTACAATATATATTCTTTGCATGATCCAAAATATTTGGTGGCCCCTAAAAATGATTACTTTCTGTATTTGAATCTTTCTTCAAAATCAGATTATAAAATAAAAGTTGAAAAAAAATCACTATAAATTAAATTGCTCTCGGACCAGAAAAGGGAGCTTCTGAGCAAAGTCTGACTTCATTATTACATTTTCTTCATTTCCACACATAGAACTATACAGCAGTTGGTGCAGTCTGGGGTGGGGACACGACATTTAGATTTTTGACATTTTGTACTTCACAAAGAGAAAACAAGACAAAAAAGTAAAACCATTAAAAAAGTAAAACCATTAGATTCATTACTGTGCAATTTCCAAGTCTCATGGCCTCATTTATACCCCCCCCCCAAAAAACTCAAGTCTAACTTCAAGGCGTTACAGTATATACTGCATTTATATTTCATAAATAATATTCACATACATAAGGGCCAGTTACTTCCATTTTGTCCCACATGAAGTATCCTATTTGAGTGTCTACTATCGGATATCTCCTCTAATCAAAAAAAAAAAAAAAAAAGTTTTACATTCTTTTACGAGGAGACAGTGACAAAAATATCCCTGTTAGAAAGGATATTCACCAGCAGCTAAATGGATTACAGTGAATTTCTCTATTATTATTATGAAACATGGGAGCCTGAACAGCGGGGAAAGGCGTACATTAAAAAAAAAAAAAAAAAAAAAACCCAAAAAAAAAGGCAAAGAAAAAAACAAAAACAAAAAAAAAAACAACAGTAAACATACCTCCTGAGGTCTCTACAACATAAAATATTCAAGTAGAAAATTACAACACATAGCAGCATTCATAAGTGTAAGACGACACACTTAACATTCATAATATCTGCCTACATCTTGTTTCTTTAATTTTTTTTCCCAGTCAGAAGAATCTCCGACCTCTCTTATTGGTTACAAATGTAAAACAGCTGGAATGTGACAGACAAACTGAAGAAAATAAAATCACTTTGCAGAAATACACCAGCACAACACAGAATCACAAACACCTGACAATATCCCGTGGTGTTCAGATTTAAAAATCTTCTTACAGCCTTAGAGGTTTGATTCCAGAACTTCTACTTGAAAGAACCATTTCACTGGCTTCCAGATGAGTAGAACATCAGTCTTGTCTGTCTGAGATAGCAACTTAGAAGTGCAAAGTTTTTAATACCTAAATCCTCACACTCTGGGATACATTCAGGCATTTTAAGGCTTGCTACTATTCACATGAGGGACACAAATACTGCCTCCACGAGCACTGAACTGTCCAGGATTATACACAACACAACATGGGACGTTTTTTTTAAACTTCATGCAGGAGGTAACGAAACTAAACAAAACAAGTCACAAAAGCAATACATGGCTGGAAAATACGTCACCTATTGTGTATGTGTGGAAAAAACGCATTATTAAAACTAGCCTGTATGAGGGGTGCTAGAAAAACAGATTGCTCATTGGGCCACCAACATGCACAAAATCAAACAACTAAACATCCAGATTAACCTGATCAGTCAAAAAAGATATCACAAGCATCTTCAAAATCATGCTCTGAACAAACTAAGCAAAAAGAAATCGCTGATGTCTCAAAAACGAACAAAATGTGTGTTTCGGGTTCACTCGTTTGGATCCATGTCGAGCACGCCGGAAATCAGAAAGTGAGACCGAGGAACATTAAAGCCTCGTTCAGAGCAATAGTTCAGATGTTTCAGACATCTTCACTGTGTTAATATGGAGTCTTCCCTCTCGCTTTGTGCATGCTAACTTAAATTTACCAAGGTGAATTTAGAAAAAGGTAAAAAATAAAATTATGCAGTCATTCAGATTTTTATTCCTTCATCTTCGCAGATGAAAACCTTTCACTATCAATGATATGAGAGGACTTACATTTCTAGAGTTACACTGTGTTACCTTTTAGACGGAGCCCCTAAAATATGGTAAGTTTTTAGCATTTACTGTCTTTAAATGTTTACCGTCTACTGCTGTGCATAGCTGGCACACAAAACACAGTCTGCACACTTTCATGCAGTCGAGCTATACCCTACATCACCCCATGCATAGGACTTACGCTTCGTGTCCAAGTTGAGATTTACGTCACACCCACCCCTCTAAATGATAAGGTCCAGAAAATAAACAAAACCTGTTTTTTAGAAGCTTTCAAAGCTTGTCTCCAGGCACTTTCCTATGTCAGGAGTGTAACACTACAGAGTTTACACATATCTTCGTGTCACTGTTTTTTTTAACCCCTGGATGTCCCGTTACATTAAGTGCCCTGGTGAATGAACGCTAACATTGTATTTAGTTTTTTTGCCCTCATGGCTGATTGTTGTGACATGATGAAAAAGCTTTCTTCCCTATTTTGGTTTGGCTTGGCGAGGTGTCGTCGACTAGCGCCTCAGCTAACACTTCCCTCCCACCCCGTCTACAGGGGTCCAGTGGGCCGTATGGCTCCCACCCCTGCTAGACCACCCTTCCCCCCAGGTAAAGGGCAACATATGCCCTGGGTATCAGAGGTTCCCATCCTCTCCCATAGTGAATAAGCTGCAGAACAAGAGAGAAAGAGATCAGATTAGAATAGAATGATTTTACATACAGTATCATTAGTAAATAGACTGCCTTTCAAAAGTTTGAGATCAGTAAGATTTTTAATGTTTCTTAAATAGCTTTTTTTTTTTTTTTTTAAATCAGGGCTATACCTATATGATCCAAAAAAATATATATATATATATATATATTATAATACAGAAATATTGCAATTTTCTGTTTTAGTATACCGTAAAATATAATTTATTCCTGTGAAGCAAAGCTGAATTTTCAGCATCGTTACTCCAGTCTTCAGTGTCACATGATCCTTCAGAAAATATTCTAATATGCTGATTTATAATCAATGTTGGAAACAGTTGTGCTGCTTAAAATGTTTGACATCAGATATTCTTTTTTTTCCCCTCAGGATACTCCAATAAATAAAAAGTTAAAAAGAACTGTTTATTCAATTTTGTGTTACAATATACACTAATATTCAAAAGTTTGGGGTCAGTATATTTTTCCTTCTTATAAATAAAAAAATAAAAAATAATTATATTATACTTTTATTCAGCAAGGATGTGTTAAATGGATAAAAAGTGATAGTAAAGACTTATATTGTTATTGTATATTGTTGTATAAAGGTTCCAAAAAATGTTAAGCAGCACAAGTTTCAACACTGATAAATCAGCATATAAGGATCATGTGACCCTGAAGACGGGAGTAATGGCTGATGAAAATTCAGTTCTGCATCACAGAAATAAATGATATTTTAAAGTATATTAAAAGAGGAAACCAATATTAGAAACTGCAAGAATATTTCAATATATTACTGTTTTTTCTGTATTTTCGATCAAATAAATACAGCCTTGAAAAGCATAAGAGACTCCCTTAAAAAAAAACATTAATACTGATCCCAAACTTTTGAACGGCAGTGTAGATATCAGTAACATATTACAATAATGATCACTCATGGTTCATTTATTAATCTAATTTAAACAACAAAAAAAGTGTCACTACTGTCACTATTATAACATTATTCAACTATTAGCCAAGTTTGTTCATGAAACCAAATTACTAATGTAAATGAGTAATTACTGGCCACAAACCTCTGAATGACAGTTTATATACATTTTGCAAGTTACTGTGCACACAAGACATTTTCTTTTATATAATACATTTTTAACAACTGTGAATGCTTGCTAAATGTGAGTAGAAGAAATACAAAAATATTTGGAAAGCATGAATATACACTTCATGCAGAAAAAAAAAAAAAAAAAAAAACCTGTAACAGATTGGCTAGCTTGGAGAATCTCACAGAAATGTACCTCTTCAATCAGGTAACATCTACACCCCATAGAAGGCTGCAAGTCTTTCTTTGAGTGGAAGGGGAAACTGGTCAGAAAAGCGTCTCCAATTCTCGTCTCCAACCTGGTTCTTAAACCCATGCAAGATCTAACAGGGAACACGCACTTGAGTATGAAGCATGCATCCATAATCATCTTGAAGGTTTTCCCAACTGACAGACTGGCATAAAATATTTTATACAGCGCTCTACCTTGTAGAACATTTCTCGAAGATCGTCTTTTGGGTTCATCCAGGATGCTACAGCATCACAGAAAAATATAAAGTCCTATAAAATGGTAAAAAAAACAAAGAGGATCGTTTTCAACTGTCGAAGCTCTCAGAGAGACATCAGTGAGAATAACGTGTCCTACCTGCACCACACCACCAGGGTTGACCGTGATCATGGTGCAGATTCCTCTGAACGCAGAGTCTTTTTCTTCATTGTCTCTTATATTGCGAAGAGAGGTGCACCTAGTGAAGGGAAGAACCAGTTTTCAAATAACAAGCCTGTGCGGTTAGTTTGCATGTGGATAAACACATAATCAACACAATATCATGACTACCACCTCAGAGCACCTTGAGACTAGCAAATGTTTTAAATCACAGAGATTGGTCAATCGTGAAACACAAATTTTCTCTTTTTAATGAATGAAACATTCTCTTGTTGAAACCGAAAAGTAGTTCAGGTTGTTGCTGACAATCCCATACTAATTTTTTTTTTTTTTTATTGTTAATATTATTGGTTCTTAATCATATGCAATCTACCTTCTTTAGTAATTATGAATGTTTATAAAGATCTTTAGCTGCTCAACCTACTTACATGAATTCTTTATAAGACAAATACAAATGTCTATATAGCACCATGTATTCTGTCATGTACTAGTTTATAGCGCTAAACTAGTGCAAATTTTGGGGCAGGCATTCTGGGATAGAATCATGCTGCTAAAAGACTGCATCTAATGGGGAGGAGAAATGATTTTTCACAGAAGCTTTTCCATTTCTCTTCATTTTATCCATTTAACTAGCGCTTCCATTTCCTGAAACCAGCAAGCATTTGATATTACCCCATGCACTCAATTAGTAGTTAGATAGCGACAATAAAAGACGAAAACAGAAGTGAAAACTGAAATAAATCAATTGAGAATACATGAAGGTGCTACTGAGGCAAATTAAACGACAAGACCTAGAGGGACAGGGTTAGTCACATGGTTGGCAATGATTTAGACTGAATCATACAGAACAGAGAGAAAGGTAGAGCGAAAGAGAGGGATACCTTCTCTCAAATGTCTTGAACAGGCCTTGTCTTTTTCACAAGAAAATCTAAATATTATGCTAGTCAAATTTATGCTTTGTTTACAAAATTCTGGATGTTTCTATATTAGCGTGAGGTGTGAGGAAAAGCAGGAGCCTTTTCAAGAACACTGGGACAAGGTTTGGAGAGAGACTGAGCGACTGAGAGAAAGAAAGAGAGAGAGCCATAGGGAGAAAAGCCAGAAGATAGACAGAAAGAGGAAATGAATGAAATAAAAGATTGAATAATACACACCAGGGTCTTATAAACTGCTGTAGCATGGGTGCCACCTCTTGAGGACAAACGTAACCAAGACGACCAATTGTTATTGCTAAGGTAACGCAATCACGGTTATACAGCACCAAACGCCAACCAAGACATGAGCGAATGAGGGGGGAGGAGAAAACAAAAAGAAACAAACAAACAAACAAACAGACAACTCAGAAACAGAACTCAACAGAATCTGTGTATGAGAATAAACACAAGATTTCACTAGTGCTCTTCACAGCCCCAGACTACAGGGTCAAATGTAAAAATATGACACTAAAAAAAACATAGATCTCGTTTAAGGGAGGAGTCTTAGAAAACACGGCTCCTCTACAGCTCAGAGTTACAGAGAAACGTTTATGTTCTGTTTCAAGTGTCCGCCAAATTCATGTAGCGTTTCTATGTGACCATAATACGAATACTGCATATTCCTTTGCCCCAAATCCCTGTATTACAGACTGAAGACTACAGAAAACAATCTTGTTTTCTAAGATTTTCTCCCTTAAACTCACAAAAATTTATTCAGTAGAACAGAAAAGTCTTGTCTTTCTTTCTGTCTCTTTTGTTTCATTAAGAAATGCATATTACGCCAAGCGAACTACATGGAGAGGACTAGATTCCACCGGGATCTTAAGAGGCACAGAGGAGGGAGACCTAAGTTTAAGAGACACAAAACTATGCAACATTCTCATTAAAGACAGGCATTTATGAACAGTCCAATGAGACATGCAGAAAGCAGATGATTGGCTCATTAGAGAACGCAGTTCAGTGCAGGATGAGCTGATTCAAAGAGTCTGAAACACAGTTAAGCACTGTTCACCATTGTTATATTAATTAGCAATTAAAGAGATGATCAAATACTCACAAACTGAACATAAACTCATCATCATAACATTAATGATGTATAACCTGCATCATAAAGAAGAGATACACTACTGTTCAAATGTTTGAGGTGTGGAAGATATTTTCATGTTTTCGCTAGAAGGCTGTTATTCTTCATTTGATCAAAAATACAGCAAAAAATTAGTACCGTAATAATGTTAAACATTATTACAATACAGTTTTCTATTTTAAAATGTGATTTATTCCTGAGATGGCAAAGCCTTTTTAGCAGCCATTACTCTCAATATGTTGATTTGGTGCTCAAGAAACATTTATCATCATCATCATCATCATCATCATCATCATCAATGTTGAAAACTGATGTGGTGCTTAATATTTTTGTGGAAATGTGATGCATTTTTACATTCTTAGGTGTATAAGATATATATATAAAAAGTATTTACTGTTACATTTGATTAATTTAATATACTATTTCTGAATAAAAGTATTAATTTAACTTATTAACTTACACAACCCAACCTTTTGAACAGTAGTGTGTTAATGGACTCAAACGCAAAACTGACGTAAAATGGTCAGTATGGATTTGCCTATGCTACATGCTTGCTTCTAAATTTTAAAAGGACTTCGTCTTTACAACATGAATAATCAAGACATCAGCAATCCTGCATCAAACGTTAGCCGTCCTTAACTAAACAACATTCAACATCTATTGGCAGATATGCATTCACATTTAAAAAGAAAAGTAACTAAAACAACAGAAATAAATCGACAAACAGGAACACATCTACAAGTACCCTTGTTTCTGTGGGAGTATGTTATGAGCATTACACTTCACCCTCATTTAAAAAAAAATAATAAAAAAATCAATGTCGGCAGCCATTACGGCTCAGGCTAGAGCTTTAATTTGAGCAGTCCAATCAGAGTGGAGTGTAACTGGGATATAATTTGCGAGGTACAGGTGCTATACATTCATCTAAACACCACAAAACAGATTTAGATCTGAGTTTAGAGTTTTTTTCTGAATTCAGTGGTACAAAATGGCTATTTAAGGTTCAAATCTTCAAGTAAAAATGTTCAAATCAAAGACAGCAGGTCTTAATATTCCTCTCAAGGTTGGTTTACATTCGGTATTGTTTATATCTCACTGACTGAAGCTTGTAACCTCATTACGGTGAACAACTCGCTAACATGGAACTCACTGTTTTATTAATCCACTTCAGTCAGTACCACGGCTGGACTGTTACAAGGTCTGTAATATTCATATTTAAAGACAGCATATTCTGAGGGCACTGACTTTGTATATATATAAAAAAAAATTGCATAAAATTTACCCTATTCTTATTCATTATCCAGTTGCCCAGAATTACTGTGCACCGGTAAAGATTTGTATATCAAACCTTGTAAGGTCCACTTCCTGGAGTTTGAATGGAGATTAATAAGCACTGCGGAATGGGGATCGGGAGAGTTTGGGAAAAGGATAGGGTGGAAACCTCTTGTGAGGGGTCAGCCTGGTCAGCACCCCTCAGATGGTACCTGTATTCTCCAGCAGTGTCTTGGGTGTGTTGGGTCTGTTTATGATCTCCACAAGCTGCTGTAAAACCATCGGTACATACGGCTGCATCTCAGAACCTGAGCAGAGAGATAAGTAGCATGTTAACCTTGAAGGTATAATGAAATGAGTAAAATTACTACCTGAACATGATCATGAAACTCCCACCCATTTGAATGGCTATTTCTCCAATGGCCCATGTTGCATTGTTGCAGACTGATATCAACTCTGGGTTCAGGTTTGTGCCTAGGATAGGCATGAAGTTAGCTAGAGAGGAGAGATTAGCACAAACAAACAAATGTTTAAGTGCCTGAAGGTCAACAGAGACGGATCAAACTGAAAAAGTGTCAGTGAGCATGTTTAACTGCATACCGATGCAAGGTTTGACATGCTGGAAGCAGGCTTTGGTCAGATCTCCCAACAGAGCAAAAGAACTCTGCCGAACCTCTGGCATTTTATCCTGAGAAAATACAACCATCAAAAGATTAGCACTGTCGCATTACATTTCTCATAGCTGCTCATCCACAAATAAATTGTTTTTGGACTTTGCATTATTTGCATCTCTTGCACTTCAAATGTGGTTCTGTGCACGTAAAGATTAAATGGTAAATCCAGAGGGATAAAATACATTATCATGTGACACAGAAGACTGAAGTAATGGCTGGAATTTATTACATTTTAAAATATTAAAATATAACATTTTTTATTATATTAGGTTAAATATGCCATGCCTTGGTGCTACAATGTCTTGCTATGCACTATAGTTACCTGCATGCACTGGTACATGAGAGTGAGAATGTTGCTACGGGCAACTAGCTGTTCAATGTTCCCTCCAAGACCCTCTGCTAACCCGCTGAGAAGATCCAGAGCCACAATCATGAAATCTTTATCAGGAGCTTCATAAAACTCAGGCTGAGTCTGGTGGAGCTGTGATACAGAGAAAGAGACCATGTGATATTCACCATGATGGATAAAACAAGCTTTGTTTCTCATTTTGCAACATTTTTTACACTAGTATTTTTTAAGCTGACAGTATTACGGAGAGATGAGGGGGGGGGGGGGTGTAATTGTGTGGCTTCTCACCACGGCCTGGGCGAGTGTTTTCTGGACCAGATTGACACAGCGTTGGTAAACAGGTTCACAGTATGGCAGGAAGCCGCTCTGTAGGGCGGTGGCCACAGATGAGAGACACTGAAAGAGCAATGAACATAGAATGATGAACATCTTATTTTAAATCGTAATCAGGTACACACATTGACATGCTGGATACAGAACACTACTAAGAGAATTCCTGTGACAAGGCTTGGGCGGTAATACGGTAATATGGTATACGGCGGGATCTAAAAATAGCAACGGTATCAGTTTCAATACCGTTATACCGTCATAAAAACAATGCACTTATATAGGAGACGAGGATTAAATATTAAATATAATTTATCTAATGCCTAAAAATGCGTATGCTTGGTTGTCATCACGTGACAGCGTGGAGGAGAAGGAGAGAGAGGGGGAAAGATGGCGAGTCGCGCACCAAGTGACCAGGGTAGGGTAGCACCAGCCATTCGTAAGTTCTTACTTAAATTAGAATGTTAAGTTCACACTAGAGGCTAGTAACTACTTGCTAGTTTGTAACTAAATTTGTACTTACTTCGGTTGCACCAGCTGTTCGTTAAGCAGGACGTAGCTAGTAGTTCTTAAGCTCTCCGTAAAGTAATGCGTAGTCGCATAAAGTGACGTTTACCCTAAATCATCCAATAGAAACCTTCAAATACGCGAGCAGAACTTGTTTAAATGTTATTGATTTTAATTAATCCTTCATTCTAACTTCTTTTGCCTCACGTATACTAACGGTAAAAACAAGTTTCCATTAATAACGATACATTAATAACATTAGTCTATATGTAAGCTATTTTTATATGTAAATAACATTCAGAAACTGTAATTGAAATAAATAAGGATCAATAAATACTGAAAGAAAAAAACATAAGAAATGCCATTTATTTATTATTTCATCTGACATGCGCAAACACGGACCGAAGTGCACAGAGACGCGCTGTAGATGTGTTGAAGACGGGCTAAAAAAGAAACAAAGTACTTTCATTCACATATTGTTCTCTCTCTTAATATGTGCGTGAGTGTAAATGTCAGCAGCATCATATATGCCTAAAGGATTGGAGGTTGTCAGGTAAAAGAAGAGCATATTGATGCAATTCACTCAGTCTGCTATTTTATTCCAACCGTTACTCCTGACCAGACGCGTCCGTAAATATTTAGTTTATACGTAGAGTTACACTTCAACTAAGTATAATGGTGCAACGAAAAAATATTTAGTAGTCCGTAAGTTGTAACTTAGTGCCCATTTACGTCAAAACTAGGCTAGGTTGTAACTTACGTTCAGCTCGTGCAACCGGCCCCAGGGTCTCGGGTTTCGACCGAACGAGAAGGGAGAGGCGGTAAATACGGACGAGGCAATTTGCAAATTGTGCAACAAAAAGGTGACCGCGAGAGATGGAAATACTTCGAACCTAAGGTGACACTGTCTGAGCCTTATGTCATAATTTTTTTATTACTCACGGTAATACCGTATACCGTGGTAAAATAGGGAGGAGGTTTGACGGTATCAAAATTTGGATACCGCCCAAGCCTACCTGTGACTTCTGCTGTAATATTTTTTTTGCTCTGCTATTTATTTGTGCACACATACATTATTGTTCAAAAGTTTGGGTTCAGTAAGATTTTTTGTTTGTTTTTAAGTGGATACATTTTTTCAGAATTCTTTGATTAACAGGAAGTTGAAAAGAACAGCATTTATTTGACATACAATGTTTTGTAACAATGTGAAAAAAAAAAGTTTACTGTCACTTTTGACTGATTTAAAGTGTCCTTGCTGGCTAAAAGTATTAATTTCCTTCCAAAAAATACAAAATAAATCTTACTGACCACAATTTTTTTGAACAGTACTTTATATAAATGGAGTGTTAGATAACTACCTCCAGTAAGGGAAAGAGGTCTTTATCTTCATCCTTTAGTTGGTTCCATTTTTGAATCAATGGAGGCATCAGCATTTGAATATATTCCTGCACACAGAACACACACGTACAACAGTCATACAAGTGTTAGACATACACAATCTCTTACTGAAAAAAAACCTAACAACAATCCAACATGGCAGACAAAGAGAAATTTTGGATTTAGAATTACATTATTTATTTTGCAGTTAATTTAACCAATTACAAATAGGTCATTGTAAATAAATCTGATTACCAAACCAAATATTTGTGTGTGTGTGTGTGTGTGTGTGTGTGTGTGTGTGTGTGTGAGATAGAGAGCTATTTTTTCATCTTTTTGATAAATATTGTGAGATTTCCATGAGGTTTAATATCAGTTAGAATGCTGCATGGCAGTTCAGTGTGTGTTTGCATGTAACAAACTACCTCTACTGTAATATAAAGATATGTGCCTGATACACAAAGTGTTTGTGCGCATTTGACTGTGCAATTACTGGTTTGTTGAGATGGTGGCCCACAGAGTCTGCCAGAGTCCCAATGGCATCATAGAGGATGAGAAGGTTCTTGTGCTGGTATTTACCGAAAGCAAAAACCAACGTGTCCAAAATATAAGCAAGGTACGGCACCAGCTCAGTGCAAGCCTCCTCTTCCAGGGTAGCAAAGGCACTGTGGGACGAAAAGTGAGAGTCAGAGACTTAAAGAGTTACAAGCCAAAAGCTAAAAAGACACCTCAGGTAACAAAATGTTCTTTAAACTAGATGACATGCGTTCACATATGCTTCAAGCAGCACATACTCACCTGCAGGCGGCCTCTTGGACACGCTTGTTGCTGTCAAGTATCCGTTTGAGGAGTTCAGTCATGAGCGGTTTGAGGTAGATGTCGGGGGGCTGGCTAACAACCCAGTGTGCGTAGCGGCTTAGAGTCCAGCAAGTGATGGATCGAACCAGCGCCTTCTTATCAGACAGACACTGTACCAAATGAGGAATCAACTCTGGCAAGTAGGGGATCATCCCCTGCATACAGCCTAAAGCAAAGAAAGAAAATACTTCATTAAAAAATAATAATTAAAAAACTATTTATTTATTAATATAATGATTCTAATTAACTAAAACTTGGTGTGTCATTTTTTTTTAAACTGCTTGCAATTATTTTTTTTATTAGTATAATAAATAACTATAGTAATGCGTAATGTGTAACATGAACACTGTAAACTAGGGCTGGGTGATATGGCCCAAAAAATCATCATGATATTTTTTTTTTCCCCATTTCAGTCAATACTGATAATTATCACGATAAATGTCGAATTTTTTATTTCTTTCAAGTTTAAAGGCAGATTTTTGATCCAAAGTGAGAGTTGCAGAAACCAGACCATTTATTGTGGTTTTAAACTACTCTTTGAACTACACTTCACATATTTGAATATTAAGACGCATAATCTCTGACGCATCTGTTCCATTGAGCTCGTGCTACGCTGCCATTTGAACTTTGAGCCGAGCAGATAAATGGTCCATGTGCTGCACTTCAAATGAGTAGTACTGTTTCTTTCTGGTTTTGGTGCGCAAACATTATATAAAACTTTTAAATCAAACCATTGTTATCATTTTAGCGAGGAAAATTATATTGCGATAATCATCATTATCGATTTCTTTGCCCAGCCCAACTGTAAACTAAACTATATTAACCGGTTCCTTTAAGATATATTTGTATTTTGAGAGAAATTCATTATTGTATTCAGCAAAGATGGCCTAATTTAATTAAAGATGACAGTGAAGGCATTTATAATGTTACCACATATTTCTGTTTCAAATAAATACTGTTATGAACTTCATATACAAAACTGCAAACTTTTGAACAGTAGTGTAGGTATGTCCAAGTTTCCCCATTTTGAATGCTAATGCTTACGTAATGAATTAACTATATAATGCATTCACAGGAAATTTTTAAATACCTTCAGCAATGGCTCCCAGTACAAGTATGCCAGACTCTTTAATAAGCCACTCTGGATGGAACAGTAGTTCTTTCAGTAAAGGAAGAATATGCAGCAGCAAATCATCTCTGAAAACATTCGCCAGGACATCTAGTGCAGCTGCAGAACATTTCCCTACACACAGCAGAAAAAATAATGAAGATAACAGCAAATGTCTCGATGTACGTCCATTTTAAAGAAGTTGAGGACTTGGCTTTGTCCGTGTTATTTTTAAACACTGTTTCTTACTCAAGTTCCAGTCTGAGATGGTTTCATCATCATCCAAATCATCTTCATCATCCTCCTCATCCTCAATGGAGTCTCCTCCCTCGTGTTGTTGGGCCACAGTGCGTGAGCGATGGAACCTTGGGCGAATGTCCTGCTCGTTGTCCGGGATTGCTTCATCCTCCTCAACATCACCCTGGAAATCATTAACATATTAAGACTTTTTTGGACAACTGTTTTCAAAACTTGTTTGGCATAAACCTATAACTGTTTTTTTTCTGCATCACATGCTTTCAAAATAAATCTAAAATACTAATGTGTTCTTGATAAAATGCTTTCTGTATTCATTTAGCTAAATAGTTCCTTTATAACTCTCTAAAAGGCAGGCTGAGATATGGAAAATAAAAAGCTATTAATTTGCATATGACAAATGTAAACAAATCGACAATGTGGGTTTTTAAACGCGGTTGAGCATTGTAACCAAATCACATGTTCACTGTGTGTATGAACTCCAATCACAGTTGTTATTTAGTATGTTTTATGTTTTACTTTTTTATGTTTAGGGTGGCATATGAAAACATATCAAAAGGAAGCTTTAGAACCAGATGGAGAAACTGACCTTCAGCAGGATTATGTCAATCTCGCAATACTTCATTCCATTCACAAGAACTGGTGTCAATCTGTGCCGAAAAAAGAAAAACTCATGACTGATCCTGATAGTAATCAAATAAGCAGCTTTGTCCTGTTGCTGAACTGTATTATAATTAAATGCATCTACATGAGTTGATGGTTTTTTCTTTTAATCAAAAGGACACTGTGTGTTTGCACATGCTCACTTAGGCAGGTGTCCACACAGAACCTCCTTACACACAGGCTGCTCGGCAAGTGTGAGCCAAAATTCACAGGCCTCCAGAGCGACATTTTCATCCTGATCTTGTGTCCTCTGCAACATGTACTGAAAAACAGAAAAGGGGTTGTGAGTATAAAAGCATTGGGCCTTATTCATGAAACATGAACAGAGCGTATTTTTGTGCAAACAGTTCAAAAAGTAATTTTCACAACAACAACAAAAACCTTGAATGTACATAATACTTTTTACATACAGAAATGAATTTTGCTTGCGTTTCATAAATAAGGTGAAATAAGTCTACTTTTACCAAACTAGTTAAAGTCCACAAGAGGCTGCTGTTGTTTCACTTTGCCTCTCTGTGATCCCACATTTATCAAAAAAAAAAAACATTTACCAAGTTATAGAAAACAGTAGATGAGTCAAGATCAAGGTTCTTACTCTCAGCAATCATGTAATAGAGTTACATTAGGCGTGATCTAACCTCAATGATGTTGTGCATGTGAGGAAGGAGACGGTCTAATCTGACTTCCAAGAGCATGACTAAAGCTCTGCACACATTCTTCCTCACTTCGGGCTCCTCATCGCCTGCCAGTGCAAACAGATTCTGCGGCACAAAGACATTTACATACATTTTAAAAAACATTTTCACTTCTCAGAACTAAACGATGAAACAACTTCCTCTAAACTGGCATCACGATTCTGGGATCTAGAATAATGAGGGCGAGTAAACAGTAACAGATTTTTTGTTTTTGGGTGAACATATGCTATTAAGGTGTATGCCAGGTTTATAGGTGGTACCTCAATGAAAGGATCTATGTGCAACATCAGGGCCTGTGTTCTGCTGATGATGAACTGGTTCACACAGGCAATGGCATGAGACCTACAACAGACAACAAGCACCGCACATATATCAAACAAGTCTGAACAAGTCTGCTCAGCAAGTAGTAGTCTACATTAGGGGTGGGCAATATTTCAGTAGACACAATTCACCGGTAGGAATTTGCCAACTGGTAGAGATTTTGGACTTTCTTCTCTATTGCGGTTACACGCTCGCGTGATGTTGCCGGCTACGTGCTCATGAAAACTTCTCGTTTGCATATGTTTTTAAGCATTGTGGTTTAAAAACAAGATATTTTAAGCTGCTGAAATGCGCGCGTTGTCTGAGAGACGGTTCTCATAGAGTGTGGGAGTATTGAAAGGAGTTATTTTTGCCATTTTATAGGCCTCGGGCAGTTAAATAGACAGTTAAATACACTTGTATGTGTAAAAATGCCCATCTTTGCAAGTATCCTCATAAACACAGTAATTAAGGTCATAAGTGAAAGCAAATAGCTGAGAAAGAAAACACATGTATAACAGTATAACGGATCAGTGCAGGTCTTAAAGTGACAGCAGTCCAATATTCCTGCTGTCTGACGTTCATGTTAAAATTTCTCACTGCTCTTGACTAAATCATTTATGTACATTTTTGTCCTATTGCTTGTAATTTGTTTCTTATTTAATCGCTGACTTTTTACTTGTCTTCAGTGAAGTTTTTTTTTAATAAAAAAAAAAAAATCAATTTTTGTGATATTGACACTGGTGACAAGAATTATGAAATTTCTATGGTATCAAATATTTTGATATTATAAAGAGCAAAAATAACTATATTGCGATATATATCGTTGCCGTGAATTAAATTTAATCATATCGTGATTCGTGATATAAGATTTTGGTCATATCGCCGACCTGATATCATGACAGTCCCAGTCTAAATGAATTAGTAACATTTCCTCACTGTTTCAAACATTATCTTACCTGATCTTGGGGCTACTGTGCTTGAAGAATTGCAGAAACTTGGGGATCATCACATTGAGTGGTCGGTCCAGCACGTCACTGTCCAGGATCTCAGCAGAGTCCTCACAGATTTTCTGCAGTGCTCCGAAAGCCCCCTGAAAAGACAAACACAGTAGGAATGTAACACAGATGAAACATACATATTTTCCCTTCTCACTGAACAACCTCACATTTTGAATCTACAACACTTCCATAACAATCAATCAAACTGACCTAACCAGTCATAACTGTCACACAGTGACACTGAGGCCTTCGGTCCATTTCTATTTTTGGCTTGACGTGCAGCCAGAGCTGCTGAAAAAATAAAATAGAATACTTTTGTCGTTGCCTCAAGCTAACAGCTGGCTCATGGACTCTGTACACTGCAGGTGACATGCAGATTTAACGCAAAGCAGACAGACAAAAACAGCTGTAGGTTAATTTAAGGGAAGCTGTGAAGCTGAACCATGGGAAATACTGTAGGGGAAGCTATGGCAGAGATAACATGTTAATATTTAAGTAACCGGACAGTAAAGCATAAAAAAAAATAAAAAAAACTCTTAAAGGGATAGTTAACCTTCAGTTGCTGGTCCCCACTGACTTCCATAGTATGGAGAAAAAAAACATTATGCAAGTCAGTGAGGACCAACTGAAGGTCAACTATCCCTTTAAAGGGGTTATCGGATGCAAACTTCACTTTACAAGTTGTTTGAACATAAATGTGTGTTGGAAATGTGTGTACACATCCATCCTATAATGATAAAAATCCCTATTTTTAAATCCCTATTTTAAAATCCCCCAGGCTGTTTTGAGATTCCTGTCAGAATGACGTAGTTCTGCGCAGGCCGCTTCCACGATAGTTGACTGACAAGGCCGTCTTACCTCAGACCCGCCCTGAGTGAGCTGTCATCCGTCCACCATTGTGTCAACTCCGGGGCAGGGGTAGACAACAATGTCTCTAATTAAGCGATTGAGGTGTTTTGTCGTTGGATGTAATAATGAATATAGCAGTCGTTAGTTACTCCCGACATCTGAGCCGCTGAAGACGCAGAGGATTAAGGTTACTTTTGTTTGGAAGGGAATGCACTGATCCCTAATCTGCCTAAATGAGTCTATGTTCGCACAAATCATTCGTGATCCAGCTTCATCAACAGAAGAAGTGAGTATAAGGGTTTTTTATGAATCTTTGCAAATCGCCTTTCCTGATAATGTGCTAGTTAGCAAGTTTCGCGGCTTACGTTTACAGTCTGCTCATCACGCCGCGGAAGAGAGGGGCGGGGTGAACAAAGCTCTTTACTTTATTGTCTGTACAGAGGTTCAGGACAGAAATTCGTATTTGACACTGTATGTATATTGTTTATTGTATGTTTTATGCCACTTACATATCTCTAAAACACATGAAACACACATTACCCTAGTAAAAAACATATGAAACAAGGGACAATGTGTGTATGCATATGCCTATACACACTAACCCACAAAATATACTTCACTTAAGAGTTTGGTTTAAAACAGTCACCACCAATGGGATAAATGACCTTTTATATACACATGTTCTTTTTAGCCAGTGGTGTACACAGCCAACGCCCCTGAAGGGAGGGTCTCAAAGCATGGATGGAGGGGATGAGTCTGGTCAGAGTACACTGCAATTGCCTTTCTCTCCATAAATTGTGAAAACAGCTCTTGCACTGTACTCTGTCTCTGGCCGATGATTTTATTTGCTTCATTAATTATTTGTGTTGTTGTTTAAATACTTTCAATCATCGACCTATAAATAATAGTCAAAACCCTCCCATTGACACTTAGATTACTTAACTTCCTGAACAGACCTAAACGCTGTCTTGCTTTCTTATGTATGTGGTCCACATTTTCCTGAAATGAAAATTTGTCATCAATAATTGTGCCTAAATATTTAAAATTGGATACTTATTCTTCCTTTATACCTTTTATAGTAACTTGTTCGTATGAAATACCAGCCTAACCTGGGTATTATAAATATGAGCATAGTTCGTCTGCTAATATTATGCACTTTGTTTTTTTTTAGTTTGTTACTCAGACGCAGGCAGTGCGCTGCATAGCCGCTCTTTAGTGTAACGTTTGATGCACGTTGATTTTAATCAGACGATGTCACGATTCTAAATGAGAGCGACTCCTGGTTAACATGTATCAATGGGTCGTGTTTAGTCACTATTTAATGTGGAATTTTTCTACAATATTTGCTCATCATGACAGTAAAATAGGGCATTTTAAGTTAATCTACTGCAGTTCCTATCTCAATCAGTAGAAAATGTGGTTAACACCCGGTCATGCATGAAAAAAAAATAAAATAAATACCATCATATACTGTGAAACCGGTATCATTTTGAAAAATACCGTGATATAAATTTTTGGTCATACCGCACAGCCCTACTGTATATATATTAACTATATACTGTACAAAGAAAAAAGTACCAGTTAGAAAATGTATAATAATAATAGTAATTTTCATCTTATTTTAACTGATGACCATCACAAATGACTCCAGAAATTAAAAAAAAATTTCATCTATGAAGCAAATAAAATACACTTTAATAAATTATGTCAGACATAATATATTTAAAACTAAATAAATAATAAATAAATAAAACTTTTTTGGACAATATTTGAAAACTAGAATTGCTAGTGCTTTCTTTAGATGAACTGCTTATTGCATTGCTCGTTTATAAGTCACCTTGTATAAAAGCATCTGCTAACTGAATAAATGTAAATGTAATGTAAATATAGAATTCATTGCCACAAAATATCACAAAAAGAATCTGATGGAGAACAATGCCAAATCCAGACCCTGCAGCAGAGGGACCCACCCAACACATCAAGCTTCCTCCTGATCTCACAGACATTCCACCTGTAAGGAATCTAATCAGGTCACGAGCACAAACGGTGCCGTGGCAACGAGCTGTCTGGCTCGGCTGTCGCTATGGCAACTGTCTCCACTGTCAGCTTGCACTTGGTTGGAGATGGCACATTTTGAGCTAGAGAGCTTAGAGAAAATAACAGAGGAAGTCTCTGGTCAAAAGAGACTATATAACAACAGCTAATATCTATCTATGTACAGTATATATATATATATATAACAATTTAATTCATTATCAACTATTTACAAAAAAAATCATTGACAACAAACAATGACCTTTGGTCAGACCAGCTGTACAACAAACACATAGTAAATACTATATTCATAAGCATTTCCACAACAGTGTGCTCATATATCGGCCAGTGTGGACTGTGGCCACTTTAAAGCAATAAACTATGATTCAAAGGTCAGGAACATCTTAACCATATAAACATATGTCATCCCTGCAAATTAAACCCATTACAGGGAGCAAAACCACTCTATGCCCAAGCTAAAAGAGTCATCCCTGACATTCTGGAAATGTCTCTCAACTTCTTCAGACTTCAAATAGCAATATGAGGACCCACATACCACGACCAAACCGGAGGATCACAGCGGTGGATGGATGCTTTCTTCTTTTTACACACACACACACACACACACACACACACACACACACACACACACACACACACACACACACACACACACACCTCAGTTGTCTGCTGCTTATGTTACCACTTATGTGTCTTCAGAATTAAACTCATGACCTTGTTCAAAGTTCCTTCAAGCCAAGTCGGTTCAATCTTGTTAATGTATTTTATATGTAGGTAATAGGCATACAAGCACATCTACTTGAACTTGAAAAGATGAAGACTGACATATCCAAAAGTTTATCTTAATTATGTCAATAATATATTTTAAAAAAGCAATACAATTTTACAAGTGGCATTATATATTTTTCTTTAGACTAAATAACACGAAAATAAAGTAATTTTCAGACAAATACAGTTAATGCACATTCTACGGTAAATTAACTACTAAGGTAGAATTTCATTCCTACTGTAACCATATTACGAGCTTAACATTTCTCCTAATCATTTATCTATGAGTGGTCCATCTCCTTGCCCTAGTAAAGTCTCTGGCATGGCACTCAACATGCTACAAACAGTTGAGCATTCACAGCTGTAGATGACTGACTTACGATTCTCTTACTCAGCATGCCATTTGAAGACAGTGTGGGTGTGTGAGAGTTTCCTCATAAGTAACTTTGATGTAACTGCATTTTTCAGGTGCATACACACTACTAATTATAGATGCACATTCTACATAGTCAGACCACATGCCGTTTGAGGATTTGCCAATCACTACAGGCAAAGGGTGTGACATTCCACACACACACCCCAAGAAAATTGTGACATTTTTGAAAGGGGTTTCTTACACTGTAAAAAATGACCGTGATTTTAACGGTAAAAAAAACTGTGAAAAAGCTACAGTAAAAACCTGTTAAATGGTTAACGGTAAGTTCCCCTAATATATATGGTGAAAAACTGCAATAGACATTTCAGACAATTTTACGGCAAAATACCGCTTTTGGAAGTGAAAAGGACAGGGAAAAACTGTAAATTGACGTTCCCAGAATTCCCTGCGTCGCATTTCAAATTTTGTTTGAATTTGATGTTTTTTCTTTGAAATAACTAGGTTTCTTCTTAGTTTTTTCTTACCAGTTTGTTTATTAGGGTTGTATGTTACATCTAATGTTGTTAAATTAATGTTTATTGGATATTTCAGTTTAATGAGTCTCACCACGATTGTGTTTAGTGTTTGTGTGAATGACACTGTGCACCTTCTATATATATGTTATTATTTAAAAGCTGCCTGTGATGGGCTTTGGTTCATCATGTGACTTTCTCATCACTTTCTGCATTTGGTGGTTATCAGTGTATTTCAAAGGTACAAAACAGATTTCAGTACTTCAATAGGTTGGTATAATAACATTATATCAGTTAATGAAATTACAGTATTTAACTGTAAATTTAAGTTAAAACCGTAAAACCTAAAACGTTGCCACCGTATATTTTACAGTAGAATTCTGCCAACCACAGCTGCAGTTTTTTTACTGTAAATTTTACGGCATTTTTTTTTTACAGTGTATGCTCACCAAGGCTGTATTTATTCATTTCAAAATACTGTAAAAACACTAATATTGGGAATTGTTTTTAGAAATGAGATATTTTTTGGCAATCATTTTGTGGGATTCCCTGATGAACAGAAAGTTATTACTGTCACTTTTAATCAGATTAATTAATCCTTGCTATATAAAAGTCTTTGCTCTTAAAAAATATATATATATCTTACTGACCCCAATTTTTGAACAGCAGTGTGTAGTTAAATAAATAAATAAAAGTGTATATGTATATAATAAAAGTGTATATGACTCAGATGTGCAACTATTTTGTGGGGTTTCCTAATTTGATCATTTTTTACATAAATTACATGATCAAATTACAATCTGAATTGAGAAAATTTAAAACAATTTCTATTGGTATTGGTATTTGGAACATCCTCCTTTATGAGGAAATCTTTTCTACAGTTTACAATAAATGGCACTAATTTACTTACATTTGATTAACAACCTAAAAATAGTGTGGAATTTTACAAATCTATTCCTCTTTTTATGTTGTAACACTACAAAATCAAAGCTTTTCACATTCACTCGGATTTTCAATGGGGACTTCTGAAGAGCACTGTGCATTGGAGAAGGACGCGACAGTCCGAAAACGCGCACCATCTCTAGACGTGTCTATGATCAGTTGTGATCACATCTGATCTCCACAGTAGAAAATAACTGACCTCAATCTGTGCTAACAAGCCTGCTCAAGAGTCTCGCAGTGACAGAGGGCAGAGCATTGTACTGCAAGCACTCTACTTTGTTCCTGTGGGGGTGTGGGTGTAGGAGATAGAATTTACTCAACTACTAAATAAAAGGTACATTAAAGTAGCATCTCAAGATGACGTGTGTTAGTGTGTTAACCAGGGTTCACAGTACTGTATGTCTGCTCAACCCAAACAAAAACACTGCCTTGGAAGTCATAGAACTTATAGCCATATTTTAACATCCAAAATGCAAATCCTCCAAAATGCAAACCTAATATGTAACATCAAAGCAGAGATAGGTTTGTATGTGCACAGGTATATGTACTGATCTAACGCCAAGACTTCACCTTCTTAGACTTGAGTCCAGATGCTCAGGGCTCAAGGAGTTTCACATGCTTGCATCAGCAAAACAGATTTATCTAAATGGATGCTACTGTTACTGTGTAGATAATGACAGTGGGGTCTGAAACTTGCCTCCAAATGTACATATATAAAATAATAACAATATTAAAGGGTTAGTTCATCCAAAAATGAAAATTGTGTCATTAATTACTCACTCTCAAGTCGTTCCAAACCCGTAAGGCCTTCGTTGTGGTATTCTCATTAATGGCGGAACTCGGGTGAGAAGAATTGTTGAACAACGTAGTTATTTATGTTTTCTTTGCACACAAAAAGAATTCTCGTAGCTTCACAAAATTACGGTTGAACTACTGATGGACAAGGACTATTTTAGCGATGTCCTTACTGCGTTTCTGGGCCTGGGAACATTTCAGTTACATTGTTGTCTATGGAGGGTCAAAAATGTATGTATTTCAACAAAGATATTTTAATTTGTGTTCCGAAAATGAACAAAGGTATTACGGATTTTGAACGACACGAAGGCGAGTAATTAAATGATAGAATTTTCATTTTTGGGTGAACTATCCCTTTAGGAATGATAATGTTTTGTTTTGTCAAACTCTTAAACTCATTTCTTCATTTCAGCTTTAAGACAAACCATTCATTTTCAGAGTACACACATAATGGTTCAAAGATAGACACTTTTAATATACTAACACTGGACAGCCTCTAGTGACTATAAAGCACTCTGGAATTAAATGGCTATTTTAAGGACTTGTTGCCTTTGCCCACATTACTAGACTGAATGATGCATATATTGTTATTCCAAATTTATTAAACTGATTGTTCCGGTTGTAGCTTCTGACTGGTCAATACAGCATTCTAGCAGTGTAAAATATAGGATATGTGGTGCATTCACATCCAAACTATGTCAGAATTATCAATATTATTACCTAATTGTGAAAGGACAATTCAGTGACTTTTAACTTATATAAGCATTTACGTGCTCACAGAACTTATTTACATTTTATCAAATTCAATTACAGTAATTCTGATGATAGAAAGTAAAAAAAGAACTATTTGAAATAGAAATCTTGGTAATAATCACTAAATGTTTTTACTGTCACTTTTGAATAAATTATTTCTCCTCGCTGAACAAAAAAGTATAATTTTCTTTAAAAAAAATCAATCAATCAGTCAATCTTACTGACCACAACCTTTTGAAAGTTTATTATTGCAGTAAACATTTAATAAGGCTGTGCTGTACAGTGGACATTAGCGCGTCAGCGGCCTGTGACTATATTGCACTGTTGTGAAAACACATACAAGTTTTATGAAAATAAAGAGTCCAATTTGGATCCGAGATTTGTAATTACTTTACAACTACTTTATGTTGATTAAACAATCATCCAAATTAAGATATTATATGAAACAATCTTCAGCAAAACATTAAACCAAACATCCAGACAAATAACAATCCAACTAAATCAACGATGAATATTAAAAAAAAGCCCAGTTTGATGATGTAAATTCCTTTTACATCATGCCAAGCAGAGTAACCTCACTGTGGAGGTATGTTGCAACACACATACATCACCAAACCTCAATTGTACTGCCAAGGGCTTGGATGATGAAGCTTTGAACTAGGCCTACACTACAGTTTTAGACAATGAGTCAGCAACATGCATCATCTCACAGCTCCACTTAGAGGGACAAAGAGAGAGAAACACGAGATAATGCGAGACTGATGAGAAGAAACATGAGGGAGGAGAGAGAGGACATCAGAAAGTGTGTGTGTGTGTGTGTGTGTGTGTCTTACTTCACAAGTATTATAGTCCTCTGAGTCCAGCAGTAAGCAGAGTTTAGGTAGAAGCTCCGGCCAGTTCTGTAACTCCCCTTTAGACGCTATAGTTGTGATCAGAATACCTGAGGAACACAAACATATGCACAATAATGCACCATTCAGATCAGCCTATACTGCAGTTCACATGACCAACTGCCAGAAAAAAAACATTTACACAAAAATCAAGCTGTTTTGATATAAGCAAATTTGATATATTCTATCACAGGGCTATTCAATTAGCTTCATTTGAGGGACAGATTATCGCATTGAAAATTTGAAGGGGGCCAAGGGGGTAGGGGCCGTCCCAATCTCTTTCTGGGGGGGGCCTATAAAATTAGAAATTAAATTTAAATGCATATTCAGCAGTAAAATGAAATAATATTACAAAAAGTAACATCTTTAAAAGGTTAACATTAGTGCTGTCTGTCAGTCAATTAAAAATAAATAAATAATCATCCTCCAAATTAATATAGAAACAACATAAAGATGGCATATTTTAAATGTGTTTAATAGCATCTTTTTGTTACTGAGGTCTCTATTAAATCAATTTTTCCCTCAATTTTAGCCATTATTTTCAACATTTAATAGGCTTTGAAAAATATAACTTAATTTAAATGAACTTGAAAAAATCTTAAACTATAAATTGCATGCACAAGCTATATTGATTCATCTTTATTCAAGCTACAAAAGTTAATCAGCAAGCAGAGCAGTCAAGTGATTTCTCTTTTTTTTAATCTTTGATTTAACGTTACATCAGTCACAGATTGCAGCAGGTTTCACTTTAAAAGCAGTGCTGTCTCTTTAAATCATGAGGCACATGACGCGGATACATATCTGAGCAGACTTTCAAACTATAGGCTACTTCCTTTGATAATAATCTTTGTCCAGTGTCGGCACTCGTCAGAAGTTATGACCGATAACACTGTCTTTAAAACATTTTGTAGTTATTTGCATCTATTCCTTTTCCTTTTCAGCTGGCCCAGGCCAGTGTTGCCACCTTGTGGACAAACTAATTAGTGCAAAATCAATTCAAGGCATATGTACGACCAGCATGCTCTTCCTCAGGCCTAATGAAGATGACTGGCAGGCCGCCAATTGAATAGCCCTGTTCTATGAAAACATCATAATATGTGGACAAACTATACTCGTTCTTTTTTTTACTATATTCATCACTGTGTGGGAAAATATTAAAAATAAATAAAATTTCAAACCAAATAAACAAAAAGAGAACCGATATATATTATACTGTGTTTTGTGAGATGCCTAGTAACCACAGAAACAGAGCACTGCATTCCTCATTACAGTCTAATCACAATCACAAAAGGCTAATTTAAAAAACACACCGTGTATTCTCGAACAGAGTCAATAAATGATCTTACATCGAAAGCATCAACACAAAGCCAGACACGGACCCCAAAGGCATAATATTGTTCATCGTGATGGCAAAAGCTGTGGCTCAGAGCCAGACAGAAAATGCTTTGTCGGTCCATACTCACCCACTGTGGCTCTAATGAGCGGTGAGGAGTCTCCAATGTTTTGCAGGCACTCATTTTTGATGAAGTCAGACACACCGTTTGGGAAGTTCTGGTAATGGGCCTTAACGTTGTTCTTCAAAATGAGACCACTGAGAGACCGAGTGGGCTCATCTATGAGAAAGGAAGGATGAAAAGCTTTACTTTCAGACTGGGTAGAAAATACAGCCCTGGGCACAAGACACAGCATTAAAGGAAAGAAAGAAAGAAAGAAAGAAAGAAAGAAAGAAAGAATCAAACAACCACAGGGATAAACAGAAATAGCTATACAGCAAATACTACAAGAATGCAAATACAATTAGACTACAAATACAAAAGTATTTATGCCACTTATATAAAAATATGATAAAATTATCTCATCAATTCCAAAAAAAAAGTTGCTTTTAAAAAAATAATAAAATACAAAAAAAAAATTAATAATAATAATATATATATTAAAAAAAAAAAAAAAATATATATATATATATATATATATATATATATATATATATAAATATAAAATACTTTTGAGCCTTGAACAGGTTAGTGGATGCTTAATAAGGAACCATCTGTTTTTATAATATAATTCTACCATAAATAATATAATTATATAATATAATACAATATTTGACACCAATAAAATGTTGTTTTAACAAACAAACAAAACAAAACTGCAGCCCACACATAAAAATTAAAATCTTACTGTTCAGCCCTAAACTAATTTGGTGGATGCTTCATAAAGAACATTCTGTTTTTAAATAAATCTATTTCTAATATGATATAATATAATACAATACAATAATCATTTGCTTAAAATAAATAAATCTACAGCCCACACTGGAAAACTAGTTTTATTGTTGAGCTCTGAACTGCTTTGGTGGATGCTTAATAAAGAACCTTCTGTTTTTAAATGGACCTCAGGCTAATCCAGGGAAAAAGAGAGAGAAACATTGGTAGATGAACTAGTGATGTTTCTAAACATGTTCTGTGACCTGGGGCTTGACAGAGGACACAGATTCAAAAGGTCAGTGCAGCTAAGCTCCCAGTGTACTTGACAGATTACGGCTGACCTGAAGTCACAGCATCTATACAGCCACTGGCTTCAGAAAACACCACTGAGACTAAACACTACCTTCTGCTCGCCTCAACTCCTTCCCCTCATATGTAATCCATTTTTTTCTAGTAACTGGAATATAAGATCATCTCTTAATATACTACACAAAACTGTCATGGCAAACCTCATAAACTGCAACAAATCACAATGCAGACAGACATTAAGCAATTTCCTGCACCTACTTGCACTGCCTCCCATCACACAGTGTGTCTACATACAAATTAAAGGGTTATATTCACTGACGCTATCACAAACTTAAAGGTTTTAAATTAAAGAGACCCCAGATATCCCTAATGAACAAATCACATAACCATAATGAACCTGAATAATTCACATCTCAAATTAAAATAATCAATTTATGGCAACATGCGCATCTTACCTTCTGTCTTTAGCTTTGTGAGCACAAATATCAAGTAGTTGTTGAAGTCCGGGTATTGATTGAGCTGCTCAAGTTTCTGTGGTGCACATTAAGAAAAGGCATACAGACCAGAGATAGAGAGTATTGCAAACAGCATGAGAAATGTGCCTCTGTGCACGTACTTAACGCTTGATGTTTACAGTAGATTGACGATTACATCAATGAACTCATGAATATATGAGCCATTCAGGTCTCATTCGCCAAAGGTATAATACACAAATGATGTGTGAATATAATTTAACATCCAGTAAAGTAAATATGAAAATGGTTTTATTGGATTGGAAATAAAATACACTTCGAACATAAGGTAATTCACTGCACTATTAACTAAAAACTACACAAATATCAATATTGCAGCCTAAATCTATAACAAAATGAAAAATTAATTCAATAAATCTGCTTGTGAAAGAATTGTGTTGAAAGCGCACAGAATAACTAACCCGCTCAGGGCCACAGAAATACAGTCTTACAAAAAAAGCAAGACGTACATTGAGTCACTGAGGAGTAAGTGAACGATTTACTTGTGAATAAAATACAAATATAAAGGAGAACTATTTAATAACAAGCAGTCTCATTCCGAAGCTATTTTTAAGCACGTTATTCACATTTTCTTAAAAGAGTTCACGTATTTGATTGTTGGAGATGTTACTTTTAGTAGCTACCGATTATTTTCATTTATGCTCTACAAAAGAAAGAAAAGCATACCGGTTTGGAACTAGCTAATCTTTAGGCAAATAAATTACTGGTAATTCAACAAACTATATGATACATAGGCTACACACTATATGTTGTAACATTTATTTCAATTGAAATTTAGACAAAGCAATTTAACAGGTTTTTAGTGTAAACATGTAGCATTTTCTCAGGGGCAGCTGTATATGATGGACAAAAACAATGCATAATTTGCTAGATTAAGGGGGCGTTATACCCACTGACACATTTTACTCTCCCCTTATAAAGACTGAAACATAGCGAATGTCAGATGCCTTTGTCTGAGCTGCATCTGATTATGTGCCAGAAACACCATGATAACAACACTCGGACCTCCGTCTGATCATAATCTGCGTCTCATAACATAGTGAGCAACCTACCTAGACAACATTTCAATATGAAGTGTTTCAAACGCGCCTGCAATGCTGTCTAGATTTTGCACACAAGCATAACGTTCAGTAGATCAGATGATTGCTTATAAATAATCTCAGAGGCTGTGTTTGCTGTAGGCAGTTGACACACAACAGCTGGACCAGCCATCTGATCAAAAGCTTAAAGCGATAGTTCACCCAAAAATCTCAATTCTGTCATCATTTACTCACTCTCATATCGTCCCAAACCCGTATGACGTTCTTTCTCATGTGGATATTTTGCAGAATGATGTCAACCACACGGTAACGTATCGAGTCCAATTGACATCCATTGTACGGACACTACGATGTTTCTCAAGGTATCTTAATTTGTGTCCTAACGAAGTCAAAAAGGTTTGGAATAACATGAGGGTGAGTAAATAAGGACAGATGTTCGTTTTTGGGTGAAACACTCACCGAATGACAGACAGCGATACCGTACAGACACCACCCTAATCTACAGATAAAATATAAACAAACAGCCCCTAACTGACCCAGTGTGTTTCAGATCTTAAGTAGTAACGTTTGAGCTAACCAGGCCAGCTCCTCCTCAAACTCCGCCATCCCCTTGTTCGCTGCCCTTCAGCTCTCTGGTTGAACAAACAGCGAGGTAAAGGATACTTGTTGGACGGATCGTTGCGTGGATGTGTCCGGGGACTGTGATTCCTTGAGCAGCTGTAAGATCTGCTGAAGTCCCTGCTCGTCGGGTTTCCACTGGCACTCCATCTTGTGTGGCTGGAGCCTCTCTCTCTCTCTGTAGGCGCACAGATCTACACCCTTTCACATCAAATAACGGCCTCCACCTTGACCTTCAAGACCGGCTGTTATCGAGCGAAAGATGAGGAAGACGCCTCTGCGAGAGTTTACTGTGGACAGACCCGTGCGATAATGAGCGTTTCGCGGGCGTTGTGTTGCTGGTGACGCTAGGCTAGCTTACATACATGGACTTGGTCTGGTCCGGATCACCGCACATCGACAGCGATAAGCCTCTGTGCTGCACTGCCCGCCGGTCCTAGCGCCTGTCTGATCGCTGGATGGATGCAGGGACTTGGCGGGGAAACCCTACATGTGACCCCAAAGAAGTTGTGTTTCAAGCCCGGCTAGCTCAGTCGGTAGAGCATGAGACTCTTAATCTCAGGGTCGTGGGTTCGAGCCCCACGTTGGGCGATTACTTTATTTTCACAATACACAGGTGGCTTTGTTCTGTGAACAATAATTGCAATACAAACAAAACAATAAAATAAGGTGCCACTGAGTAAAATATGAAAAGGATGGCTCACCCGAAATGAAAATTCACTCATCCCTCACTTAACATTGGTCTGTGGTACATAAAAATGAGTCTTTTCCCCATACAGTGGAAATTAAAGGTAACCAAAACTTGTTTGCTTAACAACATGCTTCAAAATCTTATTTTGTTTTGCACAGAAGAAAGAACATCATACAGGTTTGGAAGGGCATGCATGAGGGTGAGTAAATGATGTCAGAATTTTATTTTTGGGTGAACTGTCCCTTTAAGACTGTTTAACTCAAACAAAGAGTTCAAGAGACTTGAATTAACCGAAAAACCTGATTATCAGATTTGAATGAAAGCAAATAAAATTTGAAAATTATCAATTTCAAAAAATTTAAAAAACTTAAAATTTAAAATTCTCAATTTCAAAATTGTATTGACTTCACTTTTTTTTTTTTTAAATTGCCCATTTTTTTTTTTTTTTTTCATTCAAATGTCAATTGGAGAAACGTGTCACGCCATATGTGACCCTGGACCATAAAACCAGTCATAATGGTCAGTCTGAAAGCTGAATAAATAAGTTTTTTGATTTATGGTTTGTTAGGATCGGACAATATTTGGCTGAGATACAACTATTTGAAAATCTGGAATGTGAGGGTGCAAAAAATCAAAATATTGAGAAAATCGCCTTTAAAATTCACCAAATGAAGTTTTTAATTTATGGTAGGAAATTTACAAAATATCTTAATGGAACATGATTTTTAATTAATATCCTAATGATTTTTTGTATAAAAGAATAATAGATCATTTTAACCCATACAATTGGCTATTGCTAAAAATATATCTGTGCTACTTATGACTGGTTTTGAGGTCCAGGGTCACATATAAGCATTTTGATATCAAATTTCTGGACAGTCAGCATGTTTAAACACCAATACTAAGACAGTATTTATTAAAAATAAAATATGTATTTATAAATCTCATGCATGGATGACACTTTAACCACATACAAAACACATCAACACTGTTTTTTTTTTTTAGTGTTTATTAACCTTTTAGGTATTGTACGTTGACTACCAGGGTTGATAAATAAATACTCTTATGGAAATTAAGAGGGTTCAAAGTCATCACCTGACTGCTGCTCTATTCACATTTCTTACATTTCCTCAAAAAGGAATACAAACCTGCATAAGATCTTAAATTAGAAAAACATCACTTTATTAAAGTGATTCAATTCCTTACTTGATTTCAACAACTGAAGTTAACAGTAGCTGGCACAAAACAGGTGGAGGTAGATGATGCCAAAGCCTCAGCTTGAATTGGCTGCATCTTCAGGGTGTGCAGGTCAAGAACACATCTTTTTGTAACACAGCTTTTGTAATATAATACACTAAATCTGAGAGTCTTGAACTCTCTATGCCGGGTTCACTCTAGCAGTAGTGTGGACTGCAGAGTTCTACGAGTCCTTCGGCTAGTCTTTCTTTCCTGCTCCAATATTCCCAGAGGCCTTCTCCCACTAGAGGGAGTGTGACACAAGAAATCATCGATGGTCTGCTTGGTGATCTGGCCGCTCTCTTCTAACCGTCTCACCACCTGCTCAACCTTCCCCTCCCACAGCCCACCAGCACTCTTGTTCTTCAATTCATTAACCTAAGAGCAGAAAGGAACAGGGACAGGGAGAGAGACAAGAATGGGAGACGAAACGGATTAAAACATGCTTCACAATCTGTCCTGGTTTAATCTAATTATTGCTTCTCATGCAATACTTGTTTGGCTTCTGTATTATAAGCTGAGGGTCTGATGTTCCATATTTATGTTTTTATATAAATTACCAGTCAAGTTTTTGGACAAGAAAACTGTTTTTTTTATATGCTTGAATTTAGCTTAGTAGACAAATATTAAAGTTCAAAAGTTTGGGATTTTTTTCCATCTTCAAAAGTAAGATGTTTTTGAAAGAGGTCTCTTATGCTCACCATGGCTGCATTTATTTAAGATGCAAAAAATACAGTAAAACAGTATTGTTGAATAATATTACAATTTAAAATAACTTTTATTTTTATACACATTTTAAAATGTAATTTATTCCTGTGATGGCAAAGGTGAATTTTCAGCAGTCATTGCTCCAGACTTCAGTGTCACGTTTTTTTTTGTTTTTTTTAATAAAAATATTTTGTTACATTATAAATCAATTTAATGCATTTTTGCTGAATAAAAGTATTACTCCATTTAAAAAAAAAAAAAACATACTGTCCCCAAACCTTTGAATGGTAGTGTAAACTGTGGTGTCTTTACAAAACTAAACTTTTAATTCATTTCATTTTTTAAATGAATGAATTGGACCGTTTAAAATAATTCCATTTGTGTTAGTTAATAGTTTTGCTGTCTTTACCATTAAATGTAGTAATGATTATGAGGTGTAAACTGTAGATGTGTCCAAACTTGACTGGTGTATCTGATATCTCACCACTTCCTGAGAGAACTCTGGTCTCTTCACAAACACTGGAGTCTTTGACACTAGGGCTGTTGTGAGGGCAGAGACTGCTTCTTTCATGGACCCTTTCATAGCCAATATAAGAACCTAAAAACAGAGCAGTAAACATAAGCAAGCTCTTTCAAAGGCTGATTTAGACACACACACACACACACACACACACACACACACACTTACCCTTAGGTTCTGGCACAGCTGACTGTCTGTCCTCATTATCTGAGAGTAGAATGCCTGGGCTCTCTCTATATCATTCTACAACATACATCAGGTAAAATGAAAAGTAAGTGATTTACTGTTAATATGTCAAATTATATTATACTGTATATAACATAGCATACTGTTAGTATATCAAAGATGCAACATTGTCTGTGATTCTATGAAAATTACACAATATCTAAATGCCTTTTAAGAACTAAAATCTGATATTACACCAACCTACTCAATTTAAGGCATTACATACCATACATTTATCCTTTAATTAGATATAGATATTTCAGTCAGCTTACCTGTTTGAGAGCAAGAGCAGCTACAAAGCAGTAGGCATGTCGAGGAATGAGGCTGCCTTTTGTCTGACCTTCTTCCAACAGGGTCAAACAGATATGATACGACTTTGAGGTGTTCTGCCAATCCCAAGATACAGAAATAGTTTATAAATGACACTTATTAAATTCTTTTGTACTTGACATTACGGTGAGAAGCTACTGTCCAAAAAACAAGCCAAAACATTATTGTTCTGAAATTAGCTTGTCTTTTCTGGGATTCAAGTAACTCTTTGCTAATTCTTAACGGCTTTAATACAAACTAGCATATAATACGTGCTACTACATTGCCTTTACCAGTTTATAACAAGTTGCTAAGGCTAGCGTGAAGGTGTCTTTGTTGAATGGCACTCCTTGTTTTTTCATTTCTCCCACCACCTCCAGGCAACCTGTGAGAACATCATCAGTGACCCACATCACATAGACTGAAACCATGGCAACAGACAGACCATTTTGCATTTTTGCAGTTAAGCAGCATTGGTGAAGTATTTTATTGTGCTGATCAATTCCCTCATGAATCTCAAATAAGCATTTGTCTCACTGGCTTTTCAAATATTTTACATTTTCAGATGTTTCAGCTCTTTATTTCATACAACTTTTTTGAGCCAACAGCAAGGGCAATGGAAGCACAGTACAAATCGTATTGATTGTTTCATACTCCAGCAGAAGGGAGAGATAAGCAGAAGAAACTTACTTTTGTAACACTGTTTAGTGAAAAGCATGTCGATAGCAATATTAAAAGATGTAGAGTCCGAAAAGAATCCTTTGAGAGCCTATGCAAAAAAAAAGAAAGAAAAAAGAAGGAAAGACCATGACAAATCTCACAACAATTCATGTCAATAGTCATGCTGTAAAATTTGTGTTCTTTTTCCACATACTGGATCTGTCAGAGTTCTGGCTCCCAGCTCCTCTAAACCCAGTTCATAGCATAACCTCATGAAAAGAGGGCCAAACCTGAATTCCCCAAATGCCATGTTACGATTCTCTTCATGGTACCTGGAATGAACAGAAATGAAAAGAGAACAGTGTTATAATATATACAAAAACATATCCATATGCAGAAATTATGCAGACATGTAAATAATCTCTAAAACAAACAGAATAATTTTAAATATTTAAAAAAATATTCAGATGAATATTATGCTGAATGCAATTAAATCACTATGAATTTGCTCTTTGGGTAAACATAAACATCTTTATAATGTAAATAGTGTCTATTTCCCTACATACAGGTGCATCTCAATAAATTAGAATGTCGTGAAAAAGTTAATTTTTTCATGCAAGTTATTTAAAAAAAAAAAATGAAACTTTAATATATTTTAAATTCATTGCATGTAAAGTAAAACATTTCAAAAGTTTTTTTTGTTTTAATTTTGATGATTAGAGCTTACAGCTCATGAAAGTAAAAAAAATCAGCATCTCAAAATATTAGAATATTTACATTTGAGTTTCAATAATTGATCATTCCTACAGTATAAATTCCGGGTATCTCTTGTTCTTTGAAACCACAATAATGGAGAAGACTGCTGACTTGGCAATGATCCAGAAGATGAACACTGACGCCCTCCACAAAGAGGGTAAGTCACAGAGGGTTATTACTGAAAAGTGTGGCTGTTTACAGAGTGCTGTATCAAAGCATATTAAATGCAAAGTTGATTGGAAGGAAGAATTTGGGTAGGAAAAGGTGCACAAGCAACAGTGATGACTGCAAGCTTGAGAATGCTGTCAAGCAAAGCTGATTCAAACACTTGTGAGAGCTGCACAAGGAGTGAACTGAAGCTGGAGTCAGTGCATCAAGAGTCAACGAGCTCAGACGTCTTCAGGAAAAAAGCTACCAAGCCACTTCTGAAGCAGAGACAACATCAGAAGCCTCTTACCTGATCTGTGGAGAAAAATAACTGGACTGTTGCTCAGTGGTCCAAAGTCCTCTTTTCAGATGAAAGTAAATTTTGCATTTCATTTGGAAATCAAGGTCCCAGAGTCTGAAGGAAGAGTGGAGAGACACAGAATCCATGTTGCTTGAAGTCCAGTGTAAAGTTTCCACAGTCAGTGATGATTTGGGCTGCCATGTCATCTGCTGGTGTTGGTCCACTGTGTTTTCTGAAGTCCACAGTCAACGCAGCCATCTAGCAGGAAATTTTAGAGCACTTCATGCTTCCTTCTGCTGACAAGCTTTATGGAGATGCTGATTTCATTTTCCAGCAGGACTTGGCACCTGCCCACACTGCCAAAGGTACCGAAATCTGGTTCAGTGACCATACTGTTACTGTGCTTGAATGGCCAGCAAACTCACCTGACCTGAATCCCATAGAGAATCTAATAGAGACACCAGACCCAACAATTCAGATGAGCTGAACGCCGCTATCAAAGCAACCTGGGCTTCCATACCACCTCAGCAGTGCCACAAACTGATCACCTCCATGCCATGCCGAATTGAGGCAGTAATTAATGCAGAAGGAGCCCCTACCAAGTATTGAGTACATATACAGTAAATGAACATACTTTCCAGAAGGCCAACAATTCATTAGTTTTTTTTATTGGTCTTATGAAGTATTCTAATTTGTCAAGATAGTGAATTGTTGGGTTTTTGTTAAATGTGAGCCAAAATCAATACAATTAAAAGAACCAAAGACTTAAACTACTTCAGTCTGTGTGCATTGAATTTATTTAATACACGAGTTTCACAATTGGAGTTAAATTACTGAAATGAATGAACTTTTCCCCAACATTCTATTGAGATGCACCTGTAAATTATTGAGGCAGTTTTACCTGTACATGGCATTTCTCGCCATAAAAACATCTTCCGCAGACTGGCATAAATACAGAAGTATTTTCAATTCATCCTTTAAAATTAGCTGTTTTTTCTCCATTTTCTGATTTACCGTATCAAAGTAATAACCTGTTGAAAAAAAAGTGACATTCAGGGTAAATGAGAAATTGACTGACAGTGTGCACAAGGCAAAGGTGCACTCATTGCCTTTTGTTTATGTTGCAGACATGTGAGGCATGAATACTGCAATAGCACCATGCATCACCACCAGCCATGATTCATTAATTCCACATGTCAAATAATCTGATAACAGAGATAATGAGATAAATAAAGTAGTAGTCAGCTGGTCATGCGATCTCAGCATGTCGGCTCCTATGAGGCAACCCACTTTCATGTAAAATAAAACAGCTTTTGATATGACTGCAGTCCAAATACAATCTCATGTGGGTGTTCTACTAATTTCTTTTAATGAGACAAATATGACTGAGTGCACCTTTAAAGTAATGATATTCAAACACCAGAAAGTGGTACAAAGTTACATAAATCATGCCAAATGATGCCTGCCTTTTGATCCTGACACTTGGTGGGAAACAGCAAGTTTCCTCTGCTGAAAATCCTGTAGCTTCACCACATCTTCAGACAAGAGATAACGTTTAGCTAAAAAGAGCATTTGTAAAGTCAGTTTCATAGAAATTGTTGGAAAACTCAAATGTTACACTGTGTCAGAGGGGCTGTCATTTGTTTGACCATCTTCGTCAGATTTAAACGCTGCTGAACAAAAATTTAAACTAGCTCATTTGTTTTTTAGCGGGTTATGGGCACTTTTTACCTGATCAGGCTGGGAAGCAAATTTAGGGTTATTTCCATCAGGACAGTAACACAGGCAGATCATGTAAATAAAAATAACAATCCAGATACACACGAAAAGAAGGGGGACAGTGACAAATGCTTTAGTCCTCATACATTTTCATCTGCGAGGACAACAGTGTTGTAATCACCTCGATATATATATTCTGTATACTTGGGGGGGGGGGGGGGTGCTACAATAGCTCATCTACAGTTACTTCTTAATGACCCTGGCCTTGACTTTAAGCACCACTTTCTATAGTATGTTCTCAGCTTGTGGCTAAAGCCAGCCTAAACAGATACCAAAGCTGTGCGTATATTACCTCCATGTCGACATTTTAAGCAGTCTGATTTAATGGCTCCTCGAAGCACTGCAGCTCTAGACGAATCTGTCAGAATACGAGCGCAGGCATTCAGTCCTCGCAGCGCCATGTCTGTCTGAATTCACGCAGCAGTCAGTGTACGCTGCTGCTTCTTCATCTTCTTCTTTGTGGGGGTTTACTGGCTGTTGGCAACCTAACTTATTGGTGCATTACCGCCACCAACTGGAATAGAGTATGGTTCAGGATATTTGCTTGTATACAGAATAAAAATAAACATAAAAACCAAGCTAAACCAACTGGAAAATAAAACAAAAAACCAATCAAAACGCTGTATTCTTTTATATAATTGACTTTCTTTCACAAATTTAATAATATCATGATACATTATCATCATTACTAGCTGTTTTCCCTAATAGACCTGATAAAGTAAAGTCATGATGTTTTACTTTCTTCAGTGATTGAATAAGGTGACGTCTCTCATTGTCAGAGGTGGGTAGTAACGAGTTACATTTACTTCGTTACATTTACTTGAGTAAATTGTTTGGGTAACTAATACTTTTAGAGTATATTTAAAAATGGGTACTTTTACTCTTACTCAAGTATATTTTTAGTGAAAAAACGGTACTTTTACTTCGTTACTGTGGGTGATGCACCTCTCGTTACTTTATCTTAATGCAATACAAGTTAAAAATCCTTCAATTTATTCCAAACGCGCCGTCTACTTTTTTTCTGGGCAATGAGCGATGCCTGTTCGCGAAAGATTCATTCTTCTGAGTCAATTCTGTTCGAAGGCTTGATCAAACCATTAGGCAAACCAGTGAATCGGTTCGCGAATCTGTTTGAATGATTCGTTCAGTTCCCTGCCGCACGAGCTGAGTCGTCTGAAGCGGTTGTAACATCAAGAGCACTGAAGACATGGCTTTGGATCAACAGTCAGTTGAAAGCAAATCTGCAAAGGCTATAGGTTTACTAGCTATAAAGATCTTTATTAGATGAACAGCGCGTGTGCTGTCGGTTCCACAGGTATAGATTCGATTACAGTACACGATACCACTATGACATTAGGTTGTTGTACATGTACCTTACACATTAAATACAATGTATAATTTATTCATTAAATAAGCTGTCACAGAGTATGAAATAAACACCCGCCAAACCCGCGTTAGTTCAAGGAGGAATGCCTTGCCTAGACACAATTAATATTGATATTTTCACAATATTTACGCTTGCAGAAATAAAGGCTACATTGGTTTACATTTTGCAGATCAGACGGAAGAAGATCCGTCAATGTGCATTTGTTTCGTTATGTTCAGATGTTCTTTAGCGGTCATGTGAGGAGCTGTATATATAGCCTACATTTATAATACATATACTTTAAAATATAATTTAATTTAATTCAGTGATGCACATCAGAATTTTTATCAACTGTTACTCCAGTTTTCAGAGTCATATGATCCTTCAGAAATCATTCAAATATATTGATTTTTTTACCAGTTGTTAAAAAAAAAAAAAACAGCATGTGCTGGTTAGGTATGTTTTGAAGCTGGGATGCTAGTTTATGCTGGTCTTTTGCTGGTTAATGCTGGTCCTTTGCTGGTCATGTGCTGGTCTTGAGCTGGTCGGACCAGCACATGACCAGCTTAAATCAGCTCAAACCAGCATCCCATGCTTCAAAGCATACCATACCAGCATATGCTGTTTTTTTCAACAGGGAACAGTTTTGCTGCTTAATATTTTTTGGAGCTTGTGACATTTTGTTCAGGATTCTTTTTATGAATAGAAAGCTAAAAAAACAACAGCATTGATAATAAATCGTGCTAAAAATACTGATTTGCATCACTGAGATAAATTAAATAAAAAAAATAAAAAAAACAAATAATATTTTAACATTAAAAGTGTTTTGAACGGCAGTGTGTGTGTGTATTTATATTTATGTGTGTGTGTGTGTGTGTGTGTGTGTGTGTGTGTGTGTGTGTGTGTGTGTGTGTGTGTGTGTGTGTGTGTGTGTGTGTTGTGACGGATCGACGGCCCTCCCCCTCATCATCATCACCACCCCGTCCCTTATTCGCCGCCCTTCACCAGGCTCCCGACTGGAGTGGGTGGATGAGAGGAGGGGCGTGGGACCAACGTGGGCTGGCGGCGTGTGATGAGGCACAGCTGGACTGAATTAAGCCTCATCACCGCCGCCGTTAAATGCCGAGCGCGCCTCTCCTCGGGAGACCGGTCTCTTCCCCCGTGCATGCACGCTGGTGTCCTCGTGGGTCCAGGAAGGGTGCGTCGAGGGACATCGCGCCGCCGAGGATGTGAGCCGCGGAACCTCCAGGGTCATCGTGCAAGCCGCACCCGTATAACGGCCGTCGGGCCAGGATGCCGGGCCGTCCATCCCGCCAATGCCCGTAAGAGGCAGAAGAGGAAGAGCCGCCGCTCCAGAGAAGCCGCCGCCCCTCGTGCCCCGGACCGCGGGAGCGTGTGCGGCCACCTGACTCCGCCCCTTGCCTGGACCCTTCCCTTTTGGAACACTGCCCTCCTTCACGAGCCCCGCAGCACATCGAGGACACCAGATCCCCCCCTTCTTTGGACACTTCTTTCCCCTGGACACTTTTATTTTATCATTTTTGTTCAATAAAAACCTCTCCGAGGCCTGACGCCACACCCACTGTGTCTGTCGTTGGCTCCTCCCGTCACAGTGTGTATGTATGTATATATAAATTTTATCTAAATTTCTATATATCTAAATAAAAATAGACTATAGATATACAGTATATGATCCAAAGTAACTAGTAACTAACTACTTGAGTAGTTATTTTATCCGATACTTTTTTACTCTTACTCAAGTAACTATTTAGACTATTACTTTTACTTTTACTTGAGTACAGTTTTTGTGTACTCTATCCACATCTGCTCATTGTTATATTTCCTACAATGGAGTAGTACACGCTCAACTGTTTCTTTTTGGCTACAGTGTATGCATTCCCCAGTTGAGTGTTTTCCAATTTTATATAATGTACTGTTAAGTCCAGTATGATCTATTCTCATCCGGGTTATGATACTTCCTTCTCTTCGATTCCTGCTCTCCCTCCTCCCAGTACCAACTTGTTTTTGTATATTAAATGTCTGCCTGTTTCAATACCATCCCAATTTACCTGCCATACTGATTGCGCATATTTCCTTATGTGTGCTTTAGCTTCTGCTTTGCTTAATGGAACTTTTAGATCTACCTGTTTTAATTTTAGAGTTTGTTTAGCCAGAATATCCACCTTCTCATTCCCTTCCACACCAACATGAGCAGGAACCCAAATTAATTGTATTCATATGTCCTTAAATTTGAACTCATACATTTGATGGAATATTTCATTGATTATGTCCATCCTAAAAGATGACCTGCCAGGTCTTATGCTTTCCAGTGCAGAATAACTGTCAGATGCGATGACTGTGTTATTTATTTATTTCTCCATACCCACTGCAGGGCCAATAATATCGCCAATAACTCTGTAGCATAAACTGACAAATGATTGGTAACTCTTTTCTTAATATAAGAATCACGCATTGGAATATATACAGCTGCCCCTGCATATCCTGTATCCGGATCTTTCGATCCATCCATAAATAAAAACACTGAACCTTGGAAGTGCCTCTCAAAATAATTCCTCACTACATGCCACACTGGAATTTGTTTAGATTTATCATTTATTTCCCACTGTATATTGAGGTCAACGACTGGCAAGGGGAATAACCAGGGAGGAATGGAGGATATTGAGACTGTATTGCTGTACTGTAATTGACGTAAACCTATAATCCTAGCCTTTGCATCACCTATCCACCCAAAACTTATAAAGTTTGTCTCGTTATGTTCCCAGCTCTCTTTCATTACACTTTTGACAGGATGTGAAACACTTTGTCCCTGGATATTAACCCAATATGACAACATTAACTTCATTCATCTGATGCCTAAAGGCATTTCTCCCATTTCCACCTGCACTGATGATACTGGAGATGATTTAAATGATCCACTACAGATTCTTAGGGCTTTAGCTTGCAATAAATCTAATTGTTTGAGGTTTCTTTCTGATGCCGACATATAAGCTATACATGATAGTCAAAGACAGACCTCATGAGTGCCCAGTATATATTTTGTAGAGATGCTCTACTTGCTCCCCATTCCTGGCCTGATAAACACTGAAGAATATTAATAATCTTTTTACACTTGTCTTTAATTTTATCCAAATGAACATTCCATGTCAGTTTTTCATCAAACCAAACCCCAAGAAACCTTAAGGATTTTACTTGCTCCAGAGGATTTCCATACAATTTTAAAGAAAGGAGTGTGACTTTATGCCGCCTTGAAAAACAAATGACCTGTGTTTTTGCTACAGATAATTTAAATCCCCATTTATTAGCCCACTTTTCAACTTCAACTATTGCAGATTGCATTTTTTAAAATTAATATATGATATATTACGACCTCTAATCCACAAAGCCCCATCACCTGCATATAAAATTTTTCCAATGTTATGTTCAACTTGAGAGAAAATGTCATTAATCATTATATTGAATAATAACAGACTACATACACTACCTTGTGGTGTTCCGTTCTCCACTGTATACACCCTGGAGTATTCTTCACCTACTTTCACTTGTATTTTCCTGTCTAATAAAAAGTCCTGAACCCAATTATATATTCTACCACCAATCCCCGAAGACTTTAACTTTATTAATAATCCTTCTTTCCAGATTATTATATGCCTTTTCCACATCAAAAAAGACAGCTACTACTACTACTTCTTTGTTGGTCTGTGCTTTTCTGATGTCTGACTCTAGACATAATACAGAGTCCACTGTATTCCGACCCCTGTGGAATCCACTCTGATAAGGAGACAAGAGATCTTTACTCTCTAGGAAATATGTTCTTTCTGTGATTATTCTTTCCATTACTTTACATAAACGGGAAGTTAAGGCAATAGGCCTGTAACTAGTAAGATCCAATGGGTTTTCCCAGGATTAAGAACAGGTACTATTATTGCTTGTTTCCAAACTGTAGGGAGTACAGGTGCATCTCAATAAATTAGAATGTCGTGGAAAAGTTGATTTATTTCAGTAATTCAACTCAAATGCAAAGTGAAACTCGTGTATCAAATAAATTCAATGCACATGGACTGAAGTAGTTTAAGTCTTTGGTTCTTATAATTGTGATGATTTTGGCTCACATTTAACAAAAACCCACAAATTCACTATCTCAACAAATTAGAATATGGTGACATGCCAATCAGCTAATCAACTCAAACATCTGCAAAGGTTTCCTGAGCCTTCAAAATGGTCTCTCAGTTTGGTTCACTAGTCAAGGAAATTGGCTACAGTTGTCGTATTACTTTTGTTAAGTCACTCCTGAACCACAGACAACGTCAGAGGTGTCTTACCTGGGCTAAGGAGAAGAAGAACTGGACTGTTGCCCAGAGGTCCAAAGTCCTCTTTTCAGATGAGAGCAAGTTTTGTATTTCATTTGGAAACCAAGGTCCTAGAGTCTGGAGGAAGGGTGGAGAAGCTCATAGCCCAAGTTGCTTGAAGTCCAGTGTTAAGTTTCCACACTCTGTGATGATTTGGGATGAAATGTCATCTGCTGGCGTTGGTCCATTGTGTTTTCTGAAAACCAAAGTCACTGCACCCATTTACCAAGAAATTTTGGAGCACTTCGTGCTTCCTTCTGCTGACCAGCTTTTTAAAGATGCTGATTTCATTTTCCAGCAGGATTTGGCATCTGCCCACACTGCCAAAAGCCCCAAAAGTTGGTTAAAAGACCATGGTGTTGGTGTGCTTGACTTGCCAGCAAACTCACCAGACCTGAACCCCATAGAGAATCTATGGGGTATTGTCAAGAGGAAAATGAGAAACAAGAGACCAAAAAAATGCAGATGAGCTGAAGGCCACTGTCAAAGAAACATGGGCTTCCATACCACCTCAGCAGTGCCACAAACTGATCACCTCCATACCACGCCGAATTGAGGCAGTAATTAAAGCAAAAGGAGCCCAACAGTATTGCGTATATATACAGTAAATGAACATACTTTCCAGAAGGCCAACAATTCACTAAAAATGTTTTTTTTTTTTTTTTTTTTTTATTGGTCTTATGAAGTATTCTAATTTGTTGAGAAAGTGAATTGGTGGGTTTTTGTTAAATGTGAGCCAAAATCATCACAATTAAAAGAACCAAAGACTTAAATTACTTCCGTCTGTGTGCATTGAATTTATTTAATACACGAGTTTCACAATTTGAGTTCAATTACTGAAATAAATGAACTTTTCAACGACATTCTAATTTATTGAGATGCACCTGTACGCTTCTTCTTTTTCTTCTTTGGTATTTATTGGCGGTTGGCAACCTATCTTATTGGTGCATTACCGCCACCCAGAGTGTACACTTTCTATCAGTCCTGAATATAAGAATGAATATTTCAGCAGGTAGAATTATTTAGATATATTTGTTGAACAACACATATTTTTAATTTTTAAATACTTTGAGAAATGGTATATATTATTAGCCATACAAACAATTAAAAATATTTGACTAACCCTGGCACCCCCGTTTTTTTTAGGTAAAAATGGAACATTCCAATGTGTCGCTTTCCTGTCAACCGGTATGTTTAGGATGTGACTAGCCCATTACGTTATTCGGCATGAAATCAAAAGTGACAATTCTTATTTTTTGATGGAATACTGTAGTGTTTATTATAAATAATTTATCCGTGCACTTCATTGTATTTTTAAAATTCATGTGCCTTGGTAATCTTTAATCAAAAATGTCAACCTCTCTCTCTCTCTAGCTCGCGCTGTTTAGGCATGTTTTGTGCCGTTGATCGTCGTTGTCATCTCTAATGAATAAATCATTTTTCATGCTTGGGTGTCGGCGAGAAATCCCCCACCACTAACTGCAAACTAGCATTTCAGATCTGCCTCCATTCTGTTAGTAACGCCCCAACTTCCAACGATCCAATCAATTGTCGAAGGACGAAATCAAGTCCCGCCTCTCATTTCACTCGGATATACGTCACAGTACAGTAGAAAAGACAATCGCAACTTCCGTTTCTTGGATGGACTTTTTCCAACAGTGACTTAAAACGTTTTGCATTCTTTTTACTGGTAATTTACACCCTACGTCTAACACTAGAACAACATTCACAGGGGATACCTACAACAGAAATATAAATAAACTAGAATAAATAATTACACATAAGAATGTCAACTTCTAAGAATAACACTACAGTATATCTATGTTATGGCAATCAGCAGATGGCGCTATTGACCACAGACTACACACTCCTTTGGGATAATTATTAGATTTCAATGGAGGAATACAGAGCTGTTTTCGAGTTAAATAAACTAAGCCAATTGCATGTTTGACGGAGACAAACAGATTTTTATATCACTAATTGAAGATGATTCAATTAATTGTTTTAATATGAGCAGTACTGATATAGTTGGAAGAAAATAGGACGTTGATTTGAGACATAGATTCCCTAGTTAGACTTAACACTGTCTTTCTGACTGGAGTTGTGTTGTATTACAATGAAAAGAAGAGCTATTAGTGAAGAAATAAAAAACTAAGTGTGTTCCTTTGCTTCCCTTGCTCAGCTGTTCTAACCACACAGCAGGAGATAATCAATTATCAGCTGGATAATTGCCTAGCTTCATTTCTCTGCATTGAAAGGTCTTCATTAAAGGCTGCGAGACAGCGTTGTTCTAATGCATATGCATTGTAATAATACATCATGTGTGACAAATTGTTCAGCTGGGGGATTTTGTAAAGACAGGTTTGATCTAAATGAATGCATGTCTTGTGTATTGAGACTGTCATGTCATGTCTATAGTCATCCTGTGAGTTGAAATGCACAATTATTTGCTTGATTTAAATGCAATTTATTAGATGAAAAATCACAGAATCCTTGGTGTGACCCTATAGAGTTTGATGTTTGTACTGTAGATAAATCCTTAGATGAGCATTATTTTAACCTGTTAACTGTCGGTTCCACTTTTGAGTGGAATAAATTTTAACCTAAATGTTATAAATTTTGAATACTTTGGAGCAGAGACTTATGGTTGGTCTCTTTTTAAAGAAGACACTTTGACAGATTATTGTAGTGGTGAAAAGAGTTATAAAAAATTATATTACAAAAAAGTTATGGAAGTTTAAGTTTATGAAAATATAAAATGTAAAAATTAAAATATTTATATTTTATATAAAATATATATTTTACAAAACATGTTTTACTCTAAAACTGCTAGAAAATCTGAATGAGTTGTGTTCCAAATTTGAGGTTGATATCTCAAAAAATGAGCTTTCAGTTAAATTTTGTTTGGACGTAGTACCAAGCTTTTCCACTAGATGACCATCAAATCCCATTAGTAACCAAGGGCGGCTCCATTTCCATATATGAGTGATCTGAAACACGTTTCCATACTTTTCTCAATATTTATGATGTAGACATCACATTCAGAAGTATTAAGGGTAGTATGGCAGTATTTGATTTCAATTCAACCTCTAAACAACACATAAAAGTCATGCGACAAGAACCCTGGACATACGTTATAGTTCACACTGCATCAAAAATTGAGAACCTATTGTTTTTTCTTTATATTCGAAACACATTTAGACCTTTTTTTCGCCAAAAATAGAATGAATGTTATCTTTTGAACACTTGACATGAACATGAATGGAGTTTTTTACTGTTTGTTCATGATTTTATATATGCATCACTATTTAGAGTCTTTAGGTTTTCAAACGATATACAGTTTGTCAAGATTGCTTTAGGTTGAGACTAAGATATTACAGTTTAAAACATGTATTGGCAAGTGTCGGTCATTGAAGTCGGCTCTGGGATTGATGACTGTACAGGATTGTCAGGGATTGAATTTGTGGCTGTAGCCAAGGGCATCTTCTCTGTTGAGCTGGACATAGTGCTCTTGCATGATAACTCATTGTGATGGGTGGATATTGCCATGCTTTCTGGTATACAAAGGTACATGCAAAGAGTAGGGAAAAAATAAAGACGTATACGTAAAGCATTTATATTATTTTATAGGGGGATTTCAAAAGACTTATGAGCTGACTGGATATGAGAAGGGAATTGAGATTTGATTGCCCACAGCTCACATAACTGGGTGATCAATTACAAGAAGTGCTGACAATGCAAACACAATGGGGATTTTGTTTTTTTCAAGATGGAGGGAAAGATCTGGAAGTAAACATGTTAATGTGTAGCTATAGGGACAGTTTTGTCCTCAGATGTTCACTAAATCTAACTAATCTCCCTTTGGAGAAAATTCAGAGACGTCCTTTGTTGGAAAGTGACTCAAAGGGTACTAAAATTCAATACATTTTTATTTAGGGGTTAGTACTTTGTGGTATTTTTTAATAGGGTTTATAAAACTATAGAAGCCTGTATTATGTACTTGTATATAAAATGTGTGTTTGTGTGTGATATATGTAAGATGTTAAAGATAGACAGTAATAGAACACTGATTATGTTATACTTAGAGTCCTTGCGTGGTCCTGGTGGGACTCTGCTGAGCGTTTCCTTAGCAACAGCACCTCACCCCATTCAGCTGAGACCGTCTTCTGCCCAATTGGAGGCTGACTCTCAAATGCACTGGATTATTGATGAGATCCAAGATGGAGGTGTTCAGATGGTGCTATGAGAATAACATGGCTAATAACATAAATTCAGGACATCGTTTATTTTTCCTGCCTTGTGTTCCCTTATATTGGAGAAATTACAATACCATTCGAAACAAAGAGCTTTGCAGCTCTACCAGTGTATTTCTTGTTCATTCTCGTGACTCTTTTTTTTTTTTTTTAAACAAAAGCACAGTGTGACTGACCAAATTACAGGTTTAAATGTAATTCTTTCTTTAGCATAACCCAATGAATATAATGTTTAGCAATTATACATTTGTATCTGCTAATATTACAGTTTTTTTACATAGGTTGTTTGTGTGCATTTCTCAATACCTATTTCACATTTTGAAAAGTCTATAATTAAATTGTGAATATTTTTTTTCTTTGCCTTGCATTCAGTGACAATTAGGCTACTTTAAAATCTCATGAAACCTTTTGTCCCTCAGTCAACCAGAACTTTAATAAAAGCCTATTTTACTCATTTTTACATTTTGAATATACAGAATTACAGAATTAATTTTTCCACTTTTCCGTATCGCCTACGTTTACGTTTTTTAAATTGAAAGATACTGAAATAGAAAATGTGTGATTTACACTTGCCTGAACAAACAATCTGTTGTGATCCTGCTGTGTTATCATATTCAGTGTTTTCGAAGTCATTTTGTTACGAGTGAAAGTTTTTATAGGTGAGATTTTTTGCTACATGATTTATAAGACAGATAGATAGATAGATTTCAGATCCTTTACTCCTTTAACATTAAAGCACACAGTTGTTCTAAAGTCACTTTAGGTTCCATGACCCCTCTGACCTGCATTGATCTGCTGACATCATGCTCAGATACATAAAAGTAATAGCATGCTGTGACCCAGACTTCTCACATTGAGCTTCAGCCAATGTTATTTCTCTGGTACTTTTGCCGCTAGACATTTCCATTTTGATTTCCCGCTACGGTCCTGTCTGGGTTTGAAAAATGCCTGCAGTGCCCAAGTCATCATTAGTTAATGTCCTCCGTGGCATAAGGGCAGCGATGGCATGGTAGACTGCCAGGCCAGTGACCAGTCTGTGTTCCCTCAAATAGATGCAAACCAGTCTTAATTTACTATAACAACAATGCATCTTATTTTCAAGAGTACATTTTTAGTGTTTTTTGTTGTTGTATAGAAGCATGTAATATTGCTATCCTTTTATGTATATTAAAAGCTAAAGTTAAGTTATGCTCAATGGTTTACTCTTTTTGTTTTGAGGTCAAAAATTTGAATACACAAATTACTTGCCTAAATCCTGTTTATTTTGGCTAAATTTGGTCAGAGCCAGACTTCTAACCAGAATCAGACATATCATCCCTAAGGTTCAGGCCTGTTTTGTAGCCAGTTAAACTCTCAGAAATGCCTGTGAGCAACCACAAGCACATAAATCCACACACACACACACACACACACACACACACACACACACACACACACACACACACACACACACACACACACACACACACACACACACACACACACACACACACACACACACACACACACACACACACACACACACACACACACACACTTTATGAACAAGCATACTCTACAAAAAAAGAACACAAGGTTTTTTTTCCACAAAACTATTTATTGTGGACTAATTTACTCTCTTTAAGTGTAGTTCCCTTTACATCAAACACTCCATAGTTGGGAAGAGTTATCGCACACAAACATCAGAAAAAGCACAATGTAATACTTTCACTGGAGACTATCCTCTAGATATGGGATTAGGAATGAAAAGAGGAAAGATGCATGTTCACAAGATATATATATTTCATACACAACTGCAGACATATTCTTACTAGCACCCGAAGGTGAGCGAAGAGAACCAGAGGGATTGTGTAGTTTTGAGAGAAAGTCAAGTGTTACCGTGGGTCAGAGGAAAGAGGGGAGTGATAGACTGGATGTGTGTGTTGTATTTAGTAATGTAGACGTCTCGCGGATAAACAGCAGTGCACTTTGCTGAAGCATGTGGCTAGAAGAATCTGTTAACAATTGCTGCTGTTAGTATGGAATTATGGAAGTGTCCAGTTCTGGGTTAAATGTCGTATCAAGTTTGCTGTTATACTGATCTGTTGAAAAGGGCTGTGCCACAAAGGCACTAAGTTCCCCAGTAGTATAATTTGTTGACGTGTTGTATAAATATTTCAAGCAGTTATGGCTTTGAAATATTTTAACAACCTGTAGCATAATCCTGTGTTGTCATGTAGATTCTGGTAAACTGTAAAATCTGTATAATGTGATAGCATCATAGGAATTAATGATTATAATTCAAATCTCTTTGACCACCTTCATAAGATGGTAACATTTTCATGACTGTATGGTTATTGATAAAAAGTGGCATTAAGATACAGTGAACCTGATCCAAGTTTGTGATGTTTAGAATCATTAATTATTTGTCATATCATTGCAGTGTTTTGCTGGCAGTAAAGAGTGAGTTTCCCCTCTTAGTGAAAGAAAGCACAGAGAAATGTCAAGGATAATACATTACACATGCACATATCATCCGACCACTCACTCCGTCACTAAGCTATTTATAATTATAGTACAGTGCAATTTTATAAAAGATTCCTAAGGAAAGGAAAGTTTTCAGTTTCTCAACTTTCAATGTTCCACAATCTTGATGGCTCTTCTTGGCAACATTAACAAGCTAAGAAAATAAAAATCATAGATGGATAAGATTTGGATGAACAGTGCATACAGACGAGCTCTCAACATTGAGTGAAATGTTTAGTTAAAGAATAATCAACCCCATTTGGAGTAAAAGAAGAAAACAATAGTTATCAAAGAAAAACAATAATGTGGAACTTTGACACAACTCTGAATCAACAGGAGTTTTGAATTTTAAAGATCACTTTTCATGATTAACTTCATAGGAAATGCCCAAAAAGCAAACTTTACAGTTATAAATAATTTAAGTATTAAATAAAGCAAATAAATATAAGGACTGTATTGCTCAGATAAAAACATGAACATAAATAAATTATGCAAATAATAACTAATACAAATTGATGAATAACAATTTTTGGAGTTCAAACATTTCATATTTTACCCTATTAAAAAAAGGCTGGTGTGAAATTTGTGAAATTTCAAGCTAAAGATGGGCTGCGACAATATAATTAATTAATTCTTTGCTTGTCCAGGAAGAAGAGGTATGAGATGTTTTTTTTGTTCTTTTTTTACTATAACATTTTTTTTACGTATGGTATTTCATGTTTTCTCAGGCATTTTTTTTTCCTCAGAGAGTCTTTTTAAGTTGGTTAGATCATTGTTCTATTTTGCATTTATTTGTAAAGGTAGCAAGCTTCACATTCATATTTTTTTGCAACTCAGTGTGGCTGGAATATGAAGTTTAATGTAGCTTTTGCATTCTATGATATATTTATGTTACTGTGGATCATACATACCATTTAATTGTCTTCATATTAAGTGCATTATGTTTGTTGTACATTCAGTTTAACTTTCTAAGGCATTAAAACAATCCCTCAACCTTTGGTGTAAACATTACCATTTAAAGAGTCCTTTTTCAGTGATCCATTCATCATCTGTGTGTAAATGAGTAAATTTGTTGTTTGTTGTCAATTTTATTGGAGCTGCTCAGTACATTGTTCATCCACCGACTACTGTATGTATTTAGTCAGTTGTTTATTTTAGTTTAGCTTCTGCTGGTTGTTTGTGTGTTTAAGGAGGTCTGATTCACACCAAAAACTGTTCTTTGTGTGGTCAACAATGACTAACCAAGCCGTTTTAACAGCCTGAGACCTCAAAAAGTACTAGATAATTCTACTGAGAAACATTGTTTACTGGTTGCTCTATTGAGAATATGGAATGTTATCCAAAATATTTGCTTTTGTGAATGTGTGTACTAAGTTTTTCATTTGTTTGCTGTCTAACATCCAACCTCCACCATATCTGGATCATGACAATCACAGTTCTATCTTACATGCAGGGAAAGACTCATCTTGCATAACCACAGTGCTGCTGCTCGCCAAAACCATGATGTTCAAGTCTTGCTGCTGCTCATGGGTTTCCTGGTACCACTCCCTCATAACTTCTGTATCATGGGTTGGAATCAGTGTGACCTATCAGTATGATATGCAAAGTCATTTTATGCCAGGCAACATTAATTTATATATATATATATATATATATATATATATATATATATATATGTGTGTGTGTGTGTGTGTGTGTGTGTGTGTGTGTGTGTATATGTATATGAATTATGAATCAGACAACTGTAAGAATAATGGTACCTGCATAGTATTTCCCCACTGGCTCTTTCCTTCCAACAGAGCATCCAGAACTGCCTTACTGGGCTCCTGTGCTGTTGGATCATTACCACTGACTACATAGTAGGAGGATCGGATCCGTTTAAAGAACTCAGCATCCACATTCTTGGCATTGCAGTGATTTGGTATGTAAACTAGGTCCATATACATTGGAGGACAGTTAGGTACTGATGTTCCACTGATGGACTTAGTGCTTCCTTAACAACAACAAAAAAATCACATATATAAACATAAACAGTAAATCTCTGATATTAAAAGCAAAGATAAACAACTCTTTAAAAGCTATAGACTGTAGACATATTTTCATGTATATTTTTAAGGTGTTATAGCCCACATGTATTTTTCATGTTTTTAAACTGTGAGTATGAAACCGAAGTTACCTGAAGAGCTGCTTTTCACTCCCCTTGATGCAGAGGTATTAGTAGCATTTTTGGCATCTTTATCTTCTGTAGTCTTTTTTGGAGAGGACACTTTCGACTCTTTGATGGCACTTGTTTTTGACAAGCTCTTTGTTGCAGATGACTTAGTCTTGCTGCTGATGTTCTTTTTTGGTTTCCCTCTTTCATCTTTTTGGGATGCCTCTTCAGCCTTAAGGACCTCAGGATCCACCATGCAGGCATCAGGATGTGGAGGAGCAGGAGCAGGGTCTCTGGGCGTGAGTGGAGGTGGGTCTGCATGACGATAAGTGATAGTCCTATCTGTTGGTAATGTTTCTGAGTCATCCTCAGAGTCAATATTTGCTTCTGCAGTTATTGATGGGCACTCCTCTGTGCCAGGAGGAACATCTGAGTCTGTTTGAGAGGGCACTGATTCACTTACAGAAGTTGGAGGAGTTTCCTCACACTGCTTGCTCTGCTGTTTCCCTCCAGGTGGGGGTGGTCCTCCTCCAGACCTAGCAAGCGGCTTTTCCTCCTCCAGAGGTTGTTCCTCATTCATGAAGTACTCAAGAGGACTTGGGTTTATAAAGGATGGAGAAAGCTCTGTCTTTGGATGTCTGTATTCACAGGAGGTCACCAAACACAAGTCCACAACTGCTCGTGACTGAGAAGGGCTTGTTTTTGAGGTATCTGGCCCTATGGACCCACCATCACAAATTTTAGTAGATTCCCCATATTGACCGCTGTAGGAATATGATGTGGAGCTGCAGGAAAACTTCTCTTGAATGTCTGTCTGATTGGAACTAAGAGAATGTTGAGCTGGAGATGTCATTTTGGGACTGGTGGGGGATTGTGAGTCTGTGAAGGGATTTGTCCCTAAGCCAAGTTTCAGCTCTTCTGCCTTTGGAGAAAAACAAGATGACACTGTAGGAGATGAGGGTGACACGGTCTTTGGAGGAGTCTTCTCCAGATTTGGTCTGTCCTCTATTTTATCCATACCAGTCTCTTTATAAAATGAGCTGAGTTTATCTTTATCTGCTCCTTCATGTGAGGTGCTTGGTCCTCCTAGAACAAGAGATGAGTCAGAAGATAAAGGGGAGTGATTGCGGGGTGACTGTTTTGGAGTAACAGTCTCTGAGAAATGTCCTACATTTGGAGAATCTTCTCTTGGCTCCCCAATTTGGGAGGGTGTTGTAACTGATGGGGTGGACTGAGAGGCATCTGATGGGGAAACTGAAGCAGCCTGGGCACTATCAGACTCTTTGAAAAGCATTGCCTTCTCCCCATCTTCCCCAGGTCTGCGCTGTTCTGCTATGACACTGGTTCCATCTGAGGGGCTGTAATCAACTTCTGTTGGACCATTTTCAGTGGCTGTACGCTGGATTCCTCCTAAAGATGGATGATCTGGTGACTGCTTGCTGAAATCTAATGCAAATGAGTGTTCTGGGGATTCTTGTCCACACTCAACTGACAAAGACTGCTCAGGGGATTTTGTTTCCTGTTGTGGCATTCTCAATTTTGCCATTTTTGGTGAAACATCAGGGGAGATTGACATAGGCCGGGGACTGTCCTCCTTGGATGGGGAAACTTCTGTTTCTTGCATTGTGGTTGGAGTCTGAACAACAGAGACAGAGAGAGAGTCATCCACTTCTGTGGAATGAGGGGAGCCAACTTCAGCATGAAGTGATGGGGAGACATCATCTGTTGTAGGTTCTGGTAAAGAACTTGTTGCGAGCGATGCTGTTGAGGCAGAGGCAATGTGAGAAAATGTGTCCTCTGCAACAACCTCATCAACTGGAGTGCCAGACTTATCAGATGTGGTCCCCTCAGATATGGACATTTTGCTGTCCTCTTTAAAAGCTGTGAAAGGATTTGTATCAGAAAGGCTCTCTACTTTAGTCGGTGGCAAAGATGTAGCAGATGTAACTGAAGAACTGTCATCAGTTGCTAACTTTTTATCATTATTGTCAGTCTGGCTTGGGGTCTTGTGGTCAAGCTCAAAACTGGTTGATAAATATGCTTCATAACTCGGTGATTGCTTCTTTCCCATTTGCGACACAGGCACTGCTTCATCAATAGGACTAGCTTCTTTGGGAGAGTATTCCTTGTCACTTGTGATGTCAACAATAATAGGACCCTGGGACTCAGGTGTTTTGTCCAGTGGTAGAGTGCCAGCTTTTTCCTCTACTGGGGATTGGTAGTAAGGTGTGTGACCTGAGGACTGAGGAGATAAAGGGCCCTCTAAGGTTTTCTCATCTGGACTGTATGATTCCATTCCTTTTGACATCCCTGCTAACGTGGTTCCCAGTTCAATTGGTGAAGATACACCTGTATGAACATGGTCAACATTCACATTTTGGTCACCAGAAGGTGACCTGACAAGAGGCAAAGTTGTACTGGTAGCACTGAGCCTGTTTGAATCAAAAGAAAATTTGTCTTTAGCTAAAAACTCCTTGGCAGATCTGTCTTCCTCCAGTGAAGATGGTGGTGAAATGGTGGAAGCTGATGCATGATAGTCATGCCCCTCAGTGGCATCGCTCTTTGAGTGATCTAATTCAGGAAGGTCTTGGAGAGGTGAAAGGGTCTTTCTCTCATTGTCTGTAGTCATACCGTACCTGACAAAATCTTGGGAAGGAGAATCACTTTCATCATTGGTTGTCTCATCACTCATTACATCTCTTGGAGTAGACATTTCATCCATAGGTGTTGGAACACTGGAGATCTCAATTGTAGACTGAGTGTGTCCAGATGTTGTGTATTCTTCTGGAGGCTCATCTCGATTTTCATCATCAGAGGCGACCTCACTTTCTAAATCTGCTGGTAGTGTTTCATCATGAATAGAAACGGCAGGAGAAGCTGGTGTAGAGATCTTTGGTGGTGTGGTTACATCAAAACTCTGCACCTCACTTTCTTTGTCATGTCTGTATTGTGGTTCTTCTGCACTGTAATCTGATCCTTCCTTGGTTACCTGCTCTTCTAGCTCTCCATCATCTTTTAACTTAGATATTGCTCTGTCTTGCTCATCCACTTCCTCTGTATCTCCCTTTTCTTCATAGTCTCCTATCTCAGATGACTCTTCCAAACCTGTTCCTTCATCTTCAAATTTTTCACTGGTACCATTGCTTTTTTGATTGGGTTCTAGATCCCCTGGAGTACCACCACATTCCTCTTCAGCTTCTGTGGTTGCTATTCCTTCATCCAGGGACTCTGCTGCTTCTGGAGACTCTTTGCAAGGAGTTATTTCTTCATGCTTAATCAACCTTCCTTGATCAGAATCGTCTATTTTGGTCTGTAATAGGATTTCGTCAACTTCAGCAATCTCCTCTGCTTTCAGAGCCTCAAAGTCTTTAGTGAGGTCTTCTGGAGAAGACATCAGTGACCTCTCTGCCTCAAGAACATCTGTTACACTGGCTTCAACAGCAGGTTCTTCAGCAGTAGCACATGAGATGGAAGGTGCTTCCACTGGTTCACCAGCATCTTTTTTGGTGGGCTTGGACTTAACCTTCTCTTTGGTTTTTGCAGGACTACCAGGGCCCTTGCCTCGTGCTGCAACCCTTGGTTTAGGTGCAGGTTTCTTCACCTCAGGAGTGCTAGGTGCATTCTTTTTCAAGCCACCGACTTTCCTCAAATCTTTTTTAGGTTCTTTTTCATCTTTCTGAGTTTCTTTCTTTTCGTCCTTTTTGCTTTCCTTTAATAGGGAATCTTTCTTGATATCCCGTCTTTTAATTTCCTTCTTCACCTCCTCTTTCTTCACCTTCTCTTCTTTTTTGGCCTTTTCCTCTTTCTTGGGTGTGGGTTTCTCAGGCTTTTTATCAGCCTCACTTTTTCCCATGGATTTCTTTGTATCTTTCTTTATTGTTTTTGGTTTAATGTCAACTTTCTTTTTCTCTGGAGTGTCAATTTTGGGTGTTTGCTCAATCTTGCTTTTACTGTCCTTGTCTCCTGTTTTCACTTTTTTCACAAGTGTTTTTTCTTTCTTCTCTATTTTTTGTGTCGGCTCCTGAGTTTCCACAGAGTCAGTTTTACTGAATGTTTTTAGTTTTTCAGAGGATTCTTCTTTGGACTCTTTGTGGAGATTTTTGCTTGGGGATGGCTTTGATGTGGACTTCAGGCTCTCTTTACTATCTGTCTTATGTTTCATCTTTGCTTGTTTCAGTGTCGGTGCGAAATTTGAATTAAGCTCCTTTTGTGTGATCACCGGATGTTTGAGGAAGTCTAAGTGCTTAAGTTTCTCTAGGCCTTCGAGAATATTATTCTGAGTTGAATTGCCTGGAAAGAGAACACGGATGATTTTTTCTGATGGGTTAGCAGGATGCCACACAATCAGTGATGAGATGGAAGACAAATATGAGATTGGGAGCTCTGATTCTTTTCCATTTGGTAACAAGATGGGGGCTTTGTCTTTATCACTACCAGTCCATTCTTTAAGGAAGTACTGCAACTCCTTGCTGTTCTCTGCTGGGTTAAGAACATACATTTCAAGCTTTCCAACCCCCATTTTCTGGAAAAGTATTATTGGTTCTACTGTATTCCCAATATTCCTATGCAGAGGTTCAGGCTTTAAAGACAGCTTGTTTAGGTACTCCAGCATGAGAGATGCCTCCTCAGCATTTTTCCTAATCCTGAAGTTGGGCTCAAGGTTTTCTAGGTTCTGAGGCATGTTGACAAACATAACTCCAATATCAGGTGAAATCATATTCTTTGTCCAGTCACTGTTAGCTGTGGATCCCTGCGACTGCTCCTCCTCAAGTTCAGCCATTTTGCGCCGCAGCATGCTATTGATACCAGGAAGGTTGTCATCTCCAATGTGTGTGAGGAGAACGGAATCCACTCTGTCCAGATGTCGTACCAGCTTCCAAAAACATGACTTTCTATCAGATCCACCATTAATCAGCATGTTGAAGCCGTTAACCGCAAATAGTGCTGAATCACCCCGTCCACCAGGGAAAATATAACAGCATGGTTTGGATAATTTTAGGAACCCTCCTGAAGTTGGGGGTTCAAGCATGTCAAAAGGAGATGGGATTTCTACAGATTCTGACAGGTACTCTGTGAATTCAGAAAGACCTTCCATTTCTGGAAGAATGGTTGAGGAGTTTAGCTTCATATGGATGAAGTCCTGTAAGTTGTGTTTGTCTAGGTTCGAATTTTTCCAGTCACCATGCTCCGGACAGAAAAGAGTTAAACTGGCTTTGTTGGCTGGATGTATGGTGCTTAGAAGCTCTCCAATCTGTGAGTCAAATGAATTGAAACATTTCACTAAACATGTTTACTTGAATTTGGATTACCATGTAGAACTCTACTGTGCATGCTGAGTTTTAGCATTTGTTGGCTGTTTGAGAATCTCTGTTTTTAAAGCACTGGTAAATATATCAAATCGAAGCAAAAGCTAACAATCACTCACCTCTTGATCTGTAAAAATGTCAATGAAATTGAAGAGAGAAAAGGAGCCTGACTGGAGAATCAGCTCGCCTGTATTTTCAAAACACTGTCCTGCCAGGACAAGCTGCTTATGGTGGGCTGTGTCTGAGACCATCAAACGTACCTGAGTGTAGACATAAAGTATATAAAATATTATAATCTTCATTAAACATTGACTTGACTTTAATTAATCATGGCTCGCATTTGTTGGAACAAAACCAACACAGCACGGGAAGGTTATCCTAAATTATATGCAATTTCTGAATTACCCAGAAGTACATCTGTTTCTATAAACTCTTCTATAATCTTTAGTATTGCTTAATTGTATTACTTTGGCTTTCTGTCTCTTTTCCTCTCTCTTTCTTGTTCTCTATCAGGGCCAGCATTTTCCAGTTTGTAGCCATCGACTGTTCTGGGCGGTCTGCCAGGGTCAGACCTGCAGTGCTCTACCATGTTATTAATGCAGAGTCAAACTGCAGTCACAGTTTGCGAGTAAAGCTTTGTGTGTATGAGCGTGTTGTGCGTTGTGAGTTTGTCTGCAACTGTGACACACCTAGAGCACACATAACTCTTTGATGTACTGGCATATTAGTGAATTAAAATATTTAACAGGATTTATCTTTGGAGTGTAAAAAATATTTGTAATTGTTTTTGTAATATTAGATGAGTCAACACTTCTCTGTTGATACTGTTGCCAATACTATAATGTTGTTCTTGTCCTATAGGATACTAGCTGCTATGCATTTATTCCTATCCCCACGTATTTGTTTCTGTATTAACCAGACAACTAAAATAGTTTTAAAATATGTTTAAATGGCAGATATCTAGATATATTTATAGAAATATAGAAAGGGGGTGCTTACCTCAGTCCTAACAGCTTCATCTGAAGGGTTGATGAGCACTACTGTCTCCAACACATTACTTTTATGATGCAGAATCTTTTGTCCTGCAAATAAAATGGCACGTTACTAAAGCTCAGGGTGATGTGCACAAAACTGCACATGGGGATCTTCAATTGCTTTGGTTTGTGTTGTACACTGAAGTAGCCAAATATTATGAATACACCAATATATTTAAAGAATTTTCTTCACTTGACACAAAACACAAATGCTGCTGCTTAAGGAACCACAAAGACAGAGACATAACTAGTTTTGGTAAGTTTATTTGGTCTGTAATTTTACTGCAGGCCAGTCATCCTTTTCTTTTCACTACCATTCTTTCAGCTCCTTTTGTTATGCATATTTACCTTATTGTGTTTTAAGTTAAATTTGCAGTCAAAAAGGGTTATGGTGGTCAGGGGGTTGTTTTTTTCTCACTTAATTACCTAGTGTGTACTCATGCACCTACTTTCTCCTTCTCTTCCTCGTTTCTCTATACACTCTATTGACAGATATCCAATTAACCTCTGCCCTCCTCCAGCAACTTGTCATCCTTTCTCTTTCAGTCATCTCATGGGTGGAACATGAAAAAGCTTCTAGTATTCCACTGTGTGTTCCCTTTTCTCTGCTAATGAAGAAATGTTTTTCTGTACATCCTCTCCACACATGTCCTTTGTCAATGTGACTATATTGACAATATATTTCTGCTTTTGATTTTTCGCTATCTTTTTTTCCCCCATCTCCTGCCCAAATGGCTCTCGATGAAGTCAAGTGAAAATCTCCCAATCTCTCTCTGGACGAATCAATCCTATTATAAATTCATCAAGCTGTCCAGAAGCACTGAAGCTGTAAGCTTGCAGGAATCGGTCAACTCTGTCACTGTCAGTACTAGAGTGTTTGCTATTACTGCAGAGTCTATGAGCCCCTTCTGTAACATCAGCCTAATCACACATTCAGCAATCATCGTTCATAGTCTCATAATCCCCCCTCTGAGGTTGTTTGTAAAGGTTCAGTGAACAGGCACTCCATAGGTGCTGAAAATTGCTTGAAGAATAAGGCCTTATTTATCTAAAATTTCAAGGTCTAAATCTAAAACACAAGAGGACACGCCCAATTTTTCCATTTGCACGAAACAGTGCACAACCTCTTCGATGCCTAGTCACAACCACAGCCAAAATTAGATGTAAAAAATCCTTGTAGATAAATGACATGCTTTGGTGCACAAAGGAGTTTACATTGCAGATATTAGGTCTCATTCACTAAAGTGTGTAAAACCTGCATGCAAACATTCTCACACAGATTTCACGATTCAAATATCAGTTTAAACTGCAAACTCCAAATCCCATCCTGGATTTGGCAGGGTGTATTATGCTAATTACTAACTGCAGGCACATTCTCCATTTATTTTGAATAATCTGGATTCAGTGACACTGACAAAAACTGCATTTGCAAAATTTGCATGAGAACCTTTGTTGGAAAAAAGGCACAGCTGTATGCAGTTATTATTAGTCAATGTGACCCAATGTCTTACCTAAACCTCCGAGAGGTCTATAAAAACATCTTTATTATATTTCTCTCATCATCCTATTTCATATATTTATAGGTTCTGTGTGGGTTTCAAAGACTGTTCTCCTTAGGATGGAGCATGTTTGTGTGTGTGCATAAATCCAGGTGGCTCTCTCATGCAGTGTAAGTAATTACAGTGTGTTTCCCACCTACTGAGTCATCATTAACGCTCCGAATTCATTCCTTTCCATATTCCCTCATCTCACCATATTCACTGTACCTGTCTCTGTTCCTTCTATTATTTTCCCTGCATTTTCTGCTTTTTCTGACAGCTCTCCACAAAATATTTCTGTATACAAATGAAACCTACATTATATTATATATGCATCACATTTCAGAGAAATACTGTAAACAACCGAAAGGGTTGAATGTCTGAGGTTTTTCCTAAGGGTAGTGATTAATTAGTGTTAAAAGTGTTTCATTTTAGTGCATCTGCCCCCAAGAACACACCATTTTTAAGTAGGTATACAGCATGTCTGAGACTCCACATCCCAAAATGGGCCACTCTCTTTTTGATCATTAGTAGTGGGATTTAGAGTTCCTTTGGGAGAATCTGCTTTTTTCAGTATGGGGATGGAAGGGAGGAGCTATGGAATAGAAATGGAGAAATATAATGCATCTGACTATGCTGAAATTGACATCTGCATAGCAAGTGGAGCATACTTGATGTAGAACACACCGTGGCTTCATTTCTTCTCCACAGGGGTGTTCTGAGGTGTTGCATTCATTTCACTGCAGTACTCTCTGCTCTACTTTAGCTGCAGATACTCTTCAGAGCATAGATATCTGTGTATTGGTAATAAATGATTCTCTTCTAACCTAATTTATTTTCTCCTTGCTCCTCTAAATCCGAGTAAGTCTGAGGTGGCAGTAACCTGTCATGAATGCTATTCCAGCTGCCCAGCACATACCCAGACTCACACAAGCAGAAAAGCAGCATCATTAGGGCCAGACTTACACCGGGGGGAAGTCCATTTATGCGACAAAAACGGCTGCTGTCGGGAACTCCGAAGAGGTGAAGAGAAAAAATGTGATTAGAATCAGTGGTGCGAACTAAAGTTCGGACAAATTACACCATGGTCGATAGCAGAGTTTTCCTCTGCTCTTGGAAAATGTAGCAGCTGCCATCAACTATTATCCACATGGGTGAGTAAAATGGAGCTTTTATGATGAAATGATCCCCCACCATACCTTGATTTTCTCAACCACATCAACTTGCACTGTATGGGTTAATACAGTTGAATACAGTTTGGAACAATATCAGAGTGTGTAAATGAGAGAAATTTCATTTTCGGGTGAACTATCTCTTTCATTCGTGTCAAATAGATTTTAAAGGTGCTATAGGTAGTTTTTGGAAATATCACATATAAAATGTCTCCGCCACCTTACAGACACCAAATCTGGATCAAATATGTCTCTATGACACTTGTCTCTGCAAATAAAAATCAGGTGGTGGACCACTTTTTTTTGTCCATCAGAAAACAGCAAATTCAAAATCCTCTTTTCAAGTGAATCATTATGCATGTTCAGATTTGCTTAGCTTTTTTGTTTGAGAGAGGGCATGTGGTTGAAGATAGAAGTCAGCAAAATGTCTGATATTGATTAAGGCACCTTTAAACAAACCATATCATGTTGTAGATATGTAACAATTATAAACTTACAGCTCTAAGTAAGCTAAGTAGGCATATTTGATTGTCACCCAAAAGCTGGGCTGCTTCCATTCCTGTTTGATTCTGGGGGCAGATGTGTCAGCCGCAGTATTGTTTAACTTCCACTAGCTTGTCTCTTCCACACTCACCCAAACCCCATCCTCACCCCTCTTGTCCTGATCTCAACTCAGACTGTCTCTGAAACAAATACAGACTGAACACCCTTTGGGCACGCAGCCTCATCTAATGACAGTCACCACAACGCACAAACAAAGCAAGCATCCACACAAACGCAGTGCCATAAACATGAACTCGACTTTCTCTCTCACTTTGTCTCTCTCCAAATCTCTGCCCTGTCCTTTCAATGCCAAAATAGGATTTTGCACAGGACATAGCAGAGCCCTTTCGAACACACATATGAATAGTTAGAAATATCAATACCACTTATCACAGTTCCTCTTAAAAACATTTAGTCCCATAGTCTCATCAACAAAAACACAACACAGACACTAAAAACTACTGCAGCAGAAATCTCTTTGACCAAATGGCACGTTGAAGAAAAAGCTTCATGAGATGCATATTTAATCACTTTATGGATCCAACATCAAAGCATATCAGACATCATTTTATGCTCAGTTTTATACTCATGTATTACAATGACATTAAATGCTCTTTTCCTTTATTTATTATTAATCAAACAACATCAAAACGAAGATATTATAGGATTGTACAAAAAATCGATATAAATTGCAAACACACACAGGAAAGTATGACTTTACTATTAACTGTATTGAAATGACTGGATATTCATTATATTTTATTTCATACATGTTTGAACGTGTAAATGACAAAATTCTGGATGAACTGTTCCTTTAAATTGTCAAGTTGTTAAAAGATACCTATTTTAACAAAGTAGTACCATAGTACTTCAAAAATGTATAACATTGCCAGTTCATATACCTACTGTTAATATTAATAATATTACAGAATTCCAGGGGATGGACAGTATGTAAATACACAGTAGACAGTGCAATCACTTGTTAAGTGCTTATTGATTACATTACAGAAGCTGATTCATTACTATTGATTACATACTGCGCTGTCTGATGCTGTGTGAATCTGCTGGACTGTGATAGCTGATCTAATTTTAAACCTCCAGGCACATTTTTAAGCCTCGGTCTTGACTCAAAGCAACAGAAAAGTCAAAGTTTAGGTACCATATGCTTATCCTCTAAAGGCCCTGAAGTACCTCAAAAGCAAAGGGATCCTCCATGTTCCTTTTATCTCCTGAGCCTCACAGACACAATATTCATAATTCTTTCTCAAGCATTCTTTCAAGTGCTTTCTCATCTTTTTTTTTTTACTGTAATCTCTTTTCCGAGTTTCACACTGTGATTCATCTTCTGTTAGTGATTCTGACTGGAGCTCCAAGTATTTCAAAGGCATTCGGATGGTATTTTGTACAATGGAGTTAATCTAAAATAGATGATTTCCTGTTTGTCCCTTCATTTTTTTTTCCTCTCTGTGTTTTCTTATTTTGTCTGATCTATTTCCATGTGAATAATGTGAATAACCATGCATACTCCAATATTTTGTCTTTTGACAGTTTGATTGTATTGTTCCTTATCCGTGCACTGCTTTGAATAAAAACATCTTCTAAATAAATAAATGTAAATATATGTGAGTCTCAAGTCTTCCTGTGCTCTTCACAGGCCTCCGAAGTCTGGCCTCCTCCCTGCTAACAGTGCTCCCTCCCACCTTCTCCCTGCCCCCATTTATCTGTCTTGCCCTCCGAGAAAAACCCAGTAGGAGAGTTCAACAGATAATTATCCTACCATGCTCTTGTATTGTACGCTGAAAACTATTAAAGACTAAATTAAATTAAAATCCTTTGAAAGTAAGAAGAAGTGTTATAAAATTGGAATTGCTGTAAAAAAGGAGGGGGAGTCTGGTGGGTTAAAGCAATTATCAAGACATCCACTAGGTATTTGTCTGTGGTCGACAGCTAATGGCTTTGCACTTAAAAGGCTTAATGGCCAAAAGCGGCACAATGCAAATTCCTCTGTTAATTTTCTAAAAAGCTTCGTCTAAAGCCACCCATCGAGCAATAAATCTGATTATGGAAATGAACCAACACCTACATGTCATGTTTATCCTAAAGGGGGAATTAGTAGCCAATGATATATTCATGCTTTGTCCTGCTCCGACAGCCAATCAGATGAGTAAATAAGAATTCCACAGTGAATTCTGATGATCTCAACAAAATAAGCTTTGCTGCCAAACGGCAATACCGGAACTATCACAAGTGCTTCCTGTACTAACATATATAATCAAGGAGACAGTCGTTATGAGTGTAAGTTATTGTGCTATTAAGCTATTAGTGTGTGTGTGTGTGTGTGTGTGTGTGTGTGTGTGTGTGTGTGTGTGTGTGTGTGTGTGTGTGTGTGTGTGTGTGTGTGTGTGTGTGTGTGTGTGTGTGTGTGCGTGTGTGTTCAAGCACAGATTGCATTTCAATCATTGAAGGTCAGTGTTGGCTCATCATTTGCTTACATTAGCAGACTGAGTGTCTCTCTGGAAGATATTTCCATTATGGTTAAACCCCCACAATTTCCTGCTGTTTTGTGAAAAATTCTGTACTATTGTTCAGGTCTGACTGCATTTGAAGCCCTATGTGTTAAGCCTTGAGTTCAAAAGCAGACGAGTCCATTGTTATTAATTTTTTAGCTAATTATCTTAGTGTTTCATCCCTTGCAGCAATTCAGCATGAGAGAGGAAAATAGAGAAAATGAAAGATCCAGGGGCAGACAGACAGAGGGAGTGTGCAGGGAGGACGGAGGAGGGGACACCAGGGACAGGGTTTGATCCAGACAGAGCTTCAGGCAGACCGTCTAAACCCACCTCTTTTATCTTCATCAAAAGAATTCATCAACTCACAAAAAATCAGAATTTTAAAGAAAATATGACTTTGCTCCAGATATAGAAGAGGGTTAAAGATGGAAAGAAATAGGGAAACTAATAAGTTCTAATAATTGTTGTTATCTCACCAATGTTTGTTAAGTGCTAATAAACTGATAAGAATCACTTTTACTTAACAGCTGAAGCATGACATTATGTAACAAAACATATTGCTGTTGTGATAGGGATGTTCAGAAGAGTCACAGAGCAAAGGACTACGGAAGTAAACGGGTGTAATGCAGATATAGATTCAGGCACCGAACGGTGATTGTCACATCTTTCATCCCCGACAAGCTGATTTAGTTGGCACTGAAATTATGTCACTGGAATTCTTCCTGTCTATATTTGTAGACAGTAGGTTTTTGAAGCAGATTTTCAATCTGTTAATGATTTTGGAACATGAGAGATTTTGCTCAGTCATGGTAATGCTAATTCTTATATGGAAAAAAATAAGCAGTACAAAATACTTGCTCTTGAATGTACCACTATTGAACTCTGGGCTCACTAGTGTTTTAAATATTTAATATTAGGCTATCATAAATTGCTACAGAAGGGTTTTGAGCTGGCTAAGGGATAAGAATTGAGCCGATCATGTTCAGCCTACCTCTCACATCGGCTGAAAACCTGGCAGAGTGTCGAGAAACAAAAAGCTTCAACTCCTGGTCCAGGTTACAATCAATCAGGTTTGTGTCCCATGAACGAATTCCTGCAAACCAGAGGGAAAAAATGTGAAAACATGAAAAGTGTTGCACTTTTTAGATCATGAACATTACTGTACACTGGATCAGTCTAAAATGGGAGGTATTCAAAACAAAATCAGACTGGGTTTCAGATCTTTCCTGTATATTGAATTGACGTAACTAAATGCCATGCTCTGTTGGTTTACACCCAAAAGTCAATCAATGTATGGAAATATCTATGAAATGTTCTGAGACTGGGCGTCTGTGCTAATTCTCTTTATGATCAATGGCTAGCCAGAAGAGAAATTATGTGTTGATGCTATTTTGCCTCTGAATGGTAAAACATTAAGAAGGTGTTACTTCTTAATGTTTTTCTTACTTCTTAATTACTCCCCTCATGGGATCACAAAAGAATATTACTACTATCTATATTTCCTCTACCACACTCAATTCATACTGTATGCCTTCAAGGCAAGTATAGTAGTTAATGCTATTACAATGGTGACTTTATGGTTTCCCTTAAAAACTGCTTTGCTTTTTTCACCTCCATTTCTGGCTTGATTACTTGGTTGTTTAGAATTTAGAAGATACCAGATCTTGTTTACTCGCAAAGTTCCACAAAAAGCAATTGCACAGGTATTGTTTGATTTAATTTCAATGATTAATAGGCTACAATACAAAAACTAGTTTTGTTTACAATAAACAGCAGTGAAACTTACAGTAAGGTGAATCTGGTAACAAGTAAATCTGAAAAATCGTAGGCTATATTATTCAGTATCATCAAAGTGACGCGTCCTGATAGAGCAGATGAAAAGAGTGGTAATTCTGTGTTCTTATTTTCCTTGATGATTCATGAGTGAGCGTATCCCTACTGGAAATACATTTATGACAGTTTCATCTACACATACACAAAACTTTTAATTAATAGGATTTTATTCAGAAGTGCAAGAGCTTTTTAAACCAATAGATGTAAATGTATAGTATTTTTGTAATGTAAATTGTAATTAGATTATAAAGACTTGTTTATAAGTTGAATCATGGCTGCATTGCAACAAGCTCAACTGGGACACGTGCAATACAATAAACACCCTTACTAATAAGATGAAATTAAAAACGCAATATGTGCCTACATATTGCTTTATTGGATCAATTAGATGTAGGACCACGTGACGACATAATTACGTCCAGACATAAAGAGCAGCCGATTTTTTTATTTTTATTTTTTGAAAAGAAATGAATCGACTCCCAGACTAACTGAAACGCCCCTTTTGGCAGGAACGCGGGGCCCTTCTGACTTTCCGTAGGGACTGCAGTGCGGACCGCGCCACGCCTACAAGCCGGTGTCGTACTAGAGAAGAGTGAGTAGAATGTAAGAGGATGGAAATAAATCGGAATGCGCAGCAACAGTGTCTCTAGGTCTGGTGAAGTGGACAAAAGTTATGGCTTTTGCCATGCAACGCCACTTTTGCTAGATACAGCTATCTATTTCATACGATTAACTAATTCAGTGATAAACTGAATTAATTATTTACTGAAAATAACTCTAGTGAATATTTAAGGTGATTCCCGCATGAATCGCAAAAACAAGATGAGAAGACAGTACGAAAAACACGAGCTAAGGAGACAAAGAACTGGCGCGCCACATCAAAACATCCACGCAAACCCAAGGTGATGGTGCAAATCCTGACTGCAGAGCCGATCGATGCTCCATATAACGACCCTCCACCCCGCAAAACAAGCGATACGCCTTATTGATCGACAGGCTATAAATATGCATGCTGAATCATCCCAGCTCACGACACAAGTCGTACACTAAAGTTCGTCATATGGCCCAAAACAACATCTGGATCATCAGATAGAGCTGCACGCCCTGCGAAAACAGTGATGGTGCTGATGGTGATGATGATGATGTCTTTGGGAAACGGGGTGGCGCGATGCGATGGCTTTGATAAGACATGCATTGCACTCGCCAGTTACTAACAGGGAGGGGCTGCGCTACAGTTTCCATCCTACATATTCTCACAACAAAGAAATCCAAAAACACGATGCATGGAAAGTTTCTTGCAGTCAGCAGAAATGTGTGGCTAGATTCCCCCATTCAGATCACCTATTCGACCCCAAAGAGAGTTCAAGGTTAGACTATTGAACTTGAAAAGGCAACTGCAGAAGGCATACGCGTCCAGGCATCATTTAAAACAGATTCATGGCATAAAAAGCACTGAAGCACTGCACGTTATTCGTGTCAGCTGAGCTACCTTTCTCAATGTCCGCAATGGCACACTTCAGATGCTCGTCGGTGACCAGCTCCCCGATGACCACCAGCAGGTAATATTTGCCCTCGTCGAAGTGATGTGTCGAGGCCGTGGGTGACGCCTTGTTCCTGATGCTACTGACACCTCCGAAGGGTGCTGGAGGCTCTACAGAATCAACTAGCGTCGCCATTCTCTCAGACACTCACTCACACACACTCACTCGCTCTCTGTCCGGCAACCTGAAGTGAGCTGCTCTCTGAAGCCGTGCAGCGGGCGCAGAAGGAGTGGCCCAGGCTTTTATATCCTCAGACTGTGTGTCATAGTGATGAGGAACCGCTGCCGCCTCTCCTCTCATCCAGCTGATGTCATGCAGCAAATCATAAAACTGCGCGAGACCAATCGGAACCTTGAAAAGCGTTACATAGCCTAAATAAAGGATGTCCAGGATTTAGCGTTAACATTGGACTAACTTGTTGACATATGGATTGCGCGTCAATATCCATAAAAGTTCAGCACTGACCATATAAAACAGCCATACCAATGAAGTTATTTGAAAATGAATAGAAAAACAAGTCAAATCAGTGACTCTATAGCAGTGATGGGCAAACTTGGCCCTTCCAGGCCACTTTCCTGCAGAGATTTGATCCAACCCTGATAAAACTCACCTGCCTGTATCCTTCCAGTAGTCTTGAAAACAATGATTAGCTGGTTCAGGTGCGTTTGATTAGGGTTGAAGATAAACTCCGAGGGAAAGTGGCCTGGAAGGGCCAGGTTTGCCCACCCCTGCTCTATAGCCTAGTATCTCAATAATATTTTGAATAAACTTTGCAGGAGTAATATCGTTTTTATGAGGCCTCAATCTCACATTTGGGCTGTCGTTTTCTTTGCACTGGGTTGTGTATTTCACAAAGTTTGTCTTAAGCATGTTCATTTACACATTTCACTTCCACAAACAACAACAAAAAGAAAAAAAAAAAAAAAAAAAAAATATATATATATATATATATATATATATATATATGTGTGTGTGTGTGTGTGTGTGTGTGTGTGTGTGTGTGTGTGTGTGTGTGTGTGTGACAAATCAGGACATAAATTTGTATAATGACAAGGGTATGACAGGTATTACAAGGAGAAGGTGACTTTTCAGGACATTACCCCATGTCCCCACTTTTCAAAATCCTTATAAATCACACAGAATGGAGTGGAGTGTAAAGTTTCCTGTAAGGGGTAGGTTTAGGTGTAGGGCAATAGCACATACAGTTTGTACAGTATAAAAACTATTAGCCTACGGCTATGGGATATCCCCACTTTTCACAAAAACAAACGTGTGTGTGTGTGTGTGTGTGTGTGTGTGTGTGTGTGTATTATATATTTTATTTAGCCTAGTGACATTATTTGCATAAAATAAGAACCATTAATTCTCATTAATGTGGAAAGAATTATATATAAATTATAAAGCATTTATAGGCTACATCAGTGGTAATTGTTGTACTTAATTTATGATCCAAAATAGTTGAAAATAATGTCACCATGTTGAAACGAATAGTGCTAAAATAGGCTTTATTATTATTATTATTATTATAATTATGTTTATTTTAAATATTACCTGGACATGTTTTTGACAGTTTGAGATTCAGGTGAAATTCACCCATATACAGTAGTCAACATTTGAAAAAGTTAATCAAAGTTTTCCTAAGACAAGAATGGGTATTGTTAGGGTTTCAGGACAACTTTGATGAAAGGTTTTGATCTACTTCAAATGCTGACTGCTGTGATATAAAATAACTGTCACCCTCTGTTTAGTCATCTTTTTATAAAGCAACGCTTCTCAGGTACACAAAATGGTATCTCTAAAAATGATTTAATAATATATTTCCTTGCTGGAAAAATACATATATTTCCAGGAACACACTTTCTATATTTTTTGTGTTTTTATGTGCTTCTGAAAGACTAATGTCTGTCTATATTTGGCTGTGCTCTTCCCACTGATGCAGAAGAGGGTGTTCCTCCTTGTCCCGTCTTGATGATGTCATTTTAGGCAGAGTCATCGCACATATTTTACTGTCCCGTTTTAAAGGTGGTTGCGCTGTAATACAGCTGTGTCATTGGGGTTCACCTGGAGCTGTGCGGCAGATTTCGTGCATTTAGCACTCATACACAGATTACTACTAAAGATTGATAAAAACACCAATTGATGTATTTGTACTTAAGTTTAGGTTTATCCAGTGTTATGTTCATTCGTGATTGTTAATGGCGAATTTGTTTTGTGTCTAGTTTTATGAACCTTTGTTTTGCATTTCCTGCAGCTGTTTCAAATGAACCTGTTATCTATGTGCAAATATTTCAGGAAGATAAACCAGTGTGCCAGTCACTGCAGTTTTGAGCACTGGAAGTGGGGCATGATTCAGCACATCAAACATTCAGTATATTACATCTGGAAAAGTGGAAGCCTGTTATAAATAATTTATAAGACCACGTGTGAACCAATCAGAGGTGTTTTTGTTAAATGTAGTGTGATAATAAAGTGTGGAGGGGTGTGTGATGTACAGTGACAGAATGGAATATGTAAGAAGAAGTGAAATATTAATATTTTTAGTTGAGGTGTTAATATTGAAAGTGTGTGTAAGCACATGATTGTGTATATGGCCATAGTCAAGAGAGAGTGTTCAAATTTAAAACAGAATAAGGAGATTACGTTTCCTTGAGTCAATAGAGGGGAATGAAATCGGAATAGAGTGAAGGAAGAGAATGAAATTATTTCAGCAACAATTATGTTAAGTGGTTTCTGTCATGACAACGACATTTGTTGCCATGGTAGCTGTGCCATGGGACCACAATCAGCCCATCACTGCATGGGGCACAAGATTAAACAATCATCATTGCTATGGAAATGTCCAGTCTGGCATATGAGTGACCGGTGACAAAATATGATATGATATGAAGTTACACAGATGTGCTTACAAATGTACTGTCTTCTGTAATTTCATTAAATTTAAAAGTATTTCTTCCACACTAAAACAGTTCTTCCATATTGATATTTACAGTAAATTAAAGACAACACACACACACACACACACACACACACACACACACACACACACACACACACACACACACACACACACACACACACACACACACACACACGCACATGTTGGTATCTGTGGTTTACGGGGACTCTTCATAGGCGTAATGGTTTTTATACTGTACAAACTGTATGTGCTGTTGCCCTATACACCAACCCTACACCTAAACCTACCCCTTACAGGAAACTTTGTGCATTTTTAGATTTTCAAAAAAAAAAAAAAAACACCATTTAGTACAGGTTTCCTCAAATCTTTCCCTGGAAGGCCAATCTGCTGCAGAGTTTAGCTCCAACCCTGATCAAACTCACCTATCTGTGATTTTCTAATGATCTTGAAGACACTGATTAGCATGCTCAGGTGTGTTTGATTAGGGTTAGAGCTAAACTCTGCAGGAAAGTGGATCTCGTGGGCCAGATTTGAGGATCCCTGATTTAGTATGTTTTTTAAGCCTTTTGAATTACGAGGAAATAGGCAGTGTGCTCATAAACCACCTTCAAATTGTAATACCGCTGTCATACCCATGTAATTAAACAAATGTGTGTCACCGTAAACCACAAATACCAACACCCCCCCCCCCACACACACACACACACAAATGAATTCAAGTAAAATCATTTGCTGTACGAAACTCACATACATGTACTTTCTTGCAACACATGGCAAATAATGTCACAGTTGGCTCCAACACAGATTATTCCTAGATGAGGATATAACAACTTTTAGTTTGGAATTAACAATAATTTATAGTCTGGCAAATCCTTCTGTGTATTAGACACTAACTCAACAGGGGGCACTCTGAGTGTATAAGCACATACCCTAATGGCCACATGCTCCCATTACACTCCGACTTTTGTGGAAGACACACACACAGCAACTTATCTAAGCAGTCATGTGGCAGCATTGTGGTCAAGTGCACCTGAAAATAAAATGATCTCAGTGTAATTATTGTGATAAACATGACATTATGTCAGCCTGTGAAAAGCAGCAAATTACAGGAAAGTCTTGTTTTCCTCTGCAGGGCAAGCAGGAAAACAGTATAGCAGCTTGACAGTTTTTGGACTGAATAAGTGTGCGGTGTTTTGATGAGTCAGAAAGACCTCCCACTGATCTGTCTCTACAGAGTGCCTTGCTCTGTCTGAGTCTGCCATCTACACAGTGGTACACACTGTCTGCCTGTCATATTAACAAGCGCTAATTGGGTCAAATAAGGTAAGAGATGGCAAATATAAAATGCAGTTAGAGAGCAATTATAGAGGTGTAAGATAATTAATATAAAATAATGTTCTGAATCACTGTCATTATCCAATACATTCCACATTTTTTAAAGATGAAAAGAGGTTTGGGTTCAACGGTGCAAATAGCTATTCATTTTTACACTGTGAAAAGTGGACACATGTGGGTTATTATAGCTAACTAAAAACCAAAACCATAAAAAATGCGTTACTAAATACGTAATAAATGTTAACTGAAATATAGATATAGCAACCTTTTTATTTCAACTTGACAAAGGACATTTCTCATTATTTCAAACTGATGTAATCAAACAATTAAAACTAAATTATTATTATTTTTAATTATACATGCATGTATAAAGTAAACAAAAAAACTATTAAAAATGACAAAAAATACAACATTATACACACATATACATAAGCACGTACATACATATATATATATATATATTTTTTTTTTGTTTTTTGTTTTTTTAAATTGTAATCAAATGTTGTCAGGTTGATTCTGTCATAAACAATATTTTTGATAAAATCAGTTTAATTTTTCTTTAACTTTATGAAGCAACTTTACAAAATACTTTTACTATGCATATTTTACTGTAAAAAAAAAAGTTGAACTTAAAACATTTTTTACCAGCTTCAGCAGATTTTTGAGTTTGCTCAACTTGTTTTTGTGGGAGATTCTCAAATTTTTGTTGTATAAACTATAAACAAGTTGAGAAAACTCAAAAATCTGCTGAAGCTGGTAAAAAATGTTTTAAGTTCGCTCAACTTTTTTTTTTTTTTTACAGTGTACAGAAAATGTTTACTATGCACAGTATGTATACTAATGGAAACAGAAAGAAGTTTTCTATTAGGCTATTTCAAACCACAACAAGGTTATTTGTGGGCCTCTCAATTTAAATCTGTTCAAGAATCAGAGCGTAGTCAGTGTTGTGCTTCCCTCTAGTGTTCTGATGAAGTGTCACAGCGTATTTATAGGCTATACTTTCTCGTTTGGCTTGAATTTTTCGCGGCATATCTAGCCTACAGAATTACAAATCCTGCCCTTAAACAAAAATACTTTATTGGTCAGTTCAAAACAAGCACAAGACAATGTGTTTGATCATTCAGGGTGCACATACTTGTTTAATTATTAAAATACATCAGTTTCTTATAGCTGTAGACTGCATTTTGTGCATGATCATCTCCTGAGTCCTACTTGTCTAGTTCAAAGAGGCTTCAGATTATTATTTATTCAACATGATACTATTGCCTGCAAAATATTACCTGGCCAGGCATAACTGTAGGATCTTATGACTGGTGGAACGTTTTATTAAAGAGATAGTTCACCCAAAAAATTAAATTCTGTCATCATTTACTCACCCTCAAGTAGTTCCAAACCTGTATGAATTTCTTTGTTCTGCCGAACACAAAGGAAGATATTTTGAAGAAAGTTTGTAACCAGGGCACCATTGATTTCCATAGTAGGACAAAAAAATACTATGGAAGTCAATGGTGCCCCAGAACTGCTCTGTTTCCCACATTCTTCAGAATATCTTCCTTTGTGTTCAGCAGAACAAAGACATTCATACAGGTTTGGAACTACTTGAGGGTGAGTAAATGATGACAGAATTTTCATTTTTGGGTGAACTATCTCTTTAATGCTCCACAAGGTGTCACTATCATCCTATCTTGCACGTGCTCCTCTCAAGAGTCCTTTTTCAAACACAGTGTTTCGGGGGAGGAGGGGGGGGGGGGTAAATTTCCATAGTAGTAATTTATGGTGAGCCGTCAAATCAGACTCAGTTTCTCTTTGTCAGTAGGCAGTGCCTTTAACTACATGTTTGAACAGTCTTTGTTTGTATAAAGGGGGTGTGTCATGAGTCATGTTTTATTCAGTCATAGTTTATGGCTCTTTTTTCTTTTCTTTACTGAGTATAAGGACGCGCCTCTTCAGCTCATCTACGGTTTTAAATTCGCAAAGAAGTTAAATCTTTTAATTTGCGAATCTTAAATGTCAAATGTTACCTTCATCACTTTTCACATAGTGCCAGACTCCTTGAATAATGATCGGCCTATTCATTATTGCTCAATAGCCAAAGCTTAAAACACTTACGTAAGGGGGAAAAATAATAATAATAAAAAAATTGAAAAGGATGATTCAGGTTTTTTTTTTTTTTTTTTTTTTTTTTTTGCCACTGTAGAATATATAACACAGTTTGCCACCCATGATGTAAATTAAAAATCTTTAAAGTTCTGGTGGCCACGAAGATCTGGAACTATCCGGCTGCAACTAAATATACATAGGCCTACTTTTGTACTATAGCGTAGGCGAAATACTATGTAAAAAGAGTACTATATGCACAAATTCAATACAACTGTTGCTGGTAGATCACTTGACAATTGTAGTACAAGTGAATTACATTCATACTACACAGAACATACTTTTGTTGCAAAGCAAGTAGCCTACTTATTCAGAAGCAGGCTACCTCAGACAGTATGCAATTTCAGATGCAACTTTTGTCTGCAATGTTTCTCCACAACCCATGTCCATCCCTATTTTATAATCAATTGATGTTCAAGGCATGATCACTCAAATGTATAGACTTTGTTTGTCTCTGTGATAATCAAGCCATTTAGCCTGATTGAACCTTATTAAATCATGTTGAATGGAATTCACATTAAGTACGCTTAGATGTGCACTTATAATTGAGTTACAGGCTTTTGCATAGTTGAGCTGCAGCCTTCATCTGTCTGTCCAAAGTGTACATGACACATTTGTTTCAATATTTGAAGGATTAAATCAATGTTGTGCATCAACTCTTGTTCGGAGCATGTGCACAACACTGAGGTCAACTGTAGTTTGATGCTAAACACAGACGTACTACAATTGTTTTGCATGCTTTAGGTCCGTTGTGTCACCTGCATACCACACAATTTTAGCCAATTTTCCACTTGGAGACAGTCAATAGACAGCCAACAAATGTCTAAAATCAAAGTCAAACCAGTGCTTGTTTATGTGAGCGATGATTGCTATATTTGAATGATCAGAGATGTGATCTGAGAGAAGAAAACTGTATGTAAAGTGTGAAAAGAACAGCAATCTGATGAAAGTCGGGTAGAGTACTGGTGCCATTAGTTTATATTCACAAAAAAAAGACTGATAGGATTTTAGTCAGACAAAAGTGCTTACATGGCTTTTAAATTATTATTATTATTTTTTTTAACAATTACGTGCTATGATTTTATCTTAGTTTATCTGTTTCTATTTGATTTCTCTAGAATTCTCCAATCTGCTTGTAAGCACAAGTCCTATTCTCTATTGCAATAAAGTTAGCACTCAATAAGGAAAAGTATACATCTATGAAAAGCATTTACACATCCAGTAGTAAAAGCTGTGGTCTCTACATGATAACAGCAGACAGATGTTTTCTAGAACTAACAGTAAGCGAAGTCCCTGAAGATTTTACAAGTGCTTCCAGAAGAGGAGGAATCTAGTATTTAAACACATGAGCTCAGCAAATGCCACCGCAGAATTTTTTTGCCTCTAGCCCAGAATACTTGTATAAAATTCATAGTATTTTTTTTAAATATTCAGTAAAATATCTATTTGGTAATAATGCTTGAATGGAGACAGAAAAGAGTTTACATTTTTCAATAAATTTGACAATTATTTTTATGTAAGCATGCTTCTGATCAACATAAGAAATTGTGCAATTTCTTTTGTGAAATCATAATGGTATGTTGATACGGCTGATTGCCGCACTATATCATCTACAGGAACTATAGTATGACTGCAATTCACATTTATATCTATCCCTCAAACCAAATGTCATGGTTGCAGAGACACTTCCGGGTTCTGTAGGGTCCAGTTTGGTTAATGCCCTTTCTATAATGCTGGTACAGTATAGGAGTTCTCTGGACATGGTTCACATCATAATCATGATTGTAATTCACATAAGTCAACAAAGCCATAAAACAGAAATTTGAGATGCAGCCCCTGTGCCAAATATCAGCAACTGTAGCTGTAAATCACTGCGATGTCTGAGACATTCATACGAAACATTTACAAAGCTTTTTAAACACTTTTTTGACCCTCTGTTATTTTTGAAGGACATCCAATACATTATAATATTGGACGACATTCAGTATCATTTACAGACATTTTTAAAAAGAAAACATACAGTCGTGATTTATTGCCCTGCACTTCCACTTGATCACCATCAATAACAAGTCCACAACACGTTACTCATGAATGGGGATAATTATGATTGTGATAAAGTATCCCCTCATAATACATAGAACAGAAGATCCATAAGGGAGATATTAGTAAAAACAAACAACATGTCGCCAGTTTTAAAAACTTTCTCTGCTGGCTATATATTTACAAAGGGCTTTATATCTTATCACTGGTTTATCAAGGTAAAATAATACATGCTTTCTATGACATGAAAACCCATACAAAACATTTTTTTGTTTATATTCTGGAATATTACTCATCCAAATTTACCATGAAAAGCATTTTAATAGGCCAAGGTTGTACTGTAGTTTGTAAGAACATCGAGTGCTGCTCCATCAGCAAAGCGGTACAAGTGCATTTGTTACTAATAGGCAATGCATCAGCAGGTCTGGACACAGCGCGCACACACACACACACACACACACACACACACACACACAAGGAGATCTCACTGTTCCCACACTATAGATAGTCTGAGCTGGAAAGCAGCTGTTTTTCAGTGTGTTGTTTACGCAAAATCAAAATAAGTATTAAATATATTAAATATAAAGCTTGCACAAAACATATGTAACACCTACCTAAAGACTTCATGTGCTGGTGAGAAAAAAACATCAACAAGCTCGATTCAAGAAGGACTTGCAACATATTTTCAGTCTAATCTACCATAAACATCCCTTCAATTCACTAACGATCGTCTTTTCTTCAGCTATTACTTCTTATTGGCTTCCCTAATGAGCTAGAATTAGACTACCATTTAAACCGAAAAGCTTAGTTACAATCTGCTGCCACTTTACAAATGCATTCACCATGTTTCCAGTATTACACCTTTTCAGAAAAAACTAAATGAATAAATAAATAAACTAAAAATAAAACAGGTACCAGTAAATGACACACAATACTTGCTATTTATCATCATCAGCATCACAATCTGGTACTGCCTGACCACCTGACCCATAATCTTACCAGTTATTCGTGTAACAGTGTGTTAAACTAGAATTAAGCCCTTAACAGATGATTGATTTAATGGGCATCACTGCTGAATTAATAGCACCATGTCAGCTTCTGTTAACACTGGCACAATACTTTGTGCCAAGCATAAAGTATGCTCGATTTCGGACTGAGCATATCGGCAGGCAATGTATCTCCCACTATGGCACCTAAAAACACACAGCCTGCTTAAACAAACAAAACATGTGTTCACAGATACACCCAACTGCACATTCAACTCACAGTTCAGTCACAGGCATTAGATCGGGAAATCTGGCGAGACTAACTGGTCTCAACAGCTGAGAACATTTGCTATTTGCAAAAGCCCACATTCCTTAAAAGTTAGCTGTGAAACGAGACATTACATGTGTATTTGGTTGTGGGTGGCCTCATATGTGTGGATGAGCGGGAATCGTTTAAAATTTCAGACAAATTGTAATGAGATCACTGACACCTATTGATGATAGCATGTAGAGTATGGCAGGCCTTTGTTCGGGGAAAGACCGTCTGACTAACTAAAGTTTGGAAGAAAGTTGGGACACTTTAATTTCTCAGAAACGCTCTACATGTACACTATTGTTTCCCCCCCTAACTTATTTTGTACTTTTTGTTGCTGGTATGATGTTTCCCAACCCAATGTGTTTCATTCTTGTTTGATCCAGCCAAAGGAATCAATTTAAATGCTCTGGTAATCAGTGAATCCGTAGAAGTCTTTCCCTCAAAAATGTTAAACCTCTCTATGACCCACAGACTAAACTAGCAGCTATCTTAGAATCTGGTAAACATTTGCAAGGTCATTGCACAATGACTTATAAGCAGTTTACACGTCATAAAAACAGTTTAAAGATCTTTTAGTGGCATGATATATAGCATCAGTTGCTATGACAGGTGGCTTGCTAGATCCTTTGGATTTGAGACTGGTGTCTGGCTGAAAAATACCTTCAAAATGGCCATCTGTTTGCCAAGGGAAATGCCAAGAAAGATCAGTTGCACTGGTGCACTCAATGAAACCACAGCATTTTTGGACAGTATTTGTTCAACAAGAAGACCAACATGGGACAGCTACTCTGCCAGGAACGCTTGGGAACACTCCCGAGGATCTCAGGGGTCAAAATACCATGCTGTAGGGTTCCTAAATATTTCTTGAGCAAGCTGCATCTTATTTCTTGCCAAACATGCATATGTAATCTCTGGTATTAACTCCAGAAATCCTTTGTTTTCACTGTATGTTTCATCTCACTAAACTTGCTTCTGTTGTCAACTGCATAAAAACGTTCATACATACATCTCAGATTGGATTTTTTTTTCTATTTGCATTAAAAGTGATGTAAGCCATTCTAGAACTTCCAGAGCAGTGCAGGTTAAAGAACACAGGTGCAGTTTTAAAAGTTTGAACTCTAAATTTGACAGGTGTTTCAGAAATGTGACGCTCATGCGCAAGACAGTGACAACGCACCGAGACGTGGCATAATCGTCAAATATATCAGTCTAATGCATATTTACAAGTGGAACACAAAAACTCTGTGCCTCAATTCCGCCAACAATCCAGACAGGTTCTTTTTTTTTTTTAAATTTCATCGCTGTGGTGTAACCTTTTTATATAGCAACATACTGACCTGAAAGATGGTCCAAAAAGTTCTTCTCGCTGGTCATATGATGTCCCCCCGTTTTATGTGACAACATATGGTTGTGATATCTCAGAACAGTTATTTCAGTGAATGAGTGTAGGATCATTAGGATCAATAAATATTACTTTCAGCTTTTCTGAATTAACGCAAAATGATTCACTTTTTACAAACCAACTGAAAATGTTTTTAATGTTAATCTACAAATCAGAAATTGCATAATTAATATCAAGTGTAAGTATTATTTGTTTTCTTTGATTAATCTGTAGTGTTAATTTTATTTTATAATTATTATTTGTAGTAGGCTAGCAATAGTAGCATTTGTATTTTGAACTGTTTGTTTCAATATAGATCACTTTGATTTGAGTTAGATAAACACACGAGTCCGTCAAAATTTTATTCCTCAGTGAAACCTCATCCGTAACCCATAATCAATGATAAACTCACTAACAAAATTAGAATTGCCCCAGATGATGCATATGAGTTTTCCCTCATGAAACATGAATGAAATAATAAAAAAAAAAACTTAAAAGGCTTCCTTTCCACTAAGAAATTGTTTCATTATCTAGATGCCATGTTCACACATTCAAGTTGATAAATAACAGCTGTTGCTGGAGAAAACTTGACTCCACTCCATCAACTACTCCCCAAAACATGTGAGCTGGAGAAGGCAGCACTGCCTCTGACCTACAGCCGTATATTTTGGTATGGACATTTTGGATTTAAGAGACTGTTTAATAATTCTGACCAATATTTCTAACAATCTCATTGGCGACTGGTAATCGGATGTGTCATGCTTTCATCCATAAAAGTATGCATTGGCATATTTATTTCCCTTTATAATTTATAAATTAAATTTATCAGAGATGCTGTCTATATTTATGCTCGTTGACGCATTTGCTTTGACGTGAGCCACTGCAGATGGCACTGGGAAGTGTAGACACACACACACACACACACACACACACACACACACACACACACACACACACACACACACACACACACACACACACACACACACACACTCGCAGAGAACAACCAGTATCTACACTCTCTAAAGTTAGAGCCTTAATGTCTCGAGCCTTTACATTTAACATAATTTAATTCATTTTATGAATGCATTTATCTTTACACTGTATGAAATATTTAATTATTTTTTCACTTTCAAACCAAAGTGTGTTGTTTGTATTGAATTAATATTTTGTTAAATTATTTGCAATATAAAAAGAGTATATATATATTTTCTAATCAAGAACTCATGAGCTCGAACAGGCAATTTCACAGTGGAGTTGAGAATGGTGCGTATGGTTTGATTGCTTTTAATATGTCCCTACCTGTGTTTAAACCCAAGTAATACCTTTTCTCTAATCATTCTCTATTAGCTTAAGTCTGCAGATACTCACCAATTACTTTTAATCATCCCTCATTCCCTGCTTTTCTCAAACCTACTTCTTACTGCATCTTTGTCAGCGAGTTCTGCTAATTATCACAAAATTATAAACTACAGAATCTTTATCCGTATGACTGCAACAACTTCAATTTAGTTTAAATTAGGTTTTAATAGGAACTACCATAGAAATGCTCAGTAGACTGTTGCAACCCGTTCACTTGATGTGTAATGATGAGAAATATCTCAAGGAATTCAAGTCATCAAGTCGTTACTAAATCATTTAGCACAGCAGGATCACATTATACCAAATTTGTCATCTTAAATACAACCAAAACAGATAAGACTGGATAACTCAAAGATTTATTCTTTTTTATAATAACAAACATCCTGCCACTGCACAAGCAGCATTTGATAGTGTTTGTGTATTAAGATGATATTTTTTAAGAAAAAAAAAAAAAAACAGATCAGGAAATGGAGGACCCTTGTTATGCACAATGCTTTTTTAAAATTTATTTTTATTTTTATTTATTTATTTATTTTTTGAGATAAGATAATGTAGCACTAAGTGATTCTGTAAGCACACCAGTATCGGTCAATCACTGGACAACTTATAATTGTATTGAAGCCCTGTGTGCTCTGAGATGCATATATATACATAAAAAAATAAAAAATAAAAACCTTGGCTGACGTAATATAGAAACATGCAATTATATGTACACATGTACTGTAGATCACACATGCACATACAGTACATTTCTAATGCCAACAATGTTTAGAGTTGTTATTGTATAGCTGTAACCTATAGCAGTTGTTCCTACCACCCTTGCACTGTTTTCACTTTCACAAAAAAGGAGTGGAAATTTCACAATCTCATGCTACAGGATAAAAATGCACATTTAATTACAGGTTGATTGGAATAAGAGCTTCTTTCAAAGGAGCTGCTTTGACCCAAAATGAGTGCAAACTTAAAATGATAAGCTGATAATTGTGTAAATGAGTTGCAGCACTTTATAGTCTACATTTACATTTCCAACACCATATTTGATAACACATCATATTATGTAGATGTGATGTGGACCTAGATTTGGAAGACAAAGACCCATAGGCAACACGTGTCTGTAATATTTTTCATAAGAGAAGCAAGCTGTGTTTCTTAAAGATTTTACATTCAACAGAAGAATGTGTGTTTTTCTTAGTTAGACTGTGTGGCACCAAGGAAAAACTGGCATTAGTGTACAAGACTTATGTTTCATCTGATGACACATACTTGTTCTTCTTTTCATCCTCGCTTTTCACCACAATTTCTAATTATTTTAGCAGATGTGCTCTAGTCATCTTGATCATTGCAAATATTAATGAAGTCATAAATTTTAAGACAATGCTATTAAGAAAACATCTCTAATAGAAACCTAATCAAAAGCAGATAATCTTTCTCTTAGCTAATCAACAGCAGCAAGCATGATAATGAGGCTTCTCTAAAATATGAAGTCTAATAACGTCCAGGAGAGAAATCGCATTAGCATGTTTCAAAAGGTCATTTTTTCCTGATGAATGATTTTCTGGGGTCTGAGTTCAGGTCATCAGTGAGTTGTTTTCCATGTTATCTGTTCCCTGAGCCAAATGTCAGTGGTTGAAAAAGTGCTTATGAAGAATAGCAGCATTCCCAGATGACATGATATCTGACAAAGGCTAGCAGGTCATTCCCAGCGCTCTGGACTGCTATCGAAGCTGCCATTTAGTCCAAACACAGATCTGAAATAGTTGAATAGAGTATATAAATGTGCTACCTCTCCATTCCCATTCATTGCAGCCAAATAAAACACTTACATTACATTTTTTTTCTCTCTCGAGTCTCAGTTTGTATTTTCCTGACTTAACACAGCTGTATTCCTAAAATATGGTACTAAAATGCATTATATGTAATTTTCTCTCATGGCATTTTTGCCCCCAAAAAATTAATAAATAATAATAATAACAGCACATAACAATATCACTTTAACACCCTGTCCACAGCGGACTAGCTGAGCCATTGTGTTCTCAAATAATAGCCACTGTTCTCTTTGTATTCAAAAATATTTGAATAAAGGAAAAAATTCAATCTGAAAAAACAATGCCATTTACTCTAACATACTGTACTCACATGCAAGTGCTTAAAATGCAGTGCCAGTCAAGGAGTGCAAGTCCTTGACTAAAGTACTTGCCTGTTCCAGACAAAGCATTATTTTAAGCTTCTTTAAGGCTTCAAATGAGTACAAAGCCATACAAAGAAAGACCACACTCACAGAATTATGTCATTTTTGACTCATGGCATCTCCCACACTGTGGATCAAAGACCTTCAGCTTTACAAATTCTCAAAACCCCTTAGGACACAACAAAATCCCACAAGAACACAGGTACAAACATACTGTATACATACAAAGGCCATTCCATTCAGGGAGCCTAATCTCAGAACATTCTGTTTGTTTTCTCATTAATTTTGTTAGGTTTGTTGTTTGTTGTATTTTCCATGAACACACAACACATACTTCGTGCAGTTGTCCAGAGCGACATTAATCTTACACGCCAATTAAATGGATTCCCAACTCATTTTAAACAGGCACTTTTGCCTGCAAATATGTTGAATTTTTGCCTGCAAATAAAGAATTTGTCAAACAGACAAAGAGCAAGAAAAATATTACCACATATTACCAAATAACCTTGTCTAGGTAAAACAATAAAACTTGGTGAATGACTCATAAATATATTTTTCTACAATGATGACTATGGTGATGAAGGACATGGCTTCCACCAACCAAGTTTTTTTCATGACTCTATTTTTAGCACAGGTCAAATATCATTTTAAATCTTACATGAATCTACTAAGATTCACAGAGTTTTCTCTTAAATGTTGTTAGTTCATCACAATAAAGATTTGTGATAATTGAGAGAAAAAAAATCTCATTTAATGACTAGTACGACTAAAAATGCTACTAAAATTTATGTGTGCCATAAAAATGTATCTGAGACAAAGCATCTTAAAAACTAATGGGCCTGGTTTCAAAAACAGGGCTTGGGTTAAGCCAGAATAAGGCCAAAGTTTATGACATATCATTTATAAATGTGCCTTAGAAAAAAACACTACTGGTGGACTTTTCTTTAACGAATATATTTTATATTTTATGCATAACATCAATGAAACATTAATTAATTTTATAATATATCAGAGAGAAAAAAAACTGTTGATTAAGTTGTATATACAGACTAAGAGTTCTCTCAGAGCACTGGACACATTGCAGGCTTAATATTTAACCATCAAGATGTTTTGTGAATGTGCACCCATTAATGGCCTGCATGTCCTTGTTAATATTTATGCAGTTGAGAGAGGCTATTAAGCGTGCATGTTTGTCCCCATGTGCTGTTCCTAAGAAAGAAACGGTTTAAATTAACTTCTTAATGGACCATATCTTTGATTACCTCATTAAAATGAAAAAAAAAAAAGCATCTTTCATTTGTAGATTTGAAGGCACACAGATTTAGCCTGCTGCTGAAACATTTCATTTCATACATACACTAAAAACCATGTCCTTATGTAAATAATTAGTTCACTAGTTAACCCTTAAAAAACATGGCATGACTGAATCACACTGTTAGTCAGATCCATCTCTGTCTCTGTTATTCACTGAACATGAATGGAAATTCATTTAACTTTACAGGAGTTTAATATAGGGAAATGTACAAATCCCTACATTACATATCCATAGTTTTAGGTGAATATTAGGTATTAAATGTGTGTATATGAAACAAGATCCATCTGTGTTTAAGCAAATCGTAGAGGGAAAAGGTCTCGGCACTTGTTGCTACTGTTAATGTGTCATGTGATTGCCAAAAGGAATGTTAATGCTGAAAAGTACATATCAAAGATATGTGACCCTGGACCACAAAACTAGTCATAAGGGTCTATTTTATGAAATTGAGATTTATACATTATCTAAAATCTGAATAAATAAGCTTTCCAGTGATGTATAGTGTGCTAGGATCAGACAAAATTTGGCCAAGATACAGCTATTTGAAAATCTTGAATCTGAGAGTGCAAAATATTGAGAAAATCGCCTTTAAAATTGCCCAAATGAAGATCTCAGCAATGCATATTACTAATCAAAAATTAAGTTTTGATATATTTACAGTAGGAAATTTACAAAATATCTTCATGGAACATGATCTTTACTTAAGATCCTAATGATTTTTGGCATAAAAGAAAAATATAATTTTTATAAATATAAAAAGAATAAAGATAATTTTGACCCATACAATGTATTTTTGGCAATTGCTACAAATATACCTGTTATGTGGTCCAGGGTCACATATGTCTGTCAAACAATGAGCAGAATGTGGTGTAGAGCCTGTTTTGAACATCCATGACTTTGCATTGATCAAATATGGTCTTTGAAATTTAAACTCAGTCAATAGAAAGAATTCAGGTAATGAATCAGGAATAAAGTACATCGTTTAAAGTAGGGGGACAATATCTAAATCTTCTGAGTGAATTTTCAGTGAACTGTAGCTTTAACTAAAGTTCACTCAAAATGGAAAAAGTTGCTTTAAACCTTAGGCTGATGCACTTTTCTAGAGCTTTGTGTGCCTATAAATATGCAAATATTTAAAATACTATAAATTAAATTGGAGAACTATGGCAGCTTAAATCTCATTCTGGCTTCAAAAGACCTGGGATTTATATAATCATATGCATCACTGTTTTGGCACTTTTATATATTTTTGGTATATAAGGAAAGGAAAGGAAAGGAAAGGAAAGGAAAGGAAAGGAAAGGAAAGGAAAGGAAAGGAAAGGAAAGGAAAGGAAAGGAAAGGAAAGCCCCTGGCCATCATTCAGAACAATTTTGGAACAACACAAGGGTGAGAATTGTCAAGTTGGGTCAACTATCCTTTTTAAATTAAAAAATATATATCAACAGCTTCTTTTGACAGATCCTCTGTGTGAAAGCAATGTCTTTGAGATAAAATGTGATTTGGTTTGTGTAGTTGAGTAATTTAATGGATAACAGACTAATTCTCACCTCGCTGTGAAAAACATAACTTTTCTCAGGGGTGCAGATACTGATCACACAAAATCAAACACTGCAACAGTTGCTGGAATGAAGCACGTACACTGACATAAACACACATTTCTATTTGTTCCTGTTGACTCCTTCCACCAGGCCATTCAACTGATTTAAAGGATTTGACAATAGCATGTGTGTATTGTATGTTAGACATATTTGAGGACACAAAAAGTAAATTATGGACTCACTTTATGCGACACTCCAATTCATTGCAGGATTATGAGCTGAAGAGGGAAGAAGGGTCAGATAACCAATGACGCAAAAGAGGAAGAAGCCAATCCCTGATGCAAAAACATATTTATTGCCTTTCTGGAGATTAAAAAACAAAAACAAAACAAAACAAAACAAACAAACAAACAAAAAAAAAACTGTGGCATAAAAGTACAGTTAATATTTCACATATTTACGCCATCTTTGTGACTTTCAGACTTTTCTCATGCCCTCAGATGTTGAAAAATAGCCTCAAGCTTGCTTGTTGATACACAAGCTTAGAAGCACTAATAGAGCCTTGATGAACTAGAATAGATGTTGTTTCTGTATTCTCATTGGCTACATATTTTGCTCTGTCTTGCACACAGGAAGTGGGTTGTGTTAACAGGAAGTGCTGTGTCTCATTCAGCAAATAGCCGACTCCTACGCAGGTGTGACAATTCAACTAAAGGAACTCATTTTCATTCTAAATTCTCATTCTCATCCCCCTCTTGTTAGACTTCTTTATATTAATTCTCAAACATTTGAGTTTCGAAAGGTCAAATGTCAAGAAAAACCAACTGAACCACTGCACTAACAGGTGACTGAGTCCTGAAAAATTACAGATGTGAGTTTGCTTGTGAACTATGTAACCGCATTAAGCACTCAAACACAGGGCTGACAACTGTTTTCTGCTGCTGTGTGTGAATGTGGACACTCAGAAGCTTTCGTTGATGTAATGGTTTACATGAAGTGTGCTTCACATGTACTGAAAAATGATGCCAAGACATTTTGGTTGCCCCCATGGCTGATTTAGGTCTTAAACTCCGCCCTCTTCATGTAAACAAATGGGATGTGAACCAAAAAAAAAAAAAAAATCAAATGACACTTCTGATTTTTCAAATCAAATTTTTCACAAAGGTTTATGTCTTTTTACACACTTATTATCACGCTCAAGTGTTTGTTTTTCTAATAAGTTTGATTTTAGTTAATTATTCGAAGCTATGAAAATGGTGTATGAGTTGGACATTTATACCATGGGTACATTTCAAGATTACTGCGCATACTCAAGTTGCAAATTAAATTAAAATGGGTGCCATTTTGACTTAATTTGCAACCAGGGTATACGCTGTCTTGGGACATTTTGCCTTCACTTTTCTACAGTGGAAGGAAGTGGAGACGTGTCAGCCATCTTTTCTTACAGTCTATGGTTTTTACACAAAAATAACAACATGTATTTTAGTAGAGTATACACTAAGAGACAAATTATTTAAAAAAAGACAATTCTTTAATCACTTCTTCACACTTATGCCACATAACCTTCAGACGAACCAAAACATTTTTTTGATTAATTTATTACATTTATATAGCGCTTTTCTGGGTACTCAAAGCGCTTTACATGGAAGGGGGGAGTATCCTCATCCACCACCAATGTGCAGCATCCACCTAGATGATGTGACGGCAGCCATATTACGCCAGAACGTCCACCACACACCAGCTTATTGGTGGAGAGGAGACAGTGAAGCCAATAAGTGTATGGGGATGATTAGGAGGCCAATGGGCGAATTTGGCCAGGATGCCAGGGTTACACCCCTACTCTTTTTCGAAGAACATCCTGGGATTTTTAATGACCACAGAGAGTCAGGACCTCAGTTTAACGTCTCATCCAAAAAACAGTATTTTTTTTTTGACAGTATAGTGTCCCCATCACTATACTGGGGCATTAGGACACACACAGACTGCAGGGGGAGCACCCCCTGCTGGCCTCAATAACACCTCTTCCAGCAGCAACCTAGTTTTCCCAGGAGGTCTCCCATCCAGATACTGACCAGGCTCAACCCTGCTCAGCTTCAGTGGGTGACCAGTCTTGGGCTGCAGGGTGATATGGCTGCCGACAGACTAATAAACAAATAAACCATCTCTGTGAGTCCATATAATGTTAGTGTATAGCAATCCAAATGTTGAAGTTTCAAAAAACACACAAAGCGATCACATTAGTAACCAGTATGACTCCAGATCAAGCAATAAGTGCATCCCTACAGTGGTGTGAAAACGTTTTTGCCCCCTTCCAGTTTTTTTTTTTTTTTTGGCATATTTGTCACACTTAAATGATTCAGATCATCAAACAAACTGTAATATTACACAAAGATAAACCGAGTAAATACAAAATGCAGTTTTGAAATAATGATTTCAATTATTAAGGGAAAAAATCTGTACAAACTTGCCTGGCCCTATGTGAAAAAGTAATTGCCTGGACTTTGATTTGGCCACTCCAAAACCTTAATTTTGTTTTTCTTGAGCCATTCAGAGGTGAACTTGCTGGTGTGTTTCGAATTATTGTCCTGCTGCATAACCCATGTGCGCTTGAGCTTGAGGTCACAAACAGATGGCCGGACATTCTCCTTCAGGATTTTCTGATAGAGTGCAGAATTCATGGTTCCATCAATTATGGCAAGTTGTCCAGGTCCTGAAGCTGCAAAGCATCCCCAGGCTTCACACTTCCACCACCATGTTTGACTGTTGGTATGATGTTCTTTTTATGAAATGCTGTGTTGGTTTTACACCAGATGTAACGGGACACACACCTTCCAAAAAGTTCAGCTTTGGTCGCATCCAGGGTTTAAATTGGGCCGGGGCTGTCCGGGGCTGAGCCCCGGCACATAGACTCCAGGGCTCGACATTAACGCTTCATTAATGCCAGACAAGCAACATGATTAAAACATCAATAACCAAAAATAACTATGTAAACAACAAAACGCAAGTATTATTCTGATTTTATTACATTTAGAGTAAGTGGCGAATAGTGGATATAGCTACTGTATATAACGCATCTATTGACAGTATAAGGTTGCGCTGCTGAGGCGAGGTTCAAGCAGCTCTCGAGGAGAAATCAAAACACGAAACACTAAGAAACTCAGCATACTGAGGTAACAATTCAAAATGGAAAGTTTTTATATTTAAAAATACAGTTAGTTAGGCAACATCACTCACCATTATGACTGTTTAATAGTTCTATAAACAGTTCAGTGAGCAAATACAATAATATTAGGTCACTTACATTTTTGGCGGAACCACAGCGCATCTCAAAGCAACCATCCGATTCATTGCTGAATGATTCAGTGTTTTGAACGAATCGGTTGAGTCAAAGTATCATTAGCCCATGCATAAAAATCTGATGAATCTGCCGTTTGAACGAATCGTTTGAATGAACGACTCAATGGCTCACTCATTTAATTTCTTTGAAAAGTATAATTTCCACCATTTCTTGTTTGTATGTTCAAACAGTTTTTTTTTTAAAGAATCTCATAATTTAATGTAGTTGTATTTTTCAGTGTAAATGATTTAATTTGATAACGTATAGATAATCACACTATTATAATTGAATTTATAGATCAAATGTAAGAATTTGAAATTAAAGTTAATGAGATTAGTGGGAAAATGCCCTCTATAAATACCTTGGATAAAATATAAAAAACATGCAGATTTATAGCCTATGTCACAGCTGATAGAAAACCGTTGAGAATATTGCATTAGAATAAATCATCTTTGCAAAAAACACACACACCCACACCCACCCACACACCCACACACCCACACACACACACACACACACACAATACATATATATTTCCATTGTCTTCACTTGTAAGTCGCTTTGGATAAAAGTGTCTGCTAAATTACTAAATATATATAAGCTCGATACCATAGAGCCCCCCCACATAACAAATCCCAATTTAACCCCTGGTCGCATCAGTCCACAGAATATTTGCCCAAAAGTCTTGGGGATAATCAAGATATTTTTTTGGCAAATGTGAGACAAGCCTTTGTGTTATTTTTTGTCAGCAATGCCTTTTGCCTTGGAACACTCCCATGGATGCTGGTTTTGCCCAGTCTCTTTCTTATTGTTGAATCATGAATACTGACCTTAATTGAGGCAAGTGAGGCCTGCAGTTCTTTAGATGTTGTTCTGGGTTCTTTTATGACCTCCTGGATGAGTCGTCTTTGTGCTCTTGGAGTAATTTTGGTAGGCCGGCCACTCCTGGCCACTGTTCCAAGTTTTCTCCATTTGTGGATAATGGCTCTGACTGTGGTTCGCTGGAGTCCCAAAGCCTTAGATATGGCTTTACAACCCTTTCCAGACTGATACATGTCAACTATTTTGTTTCTCATCCGTTCTTGAATTTCTTTAGATCACGGCATGATGTGTTGCTCTTTAAGCATGCTTCACTTTGTCAGGCAAGTTTTATTTAAGTTTACTTGCACTACATTTGTGTAATATTAAAATTAGTTTGATGATCTGAATCTTTTAAGTGTGACGAATATGCAAAAAGTTTTAAAAAAAAACAGGAAGGGTGCAAAAACCTTTTTCAAGGCACTGTATGCATACTTATGCCCTGTTCTAAGCCATTTTGTATGTATTTTTGTCATATGTAAGGAAATCTGCAACAGTTGAGGGCATTACATGTGCATAATCCAGGTATTCAATGTCCACTGTTTCTTGTGGGAATTTTCCGAATTTGTTTACCTTCATGTCATGTGAACATTATCCAACATCAGAGAATGTGAACATGCACATTTGTTGTTAAATTATTGTCATATTCACTTAAAGTCTCATTTATTAGAACAAAACAGGCCTAAGCCCATTAATAAGCCTTTCAGATGAAAACTGCTTCAGATGTCCTCACAAGTCAGTTTTTAATTTAAAAAAAAAAAAAATTATTAGAAATACCTAGACAGAAATATTAAGTGATAACTCTCTACAAAAACATAGTTGTCATGACAACAGTGGAAACTGTGTAATGTAGTAATAATCCTGTGAGTAATATATTTGCAGTCCAAAGTAAATTTGGTGTTTTCTGTGACAGAAAACTGACGATAGCGAAAAACAGATGTCTGGTCTTAGAGGAACCCAGTTACTAACACTTTCTGTCACTGTTTTTGTATCTCCTCTCAAATAATCATTACTGTCTCAGAACAAGGTCAATAACAGCTAAGGAGTTGGCTAACATGAGGAAGCAATAAAATGTGGACCGTTTGGTTTGACTGTTGCTGCACATGTCCTGTAATTTTTATTTTTTTTTAATCACTGTTAATGGTTAGTGAAGAGAGCTTCAGGTTTTATCTTGTTTTCTCTTCAGACATGTTTCCTGATTGAATTGAGAATAGTGAAGCAGATATTGTGCAGAAAATTACGAGTCCAAGCAGGAAAAGGGCTTTAGCTCACATCAGGGGGGGCGGGAAGCTCACCTGTGCTGGACAGGATGTGAGGTCGTGTTCAGACAGATGGAGGATAACACAATTTCCCTCAGATTCAGTAGTGCTCAATGATCTGGTATTCCACATACGCACACAGACACATTACCATGTGCTTAACGCTTACAGGTGAAGGTTATGTCAGTAGAGTCAATGTGATATGAGCATAAGGTAATAATGAACTCTTGGGCAAATACAGTGTTTGATCAACTTTACAATCATCATGAGACCATGCAATTTGGGAAATAGGATCCCATCCTATGAAATGAATGGCTCTTTGAGAATAGTTTCTTTCTTGGAGAAAGAAAGAAAGTAATCTTTCTTGGATTAATCAGTCAACGAGTTAAAAACTCATTTTGAAAACTAAGTGCTTTTCAAATATAATCCTATGAGTGTTTTCCATATATGTAGACTAGACATGAGAGATAAACTGCTCTTGATATTAGCTCTTAATGTCTCTCTGGGCTTATTGTACAAGTATGAATCACAAATTCACTCAAACACACACACACACACACACACACACACACACACACACACACACACACACACACACACACACACACACACACACACACACACACACACACACACACACACACACACACACACACACACACACATATATACAAACACGTTACATAAGCAGTAATTTGATCAGCAAGTTCCAGTTTTACAGAATGGAAATCTACTGGATGCTATTTGCACACAAGTGTGAAAAGCAGTACATTTTTGAAGTACTAACTAAAAAAGATTTAAGGTTTTATCAGGTTTGAATTATATATATATCTGATGATGCACATGCATAACACTTCTGGCAGCATGTTATCAGCAAAATAAGCTGCGGTCTGTAGATAACTTCTTTAATGAGAAAGAAAGAAAGAAAGAAAGAAAGAAAGAAAGAAGAGTTGTATAGTATACACTCTCAGAAATAAAGGTACAAAAGCTGTCACTGGGGCGGTATCTTTTCAAAAGGTACATGTTTGTACCTAAAGGGTCCATTTTGGTACCTTAAAGGTACATATTAGTACTTAAAGATTTGAACCTAATAGGTACAAAAGTGTACATTTCGAAAAGGTACTGCCCCAGTGACAGCTTTTTTCTGACCTTTTTTTACCTTTATTTCTGAGAGTGTAAGAAAAAGAAAAGGAAAGAAAAGAGGGAGAGAAGAGAGAAGCTGGTGGTATGTGGGATGCTGATTGTGGTTTGCTTGCATCAATAAAGTTTATTTCTTTGTCGCTCACTCTTTTTTTCTTCAGTATATTTAGATAAGCAGAGAGCGTGTTGCCACCGGGTGAAGAGGTAACAAGTCCACACGTGCATACCACAAACACTCAAACACATGAAGCGTGTTTGACTGCAGTCAGTTTAGAGATTATGTATAGCTTTATTAAACTTTTTTGATTGAATGGATATGATTCTGAATGAATAAGCAAAAAATTGCACTAATAATGCACAATAGTCTTCTGATTTCATCCAGTGAGCATATCATAGCAATATAGACAGCAGCCAGAGAGCAATTCATGCCTCATGTCAGTCCCATATGACGTACTACTGGAAAAATATATGAGATAAGAATTTTCAAAAAGTTGTTAAATGACTGATCAATGGCAGCTACAAATGAGGTCTTTATAAATAATTTGTGGCAGTTCATGTGATTAAATTCTATTAATATCTGCTTAACTCTGAAACTGACACACTGTAAAAAAAAAAAAAAAGTAAAAAAAAGTTGAGCGAATTTAAAAAAATATATTTTTACCAGCTTCAGCAGATTTTTGAGTTTGCTCAACTTATTTTTGTGGGAGATTCTCAAATTTTTGTTGTATAAACTTAAAACGACAAGTTGAGAAAACTCAAAAATCTGCTGAAGCTGGTTGCCTTAAAATTTTAAGTTGGCTCAACTTTTTTTTTTTTTTACAGTGCACAACAGAGTTTATGTTGCAAAAGTCAAAGCTCTCCAAAATTCCCAGAAAAGTAAACAAAAGTGGAAATGCAAGACTATGCTATGCTATATGCAAATATATGTTTTACAGCTTAGGGTACAATTTCTGCAGCCCAAGTTTCACCAACGAAATATAAACTGGAATAGAAGGAAGTATTTTAATATTAAATGAACGACACTTCAGCTTTAACTTGATTTGTTTTAGTAAAATGATCCATTTAGCTTTGGAGTAAATAATTAGTATGTGTTAAATGTGCATGTAGTGTCAGCATGAATGTGAATGCTAAATGTTAAATGCTAATGTACTCCACAAAAAATGCAGAACCTTTGTGAAACCTGTGTGTATTTGATGTTCAAAGTCCTCAAACGGCTTTTACTCAAAGAAATATCCAGGTATCTCTGGAAAACCCCCAGGCACCAACATGACATCTTGAGAAGCAGCTTCTTTGGTGAGTTGCTCAATGTATCATTCATGTCTCTAAATTTAGCTAGCTTTAGCAGACAACTTGACAGTCTGGTTGTTGTTGATGTCCTGTAATTCTCCAGTAATATCTTTGAAACATTTTACAGTCCCAATTACAGTCCCTCAATGACCACCTTTTCCTTCTACTTTCCACACACACACACACACATACACACACACACACACATACACACACACAGCATGCAGCATAAACGTACATATACACAGAATTGCCAGCACAATACACATACATTCACACACTCACATTTTCTCCAGGGGATGAGTTGGTGATTACTGTGTTGTTTTTGGTTTGCCCAGGGGAGAATACTTGGCAACTGTCAAGACTTGTTCTACTAAAGCTTGTGTTAAAAACACACATGAAAGTCAGAGATGACAGGCATAATTTAAGCCATAATTTCTTTTATGAGTGTTCTCTCTGCGAAGCACAAACTATGAAAGCCTGGGATCTTACCAAGTTCCTAAAATTATGCATGAAGCAAAAACAAAAGATTTATTCATTTATTTAAAAAAAAAATATTTTTACAGTCAGTATTTGCACCCTCCCTCTTTGTTTTTCTCTTTAACACACACACACGCACAAACACAGTTTAATTACACAGGGTTGTATTAATAGACAAATTCATAGGGGAAAATGAGCAAATAAAAACAGAAGGAAGGAGAGAATAGTAATGAACGGACAATTAATGACAGAGACAGAGGTACTCCTGGGAAATGCCTGAAAGGTGACTTAGGATTTATCTCACAGCTACCAACACACCTTTATCATTGAATTTTCTCACGCGCGCACACACACACACACACACACACACACACACATACACACACATACACACACACACATATGCACTAACAGTATGAGGGAGTTCAGTCTGCCATCTGTTTTGTGTTATCACTCTCAAATAAGTTTCCTTATCTGTAAAGTGTCACAGAAGCACATACCGTTCCTCATATTTATACTACACCGGCCATTGCATTAAATTCCATAATACATTGCACGTCTCACAATATCAGATAATGGTCCTGTTTTATATCCAGAACATGAATTAGTGTTGAAATGTACGCTTATGGCTTTAAAGTTATTATGGAACATATTCTGTTAATTTATTACTAGGAAGTGCGTGCAGGTGTTTCCCCTCATTTTTCCAGCTGATTACATTTTGCATGTTTACATACTATTCCTTTCTCCTCCGTCTTGCCAACTAATATATTGAACATTGCTGGAAACCAAAATTAATTTCATGCATGTTAAAGTGTCTATTTGTACACTGAAATTTCACAGCAATTCCTTTTTATTCTGCTGTCTGCAATCTGTACATCCACAAAAACATACACTCTTTCTGAGCTCTTGCATAACACACATCCAAACAGACCTGTGTAACAGTGTTAGAAACAACATGGTTTTGGTTCAAGAGGTCAAACTATAAATTCTCCCTATAGAATATTTTCCTTCAGCGACCCACACAGATGCTCTGTAGCATGCAATTTTATGGATGTCTGAAATAAATGCGTCCTGCTCGCCTGTCAAAATGAGCTACTGTGTCGTCAGTCATTGTTTATTGTTGTAAAACATAATAGCTGTCATGCTTATGACATACTGTAACAATTGCTGCCATAGTGAGTAGTTTTGTGTATTCTGTGTATACTCTGTATTCTTGTCACGATGTACTGTATTAAGTGCCTAAGACTGCAGATTAGTTCTTCCTCTATAGAGGATTTTTATGGATGACCTATGAGCCCTTCTAACCATCAGATATACAGTATGTGACCCTCAGTGTTGGGCTAGTTACTCAAAGAATGTAATATATTACTCATTACTAGTTACTCCTTTCAAAAGTAATATTGTTACTTTACTTATTACTTTCTGGCAACAGTAATTAGTTACACTACTGTTACATTACTTTTTCTTCACGCCTCATAGATATTGTAACTGTGTATTTTCCACATAAAATTCTTCTAGAATGTTACTAACAACATATTTCTGCCTCATCATTTGACCAAAATCCACATTGGATCGCAGTCAGAAGTTATTACAAACACTCAATAGTGATTGATAATGACATTCAATTCATCTCATTAATTGTCATGTGTAGCTTGAAGTAATTTTTCCGTTACCCATATAGGATTATATTTCGTTATGTATTTTATCAAATCACATGAGTTTGTAAGAAATTGTTTAATTTTCCAAAAATATTTTTAATTATATAAATATAATGTACCACATGCTGATCAGAGGGATGCAATGCCAGAGTAAAGTAAAGCCACAACTTACACAACAGATCTTTTTTTTCTTACAAAATCAATATAATGCAATATTTCTATCTGCTGAATGTAGCTTTTCCATATTCCAAGCTTGCCTGGTGCACTGGGGACATCACATGCATGTGCGAGTCATGAAAATTATGAAAATAAATCTAGGAATTATTTGGTTGTTGGATTTTAAATCAGCAGGGTTGAGGCATCAAAAGTAACTAAGTAACTAAGCTGTTTTATGGAAAGTAACTGTAATATTATTACTGAAATCTTATTAGTAATTAGTTACACTACTAGTTACTGCAAAAAGTAATATTATTACAGTAACTAAATTACTAGTAACGAGTTACTGCCCAACACTGGTGACCCTGGACCACAAAACCAGTCTTAAGTCGCTGGGGTATATTTGTAGCAATACCCAACAATACATTGTATGGGTCAAAATTATAAATTTTTATTTTATACCAAAAATCATTAGGATATTAAGTAAAGATCATGTTCCATGAAGATATTTTGTAAATTTCTTACCGTAAATATATCAAAACTTTTTTGATTAGTAATATGCATTGCTAAGAACTTCATTTGGACAACTTTAAAGGCGATTTTCTCAGTATTTACATTTTTTTTTGCACCCTCAGATTCCAGATTTTCAAATAGTTGCATCTCAGCCAAATATAGTCCGATCCTAACAAACCATACATTAATGGAAAGCTTATTTATTCAGCTTTCAGATGATGTATAAATCTCAATTTCTAAAAATTGACACTTAAGACTGGTTTTGTGGTCCAGGGTCACATACATATACAGAGTGTGATTTGCATTGGGGGGAGGGAGGGGATATCCCACCTTCTGGTCTATCCCTACCTCTACAGAATTATTTATTTATAACTGAGAAAATTTACCACCAATAAATATTTCTTAACATCCATGAAACTGTAATTTGCTTTTTTTATTTTTTAATTGTAATAAATATTACATGCATGTTGAGGTGTATTTTACTATCTTCATCTTCCAACTACAACATGCATTGGATTTCAATACAGTCATGGTCTTCTGAATTGATAAAAGCTAAACAAAGTGAACTGCAATCATTGACAACACCTGCATCAGATCCTTATCATTTTCATAAAGCGTCAGAGAGCATTTGCAAATACAGTATAGTTACGGGAACTTCAGCCTCTTGGTAAATCGTAATTGCAGAGACCTGTCAGCTTTTGTGCAACTGGACGTATCACCACGGAAGAAAACGTACTGTATTGAGAGCTCTTTTTAAATGTCAGATGCTCAAAAAGCATGAAGTGCCGTTCAACAACCTGCCAAAAAGTGTTGCCTTTCATTAGGTTTTCAAAGAGTTTGATTTTAAATTTGTCATGACCAATTACTGATCTGGAATGAAGTAAACAATCATTAATGGTGTCTCGAAAACATTCATTTTTTATGTCATATTTATTAATTATTGGATTCAGTCAAAGAACTAAGCCACACCTTTAACAAAAGTTGCTGACCAATACTAGCAACTGTTGTTGTTCTCCATATTATCAATGTATGGAAGCCCAGTGTGAGTGAATGGTTTTAAAGAGGATTGGAATTAAAAATATTATAAAAAGTTGAGGGGCACTTCAGTTCTCCAACCTTTAAAAATTATTTTGAGAAAAACATCAGTAAGAATATGTATTTGCTCCAAAGTAAATTATTGCTTATTCAAAATGATTAAAGACCTGGCTTGTTGTCATCATTTCCTCACCCTCATGTCGTTCCAAACCTGTGAGAGTTTCTTTCTTATGTTGAACATAAAAGAAGATAATTTGCCCGCCAGTGCCTTCTCCTCGCAAGTGCCCGCCAGTGCCTGCTCCTAGCAAGAAACCTCCTGTGCCTCCGCTGGTCCCGTCCAGCTCTCCTGTGTCTCCGCTGGTTCCGTCCAGCTTCGCGCTTCCAGAGCGCCCCCCAGTGTCTGCCCCACGAAGGCGCCCCCAAGAATCCGCGCTGCCTAAGTGCCCCCTAGAGCCTGTCCCTCCAGAATCCTGCTCCGTCTTGGGTGCCCAAGCTCCCTGCTCCGTCTTGGGCGCTCAATCTCCCTGCTCCGCCATGGCCTCCCAAGCTCCCTGCTCCGCCATGGCCTCCCAAGCTCCCTGCTCCGCCATGGCCTCCCAAGCTCCCTGACCCGCCATGGCCGCCGGAATCCCCAGACCCGCCATGGCCTACAAGAGAGTCCTGTTCCGCCCTGGATGCCTCCCCAGTATCCCTGTCCTGCACCGGCTTCCAGGGCACCCCCCCCCCCCATTTGGACGCGTCATTTGGACGCGCCTTCCGGGGGGGGAGGGACTGTCACGTGTCGGCCCGTCTGAGTTCCTGTCTGTCCTTATTTGGTTTAGTTCCTGTTCTTGTTTGTTAATTATCGTTCATTGTCCCCACCTGATTTGGATTATGTTGTTTGCTCTTTTGTTCCCTTCCATTTATTAGTCCTCAGTTTTCCCCTTGTCATTGTCTCGTCTTAACGGCAATTAAATGGAAAAGTGTGTTTATGTTTACTTCGTTCTCCAAGTCTTTTTATTTTATGTTTTTATGTAAAACCACGAGTCCGTGACACCATTGTCTTCCAAAGTATTTCTTTCCCTATATGGAAGTCAGTGGGGACCAACAACTGTTTGGTCCTTTAAAGTTCTTCAAAATATATTCTTTTCTGTTCATCATAAGAAAGAAACTTGGAATGACATGAGGATGAGTAAATGATGACAAAATTTGCATTTTTGGGTGAACTATCCCTTTGAGCTCTTAATAGAGGTAAAGGTATCTAAAGCGATCATCAATCCATGGAGTAATACATTCTTAAACAGTTCTGTTCACTTTCTGATTTCTTAGCTCCTGTAATGTGCAGAATAACCATTGGGAGAAGTGTGTACCTGTAGAGAAAGAGTAACATAAATGAGCAATCCTGTGAGGAAGAATATAAAGAAAGACGGCAAGAACCGTGTGTTTACTGTCATCAGATGCTCCAAGCAGAACACTGTCTTTCTCCCAAGTAAGGCTGGCCTCAGGAATACCATTGACCTGACATTGGAAATGTGCAACACCTCCCTCATATACTGACATGGACTCTGGATGAGTGTGGAATTTAGGAAGAGCCATAATCGCTTTCATGTGACAGTTAACTTTGCCTCTGTGCAGTCTTGAATAATTTCTTTAAAGAAAATCAGTATAAATGCTTTGTGATGTTGAACTTTATTCCAGCCATAGTGGGAAGAAAAATATTCCTTCATTTTTTACCTCTTCATAAGCACTTTTTCACTATTGATGGAAATCCCCAAGTCATCCCTGTGGGACATTCTGTAAAGCTGGTCTGAGTGAGCAATAACAAACAAAAAGAGCAGCGAAGGCTTGCTAGCATCAGGTGTTCATTCTACAAACATAATGTAAAGTTCAGAGAATAAAGTGCATTTGCTAGAATTGGTAGATTCTGTGCTGAGAACAGTGAGAATAATCTCTCTCATGCCCACACACACACACACACACACACACACACACACACACACACACACACACACACACATTCCCTTTCTCCCTCCCTAGGAATTGCTCTCATTTGGTATCTGTGATTTGGATTTCGTGACCCGAGCAGTCTGTAATGCAGGTCAATGAGTCAAGTGTGGGATGAATACCACAGTCCCAGCATCCTTTAGCTCTGAAACAGTTCCCTCGTGACTTCCTCCCGCTACCAAATAGCATGGGAAGCATGAAGCGATAAGCTGCACGAGAAGAGAGGTGGAACACTGATAAGAAAGGATACTCACAGATGTATTTGAACATATGCACACTGAGCAGCACACAACATGAGACAGATGACAAGTGTAGTGTGCACACATGAACACTCCCTCGAACACAAAGACAACTGTGAGTATGTTGTGCTCAAACCTGTCTTGATCACAGTATGGCCAATTTGGCTGTGAGTCTAAAAACACTTTTAACTACAAGCCAGGCTGTTGTTTTCATTAGCAACAGAAAATGTCCCAGTACAATGTGTCTCACTGCAGATCTACTAATCTAAATGTGAGAGACAAACAATTACTACCAATTTTTCTTTTATCAGTTGACTTCATGTACCGTTCTATCCAGCTGGCTCAGATAAATCAAGAGGCTTAGTGAAATCTGTTGACTTGATACTTATTATCCAGAAAGAGGTAACACTTTAGAATACTGTTCCATCATTAATGAATAACTACACAAGAGCACATGAGTAATGCAATATTAGCACTCTAGTAACTAACAAGCAACTCTGATTAATGAATTAGTAAGTAATAGTGCTTAGTCGAATGTGGTAGTTCACTATTAGCTAATCAGTAACTATTATTATTTTCATACCTCCCCAAGAACTACTAAGAACTACTGTATGCAGGTTGATAATTAATATGAATAAAACATAATTCATTTTAAAGTAAAGGTCCTGGGAATTACTAATTATTTGGATCAGTATTCTAAAGTGAAGATCATGATAAGTTATCACGATCTTCACTTTAGAATATCATATCATATATTATCACTGATAACTCCCTAGTAATTACCGAAGTCATTGTAAACTTTTGAGGTTTTTGTAAGGTCCTGGTTAGTAATTCATTTAGCTAGATTTGGTAACACTTAAATCATTACTAGTGGGTTACCGTGATCTTCACTTTAGAATACTGATCCAAATAATTCGTAGTTTCTTCAGAAGGACGTAGTAATACTTGAGTCATTACTATCCAAAACCTTACAGATATCTCAAAAGCTCACAATGACATCAGTCAATATTAGGAAGTTATGATGGTTTTCACTTTTACTGATCCAAGTAATTAGTAGCTCATTTAGAAGGATTTGGTAATACTTGAGTCATTACTAGTGGGTTACCATGATCTTCATTTTATGTATAGTTCACATTAATTATGAACCTGTATAAAGTAGTTCTTAGGAGTTCTCAGGATATATGAAAAAAAAACAGTAGTTATTGGTTAGCTAATAGTGAACTACCAGTTTCAATTTAGCGCTATTACTTAATAAATCGTTAATCAGTTTCTTGTTAGTTAATAGTAGCTACTACAATGTTAATAGTGTATTAGCCATTTGTTCCTGTGTAATTATTCATTAACGACTGAACTATCTATCTATCTATCTATCTATCTATCTATCTATCTATCTATCTATCTATCTATCTATCTATCTATCTATCTATCTATCTATCTATCTATCTATCTATCTCTCTCTCTCTGTGTGTGTGTGTGTGTGTGTGTGTGTGTGTGTGTGTGTGTGTTTATAGGCTCTAAAGTACAATTAAATATTATGCTTTAGAATTTAGTGAAGTAAAAGATTGCCACTCATTTCTTTACTCACCTTACTCACCTAAACCACTTTTAATCATATTTAGCACTTGGCATGTGTTAATTTTGGCCCAGGTTTATAATGTGCAACTGAAATTCTTTCAGCAGACTGTTGAGTAGATAAGTGTTTCATCGAACTTAATTACAAACTGTTCACCACTTTAGCTGACTCTGTTCTGCTACAAGCCAAATTATGCTCAGCTCTCTCTCTTTGTCTCTCTCTCTCTCAGACAGAGACAGTCATGGGATTTTTTGTGTGGTTTCATTTGGACCATGGAATGATGAGAGACTGATGGCAGATTGAGGCTTGCCCTGTAAACACTTACCCCCAGTTTCACAGAGGAAGAACAAAGAGGGCTTCTGGCAGGTCTCACCACAGCAGCAAAATCAACCTGCCAAAGGGAACAACACAACTAAATCTGTCACAATAAACCATAACTTTCTAAAAACACAAACTTGATGTGATGCACCCACATGATGGCACACATTCTGCCCACAGCACATATTTAATGAAAGAAACAAATAAGCCACAATTGTTATTGTCATTATTGTTATGCACAATTATTTATGCCGTTTTTGCATTTCTTTTTTTAAAGTTATTTTTATGCCTTTTCATTCATATAGGACAGTAGGAGAGAGAACAGGAAACTACTGGAAGGAAAGAGGGGAGCAGGATCGGCAAAGGACCTCGAGACAGGAATGAAACTCGGGTCACCATGAGCGCAGTTGGGCTATATGTCGATGCACCAATCACGAGGCTATTGACGCCGACCATATTTGTATTTCTAATGAAAAAAACAGCTAGTCTATTTCTATGTATAGTAGATAGGGTGACCATACGTTCTCTTTTTTTCTGGGCATATCCTCCTGATCGGGATAAATACTTGCTGAAGGTAATGTTGAAAAGTAGTTTGACCAATAGCGTGTAGACATTGTACATAATTGACCGATCATGGTGTGCGAGGAGGTGAGATCTGCAGAGAACAGTCAATGCAGTGCAAATATGTGTACATATACACTGAACAAAATTATAAACGCAAAACTTTTGTTCTTGCCCCCATTTTTCATGAGCTGAACTCAAAGATCTAAGACTTTTTCTATGTACACAAAATTTCTCTCAAATATTGTTCACAAAGCTGCCTAAATCTGTGTTAGTGAGCAAGAACTGGGATGTTTTCAGCTTCCAGGAATTGTGTACAGATCCTTGCAACATGGGGCTGTGCATTATCATGCTGCAACATGAGGTGATGGTCGCGGATGAATGGCACAACAGTGGGCCTCAGGATCTCGTCACAGTATCTCTGTGCATTCAAAATACCATCAATAAAATGCACCCGTGTTCATTGTCCATAACATACACCTGCCCATACCATAACCCCACGCCACCATGGGCCAATCGATCCACAACATTGACATCAGCAAACCGCTTACCCACACGACGCCATACACATTGTCTGCCATCTGCCCTGTACAGTGAAAACCGGGATTCATCCGTGGAGAGAACACCTCTCCAAAGTGCCAGACGCCATCGAATGTGAGCATTTGCCCACTCAAGTCGGTTACGACGACGGACTGCAGTCAGGTCGAGACCCCGATGAGGACGACGAGGATGCAGATGAGCTTCCCTGAGACAGTTTCTGACAGTTTGTGCAGAAATTATTTGGTTATGCAAACTGATTGTTGCAGCAGCTGTCTGGGTGGCTGGTTTCAGACGATCTTGGAGGTGAAGATGCTGGATGTGGAGGTCCTGGGCTGGTGTGGTTACATGTGGTCTGCGGTTGTGAGGCCGGTTGGATGTACTGCCAAATTCTCTGAAATGCCTTTGGAGACGGCTTATGGTAGAGAAATGAACATTCAATTCACGGGCAACAGCTCTGGTGGACATTCCTGCAGTCAGCATGCCAATTGCACTCTCCCTCAAAACTTGCGACATCTGTGGCATTGTGCTGTGTGATAAAACTGCACATTTTAGAGTGGCCTTTTATTGTGGCCAGCCTAAGGCACACCTGTGCAATAATCATGCTGTCTAATCAGCATCTTGATATGCCACACCTGTGAGGTGAAGAGAAGTGCTCACTAACACAGATTTAGACAGATTTGTGAACAATATTTGAGAGAAATAGGCCTTTTGTGTACATAGAAAAAGTCTTAGATCTTTGAGTTCAGCTCATGAAAAATGGGGGCAAAAACAAAAGTGTTGCGTTTACAATTTTGTTCAGTGTATAATGCATGAGGACTCTAGAGAGCACATGGATAGGAAAACAAAACCAAACGCCAGGTCAGTTGAATTAAATAAGGGTGACTGCTATTAGATAAAGCTCATTTCAATGCTCATGCAAACTACATCAGATGATTTATGAGATATGTATTCTCGCTCTTGTGTCTCTAGTGCCAAATCATAACTCTGTTCATTTCCTCTCTTTTAAACACCATACTTGGATTTTAAACTGTCAGTTAAGTCATACACACTGGCTCTATATCCCACGACACTGTAATGTAATGTTTTCCAAACTAGGACGACAATTCCAGTAATCGGATGTTTTATCTGAGCAGTTATTTAGTAGAAATGCACCCCAGGGTGAACAGCCATTTGTCTTGGCTTCTTCTCAAAATGTGTCTGACTCTTTCATGAATGCTAGGGTGGTCATGCTTCGTAAATATCACTTCTGTGATAACACTGACTGGTGTCAAGAGTTGAGAAATAGCCTTGTTCTCTTCACTTCTGTTATTTATTTGTTTGTTTTTATAAAGCAAATCCACACTGAAGAAATACTATGCAATTTATGTATCTTTTAAAATTAGTCCAAATAATTGTATGTTACAAAAATGATAAGCAATTATGATATGACCCCTTCAAATACATTAAAAACAAACAGAACACTCAAGTTATGACAATGTAATATGTGACACACTTTGAGAAAGATCATGTTTCATCTCCTCTAAGGAGGTGATTCCAGTTAATACAACATGATGTAGGACTGTGGTTTTTCTTCTTAAGAGGGATGGGGAGGGGGGTGTCCAGAGGGACATCAACCACAATTAATTTGCTGACACACAGATATGAACTGAGATGCACATATTTACAACACATTCCACTCCTCAGAGTCTCCAGTTAACTGGAGCAAAGGTGTTATTCTTCTACCTGCCCATTCTAGCTTTCAAAGGATCAGACACAGAACACTTTCTCTCTTACTGTTTGCATGTGTGTGTGTGTGTGTGTGTGTGTGTGTTTGTCAGTTAACGATTTCTCAGTTCCTTTTTTACACTTTCCCTGTATTGCATTCTTAAAGCAATGTTTACCAAGATCACTTTTTCAAATACATGAATGCAGCCTGTAAGTTGTGGAGGAAGTGGTCACATCAGGTCTCAAACAGGTTGAGAGCAAAACAGGACGTGATCTAGACTGTTCCAGCGATGTAGCTCACAGTGCTTTTACATTTTATCTTTGCATCTAAGGTCATTCCGTTTTTTTTTTTTTAGCTGCATCATAGTTACGTAAGATGATTCACAGTACATTTTCAAATACTTATATTTAACTGGCATTTATTGTGCTGACCCAAAATTTCAATAAAGACATAAGCATATGCATATAAGCATGCACAATCCAGGCAAGCAGCATAAAAACAGTGCTCTAAAATTTCACTAAACAAAGCTGTTCCAACATTCACAAAAAGACTGAAATCCACAACACACACACACACACACACACACACACACACACACACACCAGGCACACTTGCTCGTTTCCCCAGTTGCTTCCTTCCTCTTTAGTTCTCTGACAAAATTGTTTATTTCTTCTGAATTTATTCACACACCCCACCCTTTTATCAAAAATCAACAAACATGTTGCAATTTCACATGGAAACATTCACATAAGGGAAAATGCACATTTTTGTACAATATTTAATTTGTGTACTATATAATACTACTGTATTATATTACATAATATTTGTGCTACAAACCAGTGTGTTTATGATTACAATAATGAATTAATAAAATGATATGATATCAAATATAAGTTTACAATATCAAGCGGCATAACAGATTGTTTTTGAAACAAGTGAATGACACCTCGCACATTTACAAATTTACTACACCTACGTTAAAAATAAGGTGGATTATATTACCACAAAGACTGAACTCAAGTATGTGTGCCATGATCTATAAATATCATGAAACATGTTCAAATAATGCTCGCAGAAAGAGATTTTTTCTCTGTCAAAGGTCACTACAGTGACCCCTTTATTTTTCTGTAGTTTCCAAGTAGGGGGAGATCCAACACTATCTCATTTTAGATGTCTCAACAATCTGACATGCCCAGTTTAGGAGCTCTTCTCCAAGAGACTTGCAAAATGTGCAGTAGTGAGAGCAGAAGCATGGTGCTTATATAACCCTTAAATGAAGACTTTTTGAAGTACTGAGCGCAAATGAAGGAAATCCTTTAATGACTGTTAATGTGACAAGGTCATTAAGTCAAACATGATGACATACATGAATTTTAAGTTGAGGACCAGGGAGCCAAGATGACCACTAAACGTTTTTGTGGAAATCCTAATTGAGTGCTGATGGGATAGCTGTTTAAGAACTGTTTAGACAAACTACATCATGCCATGAGACTAGGTAGAAAAAAAAAAAAAAAAAACAGACCATCACCACTAAGAAAATATTCAAAATTTGCTAATAGAGGCCATCAAACTGGAGATAACTTTAATATATATTTTAGACACTGACTCATGTCTGCTCATTCTCTGGGAAGGTAATAAAATACGTTCTAAGCGGATCTTCCCTAGAATAAAGTAAATACGCTTTCAATGAATGACTTTTAATTACTGCTTATTGACTTTGGTCACAGAAGCATTGAAAATGTAATACAGCCACTTAGTCAGCTGCGCCACCCTTCCAAACACAGACAGCTCAATCAACAAAAAGCTGTCGTTTAGGAGGTTTTATGTTTCATTAACTGCAGATTAAACATCAATCACACCAGTGGACTGAGCGGGAATTTATGCTCAGAAAGTTAAATACATGATGTGTGATGGAGGGTCATCGATCGTCCGAGACAATAATTAAATACAGAATCAATGTTTTTCAAATACTGCTGCACTGCAAGTGTTGGATTCAATACCTGCACAGACATTCTATAGGAGTGATGCTTGTGGACGATTTTATGTCATCCCCACTTGAACTGTTTTGCCATTGGTATCTAAGAAAATCCATTTCAACCTATGAGTTTTAAAAAAGGGGGTACTTGCAACTTGTTTTCTCATGATTGTGTGTTTAAATTTTACAAATGGGTCCTAGAAAACTTTATTTCTAGGTATTGCATCTTTATATCCCACAAATGTGACTAAATATCTCACAATTATGACTATTTCTTGTAATTTATTTCTCATAAATGTGAATTTATATCTCAGTTGTGACTTAATTTCCCATAACTGTAAATTTATCTTGCATTAATTTCTTAATTTCTCATGATTGCAATTTAAATGCTGTTACATTGCAACTTTATTTCTCGTAATTGCAACTTCAGGTCTTAATGCAGTGTTATATGTTAATATTGCAAGTGCAGTTATTAAAAAGTATACTTGCATTGTAAATCACTATCGGAAGTGAAAAAAGATGCTCTTAGAACATTACCCAGTGCGTGTTACTCTGTGTCAACTTCTGCCCTATTTTCAGACTAAATGTGTAATCTTTAACGATAAACATTTTTTGATCTGGGCTTGTAATTACTAATTTCTTGTGCATTTCTGCAAGCTAACTGGTACGTGACATTCCTGTGAACTTTGCTGTGTGTACCTAATGTCTGTACCTAACACTTCCTCTGTAGCGACAGTAACATCAGAAATGCATTTTTTCCACAAATACAAACCTCACAGAAAACCACACTGTTTTCAGATCTCATGCATTGTGTGTAGCTGGTCCATACATGGCTTTGAATAACGCTGTGTTTGGCGTAGCTTGAGCAGACATCAGACGTCAGAAAGCACAAGGTACACCACAAGACGGAAACAAACAATCCAGAAACAACTAGTTTAATGACATTTCAAAGGCTGTGAGCCATTGTCTTCAGAAAACCTTGTCGAACTGTCCGGGTCATAGGCAAAAACAGAAGTGTGAGAAAGTGAACGTGCTGAAAGAACCTAATACTGACAAATATATCTAATGGATATAATTTAAAAAATATTTTTAATGGGTGAAAAGGAGATCTAAATGTAATTTACTAACTCCTTCCAATCACACTTGATTTGTTAATATAACTAATATAACAAGTGTGTAAATCTCATCGTCGATGATTAAAGGTTTAAGTACCAGATCAAATGGATAGCACTATATTTCTTTAAGCTCCCACCCGTTATGAACATGTCATGCATAAATTATATAGAACTACTTAACCCCCGGGGCCAGAACTCAGCATGAAGCCAGCATGTAAATCTTGAGAATTTAATAACAGAAGCATATTGTTTTGTACACTTACTATGTGCTGTTTTATTTCTTCCTGAAGAATTATGATCATATGAGGTGGATGGCATGCTGGGGGTTTGGAGCTACGGTCATCAAACAATTTCAGTGCACTAAATCATGCTGAGGACTGAAAATATGATTATGCTTACAAAATCATTTATATTTTTAAATAAAGTATGATTTTCATTGCTGTAACAGCATTTTTATTTTATTTAATTTTTTAGAAAAACACTTGTCCTTTTTAGGCTCTTAGCAAAATGTGCTCTTCATGTCTTAACACATGTATTGTGGTGGTAGCACTTCCTTTCTGTCAAGTTATGCTAAGTTGTACTCTTGAAGGCAGCACCATTTTACCAGACAAACCAAGAGAGAGAGAGAGAGAGAGAGAGAGAGAGAGAGAGAGAGAGAGAGAGAGAGAGGATAAATAAATCTAGCTTTAATTGCAATTTTGTTCAATAAAAAGTACGACACATTCAGGAGGGACACAAAAACCATGTTTGCCTTAAATGACTCAGGCATAATTTTGGTGAAAAGAAGAAAGAGCAAGATAAATATTAACCTCGTAGATATTTTCTGCAGAGACGTGTGTGTCAACTTGCAGTGACAGGAGGGTGAAAGAGTGCGCGCTAGGGGCGGAGTTGGCAGAAAGCTCTCAAGGAAAAACTTGTGAGTCAGTTTAGTGAGACTGAGGGCAACCGTGAACTAGTACACACCTCTCACGAGCAAAAACATAGGACTGAACTTTAGGACTTGTGAAAGACCACATGCGACTCCGGCGAGTCAAAATGTATCCTAACCCGAGACGCGCTTTGGAGATTTTGGAGACGCATAACAGCGCATGAAACGTAAATGTGGAAGGCATCATCGTGGGATCTTTGACATCGATTGAGGAAGTCACAGATCTCATGAAATGCGTCTTGAGCGCATGATTTGATTTGAACATCAACCTGCATGTGAAAAGAAAAGAAAAAAAACTCAGTGAAGATGAACGAAACGAGCACGAGTCGTGGCAAGGAAGGTTGGGATCCCACCATCCCGGTCATTATGTTCATTTTTGGTGTGGTCGGTAACGTGATTGCTATCGTAGTGCTTCGAAAGTCGCGAAAAGAGCAAAAAGAGACCACTTTTTACACCCTGGTGTGTGGACTTGCCGTAACTGACCTCTTGGGAACTCTCCTCGCGAGCCCAGTCACCATTGCCACCTATGTGAAGGGAGAGTGGCCCGGCGGGAACGCGCTGTGTCAGTATTCCGGCTTCATTTTACTCTTCTTCTCCTTGGCAGGTCTCAGTATTATCTGTGCCATGTCCGTCGAGAGGTACCTCGCCATCAATCACGCGTATTTCTACAACCACTACGTGGACCAGCGGGTGGCAGGCTTGACGCTCGCGGTGATCTATGTGTCCAATGCACTCTTCTGCGCTCTTCCCAGCATGGGACTGGGATCCGTGGTGCGACAGCATCCAGGAACCTGGTGTTTCATTGACTGGCATAGCAACGACAGCACGAACGCCACTTTCTCTTACATGTACGCGGGCTTCAGCTCCGTCCTCATCCTCGCCACGGTCCTCTGTAACGTGCTGGTGTGCGCGGCTCTCATCATGATGCACAAGCGCTTCGTCCGCAGGACCTCGCTGGGGACGGACCAGGCGCGAGTCGCGGAGATCAGGCGCAGGCGGAGTTTCGCGCGTCTGGCCGGCGCGGAGATCCAGATGGTCATCGTTCTCATAGCCACGTCCATTGTCGTTCTCATCTGCTCAATTCCTTTAGTGGTAAGCGAGATTTGGTGGCCTCTGGGAAATTACAGCGTATTTTGATTTAGAGGGAGTTGCACTAAATGTAATTATGTGGGGAAAGTCACAAAACAAAACGCAAAGCAGGCTGGTTTGCTAATAAAAGTCCACGAGTTCACCTAAACGTAGTTTAAATGCAGTACGGAGGAGTGTTTTTTAATCACAAAATTATGTGAAATAGTAGCCTATCATACCAATTTTACAATACCATGCATTGTAACTGTATCTACAGTAAAATTGTAAATTAAAGTGAAAAGTATGAATTACAGTAGAATCTACTGGGCAACATATAGGCTATAGTTGTACAAGAAAATATTGTGTTTTTTATAAATTAAAAATATGGGATACCTTTCCTGTATCTTTATGTAAATTAACGACATTTAGATAGTATTGATAAAATATGGTCAAACAAATGCATCCCATAATGCTTGTGATATGTTTATATCTTTCTTGCCACTGTTTTTCAAAAGGGTTTCAAACACAAGGGCCAGCTTTTTACCATAAAAATACCACAATTTTTACCATGATTCATGGTTTTTTGTTTGGGGGGGGGGGGGGGGCCTCTAAAACACTCATAGGTTGAAAACACTCATACAGTTTTACCTACTGTGATTGAAAAGTGATGAAAAGCCCAAAAGTTTGTCAAGGTCACAAACTCTACTGATTGTTATCTACTGACGAGAGATATTGACTCATAGTGGAAAGCATGGGGAGAAAACTAGTATCTGATATCAGTGCATGTACCTTCATCTGCTGTATCAAACAGATAGTGGTTGGTGTCAGAAATCAATGTATGATAAGTAAACAAATCATTTCTTGTTTCCTGTTTAGGTGCAGGTATTTGTGAACCAGCTGTATCATTCTCCAGTAGTGACGCTAGCAAAGCTGAACCCGGACCTTAAAGCCATCCGAATTGCCTCTGTCAACCCCATTCTGGACCCCTGGATCTACATCCTGCTGAGAAAGACAGTCATGCAGAAGATTTTAGAAAAGATCAAGTGCCTCTTCTGCCGTATCGGTGGGAGGAGACACGGGAGGAACACTACGGAGTTCCACTGCGGTAACGGCGTCCACAGTTCATCGGTCATGTCTCGTGATTTGCCGTCGCTAGCGCTGCCCGAGCTGCCAGAGGTGATCAGCACATCGCAGATGTACCTGTATCCCATGGAGGCGGGACAGGAAATGGGCTGCTGCGGTGGCTCTGTGCAGAGCAGGACGTGTTCGACTTCAACCGAGCAAACCCTTCTGCAGGACTCTCAGGTGGCAGAGCTCAGCAGTGAAGAAAACAGGACGGACTTTGTGAAATCACATTCCAACACAAATGAAGCCCAGTGTTCCAAGCATCAGCCGCTGCAGGTGACCTTTACAGATGAGACTTTGAGCTTGCAAGAAAGAAGCATATGATGCATGCTGAAAAACATGCTTAGTTCAGCTTAACAATGTGTCGGGAGGTGAAATGCATTTCAAGAGCTTGATGTGAGTGTTGAGAATGGAATCAGAACTACTCAGAGCAAAAACTTAAAGAAAGAATTCCTCAAAACTCATGAGACTAAAGAGAAAAGTTTAAGAGAAAGACTAAACTTGGTGTAAGAAAGTGAAAAAAAGTGCTTACTAAAGGAGGAAAAACAATGTTGCTATATATCTGGGTCAAAACATGCAAAAATTGCATGATGGGATTCTGGAAAGAGTGAAAGAGCAGAGGAGGATGGAGAGGCAAACTGGCCTCATTTTCTGATAGTAACTCATAACGCATTTTAAAAGAAATGGGTTTTGTTGAGCAACAGTTTATGCTGACTGCATATTCTAAACAGTGAAACAGAGCTCTAAAAATGTGTATTTAATTTATTCTAAGTTCTTGTGCATTTCTGTAGAAAAGGCCTTTGTATTAGATGAATGCAATTCCATTGGGCCCTGATTGACTGATTTGATTGACCCGGGCAAATATTGATTTGATGGATGACCGTGTTAGCAAATATCTACTGCCCTGCTTCAAGTTCCCTTTTTGCAGACATTCTGGTGAAATCGCCATTAGGTCACAAGTTCAAGTCACCAGAGTGCCTTGTTAGCTTTTCTCATGCTGGAACTTGTGATTTAAAATGTTCTTTTCCTTATGTTAAGGTGACCAAAACACTTTTCATTTCCATTGGTGCATAAACTGTCCGCTATTTCAAACTTACATAAGATGTAGCTAAGTGTACATTCTTTGGAATTTCCATAATATGTACGATATTCTGTGAATTAACCAAGCAATTTCATATCCATGTTTACCGAGAGTAACACCATCACAAAATATAGCGGTACCCAAAAACTCATCATACAATGTAAGAGCACATGATACACAGCACATTATTGCTCTTTTTTTTTTTTTTTTTTTAAAGTATGTGTAGATTATAGAATGTATAGTGAGGTGATGAAATCGTAAAAGCTATTAAGATGTTGAATGTCTATTAAGGTCGGATGTATTGCACTTTTAAATCCTTGTACCCACTGAAGAAAATCTGAACTGTCACTATCAGTCAGTGGTCATCGAGGAAGAACTGTCGAGTTCATCTGTACATACTTGTGATGTTAAAATGTGAACGCTGTCTTGCTTTAATTTATTGTAGTCTTTTTAGACAATCTGTGTACTCTAGTTATTTCTTCTCTGTGAGAAGGTCAAGTTTGAGATGGTTCTACTCATGTTGAAGCAGTTATATGTTTTTTGTTTTATTTCACAATTCTTATGTGTATCAAAAAACAGTATGAGGCATGATTTAAACTACTTTGCACCATCATCTGCTGCCTGTATATAAATGATTCAACATTACTGTGTATATTTTCACCATTTCATTTTCACATTTTCAAACACAAAGACAATCATGTCTTGCTCTTACCCTCGATGTGACCCTCCAGAATGTGCAATGGCCAGCTATTTATGCTGAAATAAACTCTTGAACTGAAGACGAATAGAAAACTGAAAACTAAAATCTTATGGTATTTGTTGTCGCACTCTTAAATATTAATATAAGCATAGCAGCTATATAACATAATTCAAATATCATTGAAATCATTTAAATGAATTGAAAGTTCCCAGTCATACCAAGCATTACAAATCAACTTAATATATCAGATTATTACAAAATTGGATGTTGTCATTTAGCCTTAAGTATCACTGAATAAAGTTTAAAATAAAATGATCCTCTTGCTATCAAAATTAAAGGCAAATGTCTAATCAAAAACATTTGAGAAATTGTTTGAGAAAGACATCTAAAGATGTCATTTTTAACTAAATTTAATTTATGTCGGAATTCTTTTATCTTGATTTGACATTCAAGCAAATAAATATGACTTCAGATATTCAGAAAGTCTTATGTCCAGAAAACATCAATGAACACAATTTATAAACAATTTACCGATGGGACAAGTCCAAAAAAAAATTCATAAGACGCGCACACTCATCCTACTCACAGCATAGATTGGATCTGTATGTGGAAAAAGACAGATGACCCATAATGACCCAAAATATAGTTTCAAGTGTAATGTTTCCAATGTGTCAGCAATCCTTGTGTCCACGTTTTTTAAAAGGTCAGAGCTCATTATATTTTTAGAAGAATAAATGACTGGTCAGGTTAGGTCATGTTAGACCTCTTAAATTCTTGGATTTAAATCATCTCATTCATCATGTTGTATCCACATCCTTAAATATATAAACTCTGACATTCCGTTTGCTTTCGTGGTTCAAACTAAATAAGTCCAAGTGATTCACTGGGGAATCATTATATGATCCTTACACGATGACCAATGTGCAGGAGCAGATCTGGAGACCTTCACCGACTGTAGACATCCCATAATTTCATTAGCTCCTGAGGGGAAATCAGTTCTACTCATCACTGCAAGTATTCTCAGCATGAATCATGCATTTGTGCACTTGCTGTGACGTACAAACTGCCACCTGTCCCAGTTCCATACGTATACATAAATGAGAACTGACAAAAGTGATCTTTCTTTGCAGTCCTACAGCAGCACAGTCCATAGTCCGTCAGTTTCAGGCATCTCCCTAAAACATCATTAGCCAAGACGTTAGTGTCCTCATTTATTTGAATAAAGCAACAATTAGCAAAGGATTAGCAGGAGGCAGAAGGATGCTGGAAGCTTCCGCCAGGTCCCACAGGTGCCAAATAAAAAGCATTAGAGACGTAAATGTCCCAGTTTGCAGCCCACGCACGCAGCTGGACAGTATCAGTGCAGATAGTGCATGAATGCCTATGAATAATGGGGTCAGTGGCAGTAACAGCCAAGATCACGCTCGCAAGGCATGTCACAATCAAACTGAAATTGTGGGGTACTTAGAACAGAGTAAAGCATATTTCATTTTGAATCAGGGGAAGATGTTAATGTTAGGTATTCTTATGTAAAAAAACAAAACAACCTGTAGCACATTATTCTACCTGCACATAGAACGCATTAAATCCTTATATAATCCTATAATAAAGCATGCAAACTAAAAGTCTGTTTTTAGTCAACAGTCAATGGTTAATATTCCTCCCTGCATGACCTCTCTCTCCTCTCCTGCATGAACTTTAGCCAGAGTTTAACCCGTGACTCCATTACTCCTACTTCAGTTCTTAGCAGCACTAACTAAACTCCAAAAATCTGTAGATAGATAATGGAGCAAATGTGTGTGTTTGTGTATCTTGCTCTTCCCACTGGTACATCAGAGATTCACACTGCTTTAACAGCACTCGAGACCCAAGTGAGGGCTCACATCTCACATAAAACAGGACTGAAACAAAGCCAACTAGGAATGACGACATCAAGGCAGTACATTAAAGGGGTCATGAATCAAAATTCCCTTGCTCTTTTGACATATAAGGTCGCTGTATTATAAAAACATTCTGTAAGTTTCAGAACTCAAAATGTTCTCATTAATATAAAAACAGCTTATATGGAAGCCAGTCTGTCAAAATGGCAGCTTGTGGAATGTACCACTTTATGACATAATAGTGTGGTTAACACCGCCTCCACAGAAAATGATCAACGCCCGCTTCTACATCAATGCCTGTTTAGCCCCACCCACAGATTTGTGCACATGGTGTAAATAATGAAAGAGAAAAATGCAGGTCTACGCAGAAACCTAACAATAAAGATGGCTCAGAAGATAACCAAATGCAGTGCCAAGCTGTGGAAAAACAGTCTTTGCACTGCCTTCATTCTGATTCCAACATTAGTAAACAGCGAATGAACTTTATTTTTAAAGAAGTTCCAGACTGTGTCAGTAGTTCACTTCATTTGACCACAGATTTACAAACAAGGCACAATTCGACAAGATTTTCAGAAAGATTGAAACTAAAAGAAGATGCTGTGCTGACTATACTGGATCCGATCCAACAGTAATGTCGCACCACACAAATTTGAGTAACTGTTTTTATTACGTGGTCACTATTGCTTTTTCTGTTATTACAGATCGTTAGATATGTACTGAATATTTATGCGTTTTTAACCTAAATGACAGCATCGTTCATCTATGAAGGATGTAGGCTGTCAAACATAGGCAACTGTTAGCCAATCACAGCAGTGGGTGTTTACTTCAGAGTCTAAAATCTGTCACACCTATTCAAACAGAGCGTTCTGATGTGGGGGTGAAAAACAGGACAGAAAATTACTTCAATAAAAGCCAATTACTTCTAAATTATGATGATTTTTGATGTAAAAATCGTTATAACATTAAAATGGAACAGTACAAAATCATTTAAAAAAGGCAGTTCATGACCCCTTTAAAAGGGGATTGCTCTGCTATTTTGGAAACTTAAAAGGCGATGCTTAGCTGCACTAAAACTATGAAATAACCACAGAATGCTTCAGTAAAAGGAAGGAATTTATGCTCTTGTTTGAGTGAAAATGATCCAGAAGCATTTCAAAATCTTCTTGGAATCTGGTACTCGCTTTACAAATTCACTGGGAATAGTAACTTTGTTAAACACTATGAGGAAGTCCATCAGAACCGTGGATTATCAAATAAACATAACAATACATACATAATCTAAACAATATACACATGAGGAGACACAAAACCAGCCTCTATTTCACTCAGAGTCCTCGTGCCTTGACTAAAACGCTCTGTGAGGACGAAGTGGGTTCGCTGTCATCTTCGACAATCACCTCTTTGGCGACCCCGCGTGTATCCACAACAACTGCTGTTTTCTTTAGGTCCTCATATTTTTTCTGTCTATCAGCCATGGCAGTGCAAGCCTCAATCACTTCATCGCTTTCAAAATCATAATCACTCTTCAGCTCAGGAGCTTCCACAAGGAGCCTTCGGGCTTCATCTTCCTGTTTCTCTCTTTCACAGAGAGCTTTTTGCTGCTCCCGGAGCTGTAGGGCCCAGCCTAGGTCCTCTTCCCAGAGGGGGCGCTCAGAAGGATGCAGGTGCAACGCCACTTGGAAGGACCGTACAGCCTGGAACACACAGAGGGAACAATAAATGTGTGGGAATTAACATAAAATAGGATTAATTAATAAATACATTTATATAAATAAATAAATAATTCTTAGTTAATGTTAACAATACAATTTTACTGAAAAAATGGTTTAGATTTTAATATATTTCAAAATGTAATTTATTCCTCTGAGGCAAAGCTGAATATTCAGCAGCCTTTACTGTCTTCAGTGTCACATGATCCTTCAGAAATCATTTTAATATGCTTATTTGCTGCTTGAGAAACATTTCTTCTTATTAACAATGTTGAATATCACAGCAAAGTTTATGCTATAGAACACTAAAATCAATAATAAATTCATCCACCAACAAAATTTGTAATACATGTACATCTTGAGATTAATCTTTAAACCTAACTGCTATCTCAAGTTAGTTTCATTAAAACTATTTCGTGTTTTTATTTGAACTTAAATGTTTGATATGACCAAAAGCAGTGGCACACTGAATGCTAGTTCTGCCCTCTAACATGCATGGACTCTATAGCACTTCATGAGCACATACCTTACCCTCCAAAATGAATATGAACAGATGTTTATTCCACAATCAAACCAAATGAGCATTCATGACTCCCTGCAAGTTCTCATAATAAAATAAACCTCTGCAGCCTTCTGGAACCAATGAAAATGTACTAAAACAACTTAATTTACACAAAAGTCATTTCCCATTTCTTGCCAAAAAAACACTTTAAGAAATAAACTAAAAAGAAACACGCGTGTGGTTTCAGCTCAATTTATAATAAGCCCTAACAAATCACATCATCCATGATCACATACAAAAAATAAATAAATAAATAAACAAACAGCAGCTGCAAACCATATTATTAAAGAATGAAACAACTACTACATATGTCCGATTTATTCTACACTCAATATTTGGTGTCCACAGTATTAAAATGACTGTCAGAAAGCTAAATATTTATTTCCTGAAGATGGCTTTTATGTGCAAACAGTATCACAGCTGCTTGAGTGCTGAAGAGTTCGTTCAGTCTATGGAGAACTGATCTAACACATGTTCATTTAATTCTGTATGAGGTCTAAAGGCTAGTTCCTGCTGTGAATCAGTCACCCTGCTCATGTTACCCAGGGGACGAGGGGATGAAAGAGAGAGAAAGAACGACATTTGCTTTCTCTTCATCCCCTGGGAAAATAACGAATTCATAAATAGGATTTAGCGAGCCATTTTACTTTCATAATTGCCCTATTGACTCGACAATCTAGGAAGGAATGGTCGACTCCTTCAACAGAAACACTAGATCACGTATCAGCCTGAGAGAGGAAGAATATCAGAGCCAGTGTGAGCAGGAGCCAAGAATGCCTAGCCCTTGTCAAGAAGAAAACCTTTAATGAGGAATAAAGCCATCTGATGGCTTCGGGAGACCTTTTCCCCTCCAGAGTCCTGATCGATTTAGCAGAGATGATTTCAACAGTTGTGCTGAAGTCATGATATAGACTCAGTCAATCTTGCCTCCTCCATTAGAAGTGACCAATGTACAAACTGGAAAGTGCTGAATATTGCGAGATGACTTATTTTCTTCTTTTTTTGTACAAATACAAAAGTCACTTGACATTTTCATCTGGTTATAACAACAACAACAGTACGCATGAAAGGGAAATTCATCCTATCAATTTTCTAAATGCATGTTGTTGATCTTATTGTGAACAATTATGCATATATTTCATTTTTTAACCTCACAATTTTTAATCAAAATGTCAAGACAAAGAAAATTATTTGTACTTTTAAAACTGCACAACACTTTTTTTGCAAGAATTTATTAAAATATTAAGGGATCGAACAAAAAAACCTAACCCTTCTTCTCCAGCCTCTTTATTTCTTACTCAAATAAACTTTATAGAGATTTCCAGGAACAGCATGATTTGCTCAAAATGTGGTACAATTATTTAATATCATGTTTACAATGGTGGATACTATGATTCAGAATCAAGGAAAATGTCAACTGAAAACAGACAGGCTGCCTTTAAAAATGACTACAAATGATCAGCATGGCTCCAAAAGCTTCAACAATGCATAAACATTGATACTATGAACTCTACTTTGACCCAATAAAGACATAAATTTTATTAAAACTAATCATTTACATTAGACCTAAATAAATGCAGAAACTCTTATTGATGTTAAACATGTTCATTTGAGAATGAACACTGACACAGTTTGAATAAATCTTGAGAAATGATCATGTGCTATGAATTAAAGATTTGGGCGGGAAAATAGTTATCCTTGTTGTGAACAACCTTTTAAAAAAAACGTTAATTACCATTGCAACAGTTCTAAGAAAATGTGTTCCATGATCCTGCAAAAAACTATAGCCCTCTTAAAAATCACAGAACGTAAACATTAGTCCTTCTCTATCCTCAGGTTATTTTTCTCTTTGGTGAATGACTTGACAAGGCATGCTTAGCCCAAAATAGTAAAGTATTTATTCAATTTCTAGCCAAGACGTCAAACTCAGTGTGTGTGATGAGCGTTTGGATTACTATACACACACACACACACACACACACACACACACACACACACACACACACACACACACACACAAGTAGTTACTAGCTGGAGAACTGCAGGATCTGCAAGGTTTTCTTTCATTAAGCATGTCTGTATAATGCACACAATCACCCACAGGTCGGGGCATGTAAGGTGTGGCAGTGTTCCTGTTCAAGTAATCTTCCATGCTCCTGGGCTTGGACGTACCGAACTACACATTTCATCACAATGACACTCAATTTGAGTGATGGATAAGTGGCAAGAGGACTCATACACCTCATACTGACTGACAAGGACACTGATAGCATAACATGGAGGGATGTTGGATTGGAGACCAAAGGCTGTTGGTTTCAGAATGCTGAATAAACTGTTTGTATGGAAACAATTCATCAACTAATAAACCGACTCCCAAGGTCGGCTGTTCATTTAGGCTATAACAGGTTGTCGCCTAAGGCCCTGATGTTGTGGGATGGGATATAACAAAAGAGAACATTTATTTTACACTGTTCGTTACTAAACCAAAAAAAAAAAAAAAAGCAAGAACGCTCCAATTGCAATCAATGAACAGAACTTTGCTTATCGAAACTAAAAAAAACATTGAATCATTGGACTAAATATCACATTTATGTACAACGTTATTATTTGCTGTCTGAAAATATTGCAGTGGTTCTATTTATTTTTTTTACTAGCTATCTACTTACTAGTTCTACTTCGCCAAGGCTTAGTTGGGCGCGGCCCAGAGTTTGCCACGCCTCCCACCAGAGGGGGCGGAGTCTGGTGGCCATCTCTGCAGACTGCACAGCCAGGAACACTTCTTGAAGGGTGATCAACACCTAAGGATTACACATTAAAAGGTTAGAAAATTTTAAAGTTGCCCTTATTATGGATTTTTTTTTAATTACCTTTCATGCCGTGTGTAACTTAGTGGTATGTGAATGTAAAACAGTCTGCAAAGTAAAGCTGAAAGTGAATCATAAATAAAGTTATTGTCTCATAAAAGATAGAGTGGACTCTGAATGGCTTAAACGAGTCGTTTAAAATTCGAATTCCCTTTCCGTAGAGTTAACATATGCATTATGCCTGCTTGCGTTCTGCATGGACATCCCGTAAAAACATGAACCCTCTTTAAAGGCTGTAGCTTGTTCATGTGGATAACATGTCGACAATTGTTATTTGGGTCTTTACTACATTTAGTTTCCAACATGCACTGTAGACCAAGCACAACAGACTGGTCACTGGACCAATCAGAGCAGAGTAGCCTCACGCAAAGGATGGGTTTGGAAAGATGAATCTTCGAATTAATCATTTGAAAGCCGTTGAGAAATAAGATAAATTTAGATTTAGACCTTGCATGCATGTAAACCTGTTGCTGGGGACTCCCAAAACCAAACTACGAAGTTTTCAAATAGCATAATAGGATCACTTTAAAAGACCAGGCATCAAATACTTGCTGACTGGGAATCATACACCAAATGAATTATGAACACGCTACCAATATACCAGCTGTTTCCAACACAACAAAGTCACATAGAGAACATGCCTCAGTGCTAGAAGACGCAAGACAAAGGAAAACAATATAAGCTCTAAAACTGACTCCTCCAAATGAATGGGATCATAGTCTGAAACTATGGAGATAAAAACGAGTTTGTGCCCATCTGTGAAATCGGTCTCCTCCAACTCGCCAAAATCTTCAGACTGGCTGTTACTTTTGGCAATGTGCTCCTCCAGATTGTAAATAGGGGCAAAAAATTGGGCAAATCTTGTGTAGTGTATTCCAACCTGTACAAAATCTGATTTATGCAACTTAAAACAGCGATTGTCGCACATTGTTAGCAAATTACTTTTTTTAAAATTCACATTGAGGTATGACTAGGTATAATTTATAGAAGTTTGGTCTGCAAATTAATGTCAAGAATGAGCAACTCTATTCATATTGACTCAGTTACAACAGTTGTCAAGCTGATGTAATTAAAAAAATTAAGTGTTATCACAATGCAAAACATCCGCTTGGGCCATAAGAGAGAGAGACAATATAATCACAACGAGGGAGCAAACACTGTACGTGGCAACACAGGGATGTTCTTACATCACAGATGTTTCTATTATAGAGTTTTATTTACTTAAAGCCTTTAAATTCAGGTCAGTACAATAATCTAAGTAAATACCAGCTTTATACAGGGCAGGGTGTTGCCAGAGTAACAGCAGTTAAAGGACAGAACTGGGCTGTAATCTTAGTTTCCAGCAGGTTTGGTTCTGAAATTGCAGGCAGGCAGGCTGAAAAATGTTGAAAGATGAGGTGAGCGCCACTGCTAAACAGGTGTGTAATAAGCAGATGCAGGGGACACTGTGTGAGAGAAGAAAGGACAAATTGAGAAGGAAAATTCAAAAATAAACGTTATGCAAACTCGACTTGTTGTAAAACATTGCTTGTAGATGGATCAGGGCAAGACCAGAGCCGACCTGCCACTTCAGTATGATCAGATTACTAATGAGAGACACACTCAATCATCACTCTTTTCAGGTGACTCACCTCATATAATCATGTGATCAGTCAGGAAAAGGTCACTACAAGAAGGGGAAAATAAGGACAGCCAGTGCTGAAATGAATCCCTGACCTATGCTGTACTCAAGTGCTTCTGGGAAATTCCCACTTATGAGATCGGAAGTCATAATTATATGATGTGAGTTGAAGTAATTTATTTTTTTCAAAATAAAATGGAATGACTGGACAGTTTTATTATAGGCAGGAAGAAAAAAAGTCCACATTAGGTGTAACAAATAAAAGTGTAAAGTCAACATTCACAGTAATGTATAATGATCAATAGCAATTTGACAGAAAGTGCAGAGATTTCTTCTGGTAATTATGCATTTACGGTGTTGTTCATGTGCACTTAACTCAATAAATCAGCTCAATAAATAGTGATCATTCTGACATGACCAACAGATGACTTGCTCTTTATGTCATGTAGAAAACCAACTTCACAGGTTTTCCAGATGCAGGTTTTTTTTTGCAAAGAAACATGTTTATATGCATGTACGTATGAATGTCTTTATTCATTCTGTAAAACTATAATAGAGACCCAACTGTATCGTAAAACCTGCTCTATCACCGTTAAATTCACAGTTTCGCAAATACTATTTAATTCAGGCTTTATCCAGTTTCTGAAGTTAACACCCACATACCGAGTCTGTGCTAGATCTCTGAATGAGAGTGCTAGATGAGAACAAGACTGTTGTTGCTTTGATCGAAAGTTTAATCAGGAAATCAATCAGTTGAAAGGAGTTTTAAAGTCCAAACTGTCATTTCACTCACACTCATCTGTGCCATGAAAAACAAAACTGCAACAGACAACGTTCAGAGACATCAAAGCCAAGACATGTGTGCCAAAGATAAGATGAAGAGCAATGAAAGAGAAGTTTAAAAGTGAGAAATAAGAGGATGGAAAATTTAGAAAAAAAAAGACAGTGAAGGATGGGAAAGACAAAACAGGGTTACAAGAAGACAGAACGAACAGACTAAGTGACTGGATGTAATGACTGCTGCTGGATGTTATCTGTCCTATGTTAGTGAAATAAGAGAGCAAACAAGTGTTTGTGTGTGCACTCATCTCAATAAACAGCTATACGGCGGCCCAGTAGTGCACAGCACGATGGAAACAAGCCGCAACACAACACAACAGAAACAATTCGCAACACAAAGGAAACAAGACACAACACAACAAAATTAGCACAACACAATGGAAACAAGACGCAACACAAAGGAAACAAGACACAACACAAATGAAACAACACACAACACAACGAAATTAGCCCAACACAATGGAAACAAGACACAACACAACGGAAACAAGCTGCAAAACAATAAAATTAGCACAACATAACGGAAACAAGCAGCAACACAATGAAATTAGCACAACACTAAGAAGTTGGTCCTATGCGTTTTGTTGTGGTGATTTTGTTGTCCTGTGCACTAGGCCTACTGGGCCACTGTACAGCTAAGTCACTGAGCATGCTCAATAGCCCATATGTGTGTGCATTAGGTTTGGGTACCAAACTCGGTACTTTTAAGGGTACGGACCGAATTGCGTCGGTACTACCGAGTATCGATTCACGCTAAATCATTCGGTACCAAATTTCGGTACCTGAGAACGCATTTGGGCGCATACGAGAGAGAGAGAGAGAGAGAGGGAGGGAGAGGGAGAGGGGGTGAGAGAGAGAGAGAGACCCTGTGACTTGTCACCCCTGCAACTCTTTAAAACACAACACACAGGGCAAACCGAAATGTTCTGAAGTGCGCTTACATTTCTAGGGTCATATGGTTTCCGCGAAAACGTAGACAGGATGGCGGAGTTCATTCATAAAAACGGAATTTACTCTATAGCGCGGAATGCCACGGAATTCGTCAAGTTTTGGATGAATAAAATAATGTCTGTCACTTAATTCGAATCGCGATATGAACTAGTGTATGTGATTATTAAAACACAAAAAGACGGTTTAAATAGGAATCCTGCATGTTCCGTTAGCATCGGTATGTATGAATGGCGGAGACGCAGTTTTGTTTACTACACAATTACTACAAAAACTCGCGGTGATTTTCGGACTCTGCATCTCACAACATGAACACATGAACTTACAGGCTGTTAGAGTCACTTCATGAGAATTTTACCGTTTCATTTGAGAAAACCAGCATCTTATCATACAGAAACTTCACTGCAGCCTGTCAAAATAAAAGTGCGGTTTAACACTTAACAGAAATATTAAATACTATAAAAAATATAAAATATAATACTATAATACTATAAAATATTAAATACTATTAAATAATAAATATTAAATACTACTTTATTAAATATTAATTACGCTTGTATTACTTTTGTACAGTATAATGTACGTCTTTATATATTCCATTTACTGACAAATTTAAATAAAACACTTAAATGATAAAAAATAATTACTACAACCACATTAACGACTTAATTGTAGAAAAAAAATACAATTTCGCACAATTTTTCTACCATGTATTAATTTTAACAGTAAACCTCTGTTTGTTTGCCAAAAAATAAAAGGGTTTCATTTTGATTTGATTAAAAATAAATAAATGTTTCATGCCTTCATTTTGAAACACAAGAATTTCTAGAAGAACAAAAAAGAAAAAAAATCGTAGGGTCCTATTGTTCAAAATGTTGAAATTGAGAGTTTTGGACTTATTTTTCACTGAAGTAAATGTTTTTGTTATTACACAGAGAGTAAAATAAAGAAAAAAGGTACCATTAGGTACCGGTACTGAATTTCAGGTACCGATACCGGTACCGTACCGGTTTGGTTCAAATGTGAACGGTACCCAACCCTAGTGTGCATATGATTGAGTAAGGCAAGCAAGTACGCACACATCTACAGTATGTCAGGATTTAGGGCCATTCAGCAAATTCTGTACAGACTAGTGAAGTAAAATAAAGGAGACCATCCCTGAGATGAGCTTACATTGCAGATATGTTGAAATCATGAAAGTCTAAATAGGTCTTTGTTTTTTATCACAGAATTTGGTCATCATTTCAAATGCCTGCAATTTAAAAATACATGTCAAAATGACAAAAAACATAGTAACTAAGATCCTGAAACAAGTGAAGAGGATAAACTAAAATTAATTACATAACATTGCAAGCTATCAATAACCTCTGTTTAATGTAAAATTCATTTAAAGTAAGATGTCAAAGAAATGAAAATGTTTGACAGAAAAACTGTGATATTTTGAGTCGATCTGCCTCTGCCAGATCCAAGATACTGTAATGTCCTGATAGCAGACTCTCATCTTGACTGTCAGAGCTAAAGCTGAGATGAGATGCTAGTGGATAATGGAAAGAGTGAAAGACAGGATATTAAAGGTAAGATGAGTGAATGAGGTGACTGATGGAGCAGATAAAAAGGCTGATTAGGTAATTTGTTGACTGAAACTAATGGCCATCTTAAGCTCAACATAACCTGAAGCCACCATCTGCTCTAGCAGCTCTGTCATCTTAACAATAATATGATCTATTTTGTGATTTAAATCTGTGATTTTTTGTGAACATTATGCAAATGTTTTACAAATATATTCTGTTACCATCTGATTTGTACAAAAGCAGGTGCTTACAAACATTTTTTACAAACGTTGCTCTGGCTTGTTAACGTTGAGGGAGCAGCCCGCCTGGAGGGTCGTCAAAGTGCTTTTCTTTCTTTTATGGTCTTAACGCTGTCATTCATCATCGTAAAACAGGTTTACTATTCATTACAAGCTGCTAACATATTAATGTGATCTGTAAACATATTTTTTTATAAACAGCCCACCACCAGCTAAGGAAACAAACTCCATGATCCTGTTCATGGCATTATTTTAACCAACATTCCGTGAATAACAAAAATACAATCAATAACATATAATTTTAGTTTTTTTTTTTTTTTTTAGTCACACAGGGTAATGAAAGAAACACAGCATTCCTTCAACACTGTTTATAACATTTCATTGTGTTCATCACATTTCCTCAGAAATACAAAGGTGGTAGACAGATGATTACCACATGTCTAGGTTACTAACTTGAAGGATCCCATGTCTGATCCCAAATGTGACTCATGAACTGGTGACTTAATGACATAGTATAACAGCTTTGTCAGATCACCACTGCGCTCTTGTGCAAGACACTTAAACCCAACAGGGCTTTCCCTACATTAAGACATGAGAAAGCATCTGCTAAATGGCATCATTTATTTATGTTGATGTGGGCTGCATATTCAGGATCGCCATCTAAAATCAGTGGCGTCCTCAAGGAATAATAATTCTATTCAGAGTGAAGGACAGATACAGTATGTCCATCGTGTTCTCTATGTAAGACACAGTTTGTGTGGTAACAGCACAAGACGGTGAGAGACGAGAAGGTACAATACGGAAAAAAAACCCTAGATGTCAAAATGTTCTGTTATAAAGTCACAGATAGGGAGTGTGTTTGGAGAGTGAAACTTGGGGAGGAGGAAATGAAAATAACAGCCAGAGAGAAAGAGAGAAGAGAGGAAAATAGTGTGTCAGCATAACAGATGTGCGTCTCTACAGCTGCGGTAAATTCCACTATTGAAGACTTACTATTTGCATTAAAATCAATTTTATAGTGTGAATGAACTTAAAAGACTTTTTTTCTTTTTTTTTTTACCTGTGACTTAATCTCATACAGCACAGCATCGTCCGGAGTGAGCTGAATCGCCTCATCCCACCTCTTCAACGCCTCCCAGTTCCTACAGCAAACACATACACAGAAAATACTCCTGTAAATGATTATTTAAAATATCAAACATGCATAACAACTACAGTATGTTTAAACACACACATAGTGCAAATGCAGGTACAAGAACACAAACACTGCTGCACACATTTAGTAAATCACTTCATTATTATAACACTTGCAATCAAACTGTTATCAAAGGCCAAATGTCTAGCATGCAAAATCTGTTTAGCAAGGTGGATTCATATGTCAAATGGAATTTAAATGATTATACAACACCTACACTGAACTAAAGTAATTGCCAGTGAATGGTCTTATTCGTACCAAGCTCACAACAAATATTTGTTGGGCTGAATGAAAAGCAAATTCACACTGATACAATAGATGATTCAAACACATCTCTAGCGAGTCTGTTAACTGGGAAGCATCAGAAAAATAGTCAATTTTAGTAATTAAAAGTCAAATTTAGTAAATAGAACAGCAATTGCGATGACCAAACAAAGCATGCATTTTGAGTGGCCTATCAAGACTTGGAGAATAAATCAATTTTAGCTATAATGGCAAGACATATTTCTAAGCATAAACATGAGAGCTTTCTGGTTTGCAAAATATATAATATAATGAATGCACACTCAGACCCTCACAACAATTGAGGCAGAGTGAGGAACATAAGGTATGTATGGGGTAAAACAGAATATTTGACTACAGCTTTAACACATGCAACTGCAAGTCTTCTCTTGTTTTCCTTCCCTCCAAAAAAAGCTAACTGACAAAAGAGTGCAAATAAGTGTTCAGAATATGGGGTTTAAAAAAAATCACTTTCTTATGAAAACAGTCTACAGCCTATAACTGTAGTACAATTCAGGACTATTTGAATTTAAATATTACAGATACTTACATCATAAAATTAAACGTGCAAAGGAATGTTCTTGGGGAAAATAGGACATGAGGAGTCAGTTTTCCCAAAATAAAACTTTAAGGACTAAAAAGGAGCCAGACGGAATGTTATTTGACACTAGGCTGTGTTTAAATTCTTGGCATACTACTAATCTTGCGTAGACAATTTGACAGTAAATGATCAGGCCATTGTGAAAGAAACCAAAAGGCTTGTTAATTGAAAACTGTTTGCTGGTTAATTGATCAGCCGTTTTGAAAACAGATGTACAGGTACATTGTGTGCTTGACTGCTTTATGTCAGAACATGCAGCCTTCTAAGAAAACCAAAGTAATTACTGTACCTACGTCACAAAGTTTGAAATTTCAAAACATGTCACTTGTTGGAAATGCTGGCAATGAGGGTCGGACCTCATTACCACATTAAACTGAAGACTTTGAATTTTAAGCCCTTACAAATTCCCGTAATTCTCCAGATCAAGCAGTCACCTCCTCTTCACAGAACCAGCTTCTGTATTTACACAATGAAAGCTAGTAAAAAAATAAGCTAGTGTTAAACATCAGCTGGCCAAATACAACATGCCATTTTTCCCGAGAGTCCATAAAAATGCTTTAGATTCATTAGGTTGTGCCATGTCTGTGTTTATCATGCAAATAATGTACAGTGGTTAAACGGAAGGATAAGTTACTTTTCAGAGACGTGTGGTAATTGATGAGATAAGGCCTTCCTATGAAGGAATTCAAAGCACCCACAGGGGAAGAAAAAAAAACAACCTCAAAGTCAGTTAAAAGATTTACTAGATATTTTCCAAGTGATTGTGAAATACGTCATAAGCTACGGAAAGGCAAAAAGTACATCGTGTTACTCTACCTGCAAAAGTGGGCGTAGGTATGAGGAAAGGTGTACTCCTGTTCATATTTTCAAACGTACCTCACACTAGAGTAACATCAAATTAGCTGACTGTGCAAAACATGGTAAACAAAACTTTTTATTGATACTATACATGGAATTTTCTGTATTTAATATTAACTTCAACAGCATCATATATGTTGGAACAACTCAGGCAATGTTGGGAACAAAGATCAGCCAGCAATAAGTTTCAAATAACAAATATGCTCTGTCACAATCTTACCATGCATCATTAGTAGAAAAGAATGACAAGTGTTTGCAAAAAACATCTTGTCATTTTCCTTCTCCGAATTGCAATAAAAACCACATGCTGCATGTTGCAGTGTAAAAGCGTGTTTGGGTGTGGTTTTGTGAAACCACAAATGTTTTGTGTGACAAATGGCATGGAGAAAGCACTTAGTTAAAAAAAGTCTCCACTTCATCTAAAATGTAAGAATACACAGAGAGTAAAAAAGTAATTTGGGTCTTCATTACTGTACATGAACCCTCATGTAAGATTTGTCAATTTCTCAAAGAAAAAGAGGCTACTCACAAAAACAACAGTGAGCTAAATTCACTTTACAGTTGGACCTAAGCAAAGTGGCATGAGAGCATCTATAGAATTGTTCACCAATGTTTGATATGAACCAAATTTTAAAGATCATGTGTAGACCCTCAAAAAATACAGGTGCTGGTCATATAATTAGAATATCATCATAAAGTTGATTTATTTCACTAATTCCATTCAAAAAGTGAAACTTGTATATTATATTCATTCATTACACACAGACTGATATATTTCAAATGTTTATTTCCTTTAATTTTGATGATTAGAGCTTACAGCTCATGAAAGTCAAAAACCAGTATCTCAAAATATTAGAATATTTACATTTGAGTTTGAATAAATGACCATCCCTACAGTATAAATTCTGGGTATCTCTTGTTCTTTGAAACCACAATAATGGGGAAGGACTGCTGACTTGGCAATGATCCAGAAGATGAACATTGACGCCCTCCACAAAGAGGGTAAGTCACAGAAGGTCATTACTGAAAGGTGTGGCTGTTTACAGAGTGCTGTATCAAAACATATTAAATGCAAAGTTGACTGGAAGGAAGAATTTGGGTAGGAAAAGGTGCACAAGCAACAGGGATGACCTCAAGCTTGAGAATACAGTCAAGCAAAGCTGATTCGTACACTTGTGAGAGCTTCACAAGGAGTGAATGGAAGCTGGAGTCAGTGCATCAATAGTCACCACGCTCAGACATCTTCAGGAAAAGGGCTACCAAGCCACTTCTGAACCAGAGACAATGTCAGAAGCGTCTTACCTGGGCTGTGGTGAAAAAGAACTGGACTGTTGCTCAGTGGTCCAAAGTCCTCTTTTCAGATAAAAGTAAATTTTACATTTCATTTGGAAATCAAGGTCCCAGAGTCTGAAGGAAGAGTGGAGAGGCACAGAATCTATGTTGCTTGAAGTCCAGTGTGGTTTCCACAGTCAGTGATGGTTTGGGCTGCCATGTCATCTGCTGGTGTTGGTCCACTGTGTTTTCTGATGTCCACAGTCAACACAGCCATCTACCAGGAAATTTTAGAGCACTTCATGCTTCCCTCTGTTGACAAGCTTTATGGAGATGCTGATTTCATTTCCAGCAGGACGTGGCACCTGCCCACACTGCCAAAGGTACCAAAAGCTGGTTCAATGACCATAGTGTTACTGTGCTTGATTGGCCAGCAAACTCACCTGACCTGAACCCCATAGAGAATCTATGGGGTATTGTCAAGAGGAAGATGAGAGACACCAGACCCAACAATGCAGATGAACTGAAGGCCACTATCAGAGCAACCTGGGCTCTCATAACACCTCAGCAGTGCCACAGACTGATCGACTCCATGCCACGCCGCAACTAAGTATTGAGTTCTGTACATGCTCATACTTTTCATTTTCATACTTTTCAGTTGGCCAAGATTTCTAAAAAATCCTTTCTTTGTATTGGTCTTAAGTAATATTCTAATATTTTGAGATACTGATTTTTGACTTTCATGAGCTGTAAGCTCTAATCATCAAAATGAAAGGAAATAAAAATTTGAAATATATCAGTCTGTGTGTAATGAATGAATATAATATACAAGTTTCACTTTTTGAATGGAATTAGTGAAATAAATCAACTTTTTGATGATATTCTAATTATATGACCAGCACCTGTATAAGAGCAGAAAATCAGAATTGTGCAAAATGTTTAATTAGCAGTGTAAATGTCAGACTTTGTCTCATTATCTTGTTTCCCCCTCCTCTCGTGCCCTTATTTGGAGTTCCTGTCCTTGTTATGTCTTCATTAGTTAATTAGTCCCCAGCCCTCTGTTAGTAATTATCTAGTTTCCCCAGCATTTATAAGCCCTGTGTTTCCTTGCCTCAGTGTCCGGTCTTAGTTGTCAGTAAACGTCTAATCGTCATTCCATGCTTATCTGTGTCTCCAGTGATCCCTAAGTTTGGAAAATAAAGATCTGAGTTTATTTCAGCAGTTCCTCGCCTCCTGGCTCCTACGTGTGTTGTGACAGTAAACATAGCCAATGATGCACTGAGCAGGCAAAACATCCATCACAGCACAATGTGCTGGTAACTTGGTAAAATATTTGAAAAAGAATTTCATCACGATGATGTCAGGAAGCCCTGTTCCTCTCCTCATGAGGATGCTGGGACAGATTGTATGGCGCTGCCTTTTTATCCACGTTGAGCCAAGAGTCACGCGAAACTGAGTGATGTTGTGCGCAATTACCGTCATCCTTAATGTACGTGACACTATGCAATGTCAAAGTACTATTTGTCTGTTCCTTTGTAACTGTGCCTTAGACATCAATATTTCACGAACCCCCTGCAAACTTAATTGTTTTTTTAATTTAAAAAGACAATGTGATTATTGAGGAATTTAATAATATTCGAGCATTAAGTCTTAATATCACAGATTATGCTAATCAAGAACAAAGAGCAAATTTATCAGCAAGACATGGAAACTGAAGTTGAGTCCAGCATTAGGAATATGCTGACTAGGTAATAATAAGTCACCTGCTATTTCTGTTGTTTGGTAGCTAAATCTGTTTCTTTTGAACTGTTAACACTTTCAGAACTTAAATTATAGACATCTGTAAAATCAGTTCTGCAATGGAAACTTACAAATGGTCTCATTTCATCTCACTTAATGAAGTATGGCAGGAAAGTTTAACTCAAAATGAACGCCACCCAGGAAATAGTCCCACTAATAGCGGAAAAGCTCCGACATGTGTCAACATTACTGACAGGAGACACAAGCCATCTGTCCTGTCACTTTTTTCATGAGAGACAACTTACTGAACATCAATGAAATAAGGAGTATAGGGTGTCGTTTTCATATGATAAAATTTGGCTGACTTCACATAATGGTCAAAACAGGAAACTTTCCTACACTGAACTGCATAAGGTAATATAATATAATGTTTTGTTTAATGTATAAAAAACTGAGTGAAAGCACACTGCTGAAAGCAAGTTTCACACCCTTTCACACTATATATATATATATATATATATATATATATATATATATATATATATATATATATATATATATATATATAATTTTTCCAACCTGAGTGTTTACACTTAAGTCTCGTGGCAAAAAGTCAAATACGTATCCAAATTATTTTCACATGTTAAAATCGTTGCATTATCAGGTTAACTATGCATCGGTTTATGATCAGTAACAATGGCTGTCTTGATCTAAATGAGTGGAAGTTTATAAGAAAGAAAAGCCCCATCAAAAAGTAAAAGAAACAAAGTGAAAGCCATGTTAATACTGGGATAACTAATTGGTCTCAGGGTTAAATGGCAAAGTAAGCAAACTGCTGAGAAAATCCAGCTTTCAAAACTCCCATGTAGCTCAAGAACTAACTTATGTTGGGTTAGAAATAAATATAATGCATCTTCTAAGCATGACACTACAGTTGGATAACAATACAACATTTATATGCAGTGGCGATTCTAGACCTCGTATTTTACACCCTTTCAGTTTTAAAAACACAAAGTCAGTTTCAAATGCAGTCTCATAGTGAGTGCACTGTCTTGACCTGTACCCACTTTCCTCCAGCTCCATGTAATTTCCTTATCACAATCCAGTTATTCTCCAAAAAAACTTGATTATAAGAGTCGCCAAGGGCAACACGCCTCTTCAGGGGCTGCTGGGTTTTCACTTACTGGTGTAAAGCATTAGCTAGGACCATTGTTTAACAGAGCATAATCACTGACCCCATCTATAATGGCTACAATATGTGAAACGTAAAGGTGATTTAAAGAAATAAGGACGTTTAAGTCTTTTGTGAGAATGTGAATGAGACAGAGTCACCTCAAGTTACCTGCCATAGCATCTGCACTATTGTACTGCAAATGGTCCCATATAATAGGTGGCCTTAACTACTATGTACTTGCATCAAAAAAATAAGTACAATGTACTTATTGGGTTCATATTGTATTGGGAAACATGGTTACATTTTATTTTAAGGTGTCCTGGTTACAGTGTAGTTATACATTTAAGTACTGGGTAATATTAATTAACTACATGTACTTACTATATGGGTAGGGTTAGGATTAGGGTTCAGTTTAGGGTTACTTGCATGACACATCTCTTCCATCTTTATGTGACCCTCTAACTCTAGCTCTCTCTATTCTAATTCTATTCTTTAAAAAAAAAAAAACTAGCTTTTCTAATCTTTTTTGTATTATATCTATTTGTTTTCTTTTTATTTATTATACAATTAACAAAAGCAAAAAAGGCCTCTAACACTAGCTTGCTCAATTCTTTTTCTATTCTATCCGTTTCTTTTTATTTTTATATAATAAGAAGAATAAAAAAATTGCTACATGTACTGCGTTAAGCTAACTGTGACTTATTATAGCACTTGCATATCATTTGTTGATTTTGATTGCTTTCATTGTCCTCATTTGTAAGTCGCTTTGGATTAAAGCGTCTGCTAAATGACTAAATGTAAATGCAATTATGCATAAACTGTTATTATAATAGTAAATACATGTAATGTGTAACAAGGACATCTTAAAATAAAGTGTTACCCAAACCACTTCTGCTGCAATTGAGTTGGAATATGGGTAACGTAAGCGACAGGTTTGGTAGTATGGGTAGATTTAAGGGTGAGTTGAGATGTAAAGGATGGGTCAACAGTGTAATTAGGGGCCAAGCACCGAAGGTGCGATGGCACCTATTGTATCTGTTGGCGTTATTATTCTTTTTCCACTCTGGAAGTCTATGGCAGCCCATAGAATTGCTTGCGGGAAAGTTGTGAAATTTGGCACACTGATAGAGGACAGTCCCAACATTACCCATAGCAAGATTAGAGTCTCTAACTCAAACTCTCTAGCGCCACGACTTGTCCAAACTTTCACTCATGTTTATGCTAATAACTTTTGAACCGTAAGGCACAGAAGGAAAATTCATGACGAGAAAACCTACTTTTTCCGAACTCGACGGTTTGTCTGATCTTCACCAAAATTGGCTCAGGTCATCTTCATAACATGGTGGCAAACACTTATGGAATTCAAGTTGATTCAGTGGATCATGCTGAGCTGAACCATATCCCACTTTCCCTTGTCAGCTATTTTGGGCATCAGCCATTTTGAATTTTGTCATAAAATGCTATATTTTACGAACGCATTGACATATCATTACGAAACTTGGTATGTGTCTTCGGCAACATGCCCTGACGATACTCAAAACGTCTGTGGGCAGCGCCACCTTGTGGTCAAAAGTTATAATTAAATTATTAAAAATGCTAATAACTTCTGCTTACATTAGCTTATTGGAATGAGACTGATGTTGATAGATACCTTGGATCATGCCGAGAACACTGATACCAATTGTGTTATAATTGGCTGAACGTCCTGTCCACCATTTTGATTCATGTTGAAAATCTACTTTTTCTAACTCCTCCTAGACCGTTAGTCTGATTTTCACCAAATTTGACTTGGATCATCTTCAGACCAAACTGGCACAAAGTTATGGATTTCGTGTCGATATACAAAATAGTTTTCGTTTAGCGCATCAATGAATTTGCTGGAAAGATGCCAAACTGCATATGAGGCTGTATCTCTGCAAAGCTTTGACATTGACACCAAACTTCGTATGTGCCATTGTCACCTCACACTGAACAGGTCACATAATTTTGGTAACAGTGCAACCTATTGGTCAAGAGTAGAAAACCATTCATTAACCATTAATTATGAAATTTCCAAAATTGCTAATAATTTTTTACTGCATTAGCCTGTTATAATGAAACTGGTCTCAAAATATTCCTTGGGTCATGCCGACAACATAGATACCAATTATGCTATTGTGGACCGAACTTCCTGTCCGCCATTTTGATTCATGTTGAAAACCTACTTTTTCGAACTCCTCATCAACCGTTTGTCCAAATTTCAGCAAAATCGAATCAGATCATCATCAGACAGCGCTGACATAACTTTATGGATTTCGTGTTGATAGACAAAACCGTCTTTGTATAGCGCCGCAACAAATTTGTGGCATAATGCCAGATTATGTCTGAGACTGTATCTCTGCAAAGCTTTGAGATATTGACACCAAACTTTTTTTGTGCCATTGTCACCTCACACAGAACACACCACATATATTTGATAACAGCACCACCTACTGGTCAAAAGTGATAAGCCATTAAATCATATTACCAGAAGTTGTGATAAAGATTTTTCAGTCCTTTTGCTTCAAATCGTCCTAAACTTGCTTTAATTACTCATTGTTGCAGTTGGTCTGATGATCCATGCCATGCTTAGCTCCTCATTTTGCCTCTGGAGTGCTTGGCCCCGTAACTGCTGCTTGCAGCTATATTTATAAAAGCAATTACAGAAAATAACCTCAGATGTAATTACATGCAGGTATTTTTTAAAATATAAATGCAATGTAAAAACATGATTGTACACAATAAATGCATTGTTCTAAATGATTCATTTAAATTTAAGTACATAGTAGTTAAGGCCACCTAATATAAAGTGGGATGAAATAGATATAAAAACACTGACTGAAATATGCATTGATACCTCCAGATACACACTACATTTCTACAGTAAAAATCTCTGAGGGATACATAGACTCCTTTGAGTAATCATCCTATTCAGATAGTGTATGTAAAACATAAATTGATTATATGCACACTTCCACAAACTTTAACATTTTATATGTGAATTTTAGGTGGGCATTTTATGTATCCTTCATTCATTTCAATTTGTTCCAGATTTCCAATACATTCAAATATATTCAGATCTATTGGGGTCTAGATTCACTTCATATTCTCATAGCATGACAATGAATGGATGCACCAAGGTCTGATGAGCCTAGAGAACCCTCTTTGGACTCCCTGGTAACACAGTGCTATTTTTGCCCTCCACAGTTAAATGGGACACTTCACAAAGAGTAAAAAAAGGACAGTAATGCAGTGTGCAAACCTTCATTTTTTTCCTTTTTTGAAGATCATCCTATGCATAATAAAACAATCAAAATCTCTAGTAGTAATAAAAAGGGTAGAACAGTTTGTTCAAAAACCAGTAGAACATTTATCCCCCCATAGGTTATCTTTAATTATGATTATTTAAAAAATAAAAAATAAAACTTCTTTGCTCAGCAGTCAAAAGGTACAGTCAAACATTTTACACTCCTTATACGGTTACCTGCTGTTTTCAGTCAATTTTATGAGCCCAACGGAAAGACTATTTACACCAAATGCAAATAACCAAATCTGCAGCCAAAGAACACTACAGGGACAACTGGTCCTTTAGCAAGACAGATTCACAGGGGTAATTATACATAAACACTAAAACCTGTGGCCCTGTCATTCACTTAACTTAATCTGGCAATACATATATTCAACATCCCACCAAAGAGCTGCTACCAACACCTAGAGACATCATCACATTTTCTAGCCTATCTGGCCTTCCTTTAATTTCTCTGAAAATGCAGGTGCAACGAATATTGGCATAGTTCTACGGTAATCACATGAGCGGCAGCGGCCTACAGCACACTATTACACAGAACCAAAGTGCTGCTTAATCATGCCATTAAAAAAACATTTCAGACTACAGCTCTTAAAGGAATCCAAACAGGGATGGAGACAAAGAGAGTGGAGAAGAAAAGAAGGAGCTAAAAGGTTGTAAAATTGAAGAGTGACACTTCACCCTGACCTCTCATAGTCTTGTTAAGGCTTTACAGAGTAAGGCCGCAATAACAGCAGCTTGAGTTTAATCCATGCCTCTAAACCATCTTCCAGTAAGTTCAAGCTATTCTTTTATCCTCTTCAAATGCTTGCTGGCTATGACGTTTTATTGCCTTTCATTGGACACTGAGAAAACAAGCGGCCTCATTTGACTTATTGTTCCAGTTAAAGTGGTAAAAGGATGAGAAACTTGAGAAAGAAGCCCTTTTTCCTCTCCATCTCATATTTCGCAACACCCACTCAGCTCAAAGAGATGAGGATCATCCTAAGGTTTATGCGGACACACCTGCTACATTGATTAATCTAAGAAATGCTGCCTCCAAGAGAAGAGGGCGCATATTAAACAATGACATAATTACTTATTATCTTAGAAAATAAATAATGAAAGCAAAAAGCGCACATTGGAGTGTATTAGTTTTCAGCTCAGTCGCGCTTCATGACCGTTGGTTGAGCTTTTCACGGATACGCTAAAACCAAAAGTCCCATTTGAGTGCTAAAATTTTCAGCTTCTTCATACTGTACTGAACTCCTGTCTAGGCCTCTCCTGCCGGTGTCGGGCTTACTTCATGAAAGTCATTACAAGAATAAATGTCAATTGAAGTAGACAGATGTAATCCTTTTTTTTCTACTTGAAATAAACAAAGCATAAAATTTCCTTTGAAAAATGATATAATAAACAATTTTATCCTTGCTAACATGTGCTCAGTTTATATTCTTAATTAAGGATGAATAATGTAAATAGTTGGTTTATAAGTCAATGTTTTTAAAAGCACCCAGAAATGCGATTGAAAATGTCTATATAATTCATTTGCATGGGGGTCTGGGCTGTCAAATTCCAAAATTACTAAAAGGGCACCATAAAAAGCATCATACACCATACAAAATCTGCACTATATTTTAGGTCTTCTGAAGCCATATAGTTTTGTATGAGCCAGCAAATTTTGGGTGAGCAGGTTAAACAAGCGACATCCACATGCAGCGAGTCCATAGCGAACCCACAGTCCCATCTGCTGGATGAATGTGGCACTGTTATAATTGACACCGTAAGACCCGCCACTTATCTTCTTTGTTGATGACTCGAAGAACTCTGTTTCTATCATTGACAATAACTGCTTTGTCATGTTGCTGGCCAATGCATTGACCTGCTTAAGTAACAACTAACAGATGAATAACCGTAAAGGCAAAACAGCTGTCAGTTTTTCCTGGAAGGAATTTGGCTGGCACACGCTGCCAGAATGTAAAAAAAACAGAGAGACTTACTGAAAATCAGGTAAAATGAGAGAGGTTTTCCATGGGCCAACAAGTATCTTATTATGTGGCTTGTCTTTTCAAATCGAGCAGACAGACAGCTCCCTGTCAAAACCAGGATATCAATGTCATACCAGTTTGTATGTGTGTATATGCTATTGTTCAAATGTTTGAAGTCGGTTAGATTTTTTCATGTTTTTGAAATAAATCTTGTACATTCACTAAGAATACATTTATTTAATCAAAAATATGGTAAAACAGTAATTATCAGACTTTGTCTCTGTCTTGTGTTTCCCCTCCTCTCGTGCCCTTATTTGGTCTTCCTGTTCCTGTCCTTGATTGGTGTCTTCATTAGTTGATTAGTCCCCAGCTGTTTGTCATTAATTATCTAGTTTTCCCCAGTGTTTATAAGCCCTGTGTTTCCCTGCCTCAGTGTCCAGTCTTATATGTCTTAAACATCATTTCAACGTCATTCTGTTTGTCTACCCCTGAGTTCCATGTTCCTGTTGTTGTTGTTGTCGTCGTCAAATAAAGGATTATTGAATTCTTTCCTCGTCTCCTCGCTCCTTCCCCAAGCCAGAGTGTGACAGAAGACTGGACCTCAAAACATGGAAATCGTCGCCCACGCTAGCCTGCCGCCGCCGTCTGCGGCTGGTCCCAGCCCGCTGGGCAGACTTTAGGCTGGTTCGGCTGCCAAGCCCGTCGCCGTTCGTGGTGAAGTCAAGGCAGCCATGGGCGGCTCTCCCAAGCCCGCCGTTCACGGGGAAATCCCGGCCGCCGTCTGCGGCCCGCGCAAGCCCGCCATTGAAGAGTATGGCAAGCCCGCCAGAGAATCTCAAGTGCCCGCCAGTGCCTGCTCCTTGCAAGTGCCTGCCAGTGCCTGCTCCTTGCAAGTGCCCGCCAGTGCCTGCTCCTAGCAAGTGCCTGCCAGTGCCTGCTCCTCGCAAGAGCCCTCCTACGTCTCCGCTGGTCCTGTCCAGCCCTCCTATGTCCCCACTGGTCCCGTCCAGCTCCACACTTCCAGAGCGCCCCCAAGAGTCCGCGCTTCCAGAGCGCCCCCCAGTGCCTGTGCCACGAAGGCGTCTTCCTATGTCCGCGCTTCCAGAGCTCCCCCCCCCCCAGTGCCTGCACCACGAAGGCATCTTCCTATTTTCGTGCTTCCAGAGCACCCCCAAGAGACCGCGTTTCCAGAGCGCCCCCAAGATTCCACACTTCCAGAGCACCCCCAAGAGTCCACTCCCCCTGAACGCCAGCCTGAAACTACCCCTAATTTCCCAAAGGAAATTTTTTTTGGGGGGGGCTCCTGCCGTAGAGGCCGAGGTGGGGGCTGGGGCCGCGGTCTCAGAGGCAGACCCGCCATGGCCGGCCAAGCTTCCTGCTCCGCCGTGGGCCGCCAAATCCCCAGGTCCGCCATGGCCTCCCGAGTCCCCGGATCCACCATGGCCTCCCGAACTCCCAGGTCCGCCATGGCCTCCCGAGTCCCCAGATCCGCCATGGCCTCCTGAACTCCCAGACCCGCCATGGCCTCCCGAGTCCCCAGATCCGCCATGGCCTCCCGAACTCCCAGACCTGCCATGGCCTCCCGAGTCCCCGGATCCGCCATGGGTCCTGGAACGGGTGCCGCCCTGGAGGCCGTCCGTCCCCGTACTCTGCCCCTTGAGGCCTCCAGAGTGCCCACCCCCCCTCCCCGTTGGATGTTGTACGGCGCAGGACGTACCTTATTTGGTCTTCCTGTTCCTGTCCTTGATTGGTGTCTTCATTAGTTGATTAGTCCCCAGCCGTTTATCATTAATTATCTTGTTTTCCCCAGTGTTTATAAGCCCTGTGTTTCCCTGCCTCAGTGTCCAGTCTTATATGTCTTAAACGTCATTTCAACGTCATTCTGTTTGTCTACCCCCGAGTTCCATGTTCTGAATTCTCTCCTCGTCTCCTCGCTCCTTGCCCAAGCCAGAGTGTGACAGTAATATTGTGAAATGATGAAAAACTTAAAAACAGTAATATTTTTAACATTTAAATTAACTGCTTTCTAATTTAATACATTTTAAATATAATTTGTTCCTGTGATGCAAAGCTGAATTTTCAGCAGCCATTACTCCAGTCTTCAGTGTCACATGATCCTTCAGAAATCATGTATGTTGATTTGGTGCTCAAGAAACTTTACTTATTATCACTGCTGAAAACCACTGCCCTGAATATTATTTTGTGGAAACTGAGAAAATAGAAATAGAAAGTGATTGAATAAATAGAAAGTAAAAAACAGCATTCATCATTTGTAATATTATAACTCTCTTTACTGTCACTTTTGATTAATTTAATGTGTCATTGTTGAATGAAAGTTTTAATTTGATTCGAAACATCTTGCTGACCCCTTACTTTCAAACAGTAGTGTACATAAGCAAGGGAATTTTTGCCCAGAACACAATGTAGATTACAATGGTGCACCCACAAAACACTGTGGAAACATTTAACATCTTTACATAACTCACTGACTCACTTTTTGACTCATACCACATATAATGCTTCAGACTGTAACTAAGAAATAAAAACAGTAGAAGCAATGTTGTTTGACACTTGGTTCTTTCAGTACATACTTCTTGCTATTCCCCAACTTCGGCTGCCTAATTGCTCATCCAAACTTGCAATATTCAGCCCTCTGATAAGACTGCTGGAAATAGACATTTGGAGTTAACAAGCACACTAACAAATGTCTACCTGCCCTGCTCAGCGAGCAGCATTCCTTCATCCTTTAGCCTCTTGCTCTTAGCAGCACAATCCTCCAGCAGCACCTCTCGCCGCCGTTTGATGACGTGCAGCCAATCAACTCCCTCCTTCTCCACATCCTCATCATCCGCCTGCTCTGAGTCCTTCTCAAACTGCTGCACTGTCGTCTTGGAAACTTTTTCCCCCACCTTACGTTTCCAGCCAAAGGAGGCCATTCTGAAAAACAAAAACAAAAAAAATATATAACGTATTTCTGTCCGTTCAAAAGGGGGAACAGCTACTGTATAACTAGAAATAGTGAATACTACATTAAAATGTAACACTTAACAGGACAGCCACACGTTTTCAAGAAAACATTTTTACAATATAAATTAGCACTACTGATAGTGATTCAGAAGATAGATCTGTTTTTTTTTTCTTATTCTTTGAAAATTACAACACGTAATTAATTTAATTCACAATATTTACATAAAATGTAAAGACCGTAAATTTTCAGTAAAAGACATAAAAACATTGGAAATCTAATCTGAGGACAAACTTTGAAGGTATTGGTATTTTCTACAATGCATGTATTGTATACAATGTATTGTAAAAGTTTTAGACCTATTTGTTTGCTAGACTATTACAAGATCTCATTTTAAATACTGTTTATATTCATTTAAAACTACACTGTTTTTTTCCCCATCCAAAAGCACTGACAAAATAATTAATCTTTTATTTAAATGAATTGCATAACACTATACTGTATCACTATATTTGCCATTGGAACCAAAGAAGATAAACGTGAGGAACGGACAGAGTTTTTTTTTTATTATTGTTATGAGATGTTATATATTCAAACATTCATCTCTATATTTACTTTGAAGTGGTTTACATGACCTATGTAACTGTCCCAAACAAACATTTATAAAAAATTAAGTAAAATAAATCTTTTAACATTGGTGTCTGCACTGAAACAAACGCATCATACATTATTATGTTTGCATTTATAGTGGCTTAGTTCAATTGCAAATTTCTAGGTTCAGTCATCTCATATTGAACCTGTAACTTCAAGAAGGTCAAGTGCACTTGTAATACAGCCAACTTGAGGTCAATAACAGGCGTAAGCTGATGAAGTTCTGAAGTAGCACATGGCTGTTTTACAGTCCAATGCGATTCACTGCACAGGCTACATTCATATTGTGTAAAATAACATAAACTGAAGGCGGCGGTCAATAAAGCACTTTCTGCGCTGTCATTTTCTAAATAATCTTTACGTTTGCGCGTGCGGCTGAACACGTAGACTAAATTAAAACTATTGGTTTCAAAAAAGCCAAATCTGATTTATAAATAGAAATCAAAATACCCCAGCACCAATGGCAGGTTGCGTTTTCATCTATGCGTTACTCACAAATGTTTTGGATTTGTCCACACTCAGCTCTCTAACCCGGAAGTACTGTAAAACTCTCTTAAAGGTACAGGAGAAATTTTAAGAGACTAAACATTACGACCAGATTACGACAAGTGAGACTGGTTCTGAATCCTGTTTTGTTTTTTGTTTTTGTTTTTTTAATTGTTACTGTATATAGTAACAAAAACAGGATATTAATTTTTTAGATAAACAAAAAAAAAAAGAAAGGAAAAATAAATAGCTTGTACATTGTCTTTTTTGGAGCAGTGAACAACTTCATGTAGCCTATTAATCAAGAGCTGTGAAAAATATTTGTCTTCTCTCTCCTGCTTTTGATTATTTATAGTAAAATATTATTTTAATCATTTTGAATCATCATCATCATCATCATCGTCATCATCATCATTATTAAGTTTATTATTGTACTTTATTGTACCATCATTTTAGCCCTGAAAACCAGCAAGGATCAGAATTGAACCATTAAGAATCCTGAATAGTTATTTAGTGCATGTTTGTAAAATCTTGCGTAAGGATTTCACTGCCTCACTCTTTTGTGGCCAATTAACCTTCAGAACAGAATCAAGCACACTAACCTTTGAACTGCACATTGATCACGGACACCCCGTGCACATGAACTGTTTCTGCTGACAGTTCTGCACTACCGATCAATGATTAGTCACTACAACTATGTCATATGTGAGTCTTTAGGTAAACAGATGAATGAATGTTGCAAAATTATCTGTAGAATAGAATAGCTATAGCCAGTGATTTTATCATCCATTAATTTTATTACTTTTTTGTAAGCACAGATCTTATAACTGAGTGCTAGATGCAATTTGTTGCATAAAGTAGATTTACATTGCAAAATGTTAATCAATCAATCACAGATCAAATAAGGTAAACTAATACAATAATCTTCATTGTTTTGAAGAGACTGTCCCCCTGCACTCAGGGTGAAATCTGTGATAAACTCTATGGACTTTGGCCAGGCCCTCACCTGCATTCACTACATGTGCAAAAAACCACTCCTCCCTTTTAACTCTGTCTGCAATTGGCTAAACTACCATCACTCCCCCTTTAAAACCAGTCATATATCTACACTTAATTCTAATACATCCTTTCCGACAGGAATCAGCAGGAACTCACGTTTTAGCAGTCAGTCATCATGTCAGACAGAGGTGCATTTGATACTAATGTGGTGACCCTCACCAGGTTTGTCTTGGAAGAGGGCAGAAAAGCCAAAGGAACGGGTGAGCTTACAACCCTTCTAAACTCCATGTGCACGGCCATCAAAGCCATTTCCACTGCAGTCAGAAAAGCTGGCATTGCCAATCTGTGAGTATCTGCCAATGCATCTTTACCACCATTTCAATATTGTGGTTTTCAGACCGTTTCTGTCATTTTTGCTTCCTATAGCATAAAAAGTGAGGAAACTTTTCTCTATTTATTGGTACTGAATGTGCAGCCACACTATCACTTCCCAGACTATACGATGTACTTTAGTGTCCTATTGATTAGAAACCTTTCAATAGTTTATTCTTCATTTCCATCTGTGCAAAAAGCATTTTCTGATGCGTCATTTTTGCACCTTTTAACATATATATTTACTATATGTCATTGTACTGTTGTAGCGTCTGGTCATTTCAGCTACTTTGCAAACACTGCAGATTGAGGCAATGATTAGACCTTGTCTCTTGTTGAAATAGAGGGCAAAGGTCGACTCTTTCCTAAGTTATCAGCACTGTGAAGAAAGCATATAAACCACATAATTCTCCATGAATAAGTTTTGAATTCTATCTTTTTCTTTTTCTCAGCTATGGAATTGCTGGGAGCACAAATGTTACAGGTGATCAGGTGAAAAAGTTGGATGTCCTGTCTAATGATCTTGTTATAAACATGATTAAATCCTCCTTCACATCCTGTGTTTTGGTGTCTGAAGAAAACGATCACGCCATCATTATAGAACCAGAGAAAAGGGTAAGTGTGTGCATCACTGGTTTTGTTGGTGTTTTAACCTGAAAAAAAAAACCTTGATTAATTAAAGTAAAAGTAAAATGTCAATGTAAACGCCACAGTCACTTTATTAACTTTAATAACAGGATTTATATTAATAATATTATTAATTATGTAATGATGTAATTCTGTACAGGCCAATAAACCACCTGACTCTGTACCTTTTTTTTTTACCCAGGGTAAATACGTGGTTTGCTTTGACCCTCTGGATGGCTCTTCAAACATTGACTGCTTAGCTTCTATTGGTACCATTTTTGCAGTCTACAGAAAGGTACAGTACAGGCTTTCATATCGTTTGCAGTACAAACATACTGTATCTCTTTACAGTCATCTAAAGACTAATGAAATGCTTTTGTTTGTTTGTTTGTGCACATGATCTCCAGGAAACTGATGATGAACCCTCAGAGAAGGATGCCTTGCGGAGTGGCAGAGACATTGTGGCAGCAGGGTATGCTCTTTATGGCAGTGCTACCATGCTGGTTCTCTCCACAGGCCAGGGTGTCAACTGCTTCATGCTTGATCCTGTAAGTCAGAATTATGTTACATACTTTATATCCTATTTAACTTGAAATAGTTGCATTACCTCTTAATCTTTCGGCATTCTTTCCTCCTCCATCATTAGGCCATTGGTGAATTTATACTTGTTGATCGGGATGTGAAAATTAAGAAGAAGGGAAAGATCTACAGTCTGAATGAAGGCTATGCAGCACATTTTTACCCAGATGTGACAGAATATCTAAAAAAGAAGAAATTCCCAGAGGTAAATTCGTAGCTCTTAGATTTTGAGAATATTTCACTGAAGGGTCCGAGCTAGAAAAACATCCTACTATCTGTTTAATAAACATTATGGTTACTGTCATGTAGAGTCATATATTACAGTAACTCTAAGACTTAAGATACTCTATTGTTCAAAAGTTTGGGGTCATTTAAAAATATATAAATTAAATAAATAAATGTTTTTGAAAGAGGTCACTCTTTCAATGCTCATGCTCATGCTCACTAAGGCTGCATTTATTTGTCCAAAAAATACAGTAGAAACAGTAATATTGTGAAATGTTATTACAACTTAAAAATAGTGAAATATTATTACAACGTAAAAATGCTGGTTCTTTTTTAATATATTTGAAGTTCTAAATTATTCCAGTGATAGCAAAGCTGAATTTTTCAGCAGCCTTTACTGAAATCTTCAGTGCCACATAATCCTACAAAAATCATTCTAATATGCTGATTTGCTGCTCAAGAAACATTTTTATTATCATCAAATTTTGAAAACAGTTGCGCTGCTAAATATTTCTGTATAATCTGTTATACATTCTCTGATAAATTGAAAGTTGAAAAGAAGAGCATTTGTTTGAAATAGAAATCGTCTTTAACATGACTTTATTGTAACTTTCAATCAATTTAAAAGTATTAATTTCTTTAAAAAATGTATTGACCCAAAACTTTTGTACGGTAGCATAGTTAGTTTTTGTAACATTATTTCTGAAGGGTGAAAAGTACTCAAGTTAAATGTAAAAAAAAAACAGTTTTATTTTCACTCAAGTATAGTTACATATTTTGACTTAAGTAAAATTTTGACTTAATGAAACTATTTGTCTCTTCTAAATGTGCAGTAGAACATTATAGAGAAAATCTGCCAAATTCAGCTCAGTGAGTAGTTTTAGCCATCATAATTAGCCTTTTCCACTGACAGTAAATATAACATTCCGACTCTGACCGGCAGGATGGCAGTTCACCCTATGGAGGACGCTATGTGGGCTCAATGGTAGCTGATGTGCACAGGACTCTGGTCTATGGTGGAATTTTCCTGTATCCTGCTAATATCAAGAGCCCCAAGGGCAAGGTGAGGAGAAACCGAGTTTAAAAGTGATTTTAAAGTGTATTTATGGCAACAATCTCACTGGTTTCATGTTTCTTTCTGGGCTCCAGCTGAGGCTGTTGTATGAGTGCAACCCCATGGCCTTCATCATGGAGCAGGCTGGCGGTATGGCAACAACAGGAGCCATAAATGTTCTAGACATCAAACCTGATTCAATCCACCAGAGGGTTCCTGTAGTGCTGGGCTCCCCTGATGATGTGCAGGAATATATCTCCATCTTTAAGAAGCACTCGAAATGAGATGCAACCAGATGAGCATCTTTTGTCATCTACTGCAACCACTGCCATCCCACTGAACCTCAAAAATAAATAAGCAAAACTTAAGGACTCTGCATGAAGCATCCATCTGTATAGGATACAAGAAGTTTCTATTTTAAGTTTCATTTTCACAAATGTTTGTTCTGTGTAAATGTTTGTACTCTTATGCATTCTAGTTTTGTAATTCATAATATAAAGAAATTATAAATATATAATCCAATGTTAAACATTTTACAGTGTCTGATATTAAGCTCCATAAACGCTTCTGTTCACATTGAAAATAAAATCAGTATTGTTTGATTGTGTCCATATTTAACATCATTTGAAATCGTTGGAAGGCATGGTGAGCAACTACAGATGTTGTTATGCTTCCCACCAAGATGTTTTTTTAGACCAGCAGCATTTAAAAGGAAACTGACAACTGCAGTTTAAAAAAATGATGTTGTAGCCCTCCTTGGTGGCTTCGTAATACTGTAATTAGTATTCTAAAAGCTTTACAGTCATAACAGTGTTGTTATTTTTAACTAAAACTAAAACTATTACTAAAACTATTAAATATCATTTCTGATAACTGCTATAAAGCTGAAATAAAATATAAATATTATAGAAAACAATAAACGTAAAATGTAAATAATAAAAACGTTTAAGCTGAAGAACTAAACTTAATAAAAATAAAGATGAAATAAAAATAACTTAAAAGTTCAAAATAGCTATAATAAATAAATACTACAAAAGTTTATAATTACTAATAAAATAACACTGAGGCAAATAAATCAGGGTCAGCTTGTTTTTATTGGAAGATATTTGTCGCCATCTAAAGGTGTGATGCTCTAAAAACAGCGGAAAAGTGGGTTGAACTGTAGTGACGTCAGACGTAAAAGAGCGTCGCTGTATGTTCCTCATCGATCGCAGGTGTCTCTACCGGCCATCAGGAAGGAAGGAGTTACAATATATACTTAGGTAACATCTCTGTTTGTTCTCATTGATCCACGAAGTATTTTTTCCGTGTTGTAATCTGTCGTTGACAGGTTATCTAATATATTTTGTCCGTATACACATCTTTTAAAGCTAGCAAGTCATGTTTGCTATTGGTAAGATTGCATCTTGTCGCCGGGAGAATGTTTGTTATTTTGATAAAACAGTAACTAATTTACAGAACTGTATCTGTATCTATAAGTTTGTTTGACGTGAAGAGAAAAGCCACATCCGGCGGCAACTTCTGGTCACTTAAGTCATGCGTTTAACGAACTAGAGTGTCTTTAGTCAAAGTTACTGTTTGTAAACCCGCGCTTTGCACCCTGTAGTGCTGCTTCACAAAACGGAGGTTTTCGTTTGTGATATTTTTAAATAATACACAGTCAATTAAACGCATGCAGATCTTTGTGCTTGGGTTTCTCAATCCTCTTAGCAACAAAGTCACATCAATGTCAGTGTTCCACATGCTCTCTCAATCTGCCGTGAACTCTAATGACTGTACTTTCCCCAGGGTTTCACACTAATAATGTTGTTTAGCTGTTAACTATAAAACACACACACACACACACACACAAATCGTTCGAATCATGTACAACAGATATTGACCAGGCTGGAAAATTGGCTAAGACCAGCAACTTGTTTTGATTAGTTCAGCATACTACAATTAAACATTACATGTATTAAGAATTGTTAATAATTATTATTAAGTTGTTTTGGGATAAATATTCATCTTTTTGTTGGATTATGTCCGTTGTCTAAATGCAAAGAGTAGAACACAACATGTTTCCCACGTGAGGATGAATGGCTGTTACTGTATGTAACGTTACATGGAAAATAAGTGAATGGGTGCCATAAGAATGAGAGTTTCAAACAGCTAATTAAGTCAAGTCAATTGTGAAGTGGAAAGCTGTGTGTTTGTAAGAAACAAATCCATCGATAAGGCGTTTTACCATCAAGACAACTTTTTAACTTGAGGATGGAATATTATGGAGAGAGAAATCGTATTTTAGCTGAAAGCAATGGTTTGAAGTTAAAATATCTTAAAAGTGAATTGTCTATTACAAACATGCTGTTTTTTTTTCACAAGATGTTAATTGATGGAGTGGAGTTTTTGTGGATTATTGTAGTTAGTGTTTTATTTTTTGTTTTTTATCAGGTGTTTAGACTCTCATTCTCACGGCACCCATTCACTGCAGAGGAGGATCCAGTGTTGAGTAAGTAACATCATGCTTGATTTCTCCAAATCTGTTCAAATGAAGAAGCAAACTCATCTACATCTTGGATGGCTTGAGGGTGGGGTTAATAGGTTAACATATTTTGGTTAACGTATTTCTTTTGTGTTCAGAATGACATTAGGAGCAGTTGCCTCTGTGATCCTCGCCATAGGAGGAGCTGCAGTGTTTTCTGCTCTTCATAAGATTGAAGAAGGACATGTGGGTGTTTACTACAGGTCAGTTGCAAATTTTCCAATAATCTGCTTCCAGAACCAAGCAGATGCTGCAGTGCATGTCACTTTCTACTTTGTACTATAGATGTGTGCTTCTCTTCTCTCAGAGGTGGAGCTCTGCTGACCACCACCAGTGGCCCTGGCTTTCATCTGATGCTGCCGTTCATTACTACATTCAAGTCGGTACAGGTAAATGACAGACTTTATATGTATAGTTTAACTTCATAGTTTTTTTTCTTATTGCATCCTTTCTCTTTTTTATAAAGACAACCCTACAAACAGATGAAGTAAAGAATGTTCCATGTGGCACAAGGTGAGGTGAATTGTTCATATGTCATACCTTCTATAAAGTGCAGTCACAACAGACATTAGCCGTGTTTCCACTGTCGGGCCAAAAGCGGGCGTGCTAGTGCGTGCCAGGGCCAGTCGCGTTTCCACTGTCACTTCCGGGGCTTGATCGTGCCTCGTCGGTGCTTCCTCAGGGCCAACGGCCGGGGTTTTCTGGCCCGACGAAAACCTTGGGCCAAAGCGGGCCAACTGGAGCTAGAGGAGTGGTTATAAACAAAGGCGGAGTTTCTCCGCGTCTCGAGCGTCAGCGCTGTAGATCATTTCATAAAGTTAATAGCATGAAAGACTTTTAAAATAATTTTAGCTCAACTCACTTTCAGACAGAAGCGAGTGTTTGAAATAACTTGATCCGATGTGGATTATGATCACCATACAAGGCAGAAATATTTACAAGCGATGCAAAAGACTATGCATGCTAGCAATTAACATTACCATAATAAACATGGTAAATATGACCGTTTGAAGAAATCAGACGTCAGCTTCTCATTCTCTATCACAATCCTGTATTTATTTAGTAACATATTTTATTTGTCATAAGTCTCGTCTGGAGACTTTAGCTCCCTGTGTGTCATAAAAATATATAATGGTTTTTGTTCGGGAGCTCCCTCTGCTACTCCGGTGTATTTTTGATGGAAAAATATAGAAAATATTCTTACTTAACGTGATGTATACAACGTGATGTGACAACAAATAAACAGAAACAGACTCTATTGAATAAGTAGGGTACAGGCCTATTTGTCCTCCTTTTTTTTTGTTTTTTTTTTTTGTTGTGAAATAGTGGTTCACATTGCTTCATTTCTGTGTGACTAATTTTAAATCCTGATAAATTAATTCATTATGAACAATGTATCACTTAATAGGCTATTGTAAAATATCGATGCTTGTTTGCGACGAACATGCAAACAAACAGCCGTTTTTATCATGTTCATTTTGTTATTGCGTTAGTTCTAGTGACTTATTTCTGATAACTTCTCTTTGTTGATGAAATGATGGGGTCGCGTGACGTTGTTCCAGAGAGGCGTGTAAAGGGCGGGTTTTAGTGAAGCACAGCAGAGCTTCTGGCCCGACGGTGGAAACGCATTGTGTTTTTGGGCTCGGTGCTACAGGTCTGAGGCTATTAGCTTTAAACGGCACTGGCTCGCACTGGCCCGACAGTGGAAAAGCGGCTATTGTGTTCCATTCATAAGCATGCAAAATTAGGGTGAGAGCCACGTTATCGTAGGCAATCGGTTTCCTCTATTGCTGCATACCAAATTCAAGTTTGGTGAACTCTTACCTGCATTTTTGTCTAGCCAACATCATATATATGTTATTTTGCAGTGTTTAAGCCTGTACACACATCAGGTCAGCAGTTCAGGAGAATCCTAGACTGAAGGTTGCAACTTTGTGTTAGAACATAATTTATGAACAGACCCTTGAAAGTTTTATCTACTATAGAGTTTAAGCGAAGACATTTAAAGCTGGCTCAAAATGTTTCACAATTCTATTCCCTCCTCCTTTCCTTCATATTTCCTCTTATCTCTCTACTTATCTATAAAAATAAAACTGCTTAAAGTCCAGAATTTTTCAGATTGTTGCTGTAAACAATGAAATGATAATAATTGATGATTATGTGTACTTAATGTGGGTAAATGTGTTATTGTATGTGTACACTGCTGTTCAGAAGTTTGGGTTCAGTAAGATTTTTGATGGTTTTTGAAAGAAGAATCTTACCAAGACTGCATTTATTTGATCAACATTACAGTACAAATAGTAATGTTGTGAAATATTATTGAAATTTAAGTTGTTATATACAGCTGAAAATTGAGTGCAAACTACAATACATTCATACATTCTGTTCATAAAACAGATTGTCAGTCTTCTATTACAGATCATCTCAGACACATGCTGTTTTTAGAGAGACAGTGTGTGAAATTTCTTTTAGCGCTTTTGCTTTCTGGAGTAGATTTTCACACTCATTCATATATATCATGTTTTTTTTGCTTTGCAGTGGAGGTGTAATGATCTACTTTGATCGCATTGAGGTGGTAAACTATCTTGTTCCCTCAGCAGGTAAAATTACTATTTTGTCATTTATAATGAAGAACCTCTAAATAAGCTGTTGTTATAGGGATGGACAGCTGGGAACGTTTCCCTGGGCCCTGTAATGTGGGAAGGCCCACTAAGAGCCTCTTTGGCATAGCCTACTCTCCAATAAATGTTTTATCTTGCTCCCCATGAATTTTAGTAGCGACCCAGTCTATGACTGTCGTTTATTTTATGTGCCCTATACATCTCTCTCTTAACATCATTGTCTACTCTTCTGCAGTTTATGGCATTGTGAGAAACTTCACTGCCGACTACGACAAAGCTCTGATTTTCAACAAGGTACACCATGAGCTGAATCAGTTCTGTAGTGTGCACACACTTCAGGAGGTCTATATAGGTCTATTCGGTAAGTGATGGGCTTTAATATTTATTCAATTTATGCCTATTTGTCCCTACTAAAATGTAAAGACACTGAATTTACTAGGAAAGTTTAGGAATCAGAAAATAACTCCTTTTAGTAATGAATTTGAATTTGTAGAAATATTTTTTGAAAATTTTTCAGAGTGTGATCATAATAGCATTAGATTTCGTCCATGATTGCACTTCATAATAGTGTGAGGGTAGTAGTCAGTAGTTACAGCCCTCTAGTGGTAATGTGGAGATGTTTGACGTTGTTATTGGCATAAGCTTCTCAAGTGGCCTGTTGTTGTTTTTTTTAGATCAAATAGATGAAAATCTTAAGCTCACGCTGCAGGAGGATCTAACCAGCATGGCCCCCGGACTCCTCATTCAGGTGGGACTCAACTTTGGTTTGATTGGTTTGGCAATTCTGAGTTACATTCTTGCCAGCATTCTGTTTTCTGCACGGTTTATCCCTTAACTCTTTCAAATTCAGGAAACAATTAGATACAAGATATGACGCAGCATATAAGCTCTTTTTGTATTTGTGCATGCGTTTGTCTTTCTTTATTTAGCTGTGGTTTGGCAGATTTCCTTCACCCAAATCCCTGTGGTGCTGGACCAAGTTTTCACAGATTCAAGCAAACAATCTTAAAACAGACTCTTTCCCATAATCAGTCAGTACATTTCCATTGTTAATGTTTCTCATCTGGAAGCACTAAAAATATGCAAGTCATCAGCTCGTTGAGATGACACTGAGATCATCAGTAAACTGTCTCGTGCTTCCTCGTAGCCTGAATTCTGTTAGCTTTTGTGACTAATGTGTCATTCACATTATGCACATTGAGCTGTGATTCACATGAATAGTATTTGATGATATTCACTCATTTTTCTCTGAGATCAATGCTTATATTGGTTTTGTGTGCTCATGCTTCCTGCTCCTTTAACTCCTTTCCCAAGACCCTTCCAGCACAAATAAAAAAAGATTTTTTTGTGAGAAGGTTGCTCTGCCTTTTTAAAGTCGAAGATCTAATTAGATTTTTGTTTATTAGGAAAAGCGATTGTTTTTTTCTGTCTTTAACTCTTTTCTCTTTCCTTTACCCTTCTTCTGTTCCTCTCCCTCCTAAGCAGGCGGTCCGCGTCACCAAACCAAACATTCCAGAAAGCATTCGCAGGAACTATGAACTAATGTGGGTTTATGAGAACTTCTTGCATTTTGTGTGTAATAGCTGTTAATGATATGATTTGGCTGCAAGGGTCCAAAATTAACTAAAAAAAACACCTCTAAGCAATCAATGGACTGGGTAATAAATGTTTCTCTCTATGACAAAGAATAGAGACAAAGTAGCATTGTACTCACATATGGTTCATGGTGAGTCTTAATTTTGGACCCTGGTTAGAGCTTACATACTTGTCATTCTATTTCTGAACTGTACTACTGTATTTTGGTGTTATGTGAGAGAATTATGTCAATCCTTATCAGTTGAACTTAACTGAAAAAGAATCTGTACTTACTCTTATGTGTGTCTGTGTGTCTTTCTCTCTTTTAGGGAGAGTGAGAGAACGAAGTTACTGATTGCAGCTCAGACTCAGAAGGTTGTAGAGAAGGAGGCAGAGACCGAGAGAAAAAAGGCCGTCATTGGTGAACAAAGATGTTTTTCATAGTATTCAGCCTTACGAACTAGTTTGGTCTTGTGGGTTGGATTTTGATGAAGTTCCAGTTAAAATAAAAGTGAATTTTTTTTTTTTGTGGGTTTTTTTTTTTTTTTTTTTTATGTGTGCAGAGGCAGAGAAGGTGGCTCAGGTGGCTGAAATAAAATTTGGACAGAAAGTTATGGAAAAAGAAACAGAGAAAAGGATCTCGGAAATTGAAGGTAGGTGAATGTGTTTTCATGTGCCCTCTGAAATCCTAGACTGCAGTGTAGGAAAATTAAAACGGCCCTACGTTTGGGGTATTTGGGCCCTGAAATGTTTGGAAGAAATTACTTCATAGCATTAAATACAGTACCTGGTTCATAAATAAAATATAATCTCATACAAAAAGTCATATTCACTACCATTCAAAAGTTTGGGTCCAGTGGTTATACTGTTATTCAGCAATAAAATTGATTAAAAAGTGACAGTAAAGACATTTATAAAGTTACAAAAAGATTCTGTGGAAATAAATGCTGTTTTTTAAACTTTCTTGTAATCAAAAAATTCAGAAAAATAATGTATCACACAGTTTCCACAAAATTAGTGAACAGCACAACCATTCTCAACATTGATAATAATAAGAAATGTTTCTTTAGCACCAAATCAGCATATTATTTCTGAAGGATCACTAGAGTAATGACTGTTGAAAAGTTAGTTTTCCCATCACACAGGAACAAATTACATTTTGAAATATATTAAAAAAAGAAAACATTTATTTATTATTGTAATAATATTTCTCAATGTTACTGTGTTTCTATTGTTTTGATCAAATACATGCAACCTTGGTGAGCATAATAGACCTGTTTAAAAATCTTACCAACCACTTTTGAACAGCAGTGTATATTTTTCTTCAGTTTTAAACATGAACTCTTAAGATGATCATTCGGCAAGAACAAGATTTTTTGCAATACAGGCCAAGTTTTCAGATGTCAAATCATGCTTTTAAGTTCAAGTTCATGTTGGTCATTATTCAAATAATTAGCAACAACTGTCTAACAAACCAGCATGCAAATCATTTTTGAAGAACATTGTTCAAAACTTTCACCAATAGTCTAGGAGTTAATGTAAAAATAGTTGAAAGTGAAAAAAAAAAAAAAATTACAAATGGATGCCATGTGATTCCATGCAAAGCAGGTCTTACTTATACTACTGCATTATGTAACATGTATATATCAATTCATTATGTGTCATTTACTGTACACAGAATTGTTCCAAAATCGGGTAGAAGTTCAGTTGGAAGGAATGGACTGTTTCGGTAAAAACATGGCCCTCAAATCTGGCAGTAGCCCAGCAAAATAATTTCTTCTAGGAAAAATACATTAAAAATCATGTGAGATCAGGCTTTTCAGTCTCCTAAGAAAAGCTGTTTTATTTTACATGGAAGCTGGTTGCCTCATGAAGGCCGACATGTTGAGATATTAAGATACTGAGACACCTGACCGAAGGAAACACTCAAAATGTCAGCAGCTTAAGCTGTAACGTAGTTAGATAGTTGTTGTAATATTCTGTCTTCTAATTCCCATAAATGATTATTGTTAATATGTTCATAATAATCTAAAAATACATAAAAGACCTAAAGTACATACTGTAGCTAGCAAAAGTTGCATAAATGTCCAGATTAAAAATTGTTTATTAATAATGCATTTGCATAACAACTTTTAATTGGTTTGTATTGTGGTTTTGTTTGTTGACTACTAAAATGATGTCAATTAATTTTGGCAGTTATATTGTTGACATAGACACTCATACTTAGAAAGTGCCAGGTTGTCATTGCAGTAATTATGACACTGTGTAAATACAGCACTACTCCATTTATCAGCTCACATAACTAGCTAAATACTACTCGCTTATTTCAGTAACTGCGCCCTTATTGGAAACTTTCACTTGTGGAGTAAATTCATTATAAATGAAATATAGATGAGCAAACATTTCAGATTGAAATTATCATTAGAATGATTGGAGATGCTGAGGTTTAAACTGCCTGAATCTATAATCATAAGAGTGAAATGCGACGCTTAGGATGAATTTAAATGCTGTTGACAATCCCTCATCACACAGCTCTGAATGTTGCTGTGGTTTCTGTTGTGTTCATTTTGCTTTCCCATTTGTCTCCCTGATTTTATAGATGGCGCTTTCATTGCTAGGCAGAAAGCAAAAGCAGATGCAGAGTTTTACACCTCACAGAGAGCAGCTGAGGCCAATAAGGTAAGCTTCTAAAACTGCACCCCATCATTTACTGTGCTCATTGTTTAGTGAATCTCTTCTCATCTCTTCTCTTCTCACAGCTGAAGCTGACCCCTGAATATCTCCAGCTGATGAAATTTAAGGCAATAGCAGCTAATAGTAAGATTTACTTTGGAAGTGAGATCCCTCACATGTTCATGGACTCGGGACCAGGAAGCTCCTCCTCAGCTGCCTCCAAAGCCATCGACACCCTCTCAGAGGGCATACTGGACTTGGAATGACGAGAGAAGTTGTGTTGTAGCACTGAGGATAAATTAACAGGTAATAAAAGAGACTAATGGCAAGTCATTAGACTGCATTGGTAGAGTCAGTGCAGCTGAAATTAGCTGAAGTATTACGGTGCTGTATCACTGGGACCGAAACATTATACCTGCAATTATACCCTGGTGAGTTGATCACAAGCCAATGGTGGTTAACCAGAGTATTATACTTTTAAGTAGGACAGTGTGTGGGAATGTGAGATTAGAACCCAGTTGAATGCATGTAGAGATTTGTGCATGATTTAAATGTTTTAAGATACATTAAATTTGTAAAACTCAAGAAACAATTTTTTTTTTTTACACTGAGGAATTTTAATGATGTACTTTCAAGACATCTTAGTGTCTTGAAGGCTTTTATACCTCAGGGATTCTTTTATTGGGTTTACAGAATTAAAATCAGAATATGGACTAGATTAGAATAGTGTTCTTAATTTTATTGCCATTTGACGTTTTACTGACTCAGCCGACTATCAACAATAATTTGGCAACGAAATTTAGAACCCCATCCTAATCAAGCTGTCCAAGTACTGAGAAAAATCTTTCAAGACGTAATAATTTATAGTGTGTAAACCTGCTAAATCGTAAGGTCATCTGAAAACTGTAGCATATAGCTTTTATTGTTAAATATAAAAGTACAGCATCATATAATTTTTATCAATCATGTGCAGTTTTATTTTGAGTTTATAAGAAATTTTTCATTTTAAGCGATGTACAGTACACTTTAAAATGATATCCCCCCCCTTTAAATCGCCAGGCGTTTTGTGCCTTTTCCAGCACAGCACCCAGAGGAGTGTAATCGCATATACTCTCCAGTCTTTTTCACATTTCTGTGGATTTGGGAGACTACATTAAAAAAGAGTCTTTGTTGCTGTCTCACAACTGACCTTTAGAAAGCAGCATGTCTGTTGGCTGTTTCTCACTCATGGAATGTTGATTCTGCTTGATGTAATTAGTCATATTTGGAATATGTTTTCTGTAAATGATTTCAATTTCCCCTAAAATGAAGTTCAAACTAACACTGAAAAAGCCTTTAAATTGTTAAATACAGTATGAAGATCATTCTTGTACCTCCAGATGTATGGATCAGTAGCTTGCTTTCATTTGTTGTCAGGAATGTAGGCTACTTGTTTACATTCTGGCCTATCTGAATAAGACAGCAACTTTGAAGGATATAAAAAGTTTTTCACTGATGTATGTATAGAAGATGTTCCAAATAATGAACAGCATTTGAAATGATCTCCATACTGTTACTGTCTTTGAAAATTTGGACAGACTTTAATTTAGTCAGACTGTTTAAAGGGCCATGTTTATTTGAACACAGTTGCGTTTAGGCCTGAGAACTGGCAAGTTTTAAACATTGTAGCAGATTGTGTAATACTTTGTTCAAAACCTCAGAGACGCATTAGAGCTTCCTTAAGACCTTTACTGTTCATGTCTGTTTTTTGCATGAGCACTGAATGTGGGTTGAATCACTGTCTGTTTTTAATGTGTTGTCAAGTTCACAATTTCTTTATTTCATGTACATTAAAAATTGGATATGTATTGGGTGTGTATTGTTTATACAGTAAAGTTTTCTCATGAAGTCTTTGTGTTCAGTTTTAATAAGTAACCTGTTTAAAGTAAATGCATATTTAAATTCTAAAGTATATCTAAAGTAAATACATATTTAAGAAGTATATTAATGTGTTTTACACAGATTTAAAAAAAAAAAAAAGTTCCAGTAGAAATATCTGCCAAGAAAGAACTTGGCAGGCGTCAGATTTACTCACTTGTATTTACTTTGTGACATGCTGGTTGGCTTTTAGAAAATCCTTTTTTTATTAACATTTGGGCAGCCATGAAGCACTGTGACCATTAAGAGTATGGTTTAATTTTTGCCTCTTTATTCAGTTACCTGGACTGGAGTACAGTTTGTAGAAACTCATTGAGAGCATTACAGGAAAATAAATATGCTCAGTGCCTTCTTGTGAAATTTCCCAGTGATATTGGAGAAGATGTGGTGTTCATAAACATCAGCTTCGTAATAATAGAGAACAGCTGCTCAATTTAACGCTAAAGTGGTCTTGAAGTATAATTTCAATATAGCCGCATTTTTATACAACTATAAACTCTGATTTCTCATGAACAAACCTCTTACTTTTAAATTAACCCTCATGATTTTGTCATTATATTGCACTGAAACCTACTGATTTTGCTTAAACAGGGAATAACAGCTTACCAAATGCATAATTTTTCTTTGTTGAAATTTTTTTCCCCACCTCAAAAATGACTGGCCTAACAGAAAACTGCTCAAAAATTATGCTATATTATTGCCAAATATTGGATTCACACATGGTTTGTATTTCTTTTTGGAACTTACTGGTTGTAGGCCTCATTATCTGAGCTTATGCACTATATTCATTTTTATGCAAAAAAGAGAAGAACAGTTAAATCTTCTTTATCCCTTCCTTGACCATGTGACTAAAAACCTAATCTGAGACATTCAACCTAACCAATCAACAGCTTTCCCCACTGTACTAAAGTTGTGACAGTTAGAAGATCCTCCAGTTATACACACCTTGGCCTATACAGGCTATCATCACTATCAGCACCTCTGTGTCCTTAGGAATTCCAAATGGCCCTTTTGTTAAGGAATTGGTGTGGGACGGGGAAAAAAATATCTGTTGATTTTCATCCCTACAAGTTGATGAATCATTTGGATTTGTTTGATTTGCAAATTGTTTATATACAAAATATAAGCCGTATTTTGTTTTCCTGTAAAAGTCCACTTATTTTATGTCCATAGAATTGTCATGCAGCATTAAAAAACAGCAGTTATCATTCATTTATAGTGTCTGGACTCTGGAGAGCAATTGTCATGGTTACTGTGAATGGCACGTTTGTTCATTATTCAGAGATGCCAGCAGATGCCATGGAGTTTAGTACATGTATTTGAGGTATACATGTGTGCCTTTGCTCAGGCAGTGCTGGTCAGTTTACCAATATTTTTAACTAAGAGTTACACATTACCACTACCACAAGTTTTATGTGCAAGTTTTATTGCCTGTTTGTTGTAATTTGTGCTTGTGTGTGATCTGCACTAGTTTCTTCTGCCACCCTGGAGAGAAATAAAAATCACCTCAAATAAAGTAAATCAGTATAGTTAGATGTACTGTTTTATGTGAATTGACATAATTTCATCCCCTACACATTTTAGCGAAGTAATGGTGTTGTCATCAGCTAAAATGCATGCAGGTTACTTTACTTCCTGAACAAGTTCGCAGTACCCCAGTGCACCCACAGGTCACAATGACAGCTTTCAGCTTTTACCAAAAACTCTTTACCAAACACCAATGACTTGTACGTACACTATATGGACAAACGTATTGGGACACCCCCTTCTTTAGAACAGAAAAAGGCACTTCCAAAACTGTGGCAACAAAGATGGAAACATAATTCGTGTATTTAAAAATTGTATTTCCATCTCTGTTGCAACAGTTTTGGAAGTGTCTAAAATGACTGTACCCATATGTACAAGTCATTGGTGTTTGGTAAAGAGTTTTTGGCTCAAGATCTGCATTTAAAGTCACACCAGAGGTGTTCAGCTTGGATTAGGACTTGGCATTCTGCAGACCTGTCAAGTTCTTCCACACTGACTGAATCAATCATTTCTTTTTGAACCTTGCTTTATACACAGAGGCATTGTCATGTTAGAATAGAAAAGGGTCCTGTCCAAACTGTTGCTTTAAAATTAGAAGCATACGATTCCCTAGAATATCATTATATGCTTAAACATTAAGATTTGTACTCATGGAAATTACTAAAGTAGTCAAACCTGTTCATTAGAAGGGGGAGACCCAATACTTTTGGCAATGTAGTGTAGGTTTCCAGCTGCTGAAGAGTTTGTAGTCGTCTTTGACGTATTTTTCATTTAATGATGCGCCAAATGTTCTCTATAGGTGAAAGATCTGGACAGCAGGCAGGACAATTCAGCACCCAGACTCTTCTACTGTGAAGCCATGCTGTTGTAATTGCTGCAGTCTGTGGTTTTGCATTGCCCTGCTGAAATGCATGTCGTCTGGAGGGGAGCATATGCTGCTCTAAAACCTTCATATACCTTTCAGCATTCATAGTTCCTTCCAAAACATGCAAGTTGCCCATACCATATGCACTTATGCACCCCCATACCATCAGAGATGCTGGCTTTTGAACTGAACACTGATGACACGCTGGAAGTGCTCCCTCCTCTTTAGCCCGGAGGACATGGCATCCGTGATTTCCAACAAGAATTTGGACTCATCTGACCATTTGAAACAGTCCATTTTAAATGAGCCTTGGCCCACAGGACACGACTGTGCTTCTGGACCAGGTTCACATATGGCTTCCTTTTTGCATGATAGAGATTTAGTTGGCATCTGCAGATGGCACGGCAGATTGTGTTTACTGACAGTGATTTCTGGAAGTACTCCTGGGCCCATTTAGTAATGTCAATGACAGAATCATGCCGATGAGTGATGCAGTGTCGTCGGAGGGCCCGAAGACCACGGGCATCCAACAAAGGTCTTCGGCCTTGTCCCTTACGCACAGAGATTTCTCCAGTTTCCCTGAAATTTTTGATGTTATGCACTGTAGATGATGAGATTTGTAAAGCCTTTGCAATTTGACGTTGAGGAACGTTGTTTTGAAAGTATTCCACAATCTTTTTACACACTCTTTCACAGATTTGAGAGCCTCTGCCCATCTTTACTTCTGAGAGACTCTGCCACTCTAAGACATCCATTTTATGTTACAGACCTGATGTCAATTAACTTAATTAGTTGCTAGATGTTCTCCCAGCTGAATCTTTTCAAAATTTCTTGCTTTTTCAGCCCTTGGATGCCCCCGTGCCAACTTTTTTGAGACCTGTAGCAGGGATCAAATTTGAAATGAGCTCATTTAGTGGATAAAAGTGTAAAGTTTCTCTGTTTAAACATTTGTTATGTTATCTATGTCCTTTTGTGAATAAAATATTGGCTCATGTGATTTGAAAGTCTTTTAGATTTCGTTTTATTCAAATTTAAAAAACTTCCCAACATTTCGGAAATTCGGGTTGTACATTGAACTATGTTATTAGTTAATGGTTAGTTTGAAGTGAAAAATAATTCCCAAGAACTAAACATTATTAGTCCCAGTAGATCCGTGGCTGTATGCTGTTGTTGATGGATTGTAATAGTGTGTTTTCTTTGGAAACCGGTCGCCCTTATCTTTCACTGAATGGTAATGGATAAATTATGAACATTTTCAGGTGGCAAAATATTTTTTTCCCAAACACCTAAACCAGATGGTCTGATACTTCTATAAAACCTTAAGGTGTTGTTTACAATGCCCATCTCTCCATGATGGTGGTACATCTATGATATTTTGTGCAGCATTCACCACTTTCTGAAGATTCCTGTCAGCTGCTGAAGGACACAGATGATGTAATGATCCACCCAGATTGGCCCAAAGACGGAATCCAATTGGTGGGCAAAGGTATAATGTGTGTAGCTAGGTCTTTTACTTGCGCTTCTGCAAAGTTCACTTAATTTATCAGGATTTAGTTTCAATTTTAGTCTAGGTTCGTGTTCATCTGACTCCAATTTCAAGTGATCATTAAATCTAGGCGGTATTTCTAACTAAAAACATAATCACAAATGTTGATTATGTATTAATTTAGATGTTTGATTATTCTGGAAATCCCGTAATTTCAATTATTCTTTCACTGACAACCTGGTATCCCCCATGGTCCATTCATTGGCACTTCGGATCTATCCTGTATGCAGATTTGTGCAGACTGCACTTTAATCCACTACAAATAATGATTTCAGAAGAGATCAGTATAAATCAAATATAACAATTTATTATTAGTCGGGTAAAAATGTATCATGCCAATTACATAATTAAACAATTAGAAGACAGTTCAGAATTAAATTCAGTTACAATTCAGATAAATACATAACATCAATTGCTCAAAGATGAATCTAACGCCTGTTTCACACATGCTCCGTTTGCAGTGCGTATGCGGTCCATGTGCGTTACGTATGCGGTGCAGAAGCAGCACGGATTCGTTGTGCTTTCACACAGGACACGTTTGCAGTCCGCTCCTGATCCGCGGCTGTTTCCCATAGACACAACATTTATCCATTATTATGTTTTTAGCATATATACTTAAAGTGTTTTTTCAGCATTGTAGTGATCCTCTTTTATCACAGTGCAATTACACAATCTTTAATAGACATATTTCACGTCTAAACTCAATTAATATAAACGTAGCTATTAAATGCATTTGGCTATAGATTTGTATATTAAGTTGCACAACCAAGTGGAAACACATTTAAACACAGCATATAGCCTAAGTTGTGTTAGGCTATCACAAATATTTTAAATTAAAACTTACCACTGACAAAAACAGTCGGCTCTCCTGCCTTTTACATTTAAATCTTTATTACAAACAGTCCCGCGGGTCTTAAACTTTGTTTTTCTACCTCCACAAGACAAGTGGGCTATATGTTGCCTTGTTTATCTAAAAGTGCACTTTTCTTTGTTTTAAACCTAGCCAAAAAGCCTTTGAAACACAGTACACTTTAGTTATATCTATTTTTTGTGAAATTACTCCATTTCCATGTCAATCCATGTTAATTTTTACCGTGAACAAAGCGCTGTCACTTTAATTCAGCGCGTGCAGCACTGCCGGACCGCAACCGCATGCAGTGTGAACGCTTTAATCCGTTAACATGGGTGCGGAAAAAAATACGCACTGCAAACGGAGTATGTGTGAAACAAGAGATGCATACCTGACAGCAGAGAGACACACAGCAGCATGTGGAGAGCTCTAATGCAGAGACTCAAATGTATTGTGTGGGGGCTACCTGGTTACAGAATCCCAAAGTAGTGTTTTGTCACTTCACTTAGCCTCTATGCACTAAGCGTATCCTGCAGCTCCGATCTTCATTCTTGGCGATTTTAATCATTGCAGACTGGACTAGAGGTCTGCATTCCCGCGGCTCTCCCGCGGGATCCGCGGGAACCAACCAGATTTCTTGCGATGAGGGATTAAATTCCCGAATAAAACGCGGTAGCAGTCGGTTTAAAAATATCCTGTTCCCTACGTCCTTTCAGAACAGCATATCTGCACTTTATTCTCATTGACCACCGGTACAGCCTGCACTCGGGACTGTTATGCATGCACCAGTGCTCTCTGTGTCACGAGTTTCATTTGTGGGGTATGTGCAGGCAGCAAGCATAACGGTCCTTAGAGCAGGTTGTAGCCCTCCAGTGGTGACAGAAAAGGCAGGTTGTCGATGAGTGACAGAGCAGAATAAGGATGGAGCAAAGTGAGGATGTGCAGAGGAGAAAAGATGGGCCGAGGATCGCCAGTTTGTCAACAAATACGTGAGAAAAATTTTTAAATGTTTAAAAACAATGTTCCTCAAAGAAAGATAGGAAGAAATTTGGATATTTCACCTTCAACAGTGCATAACATAATTAAAAGATTCAAGGAATCTGGAGGAATTTCAGTGCGTAAACGACAAGGGCGCAAGCCTAAGCTGAACAACCGTGATCTCCGATCCCTCAGGCGGCACTGCATCAAGAATCGTCATTCATCTATAAGCGATATCACCACATGGGTTCAGGACTACTTTGACAAACCTTTGTCAAGTACCACAATACGTAGTTACATCCACAAATGCCAGTTAAAACTGTGCTGTGCCAAAAGGAAACCCTATGTTAACAGTGTCCAGAAGCGCCGTCAACTTCATGGGCTCGGAGGCATCTGGGATGGACCATCACACAGTGGAAATGTGTACTGTGGTCAGATGGATCAGTATTTCAGGTATTTTTTGGGAGGAATGGATGCCGTGTGCTCCAGACCAAAGAAAAGGATCATCCAGACTGTTACCAGCAACAAGTCCAAAAGCCAGGGTCTGGCATGGTATGGGGTTGTGTCAGTGCCCTTGGCAAAGGTAACTTGCACTTCTGTGATGGCACCATTAAGGCTGAAAAGTACATAGAGATTTTGGAGCACAATATGTTTCCTTCAAGAAGACATCTTTTCCAGGGACGTCCTTGCATATTTCAACAAGACAATGCAAAACCACATTCTGCACACATTACAAAGTCCTGGCTGCGGAGGAAGAGGGTACGGGTACTTGACTGGCCTGCCTGCAGTCCCGACCTGTCTCCAATAGAGAATGTGTGGCACATTTTGAAGCGCAAAATGCGACAACGAAGACCCCGTACTGTTGCCCACCTTAAGACTTGTTTGCAGGAAGAATGGGACAAAATTACACCTGAAACACTTCATAACTTGGTGTCTTCAGTCCCTAAACGTCTTTTAAGTGTTGTGAAAAGGAATGGCAACATTACAAAGTGGTAAATGCTTTACCGTCCCAACTTTTTTTGGAATGTGTTGCAGGTCTGAATGACAGGAAAGGATGTATATTTACAAATGACATGAAGTTGACCAAACAAAACATGAAATATTTTGTTCATATTGTCTGCAATGAAATGCAAGTCAAAGTAAATTTAGAAGTCACTACTTTTTTTTATTTTTTTTATTTTGCGTTTCCCATACTGTTCCAACTTTTTCTGACTTGGGGGTTGTAGATAAATGTTACAGGAATGTGAAGGATTCATTTGGCCAAGCCTAAATCCCCCTTGTCGAACTGCAGTCATAGATCAGTCATTTCCTCTAATGGTGACTCAAACCTAAGAAAAAAATCATTCAGATAGCTCTTTGCTGATCGTTAGTTATAAGCCTTTTCCGGAGGGGTTCCATATTAGTTACTACTTTCATAGTGTCGCATAATTTCCTTGAATCCCCAAAGTTAAAAATTTTGTTCTATAATGTCTGTTTTTTTGTTTGTTTTTTTTTCCCTAGCTTCCTTCAAAAATTTTACTAATTTTAATTCAATTTTATCTTGGTTGATAAAAGCTAACTACTTCAAACACTCCTTAATTTCCTTTTGTTATATTTTTATATATATATATGGAAATACAGTTACATGTGATTTACAGTTTTCATCTCAACCACTGTGTCCACACAAAAGTTTATATAATCTGTTATTGTCTCTGTGGCATCCTCAATGTCCATTTCATGAAACGGTTCCGAGTCTGTGCAAGAAAAGCAGCCCTTTAAAATTTCAATGCTGTCATTGGACCAAACAGAAACCGTTTTTGTCTGTAGCTTTATCCATTTTAAAAGTGTTTTATAAGTAGGAATCAAGTGAATCGTATGATGATTTGCATAGTATTCCTCCTTTGTGGGGGAAAAAAAAACTGTAATTACTCCGGTTCCCAAGAAAAATTGCCCAGATGAGAATTGTGATTTTTAGACCTGTGGCATTAACTTCAAATATCATGAAATGTTTTGAAAGATTAGTAGTAAGTGTTCTAAAAGAGGAGGATAAATTATTGCTTGACCTGCTTCAGTTTGCTTATAAGGCTGGACGGGGGACTGAGGATGCCATTAATTGTATCTTTCATTTGATCTTTCCCGGTCAAAAATGACCAGACTCCAAACAATTGCTTATAAATCTCTCAGTATGCTATATTATCACAAAATATTGGATTCAATCTTTTTGTCAACTTGTTTTCTTTCATTTAGGACTGGTTTTGAGATTCTGTTTGCATCTGATTAATCACAGGCATCATTTATCTGAGAGTAGGTACCTTGTTTTTTGAGTGAAAAAAAAACTTATTTATAAATAATTTTTACAATATTACACAAAAAATGCTGAAAATTTGCACTGTTTATCACACTAGTGTGTTTTAATGTTTAATCAGGAAGTTTGATTTTCTTTTGCACAAAATTGCACAGTCACACTTGTCCAAAATGGCTGGCCACTGAAAGTGAATGGGGAAGATCACAAAAAACAGCACCAGTACTCTGTGAGAATATGAAAGCCTCAAAACCTATTGTCATAATGTTTTGTCTAGAATATGTGATGAAAGAAAAGATTATTTTGAAATCAATGCAGGCTAAAGACAAGGCAGTTTGAGTGTGTGTGTGTGTGTGTGTGTGTGTGTGTGTGTGTGTGTGTGTGTGTGTGTGTGTGTGTGTGTGTGTGTGTGTGTGTGTGTGTGAGAGAGAGAGAGAGAGAGAGAGAGAGAGAGAGAGAGATAGAGATATCATAAAAGCATATTGCATGCAGTTCAGGGTAGGATGAAATAGGTGTAATACTCAGAATAGTTTTGTATGCATGGATGTGTGTGTGTGTGTGTGTGTGTGTGTGTGTGATAGTGTGAGTATACATGCATCCACACACGCACAGATCCAAGGCCTTTATGTTTGCAAGCACAACATGCTCCTGAACACTAGATGTTTCTCTTGCTTTCATTCCTCCCCATTCACTTTCAATGGCTGGTGTGACTTTGTGCAATTTTGTACAAAATTAAAGCATTTAAAAGCAAACTTCCTGATTAAACATTAAAGCACACTAGTGTGAGAAACAGTGCAAATTTTCATAATTTGTTATCTCATATTGTGAGAATTATACAGAAAAAAAATGCTTTTTTCACTCAAAAAATGAGGTGCATTCTTTCAGATAAATGAGGCCTACGTTTAATCAGATGCAAATAGAAACACAAAACCATTCCTAAGTGAAAGAAAACAAGTTGACAAAAATATTGAATCCAATATTTGGTGATGATATAGCATAATGAGAGATTTATAAGCAATTGTTTGGAGTCTGCTCATTTTTGACCGGGAACACCACAAGTGTGACTTTTTGCAATTTTGTACAAGATAAAAGCATTTAAAAGCAAACTTCCTGATTAATCATTAAAGCACACTAGTGTGATAAACAGTGCAAATTTTTTGTTTAATATTGTGAAAATTATTCATAAAAAAAAAAAAAATTCACTCAAAAAAAGCCAAATAAATGAGACCTACTAGTAATCAGATGCAAATAGAAACACAAAACCAGTCCTAAATGAAAGAAAACAAGTTGACAAAAAGATTGAATCCAATATTTGGTGATAACATAGCTTACTGAGAGATTTATAAGCAATGGTTTGGAGTCCAGTCATTTTTGACCAGGAACACCACAAGTGTGGCAGGAATCCGAATACAACCAGAGGGTTAAATTCTCGGATGATACAGCAATATTGAGTTTATTGCACATACTACTCCTTCGCAGTACTTTTCAGAAGTCGATGGATATGTAGGATGGCCCTACTTGCTGATTTAATTTAGTTAATAGAAGTTAATTGATAAAGAAAATCTATTTACGGCATTATTTTTGACAGCATCCTCATTTTACAGCATTTTTACACAAGTGCCTAAAACTTTTAACAGTACTATAGCTTTGCAGGTAGGATTCTTGAAGCATCTTGGAGTTCTTCTGGATTTAGTCTGTCTCAGTTTGTTCTGTTTCTTCATGTCATTCCCAGTGATGGGAATAACGGCGTTATAAATAGCTCATTAATCCTTAGTGCGTTTTATATTGATGACAAATATGCATTCATACTTGGTTATTCTAATTACTAAAGTTCTATCATCATATAATATTAAATTATCATAATATTATATTATAATGCTTGACTGACTGATACTAAGTGTAGTGTAGGTTAATGCACAATGTTTTATAATAATAATTTATTATTTTTAGTGTCCATTTCATTCATTTAACATATTTAATATTGAGGGCATCCAAAGTTATTTGACATTTGAATTTTTTTTTAAAGTAACACAATAGTTACTTTCCCTGGTAATTAGTTACTTTTATAATGATGTAACTCAGTTACTAACTCAGTTACTATTTGTGAGAAGTATCTAGTAACTATAACTAATTACTTTTTTAAAGTAACGTGCCCAACACTGGTCATTCCAGACAGACTGGATGATGATCAGATCAGATTAGATCTCTGTGTGGAGCACTGGCTGTTATTAGACTCCTTATACAAAAAAAAAAAAAAACCCTGGATTATTACAATTAATAGCAAAATTAATGTTTGGAAAAGTAAACTGATATTTCCTACTGACACACTACAGCAAAAGATAGAAATAACTGACTTCTAACTAGTGTTCTAATAATTTTGGCAACCACTGTAAATGTGATTTAAAAATAAAATGAAACAAATTGAATTGAATAGTTCAAGAACAAACTTCATAATATATTAATCAAAATGTGCCTCTGGCACCAAAACCAGGTAAGCCTGGAATAGAATATTACAAAATAAATCAAATAACATAAAAAAAGACAAATTCACTACATTGGAATTCATTACTGTCCTGGGAAATGAGTCATTTCTCTAATGAATTGGACGTTTGAGTTAGCAATCCATTCTCCCTGTTATTTTCACACCTATACCAAGATAAGCGAATGACTCCCAAAGCAGACTTGGACTGCTCTACCTGACTAAAGAAAAAAAAAAAAAAAAAAAAAAATCAGTCTATCTTTGTGCTTAGCGTGTTTAGTAAATGAAAAGCTTATTGAGCTCCAGTGAGCTCAATTATTCAGAAATATAATATCCAAATTTTATGAATGAATGAGGCATTTATATAGCGCTTTATTGTGTATTGCTGTACACCCAAAGCGCTTTGCAATCATATGGGGGGGGGGGGGGGGGGTTCTTCTCAACCACCACCAGTGTGCAGCATCATTGGATGATGCGACGGCAGCCACAAGACAACGGTGCCAGTGCGCTCACCACACACCAGCTACAGGTGGAGAGGAGAGAGAGATAGAGAGAGAGAGAGAGAGAGAGAGAGAGAGAGAGAGAGAGAGAGAGAGAATTCAATTAAGCCAATAAACGTAGTAAAGACGCTGTAACCAGTGTGCTGAACTGCTTTGATGAAATTAATACCTTGATGGCTAGTAAAATCTTGCAGCTAAATAATTCCAATCCCAAAGTTCTGATCCTATAGTCTATATCTCAGCTTTTCAAATTCATTTAGGTTCCAACTAATATAATGTTCAGACCTCAGAGTCTTGTTTGACACCTATTATTTGAAGAGCAAATTAGTGCTGTCAGGAGCAGCTTTTTACATCTCAGGGCTATCACTAAATTGAAGTCGTTCTTTTCCAGGAATGACATGGAAATAGTGATTCATGAATCATGCCCTTAATAGATCAAGGCTTGACTGTTGTAATGTGCTTCATGTCGATTTACCTCAATTATCTCTACAGCTGGTGCAGAATGCTGCTGCCAGATTCTTAACAGTGACCAAAAAAAAAAAAAAAGAGTACATTACTCTGTTTCTTGCCTCTTATCACTGGTTGCCTGTGAAGTTTCGTATTGATTTTAAGATTCTGTTGTTTGTATTGAGGCCTTGGTTGGGCTTGCCCCTAAATAATCTTTTGACCCCCTTACTCCCCATTGAGACAGCACCAAATCCAAAACCAGGAAAGCCTGGAATAGAATATTACAAAATGAATCAAATGTTGCATAACATTTTTAAAATTCAGTACTGTGTTCTGGGAAATGAGTCATTTCTCTCTCAGTGTGTGGTGAGTAAAGAATTGGAAGCACTCAGATAGAGGAAGTTTGAATTAGTGATCCATTCTTCCTGTTATCTTTACACATATACCAAGACAATGACTGCCAAAGCAGACTTGGACTGCAGTACCTGACTGTATGAAAAATGTATGAAAAATATGTATGACCGTATGAAAAAGCATGTTTTGTAAATAAAAAGCTTATACAGTGAGGTTAGGGTTAGGCCTTGCCTTCTAAAGAACTGACAATGTGCAAGATATTTAAATTTGGCATCTGATCTCTGTTGCTGGTGGTAGCTTAGTAACAAAGAAAGAGCAAGAGAGTATTATTGTGTTCCCACGGTCACCAGGTCTCAATATAGTATGAACTCCACACAAAACATATGCAGAAAAACATATGCATATGTGGTTGATATTAGTGAAAATGTTTAATTATTTGATTTATTATTTGAAAATGTATGATGACACACATTGTTTCACATACATTTTTGGGATCTCCAGCTACAAACAATAATTAAAGGTATAATGAATACAGTAGTATAAAGACATAAGTAACTGAAAAGTAAATAATAATAATAATAATAGTAAATAAATAAATAAAATAATAAAGTATGAAAAATCATTAAATGATGCATATTCTACCAGTGTTCTCTAAGACCAGAAATAGGACAGTTTGTCCAAAAATTACATTAAAGTTTGGTCATAATTTACTTAGCCCTCATTTTCGTCTCTGTATGAAACTTATGAATTTCATTCTTTTGTGGAACACAAAAAAGATATTCTGAACAGTTTTAGCTGCCATTGACTTCCGTTAGGTGCAACCCATTCTCACACCCAACTCGTCACATATTGAAGCTTGGTCAGGACCACTTGGCGTCGCTTTTTGACGCTCAAGGTACCCCTTTAGTGTCATTTTTCGACTTGCAGGGTCCTCCGTTGTTTGTGTGTCTTAGTTTAATGGTTTGCATGCATTTGTAAAAAATAGAAATAATTTTATATAAATTTATACTTTTATTGCTGCACCTAAACCCACCACTACCCTAAACCTACCCACTTCTGAACAATATAAAACACGTAACAGGCAAATATAAGTGCAGTCACAGGTATTTATTGCAAAAACTGACCATAAACAAGCAGCATAAAAGCATTACAAACAAGTCGTGTTGCATTCCAAGTCTTCTGAAACCATACAAAGTCTTTATGAGAAGAAGAGAGTAAAACACGAGATTTTAATGTACTATAAATAAAACTGTTGTGGCTGTTTACATTGAAAAATCACACCCCAACATATATGCAATAATGGCAATTTTATTACCCATAATACCCAATATATAATTTAATTTTGACGATAAAATTCCCAGTGTGGCATCAGCATATTGAAGCTAAGGGTTTCCTATTTAAAGCAACGGAGGACCCTGCAAGTCGAAAAATGACGCTAAAGAGGTACCTTGAGCTAGAGGTCTTCACGGAGGACCCGGGGCCCATACGGGTTCGGGTCTATATTTTAAATGGTCAGCCGGGTCCGGGTCGGGTCCCAATCTATTACTTCGGGTCCCAGGTCTATTTAACCCTTTTGCGCTCCTTATTTGGGAGTCACACTCATGGTCTTCACGGTCAAAAGTGACCGGACACCTGAAATTAAATTTTATGGTACTAATTAATATTTATGCAATAATTATGATCAATTTTTCCCATTGAAAATAGTACAATATTTTTTTTTCTAATTTTTAAAAAAAAAATTTCAATTTATGCAGTATTTCAGATGAAAATAGACACTAGGACTTTAAAATCCAATTTTTGAATGCAGATTAGCACCTCCTGGTGTGAGCAATGAAAGAAAAAACATTTAATTTCATGGTGTAACCACTAGTTGCCTGTATAGGACTCTATAGAGAGTCTTGTGAATTCCCTAGTTGTTTTTAGACATAATTGTTTACTTTTATTAGGTTGTGGATATAAATGTATATTTAGGCATTCTCAAAGACTACGTTTTGTCAAGGTTTATATTGTTTTGTATTATTATTATTATTATTATATAGGTTATTATATAGATTTTTGCATTATTATTGCTACAGTCAACCCTGAACACAGAAAGCATTTTGTTACACAAAACATTAAAAAACTATAAAAATGTAACAAAAATGAAGAGGAATGCTTTATCAGAGCCTAATCCTTCTGGATCTGATCTGATTTCAACCTCTTATTTCACTCTTCTAACTCATTTTGGCTATATGGTTATAGCCATACCAATTCTTTTGAGTGTGTATAATTGTGTATGTGTGTGTGTGTGTGTGTGTGTGTGTGTCTGTGAGTGTGTGTGTGAGTGGATGTATCTGTTTCACACTCTTGATGTTTTAGAGTATAACCCATTCCTTGTTGTCCACGTTTTAACTGCATTGTAGTAGAATTATTGATTTTATTTTACATAGTTGCTGTGTTACAGGCACACCAGTTCATTGGGGTGTGTTTGTGTACAAGTGTGTGTGTGTGTGAGTGGATGTGTTGATTTTGCACTCTATACACTGTTAAAAATTGTCCTGTTAAAAAACAGTAAAGAACTGGCAGCTTGGTTGCCAGCAAGGAACTGTAAAATTAACAGTATCTTACTGTTGGGTAAAATTACAGTTGGTTACTGTTTATTAAAAAACAGGAAAGAACTGGCAGCTTGGTTGCCAGCAAGGAACTGTAAAATTAACAGTATCTTACTGTTGGGTAAAATTACAGTTGGTTACTGTTTATTAAAAAACAGGAAAGAACTGGCAGCTTGGTTGCCAGCAAGGAACTGTAAAATTAACTGTGTCTTACTGTTGGTGAAATTTACAGTTGACTACTGTTTTCACAAATACTTTTTTTGCTCTTCTTCACAACTAAACAAACAATGTGTAAACTACAATACAAATATACTATGCCATTGTGTACGCTATTGAGTAATGGCCTGCTAGTAAAAAGGACAACATTTTCTTCTTGGTTTGTAATATATATTTGTACCCTTTGAAATAGTGACTTGAAATGTAACACAAGTAAAGCAGCTTTAAAGTGTTGATTCAAAACTTGTTTTGCTTTATTAAAAAAAAAAAAAAAAAAAAAAACTTTCTTAGAAAAAACATTAAAGACAATAATTGAAATTTAAGGGGAAGAAGTGGTCATAACAGAAATAAACTCAACATATTCCCCAAATCAGATTCTGACTTACAGAACATTGGCACAAAATGAAAACAAATGGTAAAACAAAGCCCAAAGCTTATTACATTTATGACAATAAATGTACATTTCAGCTGTATAAATGATAAATAAATTGCTTCAACTCTTTAACAATTAATTCTAATAGGTCATGCAGGCTGTCCAAAAAAATAACTCTGGACACAAAGATTAAGTGAAAAACTTAGAGAACACCTGAGTAAATGTTTTTGAGTGAATAGAAATGAATGAATACCTGAAAAAATAGAGATCAAGAGACTGTGTGTGTGGGTGTGTGTGCACGCATATTTTTGTGACAAATGAGGACATACATTTGTGTAATGACAGGTATTACAAGGAGCAGGTGACTTTTCAGGACATTAGCCCATGTCTCCACTTTTCAAAAGGCTTATAAATCACACAAAATGGAGTGTATTGAAAATCTGAAATAGCACAAAGTTCGCTGTAAAGGGTAGGTTTAGGTGTAGGGCAATAGCACATACAATTTTTTACAGTATAAAAACCATTACGCTTATGGGATGTCCCCACTTTTCACAAAAACAAACGTGTGTGTGTGTGTGTGGTGTGTAATACTTGTATAAAGTCCAACTCAAAATCCATCAATTTTTTAAAGTAGACTGCAGACACGAGGGTTCACGGTTTTCTTTTTCTGGGTGACCTTCCCCATCTGGTTTGATATGACTCCTCCAGCCCTGGTCCCTTTTCCGGATTTATCTCGATGAACCACCTGAAAAACAAATGTGTGTGTTTAGAATTAGTGTGGAGGGGAAAAAAAGATGGTAACACTTTATCTTAGGGTCTCTTAACTAGTTGCTTATTAGCATGCATATTACTAGACTATTAGCCATTTATTAGCACTAATTAAGCACATAGTAATGCCTTATTCTGCATGACCTTATTCTACATCCCTAATTCTACCCAATACCTAAACTTAACAACTACCACACTAACTATTAATAAGCAGCAAATTAGGAATTTATTGAGGGAAAAGTCGTAGTTAACAGTGAATAAGTGTTCCCTATTCTAAAGTGTTGCCAAAAAGGGTACTCCCGGATAACATATAAATATTAAAAGTATATAAAATTATATTCTTGTATCAAGAACACTTCGCTTTACTTTGTCAGGAAAGGAAAGCTTTCTTAAGAAGCTCCAACACTCAGATCTTTTGGACTGAATGATGTGTTTCAGTCTAGATTAAAGATATCTCTTTGTTCAAGCATTGACATAACACCTTATACCCTACTACTTTAGCCATGTCTGATAGAACTGTAACATATGCACATGATCATCATTTTAATGATGAAGGATGGGTCCTAGATGAATCTGCTTCCTTTCAAGGTTTCCTCCAACACCTCACCAGTGATAGACATTTTATTTCCTTGACATTCACCTACTGCTCACTGGAGCTCAAATATTTGATAGGAAATTTCTCTATTTGATGCTATTCCCTGTTTATTAGGACCAAATGTTTCAATGAAACATACATTTTCTGTATAGCTGCTTTAAAAATATATGTATTGTAAAAAGTGATATAGAAATAAAATGTGAAGTGAATTGAACGTATGCATCCAAGTATCTAACCTTTGAATAATTTCCAACATGCATGCGTCTTCAGTTTGGTATTGAAGATTGAAATTGTTGTAAGTAGAAAAATCAGCTGCAAGCCCAGACAGAAAAGCCGGCTGGATGGCCTCACAAATGATGTGCTCCTCAAGGCTGATCATCCAGTGCTGGATTCTTCTTCCTGGTGTTTCACCTGAACCTTTAAAAATAAAAACACATTTAATGTTTTAATTTAATTCACATTTAGTTTCAGCATTGACATAACATTAATTTGACATTGCCAGATTACAACTGAATGCAAAGAAAACTAAAATCATTGTAAACAGTCACAGAGTTCAGCACTTCTAACATAAGAAAAGCATTTCAACATGGACTGGTCTGGACAGACCTTTAAGTCAAAATGTGTATGCTGTATATTGTGTATTTTAAAATTTATTTTCATTTATATTCAGACAACAAAGAAAGCCCATCCACTGAAAGTCCACACAAGTGCATGGTAAATAAAAACTCAATTTCAAACATGCTAGCTTTACACATGAAAACATTGGTTCTCATACTTAGCTTTCCTGTTTACATTTTTAAGTGCTCCAAGCATATGATTTCCGATTCAGAAATCCAGCTAATAAGTATTCTATCACTTTAAATACAAAACCAACATGGATTGATGCAAAAACATAACCAACATAAAAATAACAATATAAGCACAACAGTAAAAATCCCGCTTAGAATAAACATGTCATACTAGAACATGCTTACCCAAATTTGCAATCACAATGACACCGAAATTTTGAGTTTGTTCGTTTGTTTTTTTCAAACAGTGGAGGTTTAACGCGTTAGCAAATTCTGCAAACTGATAGCCTATTAGCAAACAACACCGGCCATTTCAGCATGTTACAGAGACATCGATGTGATTTCAATGCAACAGTGTTTGAAAACTTAACTTTGCATAAGAATTATCTCATAACGAATGAAACTCACCCTGTAATTGGGAATAATATAATCCGAGTCACAGAGACAGAAATATAGTTGCACTCGATGATGTCGTATTTGGCGCGTTTATCACTGAAAAGAGCAAATAAAAGATAGTGTCACTTCCGATATCCACTATACAGATTAGTTGCAGTAGCAAATGTAATGTATTTTGTCTATGAAATCGCGCAAAGCAAAGGGGAACTTACCTGTTAACAAGACGGATGAAAGTCCCGGCGTGCTCACTGCAGTTTACAAAAATACTGGATAGTAATGTTTTATTTCCTTTGAGTTATAAATACAGTAGAATGCCGTTATATTGTGTCTACGTCATTTCACAAAAACGAAAAAAAAAAAAAAAAACAGTAATGTACTGCTTTTGAACATAACAGGATTATACTGTTGAAATTCTGCCGTAAATTAACAGCAATTTTTAACAGTGATAGATATTTTAGAGTTTCACCCAAGAGTTTGACAATATTGCGATTAATCTCTACCTCATGTAAACGCAATACTTCGATCTAAATAATGCGATTAAGCTCAGAATCGCAGCAAACATAATCGTATTAACATAGGTGGCGTACGCCAATTTTAATCGAAATATACAGGGGTAATTTTAGAATTGGGGGTACATTTTGCGTCTCCTAGGTAAACCTTCTGTTATTTTTCAAAAACAAAATTTCACTGAATGTTTTGAATAATAACACAATTTATATTAAACTATCACCAAAAACAATGCTTTTATGTATATTAAGGGACATTTTGTCTTGAAAATAATAACTGAAAGACTGCCACTGCACCTATTATTGACTGTCTTCACCTCCTGATTCATACATTCAGCTTGAATTATCATGAAATAGTTAAGTCTAATTTTCATATTTTTGTGTTTACTCTATTAAGTTACATAAACAATTGCACAAAATATCTAATTTTGGAATATTTGTAATTTCATTACATGCCATGTGGTATCTGGTTTGAGGGTTAACATCTTGATCTAAAGCACAAAATGGTGGAAAATGTCAACTCTGTTATTGTCAACTCTGGTTGATTTTTTCAGTTTACAATTCTAATATTGATGTAGTATAACTGTGACATAAACATGTCATGTAATTTTAATGTACATTAAATTAAATTAAGTCGTTTAATTGCTTTCTCTGTCTTCAACCCCAACATTTTAGCTTTTCTCGTGCTTCAGGTCAGAACACAGCTCGTTCCCTTTGAAAAACGGAGGGAAAAAATCGAAATAATACATCTTTAAGCACTAATAATTTTCCATCATTGAGAAAATTGAATAAAACCAGCGAATACAAATCAAAAAGGGACACACTGGTAGTCTGCTTTTTATTTTCATAGCACTCTACAGATAAAAACTCCACAACAAACAACAACAAATGTAACTGATAATCCTTTATGGATCCAGTAAAACTTACAGTTACAGTGGTAAACTAATATGCACTGATGCACAGTAAAAATATAGTAAAAGTGATATGAAATATTAAAATGTATATGTAGTACAAGTTGTAGTTAAGTGAATAATTATAAAAAGCGAGTACAACAGCACAATAACATAACTGAAATAATAGATTTATAATAGCACAAATTATATGTGTAATACAATAATAAATAAATGAATAACAATAGATGAATAATAGCAAGTAGAATATGTAATATCAAGGGTGGAAAAATACAGAATAGACAATAATGAAGAATAAGTTAATAGTAAATTATAAAGTAAATTAAATCATTGTGAAAAGTACAGTTTTATAATGGTATTTGTGTAATAATTATTAAACAAAGTAAGACACAACTAATGACAAGTAAAAAAAATTGTGGTCATGAATTCCAAATTGTGTTTAATTAATGAGCTCCTTTAGTATTTTATATATATAAATATATATATATATATATATATATATATATATATATATATATATATATATATATATATATATATATATATATATATATATATATATATATATATATATACCTTGCTATCTGGGTACTAACGGTAAAGGGATTTTTTTTCTTAACTTATTGAATAGCAATAAGTTTTTTTTTTCTTAATTATTAAATAGCAGTTTGCTGTGCAATATGTTCCGATTGGGTGCAGTCGGGTCTGTGTCTTCCCAGCCGGGTTCGGGTCCAACTTTCGAATAATGGTCGGGTCCGGGTAGTACATTTGAGGCATTTCTCGGGTCTGCACGGGTTCGGGTCCCACTTTCAAATGAAATACGGGTCCGGGTTCCGTGCAGCATATTTACGGGTCTCTTCGGGTTCGGGTACGAATTTTTGGACCGTGAAGACCTCTACCCTGAGCGTCAAAAAGCGATGCCAAGTGGTCCAGACCAAGCTTCAATATGTGAGGAGTTGGGAGTGAGAACGGGTTGTCCATTGTATGAACAAAACACAGAGACATTAGGCTACTCAAACTATTACATTTCTCAAAAGGTGTTACGTTCCACAGAAAGTGATACAGTTTTGGAATGATTATGAGGATGATTTTGATCATGCTTTACTATGCCTTTATCCCTTTAACATTTGGTAGGCTAAATTTATAATCAGCTTTCATTGCATTGCAAAAGCAGAGAGTGTGACTATTTAAAATGGTTTCCCCTCAGTGATAATGTTTTATATAACATAGTTCATTATTTACTTAATCACTGTAATTTAGGCTAGTATTGAGTAATTTACATTTTAGACAGTATTCCCAGTTACTTTGTGTAGCCTACGTAATGTCATTAAGCACATTTAGTAAGTGGCATCATTTCGCTAGAAGATCACGATCTGCTCATACTAAAATATGCGGTAAACAGATCGAGTGACCTAAAGTTGGTAAAGTTGCGCTTGTGGGAGGAGAACATCAGTTTTCACTGCTGTGGCTTGCGTTCACATTCCCGCTGCCTGTACCAAAGCTGTGTCAGAATGAAACTGATCTTCACACCGTTTGCATCAAAAGACAGCATATCTGGAGTACATCAGCTTCAGCTGCAGCTTCATTCGCGGTTATGTTGAAACAACAGTAGTAGTCCTTAAGGATGATTGCTCACTTCTTACTGATTTTCGGAGCAGATGCACTTCTTCAGTGGATTTGGGACTTCATATATGCGGAACGTTATGTGCTCATGTCACCCCACTTTAGCGTGTGCGCAGCTTTTGGCACTCACCTCATCTTCTCTGCTCCCTTCATGCTTCTGGACGTGTTCAGTCCACACTTGGGATGGCTCCATATGTACAGGATACGCCGTGAAGTCGTTGGCTTGGATCAGTGGTTTCAATGTGCTACTCGGATTTTATGGAAATACGTGGTTGGCGTTTTACCGTTAACTGCGCTGTTTCTGTCGGTGCGGAGCACGCATTTCCCGGAGACAGCACCGTCTTGTTTCCATGCCTTTAGGGAATGTGTATCGTGCATGCTCATATTCGATACGCTCTTCTTCTTTTGCCATTACACCACTCACAAGTAAGCATCACACATCGTCAAAATGTGGAGCTTCCAACATTGCACGTTTGGAGCATTGACAATTTGAATGACAAAGTTTTAAATCTTTTAGTCATTTATTGTTATATAACAGTTTTATTAAATTAGACGCTATAATCTAGGCTACACTGGTATTGGCATTGGTATTGGTACGGCTGGCATACCCCGATGTCATGAAAGTGCGTATAAATAGTACGCCAAATAAAAACAAAAACTCGTGGTATTGATACGCAAAAATGGACTTTGGCGTGTATATGCTACGCAATGGGTAGGATTAGGGTTGTGGGTGTAGATGTGACCTTGGACCACAAAACCAGTCTTAAGTGTCAATTTTTCGAAATTGAGATTTATACATCATCTGAAAGCTGGATAAATAAGCTTTCCATTGATGTATTGTCAGTATTTGGCAGAGATACAACTATTTGAAAAAGTGCAAAAAAAATCAAAATATTGAGGAAATCGCCTTTAAAGTTGTCCAAATGAATTCTTAGCTATGCATATTACTAATCAAAAATGCCGTTTTGATATATTTACAGTAGTAAATTTGCAAGATATCTTCATGGAATATGATCTTTACTTAATATCCTAATGATTTTTTGGCATAAAAGAAAAATCTATCATTTTGACCCATAGTGTGTATTTTTGGCCATTGCTACAAATATAACCCAGCGACTTTAGACTGGTTTTGTGGTCCAGGGTCACATATGTCTGTTCTCATAGGACAAATTTGAACAGTTTGAACAGTTTTTAGCATGGTCTTTAGGCTACCGCTTTGAAAAATGCATCTTTTTGTATGTATATAAATAAAATTTGACCTTTCACATATTATAAAAAAAAAATGGAAGTTTTCGCCTGAAGCCAACCATGAAGTTGTGGTAATTTTAAGCCAAGGGGAAGTTGTGGCCTAATGGTTGGAGAGTCGGACTCGTAATCCAAAGGTTGTGAGTTCGAGTCTCGGGCTGGCAGGAATTGTAGGTGGGGGGAGTGGAAGTACAGCGCTCTCTCCACCCTCAATACCACGACTGAGGTGCCCTTGAGCAAGGCACCGAACCCCCAACTGCCCCCCGGGTGTGTGTTCACGGTGTGTGTGTGTGTGTGTGTGTGTGTGTGTGTGTGTGTGTGTTCACTGCTGTGTGTGTGCACTTTGGATGGGTTAAATACAGAGCACAAATTCTGAGTATGGGTCACCATACTTGGCTGTATGTCACGTCACTTTCACATGAAAGTTTATGAGAAAAAAGATGGGTTTCAAGCACAGTTAATGCTTTTCATATGAGTTTCAATGTGTTCTTGGCTTAGTGGGCTTATGAAGAAAACAACATGGGTCATTAGCACATCCTTAAAAGCCCTATGGCCCTATTTGAAAAACAAAAACAAAACAAAATAAAAAACAAAGATACTTATGGATATTTTTAGATTATAATTATATAGGATTATTAATGTATTAATTAATAAATGTAATAATTTTAATTCGATTTATTATTTCAATATAATAATATTGCTTTCATATAACCTAATAATAATAATAATGCATTTACCATATTTGAGAAAAATAGCTATGGTGGAAAATTATTCAAATATTAAACCTTTATTTAACACCAGATAAAAAGGAAAAATGACAAACAATTGCTATGAAAAACATAAATTATCTCATGTGTTCTGTTCTGTAAGGCTTATATTGTCATAAATATGTGAGATATTATGAAATTATGAAGTGATTTAGATTAACCAGGAGCAGAGAATCTTTGGTGAAAATTGTCCCAGAGAGTTTTAATATTTCTTCTCAGTCAAATTGCAGATTTTATGGCAATAGAGGGATTCCAAAAGCTGACCTGAAATTGAGACTACCGAATCTACTCACCTGCTAGTGTAGTTCAATGTGTACTTGTGTAATGTCACTGTCTAGTGTAGTTTTTATAGTTTTCTGTATAAGACAGAAGACATGTAAAACATGGATCTGGCCAGATTACAAGTGCCATGTGCAAAAAATCTCTGTATATGTTAGAACTTGTGCATTAGCAACAGTGCCATGACTCCAGTTTAGATTCCCAAATATAAGGAAAAAACTGTGTGCATAGCTCAAAAAAAAAAAAAAAATATATATATATATATATATATATATATATATATATATATATATATATATATATATATATATATATATTTATTTATTTATTTATTTATTTTTTTAAAAACACGTCCATTCCACTTTCATAATCTGTTGATGTCATTATCACATCTCACTCTTGTTGTCTAGCAAGGCCCATATTTATGTATTTAATTTATTTATTCTATTTGTATAAAAAAAAATTTTGTACATATTTATATCATATATAATATTATTATATGTAATTACATCAAATGTCTGTATTTTTCCCAGAATTCCCTGGCTGTACCACAACATCCACCACATTCACCATCAGAACAGGGACACTTTTGCTCTGGCAGCTCAAGACTCCAGTATTTCTGAACTGCTGTTTCTACAAACCCTTGCATTTATAAGTGCCATGCTTGTGGGCTGCCACCCTTTTAGCGAAATCCTTTTCCATCTGGTTAACACCTGGATGGCTGTGGAGGACCACTGTGGATATGACTTTCCTTGGGCACTGCATCGGTTGTTGCCGTGCTTTGGCGGGGCGCCGCACCACCTGGCCCACCATCAGCACTTTAAAGGGAACTTCGCCCCTTACTTCAGACACTGGGATTACATCTTTGGGACCTCATTGCCCATTTCAGCAAATAAGAGAGGCCATAGATAGGGTGAATCCAGGTTAATTGGGCCATTACAGGACAGTGATAATGAGACTATTACAAGTGTCCCATTGTATCTGATTTCACCCTATATGAATTCACATATAATAACCCAGTTTTTGCAAAGATTTTCAAAATTTCTTACTGGATTAAACCCAGTTAAGCCTGGGAACATCAAGTTAATACTGTTTATAATAATCAGTTAGCTTAGATTCTTGGCCGGGTTTTGTACTCAGCCTAAACTGTATTGAAATCTTTTGTATACTTTTTCATGTTTTATATTTATGAAGTGTTTATAGTTGTTTTGTTAAGGGCTGATAACATAAAATATTTGTTCTTTTACAAATGTTTCTGTATACAAATATAATTATTGCAGCTGAAAAATTTCTATTTTATTTTTAAACTTAAAAGAAAACTTTTTAAATGTTTTATTTTATAGTCTGGGATGGCAAAATATTTTTCTGCCTTACAAGGATGTTTTTTTTAATGTTTCTGAAAAAAGTATGCTCACCAAGGCTTTACAATAAAAATCATTAAAAATAAAAGTCATTTGGACATGGATGTGAGTTAACTGGGCTAAAACCAACAGTTTTACACCAATTTATTTCCCTAAACTATGCATAATGGTTTGAGAAACGCTTTAATTTTAAGTTATGAGCCTGAGTCATTACTGCGCATGCACGCTTTTGTGGCCTAAACTTAACTTCTAGTAGACTTCCGCAAAGAATCAATAACAAAAAGTCTTTCTGGAGTAGATTATTTCTGATAACGAGCAAAATGTGGGGAAGTTGTGGCTTAATGGTTAGAGTCGGACTCGTAATCCAAAGGTTGCAAGTTCAAGTCTCGGGCCGGCAGGAATTGTAGGTTGGGGGAGTGAATGTACAGCCTTTCCACCCTCAATACCACGACTGAGGTGTAAGTGTACCGAACCCCCAACTGCTCCCCGGGCACCCCATAAATGCCCACTGCTCTGGGTGTGTGTGTTCACAGCATTGGATGGGTTAAATACAGAGCACGAATTCAGAGTATGAGTCACCATACTTGGCTGTATGTCACATCACTTTCACTTTCAAATATGTTCAAGGTGTAAATCAGATGGTCTTATTAAAAATGCAAATTCATTCTCTGCCAGCAGGAGGTGCTTTTGGTGTGAGATAGAAGTTTTCCCTGGCTGTAATGGCTGTACACAAAGCAGAGCTCTGCTCACAAACACTGCTTTATCAGGCATTAACAAGACGAAATGAAAATGACATTGAAAATGCTCTGAAGACAGTCGTTTCCTTCAGAGATGCAGTGATATAAAAACACTTGCGCTGCATTTCAATTTTGAAATGTGCAGTGCTCATATTTTTTCAGCAAAGTCAAAGCCTTTTGGAAAATCTATTTGTAGCGGTCAGTTTTGATGTTTTGGTGGGTCGCCACAAATAAATGTATGGGAAACATTGCATCCCACAGCACAAAATCCTGAGCACAACTTCAGTCTTCTCATCACCTTAACTTTAACTGCGTTTGTAGTTGGCACCACTAGCCAGACTGATAAACAAACACAGACCAGAAGTTAAACTCAGGCCAGGCACGTGCGCCTGATAAAACCGTCTATATTCTCTCTGTGAATGTATGTGCATGATTGATAAGGGCATGTGGAGGGAATTTGGCCAGGACACCAGGGTTACACACCTACTCTTTATGAGAAGCGTCATGGGATTTTTAGTGACCGCAGAGAATCAAGACCTCGGTTTAACGTCTCATCTGAAGGACAGTGCTTTTTTACAGTATAGTGTAGTGTCCCCATCACTATACTGGGGCGTTAGGATCCACACAGACCACCCCCTGCTGGCCTCACTAACACCTCTTCCAGCATGATTGATGCCGTTTTATTTTACACATCTTTTCACATAGTTTTTGGTTTAGGGATTCAGGTAAATTTAAACTGTATTTTTAATCTTTAATTTTGGTTTAGGAAGTGTAGGGGGTTAAAAAAAAGATATTAATTTGTTATTTTGGCCTAGTTCGCCTCTGACGCTAAACCCTTGTTTTTAAGTTAAAGGGTTAATTCACCCTAAATAAACTAAAATAACGTAAGTAGCAGTGCCATGCATATGCATTGTTTACATGAACCGGAAGAAAGCGCATACGTCATGATACTCTCCACAATGGCAGTGCTGCTGCAGACAGGATGAGGAGGAGAAGAATTGTAAAATAAAGTCGTTATTTTTGTTTTCTTTGTGCACAAAAAGTATTCTTGTACTTTTTTGCACACAAAAAGCATTTGACTATTTCATTTATGTCTTTGCTATGTTTCTGGACCTGGGAACATTTCAGTTGCATTGCAGGGTCAGAGAGCTCTCAGATTTGATCAAAAATATCTTAATTTGTGTCCTGAAGATGAAGAAGGTCTTACGGGTTTGGAACAATGAGGGTAATTAATGACTGAATTTTCATTTTTGGGTGAATTCAGCATCTGATCTCTCTGGTGTTGAGACTCTGTTCCTTTTCTTGTTACGGCTGACCCCTAGTGGTCCTAACATAAGTACTTAACTGATTTTTGCTAAACCTTTTCGGAGAAGGCCACATCACATCTGTATACTGCAACAAGCAGCATCATTCACCTGCACTGTGCCAAAAAGCCTTTCCTTTGACTGACATTTTTAATTAACTGTATAGCCTTCATAGGAGCATCCGTCTCCGTTTGGTTTAAAATATTGTTCCCCACATAGCACTTTAATGAATTATAAGGGATCATTCATTCTTTTTGCTTGTGCAGGGAACACAAACCTATAGTGTGCATTTACACTAATGGAAATAGGTCAATTAAGCGGAAATATTAGCATTTTGTTAGTACATTTTAGTAGTTTCAAAGTCCCTAATATATGTACTTTCCTCCAAGAGGTAAGCTCACTCGCTCATACTTTGATATGCAAATAAGATTCCAGTGCCACTTAGACAGATCAAACCAAAGCAAAAAGAAGGATTTATTCCTGCTAAAGCTTGAGCTCGAGTTTTACGGAAGGTATGGGTGCCATTTCATTGCATTTTATGTGGAATGCTTCATATAGTCGGCATAGTACCCACTAGGTGGCGTTAGGGCATGTATTTTTGCGAGCCCAAGGAGAGGACATTAGGTGGATGAGGAGTCCAGCAAATTTGTCTGTGAATATGGATGACTGAATACTCGAGCTTAAATCTAATGTGGAATGTGAAATATGAACTTCGCATGAAAATCACAGATAGTATTGTAGCTTAGGTTACTCTGTGTAAAATACAGGCACAAAACTGATACGCTTGAATTTAACTTTTTTCTTTCCCCAACATTTCCTATTGTAATTAACATATAATTAACTTTAAATTTACCTGTAAATTAGTCTTATTTTTTCCATACCTTAAATTGATTAATTAAGTTTTTCTCTGTTTAATTCGCCTTACCAAAACATAACACTGGTTATTAATGATTTGAGACCAGCTACACTGTAAAAAGTGATAAGTTGACTTAACTTGACAATTCACTTAACTTATTTAGATTATTATCATTTACTTAAAAATTTTAAGGCAACGGGTTTCCTCAATTTTTTTTAAGTTATGTCAACTTATTTGAATCCCCTCTGCTATAAATCTGAAAATGAAAATTCTGTTGTCACCCTCATGTCATTACACTATATATATATATTTATATGCTAATGTGATTTACTTTCTTCTCAAATTTAGGAATAATTTCTATGTCTAGGATTTTACTTATTGTTATTAGAGGACATTTTAAAGAGCAAAGGACATTTGGGGATGAAGTGTTCAACAGAAAGATTTAGCACTGTATTTCCAATTATCATGACAGGAATATACTTTATTTCAAGCTGGTTCCATTTATCTGACTTACAGTGTATCCCCTGGGATAAATCCCTAGTATAACAGGAGCTATCACTTGTTGGAATATTTTCCATATTGAGCGCCAGAAATGCTGACCACAATGGCTTTTTCTTTTTAAGATTCACTCGTCCTGCAGATACTGAGTGTGCGGCGCGTGGCTCCACAGGCTGCAGCTGTATACTTGATTTCCCTTCAGGACCCTCTTTGCCAAAATCAATTATTCTTTCTGTGACCTTCATTGACGAGATGATGGCAGTGGAAGAGTTTCAGGTTCAAACAAATGCAACTGCTTTATTGGAAATTCAAATAGAGTGTCTTGTGCATGATTTCTCTATTGCAGTATGCTAGTTACAGCAGGTGACATTGTTTCTCCAGTAGTCGCCGGCAAGTTACTGAGCGAATTGATGTATCACTCAGTCACCTGATTCCTTCAAAATCGCCGATTAATAAATGAACCAAACAATTTGGAATCTGATTACGTGATCCAGATTACATGTATGCTCATAAATACAGTAACAAATACAGTAACGTGTTTCATTCCAGAATGAATAAGTGTTTCTGAACGATTCAGTTGGCTGAATTATTTCATTACTTTCTCATAAGGAATGTGCCTTAAAAGTACTTGTATTTAGATTAAATTACATTTTAACATAGGCTACTCATAATCAGACTACAGTTACTTTGATTGCATGATTACATATTATTCACTTATTGATTCTCCCTAATTCCTCTTTTTCATATTTTAAATGTTCCTTCCTAAAATAGCTTACTGCTTAAAATATAGCCTACTGTCATTAGTCAAGTGATTATACAAAGCATTTGACCACTGGATTTACAAAAATCATTTTCGGTTTAAGAAGTGTTTCAACATTGCATCAACTACTGATGAACACATTAATTTTGATCTGAATTATAGTTTGATCGTGTATTACTATATCTTTGGAAGGCTTTTGTCTTTCAGACACATTAAAATGCACAAATTCATGTTAATACTTATTTAGGCTGCATGTAATGCAGGCATTCCCATACTTTTTTGTTATCTAATTCTGAACCTGTTTCAACTTATACATTTAACTGAGGTACCCCTGAAATTTTCAAATGAATATTTTAATAAGTAGCCAAAAACAGCATGTTCACGGTTCTCTGGCATTAATGGTCACATGATATGCAGGTAAGCAAATAAAATATTTAATCTTTTTAGCAGCCTAAGTGTTTTATTTTGATTGATGTCATTTTTAAATGATTTATTTTTACATTATTATGATTTAATTAATTATTAACTTTTCATTAAACTCACGAACCCCCTGCAGTTCCTTTACTAACCCCATTTGGGAAACCTTGAAGTAATGTAGGCTAATGTTTAATGCACTTCATGTTCATGTCATGTCATGTCAAAAGAAACCAAAATATTGTCTGATGATAATAGTACCTAAAATATGCAATGTAATGGATTACGTTACTAACAGAGCTGGGTAGTAACTGATTACATGTAATCTGGATTACGTAATCAGATTCTAAAAATGAATTACTTGTAATTAGAGTAAGTTACATTTTAAAATACTTGTAATCAGACTACAGTTACTTTTTATGGATTACATGATTATACATTATTCAAACAGTAGCAATAAATTATTCTTTATTCATTGATTCTCCCTAATTTCTCTTTTTCATCTTTTAAATTTTCCTTTCTAAAATAGCCTACCGATTATATTATATATGTATACATAGCCCAGTTTTGTGGACATACATACATAGACTAGTCATTAGTCAGGTGGCGACAGCATTAGAACACTGAATTTACAAAAATCATTTCAGGTTTAAGAAGGGTTTCAACATTGCATCAAGGCTATTGATGAACACATTCATTGTTATTTAAATTATTACTCTGTAGGTTTTTTAACCATGTATTATTAATTATAACTAACTAAAATGCACATATTCACGTTATTTCTTAGTTATATGTAATGCAGGCATTCCAAATCTTTTTGTCATCTAAACCTTATTCACTAGATCTATTTGCTTTAAGTACCCCTTAAATTTTAAATTAAATATTTCAATAATTAAGTATCACATTTGCATGTCCACGGTTTATTTGATGTTGAGCAATGATCACAAGGCATGCAGGTCAATGAAAAATATTTCATCTTTTTTAGTAAGTGTTTTATTTAAAACAAAGACTATAGAAATACAAATTTAAGACAGTTCACTCCTATACTTATGAATGGGAGAAACTGCAACTTGCAATATGGAGGAATAGTCCCACCTTTTAAAAGAAAGAGCCAAATTTCCCATAGAAACCTGACTAGACCAGCCAATACACATGAGCAGTCATAAGCACGTTATTACTCTGCATGCACATAGGCTTGCAGTTTTTGAGATTTCAGGATTCACCCATTCATTAAGACTGTATGAGTTGCCCGGGATGTTGCAAATATGGCCGCCGAGCGAAGAGACTTTCCTCGAAAGGGAGTTTGTTTTAAAATGATTTATTTTCATTTAAATTTTTTTTATGATTTTAATTAATTGTCAGCATTTCATTGAACTCACAACCCCCTATACAGTTCCTTTACAAACCCTAGTTTGGGAAACCTTGATGTAATATAATGTTTAATGCACTTCATGTTGTTGATTACAATGAATGGAACAAGTTTTCTTACTCTTTGCATTTTTTACATCATTATGGTACAAGGTAATGCTATTTAAATCAATGTTATAAACAAGTTAAATCAAAAGTAATCTAAAAGTAATCTGATTATATTACGTAAAATGTGTAATGTAACTGATTACGTTACTGACTATGATTTTTGTCATGTAATCTGGAATCAGTAACGGATTATAATTTGTAAATTACCTACCCAGCTCTGTTTATGAGCTATAGTAGCTACGTCAACTCATTCCTCCAAACAAACTGATTCATTCAGGAAGTAGGCTAAACCCCGCCCACTGGTGCTCAAAGGTTGTGCTTTGACTTCCTTTGGAGATACTTTCATTGGTGGAGCAAAACAGACAAAATAACAGCGCTATAGCCTACTGCTGTTTTTGAAATGAACTAATGAGCTCTTGCAGCTAAAAGTATTTACTGAAGTTCCATTAATTGCCTATTTAATGTCAGGATGCATTACTTTTTTAGTACTTTTGTTAAACTTTATGGCTATTGCGTGTGCTTTTTTAAGTATGAACACACCATTCCCTGTTAATGGTTATTTCTTGGAAAAGAGTGACTATGCCATTATGCCATGGGAGTAAGTAAATGATGACAAAGTAAATGTAAATGAGTAAACTCTAATTAAAAGATGAAAGGGATTGTAAGAACATACCTTTTAAGAAATCCCCCTCCTGCAGTTGTGCTGAATGTGAAAATTGAACGTATTGGAAGGAATCTAATATTATGCTGTAATAAGAAAACTTTAGTATCTGAACTGGATACATCCATCCCTCTGGCAGCTGCATAATAGTGTCCACAGTGAACAATACTGTCATCTTCTCAGTCATGTCCATTTTGGGGGGCTTATTCTGCTACTCTGAGTTCTCCGTTTGGCATGTTACTCCTGTGAGAAATAATGTCATTGCACTATAGGACAAGAAGCACTAGGATGTATAATAGCCCATTTCTAGCTAATGTATTCTGCACCAGTGACATTACGCACCGCATTCTGTCTCTGTGCAGTTTTATTTCTCACTTCCTCAAGTAATTGCTAAGTCAGTCAAAGTCAAAGAGAGACAGTCATGATCTGGGGTTTTTAGAATAGCTGTAACCTTGACTACATCTGCCCCAATTTGAGTTAAAGCAATGTCCCACAAACATTAAATGAACCTTGGCAAATATTATCATTCAACAGTCTTTCACCTCTTATTCCCAGAGCACCTGACAAGATTTCCCACTTATTCCCTTAATTGTTTCCCAAATGATAGGTCAAGTCAAGAGCTTGTTCATCTTGTCCTGTCGATCACAGCACAAGAGCTTGCACATATATAGCCAATCCCTTGACAATTTATCCCTCCAGCACCTTCCATCTTCATCTTCATTTTTAATCTACATTAACTCATTTTAATTAAGTAGTATTGGGAGGAACTACAGTCGCTACAATTTAAATTCCCTTAAGAAATCATCATTACAGGTAATCTACATAGTCTCTAACTTTCAACTTTAGGATATTTTTTTAAGAAATATGATTCTGTGAATAACATGAAGAGATTTTTATTGCTCACAGGTTTATAGCTTAATGGAGCTCTCAGGATCATATCAACATCTCAGAGTTTTAAAATAAAAGGAACAGTTCATCCAAAGATTAAAATTTAATCTAAAAAATTTCCGCTTAGGCCATCCAAGATGTAGATGAGCTTGTCTCTTTATCAGAACAAATTTCGAGAAATTTAGCATTACATCACTTGCCCACCAGTGGATCGTCTGCGGTGAAACATCACAATAATGCTTCAATCCATCAATTAATGTCTTGTGAAAAGCTGCGTGTTTGTAAGAAACAAAATCCATAATAGCACATCCTCTAGTGGAAAAGTCCCGTTATCCTCTGACATCAAAATTTATCGACATATTTGTTTAAAATGGTTTTTGAGTGTGTTTGCTTGTAAACGGCTCTTAATCTGTGCATATTTTTATTCTGATTCAAACAAGACTACTTTTTTTGGTTACACTTTTTGATAGTCCACTTTAGACATTCTAATAACTATAAGTAACTTTGTAACTACATGTCAACTAATTCTCATTAATTTGCTACTACATGTCTATTAACTCTCAGTAGGGTAGGTTTAGGGTTAGTAGAGTAAGTCGACATATACTTGCAAAGTTTCTCATTGTCAGTATGTTGTATGTTGTGGACCCATCAGAATAAAGTGCAGTCTACTAATACTCTAATGACTGCTAGTTGACATGCAGTAAAGTTACTTACTGTTAGTAGAATGTCTAAAGTAGTAGACTATCGAAATAAAGTGTTACCCTTTTTTTCACTGGAGAAAGTAATACAACATATTTTAGCAATGGTTTGACGTTAAAAAATGTCTTACGATCATAGGCGTAAATCCCGGGGGGGGGACGGGGGGGGGACAGGACCCCCCCATCTGAGGCTTGTCCCCCCTAAAAATATCATTACAAGCGACTCTGTGTATTGAAAATAATATAATGGACATATACTTAAAATAATTGTGTGATTAGTAAAACAAAATAAACGCCAAAAAACGTTTTAAGTTCAGAAATGTTTTGATTCCCCCCTCCCTTTCCTCACAGTGGTTTGGTCCACTGCCTGCTTTCCTTCTTTATCGATACACACACACACACACACACACACACACACACACACACACACGAGTCCGGTGAGAGAGAGCAAGTTAGTTATGTGTAAGTAGGCTGTCAAGGCTATTTTATTCTCTTTAAACATCTAGTGAAATGATTCTTTCTCTTTAATACAGCTGATGCTGGATCATTAATAAATTAGTCATGACAAAAAAAATTATGACATCCAATGTATTTTCTATGAGCGATTATAAGGTTAACAAGCCTAAGGCCGTGTTCACACTTGGCGTCTTTTTTGAAGCTGCCAGCGTCTGTTTTACATTATAATCCTATGGAGTAAACCGTGTTTTCAAAAAAGTCCTGAGCGCTTTTTAAATCGCCACGTCTTTTTCTGCAGCTCAGAGCGTCTTTTCGAGTTGAAAAAAACTTTTCTGAAAAAACGCCCCAAGTCAAGCGCCTTTTTGACAGCTGACCAATGACAAGCGAGTGGCGAGTCGTTTCCATAACAACAAAAACAACAAGAAAAAAGGAGAAGATAGCCGGTAGACAGATCGTACTAGTTTCGGAGCACAAGGAGTTGTATAAAACCAGCCGGTAGACAGATCGTACTAGTTTCGGAGCACAAGGAGTTGTATAAAACCGTGTATCATCCAACTGGAGCTCCTGGACAAAATTGTTGGTAGCACCATACAGTTTCCTTCCCCGTATAATGTCGCGCTCCCACAAACGCCGTTGTGAACCGACACCCTCCCCGTTAACTTCAAAAGCCTACATTTCTGCAGCACACAGCGCTAGCTACCGTTGCAGCTGTTGTTATAGCAACAAAAGACGCCCTCGGCTGCTATTTGTAGGCAAATTTTGGCTGTATTATTTGTGTCCCCTTCAAAAATTGCTCTTGAGAAATTTTACGTTTATTGTCCCCCCCTACTGTCAGATGAAATTTACGCCCCTGCTTATGATGGATTTGTTTCTTACAAACACACAGCTTTTTACTTCAAGACATTAATTGATGGACTGAAGTCATGTGGATTACTTGTGGATTGTGATGTTTTTATCAGCTGTTTGGTCTGGCGGCACCCATTCGCTGCAAAGGATCCATTGGTGAGCAAGTGATGTAATGCTAAATTTCTCCAAATCTGTTCTGATGAAGAAAAAAAAAAACCTCAGCTACATCTTGTATGGCCTCAGTATATTTTCAGAACATTTTAATTTTTGTCTAAATTATTCCTTTAAGGGTAGTCTTGTAGACTTTGATATCCTGGCTAATATGTGCACATTTTGAGCATAGTGGGGATTACTGGGGTCTTTTTCCTCAGAATTAAAAAAAATAAATAAATAAATTGCCAAGAAGCAGGAGATTTAAACAAATGTCTCCATTTGCTCTTTTTATGCAGGGATATTGAAGAGGTTTTTCTTTCCTGTGGGCTCTCAATGGCACAGCTGAATGTCATGTAATGGAATGTGAAAAAATCTTTTTCTGCTTGTTAGATGAGTCTCATCTCCTTCCTTGTCATCTCAGCTAGCTCTGTCAGCACAAGTTTTTGCAGTAATGATCTGCAATTGATGCAGTAGGGGACTCTACGAACTCTATTTCGTATACAGGCCATATCTATCTCTCCTGTGAGGTGTTGAAATATATATATATTTTTTCTGTTTGTTGATTTCGTCAGCATAGACAGATTAGTACTCTCGACTTAATTCACAGTAAACCATTTGCTTACCAAATGTGAAAATGATGTGAGAAATCAGGTAAATCCTACATAAGCAATTAGGCTAAACACTGGATTACACATTTTTTGCTGAATTATGTTTCAAAGGCCCAGCTCCCGAACTTAGTTTTTTGTCATCTCAAACGTTATTGTAAAATGCAAATACACATGCAAATATCTGAGGAGAAGAAAAGACAGATCAAATGACCTGAAGATTCAGCAAATAGGCACTAATGACAGGTGCTGCTAAATATAAACCTCCATTGTTTACAAATGAACAGTAGATGGCAGTCACATCTTAATATGAGTTTTTCTTTAAGCGCAGCTTGTGCATTTTCAGTTTGATATATAAAATGATTAAGGTCAACCTTTTTTAAAATAAATTATTACCCAAATAATTGTTTGAATGTATGTTTTATACATTGACTTGGCGACAACTTGCATTGGTGTACTGATGCAAAATAAACAAAAATCTGACATTAGCATAATGAAAAAAGTAGAAAAACAATTTATTTGAAATATACTAAACAAAACAACACTAACAACAATAGCATCATTGCATTATCTCCCCAAAATACTGCACCTGATTCACTGAGTAAGAACACATTCAACTTAAAGTAGAAAAATCCTACTTTTACTACAATACAACAGTACACATATACACATTTTAAATAAAAAAAAGAACCCTGAACTCTTACATTAATGTAAATATGAATGTATGGTTTTTAACCCAATACTCAATAATAAAATGCAGGCAGACTTATAGCAAAGTTTGGCTACAAATATGCAAAATATACAAAAAAGAAACTAACACTATTTTACAGTAGAAGAAAAATCACATATTAATGCCAAAATGTTCAAGCTTTTAAATTAGCTTCACAAATGAAAAGCAATATTTATCTAAGGTGCAAAAAGAGGAACAATTGCTTTAAATGCCTTTTTGGATACGGTCCACTTTGAAGAGGTCATTGCTATGCCTCATTCCCAGCAACTTAAAATGCCAACTCTGAAACTACTCAGGAAATAGATCTAACAAACCGCTGTTTTAAAAAAAAATGCACTTTAATGTCATCAGAATTGAATGTATCCATCTTCATTTCAGAATTATCATTTTTGTTACATTATTTTATACTTTCATGCTCAAAGCCTGTGAAGTGAGCGCCGCGCATATGGAATATAAAAACCAGTTTAGACAGAGCAAAGCCGAATATCCATTGCAATATTGTACAGTTTTTGTGGCACATAAAAACATAAAAATGTTTTTGAGGTGGTTTGGTGGACAGATACAGATGGGATGCCACCCATCTGCGGCTGTCCACCAAACCACCTCAAAAACATTTTTATGTATTCACAGACACACCTTATGACTAAAGAACCACCGTTAGCCCACATGATAAAACTTCTACAATAGATCTCGCTCCTCAGGCAACTAACTGCAGTCTTCTTCAAAGAACTGTAATGCACGTGTTTTAAGACAGGTTTGCACATGCTGGTTGAAGTTAAATTATGTTTTTAGGAGTATCAAAAACATTGTGTCCTCTTGTGCAGTTCATTAGTGTGTTGTGTACTTTAATTTGTTTAATTTTGAGTTTTTGTTAAATTCTGTCAAAATACTGAATATTTGACTAAATTTGATATGCTCACATCCTGTTTCCCTGCAGTGCTAACAGGCTATAGGCTAGACGTTATGAAAGATGCATTTAACACTCTCAAAAACATCCTGTGCTTCTTCAAATTTAAGACGGCCAAAAACAACTTACTGATTGAGATGAAACACATTTAAGTGGAATTTAAGGGACACAATAAGGCCAAGCTTTATCACAGGCAAATATCGCATGTTGTGAGTGTGACATGATCCATTTTCTGATAGTTAATTTTGCAATTTTGAATAACACTCAGCCACATCTAAAACCTGAAGATTTGAAGCACAGAATAATTATCCGTAAGTCAAGGCGGGTTCACACATCAGCTTGTAATGATTTTCATTTTAATAGATTTAATTTTATGTTTATGTTGTTTTATAGCAGTAATGCAATGCCAAAGCCTAGTAATATGACAGCTAAAGGCATAAGCTTTTTAGGCATATGCTTTGGCAGCATTCTTCCCTTCAGTCCAAAATTGGAAAACGTTTTAGCAAGGCAAACAGTAAAACAGGTACTACGAGGATGTCTTCAGTAATAGTAGTGTAATTATAAATCCAGTGATTGACAGAAAAATCAAGTGCAGTCTCAATAAACTCCAGTAGCAGGTCTGGTATAGTTGTCATAACTGAGCACTTGAAGCAGTAAACATGTTGTTTAGACCGATGCAGAGACATGACCCGCATCACTGAAGTGCGCTGCCCTAAGATTTCAATTTCAGGAAGACGTGATCCATTTCCTGGGCTTTGAATATAGACAGCAGGAGTGAGCTTACATCTACAAAATTTAAAGGGGTACACTATGTCTAGAACTCCAAAGTCCAGGTTTTTAATTTTTTGGAAAGAAGTCTTTCATGCTCACAAATGCGGCATTTATTTGATCAAAAAATATAGTAAAAATTGTGAGATATTTTTCTTTTTATGTATGTATTTTAAAATGTAATTTATTCCAGCTATTTTCATCAGTCATTACTCCAGTCTTCAGTGTCAGATGATCCTTCTAATATGCTCATTTGGTGCTCAAGAAATATTTCTTATTATTATCAAAGCTGAAAAGAGTTGTGCTGCTTAATTAATTAATTTATTATTTTTTTTTTTTTTGTGGATTCTAAACTTCATTAACTCATTTAGAATCCACAAAAAATGTATCAATTAATTTATTAAATGTATTCATTCTGAAAAATAATCGTATCCCAAACTTTTGAATGGTAGTGTAATTTGAATTCTGTCATCATTTATTTACCCTCATGTCTTTCCAGCTATTATACTTTAACTGAATGAAGAAACTATTTTAAAGCAGCTCTTTCTCAATTAAAATTCTTACATTATAATTATAATAGCTTACAGGTTTATATTGACAAGAGACTGAAGAGAATGAGTAATACTGACAGAATTTTAATTTTGTGTGAACTATTCCTTACATGTAAATAAGTGGTGTTCAATTAAAGTCAGAATTACATGAATATTTTCTAAATGGATAGAACTAAGTCCAACTCTATATTTTTCCATAATCCAATTTACTCAGATGTACATAAAAATACTGAAGAAAACATCTGTTGATGCTTCTGTTAATTGCGACTTCCATACATTGACTTAAAGTGCCCCTATTATGGATTTTTTGAAAATTACCTTTCATGCAGTGTAACACATCTCTAAGTGAATGAAAGCATCCTAAGTTTTAAATCTGAAAGTGCACCGTGTATAAAGTTACTGTCTCTCAAAAGAAAGAGTCAACTCTGAATCATTGAAACGAGTTAGTTGTTTTTAAAACGAATACCCAAGCCATTTCATATTGATGTCAACATGAAACACTGGCATATTAGCTTGTTGGTCTTTTTGCTTTGGTCTGAATGAAAATGCAAATTCATTCTTTGCCACTATAGGTGCCGCTTTTGTGGTAAAATAGTGGTTTTCCCGCTGTACACAAAGCAGCACTGCGTTCACAAACACTGATTTATCAGGCATTACAGACATGATGAAATGAAAATTAAACTAAACTTAAACTAAAATTACTCCCTATCTACAGGCCCTACTGTTCTCATATCATATATAACTCTGATGTTCTACAAAACAACAAGCTTTTTTTCTTACTGCTGAAAATGAGATAATTTACTGTGAAATCTGTTTTCTTTCCGGTACATCACCAGTGTAAGCTTCATGGTGAAAACTTCTACATCACTCTTGTCAACGTAGTCCATAGTTAAAATATAAATGTATCCTGACTTTATCTTGGGGTTATTTTGGGAAAAACAGTACCCTACCCTATAAGACAATGAAAGTGTTTTTTGACCTTGCATAAATGTCAACCAGTTGTTGGGGACTCCCAAAACCAAAACATGAACCTTTCATTATCCATAATAGGGCCACTTTAAGAGAATATGCTGAATCAATGAACTACCAAATGTGTTAACTGAAGCAAAAAAAGAAAGAATGTAGATATTTTCTTCTCTGTCTCTCTCCTGTTAATGTCTGTTTGTGTTAATAAGCACCTGTTTCTCACATTGCAGAAATCTCCAACAACTACAGTAGCACACTTATTTCAATGAACTTGACATGCTATAAATTTGTATTGAGTTGTGTCTTCAAGTGTCTCATTACCATAATCGTACATTTGCAGCTGTAATCTCTTCACGTTAACAGTCTCCTTTTCCACTTTCTCTTCTCGCTCTCTTCTCTCCAGGTCCTGCAGAATCAGGCCTGAAGCACTGTGGGACATTTCTGGCTATGAAGTCTGAATGTCTGGAGCTCCGGGGCGTTGGAGAGATACTGAAGGTCCAGTTCAGTGCACTCTACAGGAGCATGAAGCCCCCAGGCTGTTCGCTGCTCTGCGGCACAGCAGGATCTCACTGTAGACTGTCCTTCTACCAGAGTGAGAATGACATGCTGGCTGGAGAGGGCAGAGTCTGAAGAAGAAACTTCAGGTGTTTCTGTTGCCTGCATGAGGACTCCCGTTGCAGGATCTGCCAAGCTCCGCACAAGAGGAAGAACCTCACACCCATGCAGGCCAAAATCAGAGGACATCGTGGTGGTGACTTCATCAAGCGTGCAGGGGTCCTTCAATAGCAGGCAAGGATCTTACAGGACACAGACCAAACAAGTCAGGCACACAATCATCACATCTCTTTCTTTCTCTCTTTTAAATACATACTGTATACAAATACATATACTGTAATTATAAGCACTGATGATTTTGGTGTCATATTTCTTACTATATATTAGGGGTGGCACAATACATGTATTCGTACCGTACCGTCACTGTACGGACATCTCGGTTTGGTGCCTTTGGCCTTACAACGGATACAAGGCAATTCACCCTCAATCCAGAAGGGGGCGCCTGCAGTAATGCAATGCTGTTTGATAACCGCCAGCAGATGAACAGTGAATGCAATGAGTTGCGCGCTTGCAAACAAAGCCCCCTAGACAGTGACCATGTGCTGATTCTGAACGCAACTCTCACATAGACTGACAAAGGAATATACTTTAAAGGCTTGTGCACTCAACTGTTTGCGAAATGGAGCTTTGTGCTCGTGTATCCTAATGTTACCTCTCTCATTTGGCACAAATCCAAATATTCCGTAGTATTTCCATATTTGCAATGTAACTTATCTGAATGTGAAACTATTATTTATTATGCAAATGACAGGCTTTGTACTTCAGTCGCATTCCAGCGGTGACACAGAGGCGCACGCGCTGATGTTTGGTTCACTGTATTTTATTTTGATAGAGTACCAACTGTGCTGTCAAGTTAGTAATGCTGGAACTGATGTGTTTTGTGTATGTGTGTGTGCGCACGCGATCACTTCAACTGTTTCCTTATACCAGCAAAATCAACTTTAAACACTTATTGTCTTATTAATAATGCATAACTGTATAAAGGTCTGCTTTTATTTGTGTACACTCACAATAAAAAAACAAAACAAAAAAACAAATAGGATGTCGCTTTCTGCCATTTGAGTTTCCTTTCTGTGAACAAATTAAGAGTGTCCCAAAAATGAACTGAAACTCAGCATATATAGGCTATTATGTGTTTTTTTCCCCTTGTTTATCTGTAAACTAAATGAAATATATTTTAAGAATTTATTCCTTGTATGTATATATATATATATATATGTACTGCAGATTTTATATAACATAATGTAATAATATTTAGTACTTTCACATCTAGGTGGAAAAAAATAGTAATTTGTACTACTGTCTGTTCAAAATAAATGAAAAGAAACCGAGCATAGTATATTTGTTTTTGTTCCCCCCCCCCCTGTTGTACCGAAATCGTATCGAACCGTGACCCCCGAACTGAGGTACATACCGAACCGTGACATCTGTGTACAGTGCCACCCCTACTATATATTATGTCTTGTTCTCTTCTAAAAATATCTTAACCTACATGAAACAAGATAAACTTGAGAATCAAAGTGTCATATAATAAGATTTTCAGAGAAAATATCTTAAATTAAGCTCATTTTCCCATTGGTAGATTATTTAATTTAATGAACATGAACTTTAATGAGTCATTTTCAGAGACCAACAGCCAAGGTCAGAATATTTGTTTCTTTCATTTTCATGGTAACTGATAATGGGATAACACTGCTAATCAGTGTCAGAATCAGGCCCCTATTAGAAACACCATATTCTCATGCTGAGACTATTTTAAAGGGGACATTGTATGGCCACTTTCCACAATTTAGCATGATTATTTAAGGTCTTCATGAAATGTCTGCAACATACTTTGGTTAACCCTCTGGGGTCAACAAACACGGATACGCGTTTTGAGGCAGATTTTCCTGATAAGGCTGAAATGAGCTTGAATTACTCTGCCATTTTTGATCGTACAGATAAGACCAATACACCATTCGAATCTGTAAGGGGTCTACTTTTACTTGTATTCACTCATAATAACAACTAAACTTTGTGCTTTTGAAGAATAAAGAAAACACACAGGGTGCGTTCTCAGTCTTCACTCTCTCTGCGAACTGCTTTTTTGAAACACGTCACTAAAATGAACTGTAACTCAGCAAATACTTCACACAGAGACATGAGACATATATCTATAGAAAGCTTGACATGTCTACTGTTAAGTGAAGTCTTACCGAAAACAAATATTCTGTGATAAAGTAATCCGTATGAAACCAACGGCAGGTCCAGTTTTTCCATCTGGTCTCATTATCTCTAATTAGGTCACGCCCATGTGCGTAATTTGTTATTACAAATCTCCACACGAGACACGTGGCATGTAAATGCCCACACCACCGTAAACAAAGCAGCAACGCATTCGATACTTTTCAGTTTTGGAAGAACATGCTGTGAGGAATAAGCCTTGTATTTACTTCAGAAACGCACTGAGAGGAAAAAGCCTTGTATTTACCCCCAGAAGACGCGCTGAGAGGAAAAAGCTTTGTTTACCTCACAAACGAATGCGAACGCAGCTGGAGCCGGCGGAGGAGGAGATCTTCTATACCGAGTAAGTAATGTTTCTTATTGGCATTCGATAATGTGTTGTTGTGACAAAGTTGAACGCATTTACTAGTTGAACTTTTCCCAAACTATAACTCCAGAATAAAATGTGTGAAATTGAGTGCAACATTTTGAAATATGATAGGCAACCTTTCATTGCATTTAAATGTTGCATGACGTGAGGATAGTTATATGTTCTATAAACAATGATATAAAAGTAATGTCTAATAAAGTTTAGACCAATCTTTACTGTGAAGTAGCCTACTCTGTTTGCAAATACCTGCTCAAACATGCTTATAATAAGCTTAACAATAATAATTTAGTTTCTCAGTTATAAAATGTTGTTTTTGTATTGTATGATACATGCAAAGCATGTGTGCATCTATGTTATAGAATTGCGTGGACAATATTGGTGATTGCTAATGTAATAATATAGTTGCTCCTGATAAGCCTATCAACATTCTCACTAATTTATTTATTAATTTTAGTGTGTGTGTGTGTGTGTGGGGGGGGGTGCTTTATTTATTTTGAATAGTAACAATATGTAGGCCTATATATTATAATAAATATAATGTACTGTTTTTGCTGTACTTTGGATCAAATAAATGCAGGCTTGGTGAGCTGAAGACACTTCTTAAAAAAAAACATTACAAATCTTACTGTTTAAATAATTTGACTAGTAGTGTATGTATTGTCACCATGTTTGCTTTGTCTTTGTCCATTCATTTTGTTGCTCACGTCTGTTTTGTGTTTTCTCATGCAGTTTCTGCTGTCTCCCATTTTCCTGGGTTCCAGTTTCCTGCCACTGTTTTGGATATTGCACCCACGATGTCTTGACTCTTCTGTTGTTTATTTGTTTGTTTGTTCCTAATAAACTGTTTAACTGCACTCGCAAATTGAATCTCAAGTTATTTTATGTGATAGTTATATGTATACACATTTCTTTTTTCCTCACATTCTTTCTTGTAACTCTTCTCTCTCAGTCACACACCTGACTGAATGACTCATTATGGAGCTCATTATGCGGGCCTTTGTCTTCTCAGGTGTGAGTCACAGCATTATCCAGGATAGTTCACGTCCTCTCGTATAGACCCTTTCTACTCAAAAAGTGACTTAGAAAATTTAAATCAATATATTGTTTTCTCTGAATGAGTGAGTTAGATTATTTTCAGATAATTTTGAAGCAAATATTCTAGGCTACAAGATCCAGTTCTCAAAAGTCTTGTGAACAAATGTTCTGTATGTGTTTTATGGCCTTATTTCAGTTACTTTAACATTTAATTTTTTTTCAAACCTCACATAAACATTGTTTTCACAAAAACACAATCACATACGTACATGCTGCTCACGTATTATTGTAGCCCAGTTTGTGCTGAATACAGTGTTTGTAGACTTTAGCCATTAAAATGTTTATAAGCAACTGAAAAAAGCACAAATGTCAGGGCATGTCAAAACTTCTCCGGGGCCCCAAAACACCCTCAGACCCCAGAGGGTTAAAATTCTTCAATGGTCATGTAAAATAACAGCATTTTTACCTTGTCAAATACAGTTCTAGTCATAGCAACCTGTTTTATGCATGTCTCTTTAAAGGCTAATGAGCTCTGCTTACCCTGCCCATCTCTTCTGTGGAAGAGGAAAGGCGAATCGCAAATAATCATAAATATAAAATTTGGGACTTACTTCTAGAAGTGCAGCTGGATCACAAACACTGCGTACTGATCCATACTTGAATTTTAACTTTTTAGCAAAACCTGCCTTGAATTGTCCTTCGTTTAGAAAGCAGTCTGGAGTAAAACGATTTGCGCAGACATAAAAATGATTCTTTAATACTTCTTAAGATAAACTTAAGATCATCTAATGACGCTTTTCCAATGAATGGTACGGCACGGTACGGTTCAGTAAGGCTCACTTTTGGGGGGTTTACCACTGAGTACTGTACCTGGTACCTGGTACTTTTTTTAGTACCACCTCAGCCGAGGTTCCAAGCGAACCGTACCATTACCAAAACATGACGTATAAACTCTGCTGATCACTGATTGGCCGGAGAAAATCGTCACTGCCTGCATCATTGAACTTGCGGCACAAGACACAACAGACCCGCTAGATTTAAATCAGCACAGCCAGCGAAGGATCGAACGCAACTGTTTTGAATGAGTGCACCTTTCTTTTAAAAACCGAAAAATGGCTGTTTCGTTGAGGGAGCACAGACTGTCCTCTTATTGATAGCTGAGGAGGGGATCCAGCGAGAGCTTGATGGAGCGACGCGCAATTAAAAAGTTTTTCAGGAGTCATGGCAGTAAAGGTGGCGCGACTATAATGACACATGAATAATCCCGCGAACCAAGCCGAACTGAGCCGTACCGAGCCAAGTCGTACCACGCAGTGGAAAAAAGCCGTAAATGTACCCAACTGTTCTATTTTGGGACATGATGAATATGAACTAAAATGCGCTTTTAACATATTATCTCTGTATTTAAAAAATTTATTTAGTTACCACTTGTAGTACACTTGAACCCATCTTTCATACACTAGTACACTCAAGTGTACTACAAGTGGTGACTATTTTTAAATACAGAGATAGTATGTTAAAAACGCATTTTAGTTCATATTCATGGTGTCCCAAAATAGCACAGTTGATTACACTTAGATGATCTTAAGTTTATCTTAAGAAATACTAAAGAATAATTTGTAGTATGTTAAGTAACTTATAGTACAAAACTATGATCCGCACTCACATGAAACAGTCTTTTCTTTTTGTTTTATTCTACATTTATCACCAATAGGACAAGGACACAGATGTTTCAGCTCAAATGCCTTCTTCAGTGTGTTTTAAGTATATACCGTTGTTTATTTTAACTGCTAGTATATACAAGAATGATAAAAATGAAATCTGAGGTAATTTACGTTCGAAAAAGAGGTATATTGTAGTGCAGTGGTGGTTATGATAATGGGTATGATATTTAAATGCAAGTTGTTTAATACTGAAATGGAATATGTAAGCTTTAAATGAATGAACACAGGTAAATGAACGATGACGTCAAATGAGTAATTTAAAAATTCTTCACACTGAAGAAGGCCTTCGAGCCAAAACGTCTGTGTCCTTGTCCTATTGGTGATAAATGTAGAATAAAACGAAAAGAAAAGACTGTTTCATGTGAGTGTGGATCATGGTTTTGTACTATAAGTGATTTAATGGATATACGCACCTAAACGAAAGATCAAGCGACAGAAGAGCGCGGTGCTAACAACTTTTGTAGTATATTAAGTACAAAATTATTTGAGACTTGATTATTGAGATTATTGTTTAGGTTTTTGGGGGGATTAAAAAAAAATTGTGAATGGATTTTTATCATTGTAGTGTGGTTGTGTCCACACACTGCTAACACACATTTTGCATCCAGCATCCCCTTTAAATAGACCTTGAATCTCTTTTTGAAGGTGATGTTTTTCCATGTGGTGTATAGGCGGCATTGTTTTTTTTTTTTTTACATCACATTCTCATTGCGTTTGTAATCAAGCTGTAACTCACAGCCTGTCATGCACACTTACTTGATGTGTCCACTTCTGTGCCCTGCATCACTGTGTGTAGGGTTGTCATTGGAACCGAAGCTGCATCACTGGCATGGTGACCGTTACTGACTGGTGATAAACAACCTAGAGGTTGAATGAAATGTAAGGTACATTTGTTTTAAGTCATACCTAGTCGTTTAGAGGATTACTTTTATATGTATATTCAGTGTATGTATATTCATACGTTTGCATGTTTTCCTGAGTGAAGACCGTGTCTGGTAGGTGACACACACAATTGTAAATAGGACGGATGTTAATATAGCTGTTGCTGCACAAGCGGTCACTATGGACGATACACCATGGATGGGAGGTGCTGAGGTGTGGGCTTTTGCAACACCAGTCCCTTCTTCCCCTAAAAATGGAAGAATCAGTTAGAACACATACTACCAAAATCAACTTTCATTCAAAAATGTTGTCATTGTTTACTCTTTCTTTCTTTTGTTAAGCAGGTAATTCAGTACCTTTATTTATTTATTTATTTGGTTTGGTAATCAAGTACTTTGAAGGTTGTATGTTTTGGGTCTTATACTACACCATTAAATAGTAAAAATGTTCATCTGACTGATTTATATGAAACAGACAATTGAAAAAAAATCAGTGGTCAAAAGAATGACTCAGTTCTCAAGTTCAACTCACTGACTCAGTGATCGATGGAGAGGAAGATTATTATTAGTCATTTACAACATTTCATTACATAAATTCTGTGGCTTCAGAAGACTTGGAATATAACACACAAGAATCTTACACTCATATAACACTCATAATCTTCAAGAAATTCTTCTTCCACTTATAATCAACATGATATGGGTTAGAAATGCCATGAGAGTGAATAAATCATGATGGAATTTTCTTGTCTATGTAAACTATTCTTTTAAAAATAGGGTGACCATACATGCCATTTTTCATGGATACGTCCTGGCCAGGATTTCTATATTGCCTAAAATATTTAGGTTTTGGCATTGTTTGCGTGTGCAGACCTGCATCATTCATCAGTTATGAGATCAGTTCCTTATGTTTTCAAAATGCTCTCGAGGTACTTTGAATCAAAGCAATATAGAAATCTTGGCCAGGACGTGTCCGGGAAAAAAAGGCACGTATGGTCACCCTATTTAAAAAACAATCAACATATTCCAAAGATTTTAGAACCTGCACTCATCAACAACTAAACAGATATGAATTAATTGCTAGGTAAATCTCAATGATTCTCGCTTTTAAAAACACAACAAGCGCAGCTGGGTCATTTCGTGTCAACTCAACCAGAGGTCCCTGGCTCAATTTTTTAAAGTGCCCCTATTATGGGTAATGAAAGGTTCATATTATGGTTTTGGGAGTCCCCAACAACAGGTTGACAAAAAACACTTTCATTATCTTATAATATGCATTTATTTTTTACCTTACTAGCTCAAAGACTCCTAAATGATTCACTCAACGATTCATTTCTCCATACCCCTCCTTTGCATGATGCTAATCTGCGGTGATTGGTCCGATTGGTCTCATTTCCATTTCATCATGCCTGTAATGCCTGATAAAGCAGCATTTGTGAGCACAGTGCTGCGTTGTGTGCAGCCGTTACCGGGAAACCGCTATTTTACTGCTCCAAATGCGGAAACGGCCACATACACACTGCAGCTAAATTTGGTTGTCAGTTCACCTTTTACGCCTTAATCGTGTTCTGTACACACATAATTCACTAAAAGACGGGAGTGACAACCACATTTGACAACCGCATTAACTCCCGAAAAATACAGATAGTGACAACTGCATTTACAAAAATTCTATGCAGTGTGTACGGACCTAAACTGAACAACTAGTTGTAAATGACGTGTTTGAACGTGCATCAGAAATGTGTCTTCGTTTTCTTAACCTTGGCCATTTTGACACGGGGCTAGTTGTACTCACGAGCCCTGCGGTAGTGTCAGTGTTGCCAGATCTTCAAAAAAAAAAAAAAAACATCAAACATGAACAAGCTGAAAGAAACACTAAAACACCAAAATGCTTTATGTTTTATAACACCAAAAAAAGAAAAACAACAACTACATATATCTCATATCTGCAGCAGACCACTTTAACTCCATAAAAAGCCTATCTTTATGAGCTAAGACCAAACAACATGCCTAAAAGCGCTTGTAAATATGAGGACATGGCAACACTCCAAGACAGCGCTCTCTAAAGCAGCCGCCCAAGCATAAACAAAATGCGGCAAGTCTATTAGCAACTGGGCGGGCAATATGGTAATGTTTCATTTTGACATCAATATGAAACGGCTTGGGATTTGTTTTAAAAACAACTTGTTTCAATGATTCAGAGTCAACTCTTTCTTTTGAGAGACAATAACTTTATACACAGTGCACTTTCAGATTTAAAACTTTGCAGGATGTTTTCATTCACTTGGAGCCGTGTTACACACTGCATGAAAGGTAATTTTCAAAAATCCATAATAGGGGCACTTTAATCTTGCTAATATTTTTTTCTGAAGAAAGATAAACATATTTAGTGATGAAAGCCTAAATATTAAATGTCATGGACGAATATTTACTGAGTAATCCGCTTTTTTGTAGAGGGGGGTCAAAATTGCAATTTTCACCTGAGATTCAGAGCCAAATAACAGGGGGGTAAAAATGACTTCAGAAAGATGGCAGACCTTGAATCTCTTCATAATGTTACATTTGCACAGAGATTGGTAGGTCTATTAGTAAAATCTGTTGACTTTAACAATCTTTGTTGCATTATGTGCCAGTGATGACCGTTCAAAAATGGGGAAAGAGCACTTTTCAAGTTTTTTCTCCAAAGTTTGCAGGCCTGTAACTCATAAAGTATTAAAGATATCTTACTGCCCTTTTAGATTTTGGGTCTTAAAGGGATAGTTCACCCAAAAATGAAAATTAGCCAAAGATTTACTCACCCTCAGGTTATCCTAGGCTTGTCTGACATTCCTCTTTCAGATGAACAGATTCGGAGTTATATTCAACATTGTCCTGTCCGTTCCAATCTGTATAATTGCAGTGAATGGTGCCCCTGTTTCTGAATCCGAAAAAAAAGTACCCATCCATCGCAAAACTACTCCACACGGCTCCGGGGTGTTAATAAAGAACATCTGAAGCGAAACGATGCGTTAGTATAAGAAAAAGTTTGATTCTTAAAACTTTATAAACAATTTAGTCCAGCTTCCCGTCTCTCGAGCAGGCGTGTTCCCAACAAGGCGGTTGAGCGTATTACGTAGACGCCGCGAAATGCGCAACGTAAGCTCTGGGGAGAAGCACGTAGTCTCGCAAGAGTACGCTCCTGGGAGAGAGTGACGAACACGGAAGCACAGAGGAGAAAGGAAAACAAAACACCTGTCACTAACTATTAAAACGAAGATTCAAGTGAAAAATGTTGGAGGATTTCGATATAAGGCAAGAGGAGACTGAGATTTTTGCGTGCTTCTTCCCGGAGCTTAGATTGCGCATTTATTTCGCTGCGCCTACGTCATACGCTCAACCGCCTTGTCGGGAACACGCCTGCTCGAGAGAAGGGAAGCTGGACTAAACGGTTTATAAAGTTTTAAGAATAGACATTATTCTTAAACTAACGCATCGTTTCGCTTCAGAAGTCCTTTATTAACACTCCGGAGCCGTGTGGAGTAGTTTTGCGATGGATGGCTACTTTTTTTTCGGATTCAGAAACAGGGGCACCATTCACTGCAATTATACAGATTGGAACGGACAGGACAATGTTGAATATAACTCCGAATCTGTTCATCTGAAAGAGGAATGTCAGACACGCCTAGGATGACCTGAGGGTGAGTAAATCTTTGGCTAATTTTCATTTTTGGGTGAACTATCCCTTTAACAAACGTTTATTTTGATGTCTTCATTTTTAAGGCCCTATATTGTTCAGTTCCAGAGATATTGGAATTTCAATATGGTTCCAGGAGCAAATTGTTATATTGTACACATTTTCAGTTGTCAAAAACCAAATGTGGGTCAATTTGCAAAAAATATGATACTACTTTTCTTTTAGAGAGGAATGTCTGAAGAACAAATAATGTTGAAACCATAGAAATGTATCTTGTTTCCTTCTGTCAAAAGAACTGCATTGAACATAACTGTCCGAGTGCCATAAATATTCTGTTTCCAAAGTTTGCGTGCCTATAACTCAAGAAGTATTAAAGACATTGCAATATGATTTTAGATTCTAGTTCTTAATAAACTTTTCTTTTGGAATCTTCATTTTCAAGGCTTTCAGTCCCAAAGATAGGGGGGTCTCAATGAGGCTCCAGATTTTTTTCAGTAGTCAAAAAACAAATGTTGGTCACTTTGTATGCAGCCTATGCTTATTTAATCTAAAGAACAATGTCTGAAGAATAAATAATGTTGAAATTAGAATTGTATCTTGTTTCCCTCTATCCAAACAATATGTATAAAACATACCTGTCGGGAGTGCTAAAAATGCACTGAAATGGACAAGCTGAGGGCCTGAGGCACATTACCTTTCTTTCTATTCATAAGATTCCATATTTGAATCAGTTTCATGGATATTTTGAAGAAGGGATTTTGTTCATTTTAACAGCTTCTGAAGCTACCGAGAGTTCAGATATGCAGTATTGTAACGTCTGAAACAAATCCCATGCCTCCTAGGGAAAAGTGGCTGGTTTTGCCACATTGCATTCACATCAGTAAACCAAGATTTTTCCTCATTTGGATTAATTATTAGAATTTCTTTTTCTTTTTTAAAGTTATATAATGTGGAGCTTCATCAGATTCATCAGAAGTAGCATGTACTGCTAAAGTGCAAATTTGGCAGAATCACTGATAGTACCTCAAATATTTAAGATCTCTCACATTTGGAATAATTAACACTGGGTAATTCTAAACCCCAGGTAAACGGGATCCTGAGTAATCATATTTTAAAATTCACACTGTTCATACTTTACCTAGAGTTAACAATTAAACCTGGTCATTCATAATCTGATGAATTCTTCAGATATTCTGCTTTAAATACAACTAGATAAAGAAGTTTGTGAAGACAAACTTGAGGTTGGCTTGAGAAAGCCTAGCCTGAAAGTTTAAAGCAGCTGTAAAAGCTTGAAGTTTGAAAATTTAGATAGATTAGAAAATTAGCATGTTGCTAGCATGATTAGCATGCAGTTAGCATGTTGCTAATCATGTTTCTAGCATGATTAGCATGTTGCTAACATGATTAGCATGTAGCTAACATGTTGCTAATCATGTTTCTAGCATGATTGTTGACATGATTAGCATGTTGTTGACTAGCATGTAGTTAGCATGTTGATAGTATGTTCCTAGCATGATTAGCATGTTCCTGACATAATTCTGGCATGTTGTATACATGTATACCTGTATATGAATATGTACACACACACACACACACACACACACACACACACACATATATATATATATATATATATATATATATATATATATATATATCAAGGCTGGTAATTTAACACGTTAATTAGATTAATTAATTAAGGTGAAAAATAACACGTTGAAATTATTAACGCATTTAACTAAGGTTGGGTATCGTTTTAATTTTATCAGTTCCAATTCCGATTCTGCTTATCGATTCCGATTAAAAGATTTTTAAAAGCTAATCGATTCCGATTCTTTTCGATTCCCAGTTTCGATTCCAATGTGATTAAATAATGATATTAAACATTTATCCTCTGTCTCTTTTTTGCAAACCATTTTAGGGCTGCAACGATTAGTCGACATTATCGACAACGTCAACAATAAAAAATTGTCGACAAATATTTTTGTTTTCGAGTAATCGTTTGATCTCATATGGCCTAATGTAAGAGCCTGCAATACTGCGGTTTGACCAGTGCGGCACTGTAGAGCAAGACTGTAATTCAGCTCTCCTGTGTCATGAGTCCGGGTCCACGATGCTCCCTCTCACCACCAGAGGTCGCCACCTCCCATCTTTCCGGACTCAATTGCCATTACTCCACACACCTGCCACTAATCACACTCCCAGCTGTTCCCCATCACCATGGACTATTTAGACACCACACTCCCGCTACTCTGTCTGGTAGAATTATAATTGTTTGTAAGTTGTTGTAGTTGCTGGTCGTTACTGTGTGGACACACGCACTGTGTTGCCATCTGGTGTGTCCCGTTCTGTACCTGTTTTCTTTTTGCCTTGTTGGCCTTTTTGTTGTTTATTAAAGTGTTTTTTCCCTGCATCTGGACCCAGTCCTTGTTCTTGCCATGCACATTCCTTCCGTGCCGTGACACTCCTGTATGCAGTTTAAGAGAAGAAGACAGAGGGCTTCAGAGAAAAATTCATCAGAACTTGAGCGGCGTTTGGATGAATATGTAAATATATATTGCGCGCTTTCCTCTCAGTAACGAAATAAACACAACAAAAACTGGCAGCAGTGTGAAAGCAGCAGTTAAAAATGCATCTGATTACAACGATGTGGATGTGAGCTCTGCTTTTCAGTAATGTAACGTAACGTTACTCCAGTAAAGTCCGGTCACATCATGTTTATTTATATAGTACTTTATGCAATAGATAGCCTTAATTCAAGCAGCTTTACGGTATTAAACATGAAAAACCAGAGTCAGTGTCGCTTCCAGTTAGAATTACAGGTCCCACTTTATATTAGGTGGCCTTAACTACTATGTACTTACATTTAAATTAATCATTCAGTACAATGCACTTATTGTGTACATACATGTTTTTGCATTGTACTTATATTTTTAAAAATAGCTATATGTAATTACATCTGTAATTAATTTCTGTAATTACATTTATAATTACACATAAACCTACCCATACCACTTAACCTGTCCCTAACCTTACCCGTATCCCACCTCAATAGCAGCAAAAGTGTTTTGCAATACAGTATGAACACAATAAGTACATTGTACTTATTTTTTGATGTAAGTACATAGTAGTTAAGGCCACCTAATATAAAGTGTGACCGAATTACAACTTGATTTTCTGTAAAGCAACTCTCCAGTGTGAAGCTAGCTAATGATAAAATATTTGTATTAGTGGGGAAAAAAATCATTTAATTAAAGTGATAGTTTGGTTTACAGAGATCAAAGCTTGATCTAGCTCAGGACTATTTTGGTTATCATAACCCTATAAGGTATTTTAAGACATTATGTTGTGAATAAAATAGTTTATCCAAAGCGTCTTATCACTTACCTTTATTTTGTTTCTTATCTATATGACTTACAAAAGGAGATGTTAGGCAGAATGTGAAAGATGTGTCATTCAGTTACTTTTTCATATAGCTAATTAAATGGTGAAAGAGTGTCTCTGTCTGTCATCTCATTTTGTGTGCCAAATACATCTATTTGTATAATGAATTGGTAACACTTTACAATAAGGTATAATTTGTTAACATTAATGTATTAATTAACATCAATGAACAATGCATTTATTACATTTAACTATTAATCTTTGTTAATGTTGGTTAACAAAAATACAGTTGTTCATTGTTTGTTCATGTTAGTTCACAGTGCATTTATGTTAAAAAAACTCAACTTGTGACTTTAATAATGCATTAGTAAATGCTGAAATTAACATTAACTAAGATTAACAAATGCTGTAGAAGTATTGTTCATTCTTAGTTCAAGTTAACTAATGTTAACTAATGAACCTTATTGTAAAGTGTTACCAATTAATTGTATAATAATTGTAATTACATAATATGCTTTTCTAAAGCTGAAGTGACCTTTATTTACGTTAGAATATGTGTAACTTAATATTTTAACTAGTTGCAAAAGCTGAATAATCAAACAGTCTACTGATTAGCCAGTGAAATAATCGACGATTAGTCGATTAATCGTTCTAATAATCGTTAGATTAATCGATTATCAAAATAATCGTTTGTTGCAGCCCTAAACCATTTATTAGAGCTGAATACCATGAACAAAAATTAACAGGCTACATAAAATCTGAACTCTTTAAGAGCTGTTTGTGTGCAAAATAGAACTACATGATTCTGCAGAGTTTTTTTTTTTTTCCTTTTTTTTTTCCCAATGGAAGTTGAGGTTCCCTCATGATTCTGAAGAAAAAACATTAGACAACTAAACAAAATCCCATGTAATTCATGAATGAATGATTCAATGACTCACTCAAGATGTACTTCTTTCATTACTGGATGAATCAGCATTCTTGAAGGAATCTCTTGTATGATTTAAATGACAAATACATTTTAACAGCCACTTTTCACCTACTGGCGTAACAATGTAATCGATAAATCTTCATTTGAAGTGTCAAATTACTTTCAAAAGGTGATTTACTGTACTCTATTTAATTTCTACCGTACACATAAGAGTTTATATCTGAACTAGGGTTGTAACGATATACCGGTAAGAGAGTTTGAATGTGCACGCTTATCATACCGTAAACATTCGCATATCTACAGTTTAAAAAAATAAATAATGGGGGAAAATAAATCTCACCCACACATATGCAACTTATTTCCGCTTGGCTGCTTCACTCTGCATTCACTTGGCTGCTTACACACACGTACAGTGGATAAAATGACAGAAACAGAGATTAATCTCCATCTCCGCCGAAAAATCTGCTGTATGGAAATACTTCTGATGTTAAAAAAATGAACGCAGGGTTGTCCTTGAGGATGGATGCAATTTACAAAAAAAATTTACGCAAAGTGGCTGCAAAAGCAGGCAAAACATCCCCCCGTGCAGATGAAGTTGTGTTGCATTTATAAAAAGTGATAAATTAAGGCTGTATGATTTCCGTGTTGCAGACGGAATCCCAGTGCAGCCGTGAACATGAAATTTACAGTATAACAAGAATGTCACCTAAAATGCGCAATCTGGTGGATGGATAAGCCTTTTTTTGTTCCGCAGACATTTTCCTCTTTTGTTTTTTATCTGCCATCTCTATCTTTCTGTCGTTGCTCAGCTAATGTCTCTCATGTGCACTGAGCGCTCTCTCCTCTGCATCATGAGTAGACACACCCCTTACTGCTGATTGGCTACAAGTTTTATTTTTTTGGTACTCGGCCCAACTCAGTTTTCTAAAGCGTTTTTGAAAAAATACATACCCCACCTTTAAAAGAAAAGAAGTATCATATTTTTGCAAATTGACCCAAATTTGGTTTTTGACCGCTGAAAATGTGTACAATTTAACGATTTACCCCAGGAGCCATATTGAGATCCCAATATCTCTGGAACCAAACCATATAGGGCCTTAAAAAATTAAGATGCCAAAAGAAAAGTTTGTTAAGACCCAAAATCTAAGAGAGAATTAAGATATCTTTAATACTTTTTGAGTTACAGGCCTACAAACTTTGGAGAAAAAACTTGAAAAGTGCTCTTTCCCCATTTTTGAACGGTCACCATTGGCACATAATGCAACAAAGATTGCTAAAGTCAACAGATTTTACTAACAGACCTACCAATCTCTGTGCAAATGTAACAATACGATGCTGCCATCTTTCTGAAGTCATTTTTAGCCCCCTGTAAATTGGCTCTGAATCTCAGGTTAAAATTTACATTTTGACCCCCCTCTACAAAAAAAAAAACGGTTTACTCAGTAAATATTCATCCATGAAATTTAATATTTTGGCTTTCATTACTATACATGCTTATCTTTCTTCAGAAAAAAATATTAGCAAAATCAAAAATTTGAGCAGGGGATGTTTCTGAAATTTGGTTGATTTGACACGGAATGACCCAGCTGCCTAATTTTGTTGCCTTCCGTTTCTTGCTAAGCACCCCTCTTCCTTTTCCTGGTCGTGTATCTGATCAGCAGAATGTTAAAAGACCTCTGTCAATCCATGATGAAGTGGGTTCAGGGAGGATCGACCCTTAGTCCACTTTCAAAGAGCATTGACTGATCCTTGCTGGATAAATACCATCTCCTTTACTTCACCCGTAATCACATTGAGAGAATAAAGAGAATAGAGATAAACCAGTGAGAAAAGGAGTAAAAGTACTGAAGCTCAGATAAGAGCATGAGAGCATGGAAAGAATGAGTGTGTGCAGGGGTGAAGAGAGTACCACAACTTTTAGAGGATGAAAACGTGAAGTGTGTATTTAAGCATGAAATTAAAATGTGAAAGAACATATTTACAATACACTGACATGGGTTTGTGTTTCGGGATGTGGAAATCTTCCATAACAGTCAGTCTTAAATGGATAGTTCACACAAAAATGGGGGGGGGGGGATTCAATTATGTAATGGCAGTGAATTTGTGACTCTTTAGCACCAATGCACTAACTTACAATATGTGTCAGCAAAAAAAAATAAAAAATTACATGCTGATCATTTTAAAGTTTTCTGTTTGAGTTTGGTGAAAAATAACCCAATATTTAAGCAACTTCCCTTGTGCCCAGTGTTAATTTTAACTGCAAATTTTCATTTAGTCTTAGTCATAGTCTTTTTTCTAAAATGCCATTTAATTTGATTAAAGGGGTGGTTGATTGCAATTTCACTTTTTTAACGTTAGTTAGTGTGTAACGTTGCTGTTTGAGCATCGTCTTTTAAAATTCTGGAAGTTTAATGCCTACAAAAACGGCTGGTAAGGGACTACAACGAACTACTTCCCGGGTCTGATACGTCACGGACCCAGATAAACCCCGCCCTCGGGAACATGTAAGGAAGGTGGGCGAGGCCATGCTGTGCTGCTTTAGAGAAGAGGAAGAGAAAACTAGGGGTGCACGTAAAAATCTATTCATATATGAATCGCGATTCTGTCTTCTAGCGATTCTAATGGATTCACAAGTTTCAAAATTAATGTTCTAAAACAGCCGTTCTTAATACTGTTCCTCGCGTCGCCCTGCTCTGCATCTCTCTCTCTCTCTCTCTCTCTCTCTCTCTCTTTCATTCAGATCGTCATATCAGCTCCAACAAACTGTTCCAATTATACATTTTCACATAGCAATGAGAAGCGTTATACATGGAGGCGTGTACGGTTGCCATACTGTATTAAAGCTTTAATCAGAATAAAACCGTATATTAAAAGCTAACATAAGCAGTAGCATAATAACAGCGTATCAAAAAAAAGAGACAACAAACAAAAAAATATACCATTAAGAGCCGTGCTTGCACAGGTTCTGCGCGATCCTCTTCACTAATATCCTCTGCGTCTCAATCGGCCTCAAATTGATAAGCAATATAGATGACGCCATTGTTTACAATACAACCGGAGCACATGCAGCTGAGCTGAGGGGCGGGACATTTAGATGCACGCTCTGTGGTTTAGTGAATCACAACACACTGAGCCAGCTAACCAATCAGAGCCCATTATGTATTTCTGAGGGAGGGGCTTCATAAAAACAATAAAGGCGTTTTTCAGAGAAGGGACAGAGCGGTGTGGAATAAAGGTAAATTATATGAAAAATAATGCGTTTTTAAAAAAAGGAAGCATGAACACATGTTAGACTGCACCCCATAAACACAATCAAGCCTAGAAAAAAAACAGTAATCCACCCCTTTAACATTTTAGTCATCTGACTTGTTTTAGTTTTAGTCTAGTTGTAGTCGACTAAATATCATAAGATTTTTGTAGACTAAATCTACAATTTTTAGTTGACTAAAATTTAGTTAGTTTAGATAGTATTTATTAAGGGGTCATATGACGTTGCTAAAAAGAACATTATTTTGTGTATTTGGTGTAATGCAATGTGTTTATGCGGTTTAAGGTTAAAAAAACATGCTATTTTTCACATACTGTACATTATTGTTGCTTCTCTATGCCCCGCCTTTCTGAAACGCACCTATTTTTACAAAGCTCATGGTTCTGAGAAGCAAGGCTATCCAGTGCGTTGTGATTGGCCGAATACCTCAAGCGTGAGACGTAAATGTTACTCTCCTTACCATATTATGATGCCGTGTCCCGGAGCGGCGACACAAAAACAATAAAATTCATTACAAAGGAGGCATTTGCATCCAGTGAGGACATAATTACTGATTATAATGACTTATACTGTCTTTTTATGCATCACGTTGCATCGTGCTGCATAAACATGTCTGCATTTGTGATCAGAGAAACAACAAACAACAAGCACTACTCTACACTGCTCAAAACTCACATTTGAATCGTCAGTGGAAAATTCTTTAAATATGAAAACACACTTACAGGCTGTGAGTCAGAAGCGCCAGACTGTCCTTGCAAAGTTGGAATTGCCCCACTTTATAGAAACAGCCTTTGTGCACAGCTGCTGGCATTGTAGGCTAACGTTACTCTCCCAGGTTCAGGAAATAGTCCTCCGTAAAATGTGCTGCACACTCATTTGGGTTGAACTGTTCTGGAACAGTGTTGTAAATATAACTTAACCATGGATTTGTAGTTGTGTCCTCTTTTGGAAGTCCAAACAAAGTAGTTTTGCTTTCGCAACGAAACACAGCGTCTCCATGACATGGAGCTGGTGGCAGCAACAACACTACAACGAGAATAAAAATCACGCCCTCTTTCTTTGCATATACATTTGGGCGGTGTTTTGCAAATCTCCCCACACCGTGACATAGACATTTGGGGGGGTGTTTGAATGAGCCGTTTTAGGGGGGTGTGGCCGAGTCTTAACTTTTATAAAGAATATCTCTTTGGTTTTGAGACTTTAGTCTTTGCAACTTCAGGGGTCTTATCTATGCATGAACAGCTTGTAACACTCCAAAGAGAAAGAAAAACTTGAAATTGCATCATATGACCCCTTTAAGAAGTTCTCTAAAATTTCTATAACTCATTATATATTCCTGGAGAAAACATCTATTAACCTGGTAATATGAATGGTATTAATTTGAACATGCAATATATACACACATTTAACTGCTGTGACGCACAACATGTCTTTATATTCAAATTAAATAAAACCACATTTCAGAAAGAAACAAGAGCATGGCCCTCTTTTCACTAAAATACCAATGGTTATATAATATACATTCTTTATAACAACTTGCTTACCACTTTCTTCATTCTTTCAAGCAGACATATTTATTACATTGATATTAATCCTTATTAGCAGTTCAGTGATCTTCAGTGATATCTCTCTTACTTTTGTTGTTTGATTAACATGCTGTCCATTTAAAAACAAATGCACGGATGCAATATACTGACTTAACGTAACCAAGTGTGTTTACATGAATACTCATCAAAATGGACAATTTGACATCATTTTGTGTGTATATCGCCATTCATGTGCAATAAGACACAAAAAGTACTGAATTCAGTACTTGTGCGCTGTTTGAGAGGCGGTTTTCCGTGTGCATGCTCATTTTCATTTTTGATTGCAATTTTCTGTCCTTTTAACATGGGTGCTTAAAAAAATTTAGGCTGTGAAACGTAAATATCAGGTTGTTTCTCACTTAAAATGAGCCATTACAAAATTATCATTAAACTATTATTAACCCTTAAATGCATGAATGTTTTGCCAATCATTATTACATATTCGGGTCTTTAGCGACCCGGACCTATATATCCAGCATGGATGGATCTCTAACTGCTGCAATAGCAAAGAAACTCTCTTGATATTTTAAGAACAATTACAGAAGAACACAATAAAGCATAATTTGTTACCTTTTGAAACTTAAAAGGGTTCAATTTGAGCAGATGATTTTACCATCGTCGTCATCGTCAGAGCGTACTTCCACAGTACATGCAGCATCTGGCTCATATTCGCGATTTCAACCATATTCTCAAAACTATCATTTTTGACGTAGACGCTAAGCACCGAATTTAAGTTTGTAGTTTAGGTTTAGGTTAGGGAAATCTAAAATGACAGCGGACATGGAGACACGGGATGCTATTCGCTCTGTTGTGGAGAATATTCCTGGCATTTGCCAACTGAAGCCCAAACAAGAAGAGTGTTGGTTCACATTTTGAATGGAGGTGATTTTGTGGCCCTACTCCTGACGGGTTTTGGGAAAAGTTTAATTTATCAACTGTTACCGATCATCAGCGAGAAACTGAGGAGGCCAAAGTCCGGCAAGGCAATAATTCACATAATATGCAAAAGTTGTTCACAGCCATCTTCACTCCGGTATTTCGCTCGATGGTTTTATTTTTTCACCGCATACCTGTGTTTACAGCGGAAGTTCGAGGTGGTGGAGCCGGCGATTAAAATACGTCATAATCAACTGTTATGTGATTGGCTTACGGGTACACCAATGATTTTAAACTTCAGACAAGCGCCCGCCCACGAGAAAGTAAATGCTTGTCAATTATGCCCTTCCAGACTCTGTCTACAAAGCAAAGCGAAGTAGCAGAGTTTGGTATTACCAGGCTATGTAAATATAGTTGCCAGGGGGGAAAAAAAATACACATTTACATGACCACTTTTTACCAAAAAATTAATCAGAAAACAGGTATTCTTTTATATATATATATATATATATATATATATATTTTTTTTTTTTTTTTATTATTATTTATTTATTTTTTTTCTCCTTGTTATATTGTTTATAATGAATAGATTGAGGAATACTAAGAAAGTTGATGTCTAACTTTAAAAAATGAAGGAGTGTGAGGGTATAGAGAATGATCTTCTGGGTCGCTAAAGACCCGAGGTACGCATTTAAGGGTTAAACCACATAAACTTTTTTTGCTCACAATCTCAGGTGGCAGGTGATCTACTGCCATTTTATTAAATTCATACAAATGGATACTCATTAAAATGACCTTTTGTTATGTGCAGAAGAAGGAATCTCTCAAACGGGCTTGGAATAACCTGAGGATGAATAAATAATGACAGAATTTTCATTTTCACTTAACTTCACACTAATGCTATAAGGAATCCCTGTATCATTAGATTGATTGAGCATCATATTTACTACAGGCCAACCCTGAAGCTCTGCTTATGGGGCAGTTAAATAGGATGCATTTTGTTCAAAAACAGTTGGATGAAGCGTAACAGAATTGAACAGAGCACAGGGAGTCTGGAGACATGCTTTTAACTTGACACGTGCTCGGACTCAATCAAGATGGCGTAAGTTGTGTTTTTCAGTAGGTTACTCACGGCTACACTGTATGTTTCTGAAGGGTGCGGGACCACATGGAAGGCATTCCAAATCTTCTAGTCCATCCAGTCGCAATTTGCTGTAGAAACTTTCATTTGAGAAAAAAAGGTTTCAGTTTGAAAACCAGGATACAGGTGTGTGTGTGAGTCTATGAAGTTTTGGGTGTGAAGTTGCATACAATCAGTCATGTGTGGGTTGATCACAATTATTAGCTATAAACGTCATGTTTCATAAAGGTTGTTTTGTGTGTGCGTGTGAGAAAGTCTCACCCAGGGAGGCAGTTTCCACACACTGAATTGTCTGTGTGTGTGCAGTGCTTGATTTGGTATCTGTTGAGTCTGCGGCAGCTCTGGCACAGTGCGCAAGGGTGAGAACCCCAGGCTTCCTTAAACCACCGAACATCACATATGGCACATACTGCCGACACACCTACACCATAACCACAGTCCTAACAGCCCACAAGCACACAAACATAATCAGTAATATGATAAGTACATTGGATTTGTCAATTTTTTTCTGAGAATGCAGCTTTGTAACCTTGCCCTGTTTGCAAGTCATTTAAGGTCATGCGTAAGCCTCTAGAGGCAGGGATGTGATACTACAGCATGCTTACATAGTCCACAAATTGGGGCTCTCTTTGGACATTTTCAACATGTTATGTCTTCATATATGTACATAGAACAGAACAGTTAATAATAATTTTATAGGTACAACTACATTTACTTACAAACAGAAGATGATTGCAATTTTCATCAATTAATTGAAAAAAGCCACATTATCAATACTTTTCTATGTTTTATTAATATATTCTATATATAAAATTATTATTAACTGTTCTGTTTTATGTACATATATGAAGACATAACATGTTGAGATATATATATATATATTATATATATATTTATTCAGCTGGGTTTTCAGGCTGGGAGAGCAGTTTGCTGATGAGCTATAACAACTGAACACGAGCTAAGACCAACAAACTTTAGGCTTGTTGAAGCTGTCCCCACCCCCAGCAGGATAAATATTCACTGCATAATCAAATGTTTATAAATACAACCGTATCTGCTTTACTGTATTACAAAATCAATCAAACAGGTTGCTGACTTCGACTGCTGGGATTTATATTCTTTTATCTACATTCATTTAAAAATAAGTGACGGTTAATTATGGGTGTTGTTTTCTACACACAGCCTCTCGGCTTCTCCAATGGTGATTAATTAAGTGAATGAGTTTTCAAATATTTTCTTTACAGTAATCCTCAAATTTTGGATACACAACAGGGCATTTCTCCTGCTTACTCACACCCAGCATCACTCTTTCTCTCACCTCTTTCAGTTCTTGGCCAGGTGGACATTGTGGGCACTTGTGACATTGTCCGCTGTGGTAATACTCGTCCATCAAGCAATCCATTCCATATCTAAGAGAAGAAGAAAAAAAAAAGAGTTAAAACATACAGCATGGGCTTACAATACACTAATTCAAAACTATGAGATCTGAATGCAAAATACTGTATACCTCCAGTGAAGTTCTTAATTGTTAATTGGCAGTAAGTTAGCAGGGAAAAAGTGTAAATGAACTTAAAATTAGGTAATTTTACTTTAAAATAATTGTTTTCTATTTGAATATATTTTAAAATGTCACTTTTTCCTGTGATTTCAAAGCTGAATTTTTAGCATCATTGCTCCAATCACATGATACTTCAGAAATCATTCTAATATTCTGATTTGCTGCAAAAAAAACAACAACACAAAAAAAACATTTATTATTATGTTGAAAACAGCTTAGTAGAATTTTTTCAGGTTTCTTTGATGAATAGAAAGTTCAGAAGAACAGAATTTATCTGACATAGAAATATTTTGTAACATTATAAATGTCTTTATCATCCCTTTTGATCAATGTAAAGCATCCTTGTTAAATAAAAGTATTAATTTCTATAATCCCCCCCCACACACACACACATACACACATACACACACACACACACACACACACACACACACACACACACACACACACACACACACACACACACACACACACACACACACACACACAAATTATATGTATAGTGGAATTATGCATAGGCTAGACTATATTACAGCCAAGTTCTGGCAATACAGCTGCCGGTTTAAGGCTACTTAAAGTAAGAAGTAATAACTGAAATAAAATGAATTTAAATATCAAAGCTCAAGGTTAAATTCGATCTAGATATTGGCTCAATTATATATATCCATGGATCTATTATATATATTTTTATTTTAAATGTCCATTTTAAATGCAACTGTTTAGCTAAATATTTATAAACCTGTTGACGCCTCGAACATTTGAATTTTAGGTTTAATGTTTATAAGGTCTATGTTTCTAGTTTTTAAAGCAGCCTACAAAAACATTTTAGACAACTGCTTGACCAGAATCTGCAAAAACAAAGGCGTAGCCTAATCATTTCACAGTCCGTATTAATAAAGAAGTCAAAAACACGATCTAATATACTTATAGGTGAGTCTCTGTTTAAAAAAAAAAATAAAAAAAAATAAATAAATATATATATATATATATATATATATATATATATATATATATATATATATATATATATATATATATATAGATGTGTGTGTGTGTGTGTGTGTGTGTGTGTGTGTGTGTTGCGTAGATTATTTTGCTCAGAATTTACAGTCCATCTCATTATTTATAGCGAATTAAAAAGACAATGGAATCGAAAAAAGAAGAAAGAAAAAAGCTTTCGCTAGTTACATGTAATGTAGGCTATTTACGTTCGTTTCAATAATAAAGAGTAATGTCTATTCACTTTCATCCATTCCAGATCTCAGAACACAGAGAAACAGATCAAGCGAGAGCGCACATTGAGGTGCATCTAACACAAAAATACCTCTGTTAAATGATCTGTTGGGAATAATCTAACCGAGGCATACAATACAAGAAAAGTGGTCGAATTTAAGTAGGGCGCACTGCTACGATAAAAAAGTAGAGAGCAATGCACCGGCTACGTTACATCATGAATCTCCAGTAAAGTCACGTATTAGGGACAGTTTCATCCAAACTTACATTGCAGAAGGGGCAAGCTCAGCAGTCACTTAATTCTCTATCCCATTAAAGTAACCGTCTCCTGTGGTTTTGGGTAAATTCGGTCCAGTTTCGCTTGCGGTTGAAGTTGACTGGCACATTTGCCCGGTGAGCGACAGTGCGGTGCGCGCTGGGACACAGGCATGTCCCGACATGTTCGCACTGCTGTGACTGAAATCCGCTGCAGCCGCAGAAGAAAAGATGTGCGAGCACTCGCGGCCACAGTCGAAGTCCATTCATTGAGAAATGCTCTTGAATGGAAAATACGATTCAAAAGGATTTCTCACAAAGGCCTACATATGAATTTTATATAACATGATAGCCGTTTGAAAACGTGTTGCGCAGTCCTGTTCCTCAACCACAAGCAGTCATTATATAAATGTAAATGACTAAATGTAAATATAAGATGATATAAGTGTTTTTCCCCCCCTCAAATGTTCTAAGAGCTTTTACTCAGTTTAACTAAGAATTTCATTATTTATCTCGCTGCAGCAACCTCTTAAGGACACAAGGGGGCGATAATGAATTTACGTATTGACCTCTGAAGTGGAGTCGAATTACTTAAATAGCGCAACAATTCATTTCACATTCAATTCATTTTCATTTTGTAGCTCATAGCATTATATTACATTACAGCACATATTATACTGCATTCCATTATTAGACTGCATTACCTTAGATTGAACACTGCAGCTCAGTGATCAGCTGGCAAGTCCCAGAGCAGGCCATGTTTACTATGCCTTATTTGACCCGATTGAGAATTCAAGGTATCATTTTTCTTTACAGTTATCACACACAAACTGTTACAAAATTGTTAAGCTAAATGAAAAGTTTTTGTGCAAGGGATTGATGTGTATGTGTTGAAAAGATAACTGCAGAGACTGGTTGGTGTGTGTGTGTGTGTGTGTGTGTGTGTGTGTGAGTGAGGGAGAGTGTGTGAGAGAGTGAGGGAGTAGGAGGGCACTGTAGCCTTGCATAGCAGTCATAGTGGTTTTGGCAAAGGAGGAAAAAATAGATAGAGAAAGTGGGAGAGAGTGCACGAAGGAGTATTTTTATATCCTGTCAAGAGTTATTGTGTCTGAACTGGACCAATGATTTGCACAGGTCGTTTTGTCCCTTAACCGATCTTAAGCAACTCATATTACAGAACATCATGATGTTATTTTAACAGAACAGTTTCACAGATAGTTTGGTCATTGTTGTCGTGAGTGCTGCCGTGGACGTCCATGTGATCACCTCATCCCTGAATCTTATCTCAGCCCGTTCCTGTCCCCTTCCACTTCACACACATCCTTATCAGAAGCGTAGATTTGCTCTGACCTCTAAAAAAGATGCATGGGTATGTGTTTTGACGCCCAACTTCATATTTAGGTTTAAGACAGATGTTGTTCTACAAAGGTGCCCATGCAGACAGAGTCTGTAATGACGAACTTCAGACCAAGGCAAAAAATACAGTGACTGATTAATGCAAAAAAATATTTTTGTAGACATCAAACCGAAACGCCTGAATTTTATGGCCATGTAGAAATGAAGGCATGTGTGCCTGTATGAGCATATGCATCTGTGTATGAATTTGTGTGTTAGTGGGAGTTTTAAGTATGAAGGCTGTAGAGCAGAGCCAGACTCGGGAATAGTTCAGATAAGAAAACTTCAACCACCTGGAGAGAGAGAGAGAGAGAGAGACACCTTAAGACCTGGTTCTGAACATTAATTAATAGTACAGTTAAAAGGGCATATTAAAACATAAGTTTAAATATGAAAGCTAGCTCATTCCTTGATGACAGTATGTGATAAGACCTCAGGGACATCTCTGTGCACCTGCTGTTGACAGAGGAAAAACTATGAAAAGTGGCATAAGAGCCCCTAGAAACATCAGCGTTACTCTCAGAACTAGAGTCTGCCTCGAGGGGTTTGCCTCAGACCGGCAGAATAGACATAATGAGCAAAACAAAGTTAAACTAAAGAGGACTTTAAAGAAAACATACTTTTATTTTTACTAAGCATTATACATATTTGTTTTGTTTGACTTCCAAATCTGATTTGCTTTCTGGAACACTATAGATGTATGAATTTGTAAAGAAAACGAAGATGTCTCAGTATGTTTTTTTTTTTTTTTTTTTTTTTTTTTTTTTTTAGCCATACTAGACTTTTGTCCATAGACGTTCATAAAATATCTTCTTTAATGTTTTTATGAAGAAAGAAAAAGAAAATGCTGGTTTTGAACAACAAGAGGGTGAGCAAATGATGTAAGAATGTAGAATGTGTTGTCTTGTTTTATGACAATAAATAGTTGCTGATCATTAGACACAATTTCTAGTGCACACTGTGAAGGATAAGTTTCACTTAGATGAGATTTCATGAAAGTGTGGTCCATTTCTACACCAGCAAGCTCACTTGAGCCTTTCTGTTTACTGTTTACACAATGTCAAAAACAAAACAAAAAGCCTTGTCCACTTATATAAAACCTTGGATTCTGTCATATAATTGCTAAATAAAACAAGAAATGGTCATACAATACCTAAGTTTTGTTTAGTTTCTGCCCCAGAAACAGCTTATGAACTTCAATTAGGTATGATTCTTCTGCAGAGAAAGTAAAAAATGGCAGATTGTACCAAAATCAGGTTTTTAGAGAATACATAAACATGACTTAGTCTGTCATAAACTTATATCAGTTGGTCAGTGCCAGCATTCTGCACATGTTCTGTTGTCTTTTAACCAATGTTGCGTAACCCCAACTTCAGCCTGACTGGATGTTTTATTAACTGAAAAGTTTGACTTGTCAAAATGGAACATTTGTGGCCAACACATCATGCATTAATAGGATGAGACCAACCAAAAGGAAAAAAACACTGATGACCATAAAGCTCCACAATAAAAAGTTAACTACAGCTGTGACATGACCCGCTTGTGGAAATTTTACATTCACTCCAAGATTTCACGATTCAAAACAGCTCTTGCAAGCCGAAAGATGAGCAAAAAAGTAGAAAAAAGAATATGCTTGCAGGTGTATCGCTGCTTTCTGAGGAAATAGTTTAACTCTTACTCAGACGAATTGAGTTGAGCAGCAACAAATGTTGTGACATGAAAGAGTAGGTGGAGCTTATGCCAATGACTTCCACTGACCACAGAGCAGCCGGTATATAAACGGTATAAATTTACCTCACCCACTCTGACAGCTCTCTCAGTTGCACATGAATCAAAGCCAAAGAGGTTGTAGTGATCAGACTCTGGCACGCTGGAGAAAAGTAGAGAATGTTTGCTGACTTCAGAGGGGGATGACGATGAGTGATATGATATGATCAAGTGAAACGAAGACCTTCCCTAAGCAGGAATATAATAATGTAACTGTAAGATGAGCAGAATGCTATTCATTTTTTAGGCCCCGTACATGCATGCTTTCACACACTAAATGTGCGTTGCGACACAGCCAGCCTCACTGATTTGTGCGGACCACATCCCACTGACAAATGTTAATCCTCAGTTGTTGGCATGGCATTGACTCCTTGACTCCACAGAGAATGATAAACTTCTTGCAGCTTGTTATGTTGTATCTCCATTTGTATTTCCATCTGCTTCTTTCTCTCTTTTTCATCTCTTTGGGGTAAAATGACTGGACTGGATTGGAATGTGTAAGTGTTTGCTTGTAAATATAAACTTGACATCATGGATAGACACAGAGAGAAAAGTTAGAGAGACCTGAAGTTGGTTGTGTATCATGTGTCTTTTGTTCTTTACTCCTTTCTCTGTTAAAAAGTCTTCAGCATGGACTTCTTCTCTAGACACAGAGCCATAGATGGGAAGAAAATATCAAACACTCCTCTTTGTGCTGTCTTTTTGTAACCTTCAATTAGAGAATGGAGAAATCGATTACATGTTTTAGCCTGGAGAGACATTGCTTTCTTTTTTTCTCACGCTCACTCAACATTTTTCAAAGTCTCCTCAGTTGTTAACAATGAAGACCAGAATATATTACATATGTTTAAATGTGCATATGTAAATATAGATTAACAAATTGTGTTTTTTCTCTTCGCTGGGATGACATTCCAGTCAACTGTTAAAAGAAGCAGACTGCACACACATTCTTAAATCTAAATATTCTTTATTGCCACATGGTTCCATGAGGAACCTTTAACATCCATAGAATCTTTTCAAAGTGCTTTATAGTGGAAGAATATTTTTCACACTAAGAACAAAATGGTTCTTTTTAGGAGGTTGAATAACAAAAACACCTGTTTACAATCATTTCAAATATTGGTGTTTTTTATCAACCACTAACCGTGAAATTGTTTTAGCAGCCACACCTTCATTTTCCTTTATTTAATTATAGTGCCCATGTGTTCATGGCTGATCAAATACCCACATGTAGGATGAATACTTCACATCTTTGCCCATATGCTGCTTTAGGACAATCAGAGAGACACAAACTCATTTGAACCATTTTGGCAAAACTCACATGTTTAGAGCAGCAACTCAATTTAAAGTTCTGAATATGTCCTGAAAAGACAACTTATGTTGAATCATGTGTGCTAAGTGTTTCTGTGTACAGAAATGTCTGGCCTGTTTACAGGTGCCTGGGTTTTATATAGAGATTGTCACTCATTTATCAGAACATACATCCAGGTAAATGTTGGACTGTTCCCTGGGGATGAAGGAGCACCAGCAACCTCAAAAACTGCTTTATAGACACTTACTTAAATACATATGCACATTCACTTAAGTGGCTTTACTGTCTGTCCGCTGAGTTTGTAATGCAAATTTAATCCGACCTATATGGAAATTCAATCAAAATGTTTTTTCACTTACATCACTCAGCACAAAACAGACACAGACTTTAATTTGCATATTATCTTGATTCTGGTGACACCCTAAGGTTCGAAGAAATCAAAGAAAATAAAGGAATGTTCCATAAACAATAGAAGTTAAGCTCAATCAATAGTGTTTGTGGAATAATGTTGATTAATACAAAAAATAATTCATACCTATCCCTTGTTTTCTTTAAAAAAAAAAAAAAGTTACAGCGAGGCACCACATAAATTAATGAGACCAATTTTTTAAAAGCAGTAATGTGAAGCTTAGAATTTTATAAAGCGCTTAATTCTGTTGAACTTGTTTATTTGAGCTGTAAAGTTTTTCTTGTTATTTTTATGATCATTTTAGAGTTTTTAGGCAGTATGTTATCGAAGTTGTAAAATTGGATATAATTTGGAACATTTTTTCCACATAAATTTTTTATTTTATTTTGGTAATCATTCAACATCATACCAAATGTACTATCGATTGAGTTTAATGAACCTGGAATATTCTTTTAACATAATATTAGCAGGTCTCCAAAACCTTCAAAATTATTTTAAATAAATAAAAGAACATTTATATTTTTAAACAGAGTAAATGGGCTGCACTTTGCCGTAATGCTCTGAGTATATGTGGAATTTCAGTTACTAAGCAACAGGTGCTGCACACACACACTCAAACGAATGTGATAGAGCAAAAGAAATAGAAAAAAAAAAAAACTGAGAGCACCAGCAAGGAACGGGTAGAATGCCTGTTCCTATAATGATAAACAAAAAATGTGATGATGAGATATAAAACTTAGCCTGAAACTGAGCACTTTCCCTTCATATCAGTAATCTCCGGCCAAAACAAAACAAAACAGCCCTCTCAACTTCCGTCCCTCGCTCTTAGCTCCTCCCACAGCCACTCACCAATTCATTCTGAATAAAGCCACTAATTCTGAATAACCTCAAACACACTACAGCATTCTTCATCAGACATGGTTCATGACAATACAGCACTGCAAATGCAATATCCTTTTCCTGCACTGCATATGTGGAGCACTTGCTTGCTTGCTCATATGTGAAGTGCTTTTCTGAACTCTCGCTTCCTAATAGGGCAAAGTTTATGACAGGAAATCATTCTTCTTATTTATATCTTCTTGATATAAATAAGGCTTTATATGTTACACTGTTATTAATTTTGAACTGACAACAGGGATTAGTAATGAATATGTTTTCTCACTGAGTAGCATTAAAATCTTCTGAGCCTTGTGGCAAAGAAAAAACTAAAGGTCACATTTAGTTACAGTGAATAAAAAGGATAGCCTTTGTACTCATAATAATGGACTTTTGATCAAACGGGTCCTCATGACTGTGTGTGAAGGAGAGGACATCTCAGGACCTCACTGTTTAGGAAGATGTAATTATTTTCTTGATGTTTTCTCATCTTCTAGAGCTTAATGAAAACCTAGAGTGGTGCCTTGCCTTTGTCAAAGCAACAACAGTCCAAGCAAAAAAATATTATATGTAATGGATATTTAATGTATTTATTCAGAACTTATTTATCTAACACATTCTGACTCTTTCTCATTTCCTTTTATTGAGTCAGTCATATTTTCCATAGCCTATTTCATATTCTCAACTCAAACATTTACATTCTCCCTAATGAGGGGGCATTTGAAATGTTTACAAACCTGACCTTAAATTAATTTAATCTTAAATTCTGTCATTTAATAAAATAGTCCATTAAATTATACACATTAAAAAAAATGTAATTTCATATGTGACCCTGGACCACAAAACCAGTCATAAGGGTCATTAAAAAAAAAAAAAAAAAAAAAAAAAAAAAAAAAATTATATATATGTATATATATACATTTATTTATTATTATTTTTCCATTGATGTATTGTTTGTTAGGATGGGGCAATATTTGGCCAAGATACAACTATTTGAAAATCTCGAATCTGAGGGTGCAAAAAAAATAAAAATAAAAAATAAAAATTCCAAATATTGAGAAAAGCTTTAAAGCTGTCCAAATGAAGTTCTTAGCAATGCATAAGGCTACTAATCAAAAGTTTTGATATTACGGAAGGAAATTTACAAATTATCTTCATGGAACATGATCTTTACTTAATAGGCCCATCCTGATTTTTGGCATAAAAGAAAAATCAGTAATTTTGACACATACAATATAGGCTTGTTAGCTATTGCTACAAATATACCCTTGCTACTTATGACCGGTTTTGTGGTCCAGGGTCACATGGCCTATTTAATTTAATTGACATTAAATGTCCAGACAGGAACATTTATTCTGGCAGCAGGTTAAATATAGCCTTCTCCCATTTTTTTTTATTTTTAAAAACTAGCCATCATCCTGTTTTGCTCTTCAAATGGCTAATTTTGTGGACTCAACAGTTCCGTTGTGGATTTAACGTGTGCTCAGTAGCCTAATAAATGTAACGGGAAACATTTCCACAGAACAGAGGCCCAGAACTCCTATAAAGTGCGCACCATGCAGACTCCCAGCACTGGGGTTCATTGATTTTATTGTATTTTTCATCTTTTTTAAACCTATAATAGGCTACATATACATCAGTGTTATATTTTAATATTAAGTGAAAGTGAGTTGTGATCCCGTGCTCGTATTTGCGGCGTGTTCTCATTTACCCATATTACTGGCGCCGTTCCCGTGGCTGTATTATTTAGTCCTGAATGTTAAAGCACTCAAGGACTTTCCCGAGCGAACTCTCCGTAAAATAACTGCTTACCCCGGCAAAACACCGTGACACAGCAAGCTCTCCACGCTTTCCCTGCGACTGAGCTCAGGAGAGAACCTGACACGAGAGAAAGGGGCTTTAATTGTACTTTAAGGAAAGCGTGGGTTTTTGTGATGTGCCCAGGGTATTGTAGCAACCGCCGCCTCGGCTCGGACTGATCATTGAAAACAGAGCAAACCTTTTCGCTTGTTCTCAAGGTAGTCGGAAAACAACTCGAGCACCCCCGGTCGGGTTCACGTTCATCCGCTCATTATGGACAACGCACGTAGCCTGCACGTCTGACTTGAGCATACGGCGGGACTTATAATGCTCTAATGAGCAGAAGGCTGTTCACGTGTATTTTCGGAAAACTTTTCCGTTGACGTTTATTAAGAGCCACCTTGCGTCTCCGGCTGAGCGTGAGCGCTCGTTTGATTAGTTTTGCTCACACGATCTCGCGCCGCGCAGCTCTTTCATGTCTGTCTGACTGGAACTTTTTCAAGGATTTTGTCGATGAACTTGTTGCGGTGAGTCCCCTTTAAACTCTCGCGGCCCGTGTTGTGCTCTGTTTCTAGACTATGGAGGTTCCGGGGGAGGCTAGCGAATCCCCAGACGCAGTTTTACACGGACCTTACCCAAGCGTTTTTCAAAACACCGAGAGTTTGGACTTTTCTAGCTCCAAGAAGCGCGGCTGCCAGCAGGAGACCGCGTCGACGGAAATGCGTTTAAGCAAGCTGTCCCCCAGCAAGGGAATAATATGCTGCCCCGGGAAAGAGTGCGAGAGTGCGAGTTTAGTGATGCAGGCGGCGGCGAGTCGTATTCATTTTCACAAGAGTTTAACAGGAAGTAAAAGCGACTCGTCCCAGTCATCTAGTGGCTTGGGCCGCGCAGACGCCACCGAAAGCAGCGGCAGTCACGCAGGTTTCCGTTGGGGCGCTGAGAGCGGGCAGAAGGGCTGCGCTACGGTTGAAGTTCACTCGCGCGAGTTGTGCTCGGTTCGTGACGCAAGTGTGGCGAGTAGTAGTCGCGCGTGCACCACCACCAACAACACCACCACCAACTGCAGCAGCAGCAGCAGCAGTAGTAGTAGCATCTCGGAGACAGCGCGAGAGCTGTGCAAAGCCGTGTCCGTATCTTTGGGCTTAGCTATGGAGTCCAGCGAACTGGGCGAGGTGGGACCGCACCATGCGCCGCCGCCCCTGACCACTGAAAGTAGTAGTGAGGAAATCTTTTTGTTTGGAATGCCTTTGCTGAACTGCTCAGTGAGTGAACGGGAGGCAGGAGGAGGCAAAGAAAGAGAGTACGCTCTCGCGGCGGGACGAGACAGAGGCGCAGAGCTGCGAGGCAGGGACAAACTGCTCGAGATGTTTAAAAGTGGCGACTTGGAGCAGCTTGCTGGTGAGGTGACGACCTTGCAGTGCAGCACCGCATCTCGATCACACTTAACCGCGGATGTGCAGGGTGTGCATGAGTTCGCCAGCTTGTCCGGGGACTTTGCCAACTTGAGTTCAGAAGGTACGGCAGCGACGACAGCACCGGACATGGACGCAACGCGAGCGGCTTCATGCCAGTTCGAACAACTGTTGCCTCAGAGCATGGCCCATTTCGTGCAACCGGAGCTCGAAAACGGACCGAGCCAGAGCTTCGCGAAGCCCGCGGAGATGTCCGGCGAGTTCGCGGGACCCGTAGGGGCTTATGTTAATCTCTATAATGTCAAAATCAAGGCAGAGATGATGCCCCGTGAACTAAATGACACTTGGGCGTACCCGCATAGGTACGCTGAGGACAGTAACGGCCAGTACGTGTCCCCCAAACAGAGGACCCCTTACGCGTCTGGACACGATACGCCTTTTATCTGTAACCCCTACGAGTACGGCCGAAGCGAGGCTCTGGTTCCGCGTGAGCGACCTCCGCCCGAACAGTGGTACCCCGGCGGGATGTTGACCCGTCCTCCTTACCATAACATGCCCTGCGTGAAAAACGAGATGGGCAAATGGCTGGATGTAACATCATTTACGGATAGCAGGTAAGAGGTGGCACTGCTGTGTTTTTTTCTTTCCACACGAATTTGCAACAACAATTTCATTACGTTGATAAAGTTAATTAAAATTGCACGTATTAAAATAACACGCGTCTTTGTACCCCAACATGCGACTGTACTGAGGACAGAGAAAAAGTTTGCCCGACTTGTAGAAATGTTTATTTAATCTATATTTATTTTAATGTGATTGATTAATGCCTAACGGCAATTAGCAAGAAACGACGCACAGGACCATATGCACTCATTTGGAGAGCAATTACATTTGAAGGGGATTTCCAACCTTTACCGACCCTGGGATCTCGCAGGGACCCCCAGAATAAAAAAGTCAAAATTTTCTTCATAACATTTTAAGAAAACTTACATTTAATTTATGAAAAAAAAAAAACACAAAAAAACCTTAGGCCTATATAATGATTAGTTCAAATAAAATAGTCAGAGATGTAGTGAAATATTTTAAAGAAAAAGCTTTGCTTTAGAAGTCTTCTCTATGGACCCCAGTACTTTCGCATGGCCCCTGGTTTCGGGTTCAGTTTCAGTTCTGTATAGGAATGTTCATGGTTTTCTATTAATGGATTGGGATCAGTTGCTTCAAGACCATTTAATTGGTTAGGAATTAAATTAAACTGTAATTCCTGAAGGAAGCCTTAATTTGCTTGAAGTTCCTCTCTTTATGACTGCAGCCAAGTAAACCAGTACAGAGACAGCTGTACACATTAACACACATTTACATTTATTCATTTAGCTGATGCTTTTATCCAAACACACAGACTCATAGTCAGCCTCCTCCCTCAGGGTAGCTGGGTCCAGGGATACTGCCATCAAGGCAACCCCACACAGTTGTGTCCAAACGCAAAGACACCATGCCAAGCACTTCAAAGCTCTTATCCTTGAACTTCTCTGTATTCCCGTTCTCATTCATTTAATCACCCACAAACTATACATGGAAAGGCAATTTTGATTCATACACTGACATGCAGGTCCAACTGTCATGCTATGCATTTTAATTGATAGGCATTAGTTAAATTGCATTGCATAAACTGACAGTTTAAGCATTTATGTCTTTTACTATTTGGTTATTTTGATATCTCATCATTTGTGGTTTAACAAGGTACTCTTTAATTATAAATGCAATTTGACTTCGCTGAAGAGTGGGATGGCTGTTTTAAAAAAACTGGTTTCAATTAGACCTGCACCGGCTGGAACAAAAGCAGAACATTAATGAAATGTTATGCAAGCTGAAAAGAAACTTTACCTTAAATTAAGACTATATGGAGAAAAACACTTGTGTGTCTCTGCATTTGTGTAAAGAATCTGATTGAAAATTTGGTGCTTCAATCTGAACCATAAGTTAAGCGAGCATTTTGTCCGAGGCTGTGTTTTAGTTTATACGGAGTGCGTTTTTTTTTTTTTTTTTTTTTTTTTTTTCTGAAAGGAATTTGAGCTTAGTTGTGTGTTTAACCTTTGAATCTGTTTGGTTTGAGTTGGACGCAAAACCACTTGATCTTTGCGAAAAATATGTTTTCAGACACCAGCCAGAACATGGAACTGACACACAGAGACCCAAATAATGAGACAAAGTGTGAGGGACTTTACACTGGTCTTGACCTGATATCACGCATAATAAATCTTCTGAACATGAATCTTACAACATGAGGCCACATTTAGGCAAAAAAGTGGTTTGTGAATACCACAACAAAGTTCAAGGGTACACTTACACATTTGAGTAAGAATTGTTCGTACTTAAATGTACAGTTCATCATATTAATCTTTTGTGATGGTTATGGTAGTCTACTTGACAACTAGCTATAATTTAAGGTGACTTTTCTTTTGAAAACATTGAAAATTTTTAATAAGCATTGACTTTGATGATTGGCTAGTGCAAAAAAAAAAAAAAAAAAAAAAAAAACTGTGAACTGCTGGATGACCACTAAAGGTAGATAGCTGGGTTAGTGGTACAAGTTGGTCGTGTTTATTTGTGTGTCTACGAGTGGGAGAAACAGTGACAAAGAGGTAGAGAGAGGGGATGTGGGGTTGTGGGAGTTTTTGTGTGTCTCTGTTATGTAATAATCTGAAGTACACCTCAGTCAAATTCAGTTCTAGTCAAACAGCATTCCAAACAAGGCAACATGGGGCTTGTACCGAGAACCCTAAAAGAGTTCACTGTAGCCCCATTGCACTAGAGATCTGAGAACCCTCAGTCAAAGTGTTTTTATTTACAAATGACTATTTTAGGTGTAGTTACAGCAGTCATTGTGTGTGTCTTATGTGCTGAACTGCAGTGCTTAAGGCACACAACACACTAGCAGGGCTTAGAACAAATTACTGCTTCAAGGGATAATTCACTCAACAATGAAAATTGTCATAAATGATAAACTTTTATGTCCTTTCAAACTCTTTTTACTTGCTTACTTCTGTGAACATGAAAAATATTTTGTTTGTTCGTTCAAGCAGTGAAGTCGGTGGGGTTCAGTGTTGTTTGGACTTAAGTATTCTTAAAAATATGTTCCTTTGTGTTCCAAAGAGGGAAAAAAAAATCATAATGTTTGAAACGATATAAGGGTGAGTATATGATGACAGAAAAAATGCACATTTATCAATATTTACTCGCCCTCATGTTGTTTCAAAAATAATTTTTCTGTACAAGACAAAAAAGGAGAATTTTAGAAAAATCTTCCCATAAAATGAGTTCATAGTGACCGCCGCTGTCAAAGACTAAAAATCACCATAATTAGGACTAATATGACCTCTAAAGTGTATAAGTGTATATTGCTTTGTGAGAGAAATAGAAAGGAAATCAAATATTTCTCTCTGCTGAAATTCTGAAATCTCATTCACATGTTCATTCAGGTTTAAAATATGGCACATTTGACTTGAATGATGGCTTTATGACAACAGGTTGACAGAATAATGACAGAATTTTCTTTTTAAGGAAAAATATTTCTCTGACTTGGTAAAAATAAAATGATGCCATTCACTTCTAAGTAGGACTGCAAATTCAATGTTAATCGATGGTAGATATGTGTACCATTGATTTTAGTGCTGCAAAAGTCAGTGTTTATTGGGCAGTAGCATCTGAATAAGTAGTTTTAGGTGCCACCTGTATGCTTCAGCAGGAGCCAGTGAGGAAAAAACTGTGGAAAAAATATATCGGCTTGCTTTTTTGGCTACTGGGCCTTCAATCGTTGCAGGGTTTTTTTTCTTCAAATCTGGAAATCCGGATTCTTTTTATGATAATTGGGCCATCAAATGGGTTGGAAATTGAATTAAATGAGTTATTGAAATGTACATTACTGAAATCTATGATATTAAAAATGCACAGTGCACCCCACGATCGGATATGTATAGAGAAGTGGTTAGGTATTCCATTGCAACGTGTGGGTTTAATGTTTATTCTCTTGTCCCTGGAATATTGCCATTTTGTTCATATTGTAATATAGGCTAATTTTGATCACTTTGAGCAAGGTTCATTGTTTAGGGTACAATTACTTGTGCTTCCCCACCGTCCATCACGGCAGTTAACAACACAGGCTGCCTAGAAGCACATGACATGGTAAACTTGCAACCACATGAAACCATATGCTTATGACCTTCCTTGAAGTGTCCAATGTAAAGTGCTGAGCCCATGCTTTGTTCAACTGGTTTTATATATATATATATATATATTATTATTATTATTATTATTATTATTATTATTAATTTTTTTTTTTTTTTTTTTTTTTTGCTGGAACTTACCCTTTGGTTTTTTGCTGTTTCTAAATGCACTTTTTTCCCTGTAAAGTGACTTCAGTGATGAAGGTTCTCCATGCAGTACTGTAGTACACAGTTGGTAGACTAATGATTCTCGTTTTTAACGTATTTCCTTCCTCTCAGTATTGATTTGCTGTCATAGCCCTTACACTGAGATCCTTTGAAAGGCTATGCAGAGGTGAAGGGTTACTGAATACTGAATAGGTGTAAATGTGCAAATGTGCTCATAGGCATTGCATCACAACCTTGCAGATTTCAATAAATCATTTTCACAGCTAAGCATCAATAAATAGCCTCCATGGATGGGAAGTATTTTTTAAAAGTTTTAAAATATGATTCGTCAAACATTTTTAATTTGAAAACAGATTTTTCATGATCCGGTCCCCACATGAAATGAGAACAGACCACTGGTTTATATATAATGATTGGATCACTCATTGCGTTCTAAACTGGCGGCAGGCAGTGAAGCCACTGGAAGTGTTCGAGCCGCCATCTTACTATTCCCTACCAGCAGAGAGCACCATTGAGTCACAGCTAAAACACTGACCTAAAATCACCCGATTTGAAGCCAATCACACGGAATTAGATTTTATGTTAGGTGTATGTAAATTCATTTTTACTTCAGATGTTATCGGCAGTGTTTATGGTCTTTTTGGGCAGGATAAGCCATAGGCCTATATTTAAATCGTTTAGGTGGGTGTGTCTGCTGCGCCCTGCCAACACAGAGGTAACGTTAACTGATCGAACACAAAATATAGCCATGCAATTTCTTTATGCACGTAATTATTAAACATGAACGTATTGTATCAGAAATTAATTTGAATATACAATAGCATGTTACTTTATTGCTCTAGCCTACTTACCATGCGTTATCTTGGAAATAAAGCTTCATGTCTTTAAATCCGTACTGTATGTAAAGTTAGTCAGTTATTTCTCTGAATAAATTATGATGTGTATATTTTTAATGTCCTGATTGAGCAGCATCTTTTTCAGGCTCTCCAAGATCGCGCAATTATTTGTACGGTTTCCATGTAAAATGTTATGTATATGCTAGATTAATAATTAATTTAACCACCGTTTAATAAAATGTTATGTAGGCTATGCTAAAGTAATAGTTAATTTAACCACCGTTTAAATAATTACCTGCTTCAAAACGAATGCTGTTAACGAAATCATTGTTGAAACATTTGCAGTAGGCTAAGCCTATACTGTACAAATAAAAACACTATAACAAAATTACATAGGCCTAAACAATGAATAACTACAAGGCGAATGAAGGTAGGTGTTATACAAAGCATAAATCTTCAGATTTCAGAATGAGCACTTTTGTCATTTGTTATATGTTGAGGTCGTGTCCGTCTGATGTTTATCATGTTCATCTGATGTTCGCTGTAATGAACAGAACTTTTTAATAAGTAGGGGAAATTTGACATTAAAAAAATAACCGTTTACATGCCAAGGGTGTTTGCATTGTCAGAACGTACAGGGATAGCCTACTTCAGATTTAAAAACGCTGACTTGTTAGGTGATGTTTTCTCATTAAATTCATACGATTTCCTATTAATTCAATGGAATTTATTGGAATAGTGGGGAATACCAATATGGTGGCTTCACATTCATGAGGTCATGAGCAATTCAGTTCTCTATTATAGATAGATCAGTGGAACAGAACCTATTTGACATGTTCTGGATCTTACTGTAACCAGCACACATTATTAGATAACACTCCTCATCTTAAAATAATTCAATAAAATTCACACAGAGACCACTTTTTACAGTCCAGTAAATTTCCTTTGGATTTTTTCCTGTTTATTATCCTGGAAGTCTTAATTGAAGTCATATGTTAGTAAAACAGTTGTGTATGTCATTTAGTTTTGAAATCAATTGCACCTCTAACCAATTTTCCCTCTATTTTTTTGTTTTCTTGCTGAGCAAAACCTTTCTCTATTGGGCGGACATTTCGGACACGTGAGCAGAAGCATTCTTTATACCCTGTATAGTGCACACACAAAAAAGTGTGTAACTTTTAACTTCAATGTGCTATTTATATTTGATTTGACCTTTGATGTAACTAAATGATGTACATTTTAGGCAACCTGAGAAAACAGTATCCAAAAACAGTTTTTACAGTATAATACACTGCCGTTCAAAAGTTTGGGATCAGCAAATTTCTTTTGCTCATCAAGGCTGTATCTATTTGATAATAAAATACTGAATAGTATTTCACAAAATAATATTGTGAAATATTTTTTCTATTTTAATTTACATTAAAGTATAATTTATTCCTGTGAAGCAAAGCTGAATTTTCAGCATCATTACTCCAGTCTTCAGTGTCACATGATCCTTCAGAAATCATTCTAATATGCTGATTTTTAATCAATGTTGGAAACAGTTGTGCTGCTTAAAGGGGTGGTTGATTGCAATTTCACTTTTTTAATGTTAGTGTGTAATGTTGCTGTTTGAGTATAAACAATATCTGCTAAGTTGCAGCGCTGAAAGTTCAATGCAAACAGAGATATCGTCTTTTAAAATTCTGGAAGTTTAATGCCTACAAAAACGGCTGGTAAGGGACTACAACGAATTACTTCCCGGGTCTGATACGTCACGGACCCAGATAAACCCCGCCCTCGGAACATGTAAGGAAGGGGGCGAGGCCATGCTGTGCTGCATTAAAGAAGAGGAAGAGAAAACTAGGGGTGCACGTAAAAATCTATTCATGTATGAATCGCGATTCTGTCTTCTAACGATTCTAATGGATTCACAAGTTTCAAAATTAATGTTCTAAAACAGCCGTTCTTAATACTGTTCCTCGCGTTGCCCTGCTCTGCATCTCTCTCTCTCTCTCTCTCTCTCTCTCTCTCTCTCTCTCTCTCTCTCTCTCTCTCTCTCTCTCTCTCTCTCTCTCTCTCTCTCTCTCTCTCTCTCTCTCTCTCTCTCTCTCATTCAGATCGTCATATCAGCTCCAACAAACTGTTCACATAGCAATGAGAAGCGTTATACATGGAGGCGTGTGCGGTTGCCATACTGTATTAAAGCTTTAATCAGAATAAAACCGTATATTAAAAGCTAACATAAGCAGTAGCATAATAACAGCATATCTAAAAGTATGAGACAACAAACAAACAAACAAACATACCAATATAGAGTACGCCATTGTTTACAATACAACTGGAGCACATGCAGCTGAGCTGAGGGGCGGGACATTTAGACGCACGCTCAGCGGTTTAGTGAATCACAACACACTGAGCCAGCTAACCAATCAGAGCCCATTATGTATTTCTGAGGGAGGGGCTTCATAAAAACAGGAAATAATCGAGGCGTTTGTCAGAGAAGGGACAGAGCAGTGTGGAATAAAGGTAAATTATATGAAAAATAATGTGTTTTTTTAAAAAAGGAAGCATGAACACATGTTAGACTGCACGTGTTAGTAATAATCAAGGAACTTTGCTGCCGTAACATGGCCGCGGCAGGCGTAGTGATATTACGCAGCGCCTGAAAGTAGTGCCCGGTAGCTGGGAACTACTTTCAGGCGCTGCGTAATATCACTGCGCCTGCTGCGGCCATGTTACGGCAGCAAAGTTCCTTGATTATTACGCCGGAATGAGAGTAGTTCCTAATCATATCAGCCTAGAAAATCGCAACTTTTCATTTTCCGCCGATCTTAGTACACGATATAACTACAGAAGAGTCAAGTTTTAAATAGGACAAATATCGAAACTCTTTGATCGTTTTTAAACGCGATGCTACTGGTCTAATCGGATTCAATGATCTATGCTAAGCTATGTTAAAAGTGCTATCGCCAGACCCGGAGATCGGCTGAATGGATTCAAAAACAGTAAAACTCAACTTATTAACTCTGGGGGAGTTGGAGAATGAGCCTATATCCAAAAAAAGTGGAGTGTTCCTGTAAAGAAACTTTTTAAAAAGGTTTAAATAAATTTAAAGAGACTTTAATGGATAAAATTGATAGTAAAGACATATATTAGAAAAGATTTCTATTTTGAATAAAAGCTGTTCTTTTTAACTTTTATTAATCAAAGAATCAAAGAAAAAAGGGTTCCAAAGAACATTAAGCAGTACAACAGTTTCACTGTTGTAAATCAGCAAATTAGATCAGCAACATTGATAATAAATCAACATATTAGAATGATTTCTGAAGGATCACGTGACACTGAAGACTGGAGTAATGATGCTGAAAATTCAGCTTTGCTTCACAGGAATAAATTATATTTTAAAATATAGGTATTAAAATAGGAAACCAATATTAGAAATTGCAATAATATTTCACAATATCACTCTTTTTTTCTGTGTTTTTGAAATAAATACAGCCTTGATGAGCAAGAGACTCCATTAAAAACAAGGTCAATTATTTATTTATAATATAGACCTAACATAATATATCAAAACAAACTAAAGAATTTAAACTGATAGAATAGAATAGAATAGAATAGAATAGAATAGAATAGAAAACTGAAGCAAAACTTAAACTGAGATCTGTAAGTTAAATATTTTTAAAAAACGTGAACGTGAATTCTTATATACATCGCTATGAAGTACAGTTTGCACATACCTGTGTGTGACTGTAAATGTCTCTGAGTTTTGTTACCGTTCTTTGCCCATCCTCCGCTATTTCCACCACTTAATGAAGCCACTCTTCTTTGGCTTTCGATTTGAGCTATTTCGTCAGCAACCACCGTTTCTACAGCGACTCATTTAGCGCACATCATCATCTTTCTATGTAAACCGTATTCAATGGTTCTAACTCAGGGCCGGATTATCCATAGACTGGATTGGGCGAGTGCCCTGGGGCACCAGCCAATAGGGGGGCACCAAGTGATTAAGATATGAAAAAATATTTTTCTTGTTTTGTATATATATTATTTTGCTGGAAGAGATGCGGATACAAAATGAACAGTTAGTGATATGATGATACAGAAATAATATAAAATATATGCATTTATAAAGAATTGTGATTGGGTTAGGTCACGGTGTATTTGCCCCTCCTCCCAGTCAGAGTCGAGCCCGGTGTTCTGTCGATTTGTGCTACCCTGTCAGATTTTGCTACCTCCCATTAAAACAGTAGGTAGTACAATTCGACAATGAAAAATGCTACATGTCAAATTATGATTTGTTAATGTCTACACCTACCACAACCCTAAACGTACCTTACAGTAATGCAAATACAATAATTATGTGTTATATTCAACAATAAATAATTTTTTCTACCTATTAGATTGTTTTATTAATGTTTACACCTACCCCAACCCTAAACCTACCCATACAGCAATGCAGATACATTAAATATTGTTGTTCAGCATGAGAAAAAAGACGCAATATTGATGTGCGCATGGTAGGAAAATCTGGTAGGAAAATCTGACGGGTAGGATAAAATGTCAGGACACCGGCCCGCCAATTTACAATATCAAATTGAAAATGGATAGGCAGCATCAGTTGAGCGGTTGTGCGAAACGTAAATTAAAAAAAGAGAAAGTATCACGACACATAGCCACCATTCAAAAAGTACCTGCAATATCAAGTTTTTTTCGTCGAAATGAAGAAAAGACAGAGACATCGGCACCAGCAGAAGGCACTAGTGGAGCAGCTACTCAAGCAGCAGCTAATGTTGTGAGCGAAGGTGGTAACGAGGTGCAGGAGAATGGAGGCAACAAAGAGGATGATGGGGCTCACGAGGTTGATGGAAATAATATCACACGTAGGCTGGAGGATCAGGTGCAGCAGCCGTCAGAGGAATTTACCATCTCAACGGACCCTGAACTATGGGGAGCTATCACAGACCACGTCAGAGAAGCTGCCATTTCTCAAGGTCCTGCGGCCTTTCAGAATAGGGGGCCTAAATACCCAGCATCTGTGCGGGACATCGGTATTGGAGGTAAAATGCGATCACTTACCAATGATTTATTGCATTGTTTCCTCCCAAACAACGAGGTAGTGTCTAGAGAGTGGTTAATTTACTCACCATCAGCAGGTATGGTTTACTGCTTTGCCTGTAAACTGCTATCCTCACAACGTAATGCTTTTACGTCTGGGTTCTCTGACTAGAGACATCCTGAGCGAATTTCGGACCATGAGAAGAGTGCAAATCATAGGCACAGCATGCTGACTTTACTGCACAGATCAAAGAATGTGGGCACAGTGGATGCTTCGCTCAGGTGGCAGAGGGATGCTGAGGGCAAATATTGGAAGGAGGTCTTGAGACGCATTATGGCTGTAATTAAATTCTTGAGTGAGAGAGGCCTACCATTCAGAGGCGATGACGAACATCTGTGCTCATCAAGTAATGGCAATTACCTCGGATTGCTGGAACTTATTGCACAGTTTGATCCATTTTTAAGAGAACACTTAGAAAAGTATGGTCAAAAGGGACGAGGGACAACATCATACCTGTCATCGACTGTTTGTGAGGAGTTCATTTGCTTAATGGGCGAGAAAGTAAAGAAAAGAATTGCAGAGGAACTTCAGCATGCTAAGTATTTCTCAGTCATCATAGACTCAACCCCTGATTTGTCGCACGTTGACATTCATTTTTTAGATTTGTCAGCGAGGAAGGGAAAGTGGTGGAGAGATTCATTGGTTTCGAGCCTATTCACAGCCACACTGGAGCAAGTCTCGCTGAATGCGTGATAAAAATGGTTCATGATCTGGGGTTAAACTTGTCAAATTGCCGGGGACTGTTACGACAATGCCAGTAACATGGCTGGTAAATATAACGGTCTTCAGGCACATCTGAAAAAAAATAAACCCTCTGATTCATTATGTGCCTTATGCTGGACATTCGCTTAATCTTGTCGGTGTAAACAGCATTGACAACAGCTGTAAAGATGCGAGTGATTTCTTTGATCTACTTCAGTCACTGTATGCGTTTTGTGCCGCATCCCCTCATCGTTGGAGTCGGATATTTAACCACAAGGATGTGAAGATCAGCTGTACTCTTAAACCACTGTCAAATACTAGATGGAGTTGTAGAGCTGACTCCACCAAAGCTTTGAGAGAAAACTACAGTTCAATAAGAGAGGCCTTGGGAAGGTTCGCAACAGATGCAGAGGAGAAGAATGATGCAAAGCGTGAGGCTGCTGTGCTCTGTCATAAACTTGAGACACAAACTGGAGACATCAATAATGGCGAATCTATGGGATACTGTACTGAGTTCAAAACCACAAGTGACGCATTGCAGAAGCATGATATAAACTTAGATACTGCACAGCGATTGCTGGAATCTCTGTATTCGTTTGTGGCAACACTCAGAGATCAATTTTATCAGTTCGAAAAGTCATCTCGGGACATGAAGTGTGTGACTCAATTCTATCAACACGAGACACAGCGGGGGAGAAAAAGAAAAATATTTGCAGATGAGTCCACGGAGAATGACGAGATCCTAAATGGAAGTCAGCGAGTTAAAGTGGAAACATATAATGTGATCATTGACAGGTTGCTGTCCTGTCTTGCTAAACGCATTGATGCATACAGGGACTTGAATGGACTATTTGGGGTTTTGTTTGATACCGATACAGACTGTGATGGTGTGCATAAACGTGCTGCTGCGCTCTCATCCATATATCCAGATGACCTGGACAAAGACTTTGGAGATGAACTTCTTCAGTTCAAGAATTTCGTGCGGGAAGAAAAAAATCGTTCACCAGAGGATATGCTGCAAATTCTACGAAAAAATGGGTTACAGACTACTTTCCCAAGTGTATTCGTTGCACTCAGACTATTCTTAACCCTGCCCGTTACCAACTGCGAGGGCGAGAGATCCTTTTTTCAACTTAAAAGAGTAAAGAATGAACTCAGGACAACCATGAGACAGAAGCGGCTGTCTGCACTCTCCCTACTGGCTATTGAATCCGAACTAGTAAAGGGAATGGACTTTGAGGATTTAATTAACGATTTTGCATGCACAAAGGCAAGAAAAAGATGTTCTGCTAAAGGTAAGGGTTTATTTACCATTATTTTCGGGCAAATATGTGACGCTGTTGTCCATTTGGAATTTGTTGAATGGTTTTCTCTTTTAGCTGGTTGCTTAGTTAGAGATGCTTGTAAAGTTCAGTGGGTGTGTTTTGCTGCTGTGCGTCTCTGTGGTGCTGAATTCAGCTGTTGATATGGTTTCTTGCAACAGTCTTGTATTTGATATGTTTGCAATGTTTTTTTAGACATGGTTTTGCATGTAGTCCTCATACATGCCATTTATGATGGAAATAAAGATATTTAGTATGAGATGTTCATGTTGCGCTAGCATGCGAGTTGTATTCGGGGGGGGGGGGGGGGGGGCACTTTAAATGTAGTCACCCTAGGGCACTACGCTGTGTTAATCCGGGCCTGTTCTAACTCTATAGCGGCACCAGCTCTATAGCGGTTTGGGTGTGCGCGGCTGCGCAGCTTAGAGAGAACATGCGTCTAACCTAAACACCATGTGTAATAAGTAGCTTTTCTTAAGTGCTATTGCTATGTGTGGAACATTTTTATTCATTACCTTAAAAAAACTTTTTTTGTAGGTTTGGTTTTTCAGATCTAATCCGTAATAAATTTAAGTAATAATAATAATAATAATAATAAAATATCACAGAAAGCAAAAAAAAGTTACTGTGTTAAAGAGGATTGTCTTTTCTTTCTTTTTTTTTCTTTTCGGACTAGCATTTTGTCTAAGTCAAGCACAATTTAACAAACATACAGATACAAAAGGAAAAGGAAAAACAGTGATGTCCATGCAGCAGTTCCTGGACACTGTTCCTAATATATGGTGATTCACCTATTATTTTATCTCTGAGCTACTTTGACAAGTGTGGGCGACATTTTGTCTTGAGCGCTGCAACAAAAAAATGTGCTCATTGTCCTCTTCGTACAGGCAAATATTGGCTTAAAAATTATGAAACAAACACTTGGCAGCAACCCCATTCATTGGTTAACCCTTTAAGACCTGCCATAGAACAATTCCGCCAGAGTATATCTTAGTATTTTTACATGCTGTGCTGTCATTCTTTTGAGTATTTTCAAATGCCATATATCAATACAATCCTTATACCTCCAATTTGAAGGCTATGTATGTAAGAAATCCATAATTACTAGATAAATAGCTCAAAAGTGCAATTTTTTTTTCAACATATTTTACTAAATACAGAAATATCACAAATGTCAAACCTCAAACTTGTCAATGTAAAAAACTTGCATAAAACACTTTGAAACTACATACAATTGATTTGGACTGATTACATAAATTCGTTTGTGAGATACACTCATTTTTATAAACATGCGTTGTGAAGTCAAACCGATAATATATTGCTTTTGAGAGCAATACTGATTGAACAACTACAAAAGATAATGTAAAATAATCAGTTACACTACTCTAAAATCTGTAATTTATCATAACTAAAAATGCAAAAAGGCTGTGATAACACTTGTGACAATTCCTGACTAGAATAATGCAGAGGGGTATGTGGCATGCCTCACAGATGAATGGAGTGCATTTGAATGTGTGGGGTAAAAAAATACCATGCGCAACAGGAGCATGTTGTAGACTTGATCTGACTGTGTAACGTCTCTGATTTTGAATGCAAAAAGAATTATTGCGCTACCCTTTTGGTTTCGGTTTCTATTGACTTTTAAACAGAGACACGCAAACCGGAGCGCGGGCGCTCCCGTCGGTTTTATAGGGTTAATAATCAAGGGGAGATGATCCATATCAAGGGCTGCAATCTGCTGTTATCCTGGTCAGGGCTCCAGACAAAAACAAAAACAACAACAACAACAAAAACCATCACTTAAGGAGGCATGGGCTCCTATAAGAAACAAAAATAGGCACCAAATAATTTTGCCACAGAATAACATAAACTTGTGCCACAGAATAAACATGTTTTATCTTTGAATTTTTAATAGTGCTGTGTTGGATATATCAATACAATGATGTATCGTCAGAGAGATTTGATGATAAGAGTATAGATACAGCTGTCTCTGTATCGATATTATGGCACATGTACAGCAGTGAACTGCAATTAAAGTGCCCCTATTATGCCATTTTTAAGGTTGCTATTGTTTTATGAGTCTCCTAAAACAGTTTACATGCATGCAAGGTCAAAAAAACACCTTAGTTTTCTCAAAAAAAAAAAAAAACAGATTTAATTTTACCTCATTTCTAAATGATTCGCAAACGACTGGTGCGAAGCAGTTCGAAGAATCAGTCTCTCTAAACCCCTCCTTTCCGTGAGCCATCACTGCTGTGATTGGTCAGATGGCACAGTCCTTTGTGATTGGTCTACCGCGTACAGCACGTGTCGGAAACGAAACTCCCATTACCATAAATGACAGCCCTGGAGACTGCTCCTGCCTGCCTGCCAGAAAGGAGTAGCCAACCTCTATATAAGTCAACTCTGAGTGCCATTTCATCAACGTCATTGATTGGCATGCAGCTCATAGCAAGGCAAGTTACCTTAGTAACCAGAGCATTCCCTATAGAACAGTCTTTCCTGTTGAGTGAAGTACGCATGTTGTGAACTAGGCATGGGCCGGTATGAGATTCTGACGGTATGATAAAATATATAAAAATTATATAAAAATATCACGGTTTCACGGTATCACGGTATTGTGATTACAGCAACAAAAAAAAAAAAAAAAGAAAGAAAAACCCCCAAAATTTTTACCAAAAAAAAAATGCAGTCATTAAACCTGCAGCTCTAGGTTTTTGGAGACATGCTCACTTTCTACACATTCATCTTTCAGTCCAAGTTATGAGCAGTGAGGTTCAAAGATGTGGGCACATACACATAAGGAGAGCGCATGAGTGTGCCTCACATACACACATGGTCTCTCTCCGTATAACACTCAAACAGTGGCAAAGACACTTGAGAACCAGCAGTTTGTTTTTTAAATGACGTGATTTTGAACAGATGTAAACAATGGCAGGGGGCTTAAAATTATAGACGTGATACCAGCTAAATTTAATTATTGTACTAAATCGCAGAAACGTAGTACTTTAGTCTGCTATTCCCCGCTCTGTGAAGTAATGTGAGGGAGGAAACTAGTTGATGTTAGCTAGTTATTTAGCCATATTATCGGCCTCGGTAGCAAGCCAAATAGTATTTATTTCAACACTGAAACAACCGGCAAATGGGTCTCTGTCTTGATCGAGGGTGAAAGAGGGAGAAATGAAGACGACACGGATATATCCCTTGTGGACGACCTGGAAGTATTTATTTAGCGATCTGCGCTAAAACATCATCTGTACGGAACATCGATGTGTACGGAACATTAGTCTACGTTACCTGAAAAATTCCCATACTGCAGAATTCATCGTTTTTGACGGGAAAAAATTTCCAGGGATTCACCTCCTTCGGCCATCATCCTACACACGGGTTACTCTCACTGACTGCTTGCACCAACCGGAGGAGGAGGGGTCATGTGACTCGTTATGCTCTTCACTGCTCACAACTGAGGGAGTGCTGCACTTTCCGTCTTTGATGCCACGTAAAAAACTGTGCATACTGAAGGAATGGTATAACGGGAAATTTTAGTGGTTTTGAAACCGTGAATTTTCCAAACCGCGGTATACCTTGAAACCGGTTATCATCCCATGCCTATTGTGAACACATCCAATAGCACCGTGCTATGAGCAGAATGAAGCCTGCTCTGTAAGCCCAGCCTTGGAGCGCTCGTTTCAATGACTCCTACAAAGCATGAGCAAAGTTGAGACCCAAGCCGATAGGCTGAGGACCACAAGTCATAACCTTTTCCACTCTCAAGGGGAAAATGGGTAGAATTAAGCAGACAAAATCCGTGCCTGCAGGGCAGGAATGTCTAAGTCATAGTATATGGCAAGGGTGGACAACGGCGAACAATCGGCGACCGTACACTTATCTTACTGATAGAAATTCTGCTGGACCATGCCCAGGAGGAGGCCATTCCTCTAGTGGAGTGGGCCCTCACACCTATGGGGCACTGCAAGTGAACTGAGGCGTAAGCCAAGGCTACAGCATCTACAATCCAGTGAGAAAGTCTCTGCTTCATAACTGGCAGCCCTTTAGAGCAGCCTCCAAAGCATGCAAAGAGCTGCTCTGATTGTCTGAACAGACTAGAATGCTCAACACACACTTTAAGGGCCCTTACTGGGCAGAGTGGATTGGGACCCTGCTCAGTGTCTGCAGCGGGGAGTGCTAGTTGGGTGATAACCTGGGCTCTTAAACGTTGAGAGCAGTTTAGGTATGTAACTGTGCCTTGGCTTGAGGATGACTTTACCGTCGTTAGGCCCAAACTCAAGATAAGAAGCACTGACTGACAGTGCCTGTAAGTCACCCACTTGCATGACTGATGCTAAAACCAAAAGGAGGGCATTCTTAAGCGACATGGTGCACAGTTCGGCCAAATGGAATGGCTCAAAAGGAGGGCTCCATAGGGCCCTTACGGCTATGAAAAAGTATGAGTATGAGGACAAGGCGGGTTCATTCTCCAAGCTCCCATAAGAAACTTAATGGCTAGGTCATTTCTACCGATTGACTGGCTAGCTTCGAGAGAATGGTTTGCTGTGATGGATGCCACATGAGAGGGGAATGTCGAATCATGCCCTTTGCCTATGAGAGAAGGTCCCTCCTCAATGGTGTTGGCCAAAGGACTGCTGCTGACAGCTGAATCAACTTGGGGAACCACGTCTGGTTCCTCCCAGAGTGGGGCCACTGGGAGGACTGAGCATTTGACATCTCCGACATGTTTGATGACCAGAAGAAACAAGGCAATTGGGGGGGAAGGCATACAGGTGAGCACTGGGTCAATCGTGGGCCAGGGCATCTCTTTGCATCAAGAAATAAATTGGGTCGTGAGTTTTCTTCTGAGGTGAAGAGGTCCACCTCTGCCCTCCCAAAGACAGACCAAGTCATTTGAACTGTCTGAGGGTGTAGTCTCCATTCGTTCCAAGCTTCAAACTGCCTGGCACATGAACCGCAGTTAGTGAGAGGAGTTTGCTCTTTGCCCAAAAGAGGAGGCACTGAGCCATCTTGTAAAAGGAACATGACCTGAGACTGCATTTGTGACTGATGTAATGCTACCACCATCATGTTGTCTGACTGGACCAGGACATGGTGCCACTTTAAGGCTGGCAGGAAGGTTTTTAAGGCCAAGAAGACTACCATCATTTTGAGGTAGTTGATATGTAGGCATTGCTCCGAGGTTAACCAGAAGCCGAACGCCAGTCTACACTTGAATAGAGCTCCCCAACTCGATTTGGAGGTATCTGTCGAGACTTCCTTCCTCCTAGAGGTCAGTCCCAACTAAATGCCTAGTTAAAACAGGCGAGGAGGTGTCCAGGGGCCACAGCTCTGATACAGCGATGGGTTACCCTGCTTCGGTTAGAGATACTATTTGGCCATCGAGAGGCACTGCTGAAGCCCAGACTCAGATTTTTGCTGGGGCTGAGGTGGCCCCAGCTTTGCAGGGTGCTGAGTAGATGGGGTCTTCTGGCGACTAGCAGCCGCTGCAATGGAGCATTTAGGCAGGAAATGATGCAGCATATGCAATGTCTTCCGTGCCTCCATATAGCGCTCAGCAAACCCTTCCACAGCAGGGCTGAATAGTCACTTAAGCGAGACTGGTGAGTCGAGGAAGGCCATTTTCTCAGCGTCCTTGATTTCTGTAAGATTCAGCCAAAGGTGGCGTTGCAGCACCACCAGATTGGCCATGACCTTGCCAACTGCCTGAGCTGTTGCTTTTGTAGCACGCAGAGCCAGGTGAGTTGCTGTGCACAGGTCCTTTAAAGTGTTAGATTCCTGTCCAAACTTGCCAGTGAAGCTTTGCCAGGAACACCTACAGTACCACCATTGTATGCAGCACTGTACTGGCCCGACCGGCTGCTGCATAAGCCCTGTTGGCTGAGGCCAATGTAGTCCTGCAGGGCTTAGATGGATGCGCTGCATGGGCTTTTAAACTGGAACAGACCCACTATTCAGTCTCTGATGCTGTTAAGGACATGGAGTCATTAATGGCAATCTCCTCCTGGGAAACACCGAAGGAAACTAAGCACACTGGTGAGACGAGACGAGGCGATGCAGGAGGAGTAGAGCCACGCAGGGGCTAAGTCGGTGTGACATCACTCGAGCCCTGCTGCTTCGCTGTTTCTTTGGCCTAGGTCAAAAAGCAAATGGGAAAGCAGAGCGGGTAGGACTGCCTTCATTAAAGAAGGTTAGCGAAGACCGGGGAGCCTCATACTCTCGCAGTTAGAGCATGAGGTCTCAGTTAGGCAAAGTCATCTGAGGGTTGTCCCCCCTAAAAAATTGATTAAAAACCATGCTGTGTATTGTAAATAACAATGTTTTAAACTTTAAATAATTGTTTAAGTAGTAAAACAACACAAATGGGACAAAAATGCGTTTTAAGTTTAGAAACATTTTGAGTCTCCCCCTCCCTTGTCTCACAGTGCTTTGGTCCAAATGCCTGCTTTCCTCTTTTGCATCACCTACACACACACACACACACACACAAGTCCAGTGAGAGAGAACAAAGTCAGTAGGCCTAGTTGTGGAACTCCAGTATGTATGGCTGTCAAGGCTATTTTATTCGCTTAAATATCGGATGATTTTCTCTTTAATACAGATGATGCCAATGTATTTTCGATGAGTCGCTATGTTAGCAATAATAACGTTACCTGCTTGACATAAAGGGTTGCCAGGTTTTCACAACAAAATCCGCCCAATTGCTACTCAAAACTAGTCCAAACTAATCGCATTTCCAAACTAATCGCATTTTCGATTATACCCCCCAGTACAAATCACGTTCCAGGGGCTAAAATACACGTTATTGGGGTCGCTTCAACCTGCGGACATGAAAAACAACCCGCAGCAACAGTTATAACGTAGCCCGAATCCACGGGAAAACCACAGACTTGGCAACACTGTGACGATTAGTAATGTCTACAACGAATACGACTGCTGTCGCAGTGCTTGTAGTTGTCTAATTTGGCACGGTCTCCCTGCCGCACTAATGGTAGTAAGGCTTTCCTCTGCGCATAGATATCCTTACAAGTACAATTTTAGCTGTATTATTTGTGTCTCCTTCAAAAATTGCTCTTGAGAAATGTTATGCTAATTTACGCTCCTGGATGTATGCAAATGTTAGCATTTGTTCTAGCATCTGACATCCGATGTTTCTCTCTGTAAATAATCACTGTTTTTCTGTTGTTACTTTGTTTTAAGGGTTGTAGTGATAGGTGCACTAAATTACTACTGCAGTGTACATCAATATGTAATGCTTGATCAGAGCCATCTCTTTTAGATGGCGGGTAGTAAGTCCCTTACCCACATAATTTTCCTTGATTACCAGCCATTGAATGGGATTATTGTTTCAGGAGTGGCTGTCTAGTGATGCTATATTTTTGTGCTGGGCCGTATGACTAAAAATTGATATCATGGTATTTTTTGAAAATTATACCGGTTTCACGGTGTATGACGACATTTATTTTTTTCATGCATGACCGGTTGTTAACCACATTTTCTACTGATTGAGAGGGGAAATACTGCAGTAGATTTACTTAGAATTTTACTATTTACTATTTTACTGTCATGATGAGCGATATTGTAGAAAAATTCCACACTAAATAGTGACTAAACACGACCCATTAATACATGTTAACCATCACTCTCATTTATAATCACGACATCCTCTGATAAAATCAACATGCGTCTACACTAAAGAGCGGCTATGCAGAGGTGTTGGCAAACAAAAAAAACAAACAAAAAAGTGCATAATATTAACAGACGAACTATGCTCATATTTATAATTCTGAACAGTCAGTAAGCGTCAGGTGCTTGGAAACTTTACTGCCACTCACTGCACAGAAGAGACGCCGAGAGAGTCAGACCTCACACTTGCGGGGCAGTACTAGTGACATCTTCCAACTGAACCATAGCTAAGGTTTATCCAAAAAAAGTTGCTAGGTTTGTCAGTATGAATATTCTATGGGGGAAAAAAGCCGCTAAAAGGTTCTGAAAGCTGTTAAATATAGCTCTAAAGTCGCACTCGTGTGTGAGAGACATGGGAGCTGATGGCAGGGGTGGTGGATTTTTGTGGCTGAGTTCACGTTCTACTAGCTCTACAGCTTCAGTTTCAGAACTTTCACACTCAGTAACACATACAGCTGTGTCCTCGCCACAGTGCAAGTGTTTGGACATAAATGTGTGTTGGCAGTGTGTGAACACAACCACCATACAATAATAAAAATCCACCCCCCACTCATTTTTTAATCCACTTTAAACCAAGTCAGTCTCACTAGGCCTGCCGTTTTGGGCCAGGCCACGGGGTTTGATTGACATCCCTGCATTGCCATAGTTTCCGCCCTCAGCAGTTATGCTGTCCTTATTTTCTCCGCGCTCGAGCAGCTGTAACATCAACAGTGTCTCGCAAGCAATCCCGGTGCTCTGTGTTTGGATGTAAGACTGACCATAAGAGTCTTCATTTTCTCCCAACATCTGAGCTGCTGAGGACGCTGTGGATTACTTTCATTTTTCAAGGTAATGCCCCTCAAAATCTAGCTAAATAAGTGTATCACTCCAGACTCCTTTGTGAATGTCATGTCGTTATAGTGCTTAGCGTTTTAACCGTATTTGTGTGCGTACATTAAGTATTTTTAACTGATCAGCGCCGTGCTTGTGAGATTAGTTTGCACCCTGTTCGTGCCCCTCGAGCTCTGTAACATCACGCTGTTTCATCCCACTTTCCATGCATTTGACTTCCCATATGTACGGCTGAACACCGCTTGTCTTGCTCTGTTATGTTGTTTCTACCGGCTGTTTATTGCTGTAGATATGAAGACGTATACGCCACGTCCTCTTCTGGAGATAGGGCAGGAATATGCAGCTCATTTGCATTTAAAGCCATACACTCCAAATCAGCTCTTTTTTTAGACACCCCAAAAATGACATTTTCCAGCTGTTATAATAAATGATCTGTTGGGTATTTTGGGCTGAAACGTCACAGACACATTCTGGGGACACCCAAGGCCAATATTACATCTTGTAAAAAGGGGCATAATAGATGCCCTTTAAAGAAGACACATACACAGCTCGAAAGCAGTTGTGGTAACAGTGACCAAAGTTACCAATTTACAGTTTGATGTTTAATAGCAAATATTGTTTTAATCAAAATAGTTTGACAGATGTGCACATACTCAGTGGGGTATTTGAAATTTATCTATGACTGTGACATTCGGTTGCTCAATAGAAATAGGTTAATAGAAATATGCTTTACACTTAATGAAGTTCTCCATGCACAGTGACCTGACTAATCTATAATGAAATTTGTTATTTTCATAAGCAATTTTTATTGGGCCGTTGTACATGGTGTACATGTACATTTAGAAATTGTATGTACTACCTCTTATGGCCTGTTGCTTTATTGAAATGCAAAGAGCTACCAATCCATTTATGGAAAAGTATTATTTGGGTGGTAATAGTTTTAATGTTTTAAATAAAAGTGTATGTTAAAGTGAGCTGTAGACAACACACAGGAGTGGTTTGCAACAGCTCACATAGGTTGGTGTGCGTTATCTCTCCTTGTCTAGTCCCCATTGGCTTCTCATTATGTTTACAGAGAACAACTGTAAAAGAGCATTCGTCCTTACTGGCTTCAGCAGTGTTAGGTGGCTAATGCACCTTTTATTTACAGGACTGTTAACATCTTTATTTTATTGTTGCATTCATTTACTCATTTTATTTATTTATTTATTCATTTATTACTATTATTGTTTTTACAAATGTTCCAAGAGTTTGAAGCTTACTCATAGAAAGAGAAAGTGAGTGAGAGAGACCTAAAATTAGTATTTATACTTTTTAAAAATTTTTTTTAGTTCTGTTAATTAGCTGCCTTTTGGATTTTAATGTTTTGTGTTCTCAGGTTTTGTTCTGGCAGATTTTAATGGCTTTGGGGGGAATAAATTCAAATCAATAAGAACACCCAAATGTCACTTGTAGAAAAACTGACATTTATGAACTCACTTATAAGTCAATTGTGTTCCATTAATGGTCAGATTTGAGCAAAAATTATTAAATGTAATTCTGACAGGATTTCACTCAGGGTTAATGTGCTTTTAAAAAAACCACAGCACAAGCACAGAATATAAAATTTTTAGGAATTAAAAACCTAAAAGTTAGTTGTCCTATTTGAATATAGACTTGTTTTACTCTTGCTCTAAAGTTCAGTAATGATGTGCTGATTTTTTTCTAAGGAATTCTACAGAACTTTGCAAAGCGTGCAGGTTAGAGGATGCTGGGATATATGATAAAAAGAATTGTACATGAATGCAAAATAAATAAGCAGATTAAACTGACTGATCAAACAGCTTTTAGTATAGAAGCAATATTCTTCACCCTTTCTCACTGTTCTGTTTTTCTGTTCAATATTGTGACACCCAACAAATTACGTGATGCTGCCAGAGAAGGACATCTGTTGGAAGCTCTGTATGATGAGGCTTAATACTGTGTGTTTGATAGTGCAAATATAGTGGTTTGGTTTATCTAATGATAGACTTCACACAAAAAACATTGGGGCAAATTCACAAAATAGTTTATGGGCTGTATTTTAACACAAAACCCTGTATCTTCATTAAATACCCATAATGGAAATGCAAAATGCACTGTCACAGCACTGCATTTTAGTAAAGCCACTGTTATCCTTTGAGGGGAAACACACTTATTTCTATGTATGTTTAATTTGACTCATTAAAGATTCAATCTTTCTCAAAAAAGTCAGTGCTATGTGTGGAAAGGAGGTGGTGAACCGACTTTCATTTGATATAGATGTTTGTGTGCATTTGTTTGGTCATGACAGTAGTTATTCATCAAAGGATGATCAAATTACGGAAATGAGAGTTATAATCGTGCATGGTGTTTTGTGGTGTAGTTGGGCACACCTACTAATTCAAGTGTTTGAATTGCTGTGGTGGAGCAACTGTAAAAACTTGTCAGATAACAAAAATGTGCTTCATGTGGTAACAACTAATGAACTTTAACTTATTAAATAAATAAACACATAGATCTTAGAAAATAGGTATGTCACCTCAGGGCAGAGGTGCCAGATTTATGTCCGTTGTAAATGAACACTTTTGCACATTTATCGCAACTTACGAAGTTGAACTCCGTCCCATTTTTTTTTTTGTGACAACTGAGAATTGTTTCCAGATGTCTGACTTGCCTTGCTTTGCTTTTGTCAAGTAAATAATTTTCTTCTCAATTTAATGGGCCTCATTCATAAAACACGAGCAGAATGGATTTTTGTGTAAATTGTTCATAAAGCCATTCTTATGTAAACTTTCGAATTCATGAAAATGTTTATTTTTTCAAAATGTTAGTCGGTACGGAAAAAACAAATGTACACCTGTTCCCTAACACATGTAAATGGTGCGTAAAACGTTCTGTGTTCTTTTTGGCAAACTTATGACGCTGAATTTTGATGCACTGCCATAAAAATTACAATCATTTGCCCCTTTTTTTTTTTTTTTTTTGCAGCTGAGTTGATAACTGTAAAATGCACTATTTACCCAGCCATAAATAGAGGACGGATGGGACAAATAGCGACCAACCATCCTACTTGTACAATGACTGCCTACTGGTTACTGCTTTTTTATATGTAGTAAAATTCTTAAAAATGAGCTTGTAATGCGTTGCTGCCATGGATATTCCAAATCATTGCAACAAAAAAAAAAAAAAAAAAAAAAAGGCTTCTCGACTGGAAAAACTCTGTGCCACCAAAACGTTTTCAAGTGCCACCAGCTGGTCATTTTAAGATGAGCGCCTGACATTTTTTCAGCTGGCTAAAAACTCTTTGGTGGACACACGTTATTGAATATTACCTGAGAAAGTAGACCAGTATATTCCATTGCGTTCCTGGATACACAATTTGCAAATTTGTAATTCATAGGGGGGGATTATGCTAATTGTGAATGAGCGTGCAGGAGCGCCCTATTTACTAATGATTGAAAATCATTAACATACACGTTTAACTATCAAATTGGACGTTTACCAAGCGTTTGTGAATCCGGAGGAGAGTTTTTGGGAAGGTATGTTTTACGCGCAAATTACTCAGAATTTACTCGCATATTTACGCAAGTTTCACGAATGAGGCCCAATGTGTTGACTTCATTCTATTACATGCCAAATCCCACCATTCCCTGTGGGTCTCCCGCGAAATCTTCTGACCGCCCACAAAGCAGAGGTAAATAAAATTGCATTGGGTCCTGCAGGAGACCAAACCCAATGCAGCCCTCTACGTCACAGGAATACATAAACTTGCATTGCGATTATCTAGTTTTTCTACGATTTATATATTGCAATATTAAAAAAAAAAATTCACCAGATTCAAAGAAAACAATAATTATGAATATAATGATCAGCATACTAAACATCGCACATCCTGCGATGTGACTGTCGCGGATGCGCACATCATCATATTGATGCTGAAGCAATATATCGTGCAGCCCTAATTCATATAAGGCTCATGGGGAAAGAAATGCTTTCCATGGGAGAAACCTACAGAAGGACAAATATCACTGCAACACTTCACCGATCTGGGCTTTATGGCGGTGTGGTCAAACTCAATCCTCTCCTCAGTGAAGACACATGAAAACACTTGGAATTTGCGAAAAAGCACCTAAAGGACCCTCAGACTTTGAAAAAAAAGATTATCTGGTCTGATGAACCTCAATTCTAAGTATCATGTTTGAAGGAAACCATCGCAAAAGTAAAGTATGCTGGTAGCAGCCTCATGCTGTGGGGCTGTTTTTCAGTGGCAAGGCTGTTTTTCATGGGGAATGAAATGATTTCCATGTTCTTTAAACCTTGAGAATAAATGCAAACATGTAAACTCTATAAGCTACATTTAAATTAGGGCTCTACTAAATCCATTATATCTTCCCCTAAATTCTAAAGGTCTCTGTACACTATGCATTTTTTCGTATTAGTTATACTAAAAATTCGTCACGCACAGAAACCTTGCACACTTCGCAAAACAGTACTAAATGGAGTCTACAAGCATTGAGGATGATTTTGCTGTCCTCTTGCTTCTTAAAAAAACAAAAAGAAAGGCAATATTGGGTCCATCTAATCCTGAGATATAGAGAGGAAGGAGAGTTCCCCCTCCTTAAGGAGCAGCGGGATTATCCGCTTTACATTTGTGTTTGTTTATTTTGAATGTTCGCCGGTTCCCACCTCTTCCTTCCCAGATCTACAAACTGTTACAGTAATTAAAAGAAAATATTACTTTTTTTGTCTGTCAAATAAAATGCTGCACAACAACTGTGTAAATTAAATCATGGGTTAAAAATATCTTGGTTGCATGATATTACTTAAAAATAACATTGTAAGTATATTATTAAGTACATTTTATTACATATAGTACTTAGTAAAGAATTATGATATATTTCTGTCATAATTTCTTCAAGTTAAACCAAACTTATTTTGGCAGTTTATGGAGAAGCTTTTTGAATTTTGGTGTTTAATGGTAGATTTTCTCAAATGAAACCATTGAATGCTGATGAAGTGACTCTCAGAGCAGCTCTGGACAAGAAGTTTATGTGTTCATGTCTTCATTTATTGAGACGGCAGGTGCTGAAAACACCATGAGCATCACTTGTGTTTCTGTGGTAGAGGAAACTACAGTGCATCTGGAAAGTATTCACAGCGCTTTACTTTTTCCACATTTTGTTATGTTACAGCCTTATTCCAAAATAGATTAAATTCAATATTTCTACAAACAATACCCCGTAATGACAATGTGAAAGTTTGTTTGAAATATTTGCAAATTTATTCAAAATAAAAAATGAAAAAAATCACATGTACACACGCATTCACAGCCTTTGCCATGACACTCAAAATTAAGCTCAGGTGCATCCTGTTTCCATTGATCATCCTTGAGATGTTACTACAACTTGACTGGAGTCCACTTGTGGTAAATTCAGTTGATTGGACATGATTTGGAAAGGCACACACCTGTCTATATAAGTTCCCACAGTTAACAGTGCAAGGCTGCATTCCACTCTACTTTTAGCACTCTACTTCTAAGCACTTCCCCTTGGGGGAACCCCCGCTGCCATTTTGAAGTGCATTCCACTTCATGAAGTGGACGAGGGAAGTTTATATCGACAGACCCTCGACCCCTCGATTTTGACAGAGGGAGCTAGTCTGCTTCATATGCACACTTCAGGCCACTCCACAGACCAAAATTCAACATGATTATGACATCATCGTTGATTGTTTAATTTACCCCCACCCCAAACAACTATAATATATAATTTTTTTTTTTTTTTTTAACATTTATAACAGCCCAAGCGTACCTATATACATATAGAATGTTGCACCAAACAAATTCGTAAAGGAAAAATGGAAAGGGCTTAGGACGTTCCAGTTCAGCCCATTCCAAGGGTTCCGCCAGAAGTGGGCACTCGTGCAACGTAATCAGTGCTGTACATCCTAGTAAATGAGACGGAGGGAAGTTTGTGAGTGAAGGGCATAAAAATGGACTGGAACGCAGCCAATGTCAGAGCACAAACCAAGCCATGAAGTCCAAGGCATTGTCTGTAGACCTCCGAGACAGGATTGTATCGAGGCACAGATCTGGGGAAGAGTACAGGGAAAAAAAAAAAAAAAAGAAAAGAAATTGCAGTATTGAAGGTTCACAGAAGCATGTAGTCTCTGTTACCCTTAATGGAAGAAGTTTGAAACAACCAGGACTCTTTCTAGAGCTAACCTCCTGGTCAAACTGAGCAAGGGCCTTGTCTAGACTGGTGACCAAGAACCAGATGGTCACTCTAGTTGAGCTCCATGATCATATACAGGTGCATCTCAATAAATTAGAATGTCGTGGAAAAGTTAATTTATTTCAGTAATTCAACTCAAATTGTGAAACTTATGTATTAAATGAATTCAATGCACACAGACTGAAGTAGTTTAAGTCTTTGGATCTTTTAACTGTGGTGATTTTGTCTCACATTTAACAAAAACCCACCAATTCACTCTTTCAACAAATTAGAATTCATAAGACCAATAAAAAATAAAAAATAAAAACATTTTTAGTGAATTGTTGGCCTTCTGGAAAGTATGTTCATTTACTGTATATGTGCTCAATACTTGGTAGGGATTCCTTTTGTTTTAATTACTGCCTCAATTCGGCGTGGCATGGAGGTGATCAGTTTGTGGCACTGCTGAGGTGGTATGGAAGCCCAGGTTTCTTTGACAGTGGCCTTCAGCTCATCTGCATTTTTTGGTCTCTTGTTTCTCATTTTCCTCTTGACAATATCCCATAGATTCTCTATGGCAGTGATCCTCAAATCTGGCTCGCGAGATCCACTTTCTTGCAGAGTTTAGCTCCAACCCTGATCAAAATCACTTGCCTGTGATTTTCTAATGATCCTGAATACACTGATTAGCATGCTCAGGTGTGTTTGGTTAAGGTTAGAGCTAAACTCTCCAGGAAAGTGGATCTAGCAAGCCAGATTTGAGTATCCCTGCTCTATGGGGTTCAGGTCTGGTGAGTTTGCTGGCCAGTCAAGCACACCAACACCATGGTCATTTAACCAACTTTTGGTGCTTTTGGCAGTGTGGGCAGGTGCCAAATCCTGCTGGAAAATGAAATCAGCATCTTTAAAAAGCTGGTCAGCAGAAGGAAGCATGAAGTGCTCCAAAATTTCTTGGTAAACGGGTACAGTGACTTTGGTTTTCAAAAAACACAAAGGACCAACACCAGCAGATGACATTGCACCCCAAATCATCACAGACTGTGGAAACTTAACACTGGACTTCAAGCAACTTGAGCTATGAGCTTCTCCACCCTTCCTCCAGACTCCAGGACCTTGGTTTCCAAATGAAATACAAAACTTGCTCTCATCTGAAAAGAGGACTTTGGACCACTGGGCAACAGTCCAGTTCTTCTCCTTAGCCCAGGTAAGATGCCTCTGACGTTGTTTGTGGTTCAGGAGTGGCTTAACAAGAGGAATACGTCAACTGTAGCCAAATTCCTTGACACGTCTGTGTGTGATGGCTCTTGATGCCTTGACCCCAGTCTCAGTCCATTCCTTGTGAAGTTCACCCAAATTCTTGAATCGATTTTGCTTGACAATCCTCATAAGGCTGTGGTTGTCTTGGTTGGTGGTGCATCTTTTTTCTTTCACACTTTTTCCTTCCACTCAACTTTCTGTTAACATGCTTGGATACAGCACTCTGTGAACAGCCAGCTTCTTTGGCAATGAATGTTTGTGGCTTACCGTCCTTGTGAAGGGTGTCAATGATTGTCTTCTGGTCAGATCAGCAGTCTTCCCCATGATTGTGTAGCCTAGTGAACCAAACTGAGACCATTTTGAAGGGTCAGGAAACCTTTGCAGGTGTTTTGAGTTGATTAGCTGATTGGCATGTCACCATATTCTAATTGGTTGAGATAGTGAATTGGTGGGTTTTTGTTAAATGTGAGCCAAAATCATCACAATTAAAAGAACCAAAGACTTAAACTACTTCAGTCTGTATGCGTTAACTTTATTTAATACACGCGTTTCACAATTTGAGTTGAATTACTGAAATAAATGAACTTTTCCATGACATTCTAATTTATTGAGATGCACCTGTATGCAGATGGGAGAGACCTACAGATGGACAAACATCACTGCAACACTCCACCGATCTGGGCTTTATGGCGGTGTGGCCAAACTCAATCCTCTCCTCAGTGAAGATGCAGGAAAACACTTGGAATTTGCAAAAAAGCAACTAATGGACCCTCAGACTCTGAGAAACAAGATTCTCTGGTCTGATGCAGTGTTAATTTCATCAATGAAGACGATGACGAAAAATATTTGTTAACAAACATTTTTGTCAGTGCATAAGAAGACACGTTGACGAGCTAAAACTAATATCTGATGACAAAAACTACGTTAACAAGATGGGACGGTACTAGAATCTTATTTGAGGACTACAGGACATTCAAAATACATCCTATAGGGCAAGTTAACTGTCTTGTCTTTCAAAACGTGTGTCCGTGTCACTGGATTGCAATTGGAAAAGTAGTATTTGCATATCAAATCTCAGTACGGCAGCCGCAGTGGACGGATAGGCTACCAAAACGCGGACTAGCGATCTGAGACTGTGGCCTCAGCGCCCGAAGGATTGGGGATAGGGTGACCAGATGTCCCGTTTTTCTTGGGAGTCAAAATTCGTTGTCAATTAACTTAAAGTTAGTGAAGGTGGGATAGGTGGAATTGCGCTGATAGAAGTGCTCTCTCGTGCACACGCTCCACTTTATCACCTGCAGAGTAGCATCCCAAAAGTAAAGTGTGCTGGTAGCAACCTCATGCTTTGGGGCTGTTTTTCAGCGGCAGGGACTGAGGGACTTGTCAGAGTAGAAGAAAAGCTCAATGCACCTAAAAATTGAGATAGCCTTAATGAAAACCAAGACCAGAGCATTTATAACCTCAGACTGGGCAGAAGGTTCACCTTCCAACGTGACAATGACCCTAAGCACACAGCAAGAGTGACTTATGAACAACCCTGCGAATTTCCTTGAGTGGCCTAGCCGCAGCCTGGGATTGAACCCAATCAAATATTTCTGGGGAAACCTGAAAATGTGCGTCTGTCCCCATCCAACATGAAGCATGACAGAGCTTGAGAGGTGAAGAGGCGAGGAGAAGATTGGCAGATAATTGCCAAATAATGATGATCAAAACGTGTATCATACCCCAAAATATTTAGATTTCAAACAAACTTCTTTCACGTTGTCATTATGGGCTATTGTTTGTAGAATTTTGAGGAAAATAATTAATTTAATCCATTTTGGAATAAGGCTGTAACATAACAAAATGTGGAAAAAGTGAAGCGCTGTGAATACTTTCCAGATGCACTATACACCACTCATTCACACAGTGACACAGAAACATGCAGGCTTATTAGCGGCATGCACTGACCGGCTGTCCTCACATTTATTTCTTTTGTGTGATCGGCTGTCAATAAACAACACTTTCAGCTGACATGATGTCTTTATAGTATTTGCATGCATTGCTGTTCTACAGAACTAAATACTCTCAATATATGGGAAAAGTCTCAGTATTTTGAAAAGAGCGAGAAAAAGGATCAGAAAAAGACACTGGCTGTGTTCGAAATGGCATACTTGCTTACTGCTTACTGCTTACTGCCCAGTACACAGTGCATACTGTCTACTGTTTTTTAAAGAATAGTGTGTGAAACAGTATACAATAAGCAACGAATGTTTCAGAGTAGTATGCTTAATTGTCACATGACAGACACAAACATTAATTCAGCACAGCTGTCAAGGTTGTTACCTTACAAACAAACGTGCTAACTATTCTTTTTACAAAGGCTTGTTAAGAAGGCTTCATATTAGTAAACAATGCTATATTGACCAGTTGAACTCATTTCATAATTGAAGAACTTTACATAAGCTATTAGACTGAACTGAATCAACACTGAGCTGTCTTTAACTGAACTTTGATATTTTTGTTAGTTACACTAATTGGAAAAAGTGATATTCTAGTTACACTAAGTGCAACTAATGATAAATTCTGTTTATACTAAAATAGCAGCATTTTCTTTACCAACAGGTGTGTAGATATTTATACTTCAGTACTGTAATACATTATAAAACAGTTTGCAATAACTCATTGAGCGTAAATTATCATACATTTTATTTGATGAACGCCAATTTACTGGGACGTGTCTTCTGCAGTGCTGTTTATCGCAGCCAGGCGTTGGTGGGCGGAGTTAATGTAAAAAGCCTTGGCTAACAAATTGGTCTATTTGTCCTTAGAGTAAATACACTCGTTTCTTTTGCTTGACAGCGGAATTTAATTCTGTTTGCATAATTGAAATATTAACTTTATTTATATATTATATTACTGCAATATTAATATTATTATTTAATATCTTTGAAACGATGTATAAAGCGCTACAGAGATAAAGGTGACGTGATTTGACTTGAGAAAAGTGCCGTAGAGATTAAAGTACAATTTATGTCCTACTAATGATATTGTTTTTACATGCACAGCGATGGTTTGTAGTTTGATGTATATTCATACATACAAGTCTTACATTTATAACTATTCCCCGCCTCCAGTTCACTCACGCGTTTGAAGATGAAACATCACGTGGAGCGCGTTGCGTTCTGGGAAACAGTATCCCACGCAGTGTCTTCAGATGCATACATCAAATTTCAGCAAATGTAGCAGGTAATCCGGGCATTTCATGCATACAGAAAATTCACATACTATTCACAGTATTCACACAGCATACTGCAATAAAGCAGGAGTTGTATGATAGTATGCCATTCGGAACAAAGCTTCTGTACTGATTTCAGTGTACTTGAGTTATATTTAGAAGATTTTGGCAAATATAGTAGGTCATCCGGGTATTTCATGCATACAGAAAATTTGCATACTATGCGCAGCATGCATACTGGATACTGCAGAAATAGTAAGAGTAGTATGATAGTATGGCATTTCGAACACAGCCACTCTTTACATTTTAAAGTATGTTATCCCTGGTGGTAATTATTTTGTTAAGATGTCTTTCAAAAAGGTCAAGGGCTGAAGTTTTAAACTTGCTCAGCACTTTTAGATGCTTACACACATGAATGCCCACACATAGCGTACTTCAAATAAATTGACCCATGCACACACTGAGCCCACACTCCAGCTGGCTGGAAGGTACAGGAATAATTTTGGGATCTAACCTTGTTGTCATCTCGTCGACAAAGGTGCTTATTCGCATATTTCAAGAATGGTGAAAAACATTCTCATATTCTTACTCTGGACGGGAATCTATGTAGCAGTCCTGCTTTATGCTTCACCCAGTGCCTCACATATGCTTTAATGGACTCAACAACCACATGGTTGCTTGATGTTTTCATTGACAGAGCAGCTCAAAAATAATAATAATAATTTTCAAATAGGAATGCTATGTAAGAAATCCCACTACTTGCATGAGCCCCAGACTGACTGTAAGTAATCATATGATATGCTTTGAGTTCCATAAGATTCCTTTTGTGCTAAAATAGAATTTAGCCTAATCGTTCAATACTAACATTGTATTCGCCGTTTCTTGTCTTGAGTAACATCTGAAATGCTTGCATCCAAACATTAATTGCAACGTCAAACTATTATCGTCTTATCAAAAGTTTTTAAACGTGAATGTTTCTTAGTAACATAAATCATAAATCTATTTGTGTTTTGGAGCAGCTCAGCGGTGTTTCATCAGAGGTCTTCACTTGAAGGATTAAATCAGGGTCTCTCTGAGGGTGTTCTGTGTCTCTGTCCCCCCTTCCCTGATGACCTATTTGTTTACCCTTTAGTCCTTTCTCTTGGGTCATTATTGCTTTGTTTTTAAAACACACCATACACGCAGCACGCACACACACGCACTCACACGCCAATGCTGGGTGAATGTTTTGAAATAAGGGGCACATTTAATTAATTGGATCCCAGTATATGTGTCTGTGACCATAGGCACCAACTTATGTTTCTGCCAGTGAGTGCATGCTCACCCTCCGTAACACTGCCCTCCCCTCCCATTATTCAATACTTAAGTACACTTGGTGTAGGATTTTCAAGAGTATGCCTACAGTCTTTCTCCATGCGATAGTGTGCTTGATGAAGAATTAAAGTTATTTGTGTCTTGGGAGAAAAAAACACATGGATTAACAAATACATTACCAAGTGTCAAGTTGTCGGACATTCAACAATCATAAATATTGATGTTAACAGAAAACTGTGCAATGGATGACTTGGAGATGCAAACGGGGTAAATAATGTTTATTTATATATTTATTTTTTTCTGTTTTTCTTATAATTAAGTTAACATTGGTTAACCGTATGTCACATTATTTAGCTGTTGAAACTGGAGATTCACATTGGAGTCCATTTGGCATGCTTCTGTTTTTCAAAATAAAACCAGATAATCCACACATAAGATGAAATCAGCAGATGCATAAGTATATTGAATGAAGCCCTTGTGCATTAAGTCTAACTGTTTACTCTGAAATAGAGGTTTTCACAGAGTAAATTAACAAATGCCCTGTTAATTTTTTTTTCTGATTTTGAAGCATACTGCCATGTAGTACTCCATGCAATTGCCTAAATATGCGCTACTGATAATGAAAACCACTCAAACACATAAATTCTCTGAGAGAAAGGTTGCTGAATCTCAAATATTTTTTGGGGAATAATTAATAATTTTCCTTGGGTGCTTATCCTTTCTTGTAGAGAGAGTAAAATCTTTCAGTGCCACGGGCATATGCCACTCGACATGTCACTGTTACATCCGCATGACACTCGACCCGGCACCGTTATATACGCATGGCACTCGACCCGGCACCGTTATATATGCATGGCACTCGACCTGGCACTGTCACTGTTTAGAGGCAGCTGCCACTACTATATGTGCCAGTCACCAGACAACACGACTATACACTCTGCCATTGGACTCCTCATAGTTAAACACGCTGGCCTCGTGACCTTTCACGGCTGTATAAGCCAGTCACGGGACTCATTACGGCTATATGTAAATGCTCTGAATAATAAGTGTTCTGTTGTTGTGTCTTCAATCCATGTCATTTGACCAAACTTGATGGAATATCACATGATGCCTACCTCACCTCTTCTCATGCTCAGCTTGCGCTTCTGTTTAAAGTAAGAGGCATCAGCAGCAGCAGTTTTAACATTAAGTGACATGACATATGACGCACAGATGCCATTGGCACATGCGCTATGCTCAGTGACACTTCCGGTGGCACTTCCGGTTTTCACCGGCATGTGTCAGTGGACAGTGTGTGTTACGCAAAATCTACATTATGCAGCGGCACCCAGTGGCAGGTGTCAGTCACCGCAGGTGCCACACAGCGACACGCACCACGGCAATGTCAATGACAGGTTTCAGTGACACATGTCAACGGACTGAGTCCTGTGTCACTGACATTGGCGCGGTGCGTGTCGCTGTGTGGCGCCTGCGGTGACTGACACCTGCCACTGGGTGCCGCTGCATAATGTAGATTTTGCGTAACACGCACTTAACGCAGAACGATATTTAATTAATCAAAAGTATGTTGCTGTCAAACATACGATTTATTACATCGTGGAGTCGATGCCATGCGCATATAATGGTGACAGGCCGAGTGGTATATGCCCGTGGCACAAAATTTGACTCTCGTTGCTTTCTTGTTGGTTGTTATGGGATCGGTGCCTGTGTGTGACTCTCCAGGAAGTGACAAATCTTAGTTGTTAGATTAACCCAAGACCCTTAAATCACCTCTGCACCTAATCACCTCTGGAAACACAGGACACATATGCAAACACACACTATCACCTCACCTACAAACCCATTACACTTCTCACACCGCCTTACACGTGGACTTAGAATGTGTTTACAGCCTAATGAAGGCCACTAAACACTGTTTCTTGAGTTCATGTATAAGGGAATGATGTCAATCTAGATCTGTGGTTAAGAATGTAGTCCAGTGATGTTCTTAAAACCTCAAAGAATGTTGGGAAAATTTTGAATTATTTTTTGTTATTTTAATTTTTTGTTGCGTATAAATCTCTTTTTTTATTCTTTTTTTATTTATTTATTTTTATAAAAAAAAAGTATATTCCAAGTTGAAATGCTACCGAATCCCAGGAGTGACCCATAAATAAACAAAAAGCCTTGAAGTTGAAGGATTTTCCTTAGTTGTCAGTTATAATCATCAAAATTAAAAGAAATAAACATTTGAAATATATCAGTCTGTGTGTAATGAATGAATATAATATACAAGTTTCACTTTTTGAATGGAATTAATGAAATAAATCAACTTTTTGATGATATTCTAATTATATGACCAGCACCTGTGTGTGTGTGTATGTGTGTATATATATATATATATATTAATATAATATAATATTTACATATTTCATAAAATATTTTTCACAAGAAAGGAACACAAATAAATGCTTACAATACTGCCAAAAATCACAGACACTATGCACATTTTGTTAATAATTTTCTCAGCACAAACTCAGTGAAGTGCCTCAGGGTTATGACAAAATGCTTGGTTTAAGACAGATATATATTTTATATATAATTTCTCTCTCTCTCTCTCTCTCTCTCTCTCTCTCTCTCTCTCTCTCTCTCTATATATATATATATATATATATAATATATATATTAGGCTTGGGCGGTATCCAAATTTTGATACCGTCAAACCTCCTCCCTATTTTACCTCGGTATACGGTATTACCGTGAATAATAAAAAAAATTATGACATAAGGCTCAGACAGTGTCACCTTAGGTTTGAGGTATTTCCATCTCTCGCGGTCACCTTTTTGTTGCACAATTTGCAAATTTCCTCGTCCGTATTTACCGCCTCTCCCTTCTCGTTCGGTCGAAACCCGAAATACTGCCAAACTGCAGAAGTTGTGTTCTTTTTCGAGACCCGGGGGCCGGTTGCACGAGCTGAACGCAAGTTACAACCTAGCCTAGTTTTGACGTAAATGGGCACTAAGTTACAACTTACGCACTACTAAATATTTTTTTCGTTGCACCATTACACTTAGTTGAAGTGTAACTCTACGTATAAACTAAATATTTACGGACGCGTCTGATCAGGAGTAACGTTTGGAATAAAATAGCAGACTGAGTGAATTGCATCAATATGCTCTTCTTTTACCTGACAACCTCCAATCCTTTAGGCATATATGATGCTGCTGACATTTACACTCACGTACATATTAAGAGAGAGAACAATATGTGAATAAAAGTACTTTTTCTTTTTTAGCCCGTCTTCAACACCCCATCTACAGCGCGTCTCTGTGCACTTCGGTCCGTGTTTGCGCATGTCAGATGAAATAATAAATAAATGGCATTTCTTATGTTTTTTTTCTTTCAGTATTTATTGATCCTTATTTATTTAAATTACAGTTTCTGAATGTTATTTACATATAAAAATATCTTACATATAGACTAATGTTATTAATGTATCGTTTTTAATGGAAACTTGTTTTTACCGTTAGTATACGTGAGGCGAAAGAAGTTAGAATGAAGGATTAATTAAAATCAATAACATTTAAACAAGTTCAGCTCGCGTATTTGAAGGTTTCTATTGGATGATTTAGGGTAAACGTCATTTTATGCGACTATGCATTACTTTACGGAGAGCTTAAGAACTACTAGCTAACGTACGTCCTGCTTAACGAACAGCTGGTGCAACCGAATAAGTACAAATTTAGTTACAAACTAGCAAGTAGTTACTAACCTCTAGTGTGAACTTAACATTCTAATTTAAGTAAGAACTTACGAATGGCTGGTGCAACCCTACCCTGGTCACTTGGTGCGCGACTCGCCATCTTTCCCCCTCTCTCTCTTTCTCCTCCACGCTGTCATGTGATGACAACCAAGCATACGCATTTTTAGGCATTAAATAAATTATATTTAATATTTAATCCTTGTCTCTTATATAAGTGCATTGTTTTTTATGACGGTATAACGGTACTGAAACTGATACCGTTGCTATTTTTAGATCCCGCGGTATACCATATTACCGTATTACCGCCCAAGCCTAATATATATATATATATATATAAGTATATTATTTTTTACTAAAAATATTAAAATGCAATAATTATGTTTATTCATTAATAATGCGCATATTGTGGAAAGCTTCTACACAAGTTGACTTAACTTAAAATTTGATGACATTAATGACAAACATTAATGGATAAATTCGTCTAACAAATATACAATATTGTCTTTGTAAGACAACTTAAAAGATTAAGATACCCAGAAAATGGATAAAACTGGTTGAACATTCTCTAGGCCTCAAAATTAGACACTAACCTCAAGAACGGCGGCAATCAACAAATGTTAAAAAGATGAGCCCTTTACATCACAGTACAACAAATAACTAACAATAATGATAAAACAACAACAAAAAAGTTTAATTGAAATCAGCAAACAGCAAAACAATAATCCCATAACAGTAACTGCATAATTTATTCATGCTGCAATGCATGCTGGGAACTCACAAAGCCTTAACATTTCAACAATATGAAATTCTTTGTTCAGACAGTGACTAGTGACTAGTTGGGACAACATTTGGGGTAATTTTATTGGTCTGACAAGGGGTTTTATGTAGTTTTAAGAAAATAGCATTTTTTAGTTTATGAGACTCAAAAGGTTTCGTAAACTGGAAAATGTGCAGCTGCATTTTTTTTACAGTGTAACAATTCATTTTGGTGAACCACCAAAGAGAACCTCTGTGGGACTGAAATATTACTGAATCCCAGGAATTTTTATTTTATTTATTATTTGTTGTTGTTTTTTTTGTTGTTGTTGTTGTTGTCCTGAGAAACTTCCCTTTGAATTTTAAATTCAGGAATTTAAATAGTATTCTCAGTTTAATCCTAATTTGTGCACAACTCTGTCCCTATGTTTTACATGTACTCAGTGGTGTAGTGGTGCCTGGAGAAGTGGGTATACTCTTAATTTATGCCCCCAATATTTTTTTTTTGAACGGCCCGGCAAAGGATGAACGACCTGTGTCATCAACAGTGACATGTAGTCTTGCATATTTAGTTCACTCCAAAACGGGTCAGTAATATTTGCACACTCTCACTTAAAGGATTAGTTCACTTTCAAATTAAAATATCCTGATAATTTACTCACCCCCATGTCATCCGAAATGTTTATGTATTTCTTTCTTCAGTCGAAAAGAAATTAAGGTTTTTGATGAAAACATTCCAGGATTTTTCTCCATATAGTGACTCCAAACGGTTGAAGATCAAAATTACAGTTTCAGTGCAGCTTCACAGGGCTATAAACAATACCAGATGATGAATAAGGGTCTTATCTAGCAAAACGATCGGTCATTTTGAACACAATGAAATGTAATGAAGTACATGTAATGAAATCAGGCTTACCCTACCATACATAATTTATAAATGTATAACTTAATATAATACTTGCATAACATGTAATTTACTTGAATAAATTTAAATGTTACCTCATGAAACCGTTGATGTTACCTGACAAAAAAAGCTGTCATTTTTAGAAGTAGAATATCCAAGCTGATTTCTCTTGTATAGTGAAAGTGGAGGGAGAACAGGTTTTTTCAAGCTCCAAAAAAGATATAAAAGCACAGTAAAAGCATCATAAAAGTAGTTATTATGACTGATGTGCTATATTTCAATTCTTCTGAAGACATACAATAGATTTTTGTGTGAAACAGAAATTGAAAGTTGTTATTCACTGAAAATTTTGTCTTAAACCTTGCTGGACAGCTGTGGTCACTGTTCCTTGCTTTATGGAAAAGAACATCTTGAACATCCTGTTATTATCAACTGATTTTATGTTCCACAGAAGAAACAAAGTTGCATGTATTTTTTTTTATAGATAGGAGGGTGAGTAAATGATTTTGACAGAAATTTCATTTTTGATTGAACATTTGGGAAAGAAAGAAAGAAAAAGAAATTAACAATTTGAATCTCTTTTGGTGCTGATGAAATATGCTTATGCCCACATGTTTGACTTTGCTTAGTGTTTCACTGTGAAGAAGAAATATTCATTCATGTGAGAGTGTATGATTTCATTATTTCTTTAGCTGGTGCCTTGATACATAATATCATAGTAACCGATGTTTAGCGCAAAAGAAAAAGAAAGGGAGGGAGGGAGAGAAGGGAAAGATAGGGCATGTATGTGAGTGTTTTATGTGTGTTCGTCCTTGTGTGTAACCTTGACATCTCATGTCACTGAGTAGTTATGTCTGTACTCTGTGTCCAATCAACTTCTTGGTTGTGGTGCAGTTGTCACAAACATATACACACACACACACTTGTCCCCGCTCAGTTTTAACTTCATACTCCCTTGTCTCTACCTTCATCAGTAATAAAACACAAATACACTCTCTGTCTTATATTTAGGTGTCATTAACACCCCAGCCAAAATGTGAGCTCAGTTCACAAGAGCTGATAAGGCTGAGAACCACAATACCTTAAACATCTACATTTTGTCAGTATCACAATACTGTCACTGACATCGATGTGATGAACATCACATTTACACAACATTTACTCAACCTCATGTTGTTCCAAACCCTTTTCTCTACTGTGGAACACAAAAGAAGATATTTCAAAGAATGTTTCAATTGTGGTGAACAAAATACACAAATCAAGTACTTGATTTAGTGTACTTGTTATGCAGAAATTTCTACAAAATTATAGCATGCCTATCTATAGTAGAAAATAAATCCAGCACAATATATTAGAGATGTTCCGATACCCTTTTTCCCTTCGCGATTTCAATTCCGATACCTAGGCTCAGGGTATCGGCAGATACCGAGTACTGATCCGATACCTGGGTGTGTATCTGGTTATACAGCTGTATGTACTACTTACTAGCCCTGTATGAATTGATACAATTATTTTATGGTGTGCTTCACCATCAGTGTTGGGCACTTTACTTTAAAAAAGTAATTAGTTATAGTTACTAGTTACTTCTCACAAATAGTAACTGAGTTAGTAACTGAGTTACATCATTATAAAAGTAACTAATTACCAGAGAAAGTAACTATTGCATTACTTTTTAAAAAATGTTCAAATGTCAAATAACTTTGGATGCCCCCAATATTAAATATGTTAAATTAATGAAATGGACACTAAACAGAATAAATTATTACTATAAAACATTGTACATTAATCTACACTATTTATCTGCTGACACGTAATATCAGTCAGTCAAGCATTATAATATAATATTATCAGGGGTGCACATAAGTTTTTCAGCCATTTATATGAGAACCTGGAGATTTGGTTTGGTCCTCACACGGGCCATGGCATGTAGTGTGACCCATAAAATATAACTATAAAGAAATTAATTAATAATAGTGATAATAATATTATTGCACTTTATTTCGTTTATATATATATATATATATATATATATATATATATATATATATATATATATATATATATATATATATATATATATATATATATATATATATATAATATTATGTATAAAATAACTAACCAAAAGTAATAAACTAAATAATCAAGTGTGATAATACTATTTTATTTTAAAATAAAAAGGGAGTATTACATACAAATGCAATTATTTTATAGTAAAATTAAAAATAAAATGTTAATATTTTTATTATTATTTTTATCGTTATTTTTATTTTCATCATTTTCAAACGTAAAATCAGCAAGCTTTTATTTTGGCGGGTTGCCGGCAAGTAAGTATTATGCGTTTCCGGGTTTAGCGCTGCTGATGAAAGAGCGTCAGTGAATGAAATGTCACAGACAGTTTTGCTTTGAAGGCGGCAGCGGGTAGTCTAGATTATGCTTTCAGTTTGAATAGAAATCTTATACAGTACAGTTCGTCAATCTAAAATGGTAATTGTGCATTAACAGCTGTCAACCATGTACGCAAATGTGCTGTCAGATATTTACACGATATTTGCGTGCGTGTATGTGAGAGAGATTAAAGCGACTGCGAGTCGTGCCCTTCACACTAGAGCTTATGGTACGTCAAATACAGCTACACCGCGTCCATTCAGATGAACTGAAAAATTAAATTCTAATAATATAATTTAGTAACGCCGCATTTTATTGTCAGTAACGGTAACGGCGTTGTAACGGGGGAAACAGTAATTCGTTTGATTACTCGTTACCGAAAAAATAACGCCGTTATTCCCATCACTGTTCACCATAGATAGATAGATAGATAGATAGATAGATAGATAGATAGATAGATAGATAGATAGATAGATAGATAGATAGATAGATAGATAGATAGATAGATAGATAGATAGATAGATAGTCTGGCGAGTAAACAAAAAATATAATATATAATGTTTGGAAAATGGCACATCTTTTTAAATATCTAAAAGTACACTCTTAACATCAGTCAGTCAAGCATTATAAATATATTATGATAATCAAGTATTATTTAATGATAGAACTTTAGCAATTACAATTAAAACTTGGTAACCATGTATGAATGCATATTAGTCATTTTAACTGAACTTAGGACTGGTGGTGGTGCTTTTTTGGTCATTCAGTGTTTCTGTAAAAATGGGGGGAAACTATCAATAATACTGATACTGAACAATATAAACGCACTAAGGATTAACGAACTGCTGGATTCATGAATATTAATCACGTTGTCTGCATTGGCTCGAACTGATTTGCTGAAATCAAAACAGGGACGATAATAGGTGAGAGCCAGCCAATGAGATTGTCGTTTGCGCACTAGCTCCGCCTACTACCGGAGAACCCGGCAGTTTGACAGGAAAATAAAACAAAGAATATCATTTACATACCATTCGGAATTGACGCGCTACATGCAAGACACTCTCTCACTCTCTCACTCTCTCACTCTCTCTCTCTCTCTTTCTCTCTCTTTCTCTCTTTCTTTCTTTCTTTCTTTCTTTCTTTCTCTCTCTCTCTCTCTCTCTCTCTCTCTCTCTCTCTCTCTCTCTCTCTCTCTGCGTGTGAGAAAAAAGCAAAGCGACGGTGAGTTGTGCGCTTCACACTAGAGCTTACGGTACGTCAAATACAGGTGCGCTGTGCATTCATTCAGATGATCTGAAAAATGGATTGCTTGACGGAGAGAGGAACTCTGAAGCGCTCAGTCAGAGTGTTCGGAGAGTGACACTATATCTGTGCTAAACTTATACATAGCCTCCAACTCACACACTGGCGAGTAAAATCTGATTATTTATTAGTCAGTGGCTAATATTAGACATCAGTTAGTCGCCCAGGGTGAAGTGATTTACTGGCAGTGTGCTAGCACGTTTGTACTTCTTCGCTGCTCTAAATAGTGGTTGCTTGTGGCAACACAGCACAGCTTCCTGTGTTTGCATTCTGAGCAGCGAAGAAGAATTGATTTCCGATTTGCAGCGTTAAGCAAAGCTAGCGCGCATAACTAGAGGCCTTGTTTAAGAAAATGGTGTCGGACTCACCGATGCCAGAAGTTTTTGTGGTATTGGTGGAATTTCTGATACTAGTATCAGAAGCGGAACAACCCTACAATATATACAAATTGTACAGTTTATTTTTACCTCATGTAACATTCTTAAAAGTGCATTCCAGTGGCTTTTGTTTGCCTTAAACAGGTGAGGACAAAAATATTATGACATCAATTAATTTAACAATGTATAAAGCACCATTGAAAATGCTTTTATTGTGGAACACTTTTTAGTCTTAACCGGCAACAGGCAGAAAAAAGAAAACATGAGCAGGTACAATATTGGTGTTGCACCAAATAGTGGTCACAAAGATAAACTTCACTGTGAAACAGTCAAGATTCAAAACATTTTCAAATACGTGGGGGGGGGGGATGAATACAAAAACAAGGCTGTCATTAATAACAATTGCTGTAGACTTCTAGTCAATAGTCAAGTGAAATGTTCCAGTGTTGACACCATTTTCATATAGAACACAACATTATTTTAAAGGACAGTTCACCTAAAATGTGAATTCTGTCATGTTACTCTCCCTCATACCGTTCCAAATCCATAAGATTTTCATTCATCTTTGAAACACAAATGAAGAGAACTTTTAATGAATCTCTGTGCTTTCTATCCCTCCATTGACAGCCTATGCAGCTGCCATTTCAAGGTCCAGTAAGGTGTAGCTGACAGATTTGATTAAAAAGGATCTTCATTAGTTTTTCAAAAATAAACAAAAGTCTCACAGGATTGTAACAGTATTTTTCATATAATATTTTGGGTGAAATCGAGCGTATAGCGTTAGTTCTGGCAGGTCACGGGAGTCAAGCTTGCATCAGCTGATCACATCTACCTATAGGAATACGACACCTATCACGGCATCCCTACATAAGCGCTATTCGGCATTATTCAGCAGCTTTTGCTTGCTCGGGAGCAGTTACCCTCCTCCATCCCCAACTCCTCCTTTCGCCACAGTCAGGACTTGGCTTCTGATATTCCTGTTGAATCAAACTCCCTAATCTTGAGTAATGTGTTACACTAAATGTAATTACGTACATTAATGATCTGCTTGGTTCTGTTCTGTTAATCCTTGGGGGGTTAATATTATTGCTGCTCTCCCTGCTCATTCATGACAGGCTGTTTTTGCCCAGAACAGAACCATACCGCCAAACCAAACTGTATGCTGTGTCTATCATTTGACGATAGTGGTCCTGACAGAACTAACCCTTTAAGTTAGATTACTAACCTCTAATTCATGCTAAATTATCTGCATCTACAATTGACATGGTTCTGCAAAAATACTTTCTTGTACAGCATTTGAAAATATGGAACAAATATTCATGCACTCATGCCTGACATTTCAATGTGAAACTAGGAGAACTATACAATCTATACAATACAGGTTTTGCGTGCAAGTCTTGCCATGTGCCAGTTTGAGGAAACTACTTATTTTTTTTGTTTTTATGCATGTTCAGTCCACGCTGCATGTTCAGTCCAAGTTCCATGTTGAGTTTGAAAAAAGCTCAAATAGTACATGGATTCTCGAAGTTCATAAATGAGTCTTGGAAGCACCCATAGGAAAGAAAAATCAAAAGTGCGATCTCTTTAACATCTCAAATATTTCTCCTAGGCAGAAATGAGGTTACTTTTAAGGTCGAATTGAGATTTTTGCTCGAGTTTCCTGAGTAGTTATATCCACAACTGTGTGTCACATTGATGATTTATGACCCCTGTCAGCGTTGATTGACAGGTTGTCAAATGTGTACATGGTCAGATTTATGACCTGATTTATGGCTGTTTGACCTTTCTGTCACCCTGACTGCCATGTTAGCGGGGTCCTGTCAGCCCTGACTGACATAACAGTATGTATGTAAATAAAATGTTAAATCTGACTTTTGATGGATTTATGATGTTTTTTTTTATTTTATTTTTAAATCTCTCACTGGTGCCATGTGGTTTTTATGGAGTTCCTTCCTGACCTGTTGCTAATTTCCAGTCTGGAGGTGTTTGGTTTCTTCCTGATTGTAGAAAAATAGCTGAGTAATTGTGTGTGTATTGTTAGCTCAACAGGATCGGTGTTGTTTGATCTATATGGTATATATTAATACCTAGACAGTGGTTCGTCCTGATTGTGGAATAAATGGCTGAGCAGTCGTGTGTGTATTGTCAGCTCAACAGGATCTGTGTTATTTGATCTATGGGACATTCCACCGAATGGGTAACATTTATGTCCCCAGGACATTAAATGTATAAAAATGCATGAAAATGAACTCTAAAATACATTTTATTATTAAGCAAAGTGTCTTCACATTTAGCTAACTGAAAAATTTTGAATGTATAATTAAATTCATTAATAAAAACTACCTAGAACACTAAAGAAATAGCAGTTGTTGCATGTCCCCACTCCCTGCCTCTATAATTTACCATGAAATATTATGATTAAAATCCTTCAGAAATTTTTTTTTTTTGCATTTATGTGTGACTTTATATCCAATCAATCATTTCCTTTTTTTCAAAAGCAAAAAAAAATCCATAACATTTTTGATAAAATACACATTTTAGTTGTGTCCCCAGGGTACCCCCCAGGGGGTATAAACTTGGAACATTCCAAAAGATATTTTTTCAACAGGAAGTTGCATTATCCAGATCTTCTGAAGGCAATGGGGAGACCAAAGGTAAGTCCTCCCATTTTCTTTTCAGTATATTTGATATTTCAACTGTGTCTGTGAGGGTCAATCTCAACATACTGCCCTGTTACCCAAATTGTTTTTTAGATGTTATTTGTACATTTTAAAAATACAAACATTTGATAAATCACTAGATTTTGCACAGTATCCTCATGCTATTAGCATGTGTGCCATGTGGCTATTTAGCATGTATTTGCTAATTTTATGCTAAAAACTCAGTCCTGTTACTCATATAAGCCATAACAGGACTGAGTAATAGTAACAGGAGTGAGTTGCATTCTCTGGTTCATTGATTTAATAGTGTGAATATTAGTTTATGTAATATGATTTACTTGATCTTTTTATGTTTTACAGTTACCATTACTTATATTGTAAATGTATCATATGTACCATATATTTACCATACTTGCAGTGTGCTAATCCACCACTAAGTGCTGCAGAGAAGCAGCGACTTTATCGTGAACGACGTGATGCAGACCCAGAGAGGAGACAGGAATATTTAGAGAAGGAACGTGAAAGATACAGGAAGGACCTAGAGTCAGGCAGGAAGAAACTAATCAATGACTTCAGTCAGAGAGAAAAGTGCAGACGTCGCAGAAAGTGGAGAGAGGCTTACCATAGGATCAAGGACAGGAAAGAAGCCCTCCAACACCTTGTTACCCCTCCACACAGCCCCCAGTTATCACCAGAGCAAAATGGATCATGTGCCAAAGATAATTTGCTAGAGGGGTTGGATTTACTAGACATGATTACATTACACTATGAATTTAGACATCAGGTCATATAGGTTAATTTAACAGTGTAGCAGTACATTTCACTGACCACTGCAATGTTTAATTTATTGTGATGAATGTTTTTAGGCAACATAATCAGGGGAGGAGAAGAAACCGAAAAACGCGAAAGAAGCTTCATAAGCAAATTGAAGAACTGAAGATTCTGTTGAAAAAACAAACCAAAAAAAAACAGAAAAGTACAAGAAAAGATTCCAACGCACTAAAAAGAAAAATGCATCTCCACGCACAAAGGTAAACAAACAGCTTAAACAGCTTCCAAGTGTGGCCATTCAGAAGACCCTTTTGTTTCATGAAGCTCTGGTGGAGGACATCCGTAACAAATACAAAAATGCACAGGGGGAGAAGGAAAAGCAAATCATTTCAAAAGTGATAACAGGAAAAGTTCTGAAAAAGTACAAAATACAACGCTATGCTCTAAATTCATTGGGCTTTTCATATAAAATAAGCAAAAATTAGAAGAATATTAAGGCTAACTACACCTACCAGCGGAAGCAGAACAACAGGATTGTGAATGGTTTGATAAGTAAAGTGAGGAATTTTTACTTAAGGGATGATGTGAGTCGCATCACAACTGGAAAGAGGCAGACCCTCACTCTGAAGAAAAACAAAAAGCAAAAACGGTTTCTTTTGGATACCATGAAAAACCTGCAAGTTTTTGGCTGAAGAACAAAGCTCCACCTCTTACTCACTTTTCTGTAAGCTCAGACCTTTTTGGGTTGTTCACCTGACTCTGAGTGATCGGGACACATGCATGTACAAGATGCACGAGAATCTGGGTTTTCTTGTGCAGAAACTACACTACTTGAAAGTAATCAGCACCATCAATCTGGAAGACCTTATGAAAGAGATCTCATGTGACACGGAAAATATAAAGTGCGTGTATGGGGAATGTTCTGAATGCAAGGACCTCTCTATCCCAGTCTCTATGGAGTACAGTCCTGAGAAAGAAGTGTTGTATATCCAGTGGGTAGTTGTAGATAAGCAGCACAAAAATGACCCCAATGGCAAAACATCTAAAATCACAATCAAAAAAGAGTTCCAGACCACTCAAGAAGAACTGCTGGAACAGCTAAACCTGCAGTTGCACAGGTTCAAGAGACACACTTTTAACATCAACAATCAATTTACACACTACAGGGCACTGAGACAAAGCTTAAAAGCACATGAATGCTTAATTCATGTTGACTTTTCTGAAAATTACCTCTGCAAGTACAGCACAGAAATACAGGCAGTTCACTTCGGAGCATCACATCAACAGGCAACACTGCACACGGGTGTGCTTTATATGCATGCAGCCCCTCGCCCGATGTCCTTCTGTACAGTGTCACCCTCAAGACTAAAAGGACCACCAGCAATCTGGCAGCACTTGTCACCATTGCTTGATTATGTGCGTAGTGCCCACTCAGAGGTCTCCACTGTCCATTTTTACAGTGACGGCCCTTGCAGTCAATATAAACAGCGAGGTAATTTGTTTTTGTTAAGTACTGAGCTGTTCAGGCGAGGATTCACTGCTGGGACGTGGAACTTTTTTGAAGCGAGCCATGGGAAGGGTGCCCCCGATGGTGTGGGAGGGGCCCTGAAGAGAAGGGCTGACTGTCTAGTCAGCCAAGGTAGAGACATTCCTGATGCTGCAGAGTTGTTTGCTGTTTTACAAGAAACAGACACAACAATCAAGTTGTTGTTTTTTGTCAGCGAAGAATCAATTGAGAAAGCAGTTTCAGAGATGCCCAATGATGTGCCACCAGTTCCATCCATTATGAGGATCCATCAGGTAGTGTCCCTAGCCCATGGAGAACTGATATACAGGGATGTCAGCTGCTTGTGCACAACAACACAAAATCTGAACTGTGGGTGCCTTAATGCAAAGCATTTCAAGTTCCACATTCAGCAGACAGCTCCCATGGCTCCCACAATGACAGAAGTGCAGTGGCAAAGCCTTGAAGTTGTTGCCAAATGGTGTGTGCTAAAGTATGAAGGTGATCTATACCCTGGTGTCATCACAGATAGAAGTGAAACACATGTTGAGGTCCGTTGCATGCAAAAGATTGGATTCAACAGGTTTTTCTGGCCAGCCCATGAAGACATCCTTTGGTACTTGTTTGAGGACATTGTGTGTATCATCCCACCCCCGAGGCCAGTCACAGGGCGTCACATGGAAATTGACAGAGAAATCTGGGCCAAACTGCAGAAGTCTTATTAGAAAGGGTCAGTGTGTGTTTTTGAATTGAGTGCAATTTTAGCTTAAACACTGTTAGATTTCTGCAACTGAACATTTTTTTGTTTGACCTCAGGATCCAGAAGCACCCGCCATGGCAGGCTGACCCAAAGGACATAGTTCCACCATGTTCTCAATCTCTGTTTACTCTGTTTCTCCCTCTTTCTCTCCTTCTCTTTCCATCTTGATTGTGATGAACTACATGGGCATAACATATTCCTTCATAAATCTCTCTCTCACACACAGGCTATGTACACACATGCACACAGTCTGTCTGGATATTCATTCCTGTTACTAGGTGTTCTTTCCTGTTACACACTGTTCATTCCTGTTATTAAATTTGTTTTGTTCTAAAAAATGAGGTTAAACGACTGCTTTTTTCATCTGTGTTATGTTCATCATATATCCAATAGTTTACTTAATTACATGACTTAAAATTATAATCTTGTAGTTTGGGTTTCCTGTAAAATATAAAATGGCTTTGCATTTTTTTTTTTTTTTTTAAATACACATTGTGTGCTTATTTAGTGAATTTTTAGTGACAAAAATAAATTATTAAAACATTTTACCAACCATTTCTTTCAGATAAACACTTCTGTGATTGGCAGACAAAGGAATTAGCTGACATTTCTTTAAGCATGCTTTTTAAAAGACACTTGATTTTTGGTAACAGGACTGAGAAAAATGCATCCATCTACTTTAAAACATTGTAAAAAAATAAAAAAAGGTGCCTGAGATTGACCAATGTACATTTTGAACAGTGAAATATGTGTGTTGTTAGATACAGTGTTGAAAAAAGATAGAAAATTAAGTTTAATTTTTAAAAGTTACAAAAGCAAATGTTACCCATTCGGTGGAATGTCCCCTATATTGTATATGTCAATGCTAGACAACAACAGTGTGGCTAACGGCCCGTCTACATCCACCCCCCTAAGCAAGGAGGTTGTCTGGGGCGTCTGGCTTCCATGTTTGTTTTAGTTCAACACCTAGGGGTGTGCGATATTGAAGAAAAATTATATCTCTAAATTTTTGGGGATTTTTTTTCGATAACGATAATTAGACGATATTTTGCCGAGTGTGTTATTGTGCTAATATCTGACGGTTCACATCAGTGATAGAAATTAATCTTTTCATATAAGTTTAAATAGATTTTTACCTTTTATGGGCAATTTTATCTTTAATAAAACCATTTTTTCTAAAAGTATGCATCTTTTGAGTCAAATTGTTACATTTAATCAGTCAGAATCATGCAGTAAAAGAACACACTCTAAATGCGCACGCGCTCTAGTCTAGACTTCATGTAATGAATGCATGCTCTCTGTAGGGGTGTTTTGTTTGGGTTTTGCAAAATACTTGATAATCAAGTCAAGTCAAGTCAAGTTGAGCTTTATTGTCATTCCGCTACATGCGGGGGCATACGGTGGAACGAAATGTCGTGCCTCACAGGACCACGGTGCTACATAAATACAGGAATACAGCAGTGCAGTAAGACAATATAAACCTATACAGAACTACCTATACACAACTATCCTACTGATAGATTTGACTATAAATATGCTATATATAAAAGAATTTTTTACCTGTACATAAACTAAAAAAATACAAACAATACAAACTATACGAGTGCTTCAGATAAATACTGTACATGTGCGAAGAGAAACATTGTGAGTCAGCAGCTGGCTGGGGAATAGTTCAGGATGATTTGTAGTGCATGAGCATGTAAACATATGTATATTACGGAGTCTTTTTGTGGGATTTGTATACACACAGCAGTGTGCGTGAAATGTCAAATTGTTTTTGTTCTACTTTTATTAAAACAACAGGGGCATGAAGTTACAGTCCTCAACACCACAACCCCTGAAATATTGTAGTATATCTTAATTTTTTCAATTGTAAATGTCTGTTTAGTTTAAATATTAGTTTTTAAGTGTTTTTAAGTGTCTACGAAGTTGCCATGCACTGTAAAAAATGTACCGTAGAATTTACAGGATGTTACTGGCAAAAAAGTTGCTAATAAAATCTTGTAAATACCCCTAAATCCAAGATGATGTAATAATTTAACAATGAAAATGCTGCAGAGAATAATTTTAACAGTAAACTGTAAAATACTGATTTAAATGAATTGTCATGAGAAATATGTTAATACATTTACAAATGAATAAAAACCAAGTCAAAGATGTTGCAAATAAATATTTATTAAAACTGGCAGAAAGACATTGCAAGGCTTTTACTGGTAAAAATAAAAATGCCAGTCTTTCAGCAGTTAAAATCTTAACATAAAAATTACATAACTGTTATGTCACAAAAAATAAGCCATATTCTGAGTAGAACATTAACTTTCTATAAAAAAGTTAATGTTCAATCAACGGAATTTGTATAATTTTGGTTAAAGGATTCAAATAAAATGCTGGAATCAACATTTTACTACAAATTCTGTTGTTTGAGCTTGTTATATTAAATTTAGAATATTCCTGCAAAAGACAATTTAATAAATACATACTGAAAGTCCATCAACTTTCTGAGATAAGCACACACATGAGGGTTGTCCCTCTTCTCTGAGACCAAAGTTGAGCAAAGTTGAGGTATGAATTCACAACCATGCGACCCTTGAACTTACAATACAGTATTTCAATATAAAATGTAATCAAGTTTATCAAATCATTTACAACAGAATTAATACATTACCTAATATAATCAGCTTCAGAGAGTCTTGAAGCATCCAACATTTCTCCACATCAGCTGCTATTCTTGGCACCTACAAGAAATAATGAAAAGTATCTTGTGATTTAAAAAAAAAAAAAGCATTTACATAAATGAGACCAAAATGAACACCCAAAAAGGCATATATTTTAAACTCTTACATTTGATTAATGAATTCAATTATAAAAATACACTGTAGAACTGTACCACCAATCAAATTAAATAATTTATAATGCAAAATTACAACTGTGTTGAAATTACACAATGTAATTTTTTTTAAATTACAAATAAGAAATGTAAAAATGCAATGACACTTTTTAAACTTGAAACTAAACCGCCATTAGGTGGCAGCAAATAATTTAATGAGGGAGTCAATTGAGTCATTCATTGTACCGATCTGTTCAGAATGCTGAATCATTCAGTAAAAAACACAGCTGAGTTTTGCTTTGATCTTTGTTTGGAACGATTTTCGTTGGTGAAATAGAACGAGTGTCGATATTGTGTCTAAAAGTAAGTAACTTAATGTTAACTAATTGTTTATTGAACTACGTAACATTTGCAGTCGTGATAATCAGCAACAGATCACTTATGCTACTTAATAATATCATGTGTTATAAATAAACTCAACAGTTTGAACATTTACCTCATGTTTTTTCCGTGAGTTTGTGTGTGCTGTTAAGGTTATTTGTTTTGATTGTTGAATGTAACATTAGTAAAATCAGAATCAGTCTTGCGTTTCGAATGCTTCCCTAGTTATTTTTTTTCCCCTCAAGTTTTAATCAGGCATGTAAAGATGTATTTCACAAAAAAGTGCCCCGGACAAGCTTTAATGTCAAGTAGGCTACAACTACAGTGGCAATAGACACAATTTCTCATTTACATGTTGTTTCTAATTATAGTAAGATGTCACGTCAGTATGGGACAGTTGAAAACATATAAACAAATGAAATTTCACATATTTTGCTGTTCGTCAGTTATTTTGACAGATAGAAGTTAATGTTACTATGACAATCGTTCACAATCGTTCTGGGCATTATGTTAAAAGTTGGGTAAACACTACTTTAAATGCTCTCAATAAGAAAATTAAACTGCCAAAATGAGAAAAATGCAGCATTTAGCCTAACTATGCTCTGATAGCAATTCCCATCTTACTGCACATACCAAGGCCGCTTGTCTAAATGTGAGATTGTGAATAAAGCCTCTAATCTTCAATCGTTTTGGCACTGCTCCAGTCGGCTGGATTTCAGATTTGAACGATGCGCGCGCAATCCCGTAAAGTAGTGTAAAAAGCAGGAGCTACAGTGATAACACCTGCTTCTTGTAAATTAATTACAGTTGACATGGAAATATACAGTTAACAACTGTAAAACTTAATTTGGCCCATAATGCATTGCGAATTACAGCTAAATCTTGTAAAATGTTTAAACAGTAAAATTCTGTAAAATGTTGCTGTAGAAACTACAGCAATTTTTTACAGTGTGCATGATATTTATATTTTTAAGGACATTTGAAATAGTTGATCATTTTTTAATTTTATAACGCATATTTCACCTAACCTAAGGACTGAAAAACAGGTTTAGCATCAGTCCACATTTCAGCTGTTATGTGACAAATGCAAGCGAACTGAGATATGCTGAGATAATCTACAGAATGTGAAACAGGCTCCCAGTTACATTAGAGTTATGGATACTAGTTTGTTGAATATTGTTTGTTGCTGTTCCGCATGTTTAACACCTCATTACTCCATTGTGAAGACACGTACTGTATAAATCATAGATTTTCATCATAGTAGACTGACTCTAAAACCAGACCAAAAAAATAGCTTGAGTCTTAATTGTAGCAGTATGGAAATTGTTTTTATCTTTCTATGATTTGTTTGTGCTGTTCTGAACCACAGATTCATTTTATAACATCACAATTGATATTATATTGTCATGTGTGATTGTAAAGTTTTGTGTGTGAGTGTCTGCTTTCAGGAAAGGCTGTGTCGCTTTTGAGCGTCAGCTGATGCTGCAGGCACGCCGTGGTCTGCCTGAACTACGCTTGAGTTCTATTCGTCGCTCTAACTAGATTTCAGTCAGGACCACTCTGTTCAAGTCTGAAGATTGTAGAGGTCCTGAACTTTATATTTGGCGGCAGGCTTCACTCTGAAGGGTTCAGTTCTGAGCTATCTACAGGCAAACCTTGCTGAGGTTTGAACCCCCCAACACAAAGACGTAGTAGTTTGGCTCTAAGATCATTCAGGGAGTGCACTCTCTGAATGGTTAGGAGAGATGGCATGCCTTATTATTTAAGGAGAGTAGCTTCTCACTCTGCAGAGACTAAACCATTATCAGAGCAGGTCACGTGTTGGCGCAATGGGCAACAAGACATTCCAAAGTATTCAGTCCATGGCCACATTATCCACATCTTCCCATTGGATGTCAGTGTCTTCCAGGTCTCTTGGAAAGCCTGTCTCTATGTCTCCGTTGTTCTTCCTTATTCACTTATAGATTCAGCCTATGTCCCTCCATCAGTGACGACTATGCTCACAAGGTTGATATACTGCTGCATTTCCTCAATCAGTTGTCCTCGAACCATCAGTGGAACTTTGGTTTGTGTAGGCCTACCTCCTACTTTCATCGGTTGGTCTTCTCTGTTCGACTTCCCAGCCTCTGCATTCAGGCTGATTGTCTCTTAGCGAATACTCTCATCTCAGCTGGTGAAGATAGTGTATTCCAATGAGGAGCGCAGTTTGTGTGTGTGTGTGTGGGGGGGGGTGTATGATTTGCGTGAGCCATTCCTATCGCTAAGCTGATGTTAAAATATGTGATCTATTTTAATTATTTAGAGAAACAGCCACTTAGCCACTAAAATGCTATGGAGAAAGTCAAACAGTATCTAAAAAAGGTAATTAACTAAAAAGACTGATGAAAAGAGGAGAAAACAGTCTTGAACCAGCACTAACATATATTAAAATCTTTTTAAACTACTCATGACCACCTTTATTAGAATTGATTATGTTTTATTGTCTTATTTATTGTGTAAAATTTAGTCTAACTTGTGGAATTCATATTAGATAATCTGTTAAGGGAATAGATTTTAAGACTTATAGGCATATATTGCAGCTGTGGCATGTTGTAGCTATTAGGTCTAAATATGCAAATGGTTGTTTCTTCATAACAAATGCTATATTGATTAATTTAAAAAAATAAAAGTCAATATTGGCCTGGTACACTGAAAAAAAAAAGATTCATTGAATGTACTGTTTATTTAATTTTTAAGGTAAGTGGTTGCAATCAATTTATTTGAGCTACATTTAAATAAACACATTTTAGTTGACTAACTTTCAACATTTTTTTAAATTAAATGTAGCTAAAATAAATTGTTTGCAACCTCTTAAATAAAAAAAAGGATAATTTTTTCAGTGTAATGTCTCATAACAAATACTACAGTTAAGAACTATGATACATGGTCTTCAGATGGGCTATTCCAAAAAATTGCATATATAAATCATTAATAGCGTAATGAACTGTTAAGAAGTAAGAAATAAACAATATCAATATAAGAAAATGTTGTTAGATTGACTTCCCTTGGAATGTTGAATTAGAACATAAAATAATTAGGGGTGGCATGTTACGCGTACCGAACCATACGGTTCACGGGGCAAATTCCAGATGGAAGGGATCATCCCTATCCCCTTGGAGTGAACAGGGCACATGCGAGCCATTATTTAGTCGTTTGAAATGCACTTGGCAAAGGGAGCGATCTGATTTCCTCATTATCTTCAGCTGGGATGTTCCCGTGACAGTGCAGCACGGTGTGCGTCAGTAGATGTTACTGTTTTGATGTCATGTGTCTTTTTATTGTTGTTAGCATAACTGTTGCAAATGAACATACATTTTATATTTTAAAACGTTTTTCAAGTTTTTGGCTATATAATATATAAAAACGTATATGTATACAACTTTTTAAAATAGAAAATGTATTTTTTTTTTTATGCCGGTGTTGGTCAGCGAATCTGCTGTGCTGCGTGCCATGCTGCGTTGTCACGGGAACATCCCAGTTGAAGATTGAGGAAATTAGATTGCTCCCTTTGCCAAGTGCATTTCAAACGACGAAATAATGGTTCGCATGTGCCCTGTTCACTCCAAAGTCCCCACTCCAAGGGGATAGGGATGATCTGTTCCATTTGGAATTTGCCCCGTGAACCGCACGGTTCCGTATGCGTACCGTGCCACCCCTAAAAATAATATAAAATACATTACATATATATCCTATGTAAAAAAGTAATTGTTGACTATGATGTTACTTTATTGCACCAACTTTGCATAGATGATCGCAAAAAAGACCATTTCACAAAAATAAATATATAAGCAAACAAACAATATTAATATGCACACACATGTATAGTCATACATTACGGGATATATACATACTGTGACGGATCGGTGGCCCTCCCCCTCATCATCATCACCACCCCGTCCCTTATTCGCCGCCCTTCACCAGGCTCCCGACTGGAGTGGGTGGATGAGAGGAGGGGCGTGGGACTAATGTGGGCTGGCGGCGTGTGATGAGGCACAGCTGGACTGAATTAAGCCTCATCACCGCCGCCTTTAAATGCCGAGCGCGCCTCTCCTCGGGAGACCGGTCTCTTCCCCCGTGCATGCACGCTGGTGTCCTCGTGGGTCCAGGAAGGGTGCGTCGAGGGACATCGCGCCGCCGAGGATGTGAGCCGCGGAACCTCCAAGGGTCATCGTGCAAGCCGCACCCGTATAACGGCCGTCGGGCCAGGATGCCGGGCCGTCCATCCCGCCAATGGGCCAGTAAGTGGCACAGGAAGAGCCGCCGCTCCAGAGAAGCCGCCGCCCCTCGTGCCCCGGACCGCGGGAGCGTGTGCGGCCACCTGACTCCGCCCCTTGCCTGGACCCTTCCCCTTTGGAACACTGCCCTCCTGCACAAGCCCCGAAGCACGACGAGGACACCAGATCCCCCCCTTCTTTGGACACTTCTTTTACCCCTGGACACTTCCTTTTTATTATTTTTGTTTAATAAAAACCTCTCCGAGGCCTGACGCCACACCCACTGTGTCTGTCGTTGGCTCCTCCCGTCACAGTGGTGGAGAATGCGGGCAAGGCGGAGCCTAGACAGCGCAGTTGGGCAACACCTGAAGACGTCATCCCCTCTCGCCCGCAGAAGTTCGTGAAGAAGCGCGTGGGACGGAGAAACGACGGAGACGGCCTCCCAGCCACTGAAGGGGTAAGTGACATCTCGTCAATTGTCATCTTACCCTGTGGTTGGTTGAGGCTGTCGATTAATACCGGTTTCTCTGTCCCTGTTCCGGCGCGGTGCGAGAGGGAGGTTCGCCCGGAGAGGAATCCCTGCCCCGCCCACTCCGACCGTATGGAGCCTGGTTGAGGAAGGTAGCACTCCTGCGTGGGCGGCGACCAACGACGGGGATGTCGCTTGGGGGGGGGAATGTGACGGATCGGTGGCCCTCCCCCTCATCATCATCACCACCCCGTCCCTTATTCGCCGCCCTTCACCAGGCTCCCGACTGGAGTGGGTGGATGAGAGGAGGGGCGTGGGACTAATGTGGGCTGGCGGCGTGTGATGAGGCACAGCTGGACTGAATTAAGCCTCATCACCGCCGCCTTTAAATGCCGAGCGCGCCTCTCCTCGGGAGACCGGTCTCTTCCCCCGTGCATGCACGCTGGTGTCCTCGTGGGTCCAGGAAGGGTGCGTCGAGGGACATCGCGCCGCCGAGGATGTGAGCCGCGGAACCTCCAAGGGTCATCGTGCAAGCCGCACCCGTATAACGGCCGTCGGGCCAGGATGCCGGGCCGTCCATCCCGCCAATGGGCCAGTAAGTGGCACAGGAAGAGCCGCCGCTCCAGAGAAGCCGCCGCCCCTCGTGCCCCGGACCGCGGGAGCGTGTGCGGCCACCTGACTCCGCCCCTTGCCTGGACCCTTCCCCTTTGGAACACTGCCCTCCTGCACAAGCCCCGAAGCACGACGAGGACACCAGATCCCCCCCTTCTTTGGACACTTCTTTTACCCCTGGACACTTCCTTTTTATTATTTTTGTTTAATAAAAACCTCTCCGAGGCCTGACGCCACACCCACTGTGTCTGTCGTTGGCTCCTCCCGTCACAATACATATATGGATATATATTACAAAATATATTTGTCAGATTTAATTACATATATATATGTAACATACGTGTTCCCATATGAATTTTAATATATAGCAATATAGCCTCAAAATTATATCATGATATTTCAAGAATATTTGCGATATTGATATTTATGACGATATACAAAAAATAAAATAAATATGGAACAACGTTTTATTGGTGATTTGCAGCTGGCAGACAGCAGCATTTATTAGTGCAAACACTTTTTCCATCCTTTTCCAGTGAGCTACTGTCTTTGATGACAGACTACCTAATTAGAAGTGTAAATCTATTGTCATGAGCTGGCAGAAGCAGCATTATCGTGCAATAGTAGTGACCAGTGTTGGGCAAGTTACTTTAAAAAAGTAATTAGTTATAGTTACTGAGTTACATCATTATAAAAGTAACCAATTACCAGGGAAAGTAACTATTGCATTACTTTAAAAAAATAAAAATAAAATGTCAAATAACTTTGATGCCTCTGTAGGGTTTGATACATAAATATAATTTAATTTAGCTCAAAGGGAATCATTTATGATTTTACAGGGAATTTGAACAGAATCACTGTTTTGCGGCTGATCACTGAGTCGGCAGCGATTCACAGAACGAGCCGTATAACATTAATTCTGCACTGGATATTGAAATCCAAAATATAGTGAAAACACTATTAATAAGCACAGTAACAAGATCAGCAGATTAAGACATTAACTTGTAAGCACAAAACACAAGGTACTTCTCTTTTAAATATAAATAAGACTTTATTTATATAAACCTAAGACATAAACTAATCTAACATGAACACACGCATTCACACATTCACACGTTGCAGAAAGAGAGAAAGGATGAGTTTAGAGAATGAGAATGTGAAATCCCAAGTTTACAACAATATGTGCTATTGCATAGACCTGAACAACCATCAATCACTTAATTAACCCTTGCGTTGAGTTTCTCAATGATGCTAAAATTTATATTAAATGCACCAGCTCAGTTAGAATCTGGAGTTGTTTTACTTGCGTTGCCTTGTGGGTCCGTGTACCTTCGGATAATTTGTTTTTTGATTCAATATTGAAATCTGAAAAATGACAAAAACGCCACATTTTTCGTTTTTCATTTGTTCAAACAAAACGAAAAATCAAGAATTTGGCTTCATTTTTCGTTTTTACTTTCAGGGACAGAAAACGGATAAACTACTGAATATTCGATCTCTACAAGTGGGCGGAGTGAAACGCCCCTCTCAGCTGATTGGTCAACCAAACATTACAACATAATAATAGTCATAAGAAACATAATAAAAGTCCTCCGCTACTATGTATTCTTAACGTGTTTATTTCTACTACATTTGATCTCTTTCTCTTCAACAAAAAGCCAGGTTAATGGCTTGACACAAACCATACCGAGGCAGAGCCTAGACAGAGATTTCTTTTGTGTAGGCTTAAATTCTGCAACCTACCCCTGAAATATTAGTTTATCTCATAAATATTAATTTACTTCGTACCTGCACTCACAACTATCTACTAGCCTACATCTTTGGAACGGCCGCCTGATTTATTATAGCTAACCACCCTGCTAAAAAAAAAAAACAATAGAACCCTGCCCAAAACGCAATAGAAAATGTAATGGATTTAATGGTTATGATGGGAATTGTATTGGTGTTAATGAAAACTATAATGGTGTCTACTGGTATGTGATAGATTCTATTGGTGGGATGTTAAATCCTATTGGAAAAATACCCAAAACACACTACAAAAAGGAATTTTGTAATGGTTTTACTGGAAAAAGCTAATGGTTCATAATGGTATTTTAATGGAAACCATTGGAATTTCTGTGATGGTTTCTAATGGGCTTCTGTTGTTTTTTTTGTTTGTTTGTTTGTTTTTTGTTTGTTTGTTTTTTTAGTAGGGCACCTATTAAAATCTGTGTGACAAAACTGCGCAACGTATCGGAAGCCAAACAACCCAAAAGTGGGACGAAACAGTGCGATATTAAAGAGTTTGCGCCGCGTTGTCCTGTCATAGGCGCGGCTCAATGGAGCGAGTGGCGCGACCGACTCGACAGCGCAGGGAGGACGTGTTTGCTAGCGCCACTGAACTGACACCGCAGCGCGAACAAGAAGTTCGTGTTTTTCCCTGCACGTTAACATAATGAAGATCAGTATTAAGTTATTACCTTTCTTTTGCTTAATATCTGTCACAGTGTTAGCTACTTTGAAGCACATATAGGCTATATTTAGTAGCCACATGTTCAAAGCAGAAACTTCCATTGTCCTCTTAGAATTAAAAATGTTTTATGGTTTCATTCATCAAGCCATATTTTAAGTAAATTTTACATTTAAGAATATTTGTGTAACTGTAGCATTATTAGGCTATACTGAAAAAAAGAGAGTAAAATTTACTGTTATTTTTCTACCAGGACATTATCCATTAATTTTACCTTACAAATTAACAATGGTTTTACTATAGTAAAAGTGCAGTAACCATGGATTGATTTTGACGGATTGATTTGTTTAACCGCAGTTGAACTACAAACATGGTGGTAACACTTTACAATAAGGTACATTAGTTAACAACATTAGTAAACATGAACTAAGAATGAACAATACTTCTACAGCATTTATTAATCTTAGTTAACGTTAATTTCAGCATTTACTAGTGCATTATTAAAATCACAAGTTGTGTTTGTTAACGTTAGTTAATGCACTGTGAACTAACATGAATAAACAATGAACAAAAGTATTTTCATAAACTAACATTAACAAAGATTAATAAATATTGTAATAAATGCATTGTTCATTGTTTGTTCATGTTAGTTAATACATTACATAATGTTAACATAAGGTGCGAGCGCCACCTTCAAATCATGACATCACATTCACATTTCACTAAAACAGCACCCTGGAGGAACAAATAGTCCCATGCCAGTGGGATAACAACATATGATTTCCTATAAAGTGCTCTGTGAATAAAACTCAAAATAGAAAAATAGCTAATAGATGTGCAGTGAAGGTAAATTACACAAAGTCATTTCTTTTCATATCCGTCATATTATTTAGGTTCCTCCATTGTCCAAAACGCAGCGTATTGTCTAAAACAAAAGTTTTGACTCCTGTTTACGTTCACGTATATTGATACTGGTCTGGGATTCACTACAATACATTTTCCCCGCACTGCAGTGCGTCGTGCGGCTTTGCCACACAAATTTTGATAGGTGGATAACTATAATAAAACAGGCCGTGTGCCAGAGGACTGAAAGGCTCTGCCTCGGTACGGTTTGTGTCAAGCCATTGGTTAATCTGGCTGTTTGATGAAGAGAAAGAGATAAAATGTAGTAGAAATAAACATGTTAAGAATCTGTAGAAGCGGAGGACTATCATTATTATTTTTAAGGACTATTATTATGTTGTGATGTTTGGTTGACCAATCAGCAGAGAGGGGCGTTTCACTCTGCCCACTTGTAGAGATCAAATATTCAAGTAGTTTATCCGTTTTCTGTCCCTGAACGTAAATACGAAAACTGAAGCCGAATTCTTGATTTTTGTTTTGTTTGAACAAATGAAAAACGAAAAATGTGGCGTTTTTGTCATTTTTCAGATTTCAATATTGAATCAAAAAACGAATTATCCGAAGGTACACGGACCCTTGTGTTACAGGGATTCCTTTCTGTCGTCGTCGTTGCAGGAAAGGGGTTTTCCCGAGTTGGTGATTGGCTGGAAGTTCAGTAGTCTTTGAAGTGATGTCTTGGGAAGCCAATGGTTGGGCGTTGGCTGAGGATGGTCTTGGAGTCCGTTGCTGGTTGAAGTTTGAAGCAGGTGCAGTCGGAGCTGGACTTTGCGGCAAACTTAACTTTTGAACACGAGACTCAACGGAAAGAAAAGAAACTAAAGTAAAAGAATAAAATGAGTAACGAGACTAGGTGGTTTTTCTTCTCATCGTGGTGTTAAGTAGCAACTGGCCTGTAGGCCAGAGCACGCTCAAAGAGCGCTAAAAGCAGCGTCAAAGCGCGGTGGCGAGAAGAAGGGATGAGAGACGAAAGAGAGAGATTTGATGGTGTCCTGAGTTCTTAAACTCGGCTTTTGGGACACATCCCATTTGGTGTCTTAACCAATTAGATAGGCTATTATCTTAGCTAGGGTTGTTCCTCCCATCATAAATCAGCATGTTATCAGTCACATGGTCTGAATTTTACACACTCTTGCAAAGTATACTTTTGGATGTGATTTCTATAACCAGAATATGATACATTTGACACAGAATTAATTGAAAGAAACATTTCAAGCTAGAAATGTCAAGCTCATACATACCAAACACGACTAACCTTAAAGTCATTCAATACATAATATGTGCTTAAAACATGATAGTCTAATATGTGGTTACATACATAATATAGTGTTATGCCTAGTGATGTCCTTTAGGATGGTTTTATGTGCATATGAAAAAGAAAGTCTCTGTGTAGTTCTGTGGGGACCAAAAGACATGTTCTTTGGACAGGAATTTCAGTCTGGTTCTTTTGTCTTCTATGTGTGGGGGAGAAGTCAATCTAAAGAAGCTCGCAATTTCTCTTGTGGAACGCCATGTGGTGGCCATCTCTTTGATCATTAATCCTGATTATTTACCCCAAATTTGACAATCTCCTTCCTGCGTTTGACTTATCAATTAATGTTCTTTTGTCTTAATGTTGCGAGCTGTTCTGTGAAAGAGGCTTGTTGGTAAGGCTTGCCCCAGAAGTCGGAGATAGGAATCTTTACGACGTTGTCCTGTTTTCTTGGGGTCTCTTCCGGAATTTCGGCTTCTCATGTTTCGATGTTCTGATCGAATCTTAGTTTTGTCTGACTCGTTCTGATGCTACACCTCCAATATTAAAATGTTAAATTAATGAAATGGACACTACATGGAATAAATGATTATTTTTAAACATTGTACACTAATACAAAACAACAATTTAAAAATACTTATCAACACTGATCATTTTTTAAAATTCTAGCAGACATTATACCAACAAAACACAATTTAACTTAAAATTAATAAGTTAGTAAAGTAATATTTTGTGGCCATTTTTGAGACCCCCTTCTTGAGTCAGGCTTGCAAATAAATGCAGCCTTGCTGAGCAGAAGGGAATTCTTTTAAAACATTAGAAAATATTACAGATCCCAATTTGAACACTATGTGTGAATGTTATAATACATACATTAGTATAGCTGCTGTAATTATTATCTTTATTATTGTTTTTTTTTTTTTTTAACACAACAACAGTAATATTAGTGGTGTATGGGCTATGCAGTGTTCTCAGCTATTTAGTTATTTATTTTATTTTTTTGTTCTCAGCGATATGCTAGTTGTGTTTCCAGGAGTTTTGACATGTTTTATATACTAGGTATACTTTAAACTATATACTTTATACTATATACTTTAAAATTCAGCAAACACCCCCCCCCCCCCCCCCCCTCTCTTCCCCCCCCAACCTAAAACATCTTCCTGCACCCCTGAATATTACAATACTAACATTTATGAATGTTGATGGAGCTTTTATTTTAACGGAAACCCGCAGGAAGTCCTCGGTGCTTCTTTTTGTTGACAGCAGCAGATTTATACATTTTTCTACTTACTAATTTGGGAAGATGCACGCATCACATTGTCACATGCCTTATAAAAATTCACAAAAGTGTTACTGAGCAACTGACGAGTAACATAGTTTCAGCGCAGATTTCCCTCGCAGTTTGGACTTTGAACCCTGGCTAACGAGACAGTGTCGCGAGCTCCTGGAGCGGAAAATCAGGGCAAAAATTGTGTATTGTATTCCAGCCATAAGAGACTATAGATAAGTTAACACCCATTTAACAAGAGGTTTCATAATGAGGCTAGTTTCTGTGTTCATCCCCATGAATTAAATGTTTTGTTTTATTTGATTTCTGAATGCGTTACTTTGCTGAACGTGGACTAGCCTTGATGTTGCAATGTGCTTAGATGACACTTCATTATGAATATAATGAAGTATCTCGGTCTCGGTCTCGGTTCGGTGCATGAGGCCTCACGACGAATACAGGCAATTCACCCCCAATCCAGAAGGTGGCGCCCGCAGTAATGCAGCGCTGTTTGATAACCGCCAGCAGAAGAACTGCGAATGCCATGAGCTGCGCACTTGAAAACAAAGTCCCCCAGTGACTATGTGCTGATTCTGAACGCGTCTCTCTCGTTGACTGACAAGGGAGTATACTTTAAAGGCTTGCTCACTAAACTGTTTGCGAAATGGAGCTTTGTGCTCGAGTATCCTAACGTTACCTCTCTCATTCGGCACAAATCCAAATATTGCATAATATTTCCATATTTGCGATGTAACGTATCTGAATGCGAAACTATAATTTATTATGTAAATGATAGGCTTTGTACTTCAGTCGCGTTCCAACGGTGACACAGAGGCACGCGCGCTGATGTTTGGCTCAATTAATTTTATTTTGATAAAGTACCAACTGCCTTGTCAAGTTAGCAATGCCTTAACTGATGTGTTTTGTGTGTGTGTGTGTGTGTATGCGTGCGCACGCTGCGGCGCGATCACTTCAACTGTTTCCTTATACCAGCAACTGTTTTAACTGTTCAAATTCAACTGTTTCCTTATACCTTGTACCTCGTGCCGTGCGTCAGGTGCCGAAGCTGGCTTCAAAAAACAGATGCATGAGTGCTACCAGCATCGCTTTAGAGATTGCAGAAGTGGAAGGTCAGCTTGTCAGTGCTCAAACCATACATCGCACACTGCAACAGGTCGGTTTGCATGGCCGTCATCCCAGAAGGAAGCCTCTTCTGAAGCTGGCTCACAAAAAAGCCTGCAAACAGTTTGCTGAAGATGTCCAGCATGTGTGGTGATGCCCTGGTGAGGAGTACCAAGAAAATTGTGTCTTGCCTACAGTCAAGCATGGTGGTGGTAGCGTCATTTTCTGGGGCTGCATGAGTGCTGCTGGTACTGGAGAGCTGAGGTTCATTGAGGGAAACATGGATTCCAATATGTACTGTGGCATTCAGAAGCAGAACATAATACCCTCCCTTCAGAAACTGTACCGAACGGCGGTTTTCCAAAATAATAACGATCCCAAACACACAGCCAAGGTGACAACTGCCTTGCTGATGAAGCTGAAGATGAAGGTGATAGAGTGGCCAAGTATGTCTCCAGACCTGAACCCCTTTGAGCACATATGGGGAATCCTCAAGCAGAAGGTGTAGAAGCACCATGTGTCTAACATCCAGCAACTCTGTGATGTTATTATGGAGGAGTGGAAGAGGATCCCAGCAACAACCTGTGCAGCTCTGGTGAATTCCATGCCCAGGAGGATTAAGACAGTGCTAGATAACAATGGTGCCCCTACAAAATATTGACATGTTGACTTAGGGTGTACTCATTTTTGTTGCCAGTTATTTGGACAATAATGGCTATATGTTGAGTTATATTTAAAGGATAGTAAATGTGCACTTCTATACAAGCCGCACATTAACTACTCTAAAATATATCCAAGTTTCACTTGTGTAGTATTGTCCATTGAGAAGATATACTAAAATTGTTGCTGAAATGTGAGAGGTGTACTCACTTTTGTGAGATACTGTGTGTGTGTGTGTGTGTGTGTGTGTGTGTGTGTGTGTGTGTGTGTATAATCCAATGAAAGGTTAGATTTTTGGGGATTTTTTTTTTAACAAAAGATCAAAAGGATTAACAATGCAGATTAATTTTCACAGCCGCCTTTGATCATATTTACCAAGGGTGCCAATATTTTTGGGCATGACTGTATATTCCCCAATATACGGAAAGCGCCAATTCCTTATGTATTATTCAGTATATTATAATATTACCACAATGTATTATTCTATATAATTACCAATATACTGAAAATTCTTTAATATATTGACTGTTCATGTATAATAAAATATATTTTCTTTCCGTAAGGGTAGCCAGTGGAATGTCAGTGTCTTCAAAGTCCCTTCTAGGCGAGTCACTTCACGCAAATCAGTTCTTGAAACGCCTTTCAGTTAGGCAGCACAGCTCCTCTATCCTCAGGTTTATTTATTTATAAGGACAGCACACATTAATCAACATTTATGTAAATGTGCCAATGTTTAGCCAGTCGGCTAATTTTCAACAGCAGTCCTTTGGCAAGATGTTGCAAAAACCCTTAAAATATCAAGAACACTAAACAAAAAAAAACATCATGACAACAGTGCTAACACTATGACAAACAATCAACATTTTCACACAATCAGCCATACAAGCACATAAAGAAACCTTCCAAGTTTCTTCCAACCTTCCTTCCTTCAACATGGAAACACCACTCCATCAAAGGTTATCACCTAGTCTCTGACTAAACATTGTCATTAAAATCGCCAATGAAATCTGACAATGACTGTCTCATAATGGTTCTAAACACACAAATCCCGAAATTGCGTTTTCTCAGGCTGATGAGTCAATGCTTATGCACTGTCCTAAATGCGTGTCTCAGAGCACTGACTGCACCCACAGCAACTGGAGCCTCCAACAGCAGCCGAAGCAACTTAATCCGATAGCAAATGGCTCATAACTTAGAAGGCAGGACCTATCGGCCACTCTGCATGCTGCACTTCCTCCCATCAGTGTTAACAATTATGCAACCAATAACAATAAACAAATAAGAAATTATTAAAAAAAAATACATTGTAAATTCAGAAAACCACTCCAAACATTGATTAAATCTTTCTTACACAAACAACAAACAAAGTCATCTGAATAAACGACTCAATGACTTAATTTTTTGTCATTCAATACACATCCCTAATGGTAAATAAAAACTGTTAATAAATAAAACAGAATACAAACCCATGATAAGAATGCAGGGGGTGCTTGGGATGCACAGTAGGAAAACAAAAGAAACACCATGAATGTCATGAACTGCTGTGCCTTTAAAACATGACTCACATCGATGCACATCTGGCACATCCCAACTCTTTACATCAGTCAAGACTTTTTAACTTAAGACTGTCATTCGCCAAAAATGGTCATTTTTACATAATTTTGTGCGCTTTTGTCCGTGTAAGTGCGAACTCGAGAGAGAACTCAAAGCGCTACTGACACGCTGTCTGAGAAACAGCATTCTCTGCGCGTGCATGACGTTTGCGTTTGCAGACAGCGTGCCAGTAATGTTACTGAATTAACTTCTCGTGTGTGTGTGTGTGTGTGTGTGTGTGTGTGTGTGTGTGTGTGTGTAACAAAAACAAGACAATAAAAAGTCTAAAGCTACCTCGTTTGGCAGAAGAGGTGCATGTTGTCCTTGAAGAATTCTGCGATGTCAGATCTTCACCTAGTCATGATCTCTTAATCTTTTAAATAATAAAAAAAAAGTCAAATGGTGTCTTCTTTTCTTGACAATTTCTCTGCCAGCTCCTGTTGAAGGCATACAGCGCTCTACACACAGTTGTAGCGCAATTTAACGTTATCACAGCTGCTTAACATAACCTCAGTAACGTTAATATACCGGATGCTTTACGACACGCTCAGTAACAAATACACTGCATCAATAACAATTAAAAGTTAATAAACAATTAAAAGAGAGCACACTGTAGCATGTACCTCCACGTCAAGTAAGATGTTAAATATGACAGCTCCGACATTCATTTGCCAAACAAGCCAGACAGCAACTAAGTTAATGTTGCAGTTTCTTACATTTAACAAAAAATAATTTACCACAGAAGTTTAAGAACGGTTCCCCAAACCCAAAATCCGACTTTAAAATTAAATTTTGACAGAGACTATCTCTGTGAATAATGGCGCCTGCTCTAGCACTGTTTTCACGCCGATAATTAAAAAATACGGTAAAACACCTGTAAAACCAAATAGGGTAAACATACCTATTAAGCTCACCAAAATCTACATTGAGACATTTTTAGTGCACAAGATATAGGCTTCAGTACAAAAAGTTGTTAAAATATTAATCTCTCACACAAAAATATTTAAATTTTATTTTAAATGACAAAAGCATTTCAATTAAGATATACATCATTAAATTCAAAAAGTCCGGCTCACCCCTGTTCCCATTAAGCTCACCTCATGTTTTATAAAAAAAAATAAACATTTCCTTATTTTAAGGAAAGTTTTTAAATAATAATTGTAAAAATATATATTTTTGAAGGTACAAAGTCAATCACACAAAAAAACAGAACACTAAAATCAAGCAACAAGGCATTCAGTGTGATCAGATTTATATTCACAGTGAAGTGTCATCTAAGCAAATTGCAACATCTTGGCTAGTCCACTTTCAGCAAAGTAACATTCAAAAATCAGATAAAACAAACCAATAAAACATTTAATTCATGGGGATGAACACAAACTAGCCTCATTATGAAGCCTCTTTTTTTAAATGGATACCAACTTATCTGTAAGTCTCTTATGGCTGGAATACACTACATGATTTTTGCCCCGATTTTCCACAGATTTACAGTCTGGAGAAGTTAAGAAGTACAGTCTAGTTACCAAAGATCAGAGCCAGTCTGCAGATTTGATTTGACAGATTCCATAGAAAATCGATTAACTTAACTTAGTTACATAAGTTAATCAGTTAATATTTAAAGTCTGTTTATGAAGTATTTACATAGACGTTCAGTGTGGAAGAGCTTAAAGAGAGCACACTGAGCTTAATTGGAACAGCAACAGTTTTTAATACATTTCATGTAATATTTATTACAATGACAGGATTTTGCTAAATAAATAGTCTAGGTCATGTTCATATTAAAATATATATGAACTTAATACAACTATTATTAACAATATCTATGAAATTATACTTTTCTTGTTGATTTCACACTGAAGCAGTGTGATATTCATAGTAGTGTACCCTTTAAGCTCAACTTAAAATAGTATGAAATCTTTAAAAATTACAGCAGTGCAAAACCACAGACCAGCAATAAACGGTAAATTTATAATATTATGGATGTAAAAGTACTAGCCAGTAATGCATGTGAAGTAATACAAGTGCATCCCAATAAATTAGAATGTCGTGAAAAAGTTCATTTTTTTTCCTTGCAAGTTATTTCAAAAAGTGAAACTTTCATATATTTTAGATTCATTGCACGTAAAGTAAAACATTTCAAAAGTTTTTTGTTTTTTTTAATTTTGATGATTAGAGCTTAACCTTTTCAGTGGGGAGTTTAAAATATTCCAGCGGTCCCCCCAGAGTGAGTTTTTTTCAGACGACCTTTATTTTAGAACGTTTCCCCTTAATGTTTCCATGGCGACGCGTCATGATTGTCACGTGACACACCACGGCCACAATAACACTGTATGACAGATGGATCGCTTTTATTTCGTTTTTCCTTTTTTATTCAAAATATTCATAAACTTGCTTACCATATAATCAACTATCTGATATTCCGATTCACAAATATGTGCAAATGAATGTGTTTTATCGTTTAAAAACAATCCTAAATGATCTTGATCGTGATCTGTAATGTGAGATGGGCGCCGCCATGTTTGTTCGCACGGCAGTTCAGAGAGTCCTGTTAGTCGGATTTACATCATGTAAATTCATCAATTTCTCGCAAAATACATGCAAGTAAGCGGCGGGTGAAATGGAAGAAGAATAGAGTAAACTTTATAGTTACTTACATTGTGTATTTGATATTAATAAAACACGTCTGAAAATTATATTTGAATGGATTGTTATTGCTGCTTCCATAAACATCTGAGTGTATTTTACGAACTCTAAATGTATTGTTTTACTAGTACTTAAATGTCTAAAGCATAAAATAAACATTATGTGGTAAAAACACTGCATAGATGCGATTATATGACAAGTGCAGCGGCATCTCAGCTCAGACAAAGCGCGAAAACGCAGTTTGAATTTGGCAGTCATGTGACGTCACCAAACGTTCTAAATCCCATATGTGGGACAGTACTCCCAATGGCACGGAAATGAAAATCCCATATGTGGGACCGTACCGCTCAAAAGGTTAAAGCTCATGAAAGTCAAAAATCAGTATCTCAAAATATTAGAATATTTATATTTGAGTTTCAATAAATGACCATCCCTACAGTATAAATTCCGGGTATCTCTTGTTCTTTGAAACCGCAATAATGGAGAAGACTGCTGACTTGGCAATGATCCAGAAGACGATCATTGACGCCCTCCACAAAGGGGGTAAGTCACAGAGGGTCATTACTGAAAGGTGTGGCTGTTTACAGAGTGCTGTATCAAAGCATATTAAATGCAAAGTTGATTGGAAGGAAGAATTTGGGTAGGAAAAGGTGCACAAGTAACAGGGATAACTGCAAGCTTGAGAATACAGTCAAGCAAAGCTGATTCAAACACTTGTGAGAGCTTCACAAGGAGTGAACTGAAGCTGGAGTCACCACACTCAGACGTCTTCAGGAAAAAGGCTACCAAGCCACTTCTGAACCAGAGACAATGTCAGAAGCGTCTTACCTGGGCTGTGGAGAAAAAGAATGGACTGTTGCTCAGTGGTCTAAAGTCCTCTTTTCAGATGAAAGTAAATTTTGCATTCCATTTTCGAAATCAAGGTCCCAGAGTCTGGAGGAAGAGTGGAGAGGCACAGAATCCATGTTGCTTGAAGTCCAGTGTGAAGTTTCCACGGTCAGTGATGATTTGGGCTGCCATGTCATCTGTTGGTGTTGGTCCACTGTGTTTTCTGAAGTCCACAGTCAATGCAGCCATCTACCAGGAAATTTTAGAGCACTTCATGCTTCCTTCTGCTGACAAGCTTTATGGAGATGCTGATTTCATTTTCCAGCAGGACTTGGCACCTGCACACACTGCCAAAGGTACCAAAAGCTGGTTCAATGCCCATGGTGGTACTGTGCTCTATTGGCCAGCAAACTTGCCTGACCTGAACCCCATAGAGAATCTATGGGGTATTGTCAAGAGGAAGATGAGAGATACCAGACCCAACAATGCAGATGACCTGAAGGCTGCTATCAAAGCAACCTGGGCTTCCATACCACCTCAGCAGTGCCACAAACTGATCACTTCCATGCCACGCCGAATTGAGGCAGTAATTAAAGCAAAAGGAGCCCCTACCAAGTATTGAGTACATATACAGTAGATGAACATACTTTCCAGAAGGCCAGCAATTCACTAAAAAAATTTTTTATTGGTCTTATGAAGTATTCTAATTTGTTGAGACAGTGAATTGGTGGGTTTTTGTTAAATGTGAGCCAAAATCATCACAATTAAAAGAACCTAAGACAGCCAACTGTGTTCTGTAGCATCTGTGCTATGTTGCTTAAACTATCTTTTGGATCTAATGTAATTATTTCCCACATCCAAGTTCCAGGTTATAATATGCAAAAGTCTGAACATTAATCTCTTAATTTTACAAGTAGTGAAACTTACCCAAAATAAAGGCTTAAACATCTAAAAAAAATGGCACACTTAAAGGGCTCCTCTTTTGGTGAAAGTTTTTAGACAGCTTTCAAAATGGCCGTCAGACAGTGTGAACACATGGAGACTCATATCTCAGTGTGCAATGATCTTATTGACTTGAAATTATAGGAGGTGTATATAGTAACAAACATATCAATTGGTTAAGACATCAAGTAGGATGATAAATTATTTATTTATTCTTTTTATAATCTGATCTCAAAAATGGAAGTGTGCTTAATGGGTACGTTTACCCTACAGAAAATTCCTTCAAATTATTAAGCTATATTGTACTGTATTTTTACAGATTTTTTTTTTTTTTTTTTTTTTTTTGCAGTGTGGGATTTTCTCAAAATAACCTCTGTATGGAGTCAAGATACATTTTTGTTGCTATGGACTACATTGACACGAGTGATGTAGAAATATTCACTGTGAAGCTTACTCTGCATGTATCTGAGAGAAAATGGATTTTACCATAAGTGATCATTTTTCAGCAGTAAGAAAATGTAAGTAAGCGTTTTAAAGCTTGTTGTTTTGCAGAACATCACAGTTATATATGAGAATAAGGCCTGTTGTTAGGGATTACATGTTATTTAAGGAATATATAATATTTTATGAGTATATCTATATTTTCAAACCTAGTCTGTGTAGTTACCATATTCTGAACATCACATTTATTTTTCCATAAAGTGTAAAATATATAGGTGATTGAAGAAAAATATTTGTACATTATATTTAAAAAAAAATATTTCTCACGTTAGCATCAGCTAGCTAATTAGCTAGACAGTTAGCATCAGCTAACAATATTGTCTGATTTTCTACATGGCTCTGAATAAACATTCATATTTATAAACTGTTATCTCAGCTTGTCTTTTTCATTTTAAGCTAAAACTGCCTGCATTTTTACCCACTCTAACCATGAATTGTCAAGTAGCCAGCACTAGTGGATCCAGATACATATACAGGTGCATCTCAGTAAATTACAATGTCATGGAAAAGTTTGTTTATTTCAGTAATTCACCTAAAATTGTGAAACTCGTGTATTAAATTAATTCAATGCACACAGACTGAAGTAGTTTAAGTCTTTGGTTCTTTTAATTGTGATTTTGGCTCACATTTAACAAAAACCCACCAATTCACTCTCTCAACAAATTAGAATATGGTGACATGCCAATCAGCTAAGCAACTTAAAACACCTGCAAAGGTTTCCTGAGCCTTCAAAATGGTCTCTCAGTTTGGTTCACTAGGCTACACAATCATGGGGAAGACTGCTGATCTGACAGTTGCCCAGAAGACAATCATAGACACTCTTCACAAGTAGGGTAAGCCATAAACATTCATTGCCAAAGAAGCTGGCTGTTCACAGTGCTGTATCAAAGCATGTTAACAAAGTTGAGTGGAAGGAAAAAGTGTGGAAGAAAAAGATGCGCAACCAACCGAGAGAACCGCAGTCTTATGAGGATTGTCAAGCAAAATCGATTCAAGAATTTGGGTGAACTTCACAAGGAATGGACTGAGGTTGGGGCAAGGCATCAAGAGTCACCACACAGACGTGTCAAAGAATTTGGCTACAGTCGTCGTATTCCTCTTGTTAAGCCACTCCTGAACCACAGACAACGTCTGAGGCATCTTACCTGGCCTAGGGAGAAGAACTGCACTGTTGCCCAGTGGTTCAAAGTCCTCTTTTCAGATGAGAGCAAGTTTTGGATTTCATTTGGAAACCAAGGTCCTAGAGTCTGGAGGAAGGGTGGATAAGCTCATAGCCCCAGTTGCTTGAAGTCCAGTGTTAAGTTTCCACAGTCTGTGATGATTTGGGGTGCAATGTCATCTGCTGGTATTAGTCCATTGTGTTTTTTGAAAACCAAAGTCACTGTACCCGTTTACCAAGAAATTTTGGAGCACTTCATGCTTCCTTCTGCTGACCAGCTTTTCAAAGATGCTGATTTCATTTTCCAGCAGAATTTGGCACCTGCCCACACTGCTAAAAGCACCAAAAGTTGGTTAAATCACCATGGTGTTGGTGTGCTTGACTGGCCAGCAAACTCACCAGACCTGAACCCCATAGAGAATCTATGGGGTATTGTCAAGAGGAAAATGAGAAAAGAGTAGAGATGTTCCGATACCCTTTTTCCCTTCCCGATACCTAGGCTCAGGGTATCGGCCGATACCGAGTACTGATCCGATACCTGGGTGTGTATCTGGTTATACAGCTGTAATGTACTGCTAGACCTGTGTGAATTGATACAATTATTTTATGGTGTGCTTCACCATAGATAGATAGATAGATAGATAGATAGATAGATAGATAGATAGATAGATAGTCTGGCGAGTAAACAAAAAAAATATAATATATAATGTTTGGAAAATAGCACATCTATTTAATTATCTAAAAGTACACTTAACATCAGTCAGTCAAGCATTATAAATATATTATGATAATCAAGTATTATTTAATGATAGAACTTTAGCAATTAGAATTAAAACTTGGTAACCATGTATGAATGCATATTAGTCATTTTAACTGAACTTAGGACTGGTGGTGGTGCTTTTTTGGTCATTCAGTGTTTCTGTAAAAAAATGGGGGAAAAAACGATCAGTAATACTGATAAGATAAAAATCATACTATGAATTCTACTGAGAACAATATAAATGCACTAAGGATTAATGAGCTGTTGGATTCATGAATATTAATCACGTTGTCTGCATTGGCTCTAACTGATTTGCTGAAATCAATACCGGGACGATAATAGGTGAGCGCCAGCCAATGAGATTGTCGTTTGTGCATTAGCCCCGCCTACTACCAGAGAACCCGGCAGTTAAACTGAAGAATTCTAAAGGAACTCCATTATTTTGACAGGAAAGGACAACAAAGAATATCGTTTACATACCATTCGGAATCGACGCGCATGTAAAAGACTCACACACACTCTCTCTCTCTGCGTGTGAGAAAAAAGCAAAGCGACGGCGAGTCGTGCGCTTCACGCTAGAGCTTACGGTGCGTCAAATACAGGTGCGCTGCGCATTCATTCAGATGATCTGAAAATAGATCGACGGAAAGTGAAACTCTGAAGCGCTCAGAGTGTCCCGTGAGTGACAATATATCTGTGCTAAACTTATACATAGCCTCCAACTCACACACTGGCGAGTAAAATCTGATTATTTATTAGTCAGTGGCTAATATTAGACATCATTTAGTCGTCCAGGGTGAAGATTTAGTCGCATATGCAAGTGATTTACTGGCAGTGTGGTAGCCAAGCGGCAACCTCCCGCTCCCTCTAGTGAAACCAACACGGAAGTGACTAAAACTGCAATTCATCGACTGGCCGCTGGAGGCTGGCTCCAAAAGGGAGTCAGTCACATAGACTCCCCATGTTAAAATGCCCAACTTTACAGCAGAAAAAAACATGTTTACAGCCTGGTACAAAAAATTATTTTGGTCTATATAGCTAATTTTGCCCTTCATGACAACTGTGAGGGGGGTGAATTTTTTTATAACTCATCCGTTTAAATTATATTAAGCCTTAAAGTTCTGCATAATTAAGGGCGTGGCCACTTGAGTGACAGGTGGATTGCCGCTCTGCTCCAGAGTGTGAAACTCGCTAGTCCGAAACTTAGAAAACTGGCTTTAAAGATTCTTATTTGTACAGAGAAAATAATTATAGGTAGGACACTGGGAATCTGGCAATTAGATGTTTTAATCGTTATTGCTTACAGTGCTTTGTTATATGGAGCAGTTTGTTAGATCGCGGTCTCTCTCATTTGTTTGTCTAATGAAGCACCAACAGATATAGAAGTACACAAACGCGGTAGACTTTAATGGACAGTAAAACAAAGGCAGAATACCGTAAATAACTCCAGGCTGGCACAGTATTGACGAACGAATGCAAACATATGCAGAGCACTGTAACTTATCTGAGCTTTCCAAAACAAAGTCAAAGAGCGGTAACTGATGTTATACTGTGTTCTGCCTTGGTTTCTCCGGGGCTTTTCTCCATGATACTTAAACACATGAAGGAGGTCATTAATGTCCCAAAATGATCAATAACTCCTTTTCGACCAAAAACGAAGTTATGGTGTTTTGTCTTTGCACGGCAGCACCGCTGTCACTATAGAGGGGCGTGGTTTCAGCTCAGCTTCACCCACGTCCCGCCTTTTTGCCCATTTTCGATTATCCGGAAGTGACGCGCGGTGACGCCCACTTTAGGCTTCAAAAACGCTTTACAGAAACCTACGGGTGACGTCACGGACACTACGTCCATTTTTTTTTTTTACAGTCTATGGTGCTAGCACGTTTGTACTTCTTCGCTGCTCTAAATAGTGGTTGCTTGTGGCAACACAGCACAACTTCCGGTGTTTGAATTCTGAGCAGCGAAGAAGAATTGATTTCCGATTTGCAGCGTTAAGCAAGCGCGCATAACTATAGGTCTTGTTTAAGAAAATGGTATCGGATCGGTACATGGGTTCAAGTACTCGCCGATACCGATGCCAGAATTTTTTGTGGTATCGGTGGAATTTCCGATACTAGTATCGGAATCGGAACAACCCTAAACAAGAGACCAAAAAAAAATGCAGATGAGCTGAAGGCCACTGTCAAAGAAACCTGGGCTTCCATACCACCTCAGCAGTGCCACAAACTGATCACCTCCATACCATGCCGAATTGAGGCAGTAATTAAAGCAAAAGGAGCCCCTACAGTAAATGAACATACTTTCCAGAAGGCCAACAATTCACTAAAAATGTTTGGGTTTTTTATTGGTCTTATGAAGTATTCTAATTTGTTGGTGGGTTTTTGTTAAATGTGAGCCAAAATCACCACAATTAAAAGAACCAAAGACTTAAACTACTTCAATGCACACAGACTGAATTTATTTAATACACCAGTTTCACAATTTGAGTTGAATTACTGAAATAAATGAACTTTTGCACGACATTCTAATTTATTCAGATGCACCTGTATGTAATGTGTCTGACAAAAAAAAAAAAAAAAAAAGACGTTACACAGGGCTATTTTAATAAGCAGTGGGGAAAATGAACATGCTTGTGTTACACTATATTGCCAAAAGTATTGAGTCACCCCCTTCTAATGAACAGGTTTGACTACTTTAGTAATTTCCATGAGTACAAATCTTAATGTTTAAGCATATAATGATATTCTAGGGAATTGTGTGCTAATTTTGGGCAGGACCTTTTTCTATTCTAACATGACAATGCCTCTGTGTATAAGGCAAGGTTCAAAAAGAAATGATTGATTTTGTCAGTGTGGAAGAACTTGACAGGTCTGCAGAAAGCCAAGTCCTAATCCAAGCTGAACACCTCTGGTGTGACTTTAAATGCAGATCTTGAGCCAAAAACTCTTTACCAAACACCAATGGTTTGTACATATGGGTAGAGTAATTTTAGACGCTTCCAAAACTGTTGCAAGAGAGATGGAAATACAAAGTTTCCGTCTTTGTTGCCACAGTTTTGGAAGTTCCTTTTTCTGTTCTAAAGAAGGGGGTATCCCAATACGTTTGTCCATATAGTGTATCGTACAAGTCATTGGTAAAGAGTTTTTGGCTCAAGATCTGCATTTAAAGTCACACCAGAGGTGTTCAGCTTGGATTAGGACTTGGCTTTCTGCAGACCAGTCAAGTTCTTGACTGAATCAATCATTTCTTTTTGAACCTTGCCTTACACACAGAGGCATTGTCATGTTAGAATAGAAAAGGGTCCTGTCCCAACTTTAGCTTTAAAATTAGAAGCACACAACTCCCTAGAATATCATTATATGCTTATTCATTTCAGTGGGTTTAAACAGATCGCCCATTTTTCATCAGATTTAGTTCACAAACAACAGACAGTTGTGACTTAAATATGATTTTCAGTTACAATAATTAATCGTAAAATTTGACATTGTTAAAAAAAAAAAAAAAAAAAAAAAAAAAAAAAAGTTTAGTTTTCACGGCATCAGTCGCGTGGTGTCACACTTCAAGGGAAGCACGGGAACCAGGAACGAGGAGACGAGGAATTCACAACACGGGAGTTTAATATTCAAAATGGAAGCACAGATCACAGGCAGGGTAGACACTTAAAGACTGACAAACACTAAAAGCCCCAGTCCTTTCAGTTAAAGACAGGACAATCAAGGAACTAAGGAGACACACCTGGAATCAACGACAGCGGTGGAGGAGGCAGGAGCGGGTGGGAGGATGGGCATTTGAGGAGTGGGCACTGGAAGGCATTTTCAAGGAGCGGGCACTGGAGGATCTGAAGCCCCCTCAGGGCTGAACAAGGGAACCCAGGACGAAGGTGGGCTGGACGGGACCAGCGGGGACGACGGAGAGAGGAGAGGGGGGAGTTCAAATATCAGTTCCGTTTCCCAGTCAATTAAATCCTCCTCCATGTCCAGCAGCCCCAGATGGATAATCAGCTCACCCTCAGCCACGGTGCAGGGGGCGAAGCTCCACTCCGCGTTCACACCGTCAATGGCTGGCTCCATCGTGGTGGACACTGTCGGCGGCTCTCGCACCTGATCTGACGGGTTGGGCTCAACTTCCAGGACGATCTTCCACTCAGGCTTCGCGCTGGCTCGCAGATTGTGGTGGGAAATGGCTCTCCGTCATCGGTGGGCTCGGGCTGATGCGTCGCACCGCTGGGAGTTGGTGGGCTGGGCTCTGGAGTGGATCTGGCAAGATCATCCTCGGGAGGGATGGTGAAGGGCGATCCATTTCTCACCAGAATCCACTCCACGAAGGCGGCGAAATCCTCTCGAGGACCATCCTCGGACGACAGCACTCTGCACGCCGTATTCAAACTTGCGTTGTAGAAAGAAGTTCCAGGTAGCTGGTCCAGGTAGCTGGTGGCATTAGCTAACATCAGAAACAGTCTGGTGTGGTCCTCGAGAGATTGTTCCCCCTGCTCCAGCAGGAGGAGGAGGAGGAATTCGGGCCGGACAAGGGGATCCATAGGGCACAACGGAAAGAAGAAAAAAAAACACTGAGTAAAAAACGAGGAAACAAAACGGAGGGAAAAATACAGAGGTTACTGTTTGGGTCGGTCTTTCTGTCACACTTCAAGGGAAGTACGGGAACGAGGAGTTGAGGAATTCACAACACAGAGTTTACTATTCAAAATGGAAGCACAGATCACAGGCAGGGTAGACACTTAAAGACCTTAAACACTAACAGAAAAGACTGGGGCTTTTAAAGACAGGACAATCAAGGAACTAAGTAGACACACCTGGAATCAAATTAACACAATCAGACTGGGAAGAAACTCACAGGGAACACATGGGGAGCAAAAACACAACAAAACAGTCCAGGGGCGTGACACGTGGGCTCTCGGGGATCCCCGGTTTTTGTTAGACTTGTGAATACAGTTCAACAGAGACTCTCTCTTAATGGACCATTCAGACCGCTAGAAAATGAATAGGGTCCAAAACAAAATTGTACATTCATTGTATAGACAAAAACATTTTTCAAAAAATGAAGTCACACAGGTTTGGAGCAACATGATGATTAATTTTAGTTATACTACAGGGCCGTTGAATGCTTGAATCTGATTGGCTGCCGAACGTTCTAAGGTGTGCAATTATTTTCAAGGAAACGCACGGCGAACGTAGTTCCAGGCAGCTCTTGACCGCATTACATGACCATATCACTTCGCCAAATGATTTCTGTTATTTCAAAGGTCTTACAACAGCAAAATAACCAAAACCCACAACGACACTGGCCAAACAAATAAGTATAGTAAACAATATAATAAAAAAGACAGATCATGTCCATGTTTTTGCCACAAAATTAGGCTTTATTATGTAAGGAAAGCACATGCTCTATCTCTCCCGCTCTCTCTCCCTCACAGACGCACACATAACAGTTTGCACACACACTAGCATACATCGCGCTAATGTTGTTAGCGCTACTCTAACGATTTTATCAGTAAACAACTTAAAAACTACATGATTTCTCACAAGCGAGGTAACAACAACGGCGCTGTTCAGTTTCACTATAACTAGAGACATTGCTGCCGAACACTATTGAGAGACGCACAGAGGTAACTCTCTCTCTCTCTCTCTCTCTCTCTCTCATAACTTAGTTATTAACTGTATTAACTGCATTATTAGTCCGCTATCAAGCCTCCTTTACTAGGTTTAAAATGACGTTTTGGAATTAGCAACGGAGGCGCTGGATGAGATGCGGAAGAAATAATCCTACTCACAATAGCGATTTAAGTAGAAATACTGGACGAATGCCTTGAAATATACCATCTGATTGATGTCTTGAGGTGTGGCAACCGTAGTATAAGCGGAATAATTGACTTCGGTCCGTTGAATTATTTGAAAAATAATGCACACCTGAGGTGTAACGGCCACTCCGCTTCGCGTTGTGACCGCATCACCACCTTGGGTGTGCATTATTTTTTATAATAATCCAACGGCCCGTCGTCAATTATTCCTTACGTGAACTATTCCATTAATGTAAATTTTATTTATGGGCAAAATATGTCTTGTGATAATATATGTTATCTGTATGCTATTGTCACTAATGTAAATGTAACTTATTAGTGGGAGATGTTAAAATAACGTTTATGCAACAGAGTGTTGGAAGCAGAAGGACAACAAACGCAAGCCTCACACCAGTTGAGGGAGCATGGGAAATAATCACAAACCTGACAGAGGCACGAAGTGTGGCAATACATTTACTAAGCAAAGGTGATGATAAACACATGCTCCCATTTTGATATTTCAAAAATGTCATTTGAGTGTTGTTAAGCTATCAAGTTATGTCTAATCTACAGTAATGAGAAAGACTAAAGAACTTGTCAGTGGAAATAGTAAGTGAGAGCAAACCAACACCGTTTGAGTCCTGGGGTGAGAGCGTGTGTGGTGTGACTGCTCTGGCTCAGAACCTCAGTGCGACTGTATTTTTAGCCCTAGTGACCTTCTTAAGCATGGCATTGCATGAGGTCAAAGCAATAGCTGCCATAATACTGATAGTTAGAGACACCCAGACCCTGTGATTGATATAGCTTCTTTGGAAAGTGCCACAGCTGGCAGGTCAGTAAGTGTGAGAGACCAAAACAACCAAAACACCTCCCAAGAATGCCAGGACCCATATCCAGGCCTCACTGGAATCAGCACAGAAAACAGTAGTTTTCTGGAAAAATATTACTAATTATCCAACACTATCTCACAACCAATTTGTACGTATTTTACGAGGTGGCTAATTCGTACCTCACTCGTGCGATTTTGTAAGATTTGTCTAAACCTGTACAAATTCATATGAATTGGCAACTCGTAAAATACGTATGATTTAGCAAAAATCGTAAATAATAAAATATCTGAAATATCCCTTTTCTTGTTTAAATTTTATGGGGGAAAAAAAAAATGGAACACTAGGGGACAACAAAGATTTACACTGTAGATGTTTTTATACTGTTGATCTTTTTATAAATTTCTCATACCTAAATGCAGACATGTTTTCAAGTCGAAGTGAATGGTCAAGTGCTGTCAATCGATTAAAAAATTTGAATCGTGTTAATCACAGCCATGGACAGTGATTAATCATGATTAATCACGAATTTAAAATACTAGGAATTACCCGTAAATGTGCTGAAATAAAGATGCATGATAAACTAGTTTAAGGAAACAGAACCTTTCACACCTCCGCCAGGTATGAGACATAATCCTTATTATTATTTTATCATTATTCTTTTGTTTTTATTCAGCCATTATCAGCCTTTAAACTGGCAATAAAACGTTTACCAAGCCACATTGCTTCAATCCCAGTATACATTTATCCAACTATTATCAAAAGTATTTCTAAATAAATACAACAAAACATTTCTTGCGACCTTACATGAAGTATTATGACAAAATGCATTATGAAGAAGAATTGGACCTGTTCTGCAGGTGCATTAGAGCCAACTAAAATTAGCATGATGCTACATAAAACAGTTTATGAGATTAATAGTACACTTTTACTCAGAACTCCCTTTAAACCACCATCGAGTGTTTGTAATAACTTCCTTTTGCGATCACATGTGGAATTTGGTTGTTTACTGAGCTTTGCAAACCTTATCACCCTTGGGGTTAAATGATGAAGCATTATTTAATGTAATGTTGTAGGGTGTTTTTTATTGTACTGTATTTTTGAGTGTCTATTTAATTGTGAAGAGATGATATTGTAATTTTGTTTGGATATTTATTTTCTAACAATGTGACTTTGCAAATATCATTAGATGTGTTTATAAAATAGGGAACATTGTTTATTGGTAATATTGAAAAGTGTTTTTTATTGGATATTTGAGTCCTCGCTAATCATGTCTTATGAGTTGGTGGTTGGTTCACATGTAGTGTTGATTACATTCATTGGTTGTGATTGTTTTTAAATGTCTTGTCTGTAACAGCATACACAAGCTTGATGAAGGTCAGTGGACCGAAACGTCAGTGTTTTTTGTAATAAATTTCTATATTTAGCATGGACCGATAGTGTGAGGGATCATCATTTTTTATTGATTGGATTCCACTTTGTTGTTGGAGTTTTTTTCTTACGCACCAATCAACTTCTCAGGTGTGTTGAGTTTGTGTTGATTGAATAAGCAGCGGGGAAAATGGCATACAGAACACTATTCCATTTGTAGACTGTTGCTATTGTAATTCTAAATAAGTAGTGACAATAGCATACAGATAATCTTGTCATCAAGCACACATATCTTTAGACTCTCAGAAATGTCATGAACCAGCAGCACCCAACCGTGTGTATGTAAGAAGAAAAAAAAAAGAGGTGAAAACTGAGAGAGAAAAGATAAAAACAAAGGCGACAATGAGATTTCTTTTTTCTTTTTTATGTAGGTCTGGTCTGTCGCAATGTATTGCCTAATTCTGAGTCCTCTATTTTTTATTTTTTTTTATTTTACTCTTTCTTTTACAAAAAGTTATAATGTACATCGTTTGACCACTTCTAGACAGCCAAGAAAATATCAGAAATATGCCCTTGTCCTAATCGCAGTCATTTCGTTCACTTTTCCTTTCTCACTATGTGTGGTGACAGAATTGGCCGCCATCATCAGAACAGAATAATAATGCTGAATGACTCTCTTTAACTCAGAATCTTTCCATCATTCCCTAAGGAATAAAGCAGTTATTACCCTTCATTAGAGACCTGGCACTTGCATTAGGATAATGTCACCTCTACTTACTACCATCATTTGACCCAATGACACACACAGACACACACACCAGCATTCAATTGTGCATTTTCATAGGGAATGTGATCACTGAGTGCTGGACCTGCAAATGACATTTCTAATTTAGCAGCTGCACACTGGACAACCGATGTAAAACTTCAGAGAAATTCAGCTACAACCTACACTATTTTTATTCTGCTCAATCATCTGGATGTACAAATGTACACCCATTACTCGGTGGTTGTTTAGATGAAAGCTGGTATGCATGTTTTGTTCAAATTACTGATAATGGACCTCATATTTTTCTTCATAATTGACATTACAGTGGAAGGACAAGTTCCAAGTTTGCAGTATATTTGTTTTCTTCTGTAGATATAACAGAGAACAGAACATTTATGTCAGTGTTTTGTCATGCCATTAGTTAATGCTGTGTTTTTATTTTTAGGTTTGATGGAGGGAGGAGTGACATTTTCCCAATGGAGTTTTTCCTTCCTCCACAAAGGACGTGCCTAATCTGCTCTGATGAAGCATCTGGATGTCACTATGGAGCCCTCACTTGTGGAAGCTGCAAAGTGTTCTTTAAGAGAGCTGCTGAGGGTAACATAAACACACTCATTATAACAAAAGTCTGGCTTTGGATTGTATTAACGGCTAAATATATTCACCATATGTGAGGAGAACCGTTATCACTTTAATTAGAACTTTTAAATGCACCTATAAACCGTCATTAAAGCTGCAATAAAAGCTGCCATAGAATGAATATACTTCTGACCATGTGTCCAGAACAGCTTTTATTGTTAATAAATCATATCACTTAAAATTGCAACAACTGGCACATCACACACAGGTATTCAGGAATTCCGTAAAAGAGAGAAAATAAAAAGAGAGCAAGTGTGTGACACTTTATGACATACTTTCCCTATTATGCAATCCAAATGAAATAGAAATCCAATACAAGCCTAGAAATTACAGACTTGGCAGTGAGGTGTGTGAAGACTCGTCATAAATGATTAGTAATCAGTATAGCGGTATTTCCACAGTCGGGCCAGAGGCTCCGGTGCGCTTCACTAAATCCTGCCCTTTACATGCGTCTCTGGAACAACGTCACGCAACCCCGTCATTTCCCCAACAAAAAGTTGTTATCAGAAAATGAATCAGAAATAAATCACTGGAACTACAAGATCACAAAACGAACATGATAAAAGTGGCCGTTTGTTTGCATTTTTTGTTGTTTACTTAAAGATTTAAATCCAAAAGCATCAGTGTTTACCAGTTTTACAATAATAAGTGATACACTGATCATAATGAATTAATTTGTCAGGATTAAAAATTAGTCACACAGAAATAAAATGGTATTTACCGTTCCCTATCTGTCGGTCACTTTGAGTTATGTCGTGACGACATTAGGGGATTCGCTTGGGAGTCCCAATCACCTCTGACTTTAAGAGAAAATGCCAATAAATATTGGCTAGTGGATTTTGCATACCTGAGCCACTCCCCATGCATACGGGTATAAATAGGCGACAGGTGCATCCACTCTTCAGATTTTTGCTTTGGAGCCGAGTGGATGAACATGTTGATCTCCACAAAACCATTCATCGATCTGTCTTGATGCTGTTCTAGTTGGCGTCACGGTGCAAACAGCGGTGTCCCTGTCTGATACCCACGGGCACTTCAACTAAAAGAGCAGATTTCCTAAAAGAGCAAAGCATGGTTGGTTCGCGTCTTTTTAAAGATGCCGTTTCGGCCGTGTCCTCTTGGTTACGGTCGTTTCCTATCTTCCGTCGACAGCCATGATCGTTGTCTTCAGTGTCTGTGCATCCAGCACGCTGAAGCTGCGTTTGTGGATGGTTCATGTGTTCACTGTGAGTGTGTGACCATGGCAGCGCTGCGATCGCGCCTCTCTCTTCTCACAGGGATGGCAGGGGCTCCCTCTGTCACTACCCGTGATGGCTTCTCTGCCACGAGTGGAGAACCATTGTCTAGTGCTCTGGGCGATCTGAGGGTTACAGTGAGAGCCTTTCCTTTGGGCCAGTCCCCACAGATCTTTCACTCCTCTGTGCTGAAGCTGTTCTGTGCAGATTCTGCTGTGCCATCTCACGGCATGCCCAGCGTTTCATTCGGCACACCGATAAGAGGATCAGATGTCGATAGCAGCATCGGGGGTTGGGCAGTCATCCTCTGAGGATGAAGATTTTGGGGGGGATGTTGTCGCCACTGCCGAATCAGACCCAGAGTTGACGGCCATGCTTTCCTGGGGCGTCGCAAGCTTCGGGCTGGAGGCAGGCACACCTCCTAGTCCCGAGCCCTTGCGGTGGGATGATTGGTTCCTTGGCACGGGCCGTGGCTTGCGACCATGCCCTGCCCCGGTTCCTTTCTTCCCGGAGGTACATGAGGAGCTGATGAAGTCATGGACGGCCCCTTTTTCAACCGAAATCCGCTCGTCTGCCATTAATTTGTTAGGGTTCATTAAAAATTACTCCATCTTTTGACTTAATTGCGCTAATATCTGAAAAAATGTTCATTGGACCACAATCTAAGGGCAAGTAAACGACTGGGTCTAGCCCCATTAAAATAATACTACTGCCGTGTTATATGAATTCAAAATTCAGCACGCTGCTTCATAATGGCTTCAAAATAACTTTTTTTATTCACAAGGCCAAACTGAAGCCTTATCTCTTCATCATAACTTTGTTGTAATAGAGCATCTAAGGCTGAAAGTTTAGACTCTCTAACACGTGCAATCTGGATGAACGAGCCTTTTTTATGCTGGAAGCATAGTATACAGTAAAATTCCTAATAACAAAGTCTTTTAGTTGACTTGAGAACTCAATCTTGAATGCTTCATCTCGGAGAAGCGTGGTGTTGAAACGCCATCTAGGAGCTCGACTTGGGTTAGAGCAAACAGAAACCATTACGGCCTTGTGATCGGAAAATGCCAACAGCTAACATTAACAATATTATGAAATAAGCCTCTAGAAGAAAAAAATAGTCACTTCAAGAAAAAGATTTGTGTCTAGATGATAAATGGGTGTAGTCTTTAGCATCAGGGTTTAGTATATATGCCAAAGATCCATCACCTAATCCAAGTCCGTAAAGCCTCAGAAGCATATTTTTGATCTACGTTTGCTGAGTGTCCCAACCTATCAACTGAACAGTCAACAACAGCATTAAAATTAGCACCCATGATGAATTTGAAGCTGGAAAGTTCTAGAAGTACTTTAGTGATTTGTTCGTAAAATTCTCATTCAAAACTATTAGGAGCATAAATAGAAATCAAGGTAATATCTCTATTTTCTATATGAAAATTCACAATTGTTAATCTGCCATTGCTATCTCCCCAGGTATCCAAGAGCTTAAGGCACAAATTACGCTGACATATAATCATCACCCCTTTAGATTTATTTGAAGCTGATGAGGAAGCAAGAACACGGAAAAAGCGATTAGACATACAATTTGTATCCCTATTGTCCAAATGAGTCTCTTGTAAAAACGCTATATTTATTCTTGTTTCCGCAAAATGTCCAAAATAGCAACATGTTTCACTGCATTATTCACTGCATTATCTTACATTGAAGCTGAGAATGTTCAACTTGACACCATCAGCCGTTTATGAACTAATAAACAGGTAAACCGTGTGGTAAACAAGAAAAACAAATGATGCAAAGGAGAAAAAGTTAGAAAGTAGAGGGGAACTTTAACTCTGGTCCAGACTTACATAAACTAATGTTCAAACAACATGTGTCACACTTTGGCTTAGGCAAGGAGTGAGGAGACGAGGAGAGAATTCAATAATCCCTTTTATTGACAACAACACCAGGAACATGGAACTCGGGGGTAGACCAACAGAATGACATTCAATGACGATTATGACATTTATGACCTTTAAGACTGGACACTGAGGCAGGGAAACACAGGGCTTATAAACACTGGGGAAAACTAGATAATTAATTAATTAATGACAAACGGCTGGGAACAGGAAGACCAAATAAGGGCACGAGAGGAGGGGAAACACAAGACACAGATACAAAGTCTGACACTACTCCCCCCCTCCCGGAAGGTGCGTCCCGTGCTCTGGCGGCCTCAAAGTGCAGAGTACGGGGACGGACGGACGGCCTCCAGGGCGGCACCCGTACCGGGTCTGGGAGTTCGGGAGGCCATGGCGGATCCTGGGACTCGGGAGGCCATGGCGGGTCTGGGGACTTGAGAGGCCATGGCGGATCTGGGGATTCGGTGGGCCTCGGCGGAGCAGGAAGCTTGGGCGGCCATGGCAGATCAGGGGACTCGGGCGGCCATGGCGGGTCTGCGTCCGAGACCGTGGCCCTAGCCCCCACCTCGGCCTCTACGGCAGGAGCCCTACTATCCCCCCGAAAAATTTCCTTGGGGAAATTAGGGGTAGTTTCAGGCTGGCGTTCAGGGGGAGCAGACTCTTGGGTGCGCTCTGGAAGCACGAAAATAGGAAGACACCTTCGTGGCGCAGGTACTGGGGGGCGCACTGGAAGCGCTGAGCTGGACGGGACCAGCGGGGACTCTTGGGGGCGCTCTGGAATTGCGGAGATAGGAAGACGCCTTCGTGGCACAGGCACTGTGGGGCGCTCTGGAAGCACGGAGCTGGACGGGACCAGCGGAGACGTTGGAGGGCTGGACAGGACCAGTGGGGACAACGGAGAGCTGGACGGGACCAGCGGAGACGTAGGAGGGCTCTTGTGAGGAGCAGGCACTGGCTGGCACTTGCGGGGAGCAGGCACTGGCGGGCACTTGAGATTCTCTGGTGGGCTTGCCATACTCTCTGATGGCAGGCTTGTGCGGGATTTCCCCGCGAACGGCAGGCTTGGGTGAGCCGCGAACAGCGGGTGGGGTTTCCCCGCGAACAGCACGTTTGGGGAGTTAGCGGCGGCAGGCTAGTGTGGGCGACGATTTCCATGTTTTGAGGTCCTGTCTTCTGTCACACTTTGGTTTGGGCAAAGAGCGAGGAGACAAGGAGAGAATTCAATAATCCCTTTTATTGACAACAACACCAGGAACATGGAACTCGGGGGTAGACCAACAGAATGACGTTCAATGACGATTATGACATTTGTGACCTTTAAGACTGGACACTGAGGCAGGGAAACACTGGGGAAAACTAGATAATTAATGACAAACGGCTGGGGACTAATCAACTAATGAAGACACCAATCAAGGACAGGAACAGGAAGACCAAATAAGGGCATGAGAGGAGGGGAAACACAAGACACAGATACAGAGTCTGACAACATGAGAACAAAAACAGAACAAGGAGAAGATTAGGTGCACCCATGTCTATAACTCCTACAGAGCAAGAATAAAAAGCTAGGATCTGTTTAAACCTTCAAGAACACAGAAAAAAACATACACCTGTTGAATATCTTAGCTTAAATCAAAAACCAAAAGCTTCACGGCAAACAAAGGTTTAAACTAGGGATGTCCCGATCAGGTTTTTTTTTTGCCCTCGAGTCCGAGTCATTTGATTTTGAGTATCTACTTCTATAATACATAATAATCTCAAAAAAAGAATAAAGAAGAGCGAAGAAACAGATCCAGGATGCTCCTTATTTTTTTATTTAATTCACCTTATTTTAACATTCAACAACTCTGTTAACAAACAGAGCACTTCTGTGAGGTAGCTTGAACAATCAAGTAATAAATAACAGAAGTTCTTCACTTTTGGACTTTAGTGCAACAGTAAATATAAAAAAAGTCGGTCCCACTTTACATTAGGTGGCCTTAACTACTGTGTACTTACATTTAAATTAATAATTTGATACAATGCACTTACTGTGTACATACATGTTTTTACATTGTACTTATATTTTTTAAAATACCTATATGTACTTACATCTGTAATTAATTTCTGTAATTACATTTATAATTACACTGTCAACTCATCCTTTACACCTAAACCCAGCCTTAAACCTACCCATACCACTTAACCTGTCCCTAACCTTACCCGTATCCCACCTCAATAGCAGCAGAAGTGTTTTGCAATACAATATGAACACAATAAGTACATTGTACTTATTTTTTGATGTAAGTACATAGTAGTTAAGGCCACCTAATATAAAGTGTAACCAAAAAGTCTAATATAAAAACAAATAGCACCTCAACTTAAAATACCCGGCAGGCATGTAAAAAAAAATAAAAGTGCCACAGTGTTTGCAAAGCCAGTAATGTGCTTTTAGGGGTAGAAAACTAACATCTCTACCTCCAGACCGCAGACATACTCGCGCTTTCCGCTTCAAGCTGCTTCCGTGTTCTACTTTGCCACCATTTAACCAATAGCGTCTCTGCAACAAAGTGATGTCATGCCGCACGCGTTGCTGTTTCTGTGTCAAGAGGTCTAAATCTGTGCCACTGCATAACTATAGATGTGTTAAAAAAAATAATGAGAATATACATATATATCCGAGTCCTGATCGGGAGATAACGTCAGATTCCGATCGAGTCTGAAACCATGTGATCGGGCCCGATTTCCGATCACGTGATCGGATCTGGACATCCCTAGTTTAAACCTGAGAAAACTCTCCCATTTCTTTTACCAAACACCCCTCAGATGAAATGTCTTTTAGAAATACGTCAACCACTTAATGAAAAATTAAGGGTAAAAGAGTTCACATACTACCGTCCATACAATCTTTGGCATCTTTCAGATCTCTGAACATTTTCTGAATGCCATTCACCTTGAAGACCAATACTGCTGGGAATTTCATTTGGAAATGGATGCCTCTCTTAAAGGGGTCATATGATGCGATTTCAAGTTTTCCTTTCTCTTTGGAGTGTTACAAGCTGTTTGTGCATAGATAAGATCCCTGAAGTTGCAAAGACTAAAGTCTCAAAACCAAAGAGATATTCTTTATAAAGTTAAGACTCGACCACGCCCTCCTAAAACGGCTCATTCAAACACACCCCCACATGTCTATGTCACAGTTTGGGAAGATTTGCAAAACACCGCCCAAATGTACACGCAAAGAAAGAGGGCCGAAGTATTATTCTCGCTGTAGTGTTGTTGCTGCCGCCGGGGCCATGTCGTGGAGACACTGTGTTTCATTGTGAAAGCGAATCTACCTTGTTTGGGCTTCCAAAAGAGGACAAAACTAGAAATCAGTGGTTAAGTTGGGTTTATAACACTGTTCCAGAAAAGTTCAACCCAAATATTAGAGGCTGTTTCTCTGTGTGCGTTCTTCAGCGATCTTGCATCCCTGAGTTCTCGTTCTACGTCATCATCAACTGTCGAAGTTCAGTTCCAATTCTCAAGAATGCAAGTACTGAGGATGCATTCAAGTTCCCGGATGTGTTCTTGATATCGAGGATGCATCGTGTGCAAACTTGAGAGAATCGAGCCATTAGAAATCCCAGAAGACGCTTCGGGCGACCGGTGTATGGAAGCCTGTAAGCTTGAAACTCACTCTCGCAAATATCTGATGGCTCTTGAAAGTAAACATTTATCGTTTTGTTTTGCTTAATTTTAATAAAGTCGTAAGACCCGGCATAAGTCTATTTCTTATTCCTTAGATATGCACTATATATATTCTATAACTATATGAAAAATTATATAAGTGATAATTTTAGGATTTGTATAAGTGTGCAAAGCAAACCCATGTTCATACTGCAAATGTTCAAATTGAAAAAAAAAAAAAAAAAATACACACTTCTGATAAAGCCATGCCCTTTTTGCTTTGAACACCCACAGATTGTGGAACAAAACAATTTATCAAAGTTAAGAGTTAAAAGGTCTTGCCCCACAGCCAACAATGAACTTCAGTTTAATCAAATACAGAAATAACACACTATTATACTGTTTCAACAGTTGCTAATGGAGACAGAGAGATACCTGGAACAATATACTTAGAGGAGCAGTCTTATTCTGGCTTCCTTGTTGTTTATGAATAATTGTAGATAGATTTGTAAGGTAATGCTGGGTACACTAAACGATTTTTAAAATCTTATAAAGATCTTCAAAATGTGAGAGACTACAAACACAAGGGATCCCCAAAACATCTGGATTTTTGATCATAAATATTCAGCATGTCGTTATTACATCCGCTAGGGGTAAGATGCAATAAACTTTAAAAAAAAAAAAAAAAAAGGGAACCAAAAGGCTTCCGGCAGGCCGTCAGACCAAAAAGAACCCAAACAAATCACAATAAATAAGGTAAATTTATTGCAAGTTACAAAGGGGGAAACCACCAATAATTAGTAGCCCTCCTTAAGGGACCCTCGGTCCAACCAAAAATAACATTTAAGCAGTACAATATCTAAGAAAATAAATAAAGAGAAAACAAGAATGGATCAAATGGTATTTTTCGTCAGAGAGACCCAAGGCCAAAATAACAAACAAAACCAAGCTAATAAAGTAAAACAATATAAATAACCTAAAAGAAAAATACAATCAGCCTAACCTAACTACTCTTAACATAAACATCATAAAAAGGAGGTCTAAACAAAAAGGCAGGTCTCTCCTACATTTCTACCACATTCCAAACTAAACCAACGATCAAATGAAACACTCAACAAAACACATTTTGCCTGGAGCAGTGCGACCGGCCCGAAGTCACACCGAACCCCTTCTGATGAACGGAAGAGGCGTTTTAAAGGAAACCGCCAGCTGATCACCCAATTACCACTGATAGGCGGCAGCACTCAGCGGCGATCTGAAACTCAAAAAGAAAACATCCAACAGAATACAAATTTATTATGAAAAGAAACAAACATCATAACGTAACAGTCGTAAATATTCAGTGACGTTCTTCCGAGCAGATTCAGTCACTCTTAACACACCTCACACCACAGGAAAATCTGATAAACTAATCTTTAGAACCACCAAGATAATCGGGACATTACCTAGGATTTTCGGAAGTGGAGAAATCGGCCCAAAATCAGTCCGATTATCTTGTGGTGTGTACCCAGCATTAGATAATGTCTTTTTGAATTTGTTTAAAGGTGACAATTTTTTGCACAACTTAGCATCACCAAGTTTCTAAAAAGAGTCAAATAGGTTTCCTGGACGCTGATGAAACATTTAAAAATGACACTCCTCAGCTTTGTAAAAAGATTACTTGCAAGATCTGATTACAGTTTGTACAGTCGTGGCCAAAAGTTGGTTTCAGTTGTTTCTGTGATGTACTGAAATATAATTACAAGCACTTCATACGTTTCAAAGGCTTTTATCGACAATTACATGACATTTATACAAAGAGTCAGTATTTGCAGTGTTGGCCGTTCTTTTTCAGGACCTCTGCAATTTGACTGGGCATGCTCTCAAACAACTTCTGGGCCAAATCCTGACTGATAGCAACCCATTCTTTCATAATCACTTCTTGGAGTTTGTCAGAATTAGTGGGTTTTTGTTTGTCCATCCGCCTCTTGAGGATTGACTGCAAGTTCTCAATGGGATTAAGATCTGGGGAGTTTCCAGGCCATGGACCCAAAATTTCGACGTTCTGGTCCCTGAGCCACTTAGTTATCACTTTTGCCTTATGGCACGGTGCTCCATCGTGCTGGAAAATGCATTGTTCTTCACCAAACTGTTGTTGGAAGAAGTTGCTGTTGGAGGGTGTTTTGGTACCATTCTTTATTCATGGCTGTGTTTTTGGGCAGAATTGTGAGTGAGCCCACTCCCTTGGATGAGAAGCAACCCCACACATGAATGGTCTCAGGATGCTTTACTGTTGGCATGACACAGGACTGATGGTAGCGCTCACCTTTTCTTCTCCTGACAAGCCTTTTTCCAGATGCCCCAAACAATCGGAAAGGGGCTTCATCGGAGAATATGACTTTGCCCCAATCCTCAGCAGTCCATTCACTATACTTTCTGCAGAAGATCAATCTGTCCCTGATGTTTTTTTTGGAGAGAAGTGGCTTCTTTGCTGGCCTTCTTGACACCAGGCCATCCTCCAAAAGTCTTGGCCTCACTGTGCGTGCAGATGCACTCACACCTGCCCGCTGCTATTCCTGAGCAAGCTCTGCACTGGAGGTGCCCTGATCCCACAGCTGAATCAACTTTAGGAGACCGAAGTTTTGAGAATGACACAAAAACATCCTCCGAGAGCAACTTCTCCCAACCATCCAAGAACGGTTTGGTGACAAACAATGCCTTTTCCAGCATGATGGAGCACCTTGCCATAAGGCAAAAGGGATAAGTAAGTGGCCTGGGGAACAAAACATTGAAATTTTGGGTCCATGACCAGGAAACTCCCCAGAACTTAATCCCATTGAGAACTTGCAGTCAATCCTCAAGAGGCGGGTGGACGAACAAAAACCCACAAATTCTGACAAACTCCCAGCATTGATTATGTAAGAATGGGCTGCCATCAGTCAGGATGTGGCCCAGAATCTGATTGACAGCATGCCAGGACGAATTGCAGAGGTCTTGAAAAAGAAGGGTCAACACTGCAAATATTGAGTCTTTGCTTAAACTTAATGTAATTGTCAATGAAAGCCATTGGCACTTATGAAATGCTTGTAATTTTACTTCAGTATACCATAGTAACATCTGACAAAAAAATCTAAAAACACTGAAGCTGCAAACTTTGTGAAAATTAATATTTATGACATTCTCAAAACTTTTGGCCACGACTGTACATTTGTTTGGCAATAAGTAAAATCTGATTGTTGTGGTGTATTACCCAGTATTTTTGTAAATTATTCCATGTTAATTTTTGATTCTTGTAGTGAGGTGAAATGCATGCATGCTTTTGTGCATGATTTACTGTTGATTAGGTTTTACTTTTGTTTTATTCTCAGATCTTGTTATAATTGTATGTAGGTCTGGCTGTGAATGTCTGTGACATCTCATTGTAATTTTATGTCAGACCTGACTGCAGTTGTGTAGGTTACTGTAGCAGTGGCTCTGTATTCCTGATTAAGACGCACACACACACACAGTGGAACCTCTTTTCAAATCTCACTCTGCAGTTTTCATTTGGCTGTCCCCAGGTGCCCAGAGTGAGGGCAGCAACTGGCTTGTCACATTAACAGCACCCTCTAATTGAAGCATACTGTGTGTGTGTGTGTGTGTGTGTGTGTGTGTGTGTGTGTGTGTTCTTTATTTTTATTCTGATCTGTTTGATCTTGGTGTAAATATGATACATCCAGCTCTGTCCTTTTTGGAGCTTTACTTTGGCTGCCAACGGACTCAAAAAAATAAAACTTCTGAAAAACGTCTGTTTCTTTTTCTAGGGAAGCAGAAGTATCTCTGCGCTAGCAGGAATGACTGCACCATAGATAAACTGAGGAGGAAGAACTGCCCATCCTGCCGTCTGAAGAAGTGTTTTGAGGCTGGGATGACCCTGGGAGGTAAATTGTGTGCTCCCATATGTGCTCTACTCTGATGCGCTATATAGTGGCTAATAGTTCACCCAAAAATGTCATCATTTACGTACTCATGTCATTCTAAACAGGGTTATTATAGGTAACTAAAACCTGAATTTTTTTGATCCTTGATACACATACATAAAAAAATATTTAAATATTAAAATAATTTAAATATTAAATTACACTTATTTCATTTCAGATAGTTACCAATTTACAATTTCTCATTCGGTTTACTAAAATAACTAAAACTGAAATAAAAATGAATAAAAACTATATAGAGATATTTAAAATAGCAAAAATTATAGACATTTGAAATACAAAAATCACTAAAACCTCACCAAAAACATTATCAATATTAAAACTCTAGTAGAATCTCAATGATACTAAAATAACTTTGGGTCTGAGTCTTTATAGTTTTCTTTTGTGGAACAAGAAGAAAGTTTTAAGAATCCTTGCTCATGTCTTTTACATTTCATTATGACCACTGAAGAAAAAGTACTGCACTTCTGTCCAGGTTTTTTGAAGGCATACTATATTTTCTGTGTGCTTTGTGTGAGGAACAGGCCAAAAATTTAAATCACTATTCTTCCCCCTCCAGTGGTTAGAGAACTGCTGTGAATCATCCAGTAGTGAACTGAATCAGTCAAATTTGTGAACGAATCATTCAATTTGATTTGTGAACCTCACAGTCACTCAGATCAATCATGGAAAAGAACTGACTCAAAAGAATAATTTGTTCATAAAATGACCTCAAATAACCTCAGCAGAGAAGATGGACTTACATTTCAATAATGACATTGTTGGGTGAACTATTTCTTTACAGCCCAGGCATAGCAATGAGACGTTTGCTGGCTCAGTCACTGCAAGGAGCAAGCTATCTAACCCTAGGTGGGTCCCTTAAGTTATTGAAACAAATTCAACTCGTCCTGGTCATTTGGTAATATGTGAAGGTTAATTTTATGTGATATGACAGATGGCTTAAATGACATAAATCACTGTTGTGACTTACACAGAAATGAAATTTCAAAGATAATTTACACTTGAAGCTTTTGGTATTGATCAACCGTAAAAGTCTTCACTGTGGCTCCCTATTATAGGAGAGTTATTAAGCAGTTTTTCCCTTGCATGTTATTGACAGACAGTGCAAATGACTGTATATTTCCATTTTGGCACCTCACAGGAATAGTTCACCCAGAAATGTAAATTTTGTCATCATTTACCCACCCTCAAGTTGTTCCAAACCTGTATGGATTTCTTTGATGAGTTTCTGTAGAACATAAAAGTTGATATTTTTGAAGAATGTGGCAAGCAAGCAGTTGCTGGTCCTAATCCACTTCCATAGTATGGGAAGAAAAAATGTAATTGAAGTCAATAGGGACCAGAAACTCGTCTTCAAAATATCTTCTTCTGAGTTCAGGAGAAGAAAGAAATTAATTCAGAATTTTCATTTTTGGGTGAACTATTCCTTTAATATGAGAAATATCCTATGTAACCTACCTCATGCAGTTCCAGGCAAATGTCAGAAGGTTGCGAAAGATTAATTTGGACATGGATTGTATTTCTTTGGTTTAAATCGCTCATGTGGCTTCCATCAGCATGAGTCAAGCAATCATTCTTAGACTTCTGCTTAAACCATGTATTACATTGACGTCTCTAATAAAGTTGCCAGCTAACTGAAGAGTAACTCACCAAAACCAATGTGGTCTCAAACTCAGTTCCTGGAGGGCCACAGCTCTGCAGAGTTTAGCTCCAACCAGCTCCAAATCACACCTATTTGGAAGTTTCTAGTGATCCTGAAGACCTTGATTAGCTGGATCAGGTGCGTTTGATTAGGGTTAGAGCTAAACTGCACAGAGCTGTGGCCCTCGAGGAATTGAGTTTGAGACCAATGGTATACAAGGATATGGAAATCGGCAAGTGTGGATTTTAGACCTTGTTTGTGTTCTGTACCTTGAAGCTCTGAATATTTAGATAAATTGAGTTGTCACGGTAATACAGCTCTATGGCAGCTGAGCCATTTTAAAGGCTACTTTGAGAGTGAGACACAGAGAATACATGTAGGGGGTGTCTTCAGATCATCTGTGGGGAACTTCTTTACTGAAGTAATGCAATCAGCTTTGCATTTCTCCATGATCTCTCTCTCCCTCTAGGACACTCACTGATGAATTATTGATGAATAATTAAGGGTTTATCTCTCTGGTCTACATTAAGAAGTCTCCCTCTCTTAAGGTCTTCCCCTCTCTTTCTCTTTCTTTTGTCTCTCCAAAGGGCTTTCACTAATTGAATAAATTATCATAGCAATAGATAATGGATCAGAAGTAATTGAAGCATAGTTTATTGCATGCTGCTTTTATCACTAATTTATAGCAAATTTACAGCAAACTTATTCTTCATGAAAACAGATTTCCTTTAAGATGTCATTTCATTAGGAGTTTTTCAAAGTGTGTTTTTTTTTTTTTTTTCAAACTTTTTTTTTTTTAGTTTGAAACTGTGTACAGTAGGTCACTGGGTAATGAGTTCCAATCAGCTTGATTGTGATCACTGATTCTCTTTTAGTCTTTCTGTCACATTCTTTGAATGGATTAAATTGACTCTGATAGAATCTCCATCTGACTCAAACCCAGAATTAATAGTCTAATTAAACTGTAATTCAAAGAATATTTCTTTAGTATTGCTTGAGTACAAATTACAACTTTATAGTTACAACTTCATTGATGCTCAAGAAGGCAAAACATTGGATGATTGAAGTAAACTGTACTTATTTAGTCTTCTGGGGATTATGTCTTATGAAGCTTCCCAAAGAGCAGTACTAAATGAATGAGATGTTTAAATAAAAGTGTGAAAATATGGATCTTAAAATCATACACCGCTGAAAATACTTCAAATATGCAGAAGATATTGGGAAACCAAAGAATGAGCAGTACCTGAAGGATTATATTATGTTTTATTAACAAGGTTCGGGAGGAGCACGATCGGATAATCAGTCTGGCCCAGGTGGAGCTCGTCAGCTAATCACCTTAACAAGCACATCAGGTGTACATATACAGCCAACTCACCTCTGTTCTATGACGGCTTTCCAGCATCCCACCTCCACCCCAACTCTGCACTCTAATCTAATTTCATCCCATTCTTGGGATGGGGAGGAGTTCTCTGAGTACGGGCTCTATCCCGAGCTCGGAGCCCTCCCTCCAGACAGCATGTCAAATATGCTTACTAATTGCTCAATCATATTATATGTTAGTGCGAACTCGTGAAATGAACTATGGCCAAATCAAAGCCCTCTCTGTGAAACCAGGCCGTAAACTTTTGGGTAGTATTTGTGAATTCAGATATTATTTGTCTTTTGAACTACATTATTATATGAAATAGTTTATTCATATTACGTGGACACAACATGCTATTTTTACGATTCCTCTTATCTTGTGAAATTGATTAACATTTTGCAGATTCTGCAAGGTGTATGTGAATGTGTGACCACAACTATGTGCATTTGTACACACTACCATTCAAAAGTTTGTTTTTTTGGGGGGGTTTTTTCCCCTTCATGTTGTTTAATGATTTGGTGGTCATGAAAGATTTCTTATTTATTTTTTTAATTGTTATAAACAGTATTTTATAGCTTTATAAGCTGTGCAAAATGCAGTTCTTTGCCAATCAGGTAATTTTGCAGCAGGCACTATTCAATAGCAGACAAATTACTCATTAATAAAGAAATTTCATGTAGTCAGGAAAGTACAGAGGTCAAAATGAAGTTGAGGGTTTCTGTGACACAACTTTGCTGGGGTTTTTTTCCATGCAACTATAGACAGCAGCACCTTGACCTTGATAAATTATGTAAAATTGCTATTATTTATCTAGAACATCCACTGGCATATTTGTTGTAAAAATCAGTTTTATGATACAGGCTTGTTCATACTAGATGCAATTATGTAAAAATTGGAATAATAATCCGAGAAGAACCTACCCAAATTATTCCTGAGGTGTGCTGTATTCTGAAGTAATGCATGGCTTTCAGTTAATAAAGTAGTAAGTTCCTGAGCAGACAGGCACACTTCTTGACTTGGTGACAATGATCTGCAATTATTGTATTTCTTAGGCGGCTGGTATAGGGCAGCATTACAATGTAGTGAGGTTGTTTTCTTTGATTGCTGAGGAGGTGGCAGCACAGTGAGGGATCTAAATGAGGAGGAGAGATCCAGTTTCAATTGGACACTGACTATGAACGCACCCATCTGAAGTTATTATTGAGCACATGCTGAACGGGAGATGGAACGAGAGCATGTATTATTGTATAATCAGTCAAATCTGTAACAACTTCCATCAGCGTCTAAATTACAGGACTAAGATATAGAACTGAGATAGAGTGTGTGAGAGACTATAAAGTTTGGCAGAAAATGTAAGAGATGTGTGGTATTTCCAGAGGAACTAAAAGAAAAAAATGACAGGATGGGGAGGATTAGGAGAGCTGTCTCTCTTTGAATAGAGAAAAGAGAGGAGAAAGAGTGTTATCAGCACATTATAGAATTATGGCACTTTTGCCCCTCTAGACCCTCTCTGGCAGCTGGAGGCCATATTAACAACATCGCAACACCTCTTACACTACTGTCTCACTGACTCACACACACACACGCACACACATGCATACACACTGTCACACGGTCCTTTGCTCCTCTGTAAGATCGTCAGGGGTCCGGGTGAAAATTGAATACATGATGAAAGTCATTGGGCATACGAGAGAAAAGAAGGAAGGGAAAAAGAGAGTAAAACACCATGGGAGAGAGATGCACTAAGAGAGAGTGGAAGATGGATTAGAAACACGGAAAAAGAGGTTCAGTAATGAAAAGTTCAGACTCATTACATGTCTATGGTTAACCTGCAAACCATGTTCATGAAAACATGTAGAGATACTACACATTTTTTTACTTCCAGTCTGTAAGCAACAATCTAGCATCCATATGTCCTTGTTCACCTTTATGGAATGTTCATGTTTTTATCAAACATAATAAGGGACATGGTCATCGTCACACCCAACACTATCTCATGACCAGTTCGTACGTATTTTACGAGGTGGCTAATTCGTACAAATTCGTACGACCTCACTCATAAGATTTGTCTAAACCCCAGTGACAGAGGTTAGGGTTAGGTGTAGGTCATTCGTACAAATTCATACGAATTGGCAACTCGTAAAATACATATACAATTTAGCAAAAATCGTATGAATTTGTACGAGTGAGGTCGTTTGAATTAGCCACACCTCATAAAATATGTAAGAATTGCTGTGAGATCGGGCTGTCACACCTGGATGGAACAAGTTGTCATAAATAGTCACACCCTTTCTTAAGCGTGATTTAGATACTTATTTAAAAGACATTCTGGAAGGATCTTGCAGTTAGTGCACAAAAGTGCTGTTGGTGTTCGGTGTTGATTTACACAGGCAATGTCTGCCACTATATTACCTTTCCTTCTGGGTCTGGATTTCTTTTTCCATATTTCTAAGTCGTCTGCCATCTGTCCCTTGGTGTTTTCCCCTCTTTTACCACTTCTATAAAATCAGTGAAAAAAATGAACCATTTCAAATCACATCTAGCTTTAAAGGGGTCATATAATGCTCATTTTCCACAGGTTGATATTATTCTTAGGGTCTTAATGAAAAGTCTGTAACATAGTTTGGTTAAAATTTCTCATTGGTAGTGAAAAAAAACACCTTTTTCACCCTGTCAAAAACAGTGGCAAGTGGTATTGTGTCATTCTCCTTTAAATGTTAATGAGCTCTGCTGACTCCGCCCCTCTCTTCTGAGCTGTTCTCTGAGGGACTGTTTACTTTAGCCGCATTCATCGTGAAACTTGCTAATTAGCACATTGTTAGGAAAGACCATGATTCGCGCAAACATAGACGCATTTAAGTAGATGGAGGGCGCATTCCCTTCAGAACAAAACCTAATCCTCTTCAGTGGCTCAGATGACGGGAGTAAATGACTACTGCTATGTTCATTATTACATCCAGCAACAAAACACCTCAATCGCTTAGGAGGCGTTCTTGTATCTGCTCCAGTCGTGAAACAACTGATGACAGCTCACTCAGGGCAGGTCTGAGTTAAGACACCAGTGCAGTCTGTGCTGAAATGCTACTGTCAATCAACAGTCGTGGGCGGGGCCTTCGTCCGTGTGACGTCACACGAACAGACGGCTGGATTTGAGAAAGGGGTAAAGAAGATTAGGGCACGCAAGATGGTGACCGTGGTGGACTTGATTCTGTGAGGCGAGAAGTTTCTTCTCTAAATTCCCCGCTGTTTGGTTAATTATATTACCTTGACCTAGCAATAATTTTGTTTACACCACTTTTGAGTTGTATTTAAAGACAGTATACCTCATCAGTATACTCCGCATACTCCCGATTCAAAGAAACCAAAGAACGAGCCGTCCCTCGTCAATCTGCAAAACAACATTGTCAGAATACTGACAGAAAAAATTAACAAAAAAGCTGATGGTTTGGAAAAAATCATTAAAAAGAACTCGGAATTGAGGCTCTCCAGAAATCCACCGAATTCTTGTCTCGTGAGATTAACGACATTAAAGCAGACCTGACTGGACTGAAATCATCGAGTGGTAGCCATGACAAGAAAATACTGGATCTGGAAGCTAAAGTGAAATGGAGAGATATAGACGGCGCTGGAACTTGAGGGTTTATGGTCTTGACGAACATGAAGGCAAAGATATTAAACAGAAGGCTGTGGATATCTGTGCGGCTGTGATTCTAGATGAAAAGGGAAAGTTTGCTACCGAAATTGACGTGGTTCATCGCGTAGGAAGGAAGCTCGACTTGATGCAGAAGCCAAGAGCTGTAATTCTTCTGTTCAGATCCAGTCATGTCAGAGATCTACTGTGGAAAGGTGCAAAGAAAAGCAGCTTTTTGAAATAAATGAAGTTGAGGTTTGCTGAAGATCTAACGGCAGTTGATAAAGAAATCAGGAGTCAGCTGTGGCCAAGTGTTGAAGCTGCACGGAAAGAAGGACGGAGGGCATATTTTGTCGGGAATAGAGCGTTTGTGGATGGGAAGGAGATTTTTAAGTAGGCAATGACTTTTACATCTGACATTGTTTTACAGATGCCTACAGCATGTTACAAGGTAAACATTAATGTTATAGAGGGGTTTAGAAATTTTGTTCTGAAGTTCTTCTGTGAGTATGAGCTCACTCGCTGTTTTCTCTGTTAGAGGTATGAGAAATTTAGTTAAAAGAAAAGCAATCTTTTTGTTTTGTATAAAATATTTTTGTTTTTTTGTTTTTATTTTTTTATTTCATCCAAGAGACACATGCATCTGAATCAGACTTTCAGTTTTGGAAAAGCCAGTGGGGCAACAATACAGGTGCTGGTCATATAATTAGAATATCATCAAAAAGTTGATTTATTTCACTAATTCCATTCAAAAAGTGAAACTTGTATATTATATTCATTCATTTTACACACAGACTGATATATTTCAAATGTTTATTTCTTTTAATTTTGATGATTAGAGCTTACAGCTAATGAAAGTCAAAAATCAGTATCTCAAAATATTAGAATATTACTTAAGACCAATACAAAGAAAGGATTTTTAGAAATCTTGGCCAACTGAAAAGTATGAAAATGAAAAGTATGAGCATGTACAGAACTCAATACTTAGTTGGGGCTCCTTTTGCAGCAATGCGGCGTGGCATGGAGTCGATCAGTCTGTGGCACTGTTCAGGTGTTATGAGAGCCCAGGTTGCTCTGATAGTGGCCTTCAGCTCATCTGCATTGTTGGGTCTGGTGTCTCATCTTCCTCTTGACAATACCCCATAGATTCTCTGTGGGGTTCGGGTCAGGCGAGTTTGCTGGCCAATCAAGCACAGTAATACTATGGTCATTAAACCAGCTTTTGGTACCTTTGGCAGTGTGGGCAGGTGCCAAGTCCTGCTGGAAAATGAAATCAGCATCTCCATAAAGCTTGTCAACAGAAGGAAGCATGAAGTGCTCTAAAATTTCTTGGTAGATGGCTGCGTTGACTGTGGACATCAGAAAACACAGTGGACCAACACCAGCAGATGACATGGCAGCCCAAATCATCACTGACTGTGGAAACCGCACTGGACTTCAAGCAACATGGATTCTGTGCCTCTCCACTCTTCCTTCAGACTCTGGGACCTTGATTTCCAAATGAAATGTGAAATTTACTTTCATCTGAAAAGAGGACTTTGGACCACTGAGCAATAGTCCAGTTCTTTTTCTCCACAGCCCAGGTAAGACGCTTCTGACGTTGTCTCTGGTTCAGAAGTGGCTTGGTAGCCCTTTTCCTGAAGACGTCTGAGCGTGGTGACTCTTGATGCACTGACTCCAGCTTCAGTTCTCTCCTTGTGAAGCTCTCACAAGTGTTTGAATCAGCTTTGCTTGACTGTATTCTCAAGCTTGCAGTCATCCCTGTTGCTTGTGCACCTTTTGCTACCCAAATTCTTCCTTCCAGTCAACTTTGAATTTCATATGCTTTGATACAGCACTCTGTAAACAGCCACACCTTTCAGTAATGACCCTCTGTGATTAACCCTCTTTGTGGAGGGCGTCAATGTTCGTCTTCTGGATCATTGCCAAGTCAGCAGTCTTCCCCATTATTGTGGTTTCAAAGAACAAGAGATACCCAGAATTTATACTGTAGGGATGGTCATTTATTCAAACTCAAATGTAAATATTCTAATATTTTGAGATAATGGTTTTTGACTTTCATGAGCTCTAAGCTCTAATCATCAAAATGAAAAGAAATAAACATTTGAAATATATCAGTCCGTGTGTAATGAATGAATATAATATACAAGTTTCACTTTTTGAATGGAATTAGTGAAATAAATCAACTTTTTGATGATATTCTAATTATATGACCAGCACCTGTATGTGGATGTCACATATAAGCCAACTTAAAAATCTGCTGAAGCTGGTTGCCGTAAAATTTTGAGTTTATACAAGTTTATACAACAAAAATTTGAGAATCTCCCACAAAAATAAGTTGAGCAAACTCAAAAATCTGCTGAAGCTGTTAAAACAATTATTATTATTATTATTTTTTTTTTTATTTTTATTTTTTTTTACAGTGCATATGGTAGCAATCATTCTTGGTGGAGATTACAATTCTATTTGGGACAATAACTTAGACTGTATTCCTTCTCGTGGAAATAGTTTAAATAATTTTACTGAATTACATAATTTGTGTTTATGATTGGATTTAATTGATATCTGGAGAGTTAAATACCCAAATAAACAAGAATTTACATGGTGTTCTGGTGACAGGAGTAAACTGTCTAGGATAGAGATAGACTTTTGGCTCATTTCCAGTGTACTACAAAATTAAGTAAGCCAGGTTACTATAGAAATGTCTGTGCTTACTGACCATAAAGTAATTTATTTAGTATTGGTAATAATATAAGAACACGAACACACTGGAAATTAAATAAAGCAATATTGGAAAATGAATTATTTTAAAAAGCTTGAACAATGCGAGAAGGTCAAATGAGTTTGGGGCCAATTGGGAGTACATGAAGTATCTTATAAGAAAACAAGCCATTGTTAGAGGAAAACTAATGGCACAGTTTTAAAGTACAAAAGAGGAACAAGTAATAAAAGAGACTTGATTTGACAAGTAATAATGTAATGAATCAGCAGGACAAACTCAGATTATTTGATTTACAGTTACAGTTAGATGAGATGTATGAATATAAAGTCAAAGGGGCATTTGTGAGGTCCAGAGGAAGAAGGGGAGAAAAACTCCAGGTGTTTTTTACAATTTAGAAAAAAGAAATTATAAGCTGAATTCTGTATTAAAACTCAGTATAAATGGGGATATGTCTGAAGATCTTATTAAAATTTCTAATCATATATCAACCTTCTATCAGAAGTTGTATAGTAAAGAAGATGGTGACGGCAATATAAGACTGTTTTTAGAGAGAATTAAAACAGATGCTAAACGTATAGATCAGGACTGTATGATGTTGTGCGACAAAGCTATTTCTATTGAAGAAGTTAGATTTGGGATCAGTAAATTAGAAGACAATAAATCTCCTGGTAACGATGGTTTTATTAGCGAATTTTTCAAGGAATTTCAAGAACAGTTATCTGAATTTTTGTTATGCGTGTTTAATGAAGCTATAGAATGTGGTGAATTACCTCCATCATGTCAGGGATTTATTAGTTTGATACCAAAAGCTAATAAGGACACTACCCTAATTGACAATTGGAGACCTATTACATTGCTTAATAATGAAGTTAAGGTGTTTGCGATTATCTTTGCAGAAAGATTTAAAAAATGCTTAGAACAAATTATAGATGACTGTCAATCAGGATTCATGAAGGACAGACATATAAGTAATAATATCCGTTTGGTCCTAGATTTAATTGATTATAATGAGTTTATTGATAGTGAAAGTTTTATATTTTTTGTAGATTTTTATAAAGCATTTGACACAGTTAGCCATAAATTTCTGTTTGAGACCTTAGATTTTTTTGGTTTTGGTAATCTCTTTAAAAGGGCCATTTATACTTTATATAATGGGTGTAATAGCTCAGTAAAACTTATAAATGGCACTAACCCAAGGTTTTTTTTTTTTTTAGAAAGAGGCATAAGGCAGGGATGCCCAATATCCCCTTTTTTGTTTTTACTTGTAACTCAGACAATGACTCTTTACATTAAGAAATATAATTTTCATGGAATCAGGATTTTAGAAAGAGAAATAAAATGCTGTCAACTGATACAACTATATTTGTTAGAGATTCATTAGAAGTCAAAAATGTGATATATTTGTTAGAGATCCATTAGAAGTCAAAAATGTGATTGATTGTTTAAATAAGTTTTCACTGGTTTCAGGGTTAAAATTAAATTTAAACAAGTGTGAGTTGTTCCCTCTAAAAAACTGTCAATTTATTGATATTAATGGCATCCCTGTTAAGAATGTTGTTACCTATTTAGGAATCAAAATATGTAAAGATAAAAAGGAAAGGGGTCAGCTTAATTTTCAACCTGTGCTTCAAAAAATTTAAATAGATTTAATTTATGGTTAATGAGGGACTTGTCTATGAACCGTAGAATTCTTTTATCAAAAACTGAAGGTTTATCTTGTCTGCTTTATCCTGCTATTTCATTGGAAGTCCCTAATAACATAATTAAGGAAGTTGAAAAACCTTTTCAATTTTATTTGGAGAAACAGATCTCATTACATTAAAATATGTACCTTAACTAATTCGATTTGCAACGGAGGCTTAAATGTGCTTGATTTCAGCACTTCGAATAGATGGATTAAGTATTACTTTCAGTATAAAAATAAAATTTGGTATTTAATTCCTAATCTAATCTTTGAAAAAATGGCTTGCTTTTCTGTTGCAATGCAGTTTTGAACTTAGTAAGATTACATTGAATTTATTTAATACCCGAGTTTCACAATTTGAGTTGAATTACTGAAATAAATGAGCTTTTCCACGACATTCTAATTTATTGATATGCACCTGTATATTTAAAGTTGAGACATGAATAAATACATTTCTATATACGTGCATACATACATAATAAATAACATTGTTGATGGATTGCAATAGCTTTTATTTTGTACTATTTAAGGAAAATATTTTTTAAATACTTACAATAACTGGGATTAACTTGAATAATTTTGCTCGATTAATGTCAAAACAGAGATTTTTGTTCAAATGGCTTGGCTGTGAATCTGTTGTAGCAGACTACTGTAAGCTATAAAACTGCTCTATTTCAGTGTTGAGATTTTAAATCTTTACTTCATTTGAACAAAAGAAAGAAATCAAATATTGGAGTTATGTCAAATTTAGTGGCCTATGGATTTTGCTAACCTTTCGTTCAAACACTGATTTAAGTGTGGCACATATTGTCTTCATCGATTTGAACAGGTTTCTGCAAGTCTATGAGATACATAAATTTAATGTTAACCAGCTATGCATCACATTGAAAATGTGAAGCTCATCCTTCCTTTTGGAAAGATTATAAAACCATAGTTTCCCACTGTTCTCAATAAGACAGTACTGATTTTAAATAAATAAATCAATCAATCAAGGATTGGGGAAATTCAAATGAAGTGATCTTTGGACCTGCCTGTTCAAAGAGATTGCTGACCAATGAAAAGAACTTTACATTCACAACAACTTGTAGCAAAAAATTAAATTCCTAAATTCGTTTGAACTCCATAGCAAAAAGCAGGTAGTATTTTGTCAAGAAGAAAGTATGATTTCTTATCCTTAAAAGGAGTAGAAATTAGTTGAGTGAAACTTTTTGAAACTGAGAAACTCTGTGAGCCTAGACTCTTGATCAAGATTGGCAGATACAAGAACAGCTTCTGAAAAAGACACTTATGTGCCTGTGGTACAGATTATAATTTGACCTTCCCATGAAATATGTTTAAATCATGGAAAATGCATTTCTATTCAAGTACGTAGCTAAACATACAACAAGCCTAGACTAAATAACTAAACTGTTAAGCTAGTGAAGATAAAATATTATTTACACACTTTAATTTGAGCAGTGTGGGGGGCATTTTTTAGACATTTTTTGTTTTTTAATATATAATTATCGCACCGAAATGTTTGATCATCCAGTGCATTTGTTTTTACAATGGGGCAATTGTAGCACAATAGTTTACTCACATCTCAAGCCAGATTTCATGAGCTGTATGTGAGGTGGCTTTAAGCCCAAAGTATACCTCGGCTGACCACGTTTCGTGATATGTGTGCACTTCGAGTGTGCATAATCTAGGAGAGCGTGCGAGTGCTGAATGCTTTAAACACTGGCAAGACTTAAAAAAGAAATTCAAATTATAAACGTTAGTGACGATGCAACACTGCCTCCATTGTGCAAATGACAAATCCTGTATCAACTGTGCAGCTCGCTTATAGTGCAGACGTGATGTGGTGATTTGAAGCCATTTGTGCATTTTGAGGAAAGAGAGAGGAGCACAGTGATTCATTCAAGCTGTTTGTGAAATTACGTCTCACAGAAAGTTTTCAAATTACTTTTTTTTTTTTTAAATTACTTTTTTAAAGCTATTTAAAAAAGAAATATGAATTGTAACCTCACCTTCAGCTCTCACAATCTCTAGTTGGAGTGACTGAGAGATTATGACATGAGCATTACAATTATTTTACCCACAACGGATAGAGATTGAGACGGCGCCGCTACATGTTGTAGACATGTCATGTCCAAACCTCTCACGACAGGCGTGTCGTCAGCTTGATCAGTTTTTGAGATTGAGACTGCTGATCAAACGTCATGAAGCGATTTTCAGCCGATCAATCTGAACACCCCTAGTTTAAGGAAATCTGATTCACTTCTGTTTCATAACAGTATAATGCTCTAAATGTTGCAAACTTTGTCATATCCAGTGGCATAGTCATACTATAGCAACGTGGGAAACTAAACATTCTCTGGAAAACTGATAAACAGTACACCACCCCGGAAATTACGCAAAAGCCAGCCAGTCATTTTGGAGTTGTCAGTTTCAGCTCTTGCCAGTTTTGTGTGCAGTACGTGTCAGGTTGTCAATGAACGCTCTGTGGGTGTGCCGCCTGAGGCTGATATTATCAGACACCAAACCTTTGGTTGTCTTTTTTAGATTCGTTTTTTTTTTTCTCATGCTAAGAAAATGCCTTGCTGTTTGGTTATATGTAGAAGGTGGATGAAGTTACAGAAACACCTGACAGCAGTTTCTGCATTGGCTTTGTGTCTGTGTGCTCATGTGATTTGTGTATTTATTTTATTTGAGTTTTTTTAGACAACATTTACATTTTAAAAAGATTACTGAGTACTAGCATTTAATTACACAGAAATGCATTTATGCTATGCTTTACTTTGTTATACTATTTTTAAAGCAAATTTATTATGTATAAACAAGGCAAAGAGAAAATGTTGTTTGCGTTATTTTTTAATGATTTCTTTATCCTCTAATGACCTGCAGAGCAAAGCCAAATCAATATAACATGTAACCATGTCATCAAAATTCAGGCACTTTCACATTGCAGCCTTTCAGGTTATAAGATTGATTGACTTTAAATTGTCCCTACTAAGACAGCTTATGTATTGCATGTTCTCTCAGATGGGTCATTTTACAAATTGTTTGCAGCAATATCTTTATTGACATTAGGCTATTTATTCACTCTAGTGTAAGTGCTTTCTTCAAAGACACAGGACCTGTGGAAACAAACTGTGATCTTAGAAACTCTCCTGGGTGAATCCTACTTGTTATTGAGTCAGCAGCTTTGGCGTTAGTAGCCCACATCCTTAACCATTAGGCCCCATTCAAGTATATTAATGTATCCTAAGCTAGTGATTGCTTAATGCGCTATTATTTAAGACATGCTTTTTGCTATTGTAAGGGTGGAGGGTGCAGTGAGCATTTCCTATTCTTTCAAGAGTATTTCCTTACATTTGAGCTCAAAATAAAGATGCTATACTGCAGGTACAGCAAACGTTACGTTGTTTGCATGTAAACACACTCCTGGGTATTCTGTGACTTCTCAGCACTTTCAACTGAACCACAATTACAGTGAACCCGTTAATGTTCAAGTCTATTCAGAAGCTTCACAACTATTTAAAACATTCCACGTTGGCTTAGGACGGAGCAAGTGCAGTGGTCAGCGAGGCTTTAGAGTCTGTGTGTATGAACTAGGGTTGGGCTGATAGACGATGCCATCGTCCATCGCCCGATGGCTGGCATTGTGAAATTTTATGTACTGGAATGTAAAGGGCTACCTCCAGCAAGTGGCTGACCATGTGCATAGAACGTGTTATTCGTTTTCCATGCCTTTCCGAATACAGATTACCACTTCGAGCACACCCCTAAACAACCATCCCCACCCCCCGATATCATCGTCCATCGTGATGTTTCATTGTCACAACCATATCACCCTGCAGTCCAAGACTGGTTGCCCACTGAAGCTAAGCAGGGTTGAGCCTGTTTAGTACCTGTATTGGAAACCTACTGGGAAAACTAGGTTGCTGCTGGAAGAGGTGTTAGTGAGACCCGTATAGTGATAGGGACACTATACTGTAAAAAGCACCGTCTTTCGGATGAGACATTAAACCGAGATCCTGGCTCTCTGTGGTTACTAAAAATCCCATGGCATAAAGTGTAGGGGTGTAACCCTAGTGTTCTGGCCAAATTCACTTCACTGGCCCTTGTCAATCATGGCCTCCTAACAATCCCCATTCATTAAACTGGCTCTATCACTCCCTCTTCACATATAGCTGGTCCAAGGACAGTATCCAATCGTGGATGAAGGTTTCCTGCGTGTTCGGTCTTTTCAGCGCGCAAAGTTATTAAATTTAGGATAAATTCTAATCTGATTCCATTTTATTATGACCTCGAATTTAGGTTGAAATACAAATTGGTTCGTCTGTTCCTAATTATTATTTTTCTGACATTTGATTATTCTAGTTAACTCTTTACTTTATTACTCGTTCATTAGGAATCTATGTCGCTCAGGGTGTATCATGCCGGCCAAAGTACATGTACCCCATGGTCACAAAACCTCCAGTCTGATCATTAATCAGAGGTTCTGACTAACTATTTAATAGACCGCTTCATGCTTGTCATTTTTAAATAGTGGTCCTGTTTAGCCCCCTACAGTCACCTATGTAACAACTTAGTTAAAGCTCAAACAATAATCAGAGGTTATGGCTAGCACTATGATACTTCAATAGTGTTTCTATCTAGCCCCCTATAGCTAATCTAACTATATAACAACTTGACTAAAACTGAGACAATAACCAGAGGTTATGGCTAGTACTATGAAATATGCCCGAACCATGCTAGTATCTCAATAGTATTTTATCTAGTCCCCCATAGTTAATGCAACTGCATAACAACTTAACTAAAGTCAAGCAGTTAGTCAGAAATCTAGAAACTCACCTGATGTGCCCCATGCTCCATCTAACCTGAGATCTAGTCTGTACTAACCCTGGACTCATGTTTGTGGTAACATACGCCTTCACTTAATATACTTGAGAAAATAATTTCAGAGTAAGTCAGAATAAAATCAAATATAACAATTTATTATTGTCACAGGTTGTCGTCGAGGCCCAGGAAACCGCAGAGACGTGGAACAAAAAGACTTTATTAACAATAACCATCTAGACATACACTGACAATAGATTGACACGTAAGACCAAACGCAGGGGCAAGGAAACACAAGGCTTAAGAAGGCTAGGGAAACTAGATAATTAATAGAACACAGCTGGGAACTTATTAACTAATGATAACATAACGAGAACAGGAATTCCAAATAAGGACACGAGAGGAGGGGAAAACACAAGAAGCTGAGACACAGTCTGACAATTATGAGTCAGGTAAATATGTATTGTGCCAATTAAACAGCCAATTCAACGATATCAAATCAATACAAACCATCAAAATATCAAAGATGAATCTAAGAGTAAGCATACCTGACTTGAGAAAAATACATAGTATGAAGTGTGCGAACACACTTCATCCTATGGGCTCATTCCGGCTACAGAAGGCGCTGATCCTTTTGCAACATTTCCTTAAGTACCTCAGACCAAGACCAACTCCGAAATGGAGACAGGAACTAACAATTGGAATTTGCATTGATCAAGCAGAGTTATCACCTTTTGGGACAGATGGTAATTTGCATGAAAGACACTGGGAACTGACCCGCCCTCTACAGTGTGCAAAATATCTCTAAACTCTTAAGATCTGTATTACCTTTTAGTTTACTTCTTATAAGAATGAGACCATTGTACCAGTCACCCTGAGACAATTCAAATGATACCAAACATGACTGTAAATATCACTTGCATTAATGTAGAACATTACAATCTACTATTGACCATTTTGAGCAGACTGAGTAGAAGGAAGGATGGGTGAAGGGATTTAAGAAGAAACAAATGGAAGTTTCCTGCACCTCCATTCTGTGGGGTGTCTTGAAGATGCCCGTGCATGTTGGTACTGTCTGTTTCTCAGGAGATCAAAGTATCTGAGGTTCTTTTATCCTTACAGTGGTGAGCGAACTGGCGCCCGTTGTAATGTGGCTGCCGTCGCATCATCCAAGTGGATGCTGCACACTGGTGGTGGTCGAAGAGAGACCCCCTCATTATTGTAAAGCGCTTTGGGTATACAGTGCTTTTACACAGTATAAGCACTATATAAATGCCTCATTCATTCATTCATTCATTCACTGTAGACATCATCTGATGCCTATTTGGTAGACATTGCCCAACCCTAGTATGAACTATGAAAGCTCTAAAGAAAGTAATCGGAGGACATTTCTCTGAAGTCAGCCTGACATCAGCTGTTGAAGGAAGTAATGAATTTTCCAAATCAAACACACACACACACACACACACACACACACGGTTTACTTAACCCACTGCAAATTAATACCAACAAAACCAGACTCTGTGAGTGTGTGGATCTGTTGCATTTTGTTATTTTGTTTAATGGGGTTTGATATTAGATATTTAATGGGTGTGTACTTCAGTTATAATCATTATATGTTTGTGTATGTGTGCATGTGTGTGTACAGATTAGCTCAAGGCTAAGAGATTGGTCTATTTGTGTTGGCATTAATATTCTGTGGGTGGAGTAGGCGAGTACGAGCAGGTCACTCTAACCTGACCTATTTACAGTGTGTTATGCAAAGATCAGGCTACCGATAAAAGTCACAAATCACAGAATCGCACACACAAAGTCTGTCTGTGAGCGAGTATAATTTTGATGAAGATACTAAGTCAAAATTTCTGTAATATTTGCTCAATATTACCCCCCCCCCCATTCTCCTCACTCTTCATTAAATGTGAATTATAAATTCAGACAACTGTAAACAGTTTGATTGCACATGATGGCAGAATCTGGTTTAATTTACTTGTTTGCTTTTGAAGGAATAATTACTGGATTTATGAGAAGAAAAGGTGAAATGAAATGAGGATCAGTGACTATTTTAGAACACGTTCATGTTTGAGAGAGGAAAGTTTTCTAAAGAGCAGGAGAGCTTTACAACCTGAGATGAATATGAAATGTTAATGCTGATGACCAAGTATTTTATTCACAACACTTGATTCTATATATAATTTATAAATAAAATTATTTATGTTTAATTATTAATTTAATTCAATTACTATTTATTTTACAAATCATAATAAAACTATATTAAAATTAATGATTGAACCTTACAAATTGTCATCATTGCTGGCATTTTTGTGAAATCAGTAAGGATTGTGAATTTCAAGGCTACAGTATGACTTATGGTGTAGTGCTGTAATTTATTTAATTGGCAGTGGTTGCATGTATTTTATGTCTATTGATATGCAAATTTGCATAATTATTCAGTACTCTGAAGTGATCAGAAAACAGCCAGGCCAGAAGTGGAAGAGCTGGGTTTGTCAGTAGTCCACCTTAAAATAAAATAAAGAATTTTGCTCCAAAATGCTTGGCCAGTTTCACACTGTTTTTCAACAGAATTAAATGCTCGAGAGTCTAGAGAAAAACTCTTCATGAGAATATTCCTGAAAATAAGCTATTATTGTGCTGATTAGGCAGGTCTCAGACATGATGGAGCAGAAGATGTTAAATCTAAATACATCTGAGAGGCTCTGCTGGCTCAGGGTTAGTGGGATTTTATATGCAAGGCATGAGTCTACTGACAGTAGGACATTAAGTAAAGATCATGTTCCATGAAGATATTTTGTAAATTTTCTACCGTAAATATATTAAAACTTATTTTTTGTTTAGTAATATGAATTGCTAATAACTTCATTTGGACAGCTTTAAAGGCAGTTTTCTCAATATTTAGATCTTTTTTTTTTTTTTTTTTGCACCCTCAGATTCCAGATTTTCAAATAGTTGTATCTCGGCCAAATCAGTTTAGAAAATTGACACTTATGACTGGTTTTGTGGTCCAAGGTCATATGGCGTGCCCCGTCCCACAGTGTTGAGTGCAGGTTTCACTCTCCTCGTCACTGCGCGGTTTGATGCTCCGCTCAATATTCCACTCTATGAATGTGCTTGTGTACCACTCATGCTCACCAAAGTCTGCTCAAATAACGCACTGACAGGAAATTTCTATGCAGTATACTTGTTCCTGTTTGCAGTAGCGCTACTGTGCTGTAACATGCTGTAGAACAGCTGTACTGGGCAACGCTGGTAAAATTATGTTACCTTCAGTGATGCTATACTCTGCTTACATGCTCTGATAATAATAGCTTTGTAGGACTATGCATTATTTGGATAATTAGTCCAAAAAATAAAAAAACTTGTATCTGATTCTGTTACATAGAAGTGAATAAAAATAATATATTGATATTTAATATTAAGGTAACACTTTACAATAAGGTTTCATTAGATAATGTTATTTAATGTATTAACTAAAAATAATGAACAATACATTTACAGTATTTATTAATCTTTCTTAATGTTAGTTAATGATAATGCAGTTGTTCACTGTTAGTCCATGTTAATTCAGAGTGCATTAACTATTAACAAGCTGTCACGTAGTCGTTGGAGCTTGGGAATTGCGGAGACGAGGAACTTCAAACAAAGGACTTTATTAACAACTACTAACCTTACAGAAAGACAATTCATGACAATCACACTATGACGATTCATAGACAACTAAGACCAAACACAGAGGCGAGGAAACACAGGGCTTAAGAATACTTGGGGAAACGAGATAATTAATAGCACAGGGCTGGAGACTAATTAACTAATGATGACAAAAGCTAGGACAAGAACAGGAACTCCAAATAAGGAAACGAGAGGAGGGGAAACACGAGACGTAGGAACACAGTCCGACACTACTCCCCCCCGAAAGGCGCGTCCCGCGCCGTACAACATCCAACGGGGAGGGGGGGTGGGCGCTCTGGAAGCCTCAGGGGGCAGAGTACTTAGACGGACGGCCTCCAGAGCGGATCCGGACTCGGGAATCCGTGGCGGTTCAGGGGACTCGGGAGGCCATGGCGGATCTGTGGGTTCGGGAGGCCATCACTGAATGAAAATGAAAATAAATAATAAGTAAAATGACTATTAAAAACACACATTAACTCATTTGAGCTTAGTAATAAGTACTGTACTAGCTTACATTTGATTTACCTATTACAATAGTCCCTTCACAGTTGCTGCTATTATAAAAATACACTTATATATGTAGGTTTAAAATTCTACAAAAGACACATTTAATGTCCGACAACAAATATTTTAGAAAAATGTATATTGCGCTAATTATTGCACTCTAGGTATATGACGAGATCAAGTGGCACGAGATCTCGCGAGAACGTGACGATATCCTTGCAAAATATTTTGCAATGTGTACATTAGAGCTGCACCATTAATCATTAAAAATTGCGATCTTGATTCAAACACCTGTGGGATCTTATTCCTGAATGACAACGATTCAGCTATGTCTATTAAGACTGTTTCACATCGTGAGTGTCAGTGGAGCATGAGATGTTGATGAATCAGAGGGTCGACCATCATCACGCTTCCAGTGTGAACGCTGTCAGACTAAATGCGCTGCTCAAGCTCCTCTGACGCTTACAATGTGAAACAGGTGTTAAAGACATTCAAATCTGCATTCATGCTGCTGCTGATCCAGAAAGAGCAACACAAACAGTCTTTTCAACCACACATCATTATTTCTGTTACAGACATACAGAAGTACTGGGATAAAAGTTTATAGTTTGGGTATAAACACTTACTGTCTATAGTAGCAATCAAAACGAAAGAGATTTAACACTTGTATTGTACCGCTTATCATCTTCCATCAGAAAAAATGTATTTGACATTGAATCATTCATTCAGGATATTCCAATAGTGAAACAAGTCTTTATGAAGTGAGACACTGACTCCTTCTTTATTTATTTTTTTTTTTAAACATTTTGTTCAAATGAATATATATATATATTTTTAAAAGACTTAAGCAATGAACATTTTGTCAGAACAACTAGTAAATTACGTTATTTTGTGAGAGAATCGTGATCTCCAATTTATAAAAAAAAAAAAGAAATTGCAATTCTCAATTTATCCAGAATCGTGCAGCTCTAGATTACATGTTGTTTATTACTGCATATAATTAATCAAAATATAAGTTTAATTTCATAAAGTATAAGTTGATTTCAAAATGCACCTACATTTTTTTGCATTTTGTGTTTTTCAGTTGAATAAAAGACTATTTTCCCTATATATTTCATTATTGAGGATTTTTTTTCTCTCATCTCGTCTCGTTCTCGTGAACCTAGTCTCGTGTCTCATCTCATCTCATGGGATAAGTGTCTCATCACACTCCTATTGCGCTCCTGTTCGATTGCGCTCCGTCTGGTTAATGCTTATGCGCACAGCAGCGCTCGTTCACTCGCATTAGCCTCACCCACTCCTGACAGCAAAATGTTTGCATGACTTTCTAACATTTACAGATGAAAAATATACCTGCGACATGTCAGTTATGCACTGAGGAAAACACAACGTTTCAAATGCATTAAACAGCACAGATACTGTATATTCGTTGTTTGCCATGGTGGATCGATTTGGTCCGTGATTGACATTAAGGGCTGCTTAAGAATAAGCATGCACAAATTCAGGCTTTGTTCTACAGGAGTGCTAGAGCAGTGGTTCTCAACCACATTCCTGGAAGACCCCCAACACTGCACATTTTGCATGTCTCCTTAATCAAACACACCTGATTCAGGGCACCTGTTTATTAGTAGAGACTCACAGACTTGAATAATGCATAAGACGCGCCTTTCTGCGAGTGCGCAATCTCCCTTATAAAGAACATTATTGCGAAATATGTATTGGCGAGATTCACACAGTCATAATCTTTTATGTCTTACATGAACGTTTAGTTAATCGTTGGGGGGAAATCTGATGTGTAACATTATATTTGAGCCATGCATTACAAAAGGTCTTAATATAGATCTGTCTCAAATTGAGACTCTAAATGCTAATCATACATTAAAAGAAAAGACTGAATCACTCGCTGCTCTTGATTAAACTACTGTTCATTTGCATCTTTGTTCTTATTTTTAATAACAAAGATAAAATAAAAATAGCTATATTGTGATTAATAATATAGTAATTATGATTAAGAAAAGAATTGGAGGAAAATATGCAATGTTGCTTGGTGATTTTGCTTTGGAATCTTTAACTCGATTTTTCTCAAAAACAGATCTGCTGCCTCTATTGCCTTCAAAAGGCTGTAGCTCAGTCATTTTTAATCCGATTCCAACAAGTAATATAACATTTTGAAGGTAAAATAAAAAAAATAAAAAGAACTCATTTTTGAAAATTTGCGCATTCCGACTCATTTTGTCAGAACGGGTCACATATGTGAATGTGGTCCAGAAGCGTCGTTGTGTCCTGTGGGCCAAGGCTCATTTAAAATGAACTGTTTCAAAGTGGAAAAGTGTTCTATGGTCAGACGAGTCCGAATTTGACATTCTTGTTGGAAATCATGTTATCAGTGTGTTATCAGCGTTCAGTTCAAAAGCCAGTATCTTTGATGGTATGGGGGTGCATAAGTGCATACGGTATGGGCAGCTTGCATGTTTTGGAAGGCATTATGAATGCTGAAAGGTATATAAAGATTTTAGAGCAACATGTGCTCCCCTCCAGACGACGTCTATTTCAGGGAAGGCCTTGTATATTTCAGCACCACAATGCAAAACCACATGCTGCAGCTATTACAACAGCATGGCTTCGTAGTAGAAGAGTCCGGGTGCTGAATTAGCCTGCCTGCAGTCCAGATCTTTCACTTTTAAAGAACATTTGGCACATCATTAAACAAAAAATAAGTCAAAGACGACCACAAACACTTCAGCAGCTGGAAACCTATATCAGGCAAGAATGGGACCAAATTACAACACCCAAACTCCAGAAACTCATAACCTCAATGTCCAGACGTCTTCAAACTGTTTTGAAAAGAAGAGGAGATGCTACACCATGGTAAATATGTCAGACCTGTAGCAGGCATTAAATTTGAAATGAGCTTATTTTGTGCATAAAATTGTAAAATTTCTCAGTTTAAACATTTATGTTATCTGTATTCTATTGTGAATAAAATATTGGCTAATGTGATTTGAAATTCTTTTAGTTTTCATTTTATTCAAATTTAAAAAACGTCCCAACATTTCCAGAATTCGGGTTGTAGGAAATCTTTATACAGCCCTGGTGGTCTATACACAGTAGCCAGAGCAAGACGTAGGAGAAATTTCTTTTGCATATCTATTAAGTAGAAGTATTTCAAATTAGTTAAACCTGTATCCTGTTTTCTGAGTAACATTGAGAATATCACTATATATTGTTACAACACCGCCGCCATGACAAGTAGCAGTAAGCACGGCTCATGCTTATAACAGTAGCTTGGTGGAGTAGCTTCATTTAGACTAGGGGTGTCAAACCGGAGCCCTGCAGAGTTTAGATGCAACCATAATTAAACACACCTGATCCAGCTAATCAAGTCATTCAGGCTTATTTGAAAACTAGATGGTTTGTGTGTTGGAGCAGGGTTGGAACAAAACTATGCAGGGCTGCGGCCCTCCAGGAACTGAGTTTGACACCCCTGATATAAACCAATATAGTCATTTGGTTTGAGCCAGGTTTCAGTCAAGAAGAGTACATCAAAACTATTCTTTGTGATCATTTCATTTACAATAACTGCTTTGGGTGCGAGTGATCTAATGTTTAGGAGCCCAAGCTTTAAAAATGTTTTTTGTTCATTTATTTTGCATTTTTCTGGTTTAATCCTGATCAAGTTTTTTTTTAAAATCCTGCATTAAATTTATATTTTGACCTCACTATGACTCGGGAATAGACACTCTATCATTTAAGTGGGTAGAACAAACAAACACGTCCTCACCTGCACTCAAAGGTAGACATAAATCTTCCATTTAAAGCAAGTAACAGTGAGTAAAAGAATGGAGATTAAGCAATGTAAGTAAGATTAGTGGCAACCGTGCTATCGATGCCTACGGGCTATAAGCTAGTAGCAGACTTGGCAAATCAAAATAAAATAACAAGGTGCTACGATTGCTTTTGTTGTAGAATACAATGGAGGATATATTCACACGTTATAGAAACGAAAATGATGGTGTATACAATTGATTTTAAGATTGAAAAATAGACGATAAATAATTAACTTGACAGAGTTTCAACTCAAAACATGCAGCAGCAACAAACAGGAAGTAACGCGATAGTTCACCCAAAAATGAACATTTTTCTAAGTTCATTCTATTGCTTACATATGCATACTCTATTTTAGGAATACAGCTATTGAGACCGGTGCTTAGACTTGTAACACATTATAGTCTATGCATATAGTCTAACGCTGTGACACGCCATAAAAGGTATCTTTCCCATGTTAATCTGAGTTTTTGTCCTAACCAGCCGGTGACACATGAATTAATTTCTATTTCTGCAACGTCACAGCTGGAACAACAATATACCAACTATGACAATTATAATCTTAGGTACTGATTATGTGCTTTATTCAATATTGAAAGTCTAATGTGAGTTTGAATATCATATTGTGTTACATTTATAGCCATTCTCAAAGCAACAATTAACAAATAGTTTACCTCAGATCTTGAAAATAAATTAAAGCAAACATAGGACTACTTTAAAACTGCTAACTCAATGCGAACCAACAAGTGTTTTCCATGACAAAGATGGTATCAGCCACGCAGTATGTAGTTTTAACAGTTTTAAAAAGGTTTAATATTTATTAATTAGCCTAAACTTGTCCATTTTGTTGGGAGTGCAGTGCACTTATGTGCTTCTGAATGGCTGTGAGTGATTCTTTCGCTTCATGGTGTTGTGTCGCGTCTTGTATGGACAGGCTTGTCATTGGAATCTTGTCGAGTCGTGTCTCGTTAGAACAACGTGTTAACGTTGGCCGGCAGAAGCCGCCAAGATGCTTCTCTGACAGATCATGGAAAGTGAAACTTAAATCTGTCACAGGGGCGTTTGGACTTATCCACTTAAGCTAAAAATATTTATTTAAAACTTCTTTCTTTTCACATTTTTATTTAGAGCATTATCATAATTGGCTGTAATATTAACTTATTGGGAGAAAACTGGTAGTTCTATGTGAAATCAGACATTGAACACCCACCCCCATATAGCCAAAATTACATGATACTTGCTTCATAACATCTCTGTGAAAATTTGACTGTGAGATTGATAGTCAAATCAGGCTCCTCCTATCGAAGCATCAAATATCATCACTGTAGTTTGTTTCCACTTGAATGTTTGTGTTTGTGTTTGTGTGTGTGTGTGTGTGTGTGTGTGTGTGTGTGTGTGTGTGTGTGTGTGTGTGTGTGTGTGTGTGTGTGATAAATATCCACTGCCACTGACTATGAAGCTGGAGGCTATTAGACAGGTGGCACTGTCTAAAGTACAACATCTGTTCTCCAACGTTCATATCCAACAGAAAGTGCTGAGCGAAATGAATACCAAAACAGTGAGCTTAGTGCAAAAGTGGTTTGGACTTAATATACACATCACTCGTGATATTATTTTTCATCCCCAATGGGAAGGAGGGTTGGGGTATCAAACGTGATATGGATTTATACCAGAATGCGGATTTCCCATCTTCTGAACATGCTGAATAGTGATGACAAAGACGTTAGGGAGTTGGCTCGATCCTCCCTGTTCTTGGATCTAAGGAGATGCAAGGTGCTGTTGGCCGGGAAGTCAGAGCCCCACTTCCTTGGTTACAAAAGGAAACCCAGCGGGAAACTGGATACTCATTTTGCTGGTTTTGGTGTCTGGTCAGATTGGCCGGACTTGAATGACCTATGTGTACGAACTGGAGTATCACTGGAGTGGGTGAGGTCTGACTCTGAGAGTGTGAGAGTCTCGGAGGATATCATCACTGACCCCCTGACTTATGTCAGGGCAACATCCACATATTATAAGCACATATAAGCCACCCATTAGCATCTGTAGGTGCCCGGCGAACTCTCTTGGAATTACATCAATATCAACAAAAACAACACTGGACTGGACTGAAACTTACACGTCTTCCCTCTGCTGATCATTCTGTGTCAAATTCGTTTCTTAAGAATACTGCACTCACTGAGGACATTATTTTCACAGTAAAAGCCAGATTACAAGTTCTTCCTACTAGACTCAACCTTTCTATCTGATTTCGTACAACGATCAGGTTCCTCATTGTTTGCATCACACTACAGAACAGATTACTGAAACACTTCCACATATCTTGAATGGCTGCCATGCTTACAAGGGAATGTACATGGCACGCCACGATAGAATAGTGGACCTTATAGTGAAAGACATATCAAATCATTTATCACCTGTAGTAATAAATCTGTAAAAGATGTGAAATCATCCATGTTTCAGTATCTCAATAGTAATAATGAAATCTTTTCTCATTTGTCTGCTAATACTCCTGATGTTGTTGTGGTTAATGAGGAGTGTAGAGAGGTGTTTGTTTTGGAGGTTGCATGCACCTTTGACTCTAGTATGGAGGAAGCCTTTATGACCAAAGTCATTAAATACCAACCACTCCTAAATACTATTTCAGAGATAGGTTATGGAGGCCGACTACTTGTTTTAATATTTGGCAGTTTAGGACATATACACAGGCTGGTTGTAAGAGGGCTTCAACAAATTGGGACGCCCAAAAAGAGGGCTAAACGGTTAGCAAAGTACTGTGCTTTGTTTGCCATCATAGGCAGTCGCCATATATGGCATAGTTATTTATACCCATAACAACTGTGAGTGATATGCTTAATATTGTGAAGATCTGCTGTATGCCACTGTACCATGTATTTAACTGCATCTGTAATATTTATGTCCCAGTAAATTATTTCTTTTAAGTTAATTTAAATAAATTGTTAAAATGTGTGTCTAAGCAACTTTGTGGGGTCATATATTTAGGGCTTGCTTTGACAGGCATGTTTTTTTTATATGTCAAAGGATCTGGCAAACTTGAGTTTCAACATGGCAAACTACAGGAAACAATTATAAGTAGCATGTTGACCAGAGCTCAGAGTGAACCACAACAACTTATTTGTTCTGTCAATAATGGGAGGCAAAAAATAAAGTCACATGTCAGAGCCGTGACTGTGAAAAGTGCATTGCATAAGAGTTCTCTGTGCTCATGGGGATGCAGGTTCATGTCCAACCACTGTGGCACATTTGGTTCCTGGTCTTATAAAATCCTAAAAAGCCCATAAAATACAGTGTGATAAATATGATCTAGTGATAAATATGATCTAGAAGTGAAAAAGCCAATAACTGTTGTTTTGGCTGTACGCTACTGTTTAAGACTTTGAAGACTTTTTTGGGTACATTTTATTGTGTGCTTGTGACAGTGTAATTATACATTTAAGTACTGAGTAATATTAATTAACTACATGTACTTACTATTTACTTAGAGTTAGGATTAGGGTTTATTTTAGGGTTAATTGCATGGAATTATGCAAAATTTATTGTTATTATAATAGTAAGTACAGTACGTGTAACATGTAACAAGGATACCTAAAAACAAAGAGTTACCACATTTATTTAAATAAATTAATACTTTAATTGAGCAAGAATGCACTTTGATGGCAGTTGATCAAAAGAGACAGTTAAGACATTTGTAATGTGCAAAAGATTTCTATTTCAAATAAATGATTTTTGTGTTGATCTCTACCATAAGCCGTCTCCAAAAGCGTTTCAGAGAATTTGGCAGTACATCCAACCGGCCTCACAACCGCAGACCACATGTAACCACACCAGCCCAGGACTTCTAGTATCTTCACCTCCAAGATCGTCTGAGACCAGCCACCCGGACAGCTGCTGCAACAATCGGTTTGCATAACCAAAGAATTTCTGCACAAACTGTCAGAACCGTCTCAGGGAAGCTCATCTGCATGCTTGTTGTCCTCATCGGAGTCTCGACCTGACTGCAGTTTGTCGTTGTAACCGAATTGAGTGGACAAATGTTCACATTCTATAGCGTCTGGCACTTTGGAGAGGTGTTCTCTTCACAGATGAATTCCGGTTTTCACTGTACAGGGCAGATGGCAGACAGCGTGTATGGCGTTGTGTGGGTGAGCGGTTTGCTGATGTCAACATTGTGGATCAAGTGGATCAAGTGGCCTGTGGTGGCGGTGGGGTTATGGTATGGACAGGCGTATGTTATGGACAACGAACACAGGTGCATTTTATTAATGGCATTTTGAATGCACAGAAATACCGTGACGAGATACTGAGGTTGTTGTGCCATTCATTCACGACCATCACCTCATGTTGCAGCATGATAATGCATGGCCCCATGTTGCAAGGATCTGTACACAATTCCTGGAAGCTGAAAACATTCCAGTTCTTGCATGGCCAGCATACTCACCGGACATGTCACCCATTGAGCATGTTCGGGATGCTCTGGATCGGTGTATAGGACAGCATGTTCCAGTTCCTGCCAATATCCATCTACTTCGCACAGCCATTGAAGAGGAGTGGACCAACATTCCACAGGCCACAATCAACAACCTGATCAGCTCTATGCAAAGGAGATGTGTTGCACTGTGTGAGCCAAATGGTGGTCACACCAGATACTGACTGGTTTTCGGACCCCTCCAGAACCCCCCCCCCCCCCCCCCCCAAATAACCCTAACTGCACATTTTAGAGTGGCCTTTTATTGTGGCCAGCCTAAGGCACACCTGTGCAGTAATCATGCTGTCTAATCAGCATCTTGATATGCCACACCTGTGAGGTGGATTGAGTATGTTGGCAAAGGAGAAGTGCTCACTAACACAGATTTAGACAGATTTGTGAAGAATATTTGAGAGAAATAGGCCTTTTGTGTACATAGAAAAAGTCTTAGATTTTTGAGTTCAGCTCATGAAAAATGGGGGCAAAAACAAAAGTGTTGCGTTTATAATTTGGTTCAGTGTATATTAGCAGTCTTAAGACTCAATGTAACAACAATGCTACTACTACTACTACTACTACTACTACTACTACTACTACTTTAATTTTAACAGTAAACATCTGTTGTGCAGCACTTTGTTTGCTAAAAAAATTAAAGGGTTTAATTTATTTGATTAGGATAAATTAGATTAATGTTTTATGCCTTCATCTGATTACCAGAAAAATTAAGAAAAACATTTTATAGGACCCTATTATTGTTTAAAAAAAGAAATCCCTATACAAAAAGAGAGAAAAAAAATAGGTTTAAAATACAGGTCTGTGGCTCTTAATTGCTTTTTAGTAATTCACCGTTTGTAAACTGATGTTTACTGATCATTTTTTAGAAATATCAATAGCATTTTGTATTAAAACTATATTCACTGAATGTAATCCAAAAAAATCGAGAATCGAATGGAATCGAATTGAGAGTTTGTGAATCGAAATCGAAACGAAACGAATCAGGACATCTGAATCGATACCCAGCCCTAACAGTGACAATGCCCTGTTAAAATATTGCATAAAATATGTTTTTCAAAGAAGGAACACATGATGGAGGATAATGATACCTCACGTAACTGTTAGTTGTACTATTAATTTAGGGATTTTTTTGACTACTTTCTTCAGTTTTAAAAGCAGATTCATGAATGCCTCTTGATGTGATAGTTCTCATATATACAGTATCTCTTGTTTAAAAAAATAAGTTGACAAGCACTTGTTCAGCAGTTTAGACAGTAGGTATTGAGTGATATTTATATATTTGGGTATTATAATATTTATTTGGATAGTTTTTCAGTTGACATTCTGTTGTGCAACTGCATCTAAAAGTATTTAACAGCATTTGTAGAGCCCGAGCACTGATGTTGCGAGGACCCTATTGGAATTGCTCAGTTTCTTCTTCTTCTTCTCCTTCTTCTTCTCCTTCTTCTCCTCCTCCTCCTCCTCCTTCTTCTCCAAAGTGAATCACATTTTTGAGGGCCTAATCACACTCGGAAATTCATGAAACTTTGCACATGCACCAGAAGTGGCAAAAATTTACATCTGGGTTTTAGAAGTGGCTCAATAGCGCCACCTATAGACGGTTTCATCGAGCGCACGCGCCTGGACCAAAGTTAACTTCCGGTCTGTGTTTGTTTATCGGTCTTGTTAGTGGCTCGAGTTTAAAAATCAAAACGAGGCGCAGGTGTTTTTATATCACTGTATGTCTGAAGGAACACGGTCTTTAGAAAATGTTCGATGTCATTTTCATTTCATCTTGCATGTTATATGCCTGATAAAGCAGCGTTTGTAAGCTCAGCACTGCTTTGTGTAACGTACAGCCCAACAGCCGTTTCCGGGGAAACCTGCTTTAAAGCTTTAAATTTGCATTTTAATAAGTCCGTCCAAGTAGTTATCGCTGCATCTCAGTCCGTCTGATTTACGCAGCAAACATATTTTGCATGTTATCAAAACATAATCTACTCTAGAGGGACTTAGCTGTTGTTGCTGATTGTATTTGGATGTATACCGGAAGTTAAGTTAGGGCCACTAAAGCGTGCATGCGCAGTAACGTTTGTTTATGTTGTTGCCGTTGAAACCGTCTATAATATTTCAACAAAGTGCCACTAGAGCTATGTTTCACATACATGTACGGAATTCGTAAACTCACCAATATCTATCAAAAAAGTCTTCTGGTTCAAAGTCCGAAACCCAACAGGAAGTCAGTTATTTTGAATTTTCTCAGCAAATTTTGGCTTGTTTTTACCATTTTCAGGCATTGAATTTTAACGAACTCTTCTTAGAGATTTTAACAGATAAACATCCAATTTGGTCAGTGTAATCTAAATCCCTTTGTGATGTTAAATTGCGAATATCTTGTGTTTTCGTTGACTTGAGTTTTATAAGAGCCCTGACCTGAACACATCTAAAGGCCCATAATCATTTATAATCATAGCATAGGAAATGTTTTATTTTACATTAACTTAAATTTGCAATGTGCAATCTGCACCAAACTTCACATGTTTGATAAAAGTTCTGGCCTGAAGACATCTACATGCCAATATTCAGTTATAGTCATAGCGCCACCAGCTGGCAGCAGGAACTTTGGCACATATAAATGACTTTGGCCTACCTGGTCTCATGGCATAAATGTACCTGGGGGCATTTTTTAGCGAGACCCGAAATACGTACCATATCGAAATAAGTACATATCACTGCAGTTTCCAAAAGAAATAGAGGCAGTAAAACTCAGATGCCTTTTATTCCTTTTCACACAATTTTACAGAGTTTCAATTAATAAAGCGTAATTTTCGCACAATTACTTGAAGAATATTATGTTATGACTTCAAAACAATATTAATATGCTGAGAGATTTGAAAACTGATGCTTTTGAACGTTAGCATCACACATATCCAGCTTCATATTTATGGGTTTTCATAGACGGTAAGTTTTTTCGGTAGCTCACAGAGTACAGAGACGTACTTGAGAGGTGAGGAGCTCCGTGTAACTACGGTTCGACAAAACAGTTCAATATAAGGAAGTTCAAATAGCATGGTTGCATCAACAAATGCATTTTTATATCAGTTTTGCAGTTTGGTGTAGGGCATATTTCCAACATGATAGAGCATTCATTTATAGCAATGGTCCCCAGATATTTGAATTCTGAACCGCCGCAATACGTAGGCCTACCTGAAGCAATGTAATAAAAACACAGCAATACGTACCTATATCAACGTAATAAAAACGTGCCAGGGTTTACGTATTGAACGCATGTTTTAGTGCCACTCAGTGGACATTTCTCTTTTTCTCGCTAAAAAGTGCCCCCAGGTATGTTTATGCCATGAGACCAGGTTGTCTTTGGCATATTCCTCCTATGATTAGCACATTGCCCAACATTTGCTGTTTTCCTAAAGCCACCGGGTGACAGTGAGCCTGGGTGTGAGGGCCTTTTCAACGCTGCTTGCAGCTTTAATGTTAATTATTTTTATGTGTGGGCTTAATTAATTAACTTATTTAATTAATTGAACTGTATTGCATTGTATTTCATGTAAATATAAAGTAATATTTGCAAATATTCAGTATGATTAAAATAGAGAAAAAACTCACATAAAATATTTTTTTCTTTATAAAATGTATTTATATGAATTAAATTGAATTAAATAATACATTGATGTATTGAAATAATATATTAACAGAATTAGAGGTAGATGAATGGGAGGATCCACAGATAATTGTCTGTTTTTGTTTTTTTGCTTTACTGACTGTGAAATTCTCTGCATCACAAATGTCATCAATCCCCTACTATGAGTGCGTTAACACATTAGCCCAATTAACATCAGCTATGTCTTAAAGTAAAAGAGGTATTGAGGTATTTATTTTAAAACTTATGCACATTGCTGTATTTTATTATCTGTATTGTGTTTGATATCGTTAACCTGATAAGAGTAATAATATTGTCTGGATGACACTGCAGACAGTTTTGCTCACTCCATTTATCTTCAGTTTTCTACTGAAACTTTTCACCCCCAATTAATTCAGCATGCTCTTCCCTCCTGCTCAGATTACCTATTAAAGCAGAAAGGATCTAACAGTCACACAGATCACAGTCACAGGTTATAGCTCAATCTGACATTGAGTTATTATCATGAGTAATCAACTAGTAAATCATTGCCAATTAAAGGATATCTGAGTGGATGCAAACATTAAATATGCATGATTTGCAAATAAGCAAACTTATTAATAATAATCGTAATGCAGTATAGGAAGATTAAACTTTCAAAATGAATTAATCATTTGATGCATGAAGTCCACTACAGTGGACAGATCTGTAAAAGCCATTTTTAACCATTCAGAGTATGATGTTACATCTGAAACATCATGAATGACTAGCTTTTACTCTTTTATTTTGTGTTTAGTTTGTGTTTGCTTGTTTGTGACAGCATTGATTCAAAATGGCTGACAAACATACACCGGAAACAACAATCCCAACAGTATTTCGGATGAGACGTTAAACCAAGGTCCTGACTCTCTGTGGTCATTAAAAAATCCCATGGCACTTCTCGTAAAGAGTAGGGGTGTAACCCTGGCCAAATTCCCTCCACTGGCCCTTATCAATCATGGCCTCCTAATAATCCCCATGCACTTGAGTGGCTCTATCTCTCTTTCGTCTCCACCTGTAGCTGGTGTATGGTGTGCGCACTGGCGCCGTTGTCCTGTGGCTGCCGTCTCATCATCCAAGTGGATGCTGCACACTGGTGGTGATTGAGGAGAGACCCCCCCACATGATTGTAAAGCGCTTTGGGTGTATAGCAATACACAATAAAGCGCTATATAAATGCATCATTCATTCATTTATTCATTCAAAGTCTCTAATTTAAAAAAAAAAACTGCTTAAACATTTTTAGATCTCTTCTGAATCCTTATAGAATTAGGCATTAAATCTTTTTAAATTATTTATTGCATATGTCTTTAGCATGCTTAGCATTTTCCATAACACAGGTGAACAATTGTGAATGCATGAAAAATATATACAAACCATGCTGTAATCAACTATTTACTGTAATCAACTATTTACTGGCTGTGTGATCCATCTGTCACATAGCTGTCCACTAGATGCAGGGTAAAAATGCGGATGTGCATTTCTGTATAACTCCCAGTGCGGCCATTATTGTTGTGTAATATGACAGCAGAGGAAGCAAAGCGCTGCACAGAACACTATGAGAGCTCCAATCATGAGAGAGGGCTTTACCACTGAAACTGATTGCCACCTATTTTTATTTTAACATTATTTATTTCTTTGTTTCGAAATAATGGCTTGTTTTTTTCTGTAATGGAGTCAAAATAAAAGTTTACCCATAATGAAAATACTTTGATCAAGTATGCATGTAAAAATGTACTTAAGTACAGTATTGGAGTAACTACTAGTTACTTACTATTAGGGTTATATTTGGTTTTTGTCCTAGTTTTCATTGTGTTTTCAGCTGGCATGTTCCCCTATGACCTAGTTTTCCTTAGTTTTGTCATTTTCATTCTGTTCACCTGTGTATGATTAATTAATTACTGTGTATGATTAATCAGTTCCTTTGTCTGCTCCCCTACTTAAACCCAGTTCTCCTTTAGCCTTTGTTGGTTCTATGCTAAGCAGTGGCGAGCGGTGACTTTTTTTTAACCGAGTATGCTGAGTACTAAGATTAAGCCCCCCCGCCCCCCCATCACTTTTAGGACACACTCAAAGAGGAAAACACCGTTTTTTTTTTTCCATTTATTTTTGATTCCCAGTTAATAGGAGTTAATTATTATCATCCCACCTGGATGATAATAATAGACCATGCAAAATACCAAAAAAATAATAATATCTTTAAAATATTGCCAAGTAGCGTCGCAAACAACAATAAAATCACAGAAGGACTTTAACTGTAAGCGACACAAGTATACGGAAAACAAAGGTATCGTTTCCTATTTTTTCCTGATGTTTGTTATTTCAAATTTTATATACATTTTTTTTTTATTTACTACTTGGGCATGTTTACAATTACATCTTCAACATTATCTTTGACCAGATATGTTTTTAGTGGACTTTCAAAATTTGCTTTGCTTGAGAAACCATGAAAATATACAGTTATGATGATTTCGTCGGGTTAGTTTTGCATCAAACACAGTGTAATTTTTGGCAATTGGCGCTTCGTGGACAGCTTTCCTTGCGCATGAAATCAGCCGCATACCAGCAAAACACTGAGAACACGCTACAATCCTGACGAGTCATAGCAACAGAGCGGAGGGGCCAAAGCTGCGGAGAATCCGCTCGCCCGGAAGCTTCCGTCACTGACTTAGATTTACAGAAAATTACCAGTTTTTCATAAATAATTTTACGTACTTATTCCCAACGCTTTATTGAGCTTTAAGTCACATCTCAAACGATAAGGTATCAACTTATAATCATGTTTATATTAATTAGCCCGTGAACTCATTCTCTCAGATGGCCTGGGTATGCAGCGCATTCGCTGCTTATATGGACGGAACTTATTATTAAATTAAGAGAGTTGGAACTGCACCCCTTCTGTCTTCATCTTCCTTCCCACGACACACCGCAACAGTTTCTACTATTGCTTAAATTAATATGTTGGAGCCAAAGGAATTTTTTGGTTGCCACGTGACGACATTGCTTGATATAGATCAGGGGTGGCGAACTCCGGTCCTGGAGAGCCGCAGCCCCGCAGAGTTCAGCTCCAACCCTAATTAAAACTCACCTGCCTGTAGCTTTCTAGTAACCCTTCAGACCTTGATTAGCTTTTTCAGGTGTGTTTGATTAGGGTTGAAGCAAAACTCTGCAGGGCTGCGGCTCTCTAGGGCCAGCGTTCGCCACCCCTGATATGGATGGTTGCAATTTTGTCCATGCTTGCATTGTTTTGTGGATATCTTTTGAGAAGAAGATTAATCTCTGTAACATTACACTGCATTTTTTTAATCGTTGCAAATGTGTTTCAACTAGGGGTGTAATGGTACATGTATTCATACTGCAAATTTTCCAGTACAGGTCTTTCAGTTCGGTACGCATGTGTACTGAACAAATACAGCATTGTTTTAACCACTGCATGAGTGGAACTTCATTGGAAAGTTTTAAACATTGTTGCTTTTGTTAAGAAACAAAGTCTCATCTTTCAAATTATGTACATTTTTCAGGAAATTGAAACAAGAAATACCGCTTTGATGCTGTATAAACACCTCAGTTCAAACGCCAATGCCATTTGTGAGTGCAAGTGAGCATGATCATCCCTTACTCTTGACTACTAGTTTTCCACAGCTTGTTAGTTTGCTAGAGAAATGAAGTCTGGAGAGGAGCATTTCACACAATATTAGACTTTATTCTCATACTTCACTTTACCTGTTCGTGATGTCTTAATTATTTAAGTTTAAATAAATCTGTTATGAAAATGTTATGACAGCCACTGTAAATGAATATATTTCAACAACAAATTTATCATTTAGAAGTTCATTTAAAAACTGCATTATGTAAAGATCTACAGGTTTGCATACAATTTTTTGAATTGTGTATTATAAAAATAAATAGTAATTAAATTTAGGTTTGGGCTCTGTTGTTAATTGTAACCTTATACAGTAATGTAAACGAGCTTAGTCTGGGGCTCTGTACTGCACAAGATAAAATGACATGAAATATGTTGAATTAATATTTTAATATAAATTAATATTAAAGAAAAATATTATAATTTTTATTGTTAAGTATTATAAGATTTTCAACATTAAAATATGCTTTTATTTATTTAAAATTAAAAGAGCCCACCCCCATGTCTATATAATTTTCTGGTCCCTAGACAGGACTTGAGTGTCTCCTTCAATGAGTTGTTAAGTGTTTGGACTTTGTTTTATTGTCTGCCTGGCAAAAAAATTCAAACTTTCCTCAACAAGAATCATGATTTGTGCTATACCAGTAATTAAAAAAACAGCAGCTGCAATGGTCTCCAGCAAAAGGAGGAGAAATTTGGGATGGTCCATAACCCCAAAAAAGTAAAAACTGGCACAAAATGAAACCAAAACGTGAGGTAATTGCCACTAAACTATTACTTTTTAGGTGTGGTCATCTGTCGCAGTCTGTTGAAGAAGACAACTCGACGAAGATGAAGAAATTCCAACAGGAAGTTTAATCACAGTAATCCACACAAAATAATCCAAACGGGCAGGGAAACACACATCAATGTAAACAGTGACTGAACAAAGAGTGTCTGTGAAGGTGCAACTTAATACATAGACAAATGAGGATAATTAACAAGGCACAGGTGAACTAACTAACGTAATCAAAGGGGAGACAGAAACTAGGTCAAAGAACAAAAACAAAGTCCAAACAGGGTGATGGTGTGACACTCGCAAACATTGTCAGTTATGTCTCAAGTAAAGTGAACGTAAAACAGAAAGTAATCGATGTATCATAGAAATGTGTAAAAACTGTATGTAGAAATTGTGTATCATTCATTAAATAGGGCCTGTGCATTAAGTCTTAAAGTGACAGCAACTTGAAAATACCTGCTGCTGTCTGTGTCACGTCATGTTTACCAAACAATAAACACAGCTTTAACAAAGATTAATCTATCAGGGCTCCAGACTTTAACTAAAACGGTCGCATTTGCGACCAAAAATATTAATTTGTGAGTGAAGTTTTTGCTGAGGTCGCCACTGACGACTATATATATTTGCTATTTAAAAATTAGATTGTTTTCCTGATTGTTTTGTGATCACATATTTTATGTTCACGTATTAAACTGAGACGACGCGCATCAAAGTTTTAGTGGAAAAAAGAGTTTCAAACAGTCCTCATCTCTGCCGCACAGCAGCGCTGACAGCACACCTGCTATACGCAGCAGTGTCTGTTTCGTGCACAACTTGAACAAACTACAACAGGTAAAGCTGTCAGCTATGTGGATATTGGCAATGTCGCTAACAATTATCATTTATAATCATTAATATAGCTTCTTCTTATCAAGATCTTAGTCAATACTGTATGCTGTGTTTTGTTAATGCATGAACTTCATATTATTTGAAGCGCACTTGCTGTCCAGTAATCGCAAAAAGCTTTGTGCTTTATTTTTTAATAATCAAAGTTTCAGCTTTAAAATTATTCCACATTCATAACGAAATTCAAACAATAAATAGCCTATGGTTTTGGCGCTCTTTAATGCGGCAGGTGCGATCACTTTAGCACCTCAGTTCAAGCGGCAAGTTAACCCACTATATCTTTCTCTTTGTTACTACAGTACATAAAGAACATGAATTAACATCAAAAGGTAGGTTATTTTATAAGAGGTCTTACAGTGCAACTTACTTAAATGTCTCATGTAAAAGCTCATTCAGTGTTTCAAACTGCAGAAAACGCGTAAAGCTTGTAAACATTGCAACATAATAATACATTTACTTCAGAATAACCATAGGTGTCCATAAGCTCATCAGTTAACTAGAAAAATAACTATAAAGAGGAGCATTTTGCTATATTTATGCGCTATTGCTTATTAATATTTTTACTTAACCTGTTGTCTACATGATTCAACTCCTATAAAATTGCATTTTACTAATTAAGAAAAACAGACTGAATGTGTGAAAAACATATGACAACATTTATAGGATGCATTAAGGAGGAGCCCAAACTACACTCAGTGGCCAAGAGATGTTTATGGTCCATGATATTGGTACAGATTCTGTGTCATGAACAATTCTTTGTGACTATATTTCAAGTTGGAAAAGACATTTAGTTCCCACTTTAAGTGAACGTTAGATCCCAGGTCATCTACAACAGTGGTTCCAAGGTCATCAGCTTGTTAGTTCAGTTCATGGCGCTCTCCCCTAACAAGCTGATGATCTCAATCAGGTCTGTTAAATAAGGGAGACATACAAAATGTGCAGAGCAGGGGGTCCTCAGGACTGGAATTGAGAACCACTGATCTACAAGATGGATTAAAATGCTGAAAAAGTCAAGAAAAGATGAGACATAAACACACAACAGTATGATTGAAATGTTAAAATGAAAAGAAAAAATAATAATAATAATAAAATAAAACATGTTTATTCTGTGGCACCTAAAAAGATAATCTGGCACCCAAGATTTTTTTCTTATTGGAGCCAATGGCTCCTTACTCAATTTTTTTGTTTGGAGCCCTGTCTATATTTAATTTATGCAGTGAACACTGTGCAGTGCTATTTTACGCATAATTAGCACTATTGTTTGACCTTATTTTATTTGCAACTTTTTTCTATTGTATTTGTCTGTGCTTGTAAGTTTTGTATTTTGTATTTTTTTTAATGACTTATTTTAATTTAAAATCTTAATTTTATGACTGTTCACTAATAATATCTTTATTAGTTAGGCTAGTAGTTTTTTACTGGGATATCAAATAAGTACTTAAAGTGTTTTTTAAAGCAAAGTTACAAACTTGTATGACACCCCCCCCCCCCCCCCCCCCCCCCATATTTTTTTGCTGGTCCGAAAAATGATCCGATCCATGACTCAAAAGTAATATTATCTGAACCATGGGTTTTGTGATCCTTTGCACCCATACATAATGCACTTTCATTTTACCATTTTGCAAGAATCTGATGCACAAGTGGCTCCAACCAGCAAGGTCAAACTGACATTCAGTTTACCCATGAATCGTGCATTTTATATTTCATACTGAGACTTTTAGCTAAAGGTGCTATTGATTGACTAGGGAAGCTTAGACCTTTGTGGGATGCGATTTCAGATATTAATGTTTCATTATGCCAAGCCTCAGGTGTCAGGGACACCAATCTGATACACCTCAACAGAAGGAGATACAGTATAGCGCTGCCCCTTGTGGTCGGTCATAGTGCACGCTAATTACGTCAAAAGGTCAATGACTTTTTGATAAAATGTTAAGACCATATGGTTTGGTCTTGTCTGTCAATGAGGTTTTCCTGACATACTATGAAGCCTGTGTCACTTCACCATGTTTTATTGACTTTTTGTGCATATAGCTACCCAGATTCAGTCATTTATTTGTATGCAGACAAGTATGTAAACGACAAAAACTTACATGCATGAAATAAGCCAGAGGAAAAATCACAGTGAATTTATGGCCATGGTGAAGAACATGAAGAACATCAATTATTATGAGTACTTCATCGCACACAGCAAGTGCGGTCACATTACTGAAGTTTTGCTTTGTTTATTGTAAATAGTGTTGTGTATGAAGCACAGCTGATAAAGTCACTTTCAAACCAAGCAGTTTCTGTTGGTCAGCGTTGCAAATATGCATGAACAGCTTGAACTTGTTTGGAAAACTGTGTGGGGGAATTTTTCGGTCACGCTTTATTTTAAGGTCCAGTGGTTCCACAAAGAACCATTCAGTCAAAGGTTCTTTAAAAAAACATCTCTTCCTTACCTTTTTATAATCTGAAGAACCTAAGGCATGTTAATACTAGTCAATAGTGAGAATTGTTCCCTGTACTAAAGTGTTACCAATTTTTCACGCTTGAAATTCCTGATTTTGTAGATTCCTATTTTAATGACTATATTGCCCGTGACAACTGTGTCTATACCTTCGGGCTTATCTTGATTGTGAACAGGGGCAAGAGATAGAAGATCTGTATCGATAATGTTAAAAGTAGAGGTCGATCCTCTGTCACAATTATACAGCAACAAGACAAGAAACAATACACAGTACTTATTTGTTTTTCTTTGCTCATTACTCTCATACATGTCAGTAGCTGTGGTCTTTGTGTTAGCATATGTGGTAACAGATAATTTTATGAGCCTCAGTCTTTTACCAGCTGTATTTATTTTTATAACAGCTGTTTAGATTCAGTAGTAAAATCGCTTAGTAGTCTAGTGTGTATCTGGATGGCACTGCTCATATCCATGAGATTTACATGTACGCTCTCTCTCTAAATCAATCGTTCTCATCAGAAGGCTGATTTTTAAGGTCCTTGTTCCTTTTGAATATAGAAAGCAGTAGTAATTTCAGTGTGGCTGTGGTTTGGCCCAAAATACTGAAATACAACAATAATGATTCCACCTTACTAATATTTATTTAATGGACAGTAAAAGGATATGTTGTAGCATGTGATCTGAAAAGGACAGATATTTTCCCCTCATCTGTTTTCTAAAAAGATATAAACATTTGGAGGAAAACATGTAATCAATAAAAAAAGATCAATAATAGTTTAAAATCAATTAATCAATCAATTCATTTATTTTAATGTCTGTGAAAACACAAATGAAGATATGTGAAGAATTTTCGAACACTTTTGTTCATATAATGAGACAACAGGGTCCAAGTAGCAGAAGCAGCAGTATAATCTTTTCTGTAAATAAATAAATAAATAAAGCTGTGGTTGCCAAAATCCAGTTTTTACAGTAGCAACATTTTAGGTTTTACAGATTTAACTTAAATTTACATTTAAAAACTGTATTTTACTGCCTGATATAATGTTACAACAACAACCTAATGAAGTACTGAAATCTGTTTATAATGCAATAAACATTCATTTAACAACATTAGATGTAACATACAACCCTAATGAACATAACTGATAAGAAAAAACTAATAAGAAACATAGGTATTTCAACGAAAAACATAAATTGTGAAATGTACTACAAGGAATTCTGGGAATGTCAATTTGCGTTTTTTCACTGTAAATTACACATTCTTTTCACTTCCAAAAACTGTATATTACATGTAATGCCCAATACAGTTTTTCACCGTATACAGTAGGGGAACATACTGTTAACGAATTAATAGGTTTTTACTATGGCATTTTTACAGTCTTTTACCATTAAAATCACAAACATTTTTTACAGTCCATCTTTTTTTTTTTTTTTCCAAGTAGTATAGCTTATTTTATTTTGGTTTGTTGTCCATTGAATAAATATCTTATCTGTATTGGCCAGAATCATCCAGGAATTCTTATAATTTACAGATCCATGTGTTATAATAGTGTTTGGAAAGTTGTGTAGATGACACTTATAGTGTAAATTCCTGAAGCAGCACTGTTTAATCACCTCTCATTTGCTTGCACAAACAGCATTCCTGTAGTAAAGGGACACACACACACACACACACACACACACACACACACAATTGGTTCTTCAGTGGAGAAAACAACATTAAAATATATTGTATTTCTTTAAGAATAACATGGTTCTCAACCTTTTTGCCCCCAAGGCCCCCCATAAGGAAATATTCCAGGACCCCCACACAAGACTTTTAGTCCCTAGCTTTGCCATTGTGGTGAATTCCCATTCATAGAAAACATATGAGAGTGGAGTGACATATCTAACATGTAACAAGGAGAATTGGGTTCCTCTTATTATTCTACATAGCACTATTTGCCAAAGGTGCTCTATAACTTTGTTTTTTTTTTAGTTGAACTATTCCTTTAACTCTTGGCATGAGGACTATCTATTTTATAAATTTGAGTTATGCCTCCTTTTGTCAGAAAAAAAGGTAATTTGTTAGAACACTGACCCACTGTCCTATGACTCTGAGCAAGATAAACTGTGTGTTTGTTTGTGTGGGGTGAGACAGGAAGCCATGTGTATTGGTATAGCTAGAGTCAGAGAATGATCAGAGTGTTGCTGATTTTTAATGGGACATGGAGTCTTAGAGCCAGACCGAACAACGGAGCACAGATAATCTCTTTCCCCAAGGCTCCTCAAATCAACTGCTTTAGTCTTTATCTGACTGAATCTTCTTTTTGTCTAGGGAGAGGTTAAGAGATAAGGTGTGTAAAAAGCAGAACAGAGACAGAAAAAAGAGATAAAAATAAAGAGACACGATAGAAAAAGGGTAGAGACAGCCTATCATTCTGGTGAAAAGAAAAAAAAAAAAAAAAAAAACTTCAGCAGCTTCTAATAACAACTACACATGACCTAAAGCTTGGATGATTTTGAGGGACTTAGAGAAGATAATGTGGCAAACTGAGTGGAAATATTGAATTTTTTTTTATCTTTTCACATGCTGAATGGTCCTAATCCTGAGTAAAACAACCTGTAAAGCTGAACTGATCTGAAGAGAAAAGCATTTAGACACACACGCTTACACAGAATTACATTCACATCATTCTTCATGATGACAGTACAGTTTGCCAGGAGCTGAGCTCACATTCATCTCGTAGGTTCCCAAGATCTCCAGCTAATTGTGAATGATGAACCCTGTTATTTTAGTGGTCTTTTTGTAATGTGATGATGTACAAACTTTATTGACATCATTTTCAGAGGAAGGGCCTCTGTAAACTTGGTCAACTCTCTTGATTTTAATGGTTTTATTGACAAATGATTTTAACCCGTAATGAAGTACCCTTCATCCTGTCCACCAGTTCATCGCAATGTTCCGCCACACTTTACTTAAACTACATGTAGAAATGAAAAACAGGACAAACAATCGTCAAATAATTCAGTTCTTAAAAATGGTTAAAGTTCTTTCATCTTACCATACCATACCGATTGCAAAAATATGACGATAATTTGAGTTACACTTTGATGCTGCTAAAAAACAATATTGATAAAAACATATGTTCTCAAAGAATTGAGCCTTCTCAAATTGCCGTTTTTATTTTAGAAGTGTAAACAAACAACACACAGCAAATAGTGTCTTCTCATCACCCACCCTGTAGACAATATTTAATATATTGAAATAAGAGAATAATTGATTGAACTGGAAATCAGGAGCATATTATTTGTATACCCTAAAAAGGTAATGTATTTAAAATACATTTATTTCATACTAAGTATAGTTCAAATCTATTAACATATTTAGTGACGGATAACTCAAGACTTACTGATGTAAAAAATTATAATTGTGTGACCATTTATTATTTACTATCATTCATTCATTTCAAATACACAAATTGCCTCCACGTTGCAAATTAATAAATGTTTATTGTGTAGGTTTATCAGATGTTGCAGAGTGCACATTTTTGGCAAATCCCTATAGAATATATATATATTCTATTAAGTAAGAATAAAAGTATATTTTGCAGTGATTTTTATTCAAAATAGATACAAAAGAAAAGTTGCTCGTGCAGCTAAATAGCAGAACCACTGACTCAAGCAAGGGAAAGAAAAAGGCAACAAGGTTTGAAGCAGGAAGAAAATATTCAGACTTTAGCTGAGAAAACTCAGTGCTGTCAATACACCTTTTCAAGACAAAAGCCTACAGGGGATCACACAGTGAAAAAAGATGATTACTTAAAGAGCAGTAACACTAAACACTTAAATGTAGAATTAACAAAACAAAACAAAAACACATTACATATACTGCTTAGTGTGGACAGATGATTATGATTTATTCCAAATAGGTATTATTGGAGAAGCTTTAAAGAAAGTACTTTTTTTGTGTGTAATTTGTAACTGTTGCCCCTGACAGGTGCAGGTTTCTCTAGGTTCTGTATTTTAAAGAACTTTGTGTGTAATGGCTTCTGATTTTTTGGGAGCAGTTTATGGCTGCAGGGGATGACTGGATATCAGGGTAGTAATTATCAAAGAGGGTGTCATTACAGCAGTGCACCCATACTGTAAAGAAAAACTGTAAAAAACATGGACGTAGTGTCCGTGACGTCACCATCTTGGCAGCGCGTCACTCCAAGATAATCGAAAATCAGCAAAAAGGCGAGATGTGGGTGAAGCTGTGGTGCCTGGTTGCTGAAACCATAGACGCCCACCTCACTCAACAATAATGACAGCAGTGCTGCCGTGCAAAGACAAAGAAAACATAACTTCATTTTTGGTCAAAAATTAGTTATTGATAATTTTGGGACATTCATGACCTCCTTTATCATGTGCATAAGTATCTTGGAAAAAAGGCCAGGAGAAACCAAGGCAGAACACAGTATAATATCAGTTACCGCTCTTTGACTTTTGTTTTGGAACGCTCGAATTAACTTACGGTGCTCTGCATTTGTTTAGCCGTTTGTCAATATTACTGCGCTAGAGTTATTACGGTATTCTACCTTTGTTTTACTGTCCATTAAAGTCTGCTGAATTTAAATTACGGTGTAACTTGTGTACTTTTATATATCTGTTGCCACTTCATTAGACAAACAAATTAGATAGATTGCGATCTAACAAACTGCTCCATATAACAAAGCACTGTAAACAAGCAATGACTAGATAACCTGGCGACAATAATTAATCCCTAATGAGGTAGGATCTGGAGCAACTTTACCACCTCACCAGGTGCATGGAAACAAGCGGTGTACAAAAATGTGAGAAAAAAGATTCCAGCACTACTTGTGAAGGAGACTTTATTACTTGAACAATACCATCTTGTTTCGGTCTAAGAGCTTTCCTCAGGGTATTAAACACATACACAGGCATTTTAAAAGCACATCTCCATACTGGATTACTCATTCACAAATTAGCAACAGCTGAAAAGCTGAACAATAATTAATTGTAAATAATCTTTAAAGGTTTTTTTTTTTTCTTTTTCTAATGCAGATTATTCACTCAGTGCCAGCTGTCAGTCTGGGGCTGCCCACTTCTGCACATGCAAGGAGTCGAATGCCATGACAGCAAAGCATGTAGACTATCACACATAAAATCAGTAACTGTTCGCAATTAAACCCATTTCCTACCTTTTCTTGTAACTTGATCAAATCTATTGCAATGAACGTCATCGGAGATGTTTAATTCACAATCATTCTGAGCATTATTCCTGCTGGTATTCACATCAATCCACAAGTTGTTCTTATAGGTTATAGGCTATTTTCATTCAATTCGATGTAAAAACAATAGTCTAAGTATGTCTTGCATCCTTTAATGTTAGCGAACGTTGCAAATAAATTGGTTGCAAAACGGTGTTACATGTCTGCCCGTCTCAGTCCTGATTTTTCTTATTTGGTTTAGTTCCTGCCCTCATTAGTTAATTATCGTTTGATTGTCCCCACCTGAGTTTCATTATGCTCTTTTGTTCCTGTTCCTTTAAAAGCCTTCAGTTCTCCCTTGATGTTTGTCCGTGATTATCAATGTTATGTGTGTTTATTTCGTGATTTACTTATCGTCATTAAAGAAGCTACCTTTTTGTATAACCGTCGCCTCCTCGTACTCCTTGGACACCACCGTACATAACAAACGGTATCCACTCACGTTTAACTTTTTGTCTGCTTGTTATGGTCAGAAAAAAATTGAGTCACATTACTATATTTTATAGCCTATGAGATAGCCAGTGATCACTAGATTTTATACAGATGTTACCAAAATGATTATTTGAATACTGATCAGCACCCAAATATTGTGCAGTATATAATGTGGAAGTTACGGCCTTTTACCTTGGTGTGACTTCTCACTCTTTGCAGACAGAGCAAAGGCATAGTACAATAACTTCAGAATAGCGGTAAAATCAAGTTTGAGATAATTTTCATTTAAACATCTAATTGATAGATTTCCAGTGTCCTAACTATAATTAATATTTCTGGACAAATACAAATCTTTTTCAGTTTCACACTAGCAAGTTACGTTTTTTTGCCTTTTGTGGAGCAGAGCAGCAATCCACCTTTCACTCAAGTGGCCACGCACTTAATTATGCAGAACTTTAAGGCTTAATATAATTTAAATGGATGAGTTATAAAAAAATTCACCAAGGGCAAAATTACCTATATAGACCAAAACCACTTTTTGTACCAGGCTGTAAACATTTTTTTTCTGCTGTAAAGTTGGGCATTTTAACATGGGAGCTCTTTTGGAGCCAGTCTCTAGCGGCCAGTGGAGGAATTGCAGTTTTATTCACTTCCGTGTTGGTTCCAAGAGAGAGGTTGCCGCTTGGATGCACCATGTCACACTTTTACGGTGTTTCCTGTAGGATTTTTTTCCAGCTGTGGTGGCAGAACTAATTGCCCTGGACCATTCCTCCTTCCCCCTGCAGTTGATAACCCTCCCCACCCAAGAATCACGTGCAAAAAATTTAATTTATTTGAAATATAAAAAGACAAGTAAACAGTAACTAATAGAGTAAGAACATAGATAAAGGACAAGCTATAAAACAAACAAAAACTAAATCTAAAAGTAATATTTAGGTACAGAATTAGTACAGAAACTAAATGATCTATATGTACTTTGAGTTTGCATTGTTTTATGCTTGAATGGCTTAAAGTTGCTTGAATTTTGAAATTTGCAAGACTAAGGGTGTATTCACACCTGTCTTGTTTGGTTCGACTGAATCAAACTCAAGTTCGTTTCCCCTATGAATGTGTCTAGGGGAAAAAATAGGGAGATTTTTTTTAGATTATTTATTAATAAACTAGTGTTTTCTGAGCCAGTGTCGCAAAGATGAAGTTGACAATCCTGACTCGATATCTCCTCATTGGACGCACCCTTAGAAAGAAATGAATCCTTATGGATTACATAATGAAAGAGTTTTTGATCTGGATTTGAATTTTTTCCTTTTGTAGTCATTTAAAGGTTTCTATAGATATATTCATCATGTCTGTGAGGAAAATATTCGCTGAGTTTCAGTTAATTTTTGTAAAGTGCTCTTGCTCAAGATCGAGACTGCAGAAAGCGCATCCTGTTTGTTTTCTTTATTTTACAAACGTTTAACACATTTTCTTTAGATTGTGAGACCCTTGTTAGACCCTTTACCATTCTGAATGATGTATTATTCTTTCCTTTGTGATAAAAAAAATTACGGCGTATTTTAACTTGTTTCCACGGATGTCCTGAATCACTCTCTGCATAAACGATTGGATATGCGCCTAATAGCGCATATTTATCTACGTTAAATGTTTAAACTAACATTGTGATATGCTTTTAGTATTTTATATCTATAGATTTTATTTTCAGGCAAGTCGTAATTACAGCATTGTATGACATTTTCTCATATGATGCTCATAAGTTTCTTCATATTGCGTTACTAGTATCTGATAACACCAAATCAGTAAAAGAATAGAAATTATACTACGAAATATCTCCATGATAAGCCTGTTTTTGCACTACCTGTTTTCCCCTGCTTGAGAATTTCTGTCCAATGAATGGATGACCTTAGCACACATGTGGTTTTGTTTACAATTTCTGGTTCACTTGCAAAAAGGGCAGTGTGAAAACCAACCGCACCAAACAAAAAAAAAAAAAAAACAAACAAAAAAATGGCAACACTTTACAATAAGATTCATTAGTTAACAACATTAGTAAACATGATCTAAGAATGAACAATACTTCTACAGCATTTATTAATCTTAGTTAATGTTAATTTCAGCATTTACTAATGCATTATTAAAATCACAAGTTAATGCACTGTGAACTAACATGAATGAACAATGATCAACTTTATTTTCATTAACTAACATTAACAAAGATTAATAAATAGTGTAATAAACGCATTGTTCATTGTTTGTTCATGTTAGTTAATACATTAACTAATGTTAATAAATGACACCTTATTGTAAAGTGTTACAAAAAAAAATAAACATTGTATTTGGTCCAGACCAAAGCAAGTGAACTAGCGGACTTTCCTGGTGTGAATACACCCTTAAAAGCATGTGCAAATGATTCATTTTGTCATCTTTCATCGTGTCATGAGCATGTGACCTGCAAGAATGAGTAGAATTATGCGCAATATCCACAATCCCGCAAAGAAATTCAGACCTCCTCTGCTAATTCCTTAACTGTGAATGATGTGAGTGGTATCACTGTGATGTCACTGAGTAGCTGCAGCTGTGGCAGGAATTATTTCGGTGTGGCGGCCTGCCACAGCAAAATGAATGTAGCGGAAACACTGTTTTAGCAATGGTGGCCCAATGTGCACATTTTGTGTGAGTGTGTGATAAAAATTGTGATGTCAGGTGATGCAGAAAAAAGTGAAATGTTTCTGGTTCTAAGTAGACAAATGAGACAGTTCTCAGATCCCCCCGGCTCTGGACTGTGGCCTATTCTTTGGTTTTTTTGATGTATTAATGTTTGACTCATAATCCTATCTCCCTTCAGAATTATATAAAACTTCACTTAAGAGCCACTGGGAGTTTACAGACAGAAACTGACTTGAAAATTTCAAGTTTGGAGACAGTTTAACTCAGGGCTTTGGTTTGTAGGTGTAGGTATGTTTAGAGGGAAGGTACAGCTCCTTCTCTATGTGCCTGCATTATGTGGAGGTATCTTTAAATGTATAGAATGGTTTTAGGTGAGTTTTGTGGAGGTATTGTGCCAGACAAACTTCAGCTGTTTAGTGCTAAAATTAAATCCTCTCATAACATCTAAACCAGCATAAAATTATGATTTATAATAGCAGAGATAGTAAAACAGCTGTTTGTTTGTTTTTACTGATTGATTGATCGTCTGTTGTAACAGGTTTGCACAATGGAAAGGTGTATTTCAACATATCTTCATACAGAGAATAGGGCTGTTAACTTTTTTTTTTTTTGACTGAATTACATTGATCGGAGTAAAGACATTTTGAATGTCGCAAAAGAATTCAATTTAAAATGAATGCTGTTCTTATAACTTTGTGTTGATCAAAATATCCTGAAAAAAATTAACACAGTTTCCACAAAAATATTAAGCAGCACAACTCTTTCAAGCTCTTACGGGACAAATAAGGTGGATTAGAATGATTTTCTGACTTTGTTGCAGCCTAGAATTAAACTGCTGGTTTCGTCTGGCCAGAGGAGAACGACACACTAACTCCGTTTAATACTGTAAATCTACTTTGACACAATATGCCTTGTGAAAAGAACTATATAAATAATGGTGACTTGTCTTGACTTGAAGGATCATGTGACACTGAAGACTTGAGTAATGGCTTCTGAAATATCAGTTTGCCATCACAGGAATAAATTCAGGCCCGGCTCCAGAATCAAATCACTGAGGGTGCTCTAACATATATATATATATATATATATATATATATATATTATATATGTTAGAGCACCCTCAGTGATTTTGATTCTATATATATATATATATATATATATATATATATATATAAAATGTTTATTTACAGTTGCATCTCAAAAAAAGTACTTTTTTTTTTATTCTAGATTCATTACATTTCAAAACCATTTCAAAACATTCCGGGTATCTCTTGTTCTTTGAAACCACAATAATGGGGAAGACTGCTGACTTGGCAGTAGTCCAGAAGACAATCATTGACACCCTCCACAAAGAGGGTAAGTCTCAGAAGGTCATTTCTGAAAGGGGTTGTTCACAGAGTGTTGTATCAAAGCATTTTAAATGCAAAGTTGACTGGAAGGAAGAAATTGTGTAGGAAAAGAGAGCTTCACAAGGAGTATTAAAATACAGTATGTAATTACAGAGAGGCAAGAAAATATAAAGCACTGACGTTATGAATATGCTAATTAGCGCATGACATCATCTAACGACATTTAGCGAATTTTCAAGCGGGTTTTCCATTGAAAGAAGTTGGCAACACTGCAACAGACCTAGATTTAAATCAACACAGCCAGCCAAGGATCAAATGCAACTGTTTTGAACGAGCGCACTTTTTTTAGTTTCGTTGTCTGTTGAGGAAGTACAGACGTTCCTCTCGAGAGCTTGCCTGATGGAGCGGCGCGGAATGAAAAAGGTTTTCAGGACTCACGGCTGTAGAGGCAGAAATATAACGACATTTGAATAATCCCGCCCACTCTAAAGCTTTACTAAACTGCAGTGGAAACGCAAACCGAGCCGTGCTGAGCCGAGTCGTACCACGCAGAGGAAAAAACGCCATTAGACACTTACATTTTTGTTCTGTCCATGCAATAAATGCGCAGCCTTCGACTGCTAAGGTAATGTTGTCGGTATGACCGAGAGCCATTTAAAAACTACAGAAAAGGAAAACTATTTTACTTAAGCAGTACTGACCACAAATACTAAGGAGAGATCACACATCGGCTGCTCAAAAAATGTGGCAGTAAGACGAACGGAGAGCGAGCGCAATCCTGTGACAGGCGTTAAATAGTGGAGCTCTTGAAGGAGAGATGTGAGGCATGAATACCATTCAAGGTCTCCATTAATTCGTGCTTATAGTCATTTAATGTGTATATATCTTGAAAGCATTGAATCGCTATAGACATCACGATTCCTTCGATTCTTAGCGTTTTAAATTGATTACTGTCTGAAATGGACCATGTTTCAAGATCGATGCATCATCAGGGTTTGTAGTCAATGCATCAAGAAAACGAGTGAATCGTTACACCCCTAATTGAGTGTATAAATGAACATACTTTAAAGAACTTGGACTTTGCTGTTTTGTAAATACTTTTTTTGATTGATCTTAGGAAGTAATCTAATATTTTGAGATACTGGATTTTTGACTTTCGTGAGCTGTAAGCTCATCAAAATTAAAACAAAATTTTTTTTAAAATGTTTTACTCTACATGTAATGAATCTAGAATATATGAAAGTTTCACTTTTTGAAATAAGTTTAAAAAAAAAAAAAACTTTCACGATATTCAAATTTTTTTAGATGCACCTGTATATTAGTGGCATCCGTTGCTATGGCATAATAAACAAAAGTTTCATAAAAAGGTAAACCTCATATTAATGATTATATGTATTTTATCTGCTCCATAAATAATTCTAGATAACTTATCTGAATTGTTTAAATGTGTAGAATCCATAAGCTTGTTTTTTCATTAACTGGTCAAAAATTAGGCTACAGTAGGGCTGGGCATGCAAATTCGGTCCGTTTTTTGGCCAGACAAAAACTGCACACAAGCTGAATGTAAATGTAAGTTTCTGTAAATCACCTCTATGACAGCAGGTGGCACTTTTGGAAAAGGTGAAGCTGTTTCCCGTGAACTCCGTAGACAAAGCAGCATTGCAATTAAGAACACTACTGTAGGTATTACATGGAGCAAAGATGAAAACAAAATGCCATCACATCTTTTCTGAAGACTGTCAGAATCTTCAGAGATAAATTCATATAATTCATTCCTTCATATATTCATTTGTATTATTCCCGATTTATGTTTAAGCTAGTTGCTTAGGACCAGAATAGGACCAGCACAGGACCAGCACATGACCAGCTAAGGACCCGCTTAAACCAGCTCAAAGCAGAAGCCATGCTTCAAAACATACCTAACCAGCATATGCTGTTTTTTTCAACAGGGAACACAATACCTGAACAAATCTGCAATAAAATGGCATTAATACAGCTTTGAGGGTGCTTAGCACCTTCTAGCACCCCCGTAGAATCAGGCCTGAATAAATTACATTTGAAAATATATTCAAATACTAAACAGTCCTTTTAAATTGTAATAATATTTCACAGTATTACTGTTTTTCTGTATTTTTAATGCAACCTTGGAGAGTATAGGTGATGATACATGGGGCAACTTTTTCATCAATGTTGCCAGGCAATATTGTCAAGCTATGTGGTTTGTGCACTTTCCCATTGAAATTGGGCAACACATTTCTGTCTGTATACTCTAGATCTGTTGTGGGCCCTGTGTCTCACGTGTTTGCCCTTTGATGGCAACATTGCCCAGGAACCTTATAAGGACCTTATAAGAGATGTGTATACTGTATTCTGCATGAAGGCATAAGGCAAAGCAGATTTACAGCTCTTTTTATTCTTTTTATTTTTTATTTATTTTTTACCGCACCAGCAACACAGATCCTTTGATGGTTATCAAATTCCAAGTTTTTTTGTTAAACATCCCATCTGGTTTTGATTTTTGATTTGACTTTTCCATTAAGAAGGTCTTTCTCCATAAATTACTGATGAATGGGAGCTCTGGGATTGTTTTTGTGGTTCTACTTCACTATACTTTGGAGACAAATTTAAATTTACTAAACCTGCATTTGTAGTTATTTTTGGATGTGCTAATTTAGGAGAAACACATGATTTTGTGTTATTTTTTTCTTTAAGTGGTAGTGATGGGTTGTTCTGTAATCAATATAAGCTTATATTAAAAATTCTATTTTAAGTCTATGTTATGTATTCATGAAGAATGTTTAAACAGTCCTTTTAAATTGTAATAATATTTCACAGTATTACTGTTTTTCTGTATTTTTAATGCAACCTTGGAGAGTATAGGTGATGATACAGGAGGCAACTTTTTCATCTATGTTGCCAGGCAATATTGTCAAGCTATGTTGTTTGTGTACTTTCCCATTGAAACTGGGCAACAAATGTGTGTGTCTGTGTATTGTACATACTGTAGATATTAAAAAGTCAGATTAGATAAATGCATTAACTGTTAAAGCATATTACAAAATTTTAAACATATTTTAAGGGGACATAACACAATCTCATGTTAATCTTTTGTACCTATAGTAATATTGCATCCTTCTTATTTGTGAAGAGCCTTTAGTTTTATCAGATTTTTAAAAAGACAGAAACAGCTTTATGCTTCTCTCCGAAAACAGTCAAACTCCTGGGGTGTGCTCTGGGAAATCTAAAGAGTTACAAGCATGTGTAGCTTTTGTGTAGTGATCATCTGCAAGCTGTGGCATCGATATAAATAAAACAGGAACAAAAACTTTGACTTAAATTTTAATTTGTTTATAAAACATTCGTCATCGAAATGCAGGGAACAAACACACTTGCACAACTCTGCTGCCCCAACAAACTGCCTCCACTGATTTGGCACAGAAATTCTCCGTCATACGTCCAACTAGTTTTTTTGAAACTTTGGCCATGTTTAGCATGAGAATCCAACTCTTTAACAGTGTAAATAACTCAGAATGCATGAAATAGCATTAGGCATCCCCTTTAATTACATGAGTTTTACGAATATTGATGGGTAGTTACAGTGAAAAATGTCCTTTTAAATGATTTTATAGCTTTGGCTAAAAACTACTGGTGTTTTTCGTAATTTGTCAGTCTCTAACAGTCAAGTCTCTTTTCTCATTAAATTTTTGCTCACTCCTCCTAACAGAACGGAGTATCATATTTCAGGTCCACTTACAGCTCAGACTCAGCTTTGTAACAGATCACCTCGCATTCATCTTCCTTGTGTATGTCACATACAGTGCAAAGTAATGCAGTCTCTTTAGGATCCTTGACTCTTGCACCCTGACTGACTGAGCCAAGAAAGCACTGTAAATCCTTTGATGTCATCTTTGGGTTCTTAGAGACTTCCTGCAGTATCTTTCAGTCAGCTCTTGGGATGAGCCTAGCCCGGGTAGATTGCCAGTTTTGTGAAATCTTTTCCATTTGTAGATGAATTGTCGATTTTCTTTCGGTGTGGATGTGACAGTGAAGTGATGGACTACAAAATGCTTGGAAATGGACATGAAACACTTTCCAAGACTCACAACAGCTAAGACCAAACCAGGCCACATGTTTCTGATGTTTATCAGTCTTCCTAGTCTTTCTTAATGTTTTAGACATCTGATTTCAAGTATTTAATGCAATGACAAAGGCAGAGGGGGGCTAACCATTACAAGTCTAAAATGCATTTCTGTTCATTTAGTCAGTATATAATGTGATTTTTCATTATTCCTTTTTAACATGCTGTATATCGCCTTTATCTTTTATACTTTCATCAGTATAATCACATCACATTTGAATAAATTAGAATGCAAACACAATAAGATGCATGACTACAAAAATGATTATACCAAACAAAGCTCAGAAATAATATGAAAAATGTTTTTGCTGAACCCCCCCTAAAACTCTCTAGCGATGTTAATCCACACTATGTGTTATTTAGTTTGTTTTGGGGGTTTGTTCGGCTAATTTGTTTCATTTCATGTTCATTTGTTTTTGTTTAAATGTTTACTTGTGGAAATAAAACCTAAATCGTCCTGTTGACAAAAGTAAATAGTAGACAGCACACAAGTGTGGTTGTAAAACCATCACACACACAAGACATCTGTTTGTGGTAACTGAGTGTTTGAACAGAGCAGATGGCGGTGGACAAGCGGACGGCCCGGCCCTCTTCCCTCACACATTTGAATTCTGTGACTCTAATTGCATTTCACACTGCAAAAAATGCTTTTCTTACTTAGATTTTTTTTTGTCTTGTTTTCAGCCAAAATATCTAAAAATTCTTAAATCAAGAAGAAAGAAACAAGATTATTTTGCTTACCCCATTGGCAGATGATTTTGCTTGTTTCAAAAACTCACTTTATTTTGACTTGTTTTTTCTGAAAACAAGAAAATAATTTTTACTTGTCTAGAAATTCCTTCTTGATTTAAGAATTTTTAGATATTTTGGCTGGAAATCTAAGTAAAAAAGCATTTTTTGCAGTGCACCTTTTGAACCCAAATAACACTGTGGATCAATTTACAACTAAATGCATCCTATCTGTTTCTCGTTTATTCACGCTAGCACTATTCTTTTTCTCATCTTCTTTGTGGTCGTGTTTGTTGTAATTGTAAGAAAAAAAATAATGAGTCCCTGGTGTAATTCAATCAGCTCTAAAAAAACAAAAACAAACTATTTTCTTCTTTTCTGTTTTCTTCAAAAAATGCCATAATTATGCAAATAATCACACCACTCAAAAGTTGTGATAACCATATAGAGAAATCACACATTCAAACATGACAGAAGGGATCATGTACAGTCAAAAATAAACCCTAACAGAGTGATCAGGTCTTGCATCATTCTGCAGGTCCCTGATGCATCACTTGCAGGGTTTATTTGGTGATTTCAGCTGCAATGTAACATGTATTTGTATATTTGAAGTTCTTTCTTACAGGTTTTCTTCTAATCTGGGTTTTCCTGAACATTTTGCCTTGAAGGGTTTTATGCTCACTATATGTCAACTGCTCATTTTGAGCCATTTTGACTCAGAAACACATTTATAGAATAAAAAGGGAAAGTCTCTAACAAGTACGTAATTGTTGTTTCTAAAATGGCCTCTAAATATGAATGGTTTTTTGACAGGATTAGAAACATAATACACATTAAAGAATTATCACATTAAAGAGTGGCATTTTTTTCTTATAAAAATCAACAATTTCAAAATGTAAAAAAAACAAACTAACAAAAAACTCTTTTTATTAGTTGATTTGGTTGTATGTTGATTCTCACAAATGGTCTGTCAGTTCATGCCTACACTTAAGACTGAAGATTTATAGCATCCAGTTACTTATTGCCGAAAAGTCACAAAACTCTTTTTCTGCCAGTGAGAGACAGAAGTCTTTATGCACACATCTGTCATTATGGCTCAAAGTTCACATCATTCAAAACTTTTCACAGATTCAGAGTGGAGCCCAGAATGCCAAAACTCTGAAACAAAACGTTTTCTTTCATGTAACAGTAAACTGTTACATATATATAAGTAAACACTTATCTTCGGCATCCGCTATTGAGTGCTGGCTTCTCACTCATCTGTGAAGTTTTAACACATTCACCTTGTTCCTCCAGTTCCTGCTCAAGTCTGAGAAGATTTTCTCAGCAACACCATTTACCTAATTACAGACCTTCAGAGAAAGATGACTTCACATGTGTTTTCAAAGTTTTGAGTTTCAGAAATGCCCAATTGAGTAAGTTTAGATAATGTGATGATGCATCTTCTCTCATGGGTGGACTTTATCTTCTGAGGAGTACTGGATATGGACATATGCTTATTTAAACTGGCATCTGAAGCCATTGAAGTGTAATGCTGATTTGCACAATTGGTGTTTATTTGCCAAAGTCCATACTCTGAATGTTAACATTACAGAATATACAGAATTAGAGGTCTTCCTTTTCATTTTCAGTCTGTCTAGAGCCTGTTTGAAGCTGAAGCTCCAGCTCTATTATGGAGTGAAGTTTGTCTCCATGCTGTAGACATATCAGCTAAACTAGCAAATCTACGTGCAGGAGACAATGTTTTGTAACAGCCATTTTTGTTTTATTTGCCATCTACATTACATTTTTGCTTGTGTTTGCCAGAATGGCAGGTTTATGTGTCTTTTGAAGAGAGAATCTCAGTGGTGGTGTCTTTGGCACCTTGCCACAAGTTTACCGCAAACCCATAGGCTTTTGGTAAACCACCTCAGGATAAAGTTATTATTTCACTCTCTCCCCTTCTCTATCTCTTTACCACACTTCATTTTAGACCTCAAGCAGAGAGGCTCTGGTCTCTCGTCAGCAAAATTAGAGCCTCCTTTTTGTGGGGATCTCAGAGGGCTGAATCATTTTCATTTTGAGTGTGTCCTCTTAGCCAGCAACGAAGAGCTTTTTAGGCATTTAAATCAGCTGCATCACAGATTATTCTTTTTTTTTTTTTTCTTAATAGAACTTGTTTTTTACATTTTGGATCAGCGTTCGTAATGCACCATTAAAGTCTGCGAGTTGTAAATCATCTCAACCGATAGTCTTTCATTCCTCACCCTAACGCTGCCCACTGAATAATGAGCATCTCTGATTTATAATTCAGAGTGGAAACTGTGAGTGTTAGGCATCATAACAAAACCACAGGCACTCACTGGAGCAGGAGCGAAACTGTTGCTACTGTAGCAACTAATTAAAGTGCACATGCACACATGCGTGCATATTTACATCTTCATTTAATTCACTTTATTAGCAGCAGCCTCAGAATACAGATGGCTTTACTCTGTTGTGCATAGTAAAAAGCATTTTCCGGGTGAAATAATGCACATCCGCAAGATTTAGGGAAACCGAGTATGTTCTGCATTGTTGAATGACTGTAGCTCTGCTCCATGTTACTGAAATATATCAACACATTTACGCTAATCCTGTCAGATCCTTTGTTGTAGTGAAAAGCATGTTTTGTGGCCAGTAATCTTTCTTTGTGTTGACTGGCAGGAGATAATGTGGCGGAGAGACTAGCCGTCGCAGTGCAGGTTTTATCCTCTGTTGTATAATAGAGATATTCAAGAGCAGATATAAGATCATGCCAACCTCGTTACTCAGAGACTACCTGCTTCATTGCCTTCTAGATAATATGTGCTAGATAAAATAAAGAAGTGCTGGAGATTAATAATGTGTTTTTGTGCAGGTTGAATTTACAAAGCAGTACTCCCACCCTGTTTATGACAGTACATTGCTTTTGTTCTGTGCCGCAGCCCGCAAGCTGAGGAAGATCGGACAGATGAAAGGTCCCGAGGAGGTCGGCCCTGTTCATGGCCCATCAGAGGCAGTCCAGTGCCTGTCGCCCAAGCCCAGCCTGACGTTCCACTCACAGTTGATCTTCCTGAACATCCTGGAGGCCATAGAGCCCGAGGTGGTGAACGCCGGCCATGATCATGCTCAGCCTGACTCGGCAGCTGCCCTCCTCACCAGCCTTAATGAGCTGGGAGAGAGGCAACTTGTCAAGGTAGTGAAATGGGCCAAAGGACTTCCAGGTAATTTAAGCATGTCACATTTTCACTTATTTCAGTTTTGCAGTTTTGCTTTTTATAAAGGGGTCAGTACCTTGATGCTCATTTTTTTGTATCTATTAATATAAATAAAAACAAAAAGGAAAAACCACAAACATAAATTCTATAGAAATTTGAGTAAACCTCTCATTTTTTCATTTTTGGATCAAAAATTTATTTTGATATTTTCTAATGGAAATATAATTAAATTATAAGAAATCATAACAAAGAAAAAGCCTTGTTCAATATTTTTTTTTTTTTTTTGAAAGAATAATTTGAACTCATTTATGTTTTGATGTAGTTTGATACATTCTTTAATTTATTATTTGGTGGGGAGGGGGGGTAAACAACACCACTTTACTGCTTATTATTTAAAAGCTTTTTTTGCTCCAAATCAGAATTATGTGGTCCAACATCATGCAGAAATATGCAGAATCAGTAAATGAGAGGTAATGAGAGGACCCATGCAGGTTCTCATGACTTTGTAAAGATTAGCCAGTCTCTTATGTCAGATCATTTGACTTTTTCATTACAGACAAGGTTAGTAAAATGTCATGTAATGTGACCAAACTTGATATATTTATCAATCAATAGTTAGTGAATATTTGCCAAAAAAAAGAAAAAATTACAATGTGTATTCAAATGGCAGTGAAATTATAAGAGAGTTATTACTCTCTTTTTTTTTAATTAACATTTTTAAAACCCATGTGAAACCAACATGAATACAAAATGTACATTTTGAAGAAACTAGATTTTTAAATGATCTGTCTTTTTCTTAGTCTGTTACACACTTAATATTCATTGACACAATAGTATAATAACAAGATGGAGATCCTGCCTGGTGATTCAAATCGGGGCATCAGTGGTGAATTATTTGTTTTTTGTTTGTTTTTTTCAGTGATTTAATTATGGTTTGTATTTCAATTCAGAGGCTTGAGAGGTGTTGTGTAATCTACTTCACTCTAATGGCTTTGATAAATGGCTTTTTGAAAAGCAAAGGCAGACTTCAGTCATATGTAAAATGCAGTGGCAAGCAGCAAACCATCAAATACTGAGAGAAAAACAGCAGGATGGGCGATAGAGAGCGAAAGGGGTGTGGCTTGACGAACCCTGTTTTGAAGCTTAGCGTGACAGCGTGTGATTGGTTGATGGAATCAGGTTGATGTGATTGGTTGCAGTTCTCCAATTCCCTGTTATTGATAGCATTAATAAAACTGTGAGGCCTGGCATTTTAATCTGCGCTGAATCCAATGATAAATGTGTTATGTGGGAAGCGAGATCAAGTTTGTCCCAGAACGTTCAGCTTGTTTTCCCTTTGTTTCCTGAAAGTGGTGCATATGCTGTCTGGTCTTCTACAAACTTTTTATTTGGTTCAAGTCAATGTACTGAAAATCCTCAGTTCAGATTGACATGTATACTTTTTTCTGAAGGTAACATCAGGTGAGTCTGAATCATGGCATGAGCTGGTGGAGCTGAAATAGAGTTGTAAATGCAGTTGGTCTCAAAAATAGCACCCAAGCAGCTGACAAACTGTAAGTTATAGGCAGCAAACAAACCACAAATATCTCTCCCATCTCTCAGGTTTCCGTAACCTGCATGTGGATGATCAGATGACAGTCATACAGCACACCTGGATGGGAGTGATGGTCTTTGCTCTGGGTTGGAGGTCCTACAAGAACGCCAACGCGCGGATGCTTTACTTTGCGCCGGACCTGGTCTTCAATGAGTCAGTCTCATTCTCTTTCACATCCGCCCTGCTCTTATTTGCCTGTTTTCTTTTGTGTCCGACACCCATCCGTGTTCTGCATTGTTGTCTTCTCTCTCATTCCATTTTCTTCTTCTGTCCATTTGTTTGTCTTGTAAATGTTCTAATCCATCTTTCCTCTCACTCATTTTTCTTTCATTTCTCCTCGGCGGCCTTTTCTCTAACTTATTCCTTCTCTCTATCTTTCTGTCTCTCTCTCTCTCTCTCCTGGGCAGGTATATATCTTGTACTTCATGCACACAATAAGAGTCTCATCGTGGATTCTTTCGAGATTCATTTATAATATACTGCTGGCTTATTATGGTGTGGAGGATCTTTGTCACAAACACAATCCCAGGAGAGATTGGATTTTTGGGGGGGTTCACATGCTCTCAATGGCCTTTTCACCATTATCTGAAATAGAATACTTCTTAAATGCATTTTGGGCAATCCCATATCACTGCTGCTGACAGAACTTGTGTATTAGGCATGAAATACATTTCATTTAGACAGAGATTTGGGAAACATTAGATGACTGACCGCATTATTCAGTAGTCAGTACTGTATGGTAATTAGCGAGTTGTTGCAAGCTGTCTGTTATTGTCAGATGTTTCTTTGTTTGTCAATTAATCTGTCCCTGATCTGTCAGTCGTAGGATGCATATCTCCAGCATGTACGAGCACTGTGTTCAGATGAAGCACCTCTCGCAGGAGTTTGTGCTGCTGCAGGTCACACAGGAAGAGTTCCTCTGCATGAAGGCCCTCCTCCTTTTCAGCATCAGTGAGTCTATTTCTGTGTGTGTGTGTGTGTGTGTGTGTGTGTGTGTGTGTGTGTGTGTACAGAACAAAGTACTTATGGATACTAGCACCTAATGACACATTAAAAATGGTGTGAGAAACGTTATGTAATCTGGTAAAATGGTTTCAGACTTTAGTCTGTCTAGGAAGCTTTTAGACTGTATTCAACAAATCAAATCAATTTTGACAATCTTGTGAATATTCAGGTCATTGCAGTATAAGTTATATTAACTAATTTTAAATGCCAACCCCCCAAATGTAGCTGTCTCACATTATGTGCTCAACCCCGTTACTGCATGATTTTCCCCATTACAAAAAATATAACTGAGGATATAATTGAACAAACATTTGACCACCAAATGAACTATCCCCAGCTGAGTGATAGCTTAATTTAGACATAATTTGATATTTAAGATTTACTTATTTATAATTTTGTTTTTATGTATTTTCTATGTATTATTATTTTGTGTTTATGTATTATTGAATGTTGATGTTATTTAATACTTATGCAAGAAAATATTAATCACACAAATACAGTCTATATTTATGTTCTACATTATGGTAACAGTCACAGTACTTTCAAAAATTTTCTTAAATGAAAAGAAAATAAAGCTCATGTAATATTTAGTGTGAGCCCCTTGAAGGTTAAGTACCTCCTTTCATTGACAATTTGTAAAAAAAAAAAAAAAAAAAAAAAAAACCACCGCCACAGTATAATAAATCACGCAAAATGCAATAAGCAAACACACAAAATCAGCACATTTCAATGAAATCATGTTCTTTTTCAAGTGTATGCAAGTATGTATGCAATTTCAAATGAAAGTTTGTTTTTATTTCTATTTCTGCAGTTCCAGTGGAGGGGCTGAAGAGTCAGAAGTATTTTGATGAGCTGCGTCTGACATACATAAACGAGCTTGATCGTTTAATCAACTATGGCAGGAAGGCCAACTGCGCCATGCGCTTCCAACAGCTGACCCGACTGATGGACTCACTGCAACCAGTTAGTAACACACATACACGCCACACACCAAACATACGGATTAGTCTTACATTCAAAACTGGCATGATACACTATCATCCAAATGTTTGGTGACAGTAATTAATGCTTTCATTCAGCAAGGATGTATCCTGTTGATCAAAAGTGATAGTAAAGACTCTTAGATTATTAAAGAACATTTCTATTTCAAGTAAATGTTTTCTAGTCTTTCAAACTTTCTATTAATAAAAACTATCATGGTTTCCACAAAAATATGAAGCACCACCATTTTTTTCAACATTGATAATAAGAAATATTTTTGAGATCCAAATCAGCATATTAAAATGATTTCTGAAGGATCATGTGACAGACTGGAATAATGGATGCTAAGAAACAGCTTTGCCATCAGAAGAATACATTTCATTTTTAATGATATTAAAATAGAAAATACTTACTTTTAAAGGGTCATCAGATGCCTATTTTCCACAAGTTGACATGATCATTTTAATGAAAAGTCTATACCATACTTTGGTAAAAATTTCTCAATGGTAGTGTGAAAATCACCCTTTTTCAAAATCAGCTCTGTTCACAGCTAGCCGTTTCGGTGCATGTCCCTTTAAATGCTAATGAGCTCTGCTCATCCCGCCCCTCTCTTCCGTGGGGGCGATGAACCGTTCTCAAGAGACTGTAAACTTTAGCCGCATTTAGCCTCGGAACTTGCTAACTAACACATTATTAGGAAAGGTGGTTTGCAAAGATTCATAAAAAAAAAAAACTTTTCTGTAGATGAATCTGGAACACAAATGATTTGCACAAACATAAACGCATTTAGGTAGATCGGGGGGCACATTCATTATGTAAAGAATTTACAGTAAAGACCCTCGGACCAGGTGTGTTGAATGAAGACCAGAAGTCAAGAGATTCGATCAAAAATTAAGAAAATTTACTAAAGATAGTTTGCAGTTTCATCAGCAAGTCAGCTTCAAGACTCGCAATCGAATTCGTAGGCCGCTCTGCGTACATGTTCTAGACACCAATAGTTATACTCTAACAGAGGTCACTAATTATGTCAATACATAGGTAAGCAAGATTCTGGTTGGTAGATAAACTTAGAAAATCTCCACACATGGACGTAAAACTCTAAGCATATCTTCTAGTGATTATATTTTGTGACAATTGATCAGAGGTCAGACGCAATAGGTCTCTCCACAAGCATATATCTGTTACCCTGGACATCAGGGTGACGGCAAATGACGATTTCCTCCTAGAGCTCTCTCTCATTTAGCTGCAAAAATAGACATTCACACACATACGCAGGGAACACTTATCTGTACTTCAAGGTTGCCGGGTTCTGCCATGAATATTATCAAATATGGTTAACTACACAAACACAATGAGATCAGCTTCTTAGAGAGTAAAAAGGCAGACTAAAGCCATATTCAACTTATTTTCTAACATACATAAATGTAACTCCAAGAATCCAAGAATATGTGAACGGCTTTATTTATCATTTATCGAGATTTAAAAAAAAAAAAAAAAAAACACTGGGTGGATTTATATCATTATAAGGTGGTTGTGTACACACACTGCCAAAACACATTTATGTTCAAACAACATGTAAAAGTGAATTTTGCATCCGATGACCCCTTTAATTAAGTGTAAAACAGTTTCACAGTACTACAGTTTTTGCTGTCTTTTTGATCAAATAAATGCAGCCTTGATGAGAAAAAGAGACTTCTTTCAAAAACATTACAAAATCTTATCAACCCCAAACATTTGATTGGAAGTGTGTGTTCTCATACACAAATAAGACAATTACAGGCATAATTCACTATAAAGTTGTGCTACTATTGCATGCATGCATTTTAATCATTTTCAATCTGCAGTCCAGTTTAACAAGATGCTAAATGGGCTGAAAGTGTATTTAAATTAACTTGTCATTCTTTCCAGTACAAACACACCATTCTATGTAAATTAGGCTCATTATCGATGCACCTTATTCATGCTTTTAAATTTTGCAGATACTTTGATCTGAAGTGACATACACTGCATTCAGGTTATGCATTTTATCAGTTGATCCATCACTTGAGACTTAGTTGTTGAGACGTAGGGTTAGTTCACCCAAAAATGAAAATTCTGTCATCATTTACTCACCCTGAAGTTGTTTCAAACCTGTGGGTAACCAAACAGTTGAAGGTAGCCATTGATTCCATTGTATGTCTTCCCAGAGTGTGAAAGTCAATACGGACCAGCAAATGCTTGGTTACACACATTCTTCAATTGATCATCTTTGTGTTCAGCAGAAGAAAGAAATTCACACGAGTTTGAAACAACTTCAGGGTGAAATGATGACAGTGAATGACAGGATTTTCATTTTTGGGTGAACTATCCCTTTAAACCCATGACCTTGCCATTGCTAGCACAGTGCTCTACTTTCCAAGCTACTGGAATACCTAATGGCTAATTTACCTTATGTTACACTTTTGCCATCTGAGTTAATCAGAGTAAAAGGAATTTTATGAATAAGACTTTTATGTACATTTTTGTTGATCATGGCGGCAGTAATTCATCCAATAATGGAGAAGATCATTAAGACCAGGAATATGTGCTGTGTAGTCAAGTTTCATCATTTTAAAGAGCTAATGTGGGTGAATGCTGTAAAATCATAGTATAGTACGCCAGATTGTGGTAGTCTGCTGCATCAGCCACAACTGAACACTCAGAACAGGCCTCGGATGGTGATCTGTCACATGCGCATTGAGTTCACTGCTAATTTGTTTGGCTGTGTTTGTGCCATTAACTGATTTATGTCATTTCAATCTGATTCTAAAACAGTGCAGGCAGCACATGGAAATGATGACACACATTTCATTCTTAGTGAATTTTTCTATCTCTTCACTTTTTCCATGTTGTCATTTTGCTTGTTCTTGTCTCTCCTTTCCCCTTGTTTTCTCTCTCTCTTCTCTCCCTCACCCAGATTGTTCAGAAGTTGCACCAGTTCACCTTTGACCTCTTTGTCCAAGCTCGGTCTCTGCCCACGAAGGTCAGCTTTCCCGAAATGATTGCAGAAATCATCTCGGTCCAGGTGCCAAAAATCCTCGCCGGCCTGTCTAAACCAATCCTGTTTCACAAATGACAAGACTACACCCCTGAACTACTGATCCATACCAACCCCATCCAGGCCATATGAGCCAGTCAGTTTGGCCTAATCCAGTTTGATCCAGCCTAAACCAGCCTGCAATGCTCTTAATCTGGACTCAAATCGAGCGACAGGACTGAACGATACTGATTCTTTTTGATTTTACTTTTTTTTTTCTTTTTTTTTTCTCCCCTTCTATCCCTCCCTCCCTCCCTCTCTATATCAGTCTCATCTCTCTCTCTCCTTTTGAAAAATGGCCCTGAAAAGTAGCGGGACCATTACATCATTACAGTTGTCTATCTTCTCTTCAGAGATCATTTGAGCTCATTTTCTCAAACTGACAGCATGATGTGAAGCAGGTTTTGTTCTTTCTTTCGACCAGCAGTTATCCTTCAAGAGTTACGACGTATTGCCTGGTGGACAGGTTGGAAAAAATATCACACTGAAGTTTCATCTGAGCCCTTAATCAAAAAAAAAAAAAAAAAGGACACTGCAAAGATCTCTATCAGAGTCTGTGACCTGCCTCTAATCTCTATGCATCGCAGGTTAAAAGGTTTCATTTATTGTCCATTGACTTGAGAGATCAGGACAAAGCAAAGCAGCATGCATAGAGAAATACATCAGAACTTGACAAAAAACCATGACAGAGTCTCTTCGCTTGTGACTTTTACTCTTTTTAGTTAGAACAACACACTACTAAATACAGTACTATAATATTACAACAGTATGGATTTCAGTACAGCAGGCTTTCTATCAGTTTCCTCCCTGCTTTATTAGTTTATTGATTGTAAAACAAGTGCTTCATTCATTTCTTATGAAATGTAGAGGCTCTTTGTAAAAGCTTTTTAAAAGGCATCATTCATTTGGGGTCAGACAATTTGTGACTTTAATTTTAAAATGTCACTGTTGGGTTTTGCCACTAAGAACGAAACAACAGCACAATAAAAAAAAAATAAAAAAATAAAAAAATAAAAAAAATCTCACAGTCATCAAGACTTGCCTCCTCCAGACAGCAGACTTTTGTTAAGACGGGTCTCAGTGCCCTCTTTTGCAACCTGGATATTTAAGTGCAGGGTTTAGGGGATATTGTTGACAGTTTGTACATAGAACATACATACAGCAATGCTTGGGTAAGCATAGATGATCTTCAAATATATACACATATATAAATTTATGCATGCTGTCTTCACATCCATCAACAAAACAACAAACAAATAATTGCATGCTAAATCCCTAGATATTCAAACAAACCAAACTGCATTGCCAGTAAGCTAAATGGATATTGTTAGGAAACGGTACTGTTTCCCATAAGGCTCTTATGAAGTTACTCTCTCTCTTTCACTGTCCTTAATGGAAGATTTGGCAAGGTAATGTTCTTGTATATATATATATGTAAAAGTTAAGCGTGGTTCTTTTCAACCTTTCTATGTGCTAATGTATGGATGTAGTCAATAGTTTTACAGTACAGTTTCCTCTCTTTCCTTTATAGTAAGTGCCACTGAGGGATTTGTATTTCTCCGCGCTAGCAATAAATAATCACATGCTTAACACACTCTTTTAACAAGCTCTTTTAGAATATCAAAACATGCTTCAAATGGTGCACAACTTTGAGAGAAAAAAAAAAAGAAAAGAGAAAAAAAAGCTTTGCATATGTGCTAACATGGGATAGTACTGTTATTTCTTCAGAAGCTCCTACCAAATATCTTATTCACCATCAGCTGTCTCAAATCAATGACAAGTGGTGCTAAAGCTGTTCTCTTTAACGCCCTCGAGGGTGTTAACAGGATAGTTCACCCAAAATGAAAGTTTTCATTTACTTACCACCAAGTTGTCCCATTGACTTGCATAGGATAATAAAAATGCTATGGAAGTCAGTGGCTGCCATCAGCTGTTTAGTGACCAGCATTTTTTATTTATTTATTTTTTTAATATCTTATTCAGTTTTAAGTAGAAAAAAAAGAAGAAAAAAACTCTTACAGGTTTGGAACAACTTGAGGCATCATTTTCGAGTGAGCCATTGCTTTAAACGAGACAAAAGACGACAAAAAAGAAAAAAAAAAGGCATGTGTATTTTTTTACTCCGCTTTTGCTTCAATTAAATCATTCTCTATTTATCTGTCAGAAAGCAACATCTTTACTCGCTTTCCTCGTACCCCGGTGCAGCGCGTATTATCTAGACGTCGTGTCAACTTTTCCCCTCCGCACGTTCTCCTTTTCTAAATGATTAAATAGTGCCTGCAGCGTTATGTATGTAGATTACTCTTTAAAGAGCCACAAACTCGCGGCGCTGTGTTGTCTTTGTCAGGCCTGGGGTGACCTGGGGTGTTCTTTCGGCGGAGCACGGAGTTTTCCGCCGAGTTAAAACGACGAGATGTGGTTTAGCTGCTCGAGCTCTTGTCGCCGCGGAGCATGTTTACGGTTTGAATGTGCCAGGCAGAGAATAGGCTGTCAGAGACAGCTCCTGTGCGCTGACAGCACCGAGCACCGCGCAATTACACGCAGGTGTTTACCCATTTAGACGGCCCAAAAGCACTCATTAGAATTTGCAGAACTCCAAACTGCACTTTTACCCTGCCAAAAAGAGCGCATGACTTTCACCATGAACATGCAGCGCTGTAGGACGGAGCCGAAGCCAAAGCCTGATCACAAAGTCGTTCATTAGCCGGCGGACTTTCGGAGGGGCACTCGCATGCAAACACTGACTTTGCGGGAGACGCACTCTCTCGCTGTCTTATTCTCCGTTTACAATCGAAAGCTTGTAATAAGTCAGTTACCGACACTCGATGTAACACCTCGTTTGGCTTGCGCTGCGCTCGCGAAAATACTCGTGCTTGGATGATCCATAAGCTGACTTGTGACTTTTCTTAACACATCTCTTATGAGCTATGATGTGAAACCTTGCGTGTTGATTTTTAATTAAAGTCTTAGGAATTACTGTGTGTGTGGTGTGATCAACCAATAGCAACATGTGTATGTTTATATGCGCTCTTGTAAATCTGTTAGCAGGCTCTGCTTTCCTGCCCTGGTGCAAAAAAGGGGTAGAAAGCTATAAGGATATATTTTGGTGTCTTTTGCAAAATATTGAATTTGGCCTGTGTTGTTGACAGGAAAAGGTTTGCTTTGATCCTACCAATGTTTCTGCTCTCACATGAACAAGAGAACCTAGAGTCTTAATAACAGTCTGCATGTCACCAGGATGCTTCCTGTGGTTATAAATTGGGTTTTCAGTATGAGGGAGGGGGGGTTCCCAAACGATTTCTCACTGATATATTTTCCCCAGCAATGAGGAAAGTCATTTGGCTTTCTAATGTGTGTATTACAGAAAAATATTTTGACACAAAGTTGTATGTTCAACTGAGAGCACCACACTGGTGTACAGACACTAAACATGCTAATGAAAGCATATGAATCGTTTGCAGGCAGATCTGTACCTATTTGTATCCGGTTTCAGCTTTGTAAACCATATAAAAACTCCCACATATGTAACAATGACTTGTTTTTTTTTAACTCTCTTTACTGGCTGATATGAGCAATTACATGACTAATCATTAGCGAATGCTTTTTTACAGCTTTTTTTCTCTGGTGTGAATAATTCCTGTCTTTTCCTTGTGTTTTGGGATATTTTTCGCTTTTCCATGTGCAGAAGGAAGAGCTAGATAGTTTGGCTTTATATGACTAGAAGAGGAAATTCTGGCTTCTTAAACAATGTTTGTTACTTAAATCTTTGTAACTTTATAGTCTTTTTTTACAGCAGTTGTATGTGAGAGTGGGTGTGTGTCTGTGCATGCACGCTTTTCGCAGATTATTTAGTACTGCTATGTAGTGTTGTATTGACAGTTGTTAACTGGCAATTTATTTCGAGCAGTTTGCAAACTGATTTCTACTCGTATGGAAAATCGCTTACCTGATTCCTGTTGTGTAAAGCCTATGTAAATCAGGTTTGTTTGTGTTTTACCGCTTTCAATTCAATAAAAAATATTTGAAAATCTTGAAAGTTGTTCTCTGGAACTCTGTGAGACACACCCTGAATTGGGTGGACCTAAACAATATCATGCAAAAGCAAATGGGCACGAGAAGCTTTTCTGTGGTAGGAACTTGTCTAACCTCTTTAGGCCATGACTATTTTTTTTTATTTTTTGCACTTCAGATTGTGACTGATGCACAGCTGTTTTAATTTAACTGGATTCCAAGGGTCTATTCTCCTCCCAATTATTTATTGATTATTATCATGAGGCCATTTCATTGTATAGATTTATTTCTACTGTGTCGGCTCAGTGCACATTCGCCTACAACTTGCGATCATAAGAAAAAACAAACATACTTCATCATTTTTTTTTTTTTTTTTTAATAAAGTTGCATTTTCTTGCAGCAGTACATTCAAATGAGGTTTAGGGACTGTTAGGTATTAAGAGCTTGACAAACAGCTTAAGAAACAACAAAATATGTACAAAAAATACATAAAATATCAACTGGAAATTTGGAGCTTTATGACAATAATATTACATAAGAATGCGCTCCAGCATTTAAAGCGTTCATGCCAAACCCGCATAAAGTGACCTAAAAGTTCAACCTTTATTGTATCTAAAGTACCAAAAACATTAACACAATCTTTTTTTCCATTCCCACATTTACAGTTGTAAAGACAAAATCTCTAACTTTCACATTCAAGATATACAATGACCAAAAAAAAACAAAAAAAAAAACAATAAAAGCTCATGTTTCGGTACAAAGTTTGATGATTAAAAGTCCGGTTAAGCTCCTAAAACTGATCTTATGTCAGTAAAGTAGACTGACAATTAAAAAAAAAAAAAAGAGAGAGAGAGAGAGAAAAGCTCATTGAAGCAAACTTTGCTCTGTGGACCCCCTTTTTCTTTTTTCGTTGGAACACCACTAGCATGTCTCGGCAGATAAAAGGAGAAACACTTTGCAATTACAGTAACTACTCTGTTTATCAGAAACATTTAGAAGCAGCACCCAGATCATTCATCTCTCTCCAGTTACTAATTACAGAGATAATAACAGGTAATTAATAAAGCATGTTCAACTTCTACGCAATTAAATACAGATTAGTGTTGATTCAGAATATTATATAATACATCTGGGCTGTACCACTTTCTATCGGTCTTAGAGTGAAGTCGGTAGTGCATCTGTGAAGTGAGATCGGAAACTGTAAGTCTTATCGGTCTCTTAAGTAGGCCACAGAAAAGGGGAGATACTGACAGACACAATAAGCGGGAGAATGGAAGGGAGTTCTCCTATAGTATGCAGGAAGGTCAAAACGTTCAATTCAATGCTTTTCTTTTTGTTCTTTGATTCAAGCAAGAATCAATTACTTAGTTTTAATAAAGTAAAGTAAAAAGAGTACCTTTTCCAATTCATTCACAAAAAAACTATACTGGAGTTGAGGGGCATTCCTTCATGCTCTGTCAGTAACAATAATTTATCTCTTAAAACCATGACCACATACCGGACTGTGCCGTATACGGACATGGACACACACACACACACACACACACACACACACACACACACACAATCTCATGACCCCTGATGTGCATTAATTGGTCCACAAGACATTGATCCACAAGTTGTAGCAGTGACTGGATGTTAGTTCTTATTTTGTGTTCTGCAAAGACAAATAAGTGACAATAGTGAGCATTAACACTACAGGTTACCTTAACTCTTTTCCAGCCACTGATGGAATTTTCCATCATTTATGAGACAACGCTTCCCGCCATTGACAGTCTTTTCAACTCTTTCAAAATATTGCTTTTTATATGAAACTTACCCACATTCAAGTGTTGATAAAAATGAATTCAGGAAGCTAGAATAATGTTTTTTTTTTTTTTTTTTAATTCTTTGTTTTGACATATTTCATGTTCAGATATTCAAACAACAAAGCCTTTTGGGGGACATTAAAGTTTTGTGAAAATGTTAAAAAATGCTGGCGGTGGCTGGCAACTTTTATTGGGTAAAGAGTTAATAATAAAAATGAGAATGAACATGCCGTACCTCATCTCTAGAAGCTGCAGGTGAGGCATTTGGAGAGGCACTGCAAGACACAAAACAGTAAGTTGTGATTATGAATTGAATTCTTTTCAGCAACTTCAAGGGATAGTTCACCCTATAAAAATTCAGTGATTAGTTACATTCTTGTTGTTCCAAACTTCTTGTTAGTTACACTTTTCTGTGTGTGTGGGAAATTGTCAAAAACTAAATCATTTCAGACTTCAGATTTGACTACAATGGCAGTACAAAGGGATGAGCATCAAAAAGGTCCTGAAAACACCATCAAAACGATTCCATTTAACTCAGAATTCAGTATGGTGCTTGGTGCAGTTTTGACAGTTGTTCACTAAAACTACTGAAAACACTTTTGTTAGCTGAAATAAAGCTTAAATGAAATCTAGATATTAGATGAAAAACTAAAAGAAAATTAGGAATGTTAGCATGGCAACTAACTGAAATAAGAAATTATTAATAGAAATAATAGCTAAAACTAAAAATATATTTAAACCTAAATAACACGAAAAAAAGACATAAGAAAGAATTAAAACTAATAAAAATACAAGCACGTAGCAAAGTTACAATAAAATGAAACGAATAAAAGCCATCTCAACAAAATAATATCTAAATAATACTGAAATAACACTGATGCTTGAACCAATGATGTTTGATGTTCATGATGTCCAACCATATTTCATCTGATAGCTGCATACTTGCTTGATTTAAGATAGCGTATGACTTCAGAAGACTGTAATATAGTGTATTGTAATTTTGGAACTTGACAGCCCATGATCACTGGAAACTGTCATAGTATGCACGATAAAGAATCCTTAAAATTCTCCTTTTGTATTACAATGAAAATAAGAGAATGTGGGATTGGAACGACATGAGGGTGAATAAATGATGACCAAATTTTCATTTTTGGCTGAATTATTCCTTTCAAATGTCACTTGCTCAGTCACCAGTACATTAGATATTATGCCCCTGAAATATGGGCACCTGCATAGTGAGCGCTGCGCACAGGCTCGTGAAATGAACGGGGTGTCGTGTTTTATTACAGACGTTCATTTTTGTTAACTTTGCTTCGCATTGGTCAAACCTTTTATCTTAGTATCCTCTGCGAGTCCCCTCAGGAATCTGTTCTAGCATTGTAAAAGGCCTTGAACTTGAACTACACAAGTGTGTGCGCAGGCTTGGAGAGCAGCCATGAGCAGTGAAGAGAATCCTCCTGAACACGAACAGGCAGCCAAACTTGCCAAACTGCTCATCATTTCATAGTTCACAATTTAGTAAAAGATAAGGCCATACTGATTTTAGATTAAACACATACCCAAAAACTGTCCACACACAACCTGATATCTGAGCAGTAGTTCGCTACCGACTGCAAAGCTAGCCTAACTTATCTGCACTTTCCTGTCTGGAAAAGTGCTACAGGCACAGTAACCTCATGTGAACCCTTGGGCTTAAAGGAATAGTTCACCCAAAAATGAAAATTCTATCATTACTTACTCAACCTTAAAAATGGTTCATATGACTCATACACCATATTCCAAATCAAGTCATATGAAGTCCTTATTTACTAATAATGTCCAGTAAGCTGTTAACTTCTGTTACTAGATCACTGACTCGTTGAATAGACTCCGTCTGATTTGAAAATGAACATTTATGTTCATGCAGTCAAGGTACATGTTTTATTAAGTTCATGCATTCTCTGGCAATCAAACACATGACTTTGATCAGATCAGATCAGAGATTCAGATTCACAATACTGATTCAGATCAACCAATCAACCTAAAAAAAACTATTTGTTCAAGACCCGGACATTCTCTTTCTCACACAAAGCTCCTGTATAATGAAGACGACGTGGAATCTACGGACCAGTTTTATGACAGTTTTATGAGGCTTTTACATCCCTTTTAGAAGCTTGAAAATGAATTCATCTGAATTTGCTTGAAAAACAGTGGCCAAATTATTTCTTACAATTTGTCATGTTGTGCCCCATGAAATAAAGGGATTGAAACAACATGAGGAATGAATAAAAGACGAGGATCTTGATTTTTGAAGGGTTCAAATAAGGCTACTGTGCCTGCGCAAATCTCAGTGTGTGTGTTTTATGAGCGCGTGCATGTTGCACTTTTCCAAGACTTGGATCGAATTACCTGCTATAAAGTTCCCGTCTATTTGAAAAGGTTTAGACTATATCGCCGTGCAGGACAAAACAACTGATCGGATGTGTGTCTAGTTTGGTTTGTAACACAAGGACTTTCAGCATGTGGTCCTGTCTTAAACACAACTTTATTTAAAAGCACCACATCAAAAGCGCACTGAGTTTTACTGTCTCCGCTCTAAGTGAAGTCAGGCAGCTGCTTGAAACAATGAAAGGTTCACTCACACACACTCCTGATCCAGCACATGCTCTTACATACACACACGTACCTCCCCGTCTGCCTGGAAGCGTTCTCAAAAAATTTGGTTTTGGAGGCGACACTACGGGGAAAGAGAGAAAGAAGAATATATCAATACATCACTGATCGTAAACAGAAGTCATCGACTAAATAAGACTTGTTTTCATGCTGCAACGTGTATTACAGACATGAACTTCATCAGAAGACCGAATCATAAAATACTGCAGTCTCTTCTGAGTCTTGAATCCTAAACATGGAAAAGTAGTTGTATCGAGTTCTGAATCACTCTCTGCGCTAAATTTCATTCACATGTACTGACATTTGCATTGAATCTCAGTGTGTTTGCATGTATATCTGCACCTGAAACTGCTCAGAAAATATCTGACAGAACACATAAATACACAAACACACACTAATATGCAGAAATCATTTTTTAGTCATGCTTTTAGCATTTTAAATCAAATTTTTATTCACTTAAAAATAAATATTTTCATAAAATTCAAAATGGACAACAATTTGACACCAAACATTAACAAAATGTTCAAACAATATATATTTTATATACATTTATTAAACAAATAAACAAAATACCACATGTGAAAATCTGAGCTGTTGAACTAGGAGTATAAATATACTGAAGGAGAAGTTACTATGTTATGAGAGTCATGCTTTTATTATATTATATATTCGTATATAAGATTGATATTTATTTTCTGTGTTAAAGGGAACAGCATTATGCAGAGCAACAACATACTGTATTTACAGTCTCAGTTAAACATTCCAACACATTAACATTCAAGCTCATCAGTGCATTCAATTTATTATCTGTGCAGGTGATATTAATGAAATTATGTATCGATATACATACATACATATATATATATATATATACATATTTGAGTGAGTTAATTAACCTACGAGCAAAGCAGTTGCTTCTACATTTTCTTTCATTTATTAATTTCTTGCATTGTTGTTTTCTTCTTTCCATCAACTATATTAAAATTATTTTATTTTCCCAGTAATTCTGTTGAATTTAAGACATTACTGGTTTTAAATCATGTGTAAATGGTATTATTATTATTATTATAATTATTAAAATTTGTATTATTAATATTAACAACCGTACTTCTGTTATGCTTTTTATTTCTTGCCCTTCACGAGTAAGCAAACCAGGTACAAACACCTCTATTTCAGGGAAGAAGAAAAAACTTCTAAGTACGTATTAAGTAAGCAAGTATTCTGAGTGTATGTGTGTTCTCAGGAGAAAATAGATTGAGCCTTTCTGAGATAAGACACAAGACAGTTTGACACCATGACCAGCACACCCACATGTTTTCTCAGAACCGGAGTTGGTCTAAGATTACTGCTCCATGCTCCTGCTCATAGAATGGTAATTATGAGGATATGACAAGCTGAAATTTATACTTGATTCAAGATTAGCTGTCATATACAGATAAAGTCTGCTGTATATAACATATTTACAATGGCTTGTGGAAGGCTTCAGATGCTTTACTAACTCTCTCAATTTTCTCAATCCCTGCAAATCCTGCACTGAAATTGGATATTTGTATTTCCAACCACTGGAACTCAACATTAATTTAATGTGACTGTCTAGAAATTTAATGTGTTTTTCCTGTTAAAAAGAATTTGTTGTAAAAAAAAAAAACGAAATGTTTGATTAAGAATTCACAGATGGAAAACAACTGCGTTAACGAGGACACAAATGCTGTTGAATTGACTTCTACCTGTGAACCATTAAAATAACTGTTGCATCATTTTCTGGATAAAACCTTACAGTTAAGGGATCATTACTCCAGCTGTGATTCTTTAGGGCTGCTGTGATGAGTTAATGATGAGTTAAGAGCAGTCCTGGGTCTGTGTTAAAATAAAACAAATGCATACATTTTGGAAAAACATTTAAAACTGTATCCAACTGTTTGGCTGTCCCAGTGGTCGCCGTCAGTTAGATGAACTATCAAAACACCCAGACGTTGCCTAGAAAAGGTCATCCCTCAAAGCTATGTGAACCAGGAAATTTCCAAGAGGACCACACAACAATCACTCTGCAGGATCTACAACATTCGCTCGTTGACAACCGAGTAAACACGCACCAGCAAACCATTACACTAGTCCTACAAAACACCCAGTTGTATGGGGAGGGTGGCAGCAAGGAGCCATTCCTCAATAAGAATCAAGTGAAAGCATGTCAGGAGTTTGCCAAAACGCACAAAAGTGATCCAGCTGCAATGTGGGAAACGATCAGCTCTTGGTCAGTATAAAACAATCTGGGTGGCACAAATCTACAGTTACACCACAAAAAAAAACATCCATATGCTTAAATATTGCAGTCCTGCCATCAGGTAGAGCAATAACCGAACATGTTAATAAAAACATGAGAGAATGAATGATGGATGATGCAAAAATCCAGAAAGTTACTAAGATAGGGCATCAAAATAGACTGCAGTGAGGAATAGTGCAATTATGAAAGAACAAATGGCTGAAATGTAACTAAATAGATGAAACAAAAACTAATAAATATTTGTAGAGAGTGAAATCTATTGTGAAGTTTGCTTCTGTTTTAAAAAAATGCTGTATCGATATTTAAATTCAGTATTTCAATTATATACTAGTATTCTCCATACTAAAATCTAAATTCAGTCATTTAAAATGATACAAGTGAATTTAGGGATCGCGGCGTTATATTGCTGTACAGTACAGTATGAAAAATGGATATTCATTTTAACATTTTAATAAACATTATTATATTAGTAGTGTTTTAGGATTAGATGATGGAAAATGAAATCAATGAATGTACAATTGTAAATCCAATATTGACCTAAAATTCTGACTGAAGAGTTTTTGTGCTGATATAGCATGCACCCTTAAAATTGTGTAGCCCTGCTCCCAAGAGAACCTGTTTTAACCTGCCAAAAAAAAAGCTTGGGAAAGAGTTCTTCCTTCAGAAGGTCAATGTTCCCAGACACAAGTCTAAATGAACATCACAGTGGCACAAGAACAAAAATGTATCTCAATGGCCCAATCAAAGTCCTGAACTCAATCCAACTGTGGCGCTACTTGTAAATTACAGTGGACAGGTGTCGAGCAAGTAACCGGAACAATCTGGTGCAAATCTGCCTGGATCAATGTGCCAAAATTACACCTGAGCAGCATGCAAAGCCGATATATCTTTCACCCAAATATATCTTGTCAATGCTGCACGGATGCCATACTGATTACGCTGTGTGATAGGCAACATATTTCAGCTTTTTGCAATATATAACACAAGAACAAAAAATAAATTACGCTACAAAAAAGAAATTGGAGTTTCCGAAAAATATTACCACAGAGAATCATTAAATCATAAATCAGCAGTAGCATCACTGTAAAGTAGGGTTTGTGGTGAGTGATGTGCACTCACTATGATGCTGGACTGTCTTCGTTTGGAGTTTTATTGAGGAGACGTGAGGGTGGATCTGGTGGTCGAGTGGGTGGCCGGCAGATGGAATTTTTCTCTGAGAAAGATCGTCCTTTCAGCCCCTGAGCCTCTTCTGTTACACACATAAACACACACCTGTTACAATCACAACTCATTGCATCGGGATTTTTGTATGTCTGTGTTCTGCTGACATCGATCACATGGTCCTTATGTACTATGATGATTATTCAAACTCCAAATGCCATCACAGGAATCAGTTCTTTAGGGTTCACTGACATACAAAAGTCTCCATTATAAAGAGAAGAGAAATCTTTTAACAAACACGTGCACGTTCTTAGAAACGTGATCTTTGTTTTCATGTTCATTTTATGTTTTTTTTTTTATTTTGAAGAAAAGTTTCTATTAAGTGAGCCTGCATCTTAACAACTACCTTCCAAAACATTTAAAATATATTTTCAATGTATTTTCAAGGCATTAAGTGTTTTAATGGATTATTTGTTTTAATAAATATAATTTTACAAACTTAACTACTCTTGCATTTCATAAAAAGCCATATTATCTAATATTTTAAGAGACTTATTGGCCTTGGTCATGAGGGTCTGCAGGGGTCTGATATCCTTTCCTGTTTTATGTTTTTTGACTGGATGTTAATTGAACCAAGTGACTTTGATTTTTGGTGGACACTATAGTTTTTAAATATAGTGAATAATGTTTTCTTAAAAAAAAATTAATAATAATAGTTCTTTTAATCAGGCTTGTGATATCAGGACAGTTGTATCACACCAAAAAAAAAAATTATATATATATATATATATATATATATATATATATTCTAGATTCATTGCACACAAACTGAAATATTTCAAGAGTTTTTAATTTTTTTATTTGTTTGTTTGTTTTGTCCCACTTTATATTAAGTGGACATAACTACTATGTACTTACATCAAAAAATAAGTACAGTGTACTTATTGTGTTCATACTGTAAAACACTTTTGCTGCTATTGAGGTGGGATACGGGTAAGGTTAGGGACAGGTTTGGTGCAGTGCTTTAAGTCATAACCATCAGAATAAAAAAAAAAAACTCTTGAAATATTTCAGTTTGTGAGCAATGAATCTTGAATATAAGAAAGTTTGCTTTTTTTTAACTAAATTACAAAAAAAATAAAGAACTTTTCCATAGTATTCAAATTTTTTGAGATGCACCTATATATATATTTATATACAGTGTTGGGGGTAGCGCATTACAAGTAACGCGAGTCACGTAATCAGATTACTTTTTTCAAGTAACTAGTAAAGTAACGCATTACTTTTTTAATTTACAAGAAAATATCTGAGTTACTTTTTCAAAAAAGTAACGCTAGTTACTTTGTTTTCCCATTTATTGACTGTCAAGTCTCCTATCCCCATATTGGGAGAGATTGGAAGCACAGAGGCATTGTATGTGAACATGATGTTACTGTAGTTTTAAATGAATTAAAACAGTGAAATGCAAACTCAGAATATGACCTGCAATAATTAAATATGTTAAATAACACAAATGTACCTAATCTCATTTTATTAACCAATGTCTTTGCTGCTGACATTTGATGATCCATTTCAACCTAATAAGCAAAAATGACTTTAGATAAACTAACAATTATGCTTCATTGTTTTCTAGTGTTGAAGAGTGTTGGACATTCTTCTCCTGCATTCTACTGTACAGACGTTAATTTACTTAATTTACATTTGCTATAAATAGAACTTTTTATATTAAAAACAAACAATCAAGCCCTGCTCATATTTAAAAAGTAACGCGAAAGTAACGCAAAAGTAACGTAACACATTACTTTCCATAAAAAGTAACTAAGTAATGTAATTAGTTTTTTAGGGATTAACGCAATATTGTAATGCATTACTTTTAAAAGTAACTTTATATATATATATATATATATATATATATATATATATATATCAAACAAATTGTAATGTGATGGACAGTTTGAGCATGTCTGTTGCTTGTTTACTGGTTGTTTCTTTGAGTGGTGGCCTCCTTCCTTGGAAAGACTGAGCTCGGTTCACTGTCACTCCTGATTCCCCATTGGTCGCCACCATGGCATCTGACCGCTGACCAGCCTGTATCCTAACTTCAAGCCTGCTGACGTCCGAATCCAAGGGTCGGAGAGCAGGTCTGGGGTGAGCAGGCTTCTGAGATGTCGGAGAGGAGAGCGGGATGGATGGAGGAGAGATGGATGGAGGTGCCAGTTTTGTTCTTTGATGAGGAACCGGACTGGTGAGGCCAGTATCTCCCTCGGGTTCACCGTCATTGTGGGTGGCGCCGTTCTGCTCTCGCCCTGCAAAGCAAAGAGTCAGTGAATGCAGGCAGTTTAGATAAAACTCTACTAAATGTCAGGCAAGTCAGAAGCTCAGTTGCTACGGTTGAGCCCTGAACATTCCCCAACGGCGAGATTGTATCAGGGGTGTCGTTAAAATTTTACATTTCCTGTAGTTCTGGCTTTAAAAAGGGAGGCCATGGTGGTTCTGATAAATAAATGAAGAGAACAGATCGACAGATGCTCTATCCTCTTGTATTTCCACAATACGAGAAATACAAGCCAAGACTCAACTTGTCAAAATCAAATTATCCAAAGTGAGTCATTTCATTCCAACAGCATCAACACAACCAGAGCATTATGGAAGCTTCAAACTGAAAAGAAAAAAAAAGAAAAAATTATATAAAGAAGCCATGAATGGCTTAACTCAAACACGCTGATTGTTATCAGCTCAAGCCACATGGTCAAAGTCTATATTTTGAAAATCCTGCTGCTTTTAACCTAACTTTAATTATCCCTTTTTAAAGAAATGACATTTTCTGCTGTGTGGAATTAGCATTTGTACCTTGAAATGGTAAAACTAACTGCTTTTAATATATGTCCAAGAGTACAAATTCTGTTCGCTATTGGCATTTACACCAGACTCTAAAGTTTCTTTGACACAATGAGGAGGTTTTTTGTGGAGGGAAGTGTTTTTATAGACTTGAAAATTTGAATATAGGGCATAAAAAAACACCTTGATTTGAAATTATGAATAAAACTTTATACAATCTCCAGTTTAGTGTGTGAACAGGTGTCATATAAAGAAAGAAAAGGGTAAAAAAAAAAAAAAGGTTGCTATGGCCATGTGTGAACCAAGGACATGAGTGTGAAACAGAACTCTGTGTCTGTGTATGTGTGTGTGTGTGAACAGCATCAGTCAAAACAACCAGCTGTGTGTGAGGTAGCCAAACTGGACATGTACACATCTGATGAACACACATTCACAAACACATTCGCATTTTGGCAGGGGTTCCCACACACCCAGTTGCTCCTAATACTCCATGACCGTATCTGTATTCTCAACAAAAACACACACATACACACAGGGCCAAATTTATGCACAATCAAAGATATACTGAAACTCAACAGGTGGCTTGACACTCACACACGCACACATGCACAAACACACAGATCCCGCCACCAACTAATTAAACAAACAGGAAACAAGCAGTTATGATCTACTGAGATTAATGATTTGATTGAAAAGTACAACAGAAGGAGGAAAAAATTTTATTCCACTGTTCTGAACAAGCAAAGATCCAGCATGCTTTACTAAGCCAAATTTCATGACCATACAATTGAACCAGAGAGTCATATTAATGGATTAATGCACACAGTTGTTTTTGATCAAGATGGAGAAGAAAGGCTCAGATGTTAATAATGAAAATAGCTTATTAGTGGAAAAAGGTCCAACAGCCAATTTGAAAACAGATTGAGAGAGACTCGTAAAAACATGCAGGCATTAGCTCTCAGACACACGGGTTAGCGCACACAGTACACACACGATGGCATACCAACACTCATACGCACACATTAAGAAATACGTGTATGCTCACACTCACACACACACTTGCAGACTCATTGGCGCTGATGCACAGGCACACACAAATACACACACACTGCAGAAAGGCAGGTAGTCCTTTAGTTTTCATGCTCTAGTGAGTGTACTATTAGCTTGAGAGTTGTTAAAAACTACATAACATGGCTCACAATGAGGGGAGGACAACATGTCAGAGAACAAACATTTATCAAGGCAGACACACATTCGCATACACACGCCTCGAGGTCCTGTAGATTTAATCATACAATTCGCAATGCGCATGGAGGCTTCTAAACTGGCACATGAGGAGTGAATGAGTGAGAGTGTGTGTGTGTGTGTGTACTGTTTTTTTGTGGTTTACGGGGACAAAATTTGTATAATGACATGGGTATGACAGAGGTATTACAATTTGAAGGTAGTTTATGAGGACACTGCCTATGTCCCCGTAAATCAAAAGGCTTAAAAAACATACTAAATGGTGTTTTTTTTCTTAATCTAAAAATGCAGACAGTTTCCTGTAAGGGGTAGGGTAAGGTGTAGGGTTGGTGTAGAGCAACAGCACATACAGTTCGTACAGTATAAAAACCATTACGACTATGGAGAGTCCCCGTAAACCACTAAAACAAACGTGTGTGTGTGTGTGTGTGTGTGTGTGTATGCGCTCTGGGAGGTTTGGTTGTATTTTCCTCATTTAGATAAAATCACTAAAGAAAAACAGATCCAGTCCGAGGTCCCTTCCAGAACATATGAAACCTAATCAGCTGTTGTGTGTGTGTGCCTGCTATCCATGTCGATGTTTAGGTGTGTGTAATGTATTCAAGCTCGCAGAATAAAAACAGGCTTTGCAGAAAAGTTAAAAGCAAGACTGAAAGCTGAAAAATATAAGAAAAATATCGAGAATCATTTTAAAAAACATCATATATAGAAATAGATCTGAAACATAATGTCTTATCTGAGCTGTTTAGATCTTTATCAAAAAGTTGTACGCAATGTTTAAAAAAAAAAAAAAAGAAATTAAAATGATACATTTTTTAAAAAGTACAATGTAAAAAAAAAAATCTTCATGCTCCAGATAAATTCTTAAAAACATAATTCACATTCATAACAATTAACTGATATGGCAAAAAATATGCATCATATGACAAATGAAATGATGATGATGACGATGATGGCTATCATGCTGAAGGCTATTTACGCTCAAAAACTGGAGGCTGAAGGTTGGGGTAGAGACGGGGTGGGCGTTTTGAGATTGTGATTGGCTGCCGTCTCCGTGGCGTCACCCTTGGAGGCGGGATAGGAGGTGGTGTGGTTTCTTCAGGAGGACCCTTAAAGATCTGCAAACATCAGAAATGGCAGAAAAAATATGACTTCATCAATCTATTATCCCTATTAGTGTGACTGAGTAGGTGACAAAATATTGTTGAAATTGTTCTCTCATAAATCACACAGCATTTTTGTTTTGATTTCAAAAATTTTAGAGTGCAAATATAGCACTTTTCAAGCAAAACCTGTTTTCAAAACCTTGTATAGTAATAGATACAGAGATAAACTGTCCCCCCTGGAAAGGGGAAATGTCCGACCTTGCTGTAGTCCTCAATGAGGATCTCCATGACGATGTTCTGGAACTTAATATCCAGCATGGCCGCTACAGTCTCCTCCTCTGCTCTCATGAGAGTGGGGCCAAATATTACACCCATATTCGACACGGTCATCAGATTTTCACTGCTGTGGCTGCAAACACTATAAACACACAGAGGTAATGTAGTAAGGTTTTGGAAAAGATACAGGGATTGTCCCCTGTGATAAGTATTGTATAACTTTGGATAAAACTGAAAAATGTTGTTTGGAGTGTCTGCGGCTTATTATAATGCAGGACTTATTATAATAAGCCTTCTAGCCCAGGACCAGGGCAAGAGCGTTTTCAGATGTCTTTCTTCATTGGACCAGCATGGCATTGTCACTGGACTGTATATTCGTAAATCATCAAACTTTAATGTTTGGTTTTCTGTGATGAATTGAAAATAGTTGTACCGAATTCTGCTGATTTAAACTTGTTACCAAGGCATTGTGCTCAAGCTGAAATAAAAAGTATTTATACATTTCATAAATATATTTTCTGGCACATATAAAAATACTTGCCAAATTAAATGATTATAAAAGAAATTTAAACTTTTATTCAGCAAGAATTCATAAATAAAATGATCAAAAGTTCCAGTAAAGACATAATGTTACAAAATATTTCTAACTTGCTATCCCACAAAGACATTAAGCAGCACAAATGTTTTTTGTCATTTCACCAAATTCACTTTATTTTTTATCAAATAAGTGTAGCCTTGAAAATCTACCAACACTTTATTAATATAATCCTAACTTTCATTTCAATTGAGTATATCAGCTTCTTTAATATAAAGTTCAAGCTACTTATGTGAATATATTGTATGTGACACACACGTGGAGCAATAGAGAGATCAGGTGATTTATTGTCATGTTAAGAAAACACACTTTCACACACACAGCCTGTCACATTAATCAAAATACAACTAGAACAGATTTAATTATGAAGGTACACCCAAGCAAGCTGAGCAGCGGTTAGAAAAACCACAGAATGTGAGTGAGTGAGTGAGTGAGTGAGTGAGTGAGTGTGTGTGTGTGTGTGTGTGTGTGTGTGTGTGTGTGTGTGTGTGTGTGTGTGTGTGTGTGTGTGTGTGTGTGTGTGTGTTTGACTTTGAGCATTAGCACGTCTGTGTTCACGCATGCTTGCATGTGTGTTACCTGACCAGGTGTTTGATTAGCAGTTCCAGCATCTCTCTGTTCCGCTCTGGGAGTTTGTAAACAAGTGAGTGAACCGCCCCTAACCGATAGTCCAGATTCTCTGACTCTAAGGGAAAAAATGTAGGAAGTCACATACAAACATTATAGATGTACATGATTCACACATTGTTCTAATATAACTATTGTGTCACAGTCAGTGTTGAGTCACACCCACAGAAAGTGTGGTTCATGATGCATTTCACTGCCATGACTCACATTACATGGTATCAAAGGAAAAGACTTTAAAGAGTCAGAATGAAGCAGACAGTACATGTCAGTGCACTGCTCTGTCAACGCTAAAACTAATAGAGCTGTTAAAGCTAATAGGGCTGTTTGATTGTGTTAGCAAGCTAGTGGTTTCTAGAAGTGTTTGTTTATTTTCTTCCTGCTGTCACCTCATGGCAGTTTGCCAAACATCTTTCAACTTGTCCAAAGATAACTTGTAAAATCCTAAAAGGATAATTACAGACACATTTGCTGTGAAATGTGGGATGTAAGCAACTTTATCTAAAGATACAGCCTGTGCTGAACCATAACAAAGCTTACGCTATAGAGAGTGGAGCAAATACGTGTTATTGTGAACTCATATTGTTTTTAGGTGATGCTGTAGCAGCTTTAAAAGAGCCGGACAAAACCTCTTGATGTCTTTACAATGTATAAAAAAACATGAAGGACTGGGAGGTCACTTGGGCCAAGCGAGTAAAGCGCATTAAAGCTAGCCGGTAATCCCTCGGCAGGTTGAGGTCCCTTTCCTCTGCTCCGCTGAGTTTGTTTAGTTGTGTGTAATCTGAGCGCAGGTAAGCATACATGCTATAATAATTAAAGCTGCTTTAATGGCCACTAATCTTATTACGGGGAGGATTACAATTCAGCACTTTCAACACAATTCACTGAAAACGCTCAAAGCTGGATGCACACTCACTCATGCAGACACAGACAGAGGATGGTTTGGCCTCTAATTTCTGATTGGATGAGCTGCGTTCTGAAGTGTTGTAATATGGTACATTGCTGGCAACAGGACACAGCCTACAATAATGCTAAATGAACTATATTACTTCCAAGAATAGTTTATTCTGAATGTTATTAATAATTAAATGTATCTATTTATTTAACGCTGATTATACAGGCAGTGGACATCAGTTTGGGTGACGACATGATGTGTCAAGCGTTGCAAAAGATTAATCTAGAAAAAGGTCATTTTTCTTTTACTGAGTCTTTTATTATACGTCCATGTAAATGTCAGTCTTGTAAATGCCTTTTTCTCAGCCAGCTGCATGCTTGACTACAGCAGCGTGAGCACAGGCACTCAACGGGCACTCGATATAAGAGGGGTTTTCTGTAGGACTACAGAGAACTTAAGTCTGAGTGCAAAAATAAGGTGCAATTTACCCTGGCTATATTTATTTAGCAATTTCTTCACTGAATAAAAGAGAAACAGTAGGGTACTCGTTAATACTGCAATATCTTGCTTCGGTTCACAATTCAGAATACTATTTAATTGTGCATGTAATACACAGCTAAATAACTATAAAGTAACATAAGAAAGTTTATAAAGTTTTCCAGACTGTTTTGTAACAGAGTGTGTGTGTGTGTGTGTGTGTGTGCATTGTATATAGTTGTAACGTATTCAAATACAAAACAGTAATTACTTTTATCAGTAATGGACGGGGAACTGTCTTTTTTTTTTATTCCTTCGTTTTATTTCATGAAGTTGGTAATTTTGTTACCTGGGGTATTGATTTAACATTACTATGGACTGGGATTATACAAAAGTTGACATTTTGGTATCAGTTCAATTCTAGTTCCTTTAATATCATATTATATTGGATATAATTTAGCATTATTAGTAATATTATTAAAATTGCTTTACTTAAACTAATGGTACTTTGAATTAAAAAAAAAACAAAAAACTACCTTTCAAAAGTTTGAGGTCTGTATATTTTTTAAATGATTTTGAAATAAGTGTCTTACATTCGCCCTGCATTTATTTGGTCAAACATTCAGTGAAAACTGTAATACTGTTAAGTATTATTACAATTTAAAATTACAATGTTCTATTTGAATACATTCTAAAATGCAATTCATTCCTGTGATGGCGAAGCTGAATTTTCAGCAGCCATTACTCCAGTCTTCAGCGTCACATGATCCTTCAGAAATTCTAATATGCTGATTTGATGCTCGAGAAACATTTCTTATTATTATTATTAAAGTTGAAAACGGTTGTGCTACAATTAAGTTTGCAGAAACCACGATTTTATTCCAAGATGCATTGAAGAATAGTAAGTTCAAAAGAACAGCAATTATTTAAAGTAGAAATCATTTGTAACATTATAAATGTCATTACAGTCAGTTTTAATAAGTTTAATGTTTCCTTGCTGAATAAAGGTATTACAGTAACAGACCCTAAAGTTTTGAATGGTAGTGTACTATTCAAATACATAAAATTTGCAGTCTTTTTTGCAGTTTTGTTTTTAGGGTTAACAAAGCATAAATAAAAAGCACCCCATGGAACCTGTTTAGTTACTCACTCTGGTACTTCATTATTATTATTATTATTATTTTTGTTATTATTTTTATTATATAGTACCGAATAGTATTGAAAGAGTAAACTTGGTGCACTTGGTTTTTTTCCCCCTCTTTTAGAGTTACGTACACTTGAGTTGAACTAAACTGACCCACATAACAGATGGAAAATATATACATACTCATAAAAGTGTGTGACTGTGTGTGTTCGCTGTCATACTTGCTGCTAAGATCAGTTCTCCATGCAGGCTGTAGGTCATCAGTGGTTCACTCAGACTCCTGGAAAAGCATGCAAATATACAATACATACTTTTTAAAAAAAGGCCTTTTTGGACATGATAAAATCATTTGTGCTTAACTCACCGCAGATAGAATTTCAAAGCACTAGTGATGGTCTTTATGTCCATGTCAGTGGAATTGAAATCTACATCCGCTGGACACTTTGGATCTACAGAGAGAGGAGGACAGATGAAGACAAAGAGAGAGAGAGAGAGAGAGAGAGAGATAAATGGCCTTCCTCAGACAGTTGTTACTGTTGTTGAGTATGTGTCAGGGATTTTGTAACAGCTCAAGGACGCTCTCATGGATGTATAACTCTGCTTTGGTTTCCTCAGCGTAAAAAAACTCAGGAAGTTCACAAAGCTCACTGCAGATATTAAACACGCCACAATAAGCTGGACTCAGAATTATGAGTCAATAAATTTATCGTCCACATAAAACATGATAAGCTTCTTAACAAGAAATAAAACTTGTTTGTATATATTTGGTTGTAAATGTTTGTGTATAAATCTGGTTTACTAGTCTTAGAAGCACAATGAGTTTATGTGTATGACAGCATGTTCGTATGTCTTCCTCTCGTACACACACACACACACACACACAACAGATGTTCTTTTGACCATTTCCTCACCAAAGAAGGCATTCAGAAGTTTCTGTACTTGAATGTTGCTGCCCACAGTCCTGTAGACTCCTTCCTGAGTCAGCCCTACCAGAAAGAAAGAGAAGAACAGAGAAAAACAAAAAAGGAGGAAAGAAAAAAGAAAGCATGATTTATAGACTGAGAAAATCAGAGAACCTGGCTTGAAGGAGAATAAAGGGGGAGTGTCTCACAGTGGAAAAGTACAGTTCAACCGTAAAACGAGCGGTGAAACGGTCCCACTTTCAGTTTGTGCTCAGCCATCATTAGCCGTGCAATATCCCCAGACAATACTTAGCCAGAGTTTAATGATTGTTAACATACACCATGTTGTGCCTGACGACAGGGCTGGACTTAAACATCTGGGAAATCTGAGTAACGGCACGCTTGGAAACTGGCGAACACAAATATCAGCACTTCAAAAAGAGCCGTTGGTGCTTGGTGGTCCCACAGTCAATGCTACAGTGTAATCGTGCTTATTAATGGCCTTGAACTGCCTCTTCATGATTTTACTGTCGTACCATAACAGCCTCTAGCATGGAAACACTACAGCCAGGTTTCAAATGAATTGCTATGCTGGAGAAAAAGTGAGGGAGAGCGTGTGCATGTCTGCTATCAATTTATTTCTGCACACATTATTTTTTTTCTTTTAATTTGCATGATTTATTATTTATAAGAATATATATGTTTCAGTGTGTGTGTGTGTGTTTCTGGTTCTTTGGCTACATCAGCAGCAGTTCTGCAGCATAAACATATTCTGGAAAAGAGTACTTTCTATTTACAGTTGGCTCAAATTGCTGGATAAGCAGATGTGAACGCAAATGGTGTGCTGCTTCCCTCTGCTGGCTGCATTTAAGACTCCAATAAAGGAATCCAATAAATAATAGTGGCATTGTGTTGTCTTTCCATCTCTGATTAATTAAAGCATATGGTGGCCATGAAGTGCAAAAACAGCCGTGAGAGTCAGTCATTAAAGAAACAGGTGACAAACGTATTACATGAACATGAGATCATTTCAGAAACTAAATTAATTGACCGATATTCTTTCCTAGTCTAATATAGTACCTTTTGTTTCCACAAAATTGATGCATTTTCTGACGAACTTGAAGCCGAGGTCATTTAGATCCACTGAGAGAAAAAAAAGGAAATTCATATTACATATAATAAACACAGTTCATCAACCCTGTATGCATTTCTCAGTAGGTTACTGCACACTATTTATGGTGTAATGATACATGGTATTGCACAGGCTTGCAAGTATCAGAATCTATTAAGCAGCATTTTCTCCATCTGTTTTTAGAGTCTCTTGTGTTCTGCAACTTTTCTCTTAAAGGGTTAAATTACGTTTACCTAAAGTGTCTATTATGTTATGGATTTTTTTTTTTTTACAAAAACGCATGGATTTGCTACAGGAGGTCTTATTCACCCCCTTGTGCACTTTATTTGACGTCTTTTGGACTGTTGAACAGAAACACCCGCTGACTGCAATGATAACACTTGGAATAGCCAGGACAATTTTAATATAACTTCGATTGGATTCATCTGAAAGAAGAAAGTCATATACACCTAGGATGCCACAAGGGTAGGGCTGTGCAAATAATCGAATGCAATTATCATGCACATCTCATCAGCAAAGCCGGGTTACAAGCCCGAATAGCCCTGCTTTAAACCATAGTGTATCTATAGAATTTGACATTCCTAAATGCTGTAAAAGGCAAAACAGAATTGCCTGAGGAGCAGTCCACCCTTTTTAGAAATGCAATTGGAAATGCTATTTTTCTGTGAAACATTTAGCACATTGGGGTTTGCTGACATGTGAGGGGTGGATTTTTGGAGATTGTGTGAAGTGAAGAACTGAGGCAGTCTAACTTATTACATTTAAGCAGCAAATACATTTGATTGGTTTTCTGATACAAATAAGCATCTATACTAATACACAAGTGCCGTGATGAAGTGAAGTTATACTTACTCTCTGCCTGCTTTTGAATCGGAGAATGATAAATCTAGAACAGAAACCACAAAGGATCAGAAACATGAACATACACAGAGACTGACTCTTAATGGAGAGAGGAGTGATCATGATAAACCCACTGGTTCTTTGCCATCCATGGCCTCCATCCACTGCTTCCTGTTGACCTCAGATATAGCCTGGAGAAGGACAGGGCTGCACCTATGGAACACAACACAAAAAAACCTACACACACTGCAATGTAATAAAGACCAGGGGCGGACTGGCCATCTGGACGTTCTGGAGAAGTCCAGAATGGCCGTCGGCCTGGCTGGTTCATCATCAAAGAAAAAGTGTCAGATTAAGTGATGTTGACGGCCGACAAAAGGGGACGCTAATGCAATCAATTTTTGCTTATAATAAACCAAAACTGACGCGAAGGAGAGTAGGCTTGTGATGGCAAGCAAAAGACATGAAGATAAAGGCGGTTGGGAGAAGCTAAAAGGAAGAAAGCAAACAATTACGTCAGGTTATTTTTGCCCGCCTCTCTCACTATACACAGCATGTAGCCTATAGCACTATAGTAAAATCCCACTGCTATTCTGGCATGAATATTCCATTCATTCATAAAGAGACAGCAACAATTCTACAACGGGTTATACTTGAGAGATATTGAGTTAGAAATTAGAGTAAATAAAGTAGCCAATAAGGTGATTGCTCCGACTAACACACACACACACACACACACACACACACACGAATACTCAAACTGAATGTAGTTTCAGGTTTCTAGATTTTATGTTTATTATTACATCATATAAATTTTTGCTTTCTGCTCTTTTTATGTAGATTTTAATTATTTCAATTAGTATAATATACATTTATTTCAATCCCTTGCTGAAAAACAAAAATAGAAACCATCGATAGAATTTGTAATGGTTTTACTGGTTATAAAGGAAATTTTATTGGTTTTAATGGAAATTGTAATGGATCCTATTGGTCTCTACTGGTAATTGGTTGCCTATTATTGTTGTTAAATATTATTATTGTTAAAACCACTAAATCCTAATGGAACATGTCCCAAAACACCATACAGGAAACAATTATTTAATGGTTTTAATGATTAAAAATTGATGGTTTGTAATGTTTGTAATGGCATTTGTAGTGGAAACCATTAGAATTTCTGTGATGGTTTCTATTGTTTTTTTCAGCAGGGTCACCATGGGTTTTGTGATGTTATTTGCCATAAATGCAATACATTGATTGCTGTAATACTGTGAGATAGTAGCAGCTGTTTGTAGTAGTGGTGGGCCAGTTTGGGAAAAAATCCAGGGCCGTTTTTTACTCCCAGTCCGTCCCCGATAAAGACTCTTGTTGTTTGTGTGAAATTTCTCCAGTAACAAACAAATGCCGACATATCGGAAAACAACTTCACTGGTCAGCAAGAAAATGTGAAAAAGGTGCTTTGACAAAAATATGAACTTTCCAGTTTGCTGACTCTCCACTGGTCCAACTAAATCTTTCGATATAGATGCACTTTGTAAAATGAACAAACAGATTTGAGAACGAGTGAATATGACAGGAGTCTCACCTTTCATTTGTTTCAATGTCAAAGCAGAAGCGTTTATCAGTGGAGTCTGTTTTACGGCGTACACAGGACTTCAGTGTGAGCTGAGATGTGGTCTAAGAGAAACAAAGAGACAAATGTAAGAGAAAAGGGATGACACTTCACAAAGTAATGATCATATCTGTAATAGTCCTGCACCTGTTTGGTTCCCGTCTTTTGTTCCATCGGCACCATGATGAATAACTTGCTGTCTTTGAAGTATTTACAGTAATACTTCACCCAGGTTACACCAAGGGCCCCTAGAGAAAGAAAGATTAATAGCATACTATCATTTTAATTATATACAGGGTATGATCCAATACACAGTTTTGTATGGTCAGCTGGTCAATACTGCAAAAAATAAATCCTGACAGGGTGACTGGCCCAGACGCCCAGTCTTGCATGACCCTTTTTCTGAGGTTTATTCTGCTATAAAGGCCAGCTAACTGTAAATTATCCCATTTATTACAGTTACTTGCCAAATAAATGGTCTTAAAATATTGATTTGAGTTTATTTTATAATGTGAGAAGATGGAGATCACAGAGTTCTACAGCAGAGATACTGTCTGCCCCTTGTCTTCCAGGCCAGCCCGTACCACCCCTTCTGCTCCTTAGCTATCTGATATTCTCCGTGAACATCGTTCTAAGCTCAGGGCTGCTGAAAGGGTGTGGCACAAATCAAATATCCTCCTGACCTTAATGTGTATCAGACACTCCTCTCTTCCTTCTCTACTAACGTCTCCACTGCTAAATGGACATACTATCATAACAAAATTAACAATTCGTCTAACCCTCGCATGCTCTTTAAAACATTTTCCTCACTTCTTTGTCCTCCTCCTCCCCCTCCATCATCAACTCTAACAGCTGATGACTTTGCCACGTTCTTTTTTAATAAAATTAAAACCATCAGTACACAATTTTCCTCACCACAACCTGTCAAGCACATCTTACCAGCAAACATACACTCATTCACATCCTTCTCTTCACTCTCTGAGGCAGAAGTCTCCAAACATCTCCTTCAAGCCATTTCTCCTGCAGTTGTACCTGCACTCACTCACATCATCAACACATCCCTTCACACTGGTGTTTTTTTCTCAGCTTTTAGAAAGTCTTGTATAACCCCACTACTTAAGAATCCCACCCTTAACCCATCTCTTTTAGAGAACTACAGACCGGATTCCCTTCTTCCTTTCATTGCTAAAACACTTGAATGAGCTGTGTTCAACCAAGTCTATTTCTCACACCGAACAACCTCCTTGACAGCAACCAGTCTGGTTTCAGAAGTGGACATTCAACTGAGACTGCCTTGCTCTCAGTTGTTGAAGCCCTAAGACTTGCAAGAGCAGATTCAAAATCTTCAATACTTATTTTGCTGGATCTGTCCGCTGCTTTTGACACGGTTAACCACCAGATCTTCCTGTCAACCCTATTGGTAAAGGGCATCTCAGGAAACGCACTCCAGTGGTTTGATTCTTACCTCTCGGATAGGTCCTTCAAGGTATCTTGGAGAGGTGAGGTATCTAAATCGCAACATCTAACTACTGGGGTGCCTCAGGGCTCAGTTCTTGGACCACTTCTCTTCTCTGTCTACATGGCATCACTAGGTTCTGTCATTCAAAAACATGGCTTTTCATATCACTGCTATGCTGATGACACTGAACTCTATCTCTCATTCCATCCTGATGATCCGACGATAGCTGCTCGTATCTCAGCTTGTCTAAAGACATTTCTTGTTGGATGAAGGACTATCATCTTCAACTCAACCTGGCCAAGACAGAACTGCTTGTGGTTCCAGCAAACCCATCGTTTCATCACACTTTCACCATCCAGTTAGGCACATCAACCATAACTCCTTCAAAAACAGCCAGAAACCTTGGAGTTATGATTGATGATCAACTGACTTTCTCAGACCACATAGCTAAAACTGCCTGGTCCTGCAGATTTGCTTTATTCAACATCAAGAAGATCAGGCCCTTTCTTTTGGAACATGCTTCACAACTCCTTGTTCAAGCTCTTGTTCTGTCCAGACTGGACTATTGCAATGCTCTCTTGGCAGGTCTTCCAGCCACTTCTATCAAACCTTTACAATTAATCCAGAACGTGGTGGCAAGATTCATTTTTAATGAGCCAAAAAGAATGCATGTCACACCTCTGTTTATCAATTTGCACTGGCTACCAGTAGCCACTCCCATAAAATTCAAGACATTAATGTTTACCTACAAAACAACCACTGGCTCTGCATCCCTTTACCTAAATTCATTACTTCAGACTTATGTGCCCTCTAGAAGCTTACATTCTGCAAGTGAACGACGCATTATTGTACCATCCCAAAGAGGCGCAAAATCACTTTCACTGACTTTTTCATTAACTGTTCCCTCCTGGTGGAATGACCTGCCCAACTCAATCCGAGCAGCTGAGTCCTTAGCCATTTTCAAGAATCGGCTAAAAACACATCTCTTCCATTTTTATTTGACCATCTAACTCTAGCTATCTCTATTGTAATTCTATTCTTAATTAAATTCTTAATTTAATTAAGCTGTTCTAATCTTTTTGTATTCTATCTATTTGTTTTCTTTTTATTTATTGTACATTTAATAAAAGCAAAAAAGGCCTCTAACATTAGCTTGCTCTTTTCTTTTTCTATTCTATCTGTTTTCTTTTTATTTATTATATAATTTAAAAAAAAAAACCTTGCTTCGTGTACTGCGTTAAGCTAACTGAGACTTGTTATAGCACTTGCATATCATTGCTCTTTTGCTGATTTTGATTGCTTCCATTGTCCTAAACTAAATGTAATGTAAATTCACTACCAACAACAATCAATTACTCAGTTAATATTTCTCAGTTAATATTACAAGGAAATATTTCCTTGTGGTTGGATTTTTTAAGGAATATTCAGGGCTATTATTAACTGAATGTCAATGGACTTCATCTATGTCAGGCTGGTGATTACCACAGACAATTGTGTGTGTGTGTGTGTGTGTGTGTGTGTGTGTGTGTGTGTGTGTGTGTGTGTGTGTGTGTGTGTGTGTGTGTGTGTGTGTGTGTGTGTGTGTGTGTGTGTGTGTGTGTGTGTGTGTGTGTGTGTGTGTGTGTGTGTTCACTTTCAAAGCATACCAAGAAAGAACATGGAAAGGATGTAATGTGACTACATGTGCAAAACCAACAAACCTTGCGTTGATGTTTTGCAATCTCCACACACTGTTAAGTATAACCAGAAGTTCTTATACTAAAATAAAGTAATTCTATCCTAAAAAAAAAGGATTCAGACAACTTCCTAGTTCAACACAGAAGCTAAATACATGCAGTGCTGCAGAACTAGAAAGCACTCACATTTCTCCTGCACATAAAGGTATCCCTCCATAGTCGCCTGCTGGCCGTGTCTAATACAGATCTGTGCTGACCCCTTCATCCTCTTCATTAGCTCTTCCATCTCCTCTTTGGTGCTCTCAAAGTGGTTACGGGTCTACAACAACAACACCAGCGGCACCCAATCAAACAAAGAAACAAACTAAAAACATAGATACAATGACATTTAACATATAATCAGGAACAATTACAAAATATATGCTGATGTATTTGTTTTCCAAAATGTTAATTACAATTAATATATATTTGGAGTGAGAAAGTGATGCTTTATTCAGCAAGGATTTATCAAAATGGACAGTAAAGACATTTATACCAACATTTCTATTTCAAATAAATAAATTCATCAAAGAATAGGAAAAATTATCAGGTTTTCCACAAAAATATAAAGTAGCGCAACTAATTTCAACATTAAATTAGACAAGTTGCTTTTTGAGCAGCAAATCAGCAATTTGGAATGATTTGCTGAAGATTCATGTGACAACTGGAGTAATGGCTGCTGAAAATTCAGCTTTGCCATCACAGGAATAAATTAAATGATATAATAGATTAAAATAGTAAACAGTAATTTTAATTAATAATTAGTGGTGGAATATTGTTTTTTCTTTATTTTCTTTATCATTTATTAAAATTGTATATTCATGACATCACAATGAATCCAGTAATTTGTAATACATTTACTGAAAGACACTTTGGATGAAAGCACCTGCTAAACCACCCCTAAACATACGAGTGAAGGACAAACCCACAGAGCAGCATATTGAATGACTCATATTCTGCTGATCTGATCATGTGACAATATGGATGGAAGGTTAGACTTATTATTGACTGGTGAAGCTCTCACATTCTGTAGACTGAGCTGGAGCTCCTGTTTATATGGAAGGAAGTCCTGCGTCATCTCCACAGTGAGATTATTCAGTGTTAGGATGCTCTGCAGAAATGCTAAAACCTGTCAATCACAAACAAGGACACACCCCTCTAAGCATAACATGCTTTAGTCACTTCATTGTTTGAATCACCATGAACACAATCAGTGTATGTTACAGTCTTGTTTTTATCCGTGCACCTGTAGATGCCTTCTTGTACACACAATAAACCATCTGTTACTACAAAGCATATATAAAAACAAGAGTGTATGTGCTAGAGGAAAAGGAAGTTCTCACATACAGGCTCCACAACATCAAACTTCTTCCTGTCCTGAACCTGCTGGATCTGGTACACATATTCGATAGATGACTCGTAAAATGTACGACGCTCCTTATCCAACTGTTCGTCGGCCTATAAACGCGCATGAACACACAAAAATAAAGATTATATTGTTGGGTTTCTTTTTTGTTTGCTTTTTTTTTTTTCATTTTAATTTACTGTATTTATAAATATACCTCTTGTAGCTGTGTCTCTTTTTTCTTTGAGGACAGGTTCATATGTTTGTCCAACTGAGAGTAATACTTCTCACTCTCCTTCTCAAACTTCTTTCGTCTCTCCTGAAACACATGCACACAAGCAAACAAATAACTCAAAAAGGAGAAAATGAGACTGAAAACTAGACTGGATGTGCTCCAGCTCACTAAACCAATTCCTAATGTAAAAAAAAAAACAAATACAGAAATTGTTCTTATAAAGGTTTTGCAGGCTTGTAACCTGTTCCTTACAACCAATAATTTCAACCAATAATCTCGGAGTAGCCACACTGAAACGATACTGAAATGAAACGGACACTTCAGTAATGTTAACTGAAGCATGCTGGCATGGAAAGAGTCTAATCCAGTGAAGAGTCTTTGGAATTTTGAAACTTTCCATGTGTTGTTTTTCCAACAAATGATCTTGCTTTCCTTCTAGAATCATGATAGCTCTGTAACTCTTTCTCAGTCTCTTTGCAACTCATAGTTTTTCCATGGATGCTCCAGTTGCTGACACATTATTCCATTTTAGTTTTGTGTGTATGGTTGAATCCTAAAACACATTGACATGAAAGGCCATGCAAATACTTGTGTCTAATATAATATAATATATATATATTTGTTGTGTGATGTTGATCACTTTGCTCTGACAAAGGAAGTAGATGCGGAAATGTGGAGTAGGCTCACACATGTGGTAATGTGTGTGTGCTTAATGTGTCTAAATGTGTGTAATAAACACTCACTTTTGTGACCCCAATCTGCTCTTTCCTGAACTTTTCCAAAGGTTTAATAAGCAAGTCACATGCATTCTGCACCTGCAAGAAAGAAAGACGGGTGAGTAGGCTATAACGGTTTTCTTCCTAAAGTCTCTTACTGTATCTACAATAGAAAGTCTTGTCCCCGCTCTTGTTCAGTATATGGGGGTCAGAGGTCAAGAGCTGTCACAATTGAGCAGATGAACATCTGAGTGATATTACATTATATTATAAAATACAATTTTTGTCTATATGACAATGGAATTATTAAGTTGTTTTTCCATATCAGCACAAACCACTGTCACTCGTGTCATCATATATAAAATGAGACTACATTATCTCTGTGTGAAGCTCTTATTACACAAACACTGTGATACTGTCCTGATGGCTTAATGTTTCAAATACTCCTTGCTACATTACAATTCAAAGGTTTGGGTTCAGTATTTTTTTAAATAAATTAATACTTTTATTCAGCAAGGATCCATTAAATTAAAGTGGCAGTAAAGATGTTTACAAAATGTATATAAAATATTAAAAATCCAAATTTTGAAAGTTTCTATATTATATAGGGAACCATTTTTGGGGAATTTCCACTTATAGATGTGTAACATTTGGGAATAAATCAAATTCAGCCTTGTCATGCACTCTATTTTATTATGAGGATTGTATGCATGAGTATTGTTCTCATAAAATGATTACTTAAGCACTTGACCTACACCTTTTGAGGAAGGAAGAGGTATTTTTTTGTCTGAATCTGGATTTTCCTGTTATACACAGTTAGATCAGATAGCATTCATAATCAAGACTGAATTCTAAAGATGCAATTTTAGGTTTAAAAGCTACAAAACCTAAGGGCAAAAACTTCTCAACAAAATGGACCACAACAAGTTTAACTGGCCCTCAACACAAGAAGGCTAATCTTGCAGAATGTTAATGATTGACATACAGTATCTGAGGATCTTCGGTGCTGTTGTTCTATGAGTTTAGATTATGATTAACTGTGTTTTATCATGGTATGGGAAGAAATGTGCTCCACCAACCAGCATCATTCGACCCTCTTCCACGTCCTGCAGCAAACCAGCAAACTCTCGAAATGACTCAGCTGTGCAGGCAAAACATGTGGTCACATAAACAACACATACAAATGAAACACAAATACATGCACAAAAACAACCACCAGAGATTGACACAAACACGCAGGCGCAGTCCAACACACTCACTCCACATAAAACTCGGCAAGAACAGAAGTGAAATACAGTAATCACAGTAATAAATCAGCAAATACATCACATACATGAAATGGACAGGCTAATTAGCACTACTCTAATCAGACCTGCAGTCTACTCACCAATGTTCATCTCATCATCAGTCATAGAGTCACCGATGAAATCAAACTGGAACGACTGAAGGGTCTGAGAGAACTTCTGCACTGCTAGTGAGTACTCTGGAAATAAAATCAAAAATCCACATTAGTCCCTGTAGGTTTTGTTATTTGGTCAGAATAAATTGACACTTATGGAGAAATTGCCTGATTAAACATATGGGTCGCACATGCTAGCAGATTTACAGCCAGTCCACTCACTCTGTCCACATACCTGGGCAACTATTTTCTAGGCAAGTTATTGAAATATTGGCAATTTATGTATTTTAAATGTAGTTTTATAGCTCACATCATGCTCCCTAGCTAATGTGCATGCATGTTCCTGAGTAAACAAACAAGCAATGCCTTTATTAATAAGGCAAATGGCTCTTTTAACCGAAAGGTACGACATTCGTGTTCAAGTGGTCCTTCTTTTCCACCTTATACTGTCTATGGCTTCAGCCCATCCCCAAAAAAAACACTCTCTATATCAACTATCACAGTTTCACTAAAAACTGAAAGACAACCATGGCCAGGAAATTCGAACGCAAACAACCTTTCACCACATTGCTTGGTTGCTGGCCACTTAACATACGAAGCCATTAATTATAGAACCTCTGAGAAATAAGAAAAGCAGCTTTATTGCTAAGTGAAATCAGATGTTGTGGGACTCAGTGAGGATGGAATTATGTCTCAAACTCACTACATCGGATCAGTGCCAGAACACACACACACACACACACAGCAAGACAGACCACTGTCAAATGCAAATGTCTTATAATCACTGGGTCAAAGAAAGGGAACTCGTTTCACTATATGTGCACACTGTCTGAGAGACTGTTTCTGAGTGCTGTCAGAGAGGCACACACATGTGAAGACAGTGCTTATAGAGCACAGGAGCTTCACAGGCCTTGGCTTTAATGGTTAAATACACACACTCGTATGTAGGGGTCGACTGATTATCGGCACCGAGATTAAGCATTTTTATGATTATCGGTATCGGCATTGGCGGTTTTAGGCATGGGCGAACCGGGCAGCCGCCCGGGGGCGGCATTTTTTCATGACACGTGGGGGGCAGCACAAGCACTTGAAAATAAATAAATAAATCTTGAATCAGAAATCTTGAAAACCTATTAAAAAAACACACACAAACAAGCAAAAAACAAATATTTTCTGATTATGTAGTATCGGTGCATTAGGCTTGCTGCAACGGTGTCGGCGGTGATACCGGTGTTAAGCACCGTCCCTCACGTCATTTAGATTTTTTTTAATAGTAATAAAAATACTTTAGTTCAGTTTAGAGAACAGACACAACCATTAGAACTAAACGCGGCTGCTCAATGCAGCACACCGAACGAACGACAGTCGCGCATCACAGACCAGATTTCATTTATCACGTGAGGAGAGTGAGTCGAGCTGACTGTCGAGAAGAGTGAGGTGAGACAGACAAGACGATGGCAGAAGAGTTTCAAAACTAAATGTAAAAGCTCCTGTTTTAAAAATATTTTGGATTTTGGAAAAGCCTGTTGACCTGCCATTTAGCCTAATATTGGAAATTTATTTATTTATTTATTTTTTAAAATTCGTTTCTCAGTATTTGCTGATTTTTATTTTATTTAAACTGTGTGATCTCCCCCCCCCCCATTATTTTACATCAATGTGTATGCAGTCCGTGCCTCCAAACTTTCTTAATCGTTTTGCTAATTCTACGTTTTATAATTAGCCTTTTTGTTACTCAGTCTTTACTGATTTTCAGTTTTGTATACCTATTTAAAATCTGTAAGTTATTTGTTATTTTATATTAGTCATATAGCATGGCGTATTTTTATTCATATCGTCATATAAGATTTTGGTCATATCTCTAATTCTCCAGATCATGGGTTGTCAATGTTTATGAAGTCTCAAAGGCTGAGAAATACAGTAAAAACAGAAATATTGTAAAACGTTATTACAATGTCATATAAAAATAAATTCTATAGTAATATATTTTAAAATTAATTTTCTCTGTGATGGCAAATCTGAATTTTCAACATTCACTACTCTAGTCTTCAGTGTCACATGATGCTGAAAACAGCTTTTGCTGCTCAATATTTTTGTGGAAACTGTGATACATTTTTTTAAGTTCAAAAGAACAGTATTCAACAGAATTTTTTACCATTGATAAAATTAGGAACCGTTTTTTGAGCACCAGCATTCAGCGTATTAGAATGATTTCTGAAAGGTCCCGTTACACTGAAGATTGGAGTAATGGCTGATGAAAATCTTAAATTCAACTGATAATTTAAATTAAATTATGTTAATGAATTATGTAAATTATTATGTATAACAATAACAATTTTATTTATTTATGTATTTATTTCTTGCCAAACAACATAAGATTTTGGTCGTATCGCCCACCCCTAAGTTTGATCTCTAACTCTCCAGATCATGGGTTGTCAATGTTAAAATTATGATGCAATTTTTGATGTGGCAATTAAAATTATTATGTAAATAACACCCAGAAAAGAGAAACTCTATTTGATTTCAGCCCTGATCGATAGGCATGTGAGTCATTCATCCATCTTTCTATCTCTTTCTCTCTGGCTGTGTTTTAGGCCTGCACGCTCTGTGACAGAGGAGATGGCTTAAACGATTATATCCCCTCTGATGAAAAGGACACAAAGAGTGTGTTTGTCTAAAGCATGAGGAGCTGGCATGACAGACTACACTCTCCACACCAGATCACAAAACCCACCCTGTTCAGCCCTCTGACAAACACACACACACGGATCTCAAAAGAGCGCTATTTTACTCTCGCAACATTAGACTAGAAATGATGTATCAGGTGTTCTTGAAAAGCACGATAGAATGTATGACAACGTGTTTGAGTCACTGTTTGTATTGCAGGTCATAAACTACTAAAACCTTAAATGAGGCCAAAAACCACATCCTGGTAAAAGACAACCAGACATGGCTGAAGAACCAGTCAGTGCAGCTGAAACAGATGACAGAATGAGATTGCACTAACTAAACAGATGATGTCTGAATGGGTGGTGCCAAAAAGTGTTGTGTGGAATTATTAATGCACTTGAAATGACAGCAGATGAAACAATTGGCTCCCGTTCTGTATTGGTGAGCATATTTGTCTAAGATTAATAGGAAAGCTTCCCCAATCCTTCTGGAAATATGCCATGGTTGTGTTGATATTCTCTGTTTAGTTATAACAGCAGCAATAGATCTCCAAAGAGGTTCCTCATCGTTGAAGAAAAGGAAATGCTACACTTCCTGTGTGAAGTTTCATATCCACACAGCACATGCAATATTCCTCAAAAAGTGCAAAACTACATAAATGCAGGAAGTAAGCATATCGAAACCTCTGAGTCAGGTCATATGACTTTAGAAACTGCAGAACTTCAAATAGCGGAAACTCTCAAGAGAATATAGGTTGGGCTCTAGTGACTCTTTCAGATACTGAAGCACTGAAGACTCCTTCCAAGACAGTGGAAGCATCCGAAAGCAGATGCAGTCAACAAATTACAGCCATTAATGCACCACACAAATCCATAAGGAAATCTACCTTAATGGCTCAGCAATCTGCTTTTGGAGTGTTGCACTCTGAGGTATAAAGCAAGGCTTATGGTTAGTCAAATTAGAAGCTTGCATACTCCCTCAGGCAAAATAAAAACTTAAAAATGCTATCAGCCTTCCTGTGTTTTTAGGAAACTAGCGTGTTTAAGACTTCCCTTGAAATTAGGGAAGGAAGCCTGAAAAACTTTACTCTAGGAGATAAATTAAAGCTGAATCATCATATTATTACTGAAGAAGACCAGCTGTCAATTCTTCTATCCAAACTTAGGCAGTGAAATGCAGAAGGAAAAACTGAATACCAATCAGCTAAAACTCTCCAGTAAGTCAAGAAAACATTTGACGATGACACAGGGTTCCTACTCTTTTCGACCAATTAATTTTCAATACATATATATATATATATATATTTTTTTTTTTTTACTTGTTCCTGATTAATGGATAATCTTATATTAAAAAATATTTTTACCCAAATAGAGCTAGGCTTGATAATTTATTACTAATTTATTTATTTACATCTTGTTTAACTTACATTTCACTGTACTTTCAGTTAATGCGACATTACATGATGCATTTAATATGCTCATTATTTTATTTATTCTCAACTCCCTCCACACAAAGCAAGTTAATTTATTAACTTATTAATTATAAAAAAATGTTTGAAAAAAAATGCAATAACTTTGTAATATTTTGTACATTTTAATAAGACTTTTAGTTTAATTATTATATTACTTTCATTTTTTTTTTTACTTTATTTCCATGAACAGGCCTGGAAATCACATTTTTAAAAAGTCCCTGATATTTCCCTGAACCCCAAATTGACACCGAGGACCACATATGAGCTGTGCACTGGGATACCTACAGCTATAATTACTTTTATATCTATATAATTACTATAATATAGCTCTACTGAGTTCAGCTTCTCATCATTAGGCAGAAGCTCCTGTCTAAAGTGCATTGTTTGCAGTGACATTTCCTCTATCGTTAAGGCCTCGTTCAGGGGAACAGTGGTGGAAGAGCAGGACTGTGAAAACGTTCTATTTGTATTTTCAAAATGCTTCAAAACACGTAAGAATAATAAGCCCAACAACAGAAAAGGAAGGAGGAAGAGAGACATTACACCCATTGTGGTGTGTATGGCCATAGAAATGAACGCTCTGCAGACTGCTGGTTTACAGCCTCCATCTCTCTCTCCTCCCGTCTGAGGATGCAAATAGCCTCAATTGACTTGAGATAAGCAAAATAGTGATAAGGGCTTATAGTTACAGTCTCTGAGTTCATATGACTAGTGGCACTCCCTCAAGTTTTCATCGTCTTGTTGACACTTTCACACCTTCTCTAAACTTTCCAGTTCAATTCCATTCACTAATCTGGAAAATTAAAGGTGCCTGCTATAAATAAATCAACAGTCCCCTAAAAAGGCTTGCCAGCATCTCTGAGAGGGGGCTCTTCCAAGAGCTGCTCGCCATCTGCCAGATCACTCCCTCCCCTCTACAATTCATAATCCCTTTAAAGCTAAGCAAGGACTTGCAAGTGAAAGCCCATGCAAAAAATAAAAAATAAAAAAGCTTTACGAATGTAAGGAAATATTCCTGACATTAAATCACAGTTATGCACTGATCTCGCATGTCTTTATTCGGTTTGCAAAGGCGGAGACCTCCATCCACCTCCCCCAGCGAAGACAACCACCACGGCTGCTGTAAAACACCATTTTACCTTTAATCGTGTTGATCACACTGTTCCCGTCCTTGATGACATCCTTTAGGCACTTGTTGGTTTTCTCCAGCTCGTTTTCGTAGCATTTTAATCTCTCTCTGAAATCCGGACTGTCGGTGTAACAGTCGCTGAACTCTAGAGGAGGATGCCCCATTCTCACTCTCTGACCGATCAATAAAGATAACCGGTTTTTTGTTGTCAGTAAAGTGCACAAACCACGACAAACGTGCCTTTTGATCACTCGGCTGTATTAATCAAGTTGATCTCGGTTAATCGGTTTCGATAAAGTTCCCCATACTTGACATATTGGATGATATGCAGTTGTAAAAACAATAATCCCGCGCTCCAGTAGTGACTGTTTCCGTGTGCAGGCGGTATTGTTATTTCAGTCGAGCAATTTGGAAGGCAAACTAAATTTTAAAAGTGCTGATAAAGGAAGTATTTGTGTTTCTACACTTTTCCTTGTTTTGGGAGCGGAGGGACTGACAAACGCGGGCAGGGCTACATACTGAGTACTCCCACACCATTGGGCGGCAAAATGTCTCTAGTTAGTAGGTAAAAGATGTTATTTTAATCAGACACACACGTTGCCTTCCTCTGGAGGGCGCTTGAGGGCTCACTAAAGGAAGTTCTCTATTCAACTGCATTCAAATGTAAGGATGTGTTTTGTTTTACTGCAGACATTTACAGACTGAAACGTGTAATCATTTAAATCTATCATTTTAAATGATTTGTACCTGGAATAAAAATGGAAACATGCCCCTGCAGTTTCTATGAAATTGTTAATTATAGGCCGTGGTATTCAGCAATCATAAATGACTGTGATTGGTCCATCCTGAGCAGCGCTTGGAAAAGTAACACTTTCCACGTGAAAAGCCGCTAAAGTGGTGCGTCAGCAGTGTTCTGGACAAAAACGTTGCACCTGAAACAGCGACAGTGGTAAATTTAAATAGCCGTTGCACTGAATACACAGTTAATAGTTAAAATAGGAGAATTATTATGTATTATGTACGTCCTTGTCCAACATCCGGGCCACTAAGCCTCGCCTATGTTTGTATTTCTGAGTCTTGCTAGTTGCCATTCTACTCGCACATTGTATTTCTAAACCCACACTGGCTCCGACCCTTAAAGAGACCGACACTCCTCTGAATCATCATATCAATCGATTCAAAAGCATTTTTCAGTCTGTGTTAATCAGAACACCAAACTCTGACCAGTTTAAAATATAGGGCATATTATATATTAACAACACTTAAAACCTTTAACGTGTCCACTCGGCTACTAATAAAATATGCGAACTTGACACGTTGTTAATTAAATATAACAATGAGCTGAATTTATACATTCAAGAGCGAAGAGGCTATTCAGAGTAATTGATATATAAATTTGGTTTAGTTAAGCTTTGTTTAAATATTTTAATTGTATAATGTATGTTACAATATTGTTATATAAATTATATAATTGTATATATTATTATTCATTATCATTATCCGCCTAGTGGCATGTTGGCGTTTTTGACGTCACACGTATCCGTGACGTATCCGTATCCGTGTGAAGATGGCGGAAGTAGAGGAGTCTAGCAAGCCTTTGGTAAGGGACAAAACATGCTTTTTAAACGCTTATACGTCTTTAAAACACGTTGTCAGCTTTTCCGTCGAGTTTTTGTTTTTGTCTGTATGGTTACCGACCCTGACTGGAAGCTTGAGTATTTGTAAATGTGTCAGTAAAGCTTTGTTGGGGTAATAACTTGCATGTAAACGCAGATGGTCGTTTCTCAGCTCAAGAGAACATTTTCTACATTGAGCGTTTTTAATTATTATTTTTTTCTTTTCAGTCATCGCCCAAATGTCCATACTGCCAGATTAGCTGTCTTCTATGAAAAACAATAGTTCGCGTTTTTATCTTGCAGTGTTACCAAACTATGTAAACACTGAGAGTGGAACATAATCTGCAATCTGAAACTGTTGACACGCACTGTCTGACCGTTAAAAGTTTAAAATTCGTATGCTATTCGTATACGAATGTTTCTGAAAATGGGATTTTGTGTGGACATAGGCTATATCTTGGTAACTGTGAAAGGAATAGGACATCAGCTGGTCTTCATCCCCATTTACTGATCGATACTGCTTGAAATTAATTGTTGAGCTCGTCCCTGATATACAGTGTGTCATTTAAAAGCTCGAAGTGTGATTGTGACAAACATCTAAAATGTGCCTGATGATATTATATAATATTTAAAACGACACCAAGCAGCGGGACCCGAAAGGTATCCGTTTTCAGGACAAAATTTAACCAAAGTTTAAATCGTGTACAAATTATCATCAGTATACAACCTAGATCTTGAATAGTCTCACTTTTATCATTCAGTAATGAGCTGACTGTAGTAATAGCATTTGTTGTGAAGAAAACAGAAACGCAATCTCAAGTTATGTTAATGGTAGTATCATAGAGTTAATTAAATATTGGTGTTTTTAGGTTAATGATTTGTACTTACTGCTATTGTTTAATTAGTCAGTCAGCACAAAGCCCACTTTAAATTCTGGACGGACCACCAGTGGACCACATTTTTGAAAATCACTGCTGTAGATGAACGTGAGCTGCACATAAAGTGTTTTGGGTATCTGGATTTGCCATGAATGATTTAAACAGTCATTCTTTGTCACAGTTTGCGGGTTTGTCTGACATCTCCATCTCGGAGGACATTCCCGTGGAGGGAGATATATCTGTGCCGGTGGGCTCACAGAACGCTGACAATGATTTCTCCACCCTGGATGAGCCTGTCAAAGACACTATTGTAAGTGAAACCTTTCATAACAGGCAGGGTTCAAAATATTGCCAGAAAGGAAAAAATAATTTCATAGTATATAATAATGTAATAATACTAAAATAACAATGGAGTGCACCTTTCTTACTGTCTTTTTGCTCTGTTTGTGGGTCTCAGCTGAGGGATCTGAGAGCTGTTGGACAGAAGTTTGTCCATGTAATGTACCCCAAGAAAAGTTCTGCGCTGCTCAGAGACTGTGAGTCCATCAACAATCACTAATAACAATATAAATCACAGATTACATGTGGAATTACATTTATTATCACTTATTATTATAAAAGCTAAATGTTCATCAGATGTCTAATAAGGAGCATGTATGTGCTTTTTTTTTAGGGGACTTATGGGGCCCTCTCCTCCTCTGTGTCACTCTGGCCTTGTGAGTAGTAATGCTGTCAGAACTAGTGTCACTATGACTCTAGCATATATAATATATTTATTATATTGTCTATCCCAGAATGCTGCAGGGTGGGTCAGCTGACAGTGAGGAAGATGGCAGGCCACAGTTTGCAGAAGTCTTTGTCATCATCTGGTTCGGTTCTGTAATCATCACTCTCAATTCCAAACTTCTGGGAGGAACTATGTGAGTAAACGGTCAGATTTTCAATTATATTTATTTGCTTGTTAGAAGCCTGCATAAAAGTGAGCACCTCAAATTTTTAGAATATAGCTTTCTTGTTGTCAGTTTGTGTAGTTGGTAACATGTATATTAAAAAAGGAGTGTCTATAGTCTATAAGTTGTCTATAGCATGAGGTAGAAAAGAGCACTTCATTTTAGTGTATTGGGAAAGTTGGTCAATCAGGTGCAGCCAAATCATTTAATGCCACTGGAGCTATGTATGTATGTATGTATGTATACTGTGACGGGAGGAGCCAACGACAGACACAGTGGGTGTGGCGTCAGGCCTCGGAAAGGTTTTTATTAAACAAAAATGATAAAAAAAGTGTCCAGGGGGAAGAAGTGTCCACAAAACAGGGGGGATCTGGTGTCCTCGTTGTGCTTCGGGGCTTGTGCAGGAGGGCAGTGTTCCAGAAGGGAAGGGTCCAGGCAAGGGGCGGAGTCAGGTGGCCGCACACGCTCCCGCGGTCCTGGGCACGAGGGGCGGCGGCTTCTCTGGAGCGGCGGCACTTCCTCTTCTGCCTCTTACGGGCATTGGCGGGATGGACGGCCTGGCATCCTGGCCCGACGGCCGTTATACGGGTGCGGCTTGCACGATGACTCTGGAGGTTCCGCGGCTCACATCCTCGGCGGCGCGATGTCCCTCAACGCACCCTTCCTGGACCCACGAGGACACCAGCGTGCATGCACGGGGGAAGAGACCGGTCTCCCGAGGAGAGGCGCGCTCGGCATTTAACGGCGGCGGTGATGAAGCTTAATTCAGTTCAGCTGTGCCTCATCACACGCCGCCAGCCCACGTTGGTCCCACGCCCCTCCTCTCATCCACCCACTCCAGTCGGGAGCCTGGTGAAGGGCGGCGAATAAGGGACGGGGTGGTGATGATGATGAGGGGGAGGGCCACCGATCCGTCACAATACATACATGCATACATACACGCACACATTTTGTTTAGGCAATATTTGCATGTGAAATAATTAAAAATTGCAACGTTGTGCAAAATTTAGGGTTGCAAAATTTCATCACTGTTTTTTGATGCAGTAATTGAAAGTTTTGACTTTACAACTAGTTTAGGACACAAATGTATTTGCTCAAATAAATAGTGTAATAAATACATCAAATTATATTTTAAATATAATCTACAATAAATGTCAATTAATTTTTAAGAACATTTCAATTAAAATCAAATATAAATGTTCAAATTTTCAGGTGTCACTAGACAAATTAAAAAAAAAAAAAAAAAAAACTAATTAGATATAGATATCAGATACTCTTAGCAAATACTTTTGGCAGTTAATATGCAACTTTTGTCCCACCGTAACTGTGATAAGTATCAAAGTGTCAGCCACTGTTATTTTTACTTATAACTAAGCCGGATATATTATTTTTTAAGCCCTCCGGCTTAAAACAAGTTCCATCCTACAGATTTTTTTCTCAATATCATGTTTTGTTCAGAAATTTCAGATTACATAAATAGATGGTAACCCTCTGAATTTGCAGTTTGTTCATTGGTTTATTTTAGACAATTTAGTGAATATTAAATTAATGTTTGAGAACACTACCGAAACAATGTTGTTAACTGACTTTTTTACTCTTTGTCTATACAGATCATTTTTCCAGAGTCTTTGTGTGTTGGGGTACTGTATTCTCCCCCTGACTGTGGCCATGATAGTGTGTCGTATAGTTCTTCTGGGAAGCTCAGGCCTCGTCAGTTTTGTAGTCCGTCTCATAGTTGTCACTGCCTCCTTCAGCTGGTCAACGTTTGGTAAGAATCAATCAATATTTTTTATCTGTTTTCAGCATTCCCAGAATACTAAAGGCCCTGTGGCTGTTCTGTTTAAATAAATGAGATAGCAGAAATGTTTAGAATCCATGTAGGTTGTCTGCACCAGATGAGCCTGACTGGCCAACAAGCTCCTCAGGCAGTGCATACAGCGACCACCAGGAGGGAGTGTAGACTCTTCTAATGTGTTTTTTTGTTTGTTTTTTGTTTTTTTGAGCTTCATAGGCATGAGGGGAAAAAAAACTTACATTTGAATGGCTCACAGTTCAAATTAAACAAATAAAAGTACAATAACAATAATTCTTAATAGAATAGCCAGTATTATTTTAGTTTTATATTACTATTATAGTATTTATTAATATTTTAATTAGCTTTCATTTTTATATTCTCAGCTTTAATTTTAATTGTATTAAGTTTAAGTAATTTTGTTATGTGCACATGGCATTTTTATTGTTTATATATTTCTATAAAGGTTTAATTTATTTTTCTTTTAGTTTCAGTAATTTTAGCATTTAAACTTATTTACTTCAGCTAGTTGCTGTATTTGTAATGTTTTAGTTTCGGTTAACAATAATATTTACAATTTAGACCAAAAATTCAATTACAGGCTGTTTTATCAGTAATAAATTACAGAGATGGCATCAATTAACCAAGTTATTCAAGTGCTTAAGAAGAAAATTAGACTAGATTTACCAATAATAATAATAATAAGTAAACACAGATGTTAGTTGACTGATTATCTCTCTCTTGTACACACAATCTTTAGGGGATTTCATTGATATCTGAGCTCATATCTCTGTGCGTGTCTTTCATTCACAGCCTCCACAGCATTTCTTGCAGACAGCCAACCACCCAATAGGAAAGCCCTGGTGGTGTATCCAGTGTTCCTCTTCTACTTTGTGATTGGCTGGATGATTTTGACATTTTCGCCTTCTCATTAGCATATACACACCCTATGCCAATTGGAAAATGAACTCCTCCCCTTTGCTAAGACAAACGGCAGACTGTCTGGGAGCTGGCCAGTGATTGACCTAGCCTAAAAAAAAAAGGTGGAACACTTTGATAGACACTCATAAAGGGACAACCCCGAGGACAGTAAGTGGATTATTGCATAGATATCACTCCTCCCCATCCCTCATTTAGTTGAATAAGTGGAGAGAAAAGGAATGGAGGACATTAATTCTTCAGTGCTACTAATTTAACAACAGCCTACATGTCTTCATTATATGAATGTTTTGCTGTGAGAGGAACATTAGTGCCCCACTGAGCAGTTCCAGATGTACTCACACCCGTAACGTGGAGGAATATGATGATCTGTGTGTCTTCGTGTGTGGATGCTCTTATTCAAGCATAGTATATGATGTGAGGGTGCATGTATTTGTTATTGTGTCTGATTGAGCATTGTCTCTGTTGGGATAATTCCGCTATCATTAGACCACACATTAGTACCCTCACATTGCTACACACGTTTCTTTTCTTTGGTTTTTTCTCTTTAGTTGTGAATGATGTTTGGGCTACATTGCATTTATTTTTCATTGGTGGAAGTTAGAACATTCCAGAAGGAAATAAACATGGACTTTAATAAGTGCTGCATATATTGTGTGTGCTCTCTCTTTTTTGCACGTAGAAAATGAAAAATATATCTTAAGACTGAACTGGAAGTGCTGTTTCTGTCTGTATAAATGCAGTCTGTCATTTAAACAATCCTTTCGCACACATCTTCCTGTCTGTTTGACAAAGACCGTCTTCCATACGGAGTCTCTCCTCATATAAAGACACATCGGCAACCTGTCTTTCTCCGTTTCCCTCACATTGAGAAAAACACGCACAGTCTTCACTCCTCTCTCTCTCTCTGCCTTTGCCGCTCTATGTGATAGTAATTCTAATTAGATTTCCATCTTGTATGTCTAAAAAAAGACTTTAATTTTCACTTCTAATGCATTGCAGCACCTGAACCATAAGGTGCAATTGAGGTGTGTGCTGATTAAATAATGGTGTGTGTGTGTTAGAAAATTGTCATGGTTTTCTTCTGACCTTTGTATGTCTGTATCCAACAGTGTTGTGTTTGCTAATCTGCGCTGCTATGATGCCTTCATGTTATTACTCATTTCTCAGTGTCATCATCACTGCTGTGGAACTTAAAGAAGGTGAAATGAAATGTCTCCGTGCTTTTTTACAATGGAAGTTAATGGTCATCAGAACGCCTTGGTTGCCAAAATTCTTTAATATATTTTCTATTGTGTACGACTGAATAAAAGAAAGTCAAACAGGCTTGGAATGACATGAGAGTGAGTAAACTATAACAGAATTATAATTTTACGGTGAACTACCTCTTTAAAGGGATAATTCAGAAATAATTCAGAATTTCAGATGTATATAATCGGAGTTACATTAAAAAATGTCCTGGCTTTTTCAAGCTTTATAATGGCAGTGAATGGATGTTGAGATTTTGAAGTCCAATAAAGTACCATCCATCATTAAAAGTGCTTCACACGGCTCCGGGGGGTTAATAAAGGCCTTTCTGAAGCGAATCAATGCATTTGTATAAGAAAAATATCCATATTAAACTTTAGAATTTGTAATCTTTAGCTTCCACTAACTAGCTTCCATTCACATTCACGAGAGAGTGGTTCATCCATTCCAGCGGGTGACGTAAGATGTAGGCATAGCGTAAGCTCCATTGAGAAGCAGTTATGATTTAGAAGTACAAAATGAGGATTTGTAAAAAAAAAAAAAAAAAATTATATATATAAGGCAAAAGGAGACTGGTTAAAACTTTTTGTGCAAGACTTCACTTCACTTCACTTCAGGAGGCATTTATTAACCCCCAGGAGCTGTGTGGAGTACTTTTTATGATGGATGGCTGCTCTTTATTAGACTTCAAAATCTCAACACCCATTTACTACCATTATAAAGCTGGGAAGAGCCAGGATTTATAGGTCAATGACGTGATGCCTAAATTTTCTGTCCGATTGCATTTTTTTCAGTTAAAAATTGGTTTAAATGCATTAAAAAGATGCCATATATATGAAGGGCCTCTCCCATGTATGAACTCAATTTAACTTTTCAAAAAACATTAATTATTTGAAATTTTTCTGTTGTTCAAAGTGTCAAAATATCATGTGGTGCGAACGTCCGGCCATAGTTTTTGAAATTACCCTAAATTTATTCAAATGAATTTTCTGCACTATTCCAAAGTGTTTTGTAATCCTGTATAAAACTGCAAAGCATTTGTATTTATATTTCAATCATAATATACAAACAAACTTTGTCTGATGATTTCCATTTTATGAAATATGTGGTGCAACCATCAAGAAACTACCATTTTGGGACTTTTATGTTGAAATCCATTCAAAGATAGGACTTTGCATCATATACCAGTTTGCCAAGGACCCTTGGAAGCATCAAGTAGGTTTGTAAGTCTCTTTCAAATTTTGAAAAAAAACAAAAAAACAACAACTTTTTAACGGCTGGTATGTAGTTACCACATTTGGATATCATGTGGTATGACCTCAAAAAACAATGTTATTTCTGCAATTAGTTATTTTCATTATAAATTTCATAGTGACCTTTTGTGGGAAGCTAGCTTGTTTTGATTAGGTGACCAATTCTGTGCTTGTAAATTTTGACAGAATTTGAAAATATCATGTGGTGTGATCACTGCAGAGTGTTTTCCATTATAGATATATGTTCCAGATTGGCAGTTTTTGTGCTTTTATATTCAATTGATGGTTTATATTCATAAAATACTTTATTTTAGTATAATTTGAAATAGATTTTTATGCAATTTGGGTCTTTTTAGACGGTTTTGTTTAATATTTGTACAATATGAGAAAAAATGCAAAATAATTCAGAGCACGTAATTTTAGTTTGGTAATTATGGATTTATTAGTAATTTATTAATAACTATTTTAATCTATTCTACCAGATTATACTGCCAAGCAAAGTAAAGTAAATGCTCACCATAGGCAGCATGTTAATTCTGACCCTGCAATCTAGCACAAACTCCAGATGTAATTTTCTACTATAAGAAAGATGTTCATGTTGCCATCTCAGAACCTGAGCCAGCAACCTCCCCCTACTCTCAGTTGACCTTTTGCAAAGACCCACCCCCGTTAGTTACTGTTGCTACATCCAACAAACCATGGTACTTTTATGCCACGCTACATGTTCTCACACATTGAAAAATACATCATGGAGCAAAGATGACACTGACAACTGCGCTGACAGACAAGACAGAGCTGGTTACTTTTAGTATGAAACAAAGTCTCAGTGTTCAAATTTTGTCATTTTTTAAAGAAATTCAAACAACAAATACTCTTTAACATATCGTGACAGATCGCTGTAACGCCTCAGTTCAAGCGGCACATGAACCGATCATCTCTTCATCTTTACTAGTCATAGCACGAAATAAACATGAATGAACATCATAAGGTATCTTGTTTCAGCTGTGAAAAGATGTCAATACACACCATTTTTCAAGTTCAAGTCCACCGACGTTAATCTACTGTCCTGTCTGGTTTGTTTGTCAGCGTTATTACATGTCAGACTGCCTGTTAATCAAACTCCCAGTGAAAGGGTCAATTGAGCAGCCAATATTGGGCAAAGTACATAAATACCTGGGACTAAAGAAATGTCTGCAGTTAATGACACATGCTGCACTTTTCACACATGTCTCTTTAAATAGATTTTTAATGATATAAGGTCTTTGTGTCATTTGGAGTGACCACTCATCATGGGGTGCGACCAATAATAGCAATAACTGTATAAAATTAAAAAATAAAATATCTGTGGTTGATATATGAATCACTGCTACAGTATGCTTAAGTGAATGGTATTTTTAAAACATTTTTATCGTTTTATCAGGAATAATAATCAGTTTTTTTATCAGTTTTATCAGGAAAAATAAGTCTGTTAACTACATTTAAGAAGGCAACTCTGAAATTATAGAAAAAAAAATAAGAGATCATTATTTACAAAACCTCAAATTAAATGCAAATACTTTGCTTCTAAACACTTTAATTACTAAGGAACATTTAAAAAAAAAAAAGTTAAACATGTTAAGGAAATTACTTAATTTTAAAATAAATCATGGTCACACCACGTGACATTTTAAGGCTATAGCCAATTCATCTAGATTCATCTAAATTTTAATATGAATTTATGTGTACTCAACATTCTTAATGTTTGAACTATTACAGAATAGGGGTAATTACAGAAGATATAATTATGTTTTGTATTTTAAAATTGGCTTGTCGAAAATCCTTATATGTCAATGACCCATATATATATATATATATATATATATATATATATATATATATATATATATATATATAAACACATCTCTTCCATCTTGATTTAACCAACTCTAGAACTCTCTATTCTAATTCTATTCTTTAAAAAAAACAGCTTCTCTATTCTTTTTGTATTCTATTTGTTTTCTTTTTTATTGTACAATTAACAAATAGCAAAAAAAAAGGCCTCTAACACAAGCTTGCTCTATTCTTTTTTGATTCTATCTGTTTTCTTTTTATTTATTATATAATTAAAAAAAAAAAACATTGCATGTACTGCGTTAGGCTAACTGGGACTTGTCATACCACTTGCATATTGCTCTTTTGTTGATTTTGATTGCTTCCATTGTCCTCATTTGTAAATCACTTTGGATAAAAGTGTCTGCTAAATGACTAAACGTAAAAGTAAATATATGATGGCTTGAGGGTGAGTGAATCATGGGGTAATTTTCATATTTGGGTGAACTATCCCTTTAAGTGCTTCTTGTAGCAACATCAGCACAGTTTATAAATATCATGCTTTGTGTGTGGATTTATAGAGACAGACTCATTTGCTGTTATTAGTCAAGTGTGTCAATAGAGAACCAAAGGAAGACAGAACAAAGAGGAAAGGAAAAGAACAAATGTGGGAAAACAACAGCAAAGACAGTTTTACAGCAATCTGTTAATAGGAAGTGTGACATTTTATGTTGGCACTTTAAAAGAGGTTCATGTTAATGAATTCGGGATATAATTAATATGTTAATGATTTGTCAGCAGCTGATTAAAGCCTGTGATAGGTTGTTTGAAGTCTAGCTAAGGTCTCCTGCTTCTGTAGAGGGTAGACCGTGAGAGGCATATGTGTGCTGCAGCTCAACAAACTGTTCTTTAAAACACCTTAATGAACCCTTGCTCTTTTATTCAAACTTGTAAGTTAAGTGTGTGTCCATTCTAAAACAACAAGTGAGTCATTTGGAGAAGCAGTAGCAGTTCAAATATGTTTCAGGAGTCATAAGAGCAGATGCAAGTTCCCTGATTTCAAGGGGAAATATGTAGATTTAAAAAAAAATTTAAAAAAAAAAAAGTATTATAAATCACTATAAGTTACTCTAATCATCTCCAAAATGCATAAATTTAAGTTTAAATGATCAGATTCACCACAGTTTTACAAACCGTTTCTCACAGCCAATGCAGCATTTTGCTGTTGTTCCTCTTTTGGAGGGAATTGCTCTTCTAGGTGGGAATTCCTAGAACCATCTGTCTTAATAATTTTAATAAACAGTCAGAGGTGTGGTGCAGTGGCTCAGCACTTGTAAGAGCTGTTGGTTCCTGTCTTGATCCCATTCCCATCACATTCCCTCTCTCTCAGTCTCCATTCCACTACCCCATAAAATGGTAATTAAAAAAAAGAATTTTATTATAGCATGCATAAATTTGGAGTCATTTCTTTTTAAAGAAACTAAGATTAATTAAATTGATTTAAAAAAAAAGTGACAGTAAAGGCAGCTATTACAATAGATCTCTATTTCAAATCAATGCTGTTCTTTTGAACTTTCTATTAATCAAAGAATCCTGGAAAAAAAATGTATACTGGTTTCTACAAAAATATTGAGCAGCACAACTTTTTTCAACACTAATAAAAGGCATATTTCTTGAGCACCAAATCAGCATTAGATTAGGTGCGTTCGATTTTTGCCAAAAAACTCGCGACGGCGAGGCGGCTGTGTCGGATTGAGCAGTCGCGCGCAGTTGCTCTCCACCGACTGCATTGATCAAAAGCATGATGGGAAATGCCTGACTGACCACACAGCTTAATGCTCATTGGTTCAGACAACCGTGATGCTGCATTCTCTTCTAAAATGTTTTATTTTTTAAATCTGATTTCATGCTATTATGTATTTAAATTGTGCATGAATATTCCCAAACACTATGACAGTGCGATCTCTGTGTGAGATATGTGATTGTTGTCGTATTTTCTATAAAAATCTAAAATACATGTTTGAATTAAAATAAAAATGGAGGATAAATACGCCTTTCTTATGGAATTAAATAGCAAGCACTTTGAGTGTCTTGTTCATCATATTTATATTCATATAAAAGCAACAGAACTGAAATTATATCATGCTTATCAGCAGCACAGCATATGAGTGAGAATAAGGCGATATCTGCCTTTGATCTCATTGGTATCTGTTCTACTTCGAGAGGGCAGAACTGTCCGTCTTGACTGCGCTTATTTCACTCCTCCCCTCACTGCAGCCGCCTACATTTCAGGCGAGGCGAGGCGCATCTCAAACAAGCCCATGCACACCGCCACGCAAAACGACGTCGCGCGCACTCAAAGCGAACTTCCACCAACACCGCGATGACGTCATATTTGACGCGCACACCCAAAGCGAACTTGCGGACGCGTCGAGTAAACCGGGCTTAAACCAGGCCAAAGACTAGTGATGAGAACTGGGAAGTTCGGATCATTTTACTGACTCGGACCTTTGAGTCTCGTTCAACAAAATGAACGAATCTTTTTTCGAGTCATTTCGTTCATTTTAGCAAAATATCATTAAAATGCTAATGGTATAAGAAACAGAAAAAAAATAATTCATTGTTTACCTGGGTCTTTAGTCTATGATTAGCTCACCTCACCTCTTATCTGACAAGTCTTTGGGTTTGAGTCGTTCGTTCATCACGTGACAGCCTCACCTATGCAGTCAGAGCCGGAAAGAGAATTGATTAGTTCATCTCCCAAGTCTTTCCAGTCGTTCGTCCTTTTGTCACATATGTGACAACATTGGATTGAGAAATTAGTTAATTTACAACCTTCCTTACAAACGGCTGCATAGTTATTATTATTATTATTTACTCTTACAGTTACTTGATGCCTTTCTGGTCTCAAATTGTAGTTTTTTATTTCTTAGTTTATAAATGTGTGAATTTCTGTCAGGATGGTTCTTTTCCATAACGTGGTAACAAAGGTAATAAACTAAAGAGTTGGTTATTATTATTATTATTATTATTAAGTCTTTTTCCCTCTGACTGCATAGGTTCAGCTTATGGGGCTGTCACATGATGAACGAACGACTCAAACCCGAAGACTCGAAACAGGTGAACTAATTCAGTGCAGAACCTATAGGATGTTGCGCATGCGCGACTGAACGAATCACTCACCGAGACGACTCGTTCTTCCCGAGTCACATTAAAGATTCGTTCAAGAACGACCCATCACTACTTTAGACGCTGTAGTGGAAACGCGCAGAAAATCAGGCGTCGATTTTTGCGGCGCCTCAAGCCTAATGATTTCTGATGGATCATGTGACTCGTGAGATCATGTGATTCATGTTTGAAATTCAACTTAATTTCCAAATGGAATGAATTACATTTGAATTTATATTAAAATATAAAACAGATATTGAATTTTTTTTATTCTTCTTCATAATATTACTGTTTCACTGTATTTTTGATCAAATGAATGCAGCCTTTCTTTCAAATTAAATTCAAATTTTTCACATTAAAAAAATCTTACAGACCTCAATCTTTTGCCAGGTAGTATGCATGTATAAATATAAAAAGAGAGAAAGAATGATGAGCTCTGTTATGACTCTATTCCATGTATCATCATGCATTGTGTGTGTCATTATCAGAGCAGCAGCTGCAGTCTGGCAGAATGAATGATCACAGTCCAGATTCTCTGTGGTCCAACTTTAGGCTGCTGTAGAGGTGCCCCGGAGCGTTGTGAACGCTGGCCGGAGTACTGTTTTTGGCCAACCAGAGATTATGGCTCAGAGAAAAAACCTTCTCGCAGGTCACCTAAGGGCATGATGGGATGCTAAAGTGCTGGAGCCTTAGAACAATCCTATTCCAAGGTCCATGCCCAACACAGGGGGCTCAGCCTATACCTGAGCTTTACCATATTGGCGTGATCTAAAACCTCTGTAAAAGCGTTCTGCTGGAGCCGACAACCTCATGGTTGCACTTTGGGCAACCTGAGTTCGAGTCCTGGTCCATTTTAGTCTCTCCCACGTTCAGAGATGCGGGAAGTCAGGGTTTATTTTCCTGTTTTTTTTTTTTTCTTTTTCTGTGGGCAACTGTTTAACTGTTGGGAATAAATAAAAAAAATCAGAGTGTCTATTTAAGTGCAAATAGTCCGGTTGTTGGCAGAGGCTATTTACACTAACTCCATCCACAAACGTATGATTGGGATAGTCAAATTTGCAAAAGAAGATCATTAGCTGTCAGATTCAATGGCGCACATGGTAAAGCGTGTGTCATACACCTTTAGACACGATCGACCGGGGTTTCGGCAAACTTTTTTTTCTCTCTTTTCAAATTTCGAATCACATCAGAAACGCATTTATTTTTTAATAAAAATGAAGGAAATAATCAAAAAGTTGAAAATAAAGTATTGGGTAGGGTTAGGGTAGGTGTAGGGAGGGCTTGTCCCAATAAGGTGGCATCCATTTAATAATTTGAAATAAAATTTAAAAATGACTCTATAAGTTATTGCATACTGTTTTATAATGTATTACAATGCTGAGGTGCAGATAATTGCCACTATTTGCAATAGGTAATTAGCAGAATATCCTGCTATTTTAACATGGAATAAATAGAATCTAAAGCTATTTGCACTGTGCAAATAGCATATCACAAAAAAATACTGCTATTTTCACTTAGTGTAAATAGCCTCTATTGCAATTCCCCCAACCTAAAACATCTTCCCGCGCCCCTGTCCACGTTGCTTCCTGTCCACCGTATACTATACAAATAAAAATGCCACAAAACGCATTCTGGCAGTGGAAAGTGTGTAAGAGAGAGAGGCATGTTTTATTACATTAATAACAGCAATAAGAAAGTTCACTGCTGGGGCAGAGGAGAAAGGTCACTTTCAACTATGAAAGATCCTTCTGAGCAGCTGCTCCAAATCTCTAATGTGATCATTACAGCGTTTTCAGACTCCAGACTTTATACTCTCTTTCTGTCTGAACTTCTAAAATATCAACATTTTTAGTCAATGCTGGTGCACTGTGGCTCAGCTGTCCCAAAGATGTTTTTCACCTGTTATCCAGCACAGAAGTAGCACCGCTGGGACTCCCAGATGGCTCTGTCACAGCAGTCAATCATAAACCAGCCTCATCTGCTAGTTTTCTGTGTCTGGACTTCCTCTCAAAGTATATCAAAAGTTTTTATATTGTGTTGGGACTTAAAATTCCAATAGTCACCACCAAAATTGTGTAACCAAATGAATTATAAAAGATTTTGTGACAAATTAATTAATCAGCTACTGACAGTTTAGGGATGGCTATGATCTATTTGATCTCTTTTTTAGGGTTTCAAGCATGTAGCACTGATTAGGGTTTCAAGCACTGAAACCCTATTGTAATTGTTAGAATGGCCAAGGATCAGCATTCTCCATCTAAATCTGATAGAGCAGACCAAACCATAAGTTGTAGAGACTTCAGACTTGGAGGGATGGTAGTACTCACACCATCTACAGCAGTGTTTCTCAACCCTGGTCCTGGGTGCCCCCCAACACTGCATATTTTGTATGTCTCCCTAATCAAACACACCTGACTCAACTCATGAGCTCATTAGAAGAAAATCCAGGACTTGAAATAGGTGTGTCAGATAAGGGAGATATACAAAATGTGCAGTGTTGGGGGGCGCCCAGGACCAGGGTTGAGAAACACTAATCTACAGCATCACCAAGGCTCACCCCAATCAGCCCGACGGGGGCGCTACAGCGATCAAAAGTACAAAATCGTTCATAACTCCTAAACCGTTATTGGCAGACTCAAGTGCCTTATGTCGTTGGAACCCATGGCTCACGATGGACAAAACACATGACAACTTTTGACTTAGGGTCGCAAAGAGACACCAAAACATTCAAAAGGGGTGTGGCCACTTTTACTAAAATGGTTATAAATCTTGAACAGAATTAGATATTTTCACCAAACTTGCTTGGTATACTTGTGTAAGAGCTCAATCTTTGGTCAAATTTATTTTTAAATGCAGCTCTTGGCGCTATAGGGGGGGGGGGGGGGGCATAAGAACAGCTATAACTATGCAACCATTTGTCCAATCGACTTGAAAATTGGTATGCAGTGTCTTTGTCCAATGTGGCAGAAGGATCTGGACTGTCAGGGTATGTTTCTGCCTTGGTATTGTTAGCGTGTGGGTGATATTAGCCTGTCGTGCCATTCAAAAGCTGTTGTAATGCAAGGTAAAGGAACATGGCATTCTTAAAACTCCATGTTGGTGCTGCTTGTGATAACTTGAGTCAGTCCTGCACAAGTAGAGAAGAACAACAGACTGCACAGGAAAGCAGAATAATTTCTCAGCTTCGAATCTTTCGTCTTTGGAGACAACATTGCAGAACATCAGAGAAAGACGACACTGAGCCCATCTCTGAGGAAGTAGCAGTTGTGACCTGAATGTCAAAGGAACATTTGTTGTCTGCATTTCAGTATTTGATGTAGATATTGATGCCTAGAATCCTGTTCTCTGCTCAGGGTTTAAATGCCATTCTTGAGAGATGAGCGAGCAGATTGCTCTTTCAAACCCTTAATGCCTCTGTTAGAGAAAATAAGCTCATATCATAAACAGGTCCTGGTAACAGCTCCTTTATAAGATAACCTTTGCAGCCGCATCAAACCAAAAATGGAACCAAAAATTACATGTTTATATCCCTGAAGGATGAAACTGGCTTAAGAGTTACCAAAACCTTTTCCATTTGAGAGCAAAACTGGTTATAGCAGGTTATGGGAAATGCATCATTGCAATGTTGGTGGTTTGTTATGAGCTCGTATATCATTCATATTTGGTATAACATTATTTTTACATCAGTTCAGTTCAAATTTCATATGTTCTTTCATTAAATGTTTCAGCTGTTTTTCACAGGCAGAGCCATTAAGGAAACTCTTTATTATAAATGCAAGGTCTTTCCGATAATTCATCTCTCAGTCAGTTATAGAATATTATTATTGTTTGCATAATCTCATTTTACTTTGTTCTGTTACTGTCATCCCTTTTTTCTTGGAGTGGAACTGATCAAACATCATCTCTTCTGAACCCAGCTGTTACCAGATATATATATATTTTTAAAAACGGGTGTGAAATGAAAAAGAGAGAATCATTATCATTTTATTAAAAAGTATTCCATAGTGAGCTTTTGAATTACATAACCATGAAAAACTCATTCAGGAAGTAATTTTGAGAGCTTTTGAAATAATGAAGGACACGTATTGTAGTCTGCACTGGCTGAAATTTTGATTTGTCATATTCTCCTGACTGAGCTACACTCTCAGAAATAAAGGTACAAAAGCTGTAACTGGGACGGTACACTTTTGTACCTATTAAGTTCAAATATGTACACTTTAAGTACTAATATGTATCTTTAATGTACCAAAATTGACCTTTTTGGTACAAACCTATACCTTTTGAAAAGGCACCGCCCCAGTGACAGCTTTTGTACCTTTATTTCTGAGAGTGTAGAATGAATCAGATAACATGAAGAAAGTCAGTTAATGTCTATTGACAGGTCATTTACAGTGTCTTCTGTCTATGTTTGACGATGATGACATAATTGTTTTATTGATGATTGTTATGTTTGATGGGATATTGCAGGGTGACACTTACAAAATCAATTAGAATTGAGAGTCATCTTGGACTTTGTATGTAAATTATGTTTTTGTCAGTCTGAGTGAGTACAAGAGTAAAAAAAAATAAAACATTTAATGTCCTTATTACTATAATTAATAATCACATTGACTGCACACACTAATAAAATTTTATTTTAGGGGTGTCTGGTTTAATATCCAGAGCCAGCCATGAGCTAACAACAGCGTATTTGAGGGAAACAGTTTTACACCAGGTTGCTTAAGGGAGGTTGTCCATGTAATGAGTGAAATTTTTGGAAATTAATTCCACTGAGTCCTGTCTGTGTGGTGATAAATAGAGAATATATCCAAATGACTGTAAATGAGTTGAATGTAGATTAGTTGAAGCAGAACTTCCTCTAATACAGTTTTTCAAATGAGAAAATCTGCTGACGGAGGTGCTCATGGGAATCGGACACATTCTTGTGTGTGTAGGCCTGTGTAAAGGAGTGCCTGTGTGTGTGTGATCTCTGGCATGCTGGAGTGGGAGAGTGAAAACACTGTTAGTTTTTGTTTTCTGTGTCTTCATAACAAGAGTGGGTGCGACTTCTCAAGAGAGCTACTGATAACTATATACAAACAGTATATATGTGTGTCTGTTTGCCTGCATGGGGTCTAATATAATAGTCTGAAACAGAGTTATCAAATCACTGTAATATTCCAGAGTGTCATCGTTTTTTGGTTTAAGGTAGTTTTGTGTTCATGTTGCCATATCAGGCTATTCAATTCTTTTATTTATAAGCTGTGCTACAATAAAGCAGTGTTTCCCACCCCTGTTCTCAACACTACACATTTTGGATGTCTCCCTCTGACATATACCCATTTCAGGTCTTTGAGACTCTAATAATGAATTAAACAGTTGAATCAGATATAAGGGGTGAAACCAAAGTGTGCAATATAGGCAGGCATCCAGGAACATATATAATGGCTTAATTTTATATCCACATCATTTAAACTGTTAAAGCTATCATTTGTACAAATATACACACTTTATGTTTATTGTGTGTTGTGTTTAGGCATTATACCGGTGATCATATGTTAATTGTATAGAGAAGAGTCTTCCTGCCCTGGTTAAAAAAAAAAAAAAAAAAAGTAATATATTTAAAATACATTTATTTCATACTAAGTATAGTTCAAATCTGTTAACATAATTGCTGACATATTGCTTGAGACTTACTGATATATAAAAAAAATATATATATTAAATTATACTTCATTTGAAGTACTACTGAAGTACTGCACAATGTACATTTCCTATTAAGTCTAAAATGTGTTTTAACGTCACTATTGATGAGCATTGTATGATCTTTGAATAATATCAGTCTTTAAATGCAAGATATTTAGAGTGTACCTAAAGTACTTGCAATAGTTCCACTTTAGCACAATCAAATATACGTAATCTTTAGTTGGATTTCTTCTACTTCAATTAAAGTGCAGTAAGTACAAAATTAGTTGTTTCAATTTAGCAGACTTTAAGTATACCAGTTTAGTATACTAAAAGTACAAAAACAGGGTATTTTTTATTAAGTCTAAAATATGTAAATGTATTTATACTTAGAATTAAATTAAAAAAAAACATTTCAATATATTTATTTTTCACTAGGGTGGGGTTTACAAGTTAATAAATATGTAAAAATTATAAAAACAAAACAAAACATTTTAGACAAGTCAAAATGAAACCCTTACTAAAAAAAATGAAATATTTTATTTGTTCACTTGCATGTCATGTCAACATCAGAGAACCATGAACATGGATAATATTGAAATGTTAACTCAACTCAGGGGGTATACTTAAATACTAAGCTGATAAAAAGGTTTGGGAACCCTTGGTTTAAAGTAATTCTCACAGCAAATAATTCAGATGCTCTGTGAAGTATGTGAAGTCCTAAAGCAGGACAAAAAAAAGAAAAAAAAGAAAAGAAAAAAAGCAGGACAGGGGGACAGGACCACCAACTGGAAATTAGACTTTTGAAGTAAAATAATATTGTAACATAAATTCAGTTTAATAATGTTTTTATATATAAATATATGTAGCCTATATGAAAAAAAAATGGTTTTTCAGTTCACATTAAAGCTCATTACCATTACAATAAAGCAGGCTAAATATTTTAGAGTGTTGAAACAGTGGCTATTACATGTAGGTACTTTTGTGAGATTCTGTATGTTAGTGCTATTACACTCAAAACTGATTTTGTCATTTTTCCATTTGGCTATTTTCTTTCTTCTGTCACACACAAAATGTTTACAGAAAATACACAGATGTTTGGCAAAATATCAGAATGATTATACTGCCGAAAACAAAAAGACAAAAAAACACAATAAAATGGTCCTTGGGATATAATAGTTTTGTCTGTGAAACAGTCTTAAATTTAAGCTCACAAATCTTTTCAAACATTGTGATAAGTTAAAAATAACAGTAGCTCATTCTGGCCAGCATCTCCTTTTGTATTTCACTGAAGAAAGAAAATAATACAAGATTGGAATAACAGTGCGTGACCCCTTCACAGTTCGCTATTGTGTGCTGATAGCAGATCCGGCTGGGCTTCTATGCTTTTCCCGCTGTGAGTTAGCATTTAGCGCTTGCTCCAGTGGTATGCAGAGAATCTTTCCTCTTGGCCAGCTGAAATATGGCCTTGTGGCCCCTCCCTAACTGCTTCTTCAAGCCGCTGAACTCCGGACCATCAGACACTCAGAGAGCCGTTAATCTGCACAGACCACAGACTCACAGGACAACCTTCATGACTGTTCAGTCTCGACCTTTTCAATCTAACCCTCAGTGTGGGTACCTGTGAACATGGCTTTTGTCAACTGCCTAAGAGCACTCATCATCCAGGCTAAGGTAAGACAGAGAGAGAAAGAGAGACATGCAAAACACAATGTATCCATTTAAAAGTATGAGAAGACATGCTTCGATTGACAGCTGTCAAGATCAGGTCTATCTGAGAAACGAAACGGCTGCTCTTATAGCTCTGTCGTTATAGGCTCTGAACACTTACAAACAGTACCATGGTTACCATGGTGTTACTGTGCTTTTGGATGCTCTTGGGTATGGTTGTCTTTGAATGCCATGGTATATGAATATCTTACACGGTTAAAGACAAATGTTTTGTAGAATGTATGTGTGAATAGTTAGAAGGTTAGAAGGTACTTTGTGAGCATGTGTAAGTGTTTTGGGTGGTGCAGTGGGTAGGAAATGATCATTTGCTGAACTGGACTCACTCACTGGCTCCTCATAGTGAGGTGAGAGTCGGCCAAAACTCTGTTACCAGGGCAACGTCTTTTTAAAAGCACCCATTCACCCTTTCCACATTGCTCAGCCAATAGGCTACACTGCAAACCGTATGACATCACAACGTTCCTTAGTGAGAGATCCTGATATATTTAGGGTTTTTTTTCCGTTGCAGACTTAGGATACAGTGGAATGTCTGTTTAACTGAAATTACACACACACACACTCAACATACTCTGTTACTGAAAAATGATTTGTTGGGTAGATTTACAGAGATAAAAATTCTGTAAATACTGTAAGTTTGTTATGTTCACCAAGACTAAATTATCTGATTTGGGAAATATTAATTGCAATTTAATAAATGTTTTTGATTTTACAATGATCTTAAAAAGGGAAAAGCTTAATGTTGAAAACAGTTGTGCTGCTTATTTTGTGGAAACAAGTGATACATCCCCCCCCCCCCCCCCCAGGAATCTTTAATGAATTGAAAGTTCAAAAGAACAGCTTTGATTTAGAAAAGAAATCTTTTGTAACATTATAAAGGTCGTTTAATTTAATGTGTCCTTGCAGGATAGAAGTATTATTTTCTTCTAAAAATATCTTTCTGACCCCATACAGACTACATGCATAAGCTATGTAAGCTGTCTGACATTGAATTTAATCTGAAGAAAAGCCTGTTTTGCCTCTCAGTAAAAATTGTACTTGAAGTGTTCTTGTTATTAAGGGTTTATTTGATCAAGGTGATGCTGCAGCACAAGTAAGAGCACCCAGATAAAAGCAGACACAAAGATGTTCTTATATTACAACAAATATGACATTTCTTCCTGATGTTTCAGAAGCTGACCTGCTGTCGTGTCCAGAGCTCAGGTAAGGATGTGAGATTCTATTACAGCTGAATGGCTTTGCCATTAACAACATTAGCATCACAGCTGCTATAGAGCACCTAAAAAGACTGTGAGTGTAAATTGCAGGCAGTGAAGTGGATGCAATTCAGCCTTAAACAACATAACGAAACGATACTATAACAGTCTCTCTACTATCACTTTTAATGAAAATGTATGTAAACAATGTAGATTGGAGGCAATATCCCGTGGTTCTATTTTACACTCTGACGCTACTTTGTTGATGTTTCCTGATCTGTAGTTTGAGCTGTTCTAGAACTCTCTGACCTCTACCCCCTCCGTGCAGTGATCTACTGTAGTTGTCACCCAGTTGCATTTTAGGAAAGTCATGGTAGTCTCCAGTCATTGGATCACGTGACAGAGAAAGTAGATCATACTATTTTTAACACACCTCAGATGGCATGGTAGATATCTAATGTGTAATTATTCACCACAGACTGTGAGGCCCAGGGGTCCTTATGTGTGCCATTTTAGGAGCTGCTCTCTGGAAGTGCTTCCTATATATATATAAAAAAAGACACACACAAAGAGAAATAAAATGTATAACTTTTATTGTAAATTTGTATGTTTTATGTGGTCGATTACCTGCTGAAATTTGTAGGAGCATTAAAATAAGACTACAAGTCATTTTTTTTTTCTAGTTTTAAAACGATCAGACTAACAAATATGATTCAGTCCCTTTTGGGAGAATATTTTAGGCACACCGTTCTCAGTTTCTGCTGAGACTTTATGGTTATGGTTTATTTGACTCTAATTAGAATGTTTGTAGTTCATCCTAGTTTGCAAAGGTCCCCACAAACTATGCAAATGAACAAGCTCAGCAAACAGACTAATGTGTGGGGGGTTTTTTATGTAAATTGCACAGACGAGCAATCTTTAGGCCACATGGTGATAGCTTGGTTCTTTAATACTGTCAGGGTCTATTAATGGTTATTCACTCAGTTTGATTGCTTCATCTTGTCACTGTTCTCTGGCATGTGAACAAACTTTAGAAATGTTTTTCCCTGCAATCATTCTGATTTAGTTTCAGATTAGATATCTATGTAGTCACATATAGATAGTCAAGCACTGTAACACAAGTGTGTGATATTTACTTTGTATATTTACAGTTTCATTAAGATCAAAGTCTGGGAAGTATCAGTCCACAATGGCAGCAGCATCAGAAGCCAGGCATCAGGCCAACCCATCCAAAATGAAATGTTATTTAAACAGCTTCAAACACTATGCAATTTGTTAATTTCATGTTATATCTATTTTATGGCTGTAACCACCCTTTTATGCTGGAGTTTTTAACCAGGACATGAGGAAAACAAGACACATATTATGTAAATTAATCATTTGTATTTTTTAAGAAAAAAAAGACACATCATGTGGAAAAAAAAATAAAATTAAACAAGTTATTACTATTAAGGTGTCAGATATAGGATTTGGGGTCTCTTGATATGCAAAAAGTTTAATTTAAAAATTTTAAATTTTATATTTTAAAATATGTCATATTTGTCCATACCAGTGTCGACCTTTTGATTACGTCTTGCTTTGGTCAGTTTAAAAAAGTCCGCTGCTCGTCATTACGGAAACTACTACAGTCAAAAGACGCACACGTGAAGAAACTTCATGTCCCGTGATGCTTAGCGGTTTGAATGGTTACAGGGTAGCGTCCACGGAAAGTCTTTTTAATGAGAGTTTTTAAAGAAATGAAACGATAACGCTAACATTTAATGACGGAGCAGCATGAATAATGACTGCTTCGTCTCAGGATTAAGACTTAGTACGCATCAAGAAGAATCTCGCAAAGAAAAAGTCCAGGGTTAAAAGTTGAGTTCAGAAGTCAGGAGAGAGTTGGCGAAGGAGTTTGGAAATGGATAAAAGCTTTAATGGCCAACAAGCACGATCTCTAACTTCACAATTCAGAGAATCTACATACAGAGCCCTGACTTTACTGCGGAGGAAGGCGAAACAGAGGCAGATAGCGGGTAAGTTATACAGAAAATCGATTTATTTTAAGGCATCTTAAGGCATTGAGTGAGACAGCAACGAGTCAATCTATTAAAACCTTTCAACGAAGCTCGAAAGTGTGTCCAAGTTTGCTTTCTGTATTATGGGTGTTTCATTTAATGATAAACCAAAAATGTTTGATACATTATAAAATGTATATATAATGAAATCGTGTGTATTAATGTGTTTGCCTTAACGAAAAAGACCCTTGAGATTTCCTTCAGACTTTGCTGAACCCTCGGAAATTTACCGTGGTAACCATGGTTTCAGCCAATTTAGTAAAGCTATTGATGAGAGAAATTCATATATTTGATTATATAGAAGTAATTTCTTTTTAATGAGGCTAATACAAATAGCAGGCTAATACAAAGTTTTTTTTTCACACTAACGTTAGACTGTGTAGTTTTTTTCAATAACTGTGTGCATAGTAACTATCGCATTTTGGCTAAAGCTATGTTTACCATGGTAAAATGTTGTAAGAATCCGCTATATTACAATTACTTGAGTGTGCACTCGCTGCCACGTTTTTGCATGCAGCTGAAATAAGAGATCTATTCATCTGTTGGAAGCCACCAACCGCACGCACGCGACTGTTGAAAATGCATGTATAGAGAGCTGTGAGGTTTACACTGCTCTCCTTGAGTCTGTTCACTGGCGGTGTTTCAGCCTACCTAGAGCCTACCTAGATATTTGCTGCATGTGTTGTTCAGAACTGCTGTTTAGGAAGGAATCTCTGTTGGTTTTGAGACACAGTCCCTGTTTGTGCATGCATATGCATTAACGTAGCACTGCTAATAAACACCTTTGGCTTCCCGCAAAGCTTTTATCTGGTGAAAGAAAGAGTGGAAGAATTTGAAATTACCTTCAATTAACATAAGTGGCATATATGTGTTCACATCTTTGGTCTTATAACAATCCCTGTATTTTCTTTTTCTTTTCTTTTCTTTTTTTTAATTTGAGGCAACTTTCTGCTGATCTCATTACAAACATGACAGTGTGAGTTTCCAATTTCCATTGAGACTGTGATTATCTTAATGAGTTTTCCAGTTGCTGTAATTACTCGTTTTGGAAGTGCACCGCCTGTCTTTAGAAGTAGTTGCCTTGTGCCAGTGGACTTTTATCATGTTGAATTGTTTTGCCCTAGAGGACAGGGGTGTGTTTGTCAATGTTGAAAGGGTTTTTTGACATTGAAAGGAGGAGTTTCAAAAGTCAAGTGCTTTCACAGAAAATTTGCATTTCCTCTTTCACGTTATTTGTTTGATGAGCTTATGATGAGCATGTGATGAGCAGGTTTATCCTTGACCAAAGTATTTCAAATGAGTAACTTTTTAATTAAAAAAACTTCTTTTTTTTTAGCAGTGTTTTGGGTGACTTTGAAGCTAAAGGCCACTTGAGGCCATTTTTTAAATATTTTTAATTATAATGTGTACTTTAATTATATAACTTATGATTTAGTTTATTTTTAATGAACATTTTCTTACCTCTAACTTTTTGAATTCATTTGAATTCAAAGGCCGCTGTGCCTTTAAGTGTCCTACATAATGCTGTATTTGCATGTAAAATGAAGTTCAGTTTACTGTGAGCTGATGTTTTTATAATTTAGCTGGTCAAGCATCATTCTGTAATAGACTATTTAAAAAGCATAACTGCATTGTGCATTGTACAAACAATTTACAAACGGTTAAGATTAGATTGAAATTATAAAAGAAACGTCAGCCACTAGTTTTAAATGAGGATATGCAGAGTGGAAGGCATATGACTCTTTTGAATGGAGGCAGTGAGCGGGTCATACAGTATATGTGCTGCTGTGGCTTTATGGTTTGAGCTTGTGCGTGGTCCGTCTCTCGAGGTTTCTTTCACTTGTCATGTTGTTTGACGTTCAGAATGTCAGCTGAGAGAAAAGCAAGCATAGAAATCCAGTTTTGCAACATAAATAAATTTGTGTGGTTCATTGAAAAAGTCCTCATTTGAGATATCCAGGTCTTCGTTTACATTATTACAGGAAAAAAGAAGTGCTGCTTTTTTTTTCTTTTTTTGGTATTTATTGGCTATTTGTGTGACTGTTACATCCAGAAAGAAACGGATAGAATATAATATTTGTCCACATTTTGTCAAGCTTGGTGCACCTACTTTTTCTTGTTAGATGACATTGTGACCTCTAGACTGTTGTAAGGCAAGTGGAAATGTAGGCTTAGTTGTCAGTAATTTGATTATATAAACACTACTTATTTTGAATAATTTCAAACTTTTGTGCATTCGAAATTTCAGCAGGAATGTATTGGTAAGTTGAAGTCCAAAAAAATAAAAAATCATATTTAATATAATGCCCCTGTAAAAAATGTATGTAGGAGAAACATTTCGCTATTTAAGGCATTGGATTACTCAACACAGGAGTTCAATGAACAGAGGTGATATTAACAAAACCAGTAGCAAAACATTTTAAAGAATGCAATCATCCTGTGTCCTCCTCCTTGATCTTTGGTGTTGAGCACATTAAAATTCCAGTAAGAAGAGGTGAAATTAACTTAATTAGAATGAAGTCAAACCGTGACATGTGAGATTGTGTGGATGAGATCTCAGTTGTATCTTGACCTGTTGGGTCGATGTTTGGTGAGGCACGTTGGTCTGATGAGGTCTCAGTGGTCTGGCTAGACTAACCTTAAATAAAATTGACACTCTGACCTACTTTGGTGCATCTGAAAATAATGTGTGTTTGATGAAGTTGATTTCTGCTCCTGTGTTTGTCATCTGTATCCAGACAGCCACAGAGGAAACCACTGTTTTTCAACCCCTGCTGCAAGAAACTCAGTGAGAGCTGCATATCACAACACATCAGACACGCACATAAAAAAGGGCATGAAAGTACAAAGAAAACAAACGGTAAAGTGCAAACAGCCCACAAGCCTCTGCAAGAGGAAACTGATAGTGTTACACTGTCTCACATTCGATTTCATTTTTCTCTTTCTCGTTACTGTAATATGTGTGTGCTTGCTGAATTTCTGAGGCCTTGTTCAAGAAAGGTCACTGCAGTTACAGCCATGCAGAAACATCTTGTGTGTATGCTTGCGCTTGTAAGTGTGGTGTTTGAGTGTGTGTGTGTGTGTGTGTGTTTGTAAGGGAAGTAACAGCTGTTCTCGGAGCTCTAGACCAAATAGACTGGTGACTAGACAGGCCACACGCTGCATGTTTGATGTTACCTTGTGTTTTAGCCTGCTGATCATAGTGATTTTGACTAGAGAGAGTTCAGTGAAATGATCCTAAGTATTTTCTGTGTTCTTTTATGTTTATAGATGTAAATAGAAAGTGTAACGTTTTCCTTTTGTCTTGTCTGAAATACTTTAAGTAAACGATTGAAGATTGGAATTGATGGATGGATTTATTAGATTCATCGTTTCAGTGATTTATGCGTTGTTTCATATTTACACGGTTTGAGAAATTCCTTCCTTCATTCCAGTTGATTTCCAGTGAGGAAATGTAATAATTCTGATTTCTCGTAATGATTCAGATTAGTTGATTTTATTTTGTCTTTTTTGCACTTTTTCAAAAGAAATCGAAATGCGCTTTGTTTAACATTTTCTGTCCTCAGCAGCCTGTTGACGAATGAGAAGGTAATTTCGAATTTCAAATGCGTATTAAAGTAATAATGTGTGGTTTAATAAGTCATTAGTTCAGTTGCTCTTTACCATTAGTGTTTGGAACTAGTTCAGAGTAAAAGCCGGTTCTCTGTTCCCAACCTTAGATGGCACGTCCACAGCAAGACAAATACTTGGTGTAAAAATTTGTTACAATAAATATTTTAATTTGAATGCATCTGTTCATTTTATTTATTTATACAAAAATAACAGGTTCTAACCTGTTTTTAATTGCTTTGCAAGAATGCTGGCCAACCAATAAGATTCACCCTTTTGGTTACAAATTGAACAGACTTTTTTTGCTAAGCGATGGAAATGCAAAGTTGAGCTTGCTGCTTTTCTAAAAATGCCACCTACTGTCAGAGCGTGTTTTGCTTTTTCATTCATCCTGTCGTTCTGAACTGACACATTGCATGTGGAAATCTCACCAAATTTTCATGCAGAACATTTATGAGAGTTGCAAAATTGATTGCTTTTGCTTTGCTTGTTTCTAAAAAATTGAATAAATCTCTTTGTCATGTTGAATCATTTTACCAACAGTAAATATTTTTGGTTAGCAGCAAGTCCTAAGCACACACTGCTTAAAAATGCACACAAGAAAGCACGCGCTTTTGAAGAAATCCTAAAGCGTTTGAAGTGGCTTTCGACTTTTTTCCTAGTTTTCTTGGTAGATTTTGTGTGTGTGTGTGTGTGTGTAGGCGCGCATGTTTGTCATGCTGTGTTTGGGTTTGAAGTGGAAATGCTGTGTGTAGCAGTAGATCTGTGTGTGCTGATAATGCTCTGTGTATGTATAGGTGTGCATATGTAAAGTGCATGCATTTGAAAGAGGGGGCAATTGTCATGGCTTCAGTTCTTCTGAAGCCAGTTTTTGAGCTGATGTGGCCTTTAGCGTACAATGATTGGCTTCAGAGTATTTTAGTGTCCATTTTTTGGGAATGTGAGGTCAAAGCTGAGTCACTCCCTGTCATTCATTTCCTCTTTTAGATTACATCGCCCGTCTGTCTCACACTCGTGATTCTCTCATGGTCTGTTTCGCTTTTGTCCTGCTCCCCAACTTTGTGTATCTGGGGTGTGCGAGTATGTTTGTTTGTGTGTTGCCTGTCTGTTGCTGATAGACATCAAAGAGGCCCATCGAAAAGGAAGTGATGCGTGCATGACAGTGCCACACCCTTTTCGTGCCGTGACATTTTCCTTTGTGCTTTCCTGTTGGATCCCTTGTTTCCTGAACTGTCTGTCCTTCCCCCTTTACTTTACCACTCCTTTCCTTTCCCCTCACTCTCACAGGACCCAAGGAATGACAGCAAATCCCAGGGAACAGGAAATGACTACAGACTGTCTGAACTTTTTTTCCGATCAGAATTAATTCATGCCATCAGGACACACTTGTTAAGTTTACCTACTCAGTCGTTTTTCAAAACTATTGTAGAATTTCAAATGCTAAATTTCTTTTCAACATCATACAAAACCATAGTACTTTTCAGCACCGTTCAGCTATGGATGTGCGATTTATGTTTTGTCTACTATAATATCATAATTAATAAATTTAAAAAAAACATCACACAGCCTATTGGAATGAAGTTAGAATACCCTCAAAACTGAAAATATGTGGTCAAAAATAACCACATATTTTCAAAAATTGTGTTATACTTCTTATATAATATAAGAAGTATAACACAATAAGAGTGTTTTTTTCCTGAATAGCAGCACAATTGCGAATACTAACGTACAGACACACACAGGCTATTACACGCAAATATTACACAGACTAAATATAGTCAGTTTTGACTTTTTTGCAAATAGAAATAGTTACAACCAAAGCTGTAGCAGAACCATTGCACGTGAGATTCTTCTTTGTCCTCCTTATATTTATATATATATAACCTTCATTTACTGTTGATTCTGGAGGTCTGGACAAAGCGTTGAAAAAAATTGAAAAAAAAGCACATTTGCATGTTTTCAGTTCAGTGTCATTTGCAGGTAAACCTTTTTTTCTGTTTTTAGTGTTTAAATAATCTCAAATCACAAACCCACTGTAGTTCTACATTAAACCCAGTTTGGGAAACCCTTGATTTAATGTACACTTAATTTCTAGCGATTATCGCTGATTTGATTGCACAGATACTATTTAAACTAAACTGAGCTAGACAATGACATCTCTGAATTCAATAATGAAATGCCTTTAACTAAAAATTGAGTGTTTAATCTTATCATTATACATTACTGACAATCTATCCTCTGATACTGTTAAGTGCTTTGACACAATCTGTATTGTTAAAAGCGCTATATAAATAAAGGTGACTTGACTTGACTACTTTTTATTGCAATTTATGATGTTGATATCGAAAAATTGAATATTTTCTTTCTACTTGCTTTACTTGTATCAATATGGTACATTTAATTGTCAGTTTAAAACAAGAAATCATAGTTTACTACATTCGTATTGGTGTCAGTTGCATTGCTTCGCTGCCATTCACAAATTCTCTCGTGGTTTCATGGGGTAGTAAAGTGTACATTGAATGTGCACTTCAGAATCTCACTGGAAGTCGTAGGTTATCCAGGTATGTTTTGCCTACGGTGAATTCAGACTACACTCTTCACATAGCAGAATAATCTGCTTTATATTGGGGAAGTATGTATAGATGCAGCCAATGACTCGCTCATTAAGTGAATTGCCACCACCTACTATTTATTTAGTTTTAAAGTAACATTTCCTTTTTTCCAAGTCAAACACACACACACATTCCACAAGAAAATCATCTAATTATCATTACTGTCGAAATCCCACAAATTGTTTGTCAGTATTGCACAGTGCCATGTTCAGCACAACAACTCACCGAAACACACTGCACACACCTTATCTGAGTGTCGCAGGTGTGCAGTTGGGCTTTGGGCTGGTTATGTTATAATTCACCAAATTTAATAACTTTATGAAGCACCTAACAATCCCTCAGGGCCTAACACACAACCCTAATAAGGCTAATGACAGGCCGTCTGGATTACAGCGCTTGAGCTTGTTTAGCATGTTGAGGCACACAAGCGCACACACAGACTGTAGTGTGGTACGTGGAGGAGGAGTTTTTGAGGGCCGAACATTTGGTCTCGGGAACCAGATGGTGTAAATGGGTGGGTGAGGGTAGGGGGGCAGGAAGGGCCGATCCCCCCCCCACCCCCTCCCCCTCAGGATACTGCCGCCACAGTAAATCAGATCCCACTCTACTTCTCAGAGACGATTTGGTTAAAACGTGACTCTTCGCTATGGCCATGTTTGGATAAAAACTACTTTTCTGTTTGGAAATGTATAAGTGTATGTTGGTCTAAAGCAGGCTTTAGGTGTTTGAATGGCTGTTGCCGGCACTTTTCTGTGTCCCCTGATGGTTAACACGTAATGTTGGACCACTGGAGTTTAAGTGATTAGGATGGAGAGGTCGTCCCCACAGCATCGAAAGGGTCATGGTGAGTTTTAACCTCACTTTATTCTTCAGTGCATCTGGCTGTGGTCTCCATAATAAGTCCCTCTGGGTTGTTGGTTGGTTTTCTGTAGCTGTTTGATTTAATTCAGAAATGTGAAGAGTGATTTAAATGATTCATATTGATGTGCATTAGATCCTGTATATCAGGGCTTTTTGAACTTCGCTGCCACAAATCACCAAATACGATGACGTCCTTGCAATCGACCCCCTTCTGAGAATATTCAGTGAAAAATAAGTAAATATGGGTAAAACATAATGAAATCATATGGCACTAATGTCAGGTGTTTATTTATATATTCTTTCTGATTTCTTCCACGCACCCTATAGCACAGATTTTATGAATCTCCAAATGTGATGGTCCCATTGCGAGGGACCTGCTTAAAGACAGCTATATGTTTTCAAGTATAAGTTTCAAGTTAAGTAAAAAATATGAAAAAATGTGTGAAATATTACCTAGAGAATATTTAGTTTCTGTCTTTATATAAAATGTGTTTTCTACCCACCATCAAAGTACTTTTAGATGTATAAACATGAAGAGAAACACAAATTGTTTAATGTAGGATAAAATGATTTTCATGATCAGTTTTAGAAGAAAAAGTAATATCAAATTATTTTTATGTATATTTATTATATTATTTATACACTATTTTTCTCTGGACCTTCCCATGGACCCCATAGTCCCCGTTGTGGCCCTTGGAGGTCCCCGGACCCCATTTTGAAAACCCCTGCTGTGGATGGACACTGCAATCTCAAGATATACAGCACAGTTCAAACATGTAAGACTGAATGTATGTACATACTTGAGTGCGGATTGAGACTAATGTGTTTAAAAGCTGGCTGCTGAACTAGCTGGTACGGAAGCACAGTGCTGATTATGAAACCGAGGGTTTAGTGAGAATTTGACCTTTTGAACCCTGAAACTAATATCAGTCAGTGAGGAATGTTAATCTTATATTTGTTTGTTTGTTCAGTGAATGAGAGGAAATATATAAGAGGAGAAAGAGAGGCATAAACAGGATTGGTAGAAGAAGAGGAGAAGTGTAATTGGGGTAAGTGGAGGTGGACTGTGGGATTGTGGGTAGAAGCCAAAGAACCGCTAAGAACAATGAGCTGTATTCAGCCAAACACACACACACAGCTAGAGCACAGAAAACATTTCCTTCCCTACACACACACTTCACAGATGCTATTTATTCAAACAGCAGATGCTTCTATCTAAAGGCTTTTTACTACATAGATCTGAACATCTTAAACTGAATGATTTGAGATTAAAACAAAGCTGGGAACATGTTAAATGATAGTTCATCTAAAAATGAAAATTCTGTCATCTGCTCACCCTTATGTTACTCCAAACCTGCATGACTTTCGTCTTCAGAAGACAAAAGATGTTTTGAAGAATATTGGTAATCAAGCAGCTTTGGTTATCATTGACAAAGTCATACAGGATTTGAATGACACGAGATGAATAAATTCCAGAATTTTTAGGGTGTAATGATCCTTTAACATCATGTGGGGGCGTGATCCGTTTCTCTTTAAACAGATGTGTAAATTCATGAAGAATCAGTCTTGCACTGTACATGTACCATAAATATCCATAACTACACAGCAACTTGTTCACAAATGCACTTATATTCTTTAGGAACATAGTGATACTCTGTGGAAAGTGTAGAGAGTCCTCAGAAACTCCTCTGAAGAACACAGGCACTCTTCAGAAATGCACAGATACTCTTCGAAATGCAGTCTTTCGCAACACTGAGACTTTTCAGAAACACACAGAGGTTCCTTAGTCCGTTTCTCAACAGTCACAGTGTTTTCCTGATGAGCCTCTGGACATGTCTGTGACCTTTCACTTTCATCAGTGATACAAAGATGTCATAGAATTATCAAAAATGTGCCCTAGCACATTGAGAAATATACCAAAGACCTCTTGAAATAGTCAATGGAATGGCCTCTTTTGCTTTCAGCCTAAACCACTTCAGAAACACTGAAGACACAAAGAGCCTTTAAGGATCCAGTCATTGGAATTTGACTTTTGTTCACTTGGAAGTTGGTGCAGTTTTAAAAGATGCAAATATTGAAGAAATTTGGACTATGAAAGCACAAAAGGTTAAGGTCATTTCTTCTTTTTTACATAACTTTTGCTTTAGTTAATGCATTAAGGGCCAGGATTACTAACAGCTCGCGCCAGCGCAAACAGTCTTTTGGCATTAAAATAGTACTGTCAGGTTTTACTAAAGATGCGCAGTGAAGAGTTATTTTTGCGCCTGACTGTATTGAATATGCATTTCTAGGAGTTTCCCTTTCAGGCGCAAAATTTATGGGAGGAGAGTATTCAAATGAATCACGTAACACGTTTTGCTAACATTTGCGCTCGTCAAATTACTGGTATTTGTGCCATTATTTAACGCCCAAATAAAGCATGTCTTAAACTATTTTGTGCTATAGGAGGAGGCACCGCAGAGTGTGCGTAGTAGAAGGGAGAGGATTTTTTTTCCACATGTATTAATTTATTTAGAAATCAAGAACACATTGTCCAAACATACTGTTTGCAAAGCCATGTTATTTTTGATTTGCTTCAGGAAATAAAAGATGACTTGGAACCTCCAACTAGGAGTCACGCAATACCAGGTCTATCAAAACGTCCTCCGGTTCTTTTCAATGTGCTGTGGCTTCTTTATTTCTTTATTTGCGACTATGCTATTTTGTTCTGCGCTTGGTATATTGCATTGGTCGATATGTAAATGAGATGTTGCGTCTGTGCTTTGTTTTTATGTCCATACCAATATATCAAACAGTAATGCATTCATACAACAACATTACCACCAACAATAATGCAAAAATTATTTTTAATAATAATTTAATAATAAAATATTTTATAATCATGCAAGCAATGATGAAACTATTTCACCTCTGGCCATGGGGGTGTAAACTCCTCCTCTGGATAAAATATTTCCAAATGGGGGTGTAATTTGATCGCATCTCTCTCATTCTTTAGCTTTTTTTCTTGTTTCACTCAGTCCTTTTGGCTCTGTCACTGTTACACACACAACATATATTTGGTCATCTTAAAACCATCTGCTCGTGGTGCAACTGCTCAAGAAACACACTCTTACACATGCAGAGAATGAAGTAAGGCTCCCTCCCAACACACAGCAGGTTCACACTACATTCAATTTACTAAAGGTCACTCCCCCATAACAAACAAACACACACACACACACACACACACATGGGATGCCAACAGGGTTTTAAAGTACATTCAAAATGAGATGAAGTACTTTCATTCTGCTCGCTCAGTCAGCGCTCATGGGAGCATTTAGTAGTGTTTTTCTCTTCTGCTTCAGGGTTTTCAGTGCTTTAAATGCCTCTCAGTCTAATTCTGGTTTGTTTTGTTCATGCAGCAGGGATTACCCAGGCTTACTACAAATCGCTCTCACCCGCTCAGCATCATCTGTGTTCGGTTTGGAGCCGAGACGGAGTGAGTGGGCGGGTATCTTATTAATCACGCTGTGTTTATTTCGATTGTTAGTTATTGAAGTTATTTTGCACTAATCCAGGTTGCCATCGCTTATTAAATGAGGTCCTAAAATAGCTTCAGAAATTCTGTCTGCACTTGGTCTGAACATTTTATTTGGTATGTAACATGTAATAAAATAATGCTGCAGTTTATGCCACTTAAGTATGCATGAATGATGTGCTAGTAGAGAGGAATTTGGCAAAGTAGAGAGGAATTTGGCAAAGTAGACAAAAGAGAAATCGAATGTTTCTTTACTTTTGATAACATTTCAGGTGAGTATTTGAAGTTGGGTGTTCTCCGGATTCTTTTATATTCTCTTTGTCGATAACAAAACAGAGCAAAAACGGGATGGAATCTTAAAGTGTTGTTGGGGGGCTCACTATAATGAATTTTGGCCACTGATAGCGTTATTTTGCAGTCACTGTCGTGCCTGACTCCCTAAAGGAATTACGCAGATCAGGTAGCATCGCAAACACACCCTCAAAATTCATGCTTTTGCACTGTTTGTCCACTGTGATACAGGAACCCGAATCATCTCTTTAAAATACTGAAAGTGCAGTCTGGATACATGCTGGGTTGTAATGCCTCATCATTTGATGAATAACTGCTGTCTAAAAAAAAAAGAAAAAAGAAAAAAGTTCACAAATCTTTTGAATTAAAGTACATTGACCACCTGCTTTCTGTGGGTGGTAATAAAGTGACTTTAATTGTACAAGGCAAATAGTGCTGAGTTTTGTGAATGACGAGGAATCTATACAGAGTCTCATTTACAGACTTGTTTGCTCCATTGTTCCAAACTTCTATGACTTTTATTCTGCTGGTGAACACACACAAACTTTTTTTTTTTCTTTTGTGACCATACAATGAAAGTCAGCGGGCTCCATGGGTTGTTTTGAATTCTACTGACTTTCACTGTATGGACAAGTACCGTTTAAAACATTGTTCAGAATCTCCACAGAACTAATGTTTGGAATGACATGAGGGTGAGTAAATGAGGAATATTCACTTTTGGTTGAACCAACCCAAGTCAAAATGCATTAGAAGCCTTTTTGGAGGCAGAACAGTCTATATTTGATAAGTGTAAATCTTGGTTTTAACCAAAGCTGTCAAGCGCCTGATGACATGAACATGTACTTTCTACAGCATGCCCTGAAGGGACAAATGCATATCACACAAATTCACAGTGTAAAACATCCTGATTCACTCTGTTGCAATCACCTGCCTCCCCCAGTGCTCTTGTTCGCATATTGGTGAACTTAACATTGATTTGCTAACAAAATTGAGGGAGTAATGCAGGCAAAATATGACGGGGAATCAGAAGTCAGTAAGACTGTCTTGTAATTGATCTTCAGTTTGTAAGTGGTGACTGTGATGGCGAGTGGTGATGAGATTATTCATATATAATGTATATAGCAATGGCTCTCAACTGGTTTGGCCTTGGGACCCATGTTTTCCCATGGTCATCAAGCCACGACCTACTGGCTATATATAATTTTATTTTTTATCCGCAGATACTGAATCGGGACAGCACGTTTTTCTCAGGCACTCTTTATTTAAACTGCATCTGAAAGAAGTGTCACCAGCTTTCATGCACGTCTTTTAAAATACGTCTCGCATCAGAAAAACATTAAGAATTATGTTTTTTTGTAGTTGGGGTCTTTTAAAGATTTTTAAAAGATTTTTTTTAAATGTTTTGTCTTATGTTTGCCAGTTTATTAAATTTTATTTTATCAAAAGTACAGTGAAAATAATATTGTAAAATATTAAAAAAATTTCCATTTCAGTACTTTTATTTATTTTTTTATTTTATTTCAAGTGAATTTTCAGCAGCCACTTCTTCAGTCTTCAGTGCCATGATCCTTCAGAAATCATTTTAATGTGCTGATTTGGTGCTTATTGTCAATTTTGAAAACAGTTTTTCTGCTTAATATTTTTGTGGAAAGTGATACCACTATCGTCAAGATGATTGATAATTAGCATATAGTTTGGATTGGCGGTATGGTTCTGTTCTGGGCAAGAACTCCCTTTGCATCCATGCAGCCTAGCATGGATGAGAGCATGGGGAGGAGCGATAACCCCCCAAAACAAAACCATATACTAATATCCAGTAGTGACCAAAACTTCATTGGTTCTAGCGTGTCACACACGCACATTTGCGCTTACTGTATCACATCTGTATGTGCGTTGATTTTTTGTAAATAAAAGTTAAAATTAAATCTGAATTTATGAATGATGCACTCACGATCTCTTAATTCTCTGAAAAGATCAGGATGAGCAAGCGACAAATGCTTAAAAAGGTTTGATGTGTTGTCTCCTGTGGCAACACATGATTTATAGCAACCCTTGCATACAGGTGCAGTAAGGTCAGTTCGTTCACCTTTGTCATCTGTTTTGAATGCAAAGTAATGCCATTATTCACTTCTTCTGTTCTCTTTATTCATTAATATCGGGTACGTTGATAGAGTTTCATATGTTTAATCGATCGCGTTGCTCTGTCACATTTACCGGTTGCACTGCCACCTACAGGTGCACTTTGCAACAGCAGCATATGAAATACTGAATTGAGCAAAATTATGATATCATACCGTTTGAAACATAATATATACTGGTATTTTTCCAGTACCTGTATACCGCACATCCCTATTGCCTTCAACAGATGACCTAATGAATATGTTGCCAATAGCTTAAAAGCTTAACCAACAGGTTCTCAATAACACAAGATAGACTTAAGAAAAACATGTTTCCAATTCAACTACAGTTTTAAGAACAAGCATGTTCTAAATAACGACCGGATTGCTCTGGAAAAAGCATGTTCCCAATAATAGCTATAACTTAAGAACAAGCATATTCCCAATAACAACCAGATAGCTTCGGGGCACGCGTGTTCCCAACAATACAACTATAACTAAGAACAAGCATGTTCCCAATACAACCAAGAGCTTAAGAACAAGCATGTTTCCAATACGACTAGACAGAACAAGCGTATCTGCACCGGAGCAGAATCAACACGAAAATGACAGCTGCATCCGAAACTGGAAAATGCTGCTTTGGAAGACGCATTTCAAGGAAGGCAGGCATCAAGACACGTCAAATCCAATGTTAGCCTTACTTCCTGCCTCCTGAGATGCCTTCATTTGGTCGATATTTAAAGGCAGAATAGATGTATCCTTCGCTGCCTTGATACCCAAAATCCTGTGTGGTTGAGCAAAATAAAGATGGTGTCTGAAGTTATTTCTAGCGAGAAATCAGTATTAAGTAATTAAATATCCGCTTGGTTATCAACAATCTCGTTCTATTTTGTTCTATATCATTGAACCATTAAGCTGCCTCAGAAGCATATCCGATATCAGTTTCATGAGCTTAATAAACAAACACTGCTTGCAGAGTCATTGGCTGAAAAGCAGCAAGGTAGCATGTCTGCAGTCAAGGTTTCCATGAACAAAACGCGTTGTGCGGCACGCTCTTGCTCTCGCTTGGGTTGCTGAGTGCGTGCACACACAACAATCCATTTCTTAACAGTGTAAACAATTCAGAATGCATGAAATGGCAATGTATACCCCTTTAAGCACAGCATATTGCAACGACAAGCCTGTTGCCAGTAACACAGATAATACTGCACATTGCCAACTAAACAACTAAATGAGCCTAAGCAACGCGGATAACCATAGCAACACGCATGTTGCCAATAACCTGAGAGCATTAAACTGAACTTGGCTTGAAGACGTTCGAGAGGGTGAAACGGCAACTGTTCCCATCTGAACTTGCTCTTGAGTCAGTCACATAACTCGTGGAGTCCATGTCAATAATGTAGCGACACGTGAAGTAATGCCAACTCATTCACTTCCGAATCAGGCAGCTTATGATCAATGTGGTGAATTCACGTGTTCAAGTAAACGAACTTGAATGAATCGGAGGTGATTCCATTGGGGAAACGAATTCCACTCGCTAAATTCCCGATTCCTAGTGATGATAGTGTTTTGCCTGCCGAATTCGCCATTTAATTAGCTATTGAGCAATGCGAAAACTGCTGATAATACTGAGGGACCTTATATATGGATGCTTAGATCGTTAGTGGCTACGTTTACATGCAACCAAATAATCCGTTTGTAATCGGATTGACGGCTCAATCGGACTGAAAAGGCCTCATGTAAACACCTTAATCGATCCGATTGAGCTCGATCGGAATGAAATTGATCGGATTGAAGGGGGTGGTTTATTCCTTTTCTAATCCGCGTGCATGTAAACACTCGATCGGATTGAAAACCGAAACTGAAAGGACTGCGCATGTGCAATAACGCAGAAATAGCGTAATGACGTATGAAGCACGGGGGCATTTTTCTGAGTGATAAATATGAGCAGCACAGCACTGTGGTTTATATGTAGGCTATATTTATCCAGAAGTGGATAAATATTAATTCCGCTGTTAAAAACAAATAAAGAAACGGTGTAGGAGAGTGGTTATGTCCAAACAGTGAGAAACTCCATATTTGTGTAGTGTCATGTGCGTGTGCGTATGTCAAAAAAAAAAAAAAATTCCGAAGCTTGACATGTAAACGCAACATATTGAAGCTCAACATATAAACGCACACATCAAACCGATTACTTTATTTAGCGTTCATATAAACACTACATTCAGATTCATCAATCGGAATGAATTCAGTCCGATTTAACCAAAAAGTGTGCATGTAAACGTAGCCAGTGTTGTATTCCTATAGGTAGATGGGGATCAGCTGATGTAAGCTTGACTAACGTGACCTGCCAGAACTAAAGCTACGCTTGATTTCAGGATTCTTTGAATAGGAAGGTCAAATAAACAGTATTTATTCGAAATTTACGGTCACGTTTTTTTATCAAATAAATGAAATTAATAATTTATTTAAAAAATATCTTGCTAATTCCAAACAAGCTTATATGAACACATGAGTTTTCATGCAGTGAAACAAAGCGATGCATTTCTATGGGGAAAGAAGGTGGTCTACAAATATACTTTGCTGGTTTCTTTGCAGGTCTAACAAAAGACAGATGCTCAGTGGCAGGAGGTTACTGCGGCTGTCAACATAATTATTTTAGAACACAAGTGGTCCTTTTGAAATGTTTCAAAATATCAATAACTGAGAAAGAGAGATTGCATCGGACGAAACATTGTGTAGCGTTCTAGCATGCATGTCAAATCAAGTTACCGACAAAGCTGTAAAGAAAAATAACTTCTTTTTGTTTTTAATGTCATCAAAACATTGTTGACTTTGCTGCTGCACTGATGTCTGCATTGGTAGGTCATTGTGTTTGGAGCATTTCTTTTGTGAGTGCAGTCGACTGCAATTACATTTGAGTCGCTTAAACGTCGATACCACTAAAATGGTATAGACACGCAGTCGAATGTTTGCGTGACGTTACAGACTTCTCATATCAAACTTTTTTTTTTATTATTAATCTGTGCTTTTTTTTTAATACAAATTATTTTGATATTTCCATGAGAGAATTTATTTTATTCCTTAACTGCGTAACCATGTTGTAGGCACTCAAATAGTTGTATGTAGAGCTAGCCGTGTCAAAAGTGCCAGATTATAGTGCAGTGTTATTCAGGTCTCATATCAACACATAGAGACACTTACGAATGCTGTAAAACCTCAAAGCATGTTTTTGAAACAGCTGTGAGAGGAATGCTGATACACAAAGAACACTCCTTCTATCACAAGAGCTTTATTTAGCTCAGAGCTGTTGCTGACATGTTGTTGGGCTGTATAGATGTTATAGATGTAGCGCAGTCAGTGTCAAACCAATGTTAATGTTGGGCAAAATGCTGAGCCTTTGGTGATTTTATAAACTATTTATCAGAAGTATCTCAGTATACATTCTACAGAAAAATTTAATAAAGAGTGTTTTTATCATATCCTTGTTTTATAAAACATCAAGCAGTTCACACAGTTTGACAGCGTATATTGATCTGCAAGTAGAGGACATAGTCATCAGGGATATCCTAGCATCCCGTTCATGCTTATAATGAGGACACAGCAGAAATGTCTGAAAAGACCCATGTGAAGCAGCTGCCCTTGAGGCAATCACAGGAATGTTTTTGTTGTATGTGGAGACTAGTTTTGCTGTAGGGTTTGTAATGGCTGGTAATGGTGTGATTTATTCAGACCTCTAGGGTTGCATATCAGTTCATATTTCCAGATTTAAATCTGATTCACGAGCTGTTGATTTAATTCTGACTTTAATTCAGTTTGATCCCTTTCTGATTAATTTCGCTATATTTGGGTTCTTTTAAAGGGGTCATAAACTGCCTTTGTTTTTTTTGTTTTTTTGTACTGTTCTCAGAGGTCCACTTATAATGTTATCAAGATTTTTACATCCAAAAAGCATAATATAGAATTAATAGGCTATTTTCTGAAACCACTTATTAGAACGTAGGCCTGTCGCAATAATCAATATATCGACTTATCGCGCAATATATGTACATGACCTCAATTTTTGGTGACGCAATATATCGCCCATTATATTTACTTAAAAATTAATGTCACCATGTTTTGTACATTCCACTTGCGCCTGTGTCTTTTGCAGCTTCTTGTACATAACGTGGTGTAGTCATGTGTTGCTAGTTCAAATTTAAAAACTGCTTCTACAAAAAAAGTTTCATCTGCAGATACGGCCTCGATTAGGAGTCTGTGCCTTTGTGCATACAGACATCAGACAGCTAAGTAGTGATTGTGTTTTTCAGCAATAGTGTGCACCCTTAATTTACAGAGAAAAGAAGGTCAGGGAAAAATCTGTAGATGGAAAAATCTCCATACAAGTTCTTTGTGCATTTTTCTTTTTTTTTTCTACTTGTTACTTTGCACTTTTTGTTAAATGTTTATTTAATATTTATTCAAGTTTTTAAAGGTATCTAATATTTTGATACTTAATTTCCGTGATCTAAATATTCTTTAGAATTAAATGTCTGTTGGCATTTGGAAGTGTGTAGGCCTTCTTGCATTATTATGCTGTTACATTATGATTATATATTCAGTGACATATTATTGTCATTTTATGACCATTTTATCACTTATCGCAATTATTTCTGGGGCAATATATCGCACAACAAAAAGTTGTTATCGTGACAGGCCTATTAGAACGCTCTGTTTGAATACGCGTGGCGGATTGTAGACTCGAAAGTAAATGCCCACTAGGGTTGTACCGATAGACGATAGTATCGTGTATCGACGATAGTCAGAGATATCGACGATAGAAGATGTCTTTGTCGATAGTCAAGACGATATTAGGCTCATTCACCTATTACTGTATAAAGCTATTATTATTATTATTATTATTATTATTATTATTATTATTAGGCGGCCTATTATTATTGGGCTATTATTATCAAATTGCCCCGCTATTTCACCTCAGCGCCGCACTTCACACATGCACAAATGAGGATTAGGCTTCTTCTCCTCATTGGAAATGTTTTATAAATGGACTCTAAAACTAAGCCCACATCAAAATAGAACTGCAGGGTGATAAACCTTTATTTACAAGTTAGGCTATGTCAAGAGTTCAAAAAGAGACATTTACTTTTTATTTTCTCCTTGACTGATTTTTAGACTGATAACTTCCACGCTGATGTGGCAAACTTGTCACAGCGGTCCTAATAGCGATGTATGACTGCTGTATCCGAATATATGAACTAGCTGTTTTAAATATTTTTATATTTAACTTGTTAGTTTTTCAGTATGTTTGAAAGTCTATTTCGGTTATTGGTGCTTCCAGGCTCTCTCTCTCTCACGTACACGTGGTTTAAAATCACCAAATAGTTATGAAATAAATTAGATAAATTAGAGATGGTCTCTCTCTCTCTTGCCCCCACCCACCCATGCACGATAATATCGTGTATCGGCGATCTCGCAGGCTGGCAATATGACAATATGAAAAATGACCATATCACCCAACACTAACACCCACTGCTATGATTGGCTAACAGTGTATGTTTGACAGCCTGCATCCCTCACATATGGATGCTGCTGTGTTTTAGGTTAAAAACGCATAAATACTCAGGACATATCAAACAATCTGTAATAACAGACAAAGCAATAGTTATTACATAATAACAACAGTTACATTTTTGTGGTGTGACATCGTATCCTATAGCACACTTAGTTTCAATCTTTCGGAAAATCCTGTGTTGAATTGTGCCTTGTTTGTAAATGAATCTGTGGTGTGAACTGAACAAAGGACCAAGTCCATACTGACACAGTCTGAAACTTCATTAAAAATAAAGTACATCAAATAAAGTTTATGGTTTTGTTTCTGCGTAGAACTGCGTTTGCCACTCATTTACCTACTTGCGAACGCGAATTGGTGGTCAGGGCTAATAAACAGAGGTGGTGTTTATCAACACTACTGTATCGTAAAGTGGCACATTCCACAAGCTCTCATTTGGCAGATTGGCTTCAATATAAGCTCCTTTTAGACTAACGAGAAAGTTTTGAGTTTTTATAGCACAATGACCTCTTAGATAAAAGATCAAGGGAATTTTGATTTCTCTGGGTGTGACATGGGCTGGGGAATTAAGTTCCGATAAGTCGTAGCCACGGTGGGATGGAGCCCCCCCCACCCCCACATTTAATAATTTATAATCCAATACTAATATTATTAATATTATTATTTATACTTGCCCTCTTCGTTGTACTCCACCGCTTATTATTGTTACTAATAACATTTGTTGTCTCTATTATTATTATTACTATTATTATTATTATTATTATTATTATTATTATTATTATTATTAGTCTTTATTTATTTCTACTTATATAATTTTTTTTACTCTACTTATATCTGTTATCAATCTATTATGATGCTATCTCAATTGTATGCTTCCATCCTCAACCCTAGATACAATGACACACACACTGGCGCACACACACACACACACACATACGTGCTCACAGATATATGAATGCAAATACAGGAGTTAATCAGAACGGACTCATAATGTTGGCCATCAGTATGTTTGTTTGTCAAGTGGTTCTACATTTTGGCACATGCAAATATTGTCACCTTCTAAACTGTTTTTTTTTTTTTTTTGTTGTTTTTCTTCTCTTTGTCTTATGTTATATGTTTGTTATATTATGTATTTGGTACATGTAAACATTGCCACATTCTTTACTTGCATAATAAAAAAAAATTTTAAAAAAGGGAGAAAAAAAATAAACCCCTCTTTTTTTTCTCACTTCTGCTGACTGTCACACCTGCAAGCTGTTCTGGTGGATGACGTAGGACGTATGCATGGTGCACGTGCCGGTGATTAATGATGAACGCGGAGGAGAGACGCCAAAACAAAAAAACGGTCACGAATTAGAAGTTCAAAATGAGGATTTGTAAAGAGAAATGTAGGAGGATTTCAATATAAGCCAAGAGGAGGCTGGTTTTCCTTTGCTTCCTTTGCTCCTGTAACCTCGTGAGACTAGCATATGTCACGGGAACGTGTGCAATGCATACATCCGTTGTGATCTGCCCGGAAAGGCTTGCACATATGACAGTCAGCAGAAGTGAGTAAAAGACATTTAACATTCTAAATATAGATATTTTTCTTATGAAAATGCATGGATTTGCTACAGTAGGCCTTTATTCACCCCCTGGAGCCGTGTTAGGCACATTTTGTTATGGATGCGCGTGCTTTATTTGACTACTTTTGAACTGTTGAACAAAAACACCCATCTACTGCCATTCTAATGCCGGGAAGAGCAAGGAAAATTTTTAATATAACTCCGATTCGATTTGTCTGAAAGAAGAATGTCATATACTCCTAGGATGCTTTGAGGGTGAGTAAAACATGGGCTAATTTTCATTTCTGGGTGAACTGACCCTTTAAATCGTAAGCTTAGTGAACAGCTTTGGAGAATTTAATGTTTCTCCATTTAAATAGATGAAATGGCTGTCCGAGAGGCCTTTCAAAGATGGTCGCTGAGTGAAATGACTTGCCTTAAAGGGACTTTGCTAAGTGGTCATGCTGTATGGTTTTTGATTCATTAAAAAGAAATGGCTCATAAGTGTCTTATTTTGTGAATCAAGTCACACAATGTGTTTGTTTATATGTGCAGCTGGCAAGGACAACTTGGTAGAAAGCCGTTTTTGCCATTATTTTGTGTCAAACGGTCTTTTTATTGCACATTCAGTGCAGACTGAACTCACATTCGCAACTCCAATAAAATATAATGTCTTTTGTCATGGTGTTCTTTTAGTATTGAAATCACTAGAAATCAAGTGTATCATAGTAAAGTCCACTAGTGGGGTAGTGGATTGGAAATTGTTCATATCTACTGAAATAGAAACTGGTGAAAAATTCACAGATCTTTGAGAATCCAAAGAATCTGCAGTAGAAAATGATCGAGTTATATTATCGGCGTCAGAAACATATTTGTGATGGCCACTCTGGTGGGGAATCCCTCTTTCTTTTTTTCTTTTTCTTTTTTCTTTTTTTTTTAAGCACAGCGATGACCATCTTTGCTCTGCTGTCACTTTGTGCTTTCTCAAATGTGTCCACGCATGGAAGAACATCATAAATGAAACATCTCTTATCCTGTGGGAGATTTTTCTTGGCAAGAATAATTACAGTAAGATGATAAAATTTAATTTTCAGTCATCGTGCTAAGCACCCCCATCCATTATCCACTCATTTCTCCATTTTATTACCATAACTCTCTTTAGACTTCCTGTTTATTGACCAGAGAAAGAGGGAGGGGGTCGGAAAAGGAAGAGAGAGGGAGGGGTAGTGGAGAAGGAGAGGGGAAAAGAAACACTTTACTTAGGGGGGTTTCCACCTTTCCTGAGATGAGAAGCGGCTACAGGAATGTTCGTTTTATTCCTATCTGGACCTTGTTATGAATGTGAATCTCTTATTATACCATCAATGATTGCTGAACTGAATAACAATAATAACTGTTGCAATGATGAATGACATGGATAAAAATGTACACTAATGATGGTGAACTCTTGTCTGTTTCTCATGGTCTGAAAATTGCTGCTTGGCACACCATGTGCATTTGCTTATTTATGGCATTGAAAAAATAATCCGGATGGAAAAGATCTGCAAGTGCATGTACATAAATCCTTTCCCTCAAATGTCTGTCAGACTTGTCAACTTTCGCTAGACATATGTATGCACCAGAGAAAATGTCAGAGAGAAGTGAGGCTGATAGAACCATCCCTCACTGAAAAAAAGAAATTAAATCTGCACCGTAGGGTTATTTTGGATATCCCAAAAACATTCAAATCTAAGTTTAATGATCTTGATATTTATAATCTCAAGATTATTTTGTTTTATTTTCAGCTGATGCATGATCCCATCCAGTAGTCTCAATAAGCTTTGTGCTTTCAATTTTTGGCAGTTACGAAACATACCTGAAGCTGTTATCGTACTGTGAAAATCTCATACTATTGCAACCCTATACTCTTTCCACATATCATATTTGTAGATGGAAAGCAGCATTTGAATGAATTGTCAGATATGTTTGACTTTGTGTGTGATCTAGAGGCAGTAGAAATGTGGGCGTCTGGGCGGGAAATCCCAGAGCACTGCTGGGAGTCAGGGAGTTCTGGAATGCTGAAGGGGCAGAGCATGCAGGCAGGAAACGGACGAAGCTGATCTGATCATAGGAATGAAAAGTGTGTGTACGTGACCGTTTGTGTTCATGTGGACATGAATATTTACACATACATTTTCATGTCTTTTAGTTATCTTGGCATCTGAAATTATAATTTGGTATCCAGCGGCTTTGGAGAAAAAGCACTATTGTTTAACTCTTTACTTTTCACTTTCATTTCCTTTTGTACTTTGGTTATAAACAGAATTGATCTTTTTAGAATAGCTTGAATAGACTTATTCATTTGCCCACAATACGTTTGTATTTTTCTATTTTAGCATATAATAAAATATTTGGATCTTTTTCAGAATGCAGTGCCGGTACACTCATTTTACAAGGTCATAAAAATAAACACATTTGAAAACTTGAGAGTTCTTACCAAATGTATTCAACATTTTATATGTGATAAATTATATGTAGCCTATAAATGTGTAAGATTATATGTTAATTTTATGTTCAGCAGCATATTAATGGGTTAAATGTGCATTAGACACTCACATGCATATTTAAATGAGCTCTAAATATGATATAATGTGTCGTTTGATTCACATCTGTTCATTTAAACACACTTTTGCTTCAGTGTACCAGAGATCGTCTTTAAGGGCTTTCAGCAGACAGTGGCTGCCTTTATAAATAGGCCAGAATTTGAGAGCCCAACTCACCCTGACAGCCATATCAGCTCAGCCTGCTTATGAATACAAAGACTGTTCCTGACAACATTTGCAAGCTGTGTATGATTGTTTTGTGTTAGTTTCACACGCATTTAAATTGTTGCTTTTTCATGTTTATAGTCGTAATGTCAGGTTTGTGCCACAGCTATTATTTTGGTTTGACAGGGTTATTTTGTTGAAAATGTTGGTTTCCCAATTCTTGCCTCACACTGTAATGTCATTGGCTAGTCAGCGTATGTATGGATCTGATTGGCTAGTTTCCCAAATGACAATGGTTTATGCTCAGAATTTTTATGCTAATGTGACCTGCTTATAAAATTATCTTATTGTTATTCATGCTGCACAAAGAGAAAATGTTTTTGGCATTCAGAGGACACAGTCGCAGTTAATCATGGTTTCATCAAATGCATATTCAGATTCTGCCATTCAAATATATTTCACATTCTTTTGGGGTTGTGTGTTTCAGCATAGTAAAAACCCCCATTTTATGCCATGCAATTCCAAATCACTATATTCAATTAAAAAACTCCTTCGCTCTTCCCCAAATGTACATCAAACTGTATGAAATGACTGATATCGGAGAATATTTAGTGTATTAGTGCCGTTTAAACTGTCAGTCTGACACCAACAAAACATAAGAGTTTTCTTTGTCTCCTATAAACATTTCTCTCATGCCCTCGCAAATATAAAGATAGAGATCACTACTGGAATATTAATGGCATGAGGAATCTCCCGTTCCATCTCTTGCGCTCTCATGTATTTTGATTCGTCTGTAGAAATGCTGCTTCTGACAGGTTTACATCAAGTTTTTAATGAGATGATAATGGGATCTGTGTTATTGCTCCTCAAATGTTTTGGATTGTGTCCAGATGGATGCTGATGAGGTGCTTTAATGTCAGGATTGATTTTCTGAGGGCCAGTTACTTTAGTTTGTCTTGTGTTTGCTTGATCTGTCGAGTCAGTCAATTACCAGTGTCTTAATGCTAGTAAACATTAGATTAGTTACGGTTATTTAATATGGTAAATTAGAGATATGTGGACCACAGGGAAAGATTGCAGGCAGCACTTCGAAAGATTTGGCTTTGTTAAAACCATAAAACTAACATCATAAAAATAAAATAAAATAAATAACAGGGCTATCAATACATTAAAATTACTTGTAGCGAAATACTAATATATTAAAACAGCAGCTAATCATGACTAATCTCTGGAATTTTCTAATGGCTTTTTTGTGTGTAATGGAATGTGGTATACATTTGTCTGTATGGCATGCAAAGGCAAAATGTATGTTGATCATATTTTTGTACATCGTTCAGGATCATCATTTAATATTAATCCATGATTTAATATTTCTGTATTTTGTGTTTACAAAAATTTCTGGGAAACACTGATGGCTGAATCAAAAGCTGGGTTTAGTTTCGGAATTGTTCACTTGATTTTCACAATCAAATTTTGCTTTTGAAATGAGTATATTGAGGTGGACATATCTTTATAGCCCCTTTTTCTGTTAGTAAACATTGTGACGTTTTTCTGTGGGCGGAGCTTAGGTGGAGGCAAAAAGATTCCACTGAGCGCTTCACTAATGCTAGCTATGAAGTTCGTTAGCTTGTTTTTTTTAACAATAACTCAAAATTCCGATTTATCCTGCATATGTACGATCACTCACTAGTCATGAAGATGTGTATATATTCCAATTTCAGCAGGCAACTGTTTTTACAGCTACATTATTATTCCAGCCACAATTAATCACAACAATGTATATACAATTACAAATGATTAAGAATATAAATCGTCAGTTTGTTGTTTTACACACGCATCCATACATTATTTCAAACACGAGATAGTAGTGAGATGCATAAGAAATCTTTAGACGAGCCCATAACAACAAAATATAATACTTTATTGAACCTTTCCTGATAAGAAGTGCATTAAAATTTCAAATTGGAGCCTCTACTACATCGATTCTGGCACCCAACATCACAAGAAGATGATATTTTAAGCTCCTTATGTATTCGAATCTGCGCTGGTTTGAATGGGCTGCCTCCAGTTTTCCCTTTATTTTGCCTCCAGCTAGCGCTGTGACGTAATCGTGACGTTGGCCCTAAAAGGGTCTATACATTTAGTTTTTGACAGAAACTCAGTGGATTGGAACCATGCAATATGTTACACCACATCTCGCAGTCGGTGTGCTGAATGTGCTGTTGATTAGCTCACAGCTTTGAATCCTGAATATCAGTCCTTAGGGTACACCTTTACCCTAATTAAGTTTCTTGTATCTGGCCTGTTATTTCTGAGTTCCTATCAGTTTTTGTTGTTGGTGAACCAAGTTCTGTTACCTCAGCAGTTTCCATGGTGATCTTGCACGTTTCATATAAGTCTAAAGGCATTGTCCATCACGTGCCATGCTCTTGATGACAGGTGACAGTTGAAGCGTCTGCTGGATGAAGACTGATGTGTCAGAAGTAGACTGATGTATTGAAGTAGAATATACTAAGAAATGTATTTAGATTCATGTTAATTATGTTTACTTGTTGCAAAGTTTGTTGGATTACAGTAGTCTCCTGTAAAACCAGCTAAATGTACCAGTTCCAGTCTCGTTGCCATGTTGAACAAAGACAGACTTAATAATGGGACCACAGATTATCTAAATTAGCTCAAACAGCTATTATTTATGGCGAAATGAGTAATCAAATCAAGTCTGATGTATTCTGGATGTCTTATTTTGATTAAGTGATAATGGTTAATAACATGATACATTTCTTTGAATAATAAAGAGTTCAATGTTTATGTTGATGACATTTTATTCACTTTCCTTCATTTAAATCAACCCTACTGAAAGAGTATATTATCTTACTGATTTCGTTCATTCATCTTTTTTTTCCCCTCAGAGCTGGAGGCGAAGGAGGCCTGTGAGTGGCTTCGAGCAGCGGGGTTCCCTCAGTATGCTCAGCTCTATGAAGGTAATCCAGAACTCATCCCACAAAAGTCCACTCATCCCTCCATTTTCACACTATTATCTGTCTCTGCTCCTTTGTGTGACGCAGTGTTATATTCCCATTTCCTTTTCTTCTGGTTTCCCTCCATATCATCCCTTTAGAAAGGTGCAGAGATGCTCCCTCCCGCTCTATCTCTGTTTATGTCCATGACTGAATGGATGGAAGCACTCCGCTGCAGAAAGCATTGGTATTATTTTCTTTCGGGCTTAGTGATTAGGGAAATACATGTGAGACCAGATGGCGTTTGGTTTTGTTTTAGATCCCTTTTGGGTTGTGAGTGTAAAGCCATGCTGAACCAGTAAGAGTTCCGTGGCAACCAACACAGGTGCTGCAGATATTCAGAGCGCGTTCTAGTGCTGCTGGCCCCAAAAGATTGATTTTAAACCATTTCACACACACTGAAGTTTAACAGATCTGGAAAGCCCATGCAGGCTCAGTTCACATGTGGATTGGAATAAATTTTGGGGAAATTCATTGGAGTTTAAAATAATTGGCAGATTCGCCCCCCAAAAAAGAAAATTCTGTCATCATTTACTCACCCTCATGTCAGTCCAAACTCTCTGACTGACTTTTTTTCCCCACAAAAAAATAAGTATTTCCTGGTCACGTATTTTCCATGTAGTGAAAGTGAATGAGGACAGGTGCTGTCAAGTTCCACAATTACAAAAAAGCACAAAGTTAACTCTGATAAAAGTGATTCATATTCAAGTCTCCTGAAGCTGTACAATAGCTGAATGTGTGTTGAACAGAGTCTCGCGTAGCCAGACCTTCAGACTGACGGCAGAAGGCCTGAGAACCTTAGAACCCGCTTTGAATGGCCAAGGCCCACTCTAGAGGATTTATGACCGACAGGTAAAGCAACCAATCACATTTAGCTTTGGGCCGTGTCATGTTTAGGGGTGTTTAACAGTGTAAAACACTTGGACGTATTGTAAAGCGTCTATGCCACAAATGTTAAATATTTCACATACTTTTTGAAAATCCAGCATTTCGTTGAACCTGATAAGCGTTCATCATCAAAGTTGTAAACACGATGGCTTTATTTTTTCGTGAGGAGGTTTGGCATCACGGCATCTTTGTTTTTTTTTAACGTGGAACATTAAAGAACGCGACACACTTGTCTCCCAGAAATCCTGTATAATTCAACCAATCCGATGACGACTTCGGAACTCCTGAAGTGTTTCCAATTTTGTGTGTCATATGCATCAAGCGAACAGAACTAGGGATGCACAATAGAAACGTTTAGATCTATTTTGACATAATCTAACACTCACTTATATTGATGTTAATATTTTACTGATATTAATATTTTAACTGTTAAATGCAGTTTATTTTAGCAAATCTCAATAACATTTTTATAATGTAATTTTATATTAACACAATGCTTAAATTAACTTTTGTCATAAATGCATCACTAAACAGAACTGCATTTTTGTGGCTAATCACTAAAAATGATCCCCTGTGCTGTAGCTTTTAAATGAAACTTGGTGTTATGGAACACATTGTTCTGTGATTAAATGTTAAGATTTCAAACATAAAGGCCTGTTTTTTTTTAGTCTAATGCACTCAGCCTATTTATGCACAAGAATACTTTTTTAATAAAAAAATCTCCGGTTGTAGGATGACCTGAGGTAATTAGAGAGAATTTTCATTTTTGGATGAGCTATTTTTTTAATCTGTGAACACAGAAACTGTTTCCTAACTATTTTTAAAACTCATTTGAGGCCTGGGCAGCCCATATTACACTAACTATTCTCTTTAAGTGATGTGTGGTCTCAAAAGGCCACACTATTATGTTTCTTTACTTCCTGATGTTTTTACTGGTACAGCACCTGCAGGATTCTGTCAGTGATGCTGTGTGCTGTGTGAAGCAGGCGTACCCTTGACCCAGACAATGACGAATCCACAGACAAGTTCTAATATTAGCCTACTCAGATTTCACTGGCAGGGCTGAACCTGCACCTGAATGCAGATAAATCCGACTTTTTTTTTTTTTTTTTTTACATCATGCCTCAGTAGGCTTCACACTTATGAATATGAAATAAGGACCAAAATGTCTCTGGGAAGAAAAGAGAAAAGTGTTTTTTTTTTTTTTTTTTTTTTTTTTTTTTTTAAGTTTTTTTTTAAAGCATTTTAATAATAGAAGTGTTTTTTGTTGTTGTTGAAATTGTTTCTCTGTTCATTAGTAAACCACGGTTCTGTCAGGTCTGTTTTTTTATGTTTCTTAATCTAAAAACTGTCACCTTCCTAATTAAGCCTTCTCATGCTTTTGCATTTAAAATGTTAATTAAAGATGAAAACAAGGCTGTGAGAAATAGACTTGGTCTTTACAATGGCATGCACTGTATAAAGTTTTTAGATCACGTTATTCCAAAACTGTTTTAAAACAGTTTTTGTTAACTGAAAGTCTTTCAGAAAGATGTTTTGTCAGCTGAACAATTGGTACAGCATGTTTTTAAACAGTACAATCCATTGAACACGCTGTGCCTCTGACCCTCACGGCCTCATATGCATTCAAAAATTAAATTACTAAGATCTATGTACAGACATTTACTTTACATACAGACTATATTGTATCGCATCCTTCTAATTTTCAGCATCTCTCAACAGGAGTGCTGCATTTTTAAGATGCTGTGTCAAGTTAAATGCAGTAACTTGGGATGCACAGTATTTACACGGTACCATACTAATTATTAGCTAGTATTAGCAATAATATTCTTTCATAATTTAAAAGATTATGAGCTCTTGGTAAGTGTGGTCCGGTGAGACACTGCCTGCAGAAGCACCTGGAGTTTTCGTGTTCGCCTCAAAGATTTCTCCTTATTACAGATTTTTATATGCATGAGTCAGAGTGCTTGATTGTCTGTGTTGGTTCTGAAATAATGATATTTTTATAGCTAATCACACTAATGAATTAATTTTGTTTCTCTAAAACAAATAATTATCGAAGTTTTCTTGCTTTCAAAATTCTGCACACTGATGAAAATTTAAAAGCTGAATGCAGCAGCACTTCCGTTCACTTGTCTCATTTAAGCATCCTGACAAACACCTGTCATCTGCCTGGCTTCCTCTGACAGAGTTGTGTATTTTCCTGCTGCCTTTCACAGTCTAAGCTGGCAGTGGCCTGACCTGCGTTGACTGTGACAGAAACATCAGATGTGCTGAATTAATGATACGCCGGTTGCCGGGACGTTCTCGCTGTTCACTGCGTAGGTCCTGTATTGGATTTTTTTTTTTTTATTAATTTATTTTTTTATAAAACCAATATATATCAAAGCGAACTTGGACTCATTCATCCTCTTTACATTTGCATAAAAATAACTATAAAAGAAGATGTGACATTAAATAAAGCAAGACTTTGATCCAGCAACTGATCAGAGAATAACTGTTATGAATCGGTATAGGTCAGTGCTGTGGCATTGTGTGACATCTCTTGATGTCCAGTTTCAGTGTAACAGTCAGCGGTTTCCCACTTTTATCTCTGCCTCATCCCCTGACGCTCTATTAAAAACTCAATAGTCGGTGCCTTCTTTTAAAACAGCAAGGATGCTGGTGTGTTTTGTCTCTTTGCAGCTGTTGAAAACGGGCCCATGTGTAATAATACCTTTTGAAAAGGGAGCTTATGGCAATAAAAATTGATTTATTGGAAAAAATAAATGAAGAAAATTGTTGTCACTTGTGTTTTGAGGCTAAACTGGAGCATCAACAAACAGATCGGTTGGGCTTCCCCAAGCCACCAAGAAAATAACCGGATTTCAAATGAGGAAAATGATTATTTATATTCTGTATTTACATGTATGCTCTGTTTGTTGTTTGTTCATTCATGTCTGGAATTCGCCTTGTGAATTTGAGCAACCACACTGATTTCCTTCAAACGGAGTATGAAATAGAAAAACTTAAAAGTGTTTGTGTTTTTGTGTGTGTGTGTAAGAGAACTCACTGGTGTTTCTTGAACTCCTGTGATAAGGACACTCAAAATAGAGACATTTTGAGAGGAAGAGACATGAAGAACTTCTCGTTCTCTGGTAAACAAAAGAAATGGCAGCTTTTAAAGTTCACACTGACACTGTATGTGTCATGCTGTATTGCATACTGTAGAAATGCTTAGTTTGACTTAAGTGTGACTTCGTTTGGCAGCAGGTTCATTTTCTTTTTTTCTTTTGTTCTTGTGGAGTGAGCTGAATGCTTTCTGGCAGTCTTCCTGCACTACTGTCATTAGTTGGACCTGGAACTCAGAGGGGAAGTTGAAACAAAAGCTGGAAATGGGACACCTCAGCAATGCTGACGCACTCACACACACACACTCACACTCACACTCTCTCTCTCTCTCTCTCTCTCTCTCTCTCTCTCTCTCTCTCGCTCTCTCTCTCGCTCTCTCTCGCTCTCTCTCTCACACACACACACACACACACACACACACACACACACACACACACACACACACACACACAAACAAACAAAACACAGGTGTACACACTCACATTCTGTCTCTGTTCCATCTAAAAAAAAAAAAAAGTTCTGTAAGACATAATTGGCATCACAGTGTAGGCATTTCTATATTTTAGAGCAAGGTTCTTCAACTTTCATCCAAGGTTCTCTTTTTTTCAAAACCCCTTAGTGGATGGATGGACAAAGGATATGTAATATTCACATTTATATAACATTACAATAATCATTACTGGCATAATTAAAAATAAAGCTGAATTTGAGCTATTTTATAATTGTCTTATTGTACTTGTAACACTTTTTTTGAAAACTGATGAAAGCCATAAAGTACCGCCATAAATCCCCAAGCGGTCATGGACCCTTGTTAAACATACAGGCTTCAGCTTATCGCAGCAATATATTTTTGTGTTGTACGTGTGATCAAAACACATTGGGCCTCATTTGCAGAATGTTGCGCAGAAATCATCCTAAATTTGATCTTACGATCGTCTCTAAAGCCCAGTACACACCAAGCCGACAGTCGGCCGTCGGGCAGTTTTTGTTCGTCGAACCGACTAAGTTTTCTCAGTGTGTTCTGCGCCGTCGGCTGAAGTTGGTCCTCGTCGGCTTTTTTCAGCCAGTTTGACATGTTGAATTGGTGTCAGAGCTCGTCGGTCAGTCGGGCCATCTGATCATTCTGATTGGCTGTTCAGCTGGCGAACCAGTGCACTAGAAAAGCGCAGAACAGATGTGCTATTTGGCCGTCGGTTTTCACGCGTCGGCTTGGTGTGTCAGGACAACTTTGGACCCAGACGCTGCTGACGTTAGCCGACCCCGCAGTCTGATTTTATCGCCACTAGTTTGGCGTTGACTTGGTGTGTACCGGGCTTTAAATATGCATACGTGTGATTCATAGACTGAACGTACACAGACAAAATGTGCGTACATGTCTCTTTCAGATGTGAAATCTATGAATTGCAAATGATCTTGAACTTGCGCGCAACTGAATGGTTTCAGCTCTCTGCCTTGTAAACGACTCCTAATTAATGTCATTAACATATAAAAGATCACCAATCATCGTCCAAATCCTTTCATTTTAGAACATCTTACATTTCCAAAAACCTGCAGTACTCCAATAAGAAAAAGTCCAATCAAATTTGTGCGTACACACTTTATAAATAAGGCCCTTTATCTATTGTGCTAACAGGGACATGTTCAAATCTGAGCTTTTATGATTCAATCTCATCCCACCACACCCTCTCTCCACTTTCCTGTCTCCTCTCCATTGTCCTCTATTGTCCAAAAAAAAAAAAAAAGAAAGAAACGTACATCTTTAGTCATAAAACTATAAATATATTAATGTAAATACTGTACAGTGTTTCCCATAAGATATTAGGGTGAATCTCTTTCTCCCTGAAAGAAATTTTTGCACATTTTAAATGAAAGTGAAATGTATAAATCTGGGCCCGTATTCATGAAAAATCTTAGTGCTAAGAGTTAAAAAAAATCCTAGTTTAAAAAAAAAAAAATAATAATTCAGAAAGCATCTTAACCCTTAAAAGAGGTCTTAAGGTCCAAAATTGTTAGGAGTATGAACGAGGAGGCTTAAAGGGGTCATCGGATGCCCATTTTACACAAGTTGATATGATTCTTTTGGGTCTTAATGAAAGGTCTGCAACATACTGTGGTTAAAATTTTAATTTCTCAATGGTAGTGTAAAAAAAGTCAAAAATCAGCTCTGTCTTCAGTACGCTATTCTAGTCCATATTTCTTTAAATGCTCGTGAGCTCTGCTGACTCCGCCCCTCTCTTCCGTGGAATGACGAGCAGACCATAGATATATGTAGCTTCCCTATTCGAGTGCTCCAGATATGTTGACGCGTCAGCCATCCCGCATTCACCATAATAATCAATGAATATTCAAAGAAATACAAGTGTATAACTTGCTGTTGTAGACGCACAGTCAACACGCTCAAAGATTTGCACACCGTTACAAAACCGGCGGATGGCTTGCGTATCGCGGCCCATACAAACAGTCGATAATGAGACATCTAGGTATATATATCTATGGAGCATACTACTAAACTTCAGCTGAAAAACTGGCTAACTAGCACATTATCAGGAAAGGCGATTTGCAAAGATTCATAAAAACCCTTATACTCACTTCTTCTGTAGATGAAGCTGGATTACGAATGATTCGCATGAACATAGATGCGTTTATGTAGATCGAGGATCAGCATTCACTTCAAAGCGAAAGTAATGTTAATCCTCTGCGTCTTCAGTGGCTCAGATGTCGGGAGTAACTGACGACTGCTATATTCATTATTACATCCAACAACTAAACACTTCAATTGCTTAATCTGAGACATCTTGTCTTCCCCTGCACCGGAGGCGGACAGCTCTCTCAGCTCACTCAGGGCGGGTCTTGTCAATCAACTATCGTGGGAGCGGTCTGTACAGAACTGCGTCATTCTGACAGGGCTCTCAGAACAGCCTCATTTGAGAGGGGGGATTTTAAAATGGGGATTTTAAAAAAAAAAAAAAAAAAAAACACTGGGTGGATTTTTATCATTATAGGATGGATGTGTATACACACTTCCAACACACAATTTTGTTCAAACAACTTGTAAAGTGAATTTCACATCCGATGACCCGTTCTTTAGCAGTGGAGAAAATGAACAAAACATGAAGAGGGAGAAGAAATGTTGCACACGATGCATGACAGTGAGGTAATAAGACACTACACATTAGATCGTGCAGGGATCATGTTTGTAACCGATCTTATAAGAGACACGCTAACATCTCCGACACCGTGCAGAAATGCCATAGCGCCAGAAATGGACGTAATCACTACATTAACATACTTGGCAACTGGAAAAATGCAACTATGCAGCAACGATGATTTGGGTCTGTTACAGCACTTTCAGAATCTTATTGTGTCGCTGTTTATTTCCTATAAAATATGTTAAGTATGACCGCATGGTAAAAAAAAAAAAGAAAATATATACACAATGTGTCTGTGTGTGTGTGTGTGTGAGAGCGAGAGAGACGACGATAAAACAGGAAAAATTACGCCTGTAATTTCAAAGTGAAGGCTTATGATAAACCCTACTCTTAAGCGCTCTCTTATTTCCTTCTTGGACAACCAACCAATCACATTCTTCAAAAGACTGTGTCATAGCTAGCAACGGGTTCAGCCCCACCTCCTCACTAAGATAAAAGCTTTTGTCTTTTCCTCGCTCAGAGTTGCTCTCAGATTGGTCCTGAATCACTTTTAAGCTAAGACACCTAGTTAGAAAATTTTAAGCTAAATTAGGAGCTCTCTAAAAGGATTACTAGAATCTTTAAGAATACGGGCCCAGATGTGTTCACCTGAGGGGAAAAAAAAGAGAGAAAGTGTTTGCATTGATTTTCCTGGACTTCAAAGTGAACTCAAACCACTTTTTAGTTTACATTCACAATACGGTTTGTTTTTTAGGATACCAAACAATTAGAAAAATAATAATAGTAATAATGCATTTTATCAGTGCCTTCCATAATTATAACACATACAGTTGTGCTCAAAATTATTCATACCCATGGTAAATATGATCAAAGGTGTCTGTGAAAATAAATCTGTATCATTGATCCATTTGATCTTTTATTTAAAACATTTACAAAAATCTAACCTTTTATTGGAGAATAAGAATTTTAAATGGGAGAGAAATCTCATTATGAAAAATGTTTTTCTCTAATACACATTGGCCACAATTAATGTTTACTTTTTGCAACCTCCTTTTGCCAAGATAACAGCTCTGAATCTTCACCTATAATGCCTGATAAGTTTGGAGGACATCTGACGAGATCAGAGACCATTCCTTCATCCAGAATCTCTCCAGATCCTTTAGATTCCCAGCTCCATGTTGGTGCTTCTTCTCTTCAGTTCTCCACTCATTTTCTGAAGGGTTCAGGTCAGAGGGGACGGCCATAGCAGAAGCTTGGTTTTGTTCTCAGTGACGCATGTTTGTTTTGGTTTTGATGTTTTTTTGTGGATCGTTGTCCTGTTGGAAGATCCAACCACGGCCCATTATAAGATTTCTAGCATGGACCGTCAGTTTTTTTTTAAATTTATTTAATTGAATCCATGATGCCATGCATCTACACAAGATGTCCAGGACCTCCGGCAGAAAAATAGACCCACAGCATTAAAGATACAGCAGTATATTTCATTGCACACATGGGGTACTTTTTTTTTTTAATCTCTGTGTTCACCAAACCCATCTTGAGTGTTTGCTGCTACAAAGCTCTTTTGTTGTGTTTTTTTTTTTTTTTTTTTTTTTTTTTTTTTGGTTTGGTTTGTTTCATCTGACCATAGAAGCCCGTGCTATTTGAAGTTCCAGTCGTGTCTGACAACTTAATGTGCTTGAGTTTGTTTCTGGATGGGTGAGGAGAATCTAATATATAATATAGAGGAATAGCGCAGAAAACGCATGTATATAAATTTTATAAGTGTTGATTTGATGTGCATATGCTAGTAACTGTGTTTATTTGCATTTTGTCACTGAACAACATACTGCCAGACAACTCAATCTGAAGATTTATGCATGCTCACAACCCACATGCAAACACTTTTCTTTTTTTTTTATTCTGCTTCCTCTTGTGAGGGTTAAAGTTGACAATGTCCTGTGATGTTTGTGATTCATCTTCCTTCCTCTCTTTCTCCCTTTCACTGACCACTGGATTAAATGTTACAATTGGCCTCAGTAGGTTTTAATTACCCCTATTATGCAGTTGAATGAGTGAATTAATTGGTGCGTTTCTGTGTGTCTTCAGCCTCTCTGTTCCCCATTGAGATCTCTGCTGTGAGGAGAGACCATGAGTTTCTGGATCAGGACTCTCTCAAGGCATTATGCAGGTGAGAAACCATTGCATATTCACTTAAATATTAATTACAGCACTTTAAAAATATTCCATCCTACCCAGTAATCCCTTCTGTTCTGCGTTTCACTTCCTCTGTACCTGACTGCACTGTGGCATTCAAGGTAGAATAACACATGATACAAATTCATAAAGTATACTAGTAATAATGTGTATGACATACATTTAATAATGAGTCACTTAGTATAAGAAATTTGGGGATTTGGGGACAAAAGCATTTCAATTAAGATACACATTAAATTCAAAAAGTCTGGCTGTGCTTAATGGGTACATTTCTGTACCCTTTAAGCTCACCCCTCTTCCCATTAAGCTTACATCATGTTTTATTAAAAATTCTTGTTTATTTTAAGGAACATTTTTGAAGAATAATTGTAAAAATATATTTTTTGAAGGTACAACGTCAATCACAAAAAAAACAGAACACTAAAATCAAGCAACAAGACATTCGATTTGATCAGTTATATATTCATAGTGAGGTGTCATTTAAACACATTGCAACATCTAGACTAGTCCACGTTCAGCTAAGTAACACGCATTCAAAAATCAAATAAAACAAATCAATAAAACCTTTAATTCATGGGGATGAACACAGAAACTAGCCTCATTATGAAACCTCTTGTTAAATGGATGTCAACTTATCTATAGTCTCTTATGGCTGGAATACAATACACAAATTTTGCCCCGATTTTCCACTGATTTACAGTCTGGAGAAGTTGATGCTAGTCGCCAAAGATCAGAGCCAGTCTGCAGATTTGAGTTGACAGAATCCATAGAAAATCGATTAACTTAACTTAAAGTGACAACCATCAGTTAATATTTAAAGTCTGTTTATGAAGTATTTACATAGACGTTCAGTGTGTTAGAGTTTAAAGAGAGCACACTGAGCTTAATTGGAGCAGAAACTATTTTTAATAAATTTAATGTAATATTTATTAAAATGACAGGATTTGTGCTAAATAAATAGTCTAGGACATACATATTTTAATATGAACAACTATTATTAACAATATCTATGAAGTTATACTTTTTCTTATTGATTTCACACTGAATCTGTGTGATTTTCATAGTAGTGTACCTTTTAAGCTCACTTTAAAATAATATGAAATCTTTAAAAATTACAGCAGTGTAAAACCACAGACCAGCAATAAACTGTCAATTTATAATATTATGGATGTAAAAGTACAAGCCAGTAATGCCTGTGAAGTAATATGTTAGCGTAGCACACAATCTTATACAGCTAGTCAGCTAACTGTGTTCTGTACCATCTGTGCTATGTTGCTAAAACTATTTTTTTTAATCTAATGTAATTATTTCCCACATCCACGTTCCAGGTTATAATATGCAAAAGTCTGAACATTAATCTCTTAATTTTACAATAAGTAGTGAAACTTACCCAAAATAAAAGCTTAAACATCTAAAAAAAAATGCACATTTAAGGGGCTCCTCTTTTGGTGAAAGTTTTTAGACAGCTTTCAAAATGGCTGCCAGACAGTGTGAACACATGGAGACTTATGTCTCAGTGTGCAATGATCTGACATTACAGGAGGTATATAGTAGCAAACATATAAATTGGTTAAGACATCAAGTAGGATAATAAATAATTTTTTTCTTTTTATAATCTGATCTCAAAAATGGAAGTGAGCTTAATGGGTACGTTTACCCTACCTCATTAGGCAGGTTTGGATGCACTGAATTTTTACTGTAAAGATGATGACAGCAGAATATCATCACAATATATAGTGGACCTTTAACATTAGTCTTAACCAAGAACTATTTTTTATTTGAGAGAGATTTATTTGCAAGTGCAAGCTACAGCAATGGGCACTCCAATAGCACCAAATTATGCTAATTTATGTAACAAGATAATGTCTATAATAACAATCCATTTCAGTTGAATATTAAAGTTTGGATGCGATTTTATATAGATGATTGTTTTATGATTTGGTCAGGTTCTGAACATGAATTAGATTCATTTGTGTTGTTCATTAATTGGAAAATTCCATCAATTAAGTTTACAATGGAAAAGGCTGTGATTCGACAACACACCGGCCCAACTAACCAATCTGAGCCCATCGCCTGTTTCTGAGGGAGTGGTTTAATAGAATCAGGAAGTCAACCGGTCGTTCAAATGACAGAGGAGAAAGCGGCTTACAATAAAGGGGAACTATATGAAAAATAAGGCGTTTTTTAACAAACGAAACATGAAGACATGTTATATTGCAACCCATAAACACAATCAAGCAAAGAAAAAAGCAGTAAACCACCCCTTTAAAATTACATCCTGTATTACCTGTTCAACTTGTAATGTGATCTATATGATAAATTGTCCCTGTCAAAAGATATACTTCATACATATATATATATATAATAATATAATATAATATAATATAATATTTTATATATATATATATATATATATATGAAAATTGTCCAGTATTTAAAAGGAAATGTTTTAATGATTTTGGTGATTTAACATTGGCTAAAGAGTGATGACGTCGACATAACTGGTGATTTTGAAAAGTAGGTGGAAGGATTGAGTTGCTTTGCACACCGAGGAAGGCTTTGAGCCAAAACATGCATGTCTTTTCCCCATCAGTGATGGGTGTTAAATAAAATGAAAAAAGAAAACTGTTCTCGCGAGTGCGGATCATAATTTCTTATACTAAGTAACTTAACAGATTGACGCACCAAAATAAAAAGATCAAGTAACGGAAGAGCGTCATGCAAACGACGTTGTTGATAATATGAGTCACATCATGAGGGGGCATCTGCCATTTTCTATAGTCTTTCAATATCCATCTCTAATCACCATGGCGACAGGCCGTTTGTGTCAGCAGGCCTTGCTATGGTTCATTGTTCTGTATGTTTTCTTTTTATTCTTAACTTTATTCTTTTTCTCTTCACACCTCAATGTGGAATACGTGATTAAGTGACCGGTCACACCTGCCGAAGTCACATTGGAGTGAATGGCCTTTTCTAAAAGATAAGGAATAAACAGAGAGGGGGAAATTATATTTCCCAGGGTGCAACTGGTGTCACTGGTCCTAAGGTGATAGAAGAAGAGAGAGATGGAGATTGAATATACCATTTGTCCCACAGTGGCTTGTTACACACTGTATGCTTGGCTGCTAGCTACTGATAAAAAAAAAAAACATCAGGGTGGCTCGATGAATTAAGAGAACTGAAACGTGCACACACAGCTGAATCCGAAATAATAGAACTCTAAATTATATGCATATGCATAGTTATCTATATTTAAAGCTGTGAAGAAAATGAAGCTATATATGGGTCTCCTAGTGCTGGATTGTTTCCAAAATTTTGGATTCAATTCAAAACTGATATTTTCAACTTATAAACAGCCTTGGGGACGCCTGATGGAAGAACCTTTTAATAGATTAAATAATTCAACTTCCATAATTTGAATTAATTTAGTCATGGTGTTTTTATTTGTAAAATGTAATGTAATATAATATAAGAAGACCATCAAATGACAGCTGCAAAAGCTTCTGTTGTGTTATATGGCAGACTCTTTTGTCCAAAGCGACTAACATTCAGGGTATGCAATTTATAAGTACCTTAGCCATTACGGTGCAGGGTTCTTGTCTTAAAATGTCTCATAAAAAGTATTAATTATCTTTAAATGGTGTAATAAAATTCTTAATTATAATTTTAAGAGGTCTTGAACTTGGGGTCAGAAAAGGGGGAGTCACGATACAGCCTAATGTGAATATTAAACTTCAAAGGCCAATGATTTAATTAAATGCATGTGAGCGCTGCACATTTCAAAGTCACAATGTGCCGCTGTTGCACATTCTACAGTCTTGCGTTTCAGAGCAGTTCACAATAAATTAATAGCATGCATGTAATCTATCATTGATAAATTATGACCATGTTTACTTTATGGATTTCATGTAATATATTGTAAATGGAGATATGCACTCTTATAACCAGGTTTTTGAACAAGCAGCTGGAAGTAGTAAAGCTTTTAAAATGTTGAGGTATATTTCTGACTTGTTTACAAATCCTGTATTATGCATAAAATGTTTTTCTCTGGATATTATTGGTATTGTGGTTATGCAGTATCATTTCATTTAATACAAACTCTTGTAGCTGTCTGGGTTACCCTTTCACTGGAAGGAAAGGCTAAGACCATTATTTTGCACATTGAATATATAGATTTTACTATATACTGTGCTGTATTGGTACAGTAAGTGCCTTTGTTTAAACACAGTATCGCATCAGCAAAATCTAGTGTCACTCGACCTAAAATGGAACATGTATTGATTTATCAGTGCATATACCAATTTCAGTACACGTGTGTATATATATTTAATAAAACATGTCTTGAGACTGTGCCCCAGTCTGTTTAAGGAAGTAAAAGAATCTGAGATCCATGATTTTGATATTGTACAGTCTTAACTCACAATTAGTAGTGTGTATTAGTATGTAGAATCAAAGTTTTGCCTGGTTAAGGTAATCACTCTTGCAACAGCACTATAAAAATTAGTCTCCTTGTGCAGAATCACTTGTTTTGCTCTGAATATATTCTGGCTGTCTCACATCCGATGACCCTCTTGCATTAGTGCAAGATGAGCTCATCTGTTCGTCTTTCAGCCACAGCAGGTTACTTGTGCACTTAAAAATCCCTGACTGTCTCTCTGTGAATTTGCTCCATGCAGAGCCTGTCTCACTACTTGAGTGAATGTGTCAGTGTGGCCATGTTAGCAAATAGCTTTAAGATGAACTAGTCTGCCAAGTATACTTCATCAAAAATGCAGAGGTGAAATTTCATGCTGTCAGTCAGCTGTCTACTGGAAACCGCTATGAGCTTTATTCGTCTGGAACATCAAGTGTATTTTTGCAGGGCATTTTCCTTGACTAAATATCTACTTTGCTAAGGCAGTGGCTGTGAATGTAGAAAACGTTTACATTGAAACTGTAGCCTAGTGGTTAGTATTACATTGTGATTGTGTTGATTTAAAAGATTTGATTCGGATCAGTGTTCTAAATTAACCAGGGCTTAAAACAAGATTGCTATGCTAAAACACAAAAATAAGCCATATATTATATTTCTTTATTTTTTTTAAGATTAAAAAAAAAATCAAGTAGGGAGCAGTATATATTATTATAGTTCTTTGCCCCCAAGAATTTCCTGTTAAATTTTGAATTTCCTCTTAAAACAGTCCTAAAAAAGCCTTTAAAAAAGGAAGGACCACATTTAGATATTTTTGAATTCTGCTGATTCATAAGATGACCATTTACATTTTTACATGCGGCAGATGCATTAAGATTGCATTCAAGTCGTACATTTTATCAGTTACATACATTCTCTGGGAATCGAACCCATGACCTTGGTGTTGCTAGCCCCATTAATGCTTGAGCTACAGGAAGAAGAAGAAATCAGAAAGACACAATCACATGTTTTATTTATTTTCTATTGTGGAGTTTTGGTTTGGTCCCTATTCTTAATAATCAGAATTTTGTAATTCTTTCAAAAAAGAAAGAGAAAGACGACAAGCCAGCCAACAAAACAGCTAATTCATATGAAAAAAGAAAAGAAAAGAGAAGGCAGACAAGCACACAAGAAAAAAATAGCTATCTAATGATGCACACAGCTAAAAGTCTTTGTGAGTGTTTGTGTTCTTTCGAGCTTCTTGCTAGCCTATTGTTAGCACTCTTTATCCTTATTGTCTTCCTACTGATTATTATTCACCAAGAGTAATTAGTTTAATATATTGATGAGCACAAACTCCTAGACTTTTATTGTCTGTATCTCAAATGCCACAATGAACACACTCGCCTCTTGTGTGTCTGTGTTTTCTAGGATTAGTTTTGGTCTGTCATGCAGAAAAAGCAATATGTCGAACAGAAATCCTGTGGCTACTCGTGCCAAACACTATAGTGTGACTATACATGTTACGACTGTGAGCACTGGTGCAAATCGACTCCATCAGTCCAAACGAAGGGTCATTTATGCTTGAAGTTGTTCATACTGGCTGATGTGGACTGCACTCTAAAAAAGGCTGGGTTCAATACAACCCAGTTGGGTTGTTTTTACCCAGTGGTTGGGTTACTGCCCAGAAATTTGGGTTAAAAATTTAACCCAGCTGTTGGTTGAAAACAACCCAATCGCTGGGTTTATCCATATTTTGTATTTTTGTTTTGTATTTAAACAGCATTTTTTTTAGAGTGTATTATTTGTCTTTGCCTTGCAGTAACTACACTTCAGCTGTAATGATTTTCTCAGCTGAATCATAAGGAGACATTCACATACGTACATGAAAATAATTTATCATCTTACATATGCACACATAAGAGGCGTAATGAGATCACGCAGTGCACATTCAGTGCACTAATTAACTGAGAGGCCAAATGCTCATGAATGCATCGCTTACGAGGCCCTTCACATCAACTGTAAACAGATTGATAATCAAATAATGACATGGTGATGAATGCCTCTGTACCTCTAACAAAACTGCTGTCATGTCAGAGCCGATCGGGCACAGATGGAGGGAGCAGCAGAGTCAAGTTCAAACCGTTCTAGAATAGAGACATGGGCTGATAGATTCATCACTCTGTCAAGTGTGGCATTAATGCAATTCAGTTGGGAGCATCATCGGGGCTTGGGCAACATCAAGAAAAACACACACAAACATTTATTGAATGTGTTGAACTTTGTGACTTGGATAAATTGCTGAGAGTAACAACTAATAAAGCTAAATGGTGCTCTGGCAAGTGCTGGTAACAGTTAATATGTCCATATTTGCATTACGGTTTTATTTTGTTGTTTTGTCTTAAGCCACAAGAACATATCATTTGTACTCAAATTATGCTGTCATTTGTCTGACACTTTTATTCAATGTGACTAATAGTACGCTAATTAAAGGGACAGTCCCCTTGAGGCAAACTGAGGTTAAATGTCTTGCTCAAGGACACATTGGCCTCATTTACACCTGATATTAATGTGCCCTTTCAAATGAGGGCTATCATAATTGAATATGAACTATCATAATTACAATTTCCAAGCACATTAATGAGTTCTAGATAATATGTGAGTTACCGAGTGATGCCATAAGTGGCGTACCGATGTGAAACATGGCGGAGAAACAGATCCATAATATAGATAATCTATATAGAGAGAGAGATCAATGATCAGAAAGCAAGTCTGCACATAATTTAAATTTTACATGCTGTATTTTCAGTCATTATAAATGTATGATGTACTGAGTAGCTAATAAAAAACTAGTGTAAAGTTAGCAATGTAAACTATGGCTAAATATAGCTCTTTTTTTTTTTTGTTAAATACTATGTATAAATAAGTGATAGAAATCGGATAGTCCATTTACACCTAGTATTACAATACCAGATCACCACTTGTCAATGTTTTACAAAAATTATTATAATTTTTTTGTCAATTTTTCCAAATTTTGAAAGGTTATTTTCATGTTTAAAAATTCAAGCTACCACTTTTTTTATTTACCAATCAGGATTTTTAAACTCTATGCCAACCCGCCGCACCGACCAAGAATATGCAAGTAAATTTAATGTGAAATTAAATCATACAGCACTCAAATACGTTTTTCCTTGTGTCTATGTGTGTGTTTTTAGGAGGCTAACAACCCTGAACAAATGTGCAGCGATGAGCTTACAGGTTCATTTCCAGTGTAAACAGGTAAACAAACAAGCATGCCATCAACTTGTAATTCAATTATGTGATCTGATAGTCTGCTGACAACTGCTCTTTGCTTGTCTGTTTTCATTAGTTTTTACTTCCACTGGATGGTATCTTGTACACTTAACTTTAACAATCCTTTTAAGTCTAATCTTTGCCCTTGTGTTCTTGCTGTTTTTAATAGTGAAATCTGGTACTCTTGTTTAGCTACTTTGCTTTTTCAACAATACTTTCAATGGAAAAAGCTTTTCATTATCTAAGTGTGCGCATTTTGTGTGTTACCATCAGCAGAGTGAGGACTCTGAAGAGGATGACGCATGCGCCCTTAGCTCTCGCTGGGCGTTTCAGCGTGAAAGTAAAACTTGGTCCCGTCTCCGCACTCTCTCACCGCCCCCTGCCCCCGCTGCCAACCGGGCCTCCACCTTACGACCCTCAGGCAGTAGCGATAGCGTGCTGAGTGATAATAGTCTCCTAGAAGTCACCTCACTGACCTCCGACCTCAGTGCTAGCAGCTTGAGCTTAGACAGTGCCCGGGAAACAACTTCTCCAGAAGTTGCAGCTTTCCGTGACGTCACAGTGGGTGAGGGTGCATCGTCAGTTTGTATCTCAACCGGCCAAGATGAAAACGACGACACCGGATCCTCATCTTCCTTGCCATCTGTAAGAGAGAAGCCAAAGCGTCCTTCTAGATCATTTTTACGGAGGAAAGAATCAATAAAGAAGCGAGATTGTGAGAGAGAGATGATCCCAAGGAACATTTCAGCTGTAACTCAACACCAGCCACCCTCAGGTCTGCACTGTACATCTGATGCAAATTTGCCTGGCCAAACCACAAATAAGTGCAGAATTGCCAAAGATGTGGCATGGAGGTCACATACAATATGCCGCAGTAACGTTAGCCAGAAAGCCACTCAGCACAAGCCTCACAGAGCGTGCCTTTACCTGGAAGACTACCAGTTAACTTGGGAGATACCCAAGTTAACCAATCAAAACAACTGTCTGAGGAAAGAGGATCGTGTGGTCCACCTCCCCTTTGACCACAAGCCTGGAACTTTCCCCAAGTCTCTTTCAATCGAAAGTCTCTGTCCACTCTCTGTTTCTCAAAGTCCTGACCATATTGACTGGGCAGGAGAAGATGGAGACCTGTCCTTGGATGGAAGCATTAGCCGCAGTGGGTCACAAGACTTTCTCTCAGGTTTTGGGAGAAGGAGGAATTCCCTGAACTCAATTGGAAGCATTTACGACAATGTTCCTACGCCAGGCAGTCCATGTGACATTTTTGACCCTGGAAAAGAGAAAGCCTTCCAGCATCTGGATGACATTCTACAGCACGTACATGGGCTACAGCACAACATTGACGAATGGTCGCGGTCACTCGGCATTCAACCACAGGACCAATCAAATGCGGAGACTGAATCCACGGCCGACACAACATTACCCAGCAGTCTGAACTATGATGAGCAATCCATGTCGGATGTTGGGACAACCGTGAGTGATTATGATAGTCCAGGAAACTCTGTGAATGAGGGAGAAGGAGGAATGAGAGAAAGGAGGGACTCAGGGGTGGGGGCATCACTCACAAGACCCAGCAGGTGAGTAAAACTGGTGGTTAGAGTTTATAGAAAATTCTGGCCTGTCCACACTATACTGAGTGCAGTTAGCACTTATCTAGACAAGGAGTTTCTTGTGCTGTGAAATAATGTGATAGAGAGCGAGAGATACTCAATTTGTCTATTGGTAAACTGTCTGGAGATTGTGACAGCTGTGTGTACCTTGAAAGCCTACTTGTAGCTCATCTGTGTTTGGGATTTAATAGTTTTTTTTTCCTCTCCTCCATATTAAAAACATAATTCCACTTCATGCAAACTCATCACTGATGAAGATTAAATGACCTGGAGTGGAACCCTAGGGTACACCAAATTTGTTTACTGGAAAAATACATTTTCTGTCTTAGTCAGTCTTGTTTTCTAATAAAAGTATTTAACGTTCATAAAATAAGATTGATTTATCATTTTATAGAGCAAAATTGTGTAAAATAATAATGTTATTTATATGGTGTATATAATTATATATATATAGGCAAACTGTTTTTTGTTAACAATAAACCTCATTAATGTTATTCTTAAGACAAGAGAAAAGTATGTGCCAGTTTGATAAGAAACATGTACATTCTTTTTTTATGAATTATTTATCAATTAAGATACATTACAAAATTAGAAAGACAGAAAAGACGGCGACAATAGAGAAAAACACTTAAATAAAAAGTGATAGTGAGCAAACAATGATTTTTTAAAAAGAAATAATTTTTAAAAAAGGAAAGGAAAGAAGGGGTTGCCAGAGCTTGACAAACATGGTTCTGAAGGACAGGTCTGTAACATATGAATAAGAGTGGCTGAATTTGAAGCAGGTCAAAAGTGGAGTTCATGCAAGCTAACCTCCTGATAGAGCAGTGGGCTCTGTTAAAATTGCAAATTAACAATTCTGTTCATTTGTTTATAAATTGACATTTTAACACAGAGATCAATGCAAAGAATGGAATCAGTATTAGAGGGGGAGGCACACTGCAATTTTAAGCAAATTTATGTTTTCTTAAAATTAATTAATGATCAAGTACGTTTTTACAGCTTGGGGTATCATTCACCTTAGGTATTTTGTTTCACCTGAGACATTTACATGTGTCCCTTACATCCAAGTAAATGTGTCTGCTGTTATATTTATATCCATCGGTTTATCCTTTTCTTGGTGTCATTTATTTTTTTCTTCCACCCATTTCTCTATCCTCAGAAAGTTGCGCTGGCACAGTTTCCAGAACTCTCATCGTCCGAGTGTGACCTCGGCGTCTTTAGAAATCAACAGGCAGTCAGCTGCTCAGCTAAATCTTCTGCAGAAATTCAGCCTTTTACGACTGACCGCCATTCTGGAGAAACACACAGACACCACCAAACATGGCTGGAACTGGTGAGAAAGCATATTCTTATTCACACAAACTCATACATTGTCACACACTTTCTAAATAACCCACAAGATTTGTAGCTCAAGGCATGTTCCCCTCCTAAGAAATGAGTGTGATTGTGTACACATATTGATGTGGTGGACACATTCTCTGACTCATGAGGTCAGTTGTGGCATTAATGCTCTCTTATGTCTGAGGCAAGAAATCTCATTTCTGCCAAAAGTGTTTTTTAATGGCACAATCAGTTGAGTAAAACAGCTCTAATAGACGCGGTTAATGACAGCATCTTTCTCTCTCTCTCTATCTGTTCCCCTGCTGGCTTTTTATTGCTTATGAAAATTACATTCCATATCTACCTCTGCCAACAGGGCTAAAATTACAGTTCTATTTATGTACACACAGATGCACGCACACAAACAAACAAACAAACACACACACACACACACACACACACACTCACTCTCTCTCTCTCTCTCTCTCTCTCTCTCTCTCTCTGATCCGTTCTCTGGTAATATTCTATTTGGCATTGCAGAAACGGAGTGTAAATTGGTTTGTAATTTTTGCAGTTGTCCATTTTAAACTTCAGCTGCAGGAAAGGACTTCTGATGAGAAGCTTATAGGTCTATCAGACACTGTCATGGCTCGCAGATCTAAAAGATGATTCATTTCATTCTGCACCAATGACTGAGAGGAGGCATTATCTTTCCTCTTTTGTCCATTCTCACACACCCCACAGTCAAAGGCTGGCGTCAGTGTCATAAGCAGCAAACAGATTAAATTTTCACAGGGTTTGTACATACTTACTGCAATTCCATTTGGTCTTGCTCACTCACTACAGCTTGCCACTGTGATTTTGAATGATCTGACTTTGCCGTTTCCTTCTGGACATCCACATATTGGATTATTGTACTGTTGTGCTTTTTAAACCTTCTTTTCTCATCTATGCATGAATATGATACATAATAATATCTATTTATCTAATTATTAATAAAATAATTAATAATTTTTAATTATTTAAGTGTATATACTTAAATAATTAATGCATTTTTTTTCTGTCATTGGTCAGGGTGGTTCCGAAGTTTATGAAGCGTTCCAAAGTTCCAGATTACAAAGATAAACATGTGTTTGGAGTTCCGCCGATCGTAAACGTCCAGCGAACTGGTCAGCCTCTGCCTCAGAGCATCCAGCAGGCGATGAGACACCTACGCAGTCAGTGTCTAGAGAAGGTCTGTATGTAAGCAAAAGCACACATCCACACTTTTTTTTTTTTTTTTTTTTTTTTCCCTTCTGCTTCTTATCTCTAATTCTTCTCTACAGGTGGGAATATTCCGGAAATCAGGGGTTAAATCCCGAATCCAGGCCCTCAGGCAGCTCAATGAGAATTCCCCCGATCATGTGACCTACCAGGGCCAATCAGCTTACGATGTGGCTGACCTGATTAAACAGTACTTTAGGGATCTGCCTGAACCCGTGCTCACCTCCAAACTTACAGACACTTTTTTACATGTGTACCAGTGTAAGTGACACACATTTTTAATGTTTGCAAGTTCACTTTTTTTTTAATGTGCCAAGTGCATCATTGCTTCAATCAGCTCTACAGCTCTCTCCCCGGGGTGTATGTGTATGTGTAGTCGTTCCAGCAGAGCAGCGTTTACAGGCCGTGCAGGCAGCCGTGATCCTGCTGCCAGATGAGAACAGAGAGGTTCTACAGACGTTGCTCTATTTCCTCAGTGACATTGCATCTGCACAGGAAAACCAGATGACTGCGGATAGTCTGGCTGTCTGTCTCGCACCCTCCATACTTCACCTGAATGCCTCAAAGAAAGATGGAGCTTCACCAAGGTGTGTGTGGGTCAAGTTTTGCCTTTATTAGGGGACCAGCCAAGGTCCCTACAAGAAAAGTCACTTTGCATAATAAGAAGTCAAAGGAAATAGAATTAAATGAGAAATTAATGCTTAATATTCCAGAACTACTCATAGTCAAAAATGCTTACCCATCTCTCGTTGCCTATATTCTTGTCAGCTTCTCTCTTCATTTTTCTCTTTTTTTTTCTTTGGTCACTGTTACTTATGTTTGGTTTTGTTGCAGGCTCATGAGCAGGAAGGGTGGAGGCAAGCCAGACCACAAGGACCTGAGTGAGAACATGGCTGCCACACACTGTCTTAGTCATATGATCACAGAATGCAAGAAGCTATTCCAGGTAACCACTTTTTAATTTCTGATGTTTGAGTTCTGATGTCACGCACTGCAGGCAAACCATTCATTTGTGGGTACAGGGAGCAGCTCTTTTTTTCACTGATCAGCTTTCTGTCACTGTTTCTTTGTGCAGATCCCGCATGAAATGATGCTTCAGTCTAGGAATTCTTATGTGGCTGCTGACGCTCAGCCGCTGCCTCTCCATGGGCTCGGGGTGAATGCCCTGGGCGAGCCTGTGGATTATCGGGCATACCTAGAAGACAACATTCAGTGTCTTCTCAGAGAGGCATCTGAGCGGAGTAAAGGCTGGCACCATGCCCACGGACCTGACAACACTGAGCTGGCTTATAAAAAGGTAGAGATACACACATACTCTCAGAAGCAAGTTTGACTACAAGGTTGAATGCAAGACGGGTGGAATTTAACCGGACTAAATGATTGGAGAAGTCTGGCATTTGTCACTAGATAGAAGACTGTTGTTAGGAAGATGGAGATATTAAGATCAGCCTAGACTTTAAAGGATCCCAATGTAGGAAATGCCAATTAGAGGGAAACAGTGCTTATAAACAGTTTTCAATTTTCATCCCTCTTGGACTCTTGAAAAATGATTACCTGTATTAAATAATTGTCATGGGATTTCAGTTGTTTGTAGTATAAATGCACCTCTGCAACTGCTTGGTGAGTCAATATTGTGGCAGCACTTGGACCGTGACTCTCAGCAACTCTGTGAAAGAGGAATGGAAAAACATGAGGCTAGGATGGTTTCAAGCACATTTCCAAGTCAGTGAATATCTATCGAAGTGTGGTTAAATCAATTTAGAAATGATTAAGAAATGGAAAGGAGTGTGGCACAGCTGTAAATCTACCTACAGCAGGCTGTCCTCAACACAGTGACTGCATGAAGGTTCATTGGATGGGACTGAAGAAGACAGCGCATGCAACTGCTTCCACAGTGCTTCGTCAGTCACAGCTTTAGAGTGGCACTGGAGGAGGAGAAATTCATTGTTAAAAAGCCATATGACATCTACAGGTTGCCAGAAGGAATCTGAGGAACAAGCATGAAGAATGTTCTGTGGTTTGATGAACATCCATGGCTATTCTAGAGGAAGACACCTGCAGCTTGATATATATAAATAAATAAATAAAAATATAAATAAATTATATAATTTTTAATTATTATAATTTTTTTTTTTCCTTGTCTATAGCACAGTTTGTCTTGAATTCCTACATTTCCGTTAAAAAGGTTTTTGGTTGAATTGCCTCAACCACCATGCATGACGGCTTCTCTTTTTCTCACAGGCAACATAAGGTTTTAACTGCTTTTGCTGTGAATGTTGTTTGTGAGGTTCAGATATTTTTATTTTTACAGGCATGCAAAACTACAAGACAGTAATGGTTCAGAAATCACTTAATGGATTTTGGCTGTATTAATGAACATTCAGAAATGACCTCAGATGTCTGAATCATTAAAAAAAAACACATCCATCACACATCTGTATGGGTGGTGTTTTTAATTATCTTTCTTAATAATAAATGTTCACACTGAATGTTTTTTTACAGTTCAGTTATATAGTTTTAGAGCAGATTATAGCAACAAGGAGACTTTGCAGACCAACAAAAGCAAATTACATTTTTGTGTTATTATGTTACATAAGAGTTTTGAAAACTCTTAGAAACCCTGCTGTTTTTATCTTCTTCCTGATAATTCCAGTGTTTATTGACTCTAGGGAAAGATTTCCAGTCCTGCCTTCTGATACAAGACAAAATATGTCAGAATAACAAGAAAAGATGTTCATTTGTGTAATTAACTCAACAAATTTCAGTCATATTTGGCACTTTCAGTAGAGATGCAAATAAGGCCACTGTGGATAGCTTACTGTTTTTAGAAACACATATTGACTTGTGCTTAACAAAAAATGCGTGTTTTGATTTCACCTATTTATTGTGTAAAATATATGGCTTTTGCAAAGAAATCAACTCAAAATGGATTGATTTTTTATTTTTTTTTTAGTCAGATTGCAGAGTGCATTTGTTTTTTGTCCCTGTGTGTCAGGGAGTTGGGCAGTTACTATAAGTCAAGAAGGCTGAAGCGTACTTGCGCACGGTAGACAGATGTACCCTTCTTGTCTCTTGTCACTTACACTCAGGGGAATGAGATTTTAATGCACATGGCAATCCGCCCCTTAGATTTAACCTGAAAATTTCAGATGCCCAAGCACCGTGAGAACTGTTGGCACAAACCAGGGCTTAGACCATCTGCCATCAGCACACCTGCTGAAATGGTCAGTCTGAGGATCATTTTAATGGAGCTCATTGTGGTGGTCCGCTTTGAGACATGCACAGATACGCTCTTCTGATCAACTAATTTTTCAGTTGCTAAAGAACCACCTCCAGAACTTTCAAAGCCATCTGTATTATTATGTGTTATGCATTCATCATTGTAGTTTTGGCATGACCCTCATCATTTTAATGATTGGTTGTTTGCAGGTAGGAGACGGGCACCCGATGCGTCTATGGCGCGTTTCGGTGGAGATAGAAGCCCCGCCGGGTGTGGTGCTGCAGCGTGTTCTGCGAGAGCGCCACCTGTGGGATGAAGACCTTCTGCACAGTCGAGTCATTGAGACTTTGGAAAACAACACAGAGGTTTTCCATTACATCACAGACAGCATGGCTCCACATCCTCGTAGAAACTTCATAGTGCTCAGGTACACAGATACAGGAAACTTTTTTTTTTTGTGTGTAATCTGTTTAGTTCTTTATTGTGCTGCATCCATAACTTAAAAACTTCTAACAGAAATCTTGAATTTTCATTTGCTTATAGCAATTCTTGTCGTTTCTACCCCAATAGTATCTCACAAGAATCTTCTTGAATAAGACTAAGATCACGATTTCTATGCAGGTTGTTTTGGGATCCCATTAGGATTGTCTGTTCCAAATTATAATAGAAAATCCATTAGAAATCCTGTGTGTGCTTGTTATAAAGAAACCACAATTCATTTAGTGATTTCAGAACTGTATGTCCTTTAGTTAAAGTTATTGAGGGTTTTTTTTTAACGTTCATTATTTTCTACTGTATTAAAGGGATAGTTCAACACAAAATAAAAATTCTGTCATTACTCACTCACCCTTATGTTGTTCCAAACTCATAAGACCTTCGTTCATCTTCGGAACACAAATTAAGCTATTTTTGATGAAATCCGAGAGCTTTCTGACCCTGCATAGACAGCAACGGAACTTGACATGTTCAAGGCCCAGAAAATTAATAAGGACATCATGAAAATAGTCCATGTGACATCAGTGGTTCAAACGTAATTTTATGAATCCACGAGAATGCTTTTTGTGCGCATAGAAGAGAAGAAATTAAGTAAAGTTGTAATTTTTGTATTCTTTGCACACAAAAAGTATTCTCAAGGGCTTTTCACACTGCGCTTAACCCCGGGTTATCGTCATTCTAAACACCGCTTTTAACCCCGGGTAAAGACATGTTTCACACCTGTAATTTGAAAGAGGTGTTAGCACCACATTTTACCCGGGGTTATGAAACCCTGCTCCGGAGCAGGGCTAGCACCACATTTGTGGTGTAAACCCCGCATTGCGGTGCTAAGTTTGTTCAGTGTGAAACGGAGCAGTGTTTGCTTGTTGCTGCTGGACGCTTGGCAACAGACAGCCAATCATAAATTGAGCAGCGAGGCTCAGGTCACGTCAGTAACAGGAAACGCGTGTCGTGTAAACTGCAGCCGCTGAGAAGATAATATTCACATACTTTGCTCCTTGTTTTCATTCTTTTGTACTTTTATCTTTGTTTTGCCTTTGTGCGTCATGAGGCCGTTTATATGTCGCGACTAAAAACCCGTTTAAAATGCTAAACGTGCCGCTTTCTCCTTCTTTCCAAAGCGCTGTAGCTTGTGCTCCCATGGCTTCTGCCATTGCTAAGCAACCATGACCTGCGCTCTTCACGAAGACGCTTGCAGTATCTCTACTACTAAATTTATTTAAAAATGGCTATCCCTGCTTGTACAGCTGATCAGCTGTTCCTCAGTCTTCGCTGAAATAAAGACATAAGCAGCAGCGTTTTTAATAACTGGCAAGACGTGAAGTCGTGTAAACAGGTTGCCTGCTGTTCGTCCAATCTGAGATAGTGACACTGCAAATATGCAAATAAGAATGTTATCCGGGGTTTAGGAATGTACAGTGTGAAACCTCTGTTAATGAATACCCAGGGTTAACCGTTAACCCCAGGCATAGTATGAGCAGTGTGAAACGTGATTACAGATAACTCAGGATTCCGCTTATGACAAAATGTTTCTTTTTTGGGTGAACTATTCCTTTAATATGTTTAATATTCGATTCAGAGTTAAAAGTTTGAAGGTTGCTGAGTCCTCCTATAGTGTTTTTCCACCGAGTGTGGGTTCTAGGCCAATGCCAGTTCTTGAACTGTTCTGCACAACAACTGTTGTGTCACTGTTTGAGAGGGACACCTGGCATGCATGAGAGCAATTGAATCAGCAGTTTCAGTTTCAATATCTCTCCAGCAAGGAAAGAAGAGAGTACTGGCAGTTATGAGAGTTGTTGGTATCTAGAATCCCAGTACTGTGAAAAGCAGTACATAAGTGCCAAACTGCCTGAAAAAACACCAGGACATGCAAAAAGACATGCAGTGTTTGTTTTTTTTGACTGGTTGTTTTCAGATACACCATTTGTTTCTCAAGTCTGTGGAAACACACGGCCAGTTTGCAATAGGCTTCAGTTCACTGGCCCAAGAATTGGGTCTGGAATGTGAACTATTCTGTTGGAAAAGGTAATAGTGGGCCCTGGCCTCCTGGTTTTGAATCTAAGGGTGCTTTCACACAGTGTTGCCAATTTAGCAATTTTGTAGCTAGATTTAGCGACTTTTGATAAAGTCCCACCCCTTTTGAGACTTTTTTTCCAAAAGTTTAGGGACAAATATAGCATCTTCTTGGACAAACCTTATCTAAGCAAACCTTATCTAACCTATCTTTATATAGATCAGTGAATTTTCCATTATGATGTCATCTAGTGACATTTAGCTACCAGTTATAGCTACTTTAAATTTAAAGCAGTTAACAACAGTGCTTTCACACCTGGCCCGTTGTTTTGGAACCTTGCACGTTTCCCCCCTTAGCTCGGTTCATTTGGGCATATGTAAACACGGCAATCACACTCGGATCCGCGCCAAAACAATTGGTCCAAGATCGCCTGAACGAGGTGGTCTCTGCTCGATTGAAAACGAACTCTGGAGCGGTTCAGTTATAGTGAGAAAGCAATCCGATCCAACGGACCAGCGAACCAGGCTATATCACAATGTATAATGTGTAATTACGTAAGTTCCGTGAAAAGCAGTAGACGGTATCTGTGGGTGAGCATGTCTTCACCATTCAAAATCAAAGTGTGTTTTTCCATTTTATAATGTCGTCTTATTGCTCTTCGTAGTGGGTGCATGTTTTCCCAATGAATCCTGGACTCCTGCTCAAAATGATAAATTAATGAATTAATATAATGACAGCTACAAAAAAACCAACAATAAGTTCCATGCTGACGGATAACAGCTATGAGCGGAATTCCTAAAAATAAATCGTGGAACTTTGACCAATGAGAGGAAAGTTTACTCGCGTGTGACTTGTCTTAACAATTTTGGTCCGTTTAGAAACTTTGCCATCTGAAAGTGAACCGCACCAAGAATAAAAAGCAACATTGTAATAATTTTAATCCCTGTTTCGGAACAAAGCAATCAATCTAAAGGTGTGAAAGCACCCTAAATGTAGCTTTTTGTGTTGCAGACGTTGGTGTGATCTACCAAAAGGGGTGTGTGTTCTAGTGTCGTCCTCTGTGGACCATGATAGTGTCCAGCTGGAGGCAGGATTACGGGCCGTGCTTTTGACATCACGCATCTTCATTGAGCCATGTGGAATGGGGCGGTCCCGGCTCACACATTACTGCAGAGCTGATCTACGGTAAGACACGATGGTTTGCTACCTCACTCAGGCACAGTACAGCCTTTTTTTCTTTCTTTTGAGTCTCTACAATACACTGAACAAAAATAGCAGGCTTATGTTTACAATTATTTCATTAATTTTAACCTTATGTATTTCTGTCCCACAGGGGGCGCTCTCCTGATTGGTATAACAAAGTGTTCGGTCATCTGTGTGCAATGGAGGTTGCAAGAATACGCAGTTCTTTCCCTGTTCTGTCGGCACGAGGACCTGAGACCAAACTCTGAACCCACTGGGGTTAAATCTAAGACTATTTTTTATGATGAAGAATGAAAATTATGAGAGCACAGTTGCAAAACCAAGATGGCCTCGCAAGTCAGGTGGAAGAGTAAGAATAGTAGAGAATGTGTTTGTTTGGTTCTTTTAACTGGTTTATTAATGAGTTCGGGAATGAATGAAAAAGAAGACAGTACTGTGTAGAATAGTAGTTGGACTATGCAGAAAACAAACCCGTTGTGGTTTTAAAAGCTGTGGGTGATTAATGTGAAAAAGCTCAAGCTCACAATCATACTGTTGACATTGTGTCTAATCTTGTATGTGTGTTTCGTTTGTGTGAGTGTTTATATCTGTTTGTGTTAAGCAATGTCTCGGTAGACAAGTTGTGCCTTAAATTCTTTGTCTAAATATCCGGTGTGGTCTGTCAGACAGCTCATTCATTCTCAGGGTAAATGTAAACAAGTTTTGCTTTTTTAATTGCACAGGAATTTTGCCATCTGACACTGATAATGACCAGCTGGCAAAGAGAAAAAGCCAATCACCAAACATGTATAACATTATAAGAGACGGAGTCTGTTATAAGCTCCCTGTGTACTTTGCATTCTGTACATCATCAGTCCAACACGACAGACTCATAGAGACTGTGGTGCTATTGAGCAAGTATGACACCCTCTCCTCTGATACAGTATAGTTATATTTGTGACCTCAATCCCTTTTCTCCTACCCCCTTTTATTTATTTGCATCAGCCATTTGCATGTGGCAAACTTCATTTGTGAAGTTTTAATAACTTAAAGTCTGCATGGAATCCATGGGAATGATATTCAAAAGACTTTAATCCAGCTTTAATTTTTTACTTTTACATTTCTACCTTCTCTAGAGCTAAAGATCATTTTTGTGATATAATTAGATAATTCGCTTTATTACTGTTCTTAATTGTGCCTTTGAGCAACTAAAGAGAAAACTGTGTGTTTGTCTTTCATTTTATATTTGTCATTAAATCTGTGCCGTTTCACCAGGGCATTATGTAATATTAGTATTTTATTTATTTAAAAGTATAACTGCATGTATGTTGTTTTAAGCATTCTGCCTCAAAGTGAAATGGCTCAAGTGCCACAATGTGGTTGTGTGTGCTTTTTGTGATGTACAGATGTCCATTTACATATATTGTTTATTTTATTACTTTTTATTTTACTTTTTAAAAAAAAAAAAAAAAAAGATAATACAGTGTTAAACACAGGTGTCATTTTCAGATAATGTTGATTTGATTCATTTTCAGTCATACTCTCTTGTGTATCGTGCCAATTTAGCCTCCGGTGCAATTTGAATAAAGGAGCTTTTCCAAAAAAAGTTTCAGTGTTTCTGTTTGCCTTTTATACAATCCAAGGTGTTAAGCCTGAAAACAGAATTAATTCTGCTAACAGGTGTCTTACGGTGTGCAGCAATCCTTTTAGACCACAATGGTGTCCTGCTGGCACAAGGTGTTGTAGGACACCTAAGGATGCGGGTTTGGTTGGCAAACATGTTGGTAAAGTGATGGAGAACTCCCATTTATACAAGCTGCTTTTCTACAGCATTCATACCAAATTTGTTTGATTGATAAGGAGTAATTCATGCATCTGAGTCTCAGTCTGTGGGCTGACAGTCTGCCTTGTCGCAGTGAAAACTCCTTGTGAGCCTTCATTTCTCTGGGGAGATAAAGTGCTCCTTATTTTTTGCCTCGTTAATTATTAAAGTGTCTAAAATTGGCCAATTATGCTGTGCAGACGGCCTAACAGGCGACAGTTCCTGAGCACCTTTTAATGTTACATGAGAGTGAAATGTTTTTTGGAATGGCCAGAAATACAATACACAGTGTGTTGGGTTTTTAAAGTAAATTTAATTTGTTCAGAGACATTTCAAGTTCTGTCAACTGCAGAATTTTAATTTTATTTTTTTTTAAATGGCCTTAGCATTTTATAATTTTATAATTATAGGTGCTGTTAGTTTTTTTTTTTTTTTCTTTTTTTTTAATTCCCTGAAAGTTATCACTGAAATAACCGTCACGTCGAACTGTGACACCTCTCGTTTCTGTAAATACAGAAAAATAAAGCGCCCGTCTGTTGCTTTTGGATTCTTTGTTTAGCCAATCAGAATGTTTTGTTTCATTCTCTGCCTGTTAACTTTTTGGCATGTTTGCAGCATGTAGCCATATATGGGCCATCGGAAGCTTGGTGAACTTGGAGCATTTTCCTGCGACTCGCGATTTGAACTGTCAAGAACCACATGCACAGCTAAACCTTCTAAAATAATAGGATGATAAATAAAGAGACGAAAAGCGACAGTTCCAACAAAAGTAAGAGTGTTTCATTTCTAGAGGGAGTTAGGAGTTTCAACCCGCTTGAAAAGGATAGCGAGTTTTGTGTCTGCTTAAATAGTGTTATGCCAAAGCGGCAAGGTTTTAGAACGAGTAGAGCGTGTCTACACTCATTGGCAGTTGTACAAAAAAACTAACCAAAGCTAACCAAACTTGTTTGTTGGGTTAAGTTGTGCAGTTGTTTGTTCTCATTGATATTCATTTGCACATGCTTATGTAAATGTTGAATTAATACATACATACATAGGGCAGACGAGATGTTTACAGTTGAAACACCTTAAATAACTTGTGTACACAAGAACCCAGAGCTGTGATTTTTTGCTCCACACATGTGTTTTAGTGTTCTCTTTTGATTTGTGGGAAATTTGAAATGTGTGCAACTTTCCACTTCGAAGATATCAGCAAAAGTTTTTTTTTCCCAAAGTGAGATTTTCATTTCACCATGTCCCTTCCACAATTTTCTTTTATGATTGTTAAACTTAACATGTATCATTGCAAACTTTACTCTGTGCTCTAAAAATAGACATATTTTATGACATTGTGCCATGCAAGGTCTTATCATAATCTAGAGAAACGTGCGAGCATGTCAGTGGGGTACGGTTCAGACACAGTGTATCAACTGTACCTGGATTGGTGTCCTATTGCTTCACATGCTGTTTAGTTGTACAGTGTTATGATAATAGGATAAAAGTCACATTTACACATATGCTATGCAAATTCTGTTAAAAAAAATGATATTTTTTATATTTCAATTGTCTATTATTAATGAATGATAAAAGGATTACAGGATTGTAAAAGGATTGTCGTGACAACGTGTGATCTTTTTAATCTAGAAGTTCCTTCTCCTTCCTGTAGTACGTGTGGTAAATCTTCAGAGAACCTTGACAAGGATGGGAATCTTCATTCTCGGGGAAAAGTGGATGGGTGGCTTAACAACTCTCAAATCCTTGCTGATTTGCTTTGTTATTTGTCTTGTTCTTAAGAAGAAAGAGAAATTTTCAAAAACCTGTTGCTACTTCAACATTTATATATGACACCCTTAAAGAAAGCGAGAGCCCTTTGTCTCGTCTCTGTGATATATCTGTTGCTTTGAGTATTACTGGCTCTGTTGATTATACGCCCTTTATCACTGAAGGAGCGGTGTCTTTGCCAGGTTCTGAGGAAATGGTTCCAGTGCATATTCTCTGAGACACAGGAGCTGCACAGTCGTTCCTTTTGGAAGGAATGTTGCCTTTAACTTCTGAAACAGCTACTGGAACCCATGGATTGGTGAGAGGTTTTGAGATGGGGTTTGTTGAAGTGCCTTTGCACTGAATCCATCGTTCCTCTGCCATAGTATCTGGTGATGTTGTGGTTGGTCCGTTCTGCACTTCCAGTTCCTGGAATTACATTTATTTTGGGAAATGATTTAGCCGGGGGGAATGTTTGGGGAGAGAGAAAAGTGGCTGCTCCACCCATAGTAGTATCTGTATCCAGAAAATCTGATACTGAAAAACGTAACACAGGATTCCCTGATTTGTTTCCAGCTTGTGCAGTCACTCGATCTATGGCTAACCAACTCCCTGAAAACCAAGCTAGAGAGGTTCCACTTAATGACACCTTCCTTTCTGCTGTTAATGCAGGTGATCCAGAATCTGATGTGTCTCAATGTCTCGAACAAAAAGACTTAAAAGTCTGTTCTTCATCTTTTTCTAATCAGGAAGAATCTACAGTCCTTCAAACTGACACTGCTGATACATCTGTGTTGTCCAGAGTAGTACTGACTTTAATGATGTTGGTGATTGCTCTTTAACTTCTCTTTTACAGATCTCTCGAGGGGAGCTGATAAGAGCACAACAGACTGATGATACACTTAAACCTCTACTTTTTGCAGCAGGGTCTGAAAAGGGTTCTGATGATCTGCCTTCATATTGTTTTGATGATGGCCTTCTTTGTAGGAAGGGGATCATCCATAAAGATGAGTTGAAACCTAAAACCCAAATTGTAGTCCCTTTGACGTTTAGAGATTCTATATTAAAATCGGCCCACCAAGGACTTGTTGGTCATACTGGAGTCTGAAAAACGTATGGCCGCATTAGGTGACAATTTTATTGGCCTAAAGTAAAACATGTGGCCAAATATCTACAGTTCTGTCATACATGTCAGATTGCCAGACTACCTGTTATCCTGCAGCTTACCCATTACGGTCTATCACCACCAAGTCTATTTTGAAAGCCCTCACTAATTTTATGTCTACCTTTGGTATCAAAATTATTCAGTCTGATCAGGGTTTAAACTTTGTCGAAACAATTCTCAAAAGCCCTGTGTCAACTTTGAGTTTCCCACAATATTTCCAGTGCTTACCATCTACAGAGTCAAGGGGCTCTTGAAAGGTTTCATCAAACCTTGAAATCTCTTTTAAGGTCATATTGTGTGGAACTTGATGCGGATTGGGAGGAGGGTCAGTCATGGATGTTGTTGGCTATACGTGAGGTGACTCAGGAGAGCATCGGCTTTGGTCCGAATGAGTTGGTGTTTGGGCATGTGGTAAGGGGACCCACTGCCTCTAAGCCTCCCAACAACATCATAGAGCATGTGAATGGGTCCCGAAAAGTGGCTGGGCGGCTTAACAACTCCCAAATCCTTGCTGATTTGCTTTATTTGTCATATTTGGACAAAGAGAAGAGAAATGACATTATTGGGTTGATAACGTCCTTTCCTTTTTTTTCCTTGATACACCTGGTCGAACACGACATTGATGTAGGAACCTCCTCCACTATTAAACAAAATGCTTATAGGGTTAATCCAGTAAAACGAGAATTGTTAAAACAAGAAGTAAACTATCTGCTTACTCACAGTTTGGCTGAACCTAGTTTTAGTTCATGAAGCTCTCCCTGTTTGTTAGTAAATAAACCCGATGGCCCATATCAATTCTGCACTGATTATCGAAAGCTTAATTCTCTGACAAAACCCGATTGCTTTCCTTTGCCTCGTGTTGATGACTGTGTTGATCATGTCGGCTCTGCCCAATATGTAAGTTTGATCTTCTAAAGGGGTATTGGTGGGTGCCTTTAACTGCTCGGGCAAAAGAGTTATCTGCCTTTGTTACCCCAGACGCCTTCCTACAGTATACAGTGATGCCTTTTGGGGGTTCGTAACACCCCTGTTACATTCCAGCGTTTGGTGAATTGTATATTGTCGGGAATGTCTAGATGCGAGGCCTACCTCGATGATGTTGTTTTATACAGTTCTTCCTGGTTCAAACATCTGAACCAGATAAAAGATCTATCCTTTTGTTTAGCTGAGACTAATTTAACCATCAACCTCGCTAAATATGAATTTGGAAAAGTGACTGTCACTTACTTGGGCAAGGTAGTTGGAAATGGTTGTGTAAAACCCATTAGTGCTAAAGTTGAAGCCATATGCAGTTTTCCTATCCCCACTAATCGACATGAGTTGCGTAGATTTTTGGGAATGATTGGGTATTACCGAAGTTTTTTCAGAACTTTGCCAGTGTAGTTTTGCCTCTGACTGACTTAAGTCCAAAAATTGTGTTCCACTGGTCTGAGGTTTGTCAACAAGCCTTTGAGAATCGCAAAGCCTTGTTGGCTAGTGCTCCGATTTTGACCGCCCCAAATTTTGAGAAGTCTTTCAGTCTTGCAATTGATGCTAGCGCTTGTGGTCCAGGCGCTGTTCTCTTGCAAGAAGATTCAAACGGAATTGAACATCCCGTTAGTTATTTCTCAAAGAAGATCAACCGTCATCAACAAGTTTATTCAACTGTTGAAAAAGAAGCCCTCACCCTTGTGTTGGCTATACCACATTTTGAAGTATACTTGGGTTACATTGCTGCCCCAATTATTGTTTATACAGATCATCCAGCCTCTGGTTTTTCTAAATCAAATGAGAAATCGAAATCAATGACTTATGCGGTGGAGTCTTATTTTATAGCCTTTACACCTGGAAATTAAGCATGTAAGAGGGAAGGATAACGTGATAGCTGATACACTTTCTAGAATGTAACATCATGATATTACTGTTGTATGCTTTTCTCCTCTTTCTTCTTTTTGCATTTCTAGGGCCCAGAGGTGCAGGGAGGTGAGGTGGAGTGAGAGATGCTTCATGGATAGAAGGATTATATCTTTGCTTTCTTGTATTGTTCCTTCATATGTTGCTTTTATGTTATTCCCCTCTCATTTTCTCTTTGATTCTTTGTAGAATCTTTTGAGAATCTTTCCCTTTTCTGTCTGCTGGTGGCAGTGTAGCATCAAGGTGTGTTGACATTGCTAATTAGAGACGTTATGGGCGGAGAGTATAAAAGGTGTTCCTGATCTGCTCAAAGATACTTCCTCTGGAGGGACGTCATTCTCCAGAGATGTCTTTTCCTCAAACTGTTTTGTTGTTTATTTCTTTGTCAATGTTCTTTACTCCATTGGATTATTGTTTTGTTTATATTTCTTTCAATCCCTAGACTTTGGTGTTTTCTTTTCTGCACCAATAACTTTTTCCTTAATAAATAATCTTGCAACTGAAATATTCGTTTGCACGCGTGATCCTCTTTATGTTATGGGTGGGAACGAGCTGGCCGTGACAGTAGTGATGAAAAAAGCTGAAAGTGTCTCTACTGTACTCAGTCTACCCTACTGTAAGTGCATTCTACGTCATTACCTCCAAAACCAACACAGGTAATGACACCCGCTTCGGATGTTATCACTCTATTGAATAAGCGTTATCAGTGGATATCAGCTTATAGATATAGGCCAGAAGAGGTCTGCTGCGCCTACTGGTAGGCTCAGAAGGCTGTTATCATTGATCCACATGGTTAATCCCCACACGCATGTATGAAGGTGAATTTACCACTGGAGTACCAGCAGAGGCGATCGTTTCCCCAATGTCAACAACTGCACACGGACCAAAGACCAGCGAAATAGCGCATTAAAAGATGGATTTAGATGACTTCAGGACACATATACAGGTACAGTCTCATAAAATACTCCATGTTCCGTGTTTATGAATCAAGTTATTAATTTAAAATTTGCCTATGGTGGGAAAGGGATCATGTAACAAGTCCACACGTTTACCGTATTGTTACCATAGTAACTGTCGCTCGACCATGTCATGTGTGTTCGATGCACAGTAACCACAAAATATACCATGCTTCTACCTTATCCGTAGTTTTACTGTGGTATTTGTAGATAAAGCACAATAACTTGCATATTTACTATGAGTTTACCTCAGTAACCGTAGTTTTACTGTGGTATTTGTATTTAAAGCACAATAATTACATATTTACTATGAGTTTACCTCAGTAACCGTAGTTTTACTGTGGTATTTGTATTTAAAGCACAATAACCTCAATATTTACTATGAGTTTACCTCAGTAACTGTAGTTTTACTGTGGTATTTGTATTTAAAGCACAATAACTTACATATTTACTATGAGTTTACCTCAGTAACCGTAGTTTTACTGTGGTATTTGTATTTAAAGCACAATAACTTGCATATTTACTATGAGTTTACCTCAGTAACCGTAGTTTTACTGTGGTATTTGTTGTTAAAGCACAATAACCTCGATATGTACTATGAGTTTACCTCAGTAACCATAGTTTTACTGTGGTATTTGTATTTAAAGCACAATAACTTACATATTTACTATGAGTTTACCTCAGTAACCGTAGTTTTACTGTGGTATTTGTTGTTAAAGCACAATAACCTCGATATGTACTATGAGTTTACCTCAGTAACCATAGTTTTACTGTGGTATTTGTATTTAAAGCACAATAACTTACATATTTACTATGAGTTTACCTCAGTAACCGTAGTTTTACTGTGGTATTTGTATTTAAAGCACAATAATTACATATTTACTATGAGTTTACCTCAGTAACCGTAGTTTTACTGTGGTATTTGTTGTTAAAGCACAATAACCTCAATATTTACTATGAGTTTACCTCAGTAACTGTAGTTTTACTGTGGTATTTGTATTTAAATTCCAATAACTTACATATTTACTATGAGTTTACCTCAGTAACCGTAGTTTTACTGTGGTATTTGTATTTAAATCCCAATAACTTACATATTTACTATGAGTTTACCTCAGTAACCGTAGTTTTACTGTGGTATTTGTATTTAAAGCACAATAACTTGCATATTTACTATGAGTTTACCTCAGTAACGGTAGTTTTACTTTGGTATTTGTAGTTAAAGCACAATAACCTCAATACTTACCATGTTTTTACCACAGTAACTGTTTTTACAGTATACTATTTGTAAAGCACAGTAACCACAATGCTTTCCATGCCTTTAATATGTTTTTGTGAAGTAATTGTAATTCAATAGTTTTTTGTCTTGCAGTTACGTCAGATCACATACTCCAGCAGCTCTTTTAAGAAGCCATCTCTTGTAAAGGTCTCTCTCTCTCTCTCTCTCTCTCTCAGCTTTTCCTTTCCTATTTTTCTCGCTCTCTTTCTGTGGTTCATCATAGCACATTTTTAAAAAAGAGCATCAAATTTTGACCAATTCTTTCAGAAAGCTGCTGGAATTAACAGGGAACTTGAACTCGATGCTGATCTTGAAGAAGTTGCCAAGGAGGCTGAACAAGTCCTTCAAAGGTTCAGCCCTTCACAGGTTTTTTTTTGAACACTTTTAGTAATAACTGATTTGCTTTAATGAACACATCCTTATATTATGTGTTGATAATATCTGTCCTTATAGTCCTTCCTCTCAAATATTTTGCTCACAGATCATTTTTAACACTGTCTCAACATGTATATATTTCTCTTCGTTTCAGCTGAGAGGGAAGACCAAAGCAAGGCCTGTCATGAGATTTGAATTTGGCCGTATTGTGCGTTTACGGAGAAGACCGAAAGCTGCAAAGGAAAACATTTCCAATGGTATGTCTGTGTTGGTCTGAGCACCTTGACTATTTGTACAGCATTTGATGTTTCTTTAACTTTGGTTTACATACCCCACGGCCCCGTCAGGAAGAACCCTCAACAAAGTGTCATGTTGAAGGAGTAATAATTCATACAATTTACTAAATCAGCAAATTCATATGATATTGTACAAACGTACTCATACAAAATTCTACGACTTTTACTCTTACTGCTGTCATTGGCCTTTGCCTCAACTCTCATGCAGATTGTGCCCATTGTAAGTAGTCAGAGTGTTTATAATATAAAGTTTTATTAAGTCCATTGTATTCTTTACAAATTGCGCCGTCTCTTCCCGTTCTAACAGTACATGATATCTGTCCACACCCACACCTGATTTTTACTGAACACTTCTGTCTAAGGAACAAGATTCTGGAAATGCTAATTTAACTTCTCATGTGACAAATCAGATCTTCAATTAATTTGGCCAAATCAAATCACATAAAGCTGTTCACACCAAGAACAATAAATTTAATATTAAATATTTTAGCATCCACAACAACAGACGATAATGGTCTGTTTACTGTTATACACGCTGCAGTTACAGTATATTGTTGTCTGCTATTTTTCAGCTTGAAAAAGCTGTCCTGGAAGAGATTCCAACAATATTGTTCCTCTTTGTCATTAAATGTTAAATGGCTGCGGTGTGGACTCGTCTTTGGTGTGAAGAGGCCTCTAAATTGCTTACAACAATACCGGCAGCATGTAATCATATTTAAAATAATTCATATTAATATAGCAATAGCATTTTCTCTTTCCTCTCATTCTGTTAAACTTACACACAAAAGTTTGCCTTTCTCTGCCTATTTCTCTTCATCTTATTCCTTTACTCCCTCACTCACTTACACATTCTTTTATACTCTATTGTAAGGTAGAAACTGAGCGTTTGCGTGATGGGCTTTTCTCAGACTCTGAATCTGATGTATGCAGATGAACTCAGGAGCCCGTTAGAGTTGCCAGAGAACTTGAGCTTGAAGTCTATTATAACTGTTTAATTTATGTATAAAGAACAATAGTTAAACATGGGATCAGTAGATATTTTCTTGTTTTACAGCTGAAGACCAAATTCAGTCGCAGCAAGCCGGTCAAACCAGTCCTGATGAATTAAACCATTCTTTTTGTGCCCAAACAAAAAAGTATTGATGTTGATCTCTGAAAAGCAGTTATAGTTACTTCAAGTCAGCAGTTATAGTTTTTGACACATACATCTTTTTATTGCTCCTAGAATGATCAAATCAGCTTTGCATCATCTTTGGAATTTGGGCAGGGAATGACTGAATATGGTGAGTACTGAGACCTGCACCTATTCACCAACACTATTTCTCTAGAGTTATTGTTGACTTATTGTTTTTTTCTGTTTGTTTGAAGGAGGATGAAGCCAGTTAATGAATATATCACTTCAATAGCCACCAAGTGCAGAAGTGCTGCCTGAACCCATCAGGTATCTGCTGTGAAGACTGCATTCACGAACAGCTCTACTGTGACAGCGCAGATGTTACGGCCTATAAAAGAAAGTTCACAACTGAACAACTGCAAGATAGCGGTAGAGGGATTCTTTTGGCCCATACCTCCAACAAGAATCAATTGTACGTCCAGTACAACAATTATAAATCAAAATACTATATATTGTTTATTAATTTACCACACCCTAAACGCATGTTTTGTCCCTCCAGGACATCTACACCAGGTGTTGTGTGAGGAGGACCGTCAGAGACTCCAGCCACCCGAGCCATGGATTGCTCTCACCGTTATCATCAGGCAGATGTCATCGCAGAACCTTCACCAGCAGACTGCAAGACAAGTTCTTTCCACAGACAATCAGACTGAACTGAACTCGTACCAGTAACACCACACACAGCACACCTTGTGCACTGCACTCTATCACTTACACTGACTGGACTCTGACTCACTATTATTCTGCACCCTGACATTATGTGTGCACTAATTCATACCGTACTGCACTGCAAAGATTATACTGTGTACTGTGATTATTGTGTTTAATCACAATAATCAATTGTGTTATTGTTTTCATTTCATGCTCTTTGTATAGTATAATATTTACCATATGTTGTTCTCTACCTGTATTGAGTCCCTTACACATGTGTTGCATATTGTTCAAAAGAATTTCACCACCTGTACACTTGCGTTCATGGTATTGTGACAATAAAGTGATTTGATTTGAATTGGTCACGTCTTTTGTTCATCAGTTGTACTGTAAGGGTGATGGATAACAACGGAAAAGTGTTTGTGACATGGAAAAAGAAGATTATGATAGGGACATGGACAAGCAAGCAAGAGGAAGAAAACCAGGAGAGCTCTGATGATGAGCAGGAAATTGAATGTGATTCTATGATGCTCAGGACATTTCACCATGCATGCATTTGGGTGGCTTCATCTGATTAGAAATAATATGGTTTTAAATAACTAATTTTTATTTCTCTTCAATGTGATATGTCTTTATATGCTACTTTTGCTGTCTTTATGCTGTATTCTCCAGTAAAGTATTGCACATGGTGTTGGATAATAAAGTATGGTGAATATTCTGTAGGGGCGGTGTTTGGTAAATACACCATTTAATTTTGTAAACAATACATATAATTACTATGATTGTTTAAAGACATGAACGTTTGGTAATTCTAATTACTCCATTATGAAGGGAATGCTGAAAGATGTATTAGAAGCGACTGCATGGACTATATTTCTACAGGCACTTCATGCACAACTAAGGCTGATGCACCAGGGAAAAATCAACAAGAATCCTGTACTGTATAAGCAAGACGAGCATGAAGAGGACAAAGATGAGACATTTTTGGTCTTTTATAGTGATTATTTGCATTGCAAATAATTGTATGGCTTTTGCACCATAAACCACACACTGTCTGTACCTTGTCTTACTGAATGATACAATGGCATTGTGTGATTGTACAATAAAGTGTCACAGTATGTGTTGGCTTTTTAAATTGGTGTCTTTGTTTACTGTCAACACTGTATTCTTATTCCTGATACAGTGAAAGAAATGGAGCCCATTCCAAATAAGCACTAATGTGTATTCGTTGGAGTCTATTCTTATTCTAAGATAACTATTACTTGGAACTTACATGTTGACAAGTTTTTGAAAAGACAATCTGAAAAAATGTGACTCAGCACAATTTGTTGTGATTTTGAGAATAGATGTGTGTATTTTTTACTGCCCTTCCATCCTCAGGGGCCCAGTAGAGTCCCCTGGAAGAGCAAATAAAATTAACATTTCAAATGGCTGTAAATCAAAGTCTGATTGTAATTTTAAGGAGAAATTTGGCAGGACAACTACTTATGCTATGTTAATTAAATAATGTTGGCCAGAGTTTTCAAACATATATAGAAAGGTGGTATAAAGGTGTTTAAAAAAGTGCTCTTAGTAAAATACCAAATTTCAGCCTACCTCTTAAATATGTCATAAATGTTTGCACAATGAACACGTTTAGATATACCTTTGTTCAAAAAAGATGGTATTTTTCCCCATTTTATTATTAAACATTTTAAACTACATTACCCATAAGCCTCTGCCATTCAAACGCGAAAAACATGGCGCTGGTATTTGTAGTTTAATAAAGTTATGCTCAGGGTTAGGGTTACGATCTCGGTAAAGTGGTAATATCTCACGACATAACAACACTGCATTGCTAACTGAAGGTATTACCAACGTAATAATAACAGCAAAACGTACTTTGCAACATTAAGCGGTTTTTAATTTGGGTTAAAAGATAGTCCAATCACAGCGACGTCTGCAAGTGCTAAGAGAAGTTCAAAGCCAATGGCAACTCAGTTGAGCAGAGGCGTCACACTTACTTGTCCATATATGGTCATCTATGACAGGTTCTTCCGGGTTTTTGTGGTGAATGGACAGATAAGATTTATTGTCTCCACTCAATATAAAACTGCAACAACAGATTGCATCGTGTGGTTAACCTGATGCAGCAATAAATTTGTTGATTACAGTGTTTTTATTTTTTCAAACAAGGGTGTAATGGTTCCCATTGCATACATTGTTTATACTAATATTAATTAATGTACAATATTTCAGCTCAAAAGTGTGTATATACTGTGTGAAAAATAAATGTCAAAATTTGCTTACAAAAAAAAAAAAACACCTGAAATTTATTCAAACACGCAGTATTTTTCTACTATTAAATTTTGCTTCTGTAACATCTATAGTGTATCAGAGGTATACAATGAATCACTTATGTTTCCTGGAAATGGACTGTACAAACGTGCCATTCTTAGCTCTGCCAGTTGAACTACATGCATATTAAAAAAAGAAAAAAGAAATAAAAAAAACACACATTACGAATTTCCTAATGTTTATTGATATATCAAACTTTTCCAAGACAAACATAGTGCCCAGAACAGCACTCTCTCTCCAGTTTGTAACACTATGAAAATAAATAAATAAATAAAAGCAGTTATAGTGAAATATAACAACTTAAAACAATGACTGATTGATAAGTAGTTCATGGGTACATGGAAACAAATATGTAACTAAGAAATATGCAATATAAAACCCCTTAAAAAACACACACACACATACAAAATAAAAAGACAATTTGTTTACAGAAAATGTCATAAGACGCCAAATAATATTTTACAAACCGGGAGTTTTGAGGCTCCAGTTGAAAATATATTATTTTTTTACCTTTAATGAAGAAATATTTCAATATTTTACAATTATTGTTCTCCTGTAATCATTGTTTGCATCTATTGTGACTAAATGCAGGACCAATTAAAATTGTTAACAATTATAATTTTTTTTGACAATTACAATTTTCATTAAGAATTAACAATTTTAATTGGTCCTGCATTTAGTCACAATAGATGCAAACAATGATTACAGGAGAATAATAATTGTAAAATATTGAAATATTTCTTCATTAAAGGTAAGAAAATAATATATTTTCAACTGGAGCCTCAAAACTCCCGGTTTGTAAAATATTATGTTTTAATTTCTACTTTACAGTCAAAATTAAAACAAGTACATATGCTAAGACTGGAAGTTGGCAGTAAAGGGCTGAGAGCAGAGGTGCCACACGAGAGAGAGAGAGAGATGTGGAAGCTTTTGGAAGGGCTGATATTGTGGAGAGCTGATGGAGTAGTATGTGAGAAATCCTGCAACACAGAAAGAAAGAGAATTTATCACACGATGAACAATAAAAACATTGACAATATAAAAATAACAGACAACATACTGTAACTGCCAATTTGTAAAGGTTAATAAAGAATACAATGGACTTAATAAAACTTTATATTATAAACATTCTGGGTGCGTCCGAAATCGCATACTTCCCTACTATATAGTATGCGAAAAACAGTATGCGAGGCGAGTAGTATGTCCGAATTCATAGTATTCGAAAAATAGTAGGCGAGAAGTACCCGGATGACCTACTACTTTCTTCCGAATTCTGTAGTAGGCATACGATGGACACTTTACTATCCCATGAGGCCGCGGGAGAGGCCGCGTCATATTCGAAAAAATGGCGGAAAGCCGCGACGCGGCTGTCTTCAAGTGTAAAGTACCTCAGGGAAAAGCATTTCTGATGCTCATTATGGTTAACTTGTAACTTACTTGTTTAACATCATCCAAGTAAACGACTGACTTGTTGAGGGTTTAACAAACAGATGAAACTACGTCAACCTCAATGTAGTACATCAGCTTGTTAACGCTGCTTTCTTTAAATAGACGGTTCGTTAAGCGTTAAGAATTTAAATCATTAACGATGTTCGCGCCAGTGAAGTGGGCTCTTTAAATTTTCGCGCTGTTGTGAAGACGCATGACACGTGACAACATCAACATGGCGGATGTAGTACGTCCGAATTCCATTCATACTACCCTCATTCATACTATATAGAACGTACTTTTTTAACGGTCGAGTAGTACGTTCGAATTCAAATGTTTGTGTAGTACCTACACAAGTAGTATGCGATTTCGGACGCAGCCTCTGACTACTTACAATGGGCACAATCTGCATGAGAGTTGAGGCAAAGGCCAATGGCAGCAGTAAGAGTAAAAGTCGTAGAATTTTGTATGAGTACGTTTGTACAATATCATATGAATTTGCTGATTTAGTAAATTGTATGAATTATTACTCCTTCAACATGACACTTTGTTGAGGGTTCTTCCTGACGGGGCCGTGGGGTATATAAACCAAAGTTAAAGAAACATCAAATGCTGTACAAATAGTCAAGGTGCTCAGACCAACACAGACATACCATTGGAAATGTTTTCCTTTGCAGCTTTCGGTCTTCTCCGTAAACGCACAATACGGCCAAATTCAAATCTCATGACAGGCCTTGCTTTGGTCTTCCCTCTCAGCTGAAACGAAGAGAAATATATACATGTTGAGACAGTGTTAAAAATGATCTGTGAGCAAAATATTTGAGAGGAAGGACTATAAGGACAGATATTATCAACACATAATATAAGGATGTGTTCATTAAAGCAAATCAGTTATTACTAAAAGTGTTCAAAAAAACCTGTGAAGGGCTGAACCTTTGAAGGACTTGTTCAGCCTCCTTGGCAACTTCTTCAAGATCAGCATCGACAGCTTCGAGTTCAAGTTCCCTTTTAATTCCAGCAGCTTTCTGAAAGAATTGGTCAAAATTTGATGCTATATTTTAAAAATATGCTATGATGAACCACAGAAAGAGAGCGAGCAAAATATGTGTAAATGAATTACGAATTACAGTTTGGAAAAACAGGAAAGGAAAAGCTGAGAGAGAGAGAGAGAGAGAGAGAGAGAGAGAGAGAGACCTTTACAAGAGATGGCTTCTTAAAAGAGCTGCTGGAGTATGTGATCTGACGTAACTGCAAGACAAAAACTATTGAATTACAATTACTTCACAAAAACATATTAAAGGCATGGAAAGCATTGTGGTTACTGTGCTTTACAAATAGTATACTGTAAAAACAGTTACTGTGGTAAAAACATGGTAAGTATTGAGGTTATTGTGCTTTAACTACAAATACCAAAGTAAAACTACCGTTACTGAGGTAAACTCATAGTAAATATTGAGGTTATTGTGCTTTAACTACAAATACCACAGTAAAACTACGGTTACTGAGGTAAACTCATAGTAAATATGTAAGTTATTGGGATTTAAATACAAATACCACAGTAAAACTACAGTTACTGAGGTAAACTCATAGTAAATATTGAGGTTATTGTGCTTTAACTACAAATACCACAGTAAAACTACGGTTACTGAGGTAAACTCATAGTAAATATGTAAGTTATTGGGATTTAAATACAAATACCACAGTAAAACTACAGTTACTGAGGTAAACTCATAGTAAATATTGAGGTTATTGTGCTTTAAATACAAATACCACAGTAAAACTACGGTTACTGAGGTAAACTCATAGTAAATATGCAAGTTATTGTGCTTTATCTACAAATACCACAGTAAAACTACGGATAAGGTAGAAGCATGGTATATTTTGTGGTTACTGTGCATCGAACACACATGACATGGTCGAGCGACAGTTACTATGGTAACAATACGGTAAAACGTGTGGACTTGTTACATGATCCCTTTCCCACCATAGGCAAATTTTAAATTAATAACTTGATTCATAAACACGGAACATGGAGTATTTTATGAGACTGTACCTGTATATGTGTCCTGAAGTCATCTAAATCCATCTTTTAATGCGCTATTTCGCTGGTCTTTGGTCCGTGTGCAGTTGTTGACATTGGGGAAACGATCGCCTCTGCTGGTACTCCAGTGGTAAATTCACCTTCATACATGCGTGTGGGGATTAACCATGTGGATCAATGATAACAGCCTTCTGAGCCTACCAGTAGGCGCAGCAGACCTCTTCTGGCCTATATCTATAAGCTGATATCCACTGATAACGCTTATTCAATAGAGTGATAACATCTGAAGCGGGTGGTAATGATGTAGAATGCACTTAGAATTTGTTGAACATCATGTGGTTCAACAAATCCACGATTTCAGCCTCCTTGAATGGGTTTAAGTGGGACTAACAGCAGCAGCTACATATTTGCAACAATTTTCTGTTAATGTGAATGCACAACGTGCATTGATTTTGTTGACTACATTTATAGTAGCATTTTGGGGAATTATGAGAGCTAAACGGTTTTTCTGTGTTGGTTTTGGAGGTAATGACGTAGAATGTATGTGTGTATGTATTAATAGATTTCTCTTGCTTCTGTGGTCATAACTGCTCACATTCCAATGTTACCTTGTGTTAAAACATTTACATAACATGCACCAAGTGAATATCAATGAGCGCAAACAACTGCTCAATTTAACCCAAGAAATAAAGTTTGGTCAGTAGTTCAGGGAAAGGGTAGATGAGTTAGTCCTTGAATGGGCAGTCTTCATGGAAACTCATTTGACCGCCAAAAGAGAAAGAAAGAAGCAAGCAGGCCAAGAAAGGCATAAATGTGTTCAAAAATAGTCATTGCATTATTATTTCAACACAACAGTAGCCAGAAAAGGAGGGCTGGACACCTGGCCATGAGTGTTTGATAAACTTCACTGGATGATGACTGGATGCTCAAAACATCCTCAGACACTCATACTTGAAGCACAGAATGAAAATCTGATCCATGCAATAGTAGCAAAAACCTTCAAACTTCAAAATACTCAATTACAAGTACCTCAAATTAGTACAGTATATGCCATGGGCCCTAGTGTAGAAACAGGTTTTGAGTTGAGGTAAAGATTAGAAAAGTGAGAGCTTATGTTTCTTAAATTTGTGAGTATTTCCAGATGTATCAAGTGAACCATGTAGTAATTATAGCCATTTGACAGACTGTAATTTTCAGAGACTCAACATTCATTGCACAAGTTCTCGTGCATCTAAAAAACATAATCATATTTAGGTTTGATTGCAGATTTTTTGAGTTTGATGAACAAATAATGCCCTCATACTAAAGCAGACTTTCATCTTTAGTATGAGAGCATTATTTGTTCATATATGTGTTATTAGGATTTTAATATTTTCGAATCCAATGAGTTGAAGACAATGCCAAAATAACTAAAAATTGAGAGATCATCTGATGTGATAAATGTCCCCCAAAAAATTTAATTTTAACTTACCAGCAAGTGTGCTTGTTGCGACTCATTTTTACAGCAGCTCTGCTTTAACCAGGATAATTTTATAAATAACCTAAATGCTTTTTTTTAATCTTGTTTTCCAGTAAAAATATCTAAAAAAAATCGATTAAACAATGTATATACTTGAGAAACTAAATTCATGAGGACTAATGTCTGTTTAAGCAAGGCACTTACCCACTAAACCCAGGATACCCTAGATGAGGGTTTCCCAATTCAAAGTGGCTTTGGATAATGTAGCATGTCCTAAATTAGAAATAATGTAATGTAACATCCTGTTGATCTCCTGCCTAGAAACCGAAGCGGGTTCCTGTTCTTTCAAGCAGCTTGGCTCAAAGCTATTCACAGGCCAGTGGTCTTTTTAAGAGTAATTAATTTCCTTGTTCTTTTGTGCTTCCTCTGTGTTATCTCCTGCTACAGATTACAGCATAACGCATAGAAAGAATATAGATTCATTTGACTCCCTTTAAAAAATTCCCTGTAGCACTTAATGTGGCAGGTCGCATAAATGCATTCTACAAGTTCTATTCACAGGGTCACAGATGAGGTTGGTTTTTGATTTACTGCGATGTTTTCACTCTCTCTCGCTCTCTTTATTGCTCTTGCACCCTCTCCTTTTCTCTCTTCTGTCTTGATTGTGTCTCATCTGTTGTATCGATTAGATAAATAGATTGTCTGATAGCTTGGCTGGCTCAGGTGATAGAAAAAATCATTGAGGCAACATTTCAAGCCTGTTAGAAAGGATTTCTTGTAACATTCTGTTTGTTGCGTCAGAATATACCCGAATCGATTTTTGTAACTGGATCAAATGTAGCATTAGCTGTTAGCGATACAACATTATAAGCATTAAAATCATATATCATTTTGCCAATGGGCCGATTTGAGGACCCATTGAAAATAATAGCTGGGAGATCAAAACAAAGCCTAGTCTCAGCCTCACATGGCATACCCAAACAAATATGATAGGTTGGCATTTAGGTTATTTCAGTGTATGGAAACAAAAATATGCCAATAAGGTACTGGGCTGAAGCAAAGAGCATGAAACAGTCACTGGATATTCCATATTTCCATATTCAAATTCTTGTTTAAAGGCATTTTGTAGCAGATAAGATCAGAGATTTCCCCGCAATCTAAAGACATGCATGACAGGTGAACTGGAAACACTCAGTTGCCTGTAGATGTGAGTGAGAATGTATATTAGACCTGCGATAGCCTGGCCATTCATCCAGGGTGACTCTGGAATAGGCTTCAGCATCCCCGTGGTTTGGTGAAATGGATGGATGGAGCTGTATATTCCACTTAGTTTTTGAGTCATGATGACTGTGAAATAATCCAACTCTGATCAAACACGCCTGCCTATAATTTTCAAATAATACTGAAGAATACTGAAGAATTGGAGCTATACTTTGCAGGACAGTGTTGAAGAACCAGAAGAAGAACCCTCGTCTAATGCATGCAAACTAACAATCGATTTTTCAAATTAAGACTACGTCCTGTGTAAACAGCTTTTAAGCAGACTACATTGAAATCTGGATCAGGCTTTATGCTGTCTGACTTTGTGAGACTAAACAAAGTCTAACCCCAAACCTTCATCCAGCTCAGTAGACAGATGATGGTCCTGGGAAGCTGTTTAGGACTGTACAGTCCAGGGAGATCAATGAACATCTTCATTTAGTAAAGCTGCTCTCTGATAATGAAGTCTATCCTAAATCTTTCTTAAAAGCTGATTTAGTGTTAAGATATATACGTCAGAGCAAAGGAACAGAAGATAGTGCTGCCAAACCGGAGCAATGGAATATAATGAAATAATTATAATTTATTCATTGCAATTATTTGGATGTTACATTCATTTTACATTTTGTAGACAACTGACAAATTACAGCAGACAAATGAAAGCTGTGAGTTCCATAAATAATAGACTTGTACAATAACTTCATGTAATCTTTAACCACAGCAATCTGGAACAAATTTGTCATTTGATGCCAACATGAACACCATAATGATCTGTATTTCTTTGTATTTTTTTCACAGATGAAGTGCTAGGATTGGTTTCATTGTGATTTAGTGATTTTCATTTCTTCTCCTAGACCATATAGTTTTTGGTCATTTTCTGTCCAGACTGAATGCAACTGCCTCTTTGTTTTCCAAACACATCTGCACAAGCACACAAAAATGCAATTAAATCAGTCGGAAGGGTTCCAATCCTCAGCCCACCGGGGTCCGTCCTGAACCGTTTCCTCCCTGCATTCTCTGACAGCCAGAGTTTGGCTTACCCTGCATGTACACGCACTGCTCTAGGTCTATATGGCAGTTGAAGTCTCTTGGATTTTCATGTACTGTATGTCGTTTCTTTGTTTTTCATATAAGGCTTGGTTTTACTTGCATAAGCATATCGAGGGGTGAGAACCAGAAGGGCTTAAGTGACATTTCACCAACTTTACAGGAGAGCCAAAACAAAAATTTTACCATAGTTTGATCTGACGTTGTGTACTGATTTCAGTTGTTTATAAAACAGATTTGACAGTACTGCCAGTAGAAAGAGCTCATTAAGAGCTTTCATTTGATGTATATATCTCCATTTCACCAAAAATGTCACTTACGCCCTTCTGGTTCTCACCCCTCGATATATTGTTTATGATGGTCTGCTGGTTAATGTTGCCATGTGTGCTCTCATTACTTCAACCCTACAGGCTTTTATAAGCCTTATTAACTTGTGCTGAGGATGAGAGCATCTTGTGTGTGTGGTCATTATCCTGTTCTCTATTAACCTTTTATTCCACGTGGAATATTAATCTCAGAGCATGTGCATAGTGTGTGTATGTGTGTGTTTGTGTCAGTTAGTCTGCTGGAAGCGATATTTCAAACATTGTTTGAGTCTCTGCTGAAAGGCGCTGGTTGTGATAGTGTACAGGATGGGGTTCAGGGCGCTGTTTATGGGAAGGATAAAAATCACCACCCACAGAATGAGGGTACCTGGAGGAGACAGAGAGAGAGAGAGAAAAGAAAGTGCAGATTAAACCGTATTGTCCAAGGGAAGAACTGCAAAGCCATTCTAGCTGATAAGTGTTCATGGGTGCTCATGGCGGTTGAAAGTCTAATCCTCTCTGCGCCCAGGGCTTCGGCTCCTCAGCCATCTACTAATCAAAATGTGCCTCTCGGCTCAGATCGGCTACTTGCATAACTCGCATGTTAAATGGCAGTTGTCAACAGATTTTTACAAGGAGTAAACAGTTATATCTGGATTCATTCAGGCTTAAAATTCAGGAAAACAATGAAATTGGCTCATTGAGTCTTGAACTGTTTAACAATCAATAACCATTCATCAAATGTAATGTGGATGTTTAAAGCTGTAACCCCCCCTAGAAAAGATAGCATAGTTAAAAACAAAACATTTCAAGTTGTGCAACTTTTATTGATTTTAAATAAATAAATAGATAACAACAACTCGTCACTTAAAGGGACATCTTTGTGCCTTATATTCACCCCTAAAAGTTCATAGTATACCTACTCTAATATTAATGTTTTATATTTAATTTATGTGGATGTATGTATGTTTAGATGTCAGTCCATGTGATGCAATTTATTTTTATTTATAGTAATTGGGTAAATGTGCTTGTGCAATGCGTTGAGGTTCACAAAGCAGAAAATAAAACCAATATTTATTGAAGAGGCCAGATCAGAGAATGTAAAGCTCTGAAAAAATCCTTCTTTATCCATCAGACATCCACAAGAACAAACCAGGGGAACTGCAGTTTTATTAACTGGAAAGCAGGCTAGGATTTGCAATATACACAGGTCTTATTTCACCATGGTATAATATTGATGAGCTGCCTCATTAAGATTATTAGCTAACATGCAGCCAAACTGCGGTCATGGCAATTATGAGTTAAGTGACACACTTATAATATCTTGTCGGTGTGTTGTTTCACACATATTAGCTTCTGCTTGTAATATGTGATCACAAGTGTTTGCTTACCAGCGATCTGTACTCTTAGTAGTGATAGTATCTTCAAGAGGAAGATGGGGATCCAGCACATGGCATCAGTGAACACAATGAAGAAAAACCGCTTTGCGATAGTGACTTCTCGATCAAATACTGTTTGACGTGCTGTCTTCGCTGTCTTCTGGACGGAGTAAAACATACTGGAGTAGGAGAATACAATCACCACGAAAGCCAGCAGATTCAGACCTGACAGAGAGAAACACACATAAATCTTAAAAGTGTTGAACTAAATAAGCTATTCACCAAATGTGAATTTCACTCATTTTACCAATTTAGTATTTTTTTTACATTAGCCACACACACACACACACACACACACACACACACACGCACATATAGGTTTTTTTTCTTTTTCTTTTGTCTTTTGTCTTTGGGCTGCAGTTTTGCATGACAGTATTTTTGTCTTGATTTCCAGTAAATGCTCAAAACAAGACATCTGCTTGAGAAGCAATTTTTTATTTGTATTTTTTTTTTTTTTTTAATTATATTAAATATAATTATATTAAAAAAGAGCATGGTTGAATCTCTGGCGAAATTCAGTAAAGTTATTAGATAACTCAGTTCAATTCAAAGCCCAATTCAAAGCTGAGTCACCTCCAGAGAATGACACAAATACACACACTGGCTTATCCAGGTCTCAAACATACACAGTACAAAATTTACACACTCCGATGCTCTCTGTGCTCACCAAGAAAAATAGCTGTAGAATAGCATCTGGCACCAGGTTTCTCTGTCTGGTCTGAGTGAAGAGGGAAGCATACTCCGTTCCGCCCATAAAAATTCCCAAAGGTCTGTTTATCCCAGAAGGGAATAACGGCAATGATAAATCCTAGCAACCAGATGAAGGTCAGTGAGCACAGGGTCTGTTTTCGTCCGGCACGGTAATGCTGGAATGGGAAGACGATGCACAGGTACTTCTCTAATGTCATGTAGGTTAACATCATGACGGACACCTCTGTGGATAACATGGCCAGAGAGCCGATCAACTGGCAAGACAGACTCTCCATCCATATCTGAGCATGACGGTTGTACTCGCCGCAATACTTGATGTCAAAGGCACCGATGAAAAGCAGATACACGCCCATGAGACAGTCTGCACCTATTAGAGATAAACAAATACATCTTAATATATGATTTAACACCTGTTCATCCATCTATATATCAATTCCCATCCATTCATCCTCTATCTAATAGCCCATCTATCCATACAATCTTTTGCCATGTCTAACCACCTGTCAATTAACCTGTCCATGCATCCATTTGTAGTGCCCTATGAAAACTAGGAAAACGTGGACTGACTCGCAGAATCCAGTCATAAAATTCAAATTTACTGTATAAGGCGTAATTTACCAAATCTTTGAATGAATAAATCAAAAGTCAGCACACTTAAATTAAAACGCAATATGTACTAGTTTCTGTGAATATTAAGCTGCAAAATCATGAGCATTTTACAGTTTCAAAATAAAAGTTCGGTTTAACTTTAAGAAACTGTGACAGAAATAGCCTACTTAATGTAATGATAGTACTACTACTACCAATAATAAAATATTTTTTTAAGGAATAATCACAAGTAATAATAAATAATAACAATAAATGACATTTAATTAAAGATGCTTTTGATTATTAAAATGTAATTAAACCATTCAAATGGAATCCAGAAAATTAAAATGACTAACACAGAATTTGGTAATTAATGAATTAATTTAACTGAATTTGAGAAAAAAAAGTATTTTGTAGGGCCATAAAATAGATTTTTTGTTAAACTTTTAATAAATTGCTGTTAAATTTCTTAATGATTTCAAAAATGGAATCCAGAAAAAAAACGGAAAAACAGAATTTGGAAAAAAATAAATAAATAAAACAGATTTCATACGGCCATACATTCAGCACATACATTTAGATGTTGTTATTGTTAACTAAAACAAAATAATGAAACAAAATTGGTAATTTAAATAAAGCTAAAATAAAATAAAATCTAAATATTGATGAAGTACTAAAATGTATATATCTGAAATAAAAAAAGAGAAAAATATATTAAAGAAAATAAAAATCACTAAAATGTCAACTAAAATTGAAATGAAAAGTAAAACAAATATACACTAATTCAAGATATTACTAAATATTATAATAGTAAATAAATAATACTAAAATAATAATCTATCTGTTTATTCATAATCCATCAGTCAGTCATGTTCTAATTCTTTGTGCTATATTTACTTCTGGCGGTGTGTGGTCAGGCCAGTTTGTGTCTCTTTTTGTCTTGTTTTTGCAGTTCTCTCTATTTGTGTTTCCCAGAAACCTGCAGAGCAGTTGATTCAGCTAATAATTAACAAGCACCAAATCACCCACAACCTTTCATTTACTGCACTGGCTCCAAATCATTTTCTTTCCTTCACAGATGTCTCTCCCCACTTCGGTTTTCATTCATCAAAATCAGAGCCTCCCAGGTGAGACGTTTCATACACTGTGAATGGGTTTATGCAAGAATGGGTTTTTGCAAGTAAGCAATGATACCGTGTTATTCGAGTCCTAGCTGAATGAGTAATGCCTACAGATACAACTAAACCCTCCCCCTCCAACTTCCACCACCACTACTAAACATATTCTTGCCAGTGTCACCCAGTGGGAAACTCCAGAGCTGGAGAGCCACATCGCAAAACTCTTACCTCTCTCTGCATGTCTCTCATCTGAGCGGGTGGCTGGTTTTGATCATTTAAGAGAGAGACATGTCCTTTCAACTCTATGTGGGTTAAAAAACTGCACCTCTCCAGCCATCTGTTCATCTATCCATCTCTTTTCAGCCCCCTGTCTGCTATCTTTCTCCATCACTGAGACACAGATTAGTCCTCAGACTCTGATCCTCAGCTGAACAGCTCTAGATATTGCAAGCTGATCCAACCTTTTCTAATAACACTTTCCATTTCTGTCGTTGAATGAAAGGTGTGTGTGTGTCCTGGTACGAGTCGTGTTGTTGCGGTGTGCGTCATGTGTCAGCGAGGTCGTACATAAGTCAGCAAGCTCTCTGTGTGTGTGTGTCTAAAGATACCAACTGTTGTAATTATTTATCTGCCCAGCGGGCGGGAAAGAGTGTGTGTGTGTTTTGATGTTTATTAAAAGCTTGTGATACTGCATAGATGTATAATTTAGTGAGTTTCAGAGCAATGTGTTGATGTGTATAATTAGCTGAGTGTGTATAATGGCACGTGTGTGTGTAAATGCTGCAATTAGAGGGAACTATGACCCTTTAAGCCTGTTTGTCTGACTCCTGTGAACTTCCCAAATTAGACCCTGCGTTCACACGCTGCCATTTCAAAACGCAAACAAACAACTTTTTCATTATTTGATTCACTTTTACATAAGTAGATGATTATATATGTCAACACGAAATCAAATACGCCCATATTTACTATAGTAATACACATACCTGACCTGATTATTCATCAATGTTGTGTATTGTTTTAATATATTTTTGTATTTTGTTTGTTACAATTTTAATTTAAATAATAAGCTTTCTTTTGAGCTTTCTATTTATTAAAGAATCCTGAAAAGATAGCACAACTGTTTGCAACATAAAAATATTTAATAGTGTAAATAAATATTTTTTAAAGTGCAAATAAGTATATTAGAATGATTTCTGAAGGATCATTGGCTGTGAAGACTGGAATGATGGCTGCTGAAAATTCAGCTTAAGGAATAAATGAAATTAAAAATATTACATGAATAAACAAAACAGTTATTGAAATTGTAATGATATTTCACAATTTTATTGTTTTGACTGTTTTGTTTTTAATCAAATAAATGCAGCCTTGGTGAGCATTAAATATTTATTTCAAAGATACTGAAAGGTAAAGATATGGCTTTATTCTGATATAGAAAGAAAATTCCTAATGGATAAAATATAGTCTACAACTATTTTCTTTTTTTTTTAATTTTAAGTATTAGAGAATTAAAATGGCATGTGAATGCTGTTTTATGTTGATTTTAGGTGTTTAAGTTATTGTATTGTGGAGGTGTAGAAATGTCCCTCTTATCTGATGTAGTCAGACAACTATTTTGAGTTCGCAAGTTTGTGTCTCACTTTTTAATGCAAGAAATTAATTTTGACTGATTGAATAGGAGCTGCATATTGGTTGTGTCACGCTCATGTTTGATGTATAATGGACTCACAGCAAAGGGATTTGATGGCCATTGTGTGATGTTGATTCTCTGAAGCAATACAGGAACGCAGACAGATGACGAAGATGTTTCCGAAGCAAATGATGAAGGCGACGACCCAGACAAACACGCGCAGAATGATGTTTGCCAGCAGATTCTCAAAGGATGAGATTCCGTCTGTGTTTGGTTTGCAGCTCCGCACGTTGGGAGAATATCCACAGAATTCAAAACGCTTAAAATAACTGAAATGTACCAACACATAAATGACATAAAAAGAGAAAAAGCAAAAAAGTTATTTTACACGCAATTGCATATGTGTGATTGAAAAATGGTTAATGGGATTTTTCACTCAAAAATGAAAATTCTGTCTTCATTTACTCATGTCTTTCCAAACATGCATGACTTACTCTTCTTTTTTTTTTTTTGGACTAAGGACTGGGGTTGTGTCATGAAAAACATGTCATAAAAGTATGATGAAAAATAGTCAATGCAACTTCTAAAGTTTTGCAAAATGGAAATTTTAAATAGGACACATTTGAAAACCATCCACTCATTGAACTGTTAACCAGTGAACATTGTTTGTTAAACAGTGAACAATGATCTTTTGTTTGACTCTTTTTATGGCTTAAATTTCAGTGTTACACAAAGCTTTCATTTGGATTCATTTGGATTAGGGAACTTGGAATATATAACTTGAAATAAGTCATACGAACCACTTTTATTATTATTCCCTTTAAGTATATGGAAAATAATCGCCATACACCTACAAATTTATTGTGTGTGTGTGTGTGGTCCACAGATAAAATAAAATCATTTCGAATGAGCATGAGTAAATTATGACACAATCCGCAAACATATAACATGCTTGAACACGTTTAAATAAAAGCCTTTACCTAATCTGTATACCTGAACTCAGATAGCACACGTACATCTGGAAGATGTCTGTTAAAGATCTCTTGATCTGGAAAGCATCTGCTGTCTACAAACGTCTGACAGACGTCTTTCAGATGTCAGGTTTACATACATTCTAAATCATAAACATCTTAAAAACATCTAATAGATGTCTATTTGACATCTAAAAGGAAACGTCCTATAGACGTATTGCAGATGAGCAAACACTCTAAAAAATACGTCTTCCAGATGTAAATGCAGACGTCAGATAGACGTCTCCGAGATGTACGTAGGCTATCGAACACTTTACCCTGCTGCACAATCTTCAGCCCAAGCAGAGTATCTGTTCCTCTGTCTGTTCTTAAAACACATGTGCGTCACTACAGCACACCCAGACAGTTCTGTTCACATTTACCCTGCCCTCATCACTCTTCAACAGGTTTGTAAAATGCAGAGCTAACCTTCTGTTACTGTCACAGTCCACTAGAGTGGGCCTGTCTCGGATCAAAAGTGAATTTCTAGTGCAGCTGATATCTGAAAAATAACAATCCCGAAAACCTCATCTCCACATCAAAGTGCAGACAGGTTCAGCGTGAGGTTCAGAGCTCTAAAGACTTCAGTGCAGCATCTCTCCTCGGCACGCGGCGACTCTTTTGTTCAGTGCTGGTGTGGAGGGGACTGATTCCTCATAAAGTAATGATGGCATTCCATTTAAAAATCTCTCTGAGGGCCTACACTCTACTACTTTTTATTTCATTTTCATTTCCCCGGAGGGGAACACATCTGTTCTGGAGATATTACATTTGATTGAAGAAAAGTTAAAGATAATTCTCAAGCTGAGGGAAGCATGGCAATCTTGTCACCTGTGATAAAAATCAAGAATTCAAGTTGAGCTGTATTTACCAGCGGGTTTGACTTTTCAAATGCAGTAATCATTCACCCTGCAACGGACAGCTACCATCCAGCAAACATTCGACAGTAATGACCTCTCTCTGTATCTCGCTCAGAGGGCATGCTGTGTGCCTTACTGACTTAATGGAGGTTTTTGCTGTGTTTGTCTTGACTCATGAGAGACTATGAAGTACGAGGAATTTGAGCGCAAATGTGAAAGTCTGGAACATACTGATAACTCTCCATAGAGGGCACACAAGCATATAAACATATATAAAAATAAGAATATGGAATAGACAAAGGTACACAAAGAAAGTACAAAAGAAAAAAAATATAAATGTATATATTATATATTCTAAAATATATATATATGTCATTGTAAATTTTAGTATGCTTACATGTGAGTGAGGTTAGTTAGGGGTCGGAACATCCTGATGCTGATGTTGGGAATCTCTACCTCCTCCATACTCCTGCTCACAGAATAGACAAATGCATATTTTACCTTCATCAGATGTTTTTTATTCAGAATAAAAGTAAATTTTCAAAGCCAATAAAACAAAGAATGGTAGGCCAGTAAAGCCAGCTAAGTCATTATTGGAATAATGCCTAGAAAAATATCAATGAATGCAGATACAGGAACAAACAAAAAGGCTGGTGAATATCGCAGTCCTGAACATGACTCTCACTAAACAGCTCATCTACATTTGTGGACTGCAAAACAACATTCACTGCGATTCTAGGATTTGCCTAAAGTCAGCGTAATTAGCTTTTACACTGTAAAAAAAGATAAGTTGACTTAACTTAAAAAAATTGAGGAAATCCGTTGCCTTAAAATTATTAAGTAAATAATAAATTTAAAAAATAAATTAAGCGAATTGTCAAGTTCACTTAACTTTTGTTTTTAAATTGTTTTTGACCAGGGGCAATATTTACCCTATTTAAACTGATGTTCACTGGCAGTTTTACCTACGGTGGCCGAGAGAGCTCAACGCGCTGCAACTTCAGAAAACACATGCAAATAGAAAAAGCACCAGCAAATCAAGAAAACATGTTCATCAATTTGACAGCAGGTGCCGCAAATACTCACAACACAACCAAATAAAGAAATGTGTTGTGTATTTGCAGCGCGTTTCTTTGTTTGGTTGTATTGTGAGTATTTGCAGCGAGTGTGTTGTCAAATAGATTAAGTTGTTTTCTTAATTTGCAGGTGTTTTTTTCTATTTGCAGCGCGTTTCTTTATTTGGTTGTGTTGTGAGCATTTGCAGCATGCGTGTTGTAAAATTGATGAAGTTGTTTTCTTAATTTGCAGGTGTTTTTCTATTTGCAGCGCGTTGAGCTCTCTCGGCCACCGTATTTACCTCTATAATGGTATTTCTTTTAAACCATATTAAAACAGAGCATGCCATCCACTTACACTTAAAACACATACTAATCTTGACCGTCCTAAACTACAATATAATTAAATATAGTGTAATATCAGTGTATAGAATACAACATGAAAGACTAAAGAAAAAAAAAAACTGAGGAATTCAGGGGAATTTTTCTATTGCTTTTTCTGATAAAGCCTTGCTAATTTCTGACCATGGTCAGCAGAACTCACTAGGATTGGCTCAACTCTTGGTTGTTGCGTCTAGAAAGTAGTGAGAATAAATAAAAAGCATTATGACAACTTTTGCTTTTGTTTAATGTCCTGATACTCAGATTTTTCTGCTGAAATCCTCATAATCTGATATGTGACTCTTCCAAAGTTTCAGAAGAGATCCTATTTATATATATATATATATTAATTCTTTAATTTGATTCTATGTTTATTTCACCTAAGGATTTTAGGTGTCTCCTGGTCCTCTAAGCACTAAACATGCCTGAGGCTATAATTGGCTGAAAGAAAAGAATTTCCAGAAACAATATATGATGTCGATTCAGGAATATGTCCTACTTCTGTAAATCATGTGGTGCAGGTCTACAGAGCTCAAACAGCAGAAGTGTGAAGACAACACTGAGCTGCTTCACTCCAAGACACTGTGTGGAAAATGCAAGGATCATCGACAGCACCTGAATAGTTGTTAAACCTGCAAGTTCTTTATTAAAACAGGCATAAAGTAACCTAACTTTTACCCATTCTTCGAAACCCTACCCTTAAAATGAAACCCATCATTTAAGATTAAAATAATATGTTTGTAACCATAATTGACTGCCTAATCAGAGCCTGTATAAAGAGCTCATTCACTGTGACTTTAGATATTTAATTATTCTCTGATTAACAGTCTGAGCTTGATCAAATGCTGAGACCAGTAGTCATGTATCGAACGTGAAGGGCATGTAAATTTGATGTGGATTTCTACATACATTGTGCACACATGAATAAATTTAAGATTTACCCTACTACACAGCATCGGTATAATAACTTAAGTGATGTTGTGTTTACTCACAGTGACTGCAGATTCACCATGGTGTCAAATTGATTGCCGTATATGTGTGTAAGGGGATTGTTGGAAATATTTCTGAAACAAACACACAGAGACACACAAATAGTAAAATAGTTATCGATGAAGTCCACACTTTGTTTCTGTGATTCATAAGGCCTGTCACCTCGTCTGAAGAGGCTTTCAACCAATCAATGAATCGCTGGGCAGATCAGCACAAATACAATACGAATAACACTGAAGTATTGTGCCACTGAGAAATCTCTATAAAAATATGGTTTAACATTTAAGCTTGGAACATGAACTTATAAACAACACAATATGCAACATAAATAAAAAAGTGCAGAATGTGACTCTCACAGCTGTTTGAGGTTCTGGAGGTTCTGGAACAGAGATGGAGGCAGGTCTTTGATCTGGTTCATAGACACGTCCCTGTAAATCAAGTCAAAGCAAGCTCATTTTTCAACTTAATCGTTCATGAAATAAATAAAACTAAACAGAAGATCTTCAAATAGAAGCCCTGTTCCAAGGTTTGTGCTTATCAGGCTGAGATTATTTGAGCAGGTGTCTCTCTTTTTGTCTGACAAATCTCAGCATAGAGGCCCAGTAGAGCACAACACAACAAAATCTCAACAACACAATGAAATTGCCACAACACATAGGACTAATTTTGTTGTGTTGCGCTAATATTGCTGTGTTGTGGCTTGTTTCCATTGTGTTTTGCGACTTGTTTCCGTTGTGTTGTGACTTGTTTACATTGTGTTGTGGTTTGATTCCATTGTGTTGTGCTAATTACATTGCGTTGTGGCTTGTTTTTGTTGTGTCGGGACTTGTTTACATTGTGTTGTGGCTTGTTTCTTTTGTGTTGTGCTAATTTCGTTGTGTTGTGGCTTGATTCCGTTGTGTTGCCTTTGTTTCCATTGTGTTGTGCATGTTTCCGTTGTGTTGCGGCTTGTTTCCATTGTGTTGTGCTAATTTTGTTGTGTTGCGCTTGTTTCCGTTGTGTTGCGCTTGTTTCCGTTGTGTTGCGCTTGTTTCCGTTGTTTTGCGCTCGTTTCCGTTGTGTTGCGCTTGTTTCCGTTGTGTTGCCCTTGTTTCCATTGTGTTGTGCTAATTTTGTTGTGTTGCGCTTGTTTCCGTTGTGTTGCGCTTGTTTCCGTTGTTTTGCGATTGTTTCCGTTGTGTTGCGCTTGTTTCCGTTGTTTTGCGCTCGTTTTCCGTTGTGTTGCGCTTGTTTCCGTTGTTTTGCGCTCGTTTTCCGTTGTGTTGCGCTTGTTTCCGTTGTGTTGTGCTAATTTTGTTGTGTTGCGCTTGTTTCCGTTGTTTTGCGCTCGTTTCTGTTGTGTTGCGCTTGTTTCCATTTTGTTGTGCTAATTTCATTGTGTTGTGTCTTGTTTCCGTTGTGTTGTGCTATTTTCATTGTGTTTGTTGTGTCATGGAGATTTCGTTATGTTGTGCACTACATTTATTCACCCACATGTTGTTTAAAACCTGTATAGCTTTCTTTCTTTCGTGGAAGACAGGAAAAGATGTGCTGAAGAATGTAGTTTTTTTTTCTATTTAACAAAAACACATGACCAGGGAAAATGAAGGGGAAAAAGTGCTTCACAGACGAAACATGTGCTCTATATTCCAATTCTTCCAAAGCCATATGAATGCTTTGTAAGAAAGAGCAAAACTTAACTTATTGACTCTAACTCTTGGCCTCGAACTTAGCTGTGAATATATACAAACTCCTGCCCTTTTCTGCTTTTCATTTCTATACACTTTTGAGTACGGGAGAAAGCCATGTAAACATTTTTTTCTTCCTTTTTTTCTTTTCCAGAGAAGAAAGAATGAAATACGGTTTGGAACAACATGAGGGTGAGTAAATGAGAACAAGAGCTAGACTTTTCATTTGAAGGTGAACTAAATCTTAAAAGGCCCATAAATACAATCTCTTTCTTTCTCTCCAGCGCGCACATTTTATATAAGCAATGAACTGAAAAAATGATGACAAAAAATGTAATCTAGGGACTCCGTAAAAATGAATGCCTCCATTTACTTGTGTGCATGTGTTTGTGTGTATACTCACAGGTCTATCAATCTTTGCATATCTGCAAATGTTCCCTCCTCAATGGTGCTGATGCGGTTTCTCCTCAATGCTCTAAACAAGAAAAAGACATATATAGCAGCACTACCTCAAAAATATACCCCAATTCACCAAGGCCTTCAGTGCCGCAGAATGAAGTCATATACATCTATATGTAAATCAGCTCTTCCTCTTTACTGGGTCTTAAGAGAGTCTGAAGATCACACTTAAGAACTATCCATCTGGTTCATGCTTCCAAGAACATTTTCCATAATGCTTGAGTACACAAGGACACACTGACAGTCCCAGATTAGGTCTGAAAAGCACTGGACATATCAAAAGACATAAAATATTTACATATTTGAAGAAATCTGGCCTGTGTTGATAACTAAAACAGCTTTGAATTGAGAAACAGAGTGACTGAACTGAATCAGATATGACAACAAACACTGTCACTTCAGTCGATGTGAGAAGCCGTAACATACCATACAAGTAGAAGAGAGAATTCAGCCTCTCAGATTCTGGAATATTAATTTAAACTTCAGTGAAAAGTATATTTTCAACCTAAGTGTTTCTTTATGCACTTTTGGGCTTGTGGCAAACAATCACATTAATTTATTTGTCAACTAATAAAAGTTCAACATGCATGCATCAAAGTAAAATTAAGTCATTTAAAGCATATTTTCTGAATATATCTCAGATTATGTGGAATCTATATACACAATAGATTCTGCATTCTGTGGTGGAAATGAAGTTATTTTGAGGAACACAGTAGCATTTTCACACTTTTTGTATAATTTTGATATAGGACATACAAGTCATATACTGTTTGCACACAGGTCTTACTTTGTTTTAATTCATTATCATAATTTTCTAGATTTTCATAGTTTAAGATTGAACTCCTGTGCCGGGGGTAAAACAGCCAAATATATAATTAAAAGGAAATTTAAAAAAAAAAAACTGCGAAAATTAATAATGAAATATTAACATTTGTTAGTTTTAATTATAAACAACTTCTGGGACATAGAAGTGCCTGTAGAAGATGTGGTCGTGATGCTGCAGGCTTGGTCCCTCAGGACAGACTGTCCTTCAAATGTCACTGACAGATCAAATCAAAGGCCTTACACCACTGCACCAGATATTCGTGATGCATATCAACATGTACATCTAAAACATGACTAATTATTGTAATTTATTCACTTTTGATGTCTTTAATCTACTGGGGTCTTAAATTATTCAGTTCAACCTAAATCTGCATTTATATGTAAGTGTTTCCAGCCGAGCTGAGAGACTCAGAAAAAGCTGTAGATGAGTCCCACCTCTGTCCCCTTCTCCCACACTCAGCTGTGACAAATAAACAGTCTATAATATAAATACCCTGGATCCCATAACACTCACTGCAGTTTACTTTGTATGTTAATGTGTATGAATGGTTTGTGGATACTCACAAGACAGTAAGAGAGGAGCAGTTCTTAAAACTAGATGCCCAGAGAGATGAAATTCTATTCCCCTCCATTTCCCTGCAGAAACAGAAACACCTTCAGTTGATCACCAGAGTGTGTAGAGTGGGTGATGTAAATGCATTATTCTTTATTGGATTTTGGTTTAGAAAAAAACAAAAACATGGCCCCTAAACATATTTGGACACTTAATGATGCTGAACCATTTCTCAGAACTTGCTTCAATTTTCTTGCCATTTTTGGTATTATTCTTAGCCAACTGGATTTTTTAGTGGATGTATAAAGTCAATTCCCTCAAGTTCACATGTAGAGACCTGAGCAGAGTAGCCAGGTGTAGTCCATTACAATAACTAAAACCATGGTCCACTAATGTTCGACAACCGGAAAGTGTACATTTAAAAAAAAAAAAAAATCTTAATTGGTATCTACATTAATAGTACATCTATTGTTAGAAACATATTTCTGTTGTTTTGCTTTAAAAAAGTGTACATTCTTTCAAATAAAAGCCATTAGCTTTGATATTTTCCTATCTAATTCACAAGTTTAAGTGTTCCTTATTATGTCTCAATACTTCATAGATCCACTGTTTTAAGATATCAAGACAATTAAGTGTTATGTTTGTAACTCACAGCCAGTTGAGACGGGGCATCTCAAGGCAAATCGAAGTTTTAGGAAATTGTTCAACAGAGTTATTTAATAAAGACCTGCAAAATACATAGATATACATTCTCACCATTGAGCAATACAATGCAATCAACAAAGAAATCACTTTACAGTAAATGAAAAACAGGCATGCTCTTTCATAGGCCTATGCACAATAGCTTTGCATATATCAAATTTCATCTTTTTGATATGTCTGTCAAGGTAAATAAGCAGGCAATCCTTACAGGAAGAATAAAGATTTCAGGCCTTCAAAAGACTTCTGACGCAGGGATGATATTCTGTTTTCATCCAGAATCCTACACACAGACAAAAAGACAGATTACAATATATTCAAAAAAGTGACCCTGAGAACCATCTGAAAATAACCATCTCCTGAGAAGCCCCAAGTCTGAGCCCTGAAAGGGCAGTCATTCATTTGAATGATTCTGCAAATTCATTCTCACAGAGAATGAACACAATCCATCAATTACGTCTGATTGAAAAAGAGAAAAAAATGAGCAAAAAGCGCAAAAGAGAGGAAAAGTGCCTAAGAAACAAATGGAAAAAATTAAAATGAGATAAAGAAAGAGAGAGAGAAATTGCAATTCCTGGCCGAATCACACTTGTCATTCTATTTTATCCACTATGTGAGTGTGTATGTCTGTGTTTTTCTACTTACAGCCACTCCAGACTGCTGAGGTCACTAAATATTCCTGCTTTCAGAGATGCAATTCTGTTCTGACTCAAAAAACTGCAAAAAAAAACAAGAGAGAGACAGAATGAGACAAAGAGAAAGCGAAGGCCACGTTAATGGAGGTCTGATGTTTAAATGGTTTTTGTTAAATGTGTCATTAAAAAGAGCATCTGCTGTATGACCATCACTGCTGTTCCTCCTTCCTCCACTGTCTTTTTCCTTCTCTTCCTCCTAGCTAGCTGTCTGATTAGTGTAAGTTTAATGTTGATTAGTTATGTATGTATTGAAGCACATCTCTGAAAGTAAGAGCACAGGTACACATTGAAGCATACATAAACACACAACAGCATTAGGATGCATTAAAATTCATTCTTTGATCATGGATCTGTTCTGCCTGAATCAAGCCTAATCCACCATCCTCATTGTTACATCCTTCTTTCCCTTCTTTTTCTTTTATATGGATGAATGGGTGGATGATGAAAGCCTCAGGCTGACTGATAGGAAGAAACAGATGCGATGCTGATAATTACGTAGACAGATAGTCAGTGATGTACAGTTACACAATGATTTAAACAGGAGCTCAGGGAAGGATCAGTGTCACATTATACATGATGTGTCACTGATATTATTGCGCACACACACACACACACACACACACACACACACACACACACACAGTTGTTCCATTCATTTACACATTACTCACAGTTTACGCAAAGAGATCAGTCCTGAAAATGCCCTCTTGGAGATCATTTCTATACTGTTACTTTCCAAATGTCTGTGGAGAGAGAGAGAGAATATTCACTGCAGTTTGAGGTGTCGCTCTAGGAGCGCTCTATATTTCTCGCCTCATTAAAAAAGTTTTACCCCTAAAGAAATTAATAGTCAATCGCAAATAAAAATTCTGAATAATGTATCCTTTGTTGCCATGTGCCTGGAATCCAATTCAACAGTGTGCAGGTTTCATGGTTCCTATTGCATTTCACGGTCAGCCAGTCATTCCTGCAAATTATCCCATTTGGTGTTAGTGCGTTTTTTTTTTTTTTTTTTTTTACAGTAAATACTGTATATTTATAATGTTACAAAAGATTTTTGTTTAAAGTAAATGCTGTTCGTTTGATCAAAGTTTCATTAATCAGAAACTTTATTTGATTAAATTAAATAGCAACAGTTTTAAAAAGAAATGATTCTTGAGTACTAAATCCACATATTAGAATGATTTGAAAAATATTTCACAATATTACTGTTTTTACTCTGTTTTTTGATCAAATGAATGATACCTTAGTGAGACTTCTTTCAAAAACATCAAAACCAACATCAAACTTTTGAATTGTAGTGTATATATCAGTACAATTATAAATCCTTTATTGGATACAAATAATTCCCTTAACATAGCATGTGAGATATAAAATACAACTATGCTTACACAATCAGTGAACTAACAGAGCTGGCATGCAGATCAAATGCAAAACATACTATCTTTTATTAATCTGTAGTTACTGTGGTACTACATATCTAAAACTTTCAATGAGAAATTTTGTTTGTTTGTTTGTTTAGACCAGACTATGACGCATACTGGTTATCTTTATCGTGATGTTTTCTATGCAGCGTCTGCCATTTATTACGATAAATTGATGAGATGTCTTGTGAGGGGTTCTCTCTGTCTTTCTTCATCTGTCTAAGAGTAAAAGTTATCTAGCTATATTGAGAGCACAGTTGAACTTTGATGGACAATAAAAAATGTCATCCTGTCTGAACTCTACAAAGGATGTTGAGCTTTAAAACCTCCACTGCACTTAGTGACAAAAGAAGAAGAGATTTTTTTGTCAGCAGAAAGAAAAGATGTAAGGGAAAGAGGAGTTTGAAAAAATCCGGTGCCATTATGTCCATGCATGGAACATAATCATGCACATGAGAGGGTCTGAAATTATTTTATTTCCACATCTGACATTGGCAAGTATTGTTGGCCACGTAAACTGTATTTTGTATTTTTTCCCTATCACTGATGTATGCCATCGTACCATCTGAAGCTTAATATACAAACTAGAAATATCATCATTTTATTCCTAATATATTTGTTTTGGTAGGATGGTTAATATGAGGAACCAGTATTTGCAATATTCTGCCATCATCTGCCTTCAAATTCTGATGCAGATTTCCTACTAAGGCAAAAGTCATCAGAATATATATATATAATTTAAATCTCTTCAATTTGAATTGCTTGATTTGCTAACATCAGGGAGAGACTGTTATTCTTACAGTTTCCACTACAATTTTGCAGTTCCTTTTAAAGTTATAATCCAACTGGCCAATTTGGAGTGTTGTTTTGAAACCTTAAGTAAACACATACAGTACATACATATTCTGAAACCTGTCTGTTTGGCATTTTAGAAAAAATGGAAAACTAATTATTGCAAAGCTAATCATTATTTACAAATGATGACTTGAGCTCAAGGCAAGGAGACTCAGAAATTTAAAAAGCTTAGAAGAGATAACAGAGAGAAGGATTAGGGGAGGAGAAGATGAGATGAAAGGATGAAGTGTCACTCACAGTCTCTCCAGGTGTCTGTAGCGGATGAACAGATCACGAGAGAGAGATTCGATCCTGTTACTGTTCAGCTCTCTGAGGGCAGCGTGGGAAGAAAATAGCAGCTATTACATTTGGAAAACAAATAAGGTGATTAGTGTCTTGTTCAATGTTGATTAATAAAAAAGTTGCTGGTCCTAGCGGGTTCCACTGGTCAGTCAGTTAGTACCTAAATGCCCTCTGAAACCAGTAAACCTGACATATCAGAGTCTTGCTTTTATATTTAATGGAAGAGGAGGTCTCTCGCTCTCTGTTATACTTACAGCGCAGTTACATTAGAGGATACAACAGGAACATGGAGGAGGTTTTTGCCATTACAGTTCACCTTCCGACCCTCACAATGACACACATCTGGATAGACATCTAACACTGAAAACAGAAACAGGCCATTAAAACTCCCACAGGAATGTTGCTCATTGAAAATAAATCCTGAATGGTACTATTTGCCAAGCAAGAATTTCCATATAAATAATGAATATGGTTGGCTAGGCAATTTCATTTCATTTTAGATAAGAAGGGTAATGTGTACTTGTAAAGGTACTAAGTGTATAATTAGAATTCATTGACAGCATGTGTGTATTTATCTGCTGTTATGAGGCAGGCTATAATGTTTCATCTACAGGCTCTGTGCTAATGAGTATTGACATTATACTTCAGAAATCATTTGATAAAGACAGAATGCATGAAAGAGACAGAGACAGATTACCTTATGTCTTCCCGAAAAGATAAACTCCTGCCATTAACATGACAAAACGCGCTTTTGTCTCAAACTCTCTCAAACTCCTTTTGTGTTATCCATTAGTGTATAAAATCTATGCTTCAGTTCTTTTTATGCCTTGCTCAATCCATTTAAAAACAGCAGGGCATCACAACCATGACCATCTGAAAGCTTTTATTTCCTAGTTAAATAAACTGCAATGTTTCAAGCTTGCACCAGTTAAATTGCATAAACAATGTTTATTGATGTTAAGCTGAAATCAGAGAGATTGAAAATAAAACAGAGAGAGAGAGAGAGAGGATGATTTAAATGGTAAATCCCCATTTACTGTGGAAAGTGTCCTGACATACCCCCAGACTCTTTCATGTTCCTCATTAATACATTAAACTGCCCCAGTTGTATTCCTGTTCAGTTCATGAAATAAAAAAGTGCATCACACTCATTTTAAATTATTATTCTTGTTAAACTGTCACATTTTGTTTATTCTGTAAAAATAATTCAACACATTAACTAGTTTTGATTCTTAAGCCTTAATAATAATAATAAAAAAGAAAATTACACATCTCATTGAAAAAAAATATATAATTTATTTATTTTTTCAATGTGTCAAAGAAAAGGCACTGAAAAAATCTATTAAATATGATTCAGAATTTTGAAGCATTCGTTACAAAAACACTGTTATACACTGTTATGTTATATTGGTCTACCCACATATTGTTTGTCCATTATGGCTCATAGAGTTTTGACAGAGAAGGTAGTTTCAGCTCTTTCAACCCACTCAACACATTTGAGACATCCACAGCTTAATCCCCCAGCGAGACTGAAACAATCATTTTCTGACACATTCAGGCTCTTGAGACAGCTGTGTCTGTCTCACCTAACCTCGACAGACAGGAAAAGCATTATTTCCTGTGGCTTTTTTATTTTATTTAGTACTGGTAAGCGTTTGTTTGGGATTGAAAAAAAAAGCATAAGAAGTTACTACATTCCAAAGGATAAAACATACCATCCACTGTTACTCAGAACTGAAGAAATCATGACCCGATCCAAGATGCGAAAGCAATGTCCAATTCACAAATCGCATTTAATGATTCATCATTGAATTTAATTGATCTGAATGCAGCAGTTAATAACTCACTGATTCAGTGATCCTGTTGGAGCGACTCTCAATTGAACATATTGTTCAAACATACTGTTTGGACTAGCCCATTTCAAACTGAACAAAGAAACAGAAGTAAAATGTTTTTTAGAGCCCTTTTTTTTCTAGAGTGTGCTGCTGACCATTGATCTATAATATATATATAGGTCAGTGATTGTGACTCATAATAATTCATAATAATATTGAACTGAGCTGCATCACCGACATTCGCCTTTATTGACTAACTTAACAGTAGTCCTTATAAACAACTTGCAATGTACAAAGTCTTGAATAAACTTTTGAATGTACTTATTGTAAACAGACATTTCAACTGGTGTATACAGGATTTGTGTACTTCATCCTCCACTGCTTCAAATCTACCATCATTATTCCAGTGAAAGGTTTCTGAATGAATATCTCCCTGTGGTGTTCACTTCCATTGAACTGCTTAGAGCGGCAGGTCAGTGCATATATCAAAGCCTCCATCCCAGCTCTTCTGAACCCTCACTAGAATGCCTATAACCGCTCAACCAAGAATGCCTTAACAACCGCTATCCTTCTCACACTCGGTCACCTGGAAAATAAAGACCCCCTACGTCAGGATTTCAATTCAGCTTTCAACATGATCCTATGGAAGCCCGTTTCCGCCACTGAATTAAAAAAAAAAAAAAAAAGGTTATTGGGACTTTTTATCTTACAATTCTGATTTTTTTCCCCCACAGAATTGTGAGATAAAAACTCGCAATTCTGACTTTTTTCTCAGAATTGTGAGATATAAACTCACAATTGCGAGTTATAAAGTCAGAATTGTGTGATATAAACTCGCAATTGCGAGTTAAAGTCCAGTTTTGAGGGGGAAAAAAAGACTGATATGTTCTCATAATTGCGAGTTTATATTATGCAATTCTGAGAAAAAAAGTCAGAATCGCGAGTTTGTATCACGCAATTATGAGAAAAAAAGTCAGAATAATCTTTTTTATTTTTTATTCAGTGGTGGAAGCGGGCTTCCATATACCTCAGACCCTAATCAACAAACTTCACACAGAAACTTTTCCTGCTGGTGCTTCATGGGGCTTGTACGGAGAGAGTTGTTCTGACAGAATCACTCTCTGGCCTATGGATGTTGTGTTGGTGCTGACAGGAAAGCCTTGTAACAGATAGTAAATATACTGGCCAGTACATCACTGTGACCTGCTTTCCACCCTACGGAAGGACCCCATTTATCTGTCAGACCCGAGGCTAAGGAGCATCTATGTGAGCATTTTCTTTCCACAGGCAGTCAGAATTCATCGACCCTGCATGTCATGCCTGCACAGATTCCATATATTGCACATGCATTGCATCATTTATACTACACACCATTTAATACTTAATAATCTACCACAAAGATCTTCCTCACTCATAAAATTGTGACACTTACTGTACTTATTTGCTCTGTCATCATTACAGGATGTTACATTAGCTGCTTTGTCTATAATGTGCACTATACAGTCTATATTTATTGTCCCGTGTGTATTTATTGTCTGCAACGTTGTGCTACTATAAATAACTTTTCTTTTCTGCCCTGGAAAAGAATAAAATATGGCTTAGGCTGAGAATATTTTGGCAGCCACAACCTGAACATTTCCACCATTCTCTATTATCACCCCCATCTGTATTAAGGTTCAGATATGATCAAATTTATTGCAAGAATTGAGGGTGGTTGCTTGAATGTGAATATATATTAAGTACATAAATTTGCTCAGAAGAAAAAAAAGCTGTCAGGATTTACGTACTGAAAAACTTATAATATTGAATAGGACCAAATTATTTGTCATTGCTCAGTTTAAACAGTGTATTTGGTTTTAAAGAAACATGCACCATCAGCTATTGGAAATCAATCTGCATGTAGAACACATGAGACAAGCAGAGACAGAGGCTTAAATATAGAGTGGTTCTCAATGAAAGCTGCACTACAGAACTTGGGTCTATTTATCGCCATCTGTGGTTGAAACTTAAAAGTACAGAGGATTTTTTTTTCAGTCAGTTAAGCTGCAGAATACCTCAAAATACAAATCGATCTGCAAAAAGGATGCAAAAATATATATATATATATATATATATAAACTGGACACTTCTTCTAAGATCATTAGGTCTGTACACTTAAAATTAGCTGTACCACCAAGATCAACCTCTACAGAACTCTCCCTTGTTTCAACTAAGGTTTTACAGTATAGTGTTGTGAGCAATATCAACCCCCTGGGATCGCCACTCAGCCCACATAGGTCAGTTTCTTTCAGAAAGCAGCAGCAGTCTATCGCTTGCCATTAAGCCCAAAGCTCTGGAGAGACATGCATAACAAGGAGGAAACCCCGTTAAGTGCTGCATAACATCTGCAGTTAGAAAGACGGTCTCTGACAGGTCCAATCTGCTATCCACTGACAGTACATTATGTGACAGACAGTTTAGCTGTACTACTGAATGACTGTATTAACGAGGGATTTTCAAACGGGAGTGTGAGGAAAAGTTCAAAGAAAAATGCAAATGTTAAATGTCATTTTTTAATGTAATGAAATTAAATGAAATTACAAAAATTACATTTTTTTTAGATACTAAGTCCTTGCAGGGGAATTTTCATATTTAGGAGTTCACTTTTCTAGAACACGTGTCAAACTCGACTCCAACCAACTTCAACACGCTAGCCTGGAAGTTTCTGGCACTCCAAAAGACTTGATTAGCTGGATCAGGTGTGTTTAATAAGGGTTGGAACTAAACTCCGCAGGACAGCGGCCCTCCAGGAGCTGAGTTTGACACGTGTTCTACAAAATTAAATTAGTTGCCTGTGTTGTCTTTAAGAGCCCTGCTGGTGTCTTCAGTGATAGGTGATGGTAGAGGGCAGGCACCATGCTAATAATAAGTATATTTCCCTTGGAATTAGATGTCACCACCATCACCCTTTTCTCCTATTAATCTCTAAAAGCTTTCTCCTAGTTTATCTCTCACTCCTACCCTGGCACTGCTGGGTAATATTGTTGATCTGAAATGATGTGAATTTGAGTTAATGCCACTAAGGTCAGTCTTTTAACGCCGTACCAGCCCTCTTGCCAGCCAAAAGTAATTGGTGGAAACCAAATGCTTTGCTAACTTCATACAGCTTATAGGTGGGCCAAGAACCTTTCAGTTAAATGGCTTTACTTGGTCAACAGAAAGAAAGATTGAGTTTTAAGGAAGAAAGTTTTGTAAAAATGTTTTGATTCTCATCCATAATAGAGCTGGCGTAAACACAAAAACACAAATCAGTATGTATGACCTTCCTGGTGACTTCATTTAGCCCAATCTGTTTGCAGTCTGTCGAGAGAGCGTGTCGGATCATCAGACTCCAAGATAACTGTCCTCAAGCAAAACTTCTGCATTGCTCCCACAATAAAACAACCTGTACCTGACTCTTCTACCCTCGGGCCCTGTCCTTTTCCATATGCTACACTGCAGTAGCATCTCTTGCATTAAAAGTGGATACTCAAGATGAGTATTTGCTTTCCGCAGAGAACTGTGGCAGGTCTTCACTGAATACAGGTCATCACTTTTGCCCTCTGCTCACTCTCATTCGGCTGGCAAACAGCCATGCTCTGGTGTGTGTTTTAAGCCTGGCCTATATTTACATATGTTTAAAAAAAAAAAAAAAAAAAAAGAAGCCATTACTGATGCATCACTTCATTTTAATTGCACAGTTACAGGGACAATGAAACATTTTGCTGAACTTGAAGCTGAGCTTCTTCTTTTTCTTTTTTGTTTTTGAAAAGCTGAGCTTCTTTAACATTAGCTTTAGCTGAAGTTTATATTGCAGTTCTGTTTAACACATTTTCATTTTTTCACTCTCTCTCTCTGCAGTTTATTGTAGCCAGCAAAACTCATTAAATAATATTTTGTAAGTAGTCGAGTTTAAATTTCTTTCTCCTTTTTTTTTCATTCCTTCCCTTTCATCCAGGCAAATGTATCTCTTTTAGGTGAGTTTTTAATTTAGGCCAATTTGCTTAGAAGTTTTTATAATCAAATCAGAAGTGTGACAGATTGGTTTGTTGCAGAGTTTGAAACAGTTCGTTGTTTGCATTTTTTGAAAACAAATTGATCTTCAGAAGTGAGACAATGAAGCGTGTCCAATAAATTCACCAAAGTAAACACATTGCCTGTCCGTGTCCTTCTTTCTGGCACTCAAAGATGAAAGAGGGACAAACAACTCGAGTTCTTGGAGCTGCACTGTAAGAGGCATATTTATATAGTTCTATCATTTGAGAAGTGTCAAATGAGGTTATTTTAGAAAGAAATTTCTACAAATTTAAAAGATTAGCAAAGGGAATAAAAGCATACATTTAGAGTGTTTGCTAGAATTTCACAGCAGTTCTCAAGGGAATAAAAAAGACCCCTTTTCCTTTCAAACATATCAGAGAAATATGATTTAAAACAAGAGAAAGTGCACATTATGTGCTTACTCATTTTTGACTGTCCTGTTCAATAAAGGCAAATAAGAAAAAGAAAATAAAGAAATAAACTAATACCAAATAACACCCAGTGATAAAGCCACACAATAACATCAAGTGTTAGCATCAATTTATAACACCTATTGATAATCCCCAGTGATAACGTTCAAAGGATCTGTTCCATCTAACCGAGAGTTGTTAAGTTTTAAACCCATCTCACATTCATGCTTTGCACACCGTTGTTTCTAAGAGGAGTATTATACAAATGATATTGAAAGCCCTGCACTGCCAAATAAATAAAGCTTAGAAAACAAATGATAACTGTGAACAGAAAGCAACGCTCACACCTCACTGTCGTTTTTATATAGCAGAGAAATATTGTGCTGCAGGATTAAACACAACATAATTAGCATTTAATGATTGTGTATGTAATCTTTATGCATGTTTATCCTTTAAACAATTCACAAAAACATTCAAAGCAATACAGACACAACAAGCGAAGAGGAAAAGAGGGAGGACAAATGAGAATACTTACTGCACTCTTTCGACTCCTGAACCCTTGTTTTCATGAAGGCATCAAACAGATGGGGCCAACCGCTGTTATCCACTGCAACAACACACACATTCTGATATTGTCACTTCTATATGTGCAGAGCTGCATGTTATCTGGATCAGCTTTCAAAAATGAAGTACCTTGGAATAAATTTCATTTGAATTTACTCGTAATCAGACTACAGTTACGTTTTATGGATTACATGATTACATATTATTTACACAATAGCAGTAAATTATTCATAATTTATTGATTCTCCCTAATTCCTCTTTTTCATTTTTTAAATGCTCTTTTCTAAAATAGCCTAGCGCTTATATACACTCAGTATATTCACATTCAGTCATTCACATTTGAAAATACTTAAATTCACGTTTGATCTTATTTACATGTAATGTCATCTGAACGTCTTTCACATAATATGTTTGCTTGAAATACCGTGAGATTTTAAAATAAATATTTAGGTATCACATTTGCATGTTCATGGTTCTCTACTGGTCACATGACATGCAGGTAAATTAAACATTTTATTTTTAAGTGTTTTATTTTTGATTGATGCTATTCTAAAATGACTTATTTTAATTTCCCATTTTTATGATTTAATTAATTATTAATTAAACTCATGAAGCCCCTGCAGTTCATTTACAAACCCCAGTTTGGGAAACCTTGAAGTAACGTAATGTTTAACGCACTTCATGTTATTAATTACAACTAATGGAATATATTTTCTTACTCTCTGTATTTTTATAACAATATTGTATGACATTATTATATTTAAATCAAAAAGTAGTCTGATTACATTACCTAAAATGTATAATGTAATGGATTACGTTACACACACATAGCTCTGCATGTGTGTGTGTGTGTGTGTGTGTGTGTGTGTGTGTGTGTGTGTGTGTGTGTGTGTGTGTTTATGACAATATAATGTGAAACTGCATATATTTTTATACAATCTGTCTTGTCTTGCCCACAGTCTTACCGCAGTTCTCTTCGTCTGCTCCATTAGGACAGTCCTGGTGCCCGTTGCAGTGCTGTGGTTGAGGCAAACACACTGACAGATTCCCACACGGAAACTGACCCAACGGACACATATCAGAACCTGAAGAATCTACATACACACAAACACATCCATTGACAGAAACAAAGAAATGCCAACATCTGCTCAGACATGGCTTTAGGTTTTGACTGTTAAATGAAGTACATTTTTATTCCTGTCAGGAAAAAATCCAGAATAACTCATAAATAAATACAATTGCCATGAAAATTTGTGAATATGATTCCCAGAATGAATAAAATCCAGCTGAGAGCAGCATTTCAAACAGTCCTGACTTAATCAATCAACCAGCAAAATTGATTCATTTATCACATTACACTGAATGAGTCCCTGTCCTTGTTTTATTTTAATTTAAATTATTTTTTTTAAAGTTTAAATCTTGCCTGTTTCACAGCAACGTACATGTTCAGTGTTCACCTTCCAGCTGTCTTTTTTGTGGTTGTGGTATATGAGAGATCCATAAGTATGCACAACTTCAAATGGCAAATAAACACGTATAAAAGATCAAATCCTTGGCAAAACGCATCTTGTTGTTACAGTGTGTTTGATGCTTAGAAATGATGCCCAACTGAAATGTGTGCGAATGTTGTTGTCGTCCCTTTCGTTGCACTTCTGGAGGTCAGGGTTCACGATGCAGGTAGGTCACGTGACTGATGGAAGACTTAGGTTGGTTAGTGGTAACCCTGCCACCACTCGCGTGACCTCTCAGCCTCATGACAGCATCACATTGCATGTCTCAAACCGATGACATTACAGAACACTACAGCTGTGATGTAACGCCTCGAAAATGTAAGGTTCTGAACAAGCATGAAATCCTACCTTACAATTAGTTTTCAATATGTAAATCTTTACATTCAAACCTGAGATATGCAACCCCTACCAATGAACAGGCTTCAAACCAGTTGTATCTGCTACTTCCAATAAAAGATCATATTAAAGTAACACAAAAAGTCTACCAGCCAGGATTACAGTATATTGAAAATAAAATAAAAGAAGTTATTGAACTGGAATCATGCGAGGAAAATAAATTTAGTATGTCTATGAAGCTCTTCAAGTAAAAGCTCCCAAAGCTCTCAAAGCTCTGCAGGGTACCCAGGCAGTTTTTTATTTTTTGCATTTGGACTGAGAAGTTTCCATTGATGGAAATGGGAGATTAAACAGCGATGGGTGCTTCAGATTTCAATTGAATAACTGTGTGAGAAACAACTAGAGGATAATAACTGCCAATATATGACTGAAGAACATGTTCGTGTCTGTATTATTGTACATCAGAATGTAAGGCAATTCTTTTTTAATTACTGTTTTTAAATGAACTTATGAGCTATAAAGTTATGAATATAATGTACCATTTTATAATCTTAGAAAAACTTCTAAAGCAGTGGTTCTCAGCCTTTGACAGCCCCATAGTTGAGAACCACTAATCTATACCATTATATATATTTATGCAGTATTTATTTCATTAATATTAACTGTAAGAACACTACTTTCCAGTGGTGCAAAAACATTTAGATGGTGTGCTATTGATCTCTTCATTTATTAATTCACTTCTTTGTAACTCATTTCTGATGCTGGGTCACCATTAAAATTCACACAGTCGGGGATCAAATATTTATGGGTAAGATTCCTTTAGCCCACAGTGAGAATGATATACAATAGAGTCTTAGCGGGTCCCTCACATCACGGCCCGGAACAAGACAACGTTGTCTCCCTCTGACAACAGTCTTGATGAAATCATAGAAATCAGTGGCATTTCATTTGCTTTCATTCTTTGACTCTTTGACAGAAACCTTTAGTCACTGTCCATCCCACATTCCTCATTCTGCTTTTCATCTACCTTATGTTCTAGTCAATGGACTCTCTCTCTTTCTGTCTGCAGGATGAATATAAAGCAGTGGTTGGTTTATGTGAAGCCCCGGGGAGCTGCTGTCATGTAACACAGCCACCTCTGCACATCCCCATCAAATCTAAGGGTCAGCCGTAATCCTCATTCTCCATCATTCACACACACATAAACACTTGAATAATCCTCTTGAATACTTTGACAATATACTCACAGCTCTGCCATCATTATCGGACAGTAAGTCAGTCACATACATGATAAATCCGTCTGCCCTGAACTGTGCACCACCTAATTAGCTCACCTCTCCAGCACCGTAACCTTCACACTCTGGTGTTTCCTTCTTGAAATCTCTCAAACACAGGCAGGCACAAATGAAAACACATCTGCATGCACATGCACAGATGACCTGCATTATCAACTTTTCACCATAAAGAAGATGTGTGAGACAAGAAAAAGAAATCCAACTTGATGTGTGACTCTGAAACTGAAAAGTGTGTTTGCATCGCTCTCTCTCTATCAAACACACACACACATGCAGTCCAGAGGGTATCTCTAGTTTATCACCTTAAGGGAGATACATTTAATTCCGTGCAACTGTTTTGACCCGCAGTCATAAAAATATTCAGTATTCAGTATTCTTAAAGAGACAACTTTGTACCTATATCTACCTCTAAAAGGTTCACATTATGACCTTAGAGTTGTGATCATGTACCTTTAAGGTACTGGTATGAACCGTTCAAGGGTAAATAAATATAGTAAAAAGATGTCCCTTTGAGGATACCACCCCAGTGTAAAGCTATGTTGTACTCATGTTGCACTTACATACAGTTTTAGCACATTTTTCTGAGAGTGCCCATATAGCCACTATTGGGCCCAAGGTGACTCTAAAAGGCTATCGAATTAGTTAAATAAATAAAAATAGACTGATACGTTTAAGCTGATTGATTGGATGCCACATTTATTTTAATTGGTCAACCTATTGTTAAAGACAAATAAAATTAAATTCTTTCCCAGAGCTAGGACAATTGTTATATAAATAGCACACATGCATTTTGGGTTCCTTAAAGAATTGGGAATCCTAAATCCATTCTTCTTGGGAATACTTCTATTAATGCCATCTTTTTTCTGGCACTGTCCTTTTTTTAAAGTCTGAAATTCTTAAACAATGAGTGGTAGTTTTTCCTTTTGCTGCTATTTAGCAGATTTATATTTCCGTTCATCTCTTTTTTTCAGTTGGTGTAAGTCATCAATGTTTCTTTCTTTTTTTAAATTGCTCAATTCAGCGTATTTCTGGGTTGAGTCTGAGTTAAACATGGAAAATACTTCATCAGTTTCTTTTGCCATTTAATTGTATGCATGAGATTATTTTCAAACGACCACATTCTGCTCATGGACACACACTTCATGCTCCTCTACCCTATATGACTCGTTCCTCTTTGCCTTGGTACAAGCATCTATTAGGAATTCATCATACCTTCAAGGCTAATTAACCCTGTTATGAAGTAATTTAAAGTCAGATGCTACTATTAAAAAAAGTTCTTCAAAATACAAACATAAACTCTATGTGCTCTTCTGGAGACAGGTATAAGAAATGACCTCATCAAAGAAGATTTCTAAATACCAAAGAACATAAGCTGCTGTTCTCTAAGGAGAGACTCCCCAACTGATTAATGGTTTTAGAAGGTCACGTAAACCCCAAAGAAAAACTGAAACATCTACAGATGTATTTAACATTGATTAACATCTGTGTAATCTTTCAAAAAGAAAAATGAACAAGATAACTATGTATACACATAGGGCTAAACCGATAATAAAATGATGGCCAATATAAACACTGATAGTTGTTTTTATGTCATGACTAATAACCAATAAATGAGCAGAATAAAAATTGTAGACTATTTTGTTAAAATAAAATAAAAAAATAAAACATTTTAAGTTTTAGTAAAATGAATTTAGGCTTCACAACATAATGTATGCATTATTACATTATTATTACTTTGTGATTATTTCATTACAGCAGAGGTAAACTAAATTTCTAAATTTCAAAATGCACAATGAAATATTCAATACTGACTGATACCAATAGATTCAATAAATAAATGGTACAATAGGCAAACCAATCTTCTTACTCTTCATAAATTAGAGTAATTTTAATAAGCAAAACAAAATACTGCAAGCCAACAGAAGGATTTCAACAACCATGCATGAGGTGAGAGTGTCATCCTCCAGTCCTTGAGACAATACTGAATTCTTGATTCATACTTGTGTCTGTCCATGACCCAAAACACTATAGATTATGGATCATGAGAGATGCCACAGGTCATATCACAGAATATAAAAACAAGAGAATCTCCTGACAAGGGAATAAATATGGTGTTGCTTTCCAGCACTTTGGGGAATTTTGCACAGAGTGTGTTCATGCATGTGTGTGTCTGCGACCATCAGTCTTCTGACTTCTCCTTAATAATTTAACACACCCTCTCTTATTCTCTCTCTCTCTCACACACACACACACACACACACACACACACACACACACACACACACACACATTTCCACCTGTCTTAGGAGATAGTCCTATGTCCACCATCTGATCTAAAACAGGTTGAGTATCTCATAATGAAAAAAGACCAAACAATTACAGCATATCTATAAAAGCTACGCGGAAAACACACGCTCACAGGACGCACATACTGTACCAGATCATCAAACACTTCATTACACACACTAAAACTAAAATTAAAATGCATATTTGCAAGTCATTTCTGCAAACTATCCCTTCACAAAAGTGGCAGATAAAAGGAGAACCAACTTATCAGTATTTCACAAGATCTTACCAGCATAATACTGACAGGAATTAATATAAAACCTCTTATTATATTAATGAAAAGGTCTGATCCCGAAAGGCAGATCCAACTGACTGAAGCTCATTTACACTGGGAAAAGCTCATTATCACATTTATATTCATTCAATCACATTTATAAAATCATTCTCGACTCATGCTGATAAAGCTTCTTTGAAAAGTGCAACCCATTAACTAACAGAGCGGCTCATTCAACAGATGATTCATTCTCTCATTCATCTTTACAGGTAATCATTTACACGGTCTTTGTCAAATCCACCACACACACTATATGGAATGAAAGGGAGAATATAGCAAGCAGAGGAAAGCAATGCTTGAGAGTATCTCCTGAGACCAGATAGCCATGTGGTTACCTGTGTTCAGAATGAGAAAGCCATGTGAGATACAGTTTGAGATGAAGAGACGGGGTAAAAAAACAGAAGTGGGTCTTACCTGAAAGAAAAGCAAGGGAAAAGGAGAGAGAGGAAAGGAGGAGAGGAGGAAGCATGATGCGTGGTGCTCTGCGAGACAAGTGAGTGTGTATCTCCTAGGCTGCTAGTTGCTGATCTGAGCAATGGAGACACACACACACACACACACACACAGAGAGAGAGAGAGAGAGAGAGAGGGAGAGAGAGAGAGAGAAAAAAAACTTCCATCTATATCACACGGATAGCACTTGGACATGGAAACATGTTAGGAACATGGATTCCTAACATACACTCACACACGTGTGCTTGCGTAAGGAAAACCATGCCCCGTCTATTATTTAAGGTGTCCTGTTGCTACTTTGCTGTTAAGACTTTGTAAGGTAGGAAGTCTTTTTAATGTTGACAACAGAAATGTGCATGTGTATATTTGTCTATGTAAGAGGCAAAAATACTAAGGCTGTCTTTTATTTATTATAAATTGTAAAAACTACTATATAGTGAAGATCTTTCTAAATTAGTAAGAATCACTGAAAATCTGCACTGTCAAAGTTAGCTGTGTGTAATGAGAAATCAAAATGACAAAAAACAAATACAAATAATAAAAATAAAATAAAATAACATCAATTCGGAGTGCTAAGTAAAAAAGAGTGTCAAATAATACATAATATAACGTTAATTATGCAATTAAGTGAGATAAAGTAAAAATGAGGAATAAAATTAGACGGGTAAAGACGAGGAGCATTTAAGTTGAGTGATTCTCTCAAGATGAGGGTTAGACATCGTTACCAACTTAAAAAGTCACTTGTTACAAGGATAAAGTAAACATAACTTCCAAATAGCTGGACTAATAGTTAGCTTATGCAATACAGAGATGTGTCCTCAGCCCATATTATTTATATGGCAAGGGTGTCCAAACTCGGTCCTGGAGGGCCAGTGTGCTGCAGAGTTTAGCTCCAACTTGCCTCACCTGCCTGGAAGTTTCTAGTCTGCCGAGTAAGACCATGATTAGCTGGTTCAGGTGTGCTGGTTGGAGCTAAACTCTGCAGGACACTGGCCCTCCAGGACCAAGTTTGGACAACCCAGTATTATGGCCCTAGATTATGGAATCCTCTGCCTACAAGGAATGCCTCACCCTTAAGTTGTTTCAAGAAATTATTACATTTCGCGCTTTGAGTGTGAAACTCTTTATAATATAAATATATAGCAATTATTATTAGTAGTAGCTAGTAGTAGCCTAGTAGTATACCAAATGATAAATAATTCAAAAGCCTTCTCTCATCGTTAGAACTCACTTTAATCTGTGTTTTATTGTTATGTCATGACTCTTTTCCAGTTTTTTTATTTTTATTTATTTTTTTATTTTATTTTGCATCTCAACATCATCTTAACATAATAAAATAGACTAACCTATACACGACTGTAAGTCCTCACAGACAGACATTCTTCTTATTCATACTATACTACCGCCATACAAGACATTAATCCAAATAAAACAAAATAAAAATACATTTATGCAACCAAAATCAATTTAGGGGATTAAGCAAAATCACACTTATTAAACAAATCAAATAATTTCTTGGCCTTATCACTTCTCATAATTTTTAGGGCCTCTGTATAGCCTACATGGCAAGCTCCTTTTTAAAGACATTAAACCGGGGTGCTGATTTCAAAGCTTTACATTTGTGAATAAAGTATTTTAATATGAGAAGTAAACAGTTTACAATAAAGTCTAAACTTTTGTCCTCCAAATGAACTCCAAATTTCAACATGTCCCAAGTAGGCTAATAGATGGAAAAATGGATATTCTTTGTTTAATCCAATTACATACTTCAGTCCAAAACAAATTAACCAGATAACAATGAAGAAATATGTGTTCAACAGTTTCTACGTCATTATTACAGAATTGACAAATATTACAATCCACATTAAATCTTAATCTCAGAAATTCCTTAGCAGGATAAATATCGTACAAAATTTTAAAGTGTACTTCTTTATATTTTGGTGGAAGAGGAAATAACAAATACTTGCATCTAAATTCATTAACTGATTTCCTATTTAGATGTTGAAAAATATAATCCCTATTTATTGGACCAGGATAGCTTTCCTGCACTCTTTTCCAGTTTACAGACGGAAGAGTTTCCGCACACGATTCTAGTGCTTTTTAACTTCCGCAGCGCCATCTAGAGGAAACCAGCCCAAAGATGCGCGGGCCTCCCTAACGACGTCATCACCGGGCGACAACAGGGGAGTAAACAAGCTTGAAAACACGTCCTGAATTTAAAAAGAAAGTAAACGAAGATTAAATATGCCTAAAGTGGTGTCTCGGAGTGTGGTGTGCTCGGACACCCGTGACAGAGAGGAGTATGATGACGGGGAGAAACCCCTGCACGTGTATTACTGCCTGTGTGGCCAGATGGTCCTTGTTCTGGGTGAGTAGCCCAAGTTTCAACAGCCGTCCAGTAATTCGCTGTTTACATTCAGCGAACACTCGCCAGCTATCAGACTAACTGAAGTTTAAGAAATCATCGTGTTTCCGGTGCTTAATATGGTCTCGCCCCATGTTCACTTTTAGCGATACGACAAGATTGAACGCTTGCGGTTTGGACTGCGTAACTGATTATAACGAGAGCTTTCTAGATTCGTCTTGCTCTCTCTCTCTTTCAATTCAATTCAATTCAATTCAGTTGCTTCCAGGATCTTGACTTGAACCAGAAAATCTGATTTTTACTTTTCAGAAAGTCTTTACTTTGGCTTCCAGTTTTATTTAGAATTTAATATTATAGCTCCTTTATAAATCACTCAGTGGTGTAGAGCCTCAATACATTGCAGATATGCTTACTGAATATAAAACAGACCATTTAGATCATTTGGATCAAGTCGGTTAGAAATACAAAGGGTGCACTCAAAATAAGGGGAGTCTGCTTTTAACTATTATGCCACTTATAGTTGAAACCAGCTTCCAGAAGAGATCAGATATGCTGAAACAGTAGCCACATTTAAATCCAGACTCAAAAGGCATCTGTTTAGCTGTAAATTTACTATATGAGCACTCTGCTACGTCCAACTGATTGCACAATTTCTTTTATGTAACCTTTTTTTATTGTTAATTTTTAAAATTCATTATTAGAAATAAGATCACGTGGGTGTTTGAATCGAGATCGGGACCTTTTAACGATTAATCGTGCAGCTGTATTATAAATCAGCTATCATATTACTTCTTTCAAATCTAAATGACTCTTTTTGGTTCAGTAAATGGTTCAATGACTCTTTCTTAAAGACAGTCACTTGTCACCACCTACTGGCGTAACAGTGTGACGGTTGAAATAGTCTCGCATAACCAGACCTTTAGACTGACAGCTGAAGGTCTGGAATCCATGGCAGCTTTCATTGGCCAAGACCCGCCCATGAGGCCGTTTGACCGACATGTCAAACAACCAATCTCAGTTCGTTTCATTCAGCATCACGTTTCGGGGCATGGAAATGTTGCCCCAATAACAAACCGGTGTTTAAAACTCTCGGATGTATTTTAAAGATTCTGTGCCGCAAACTTTAAATTTTTAACATACTTTTGAAAATCCAGCGTTTAGTTGATCCTGATAACAGCATGACGGCTTTGTTCTTTCATGAGGGGGTTTGGCTTCACGGCATCTTTGTTTCCAGGCAGAACGTTAAAGAACGCGACACACGCGTCTACCGGAAATCCTGTATAATTCAACCAATCCGATGACGACTTTGAAACTCCTGAAGTGTTTCCACTTTTGTGTTGACGTTCAGCCAACAGTCTGTAGTCTGAGCCGGAGACTATGGTTGAAAGGGTTACTGAAAGAATCTTTTTTTTAACTGATTCAGATGATTTCAATCAATGGTTTGAATCAAATCCTTAACACTGTTCAGATTTGTCCTTTAACCTCACTGTGTTCTCCTCACATATGTGTCTGCACCTGAACTCAGTTGAACGTGTGAACAGGGAAATGCTTTTAGAGCAGGCGGACTGATATTTCACACAACAGGGCTTTGTCCCACTCAATCTCACTTATGCTGTGAATATTGTAGGATAGGTGTCATTTTATACGCCTGGCACTTCAAAATGTGTTGTCCTCCACTTTGGCCTGTGGACGTGATATGAGATGGTCCGGTTCTTTGTGTGTCCCAAAGCACAGGAGCATCTGTGTTCATCTAAGTCCTGTTCCAGAATCTTTCTAAATGTCAAACTCTTGCATTCAGCAGATATACACTTGGTTTAATATATCTATTAGTTTATGGTTTAGACTAGGCTGGCAACCAAAATATCGTTTCTTAAAGGGATAGTTCACCCAAAAGTGAAAATTCTGTCATTAATTACTCATTCCAAACCCGTAAGACCTTTGTTCATCTTCGGAACATAAATTAAGATATTTTTGCTGACATCCAAGAGCTCTCTGACCCTCCATAGACAGCAACACAACTGAAATGTTCCCAGGCCCAGAAATGTTACTTGCTACATTTCTGGGCCTGGGAATATTTCAGTTGTGTTACCCCAACAAGGGGTAATAATTAACATTATATAGGCCTGTGTGTGTGTGTGTATTACATGTGACATATATAATAATGTGGCACAGAACGTGATGAATTACTTGTCTTATTACATTTATTGATGATATATATTGCATTAATATATAAATTAGTTATGTATTATATTAATATCATTGCATGATATCCTGAGGTAAATTTATGACTTGTTTTTCCTTGTGATCACTGCCTTTTCCAGACTACTTCACCTCAGCAAGAGTGTGATAATGAGAAATAACACATTTAGTTGAAATATAATGAGAAGCTAAGGATAATTATCATCCTGTGTTTTTGTTTTTCCATTCATATGGTGTTATTCATATGATTTCCTTCTAGGAATGAAACGAGTGTGATTAAACCTGCTCTCTGTGCTATTTATGTTCATTAAATTGGTTGGAAATTAAATGTCATGAAGCTGAATCATTTTTAAAGTGTCCAAACCTGTATGACTTTCTTTCTTCTGTGAAACTTTTTGTCCGAACCGTGGAAGTCAGTGGTCCTCAAAACAGTTTTTAGCTCTCTTAAAAATATCTTCTTTTGTGTTCTGTAAAAGAAAGTCATACAGCTTTGCAATGATGTGAGGGCGAATAAATGATGACAGAATTGTTTGGTAAAATGTCTATTCTTAGCTACATTATGGTGAATTTCAAATAAATGTAACTTAAGAATTCAATACAGCTTTGTGTACAATCAGTACAGACTAATATTGTAGACATCTGAATGTTCTGGATGAGGAAAGGTCAGTTTCTACGAGGAAAGGTCAGTGAGATCATACTGGTCAATAAGGCATCACCTCTCTGCTTTACAAGAGTAGGTTTTGTCTGTTGGCTCTGCAGTGTGTGTGCTTTGTGTGAGAAGTAAAGAGAGAGATAATTAAGCCCACGTGTTCCTTTTTAGACTGTCAGATAGAGAAATTACCCATGAGACCAAGGGACAAAGCCAGAGTGATTGATGCAGCAAAACACGCCCACAAGTTCTGCAACATGGAGGAAGATGAGACGGTGTACTTGAAAAGGTGTGTGTGTGTGTGTGTGTGTATCTGTAAGTTTGTGTTGAAGTTGTTCGTTGAGACATTGATTAAGATACACTAACCGCTGTATGTCTCACTGCAGGTCAGAGGGCATCGAAAGGCAGTTTCGCAAGAAATGTGGGAAGTAAGTAAGCCCGAATACTCATTTCACAATGCACAGAAGATACAGCAGGCATACAGAATGTGTGATATTAAACTGTCTGCAGCATGAAGTGTGTTACATACAAACACAATTATACATCACTTGGTTATAGCATTTAGTTTATTCAGTAATAACTTATTACAAGCCACGACTCTCTGGAATACTTACATTTTGATTAGTCAGTCGCACCATTCTGTGGTCAAATATTTCATATTGGTTTTGTTCGTTAAGATTTTTTTTTTTTTTTTTAATTAGTGATTTTATTCAGCAAAGATGCATAAAATGGATCAAAACCCACTGATAATAATAATAAATGTTGCACAAAATCAGCATATTAGAATGATTTCTGAAGAATCATGTGACACTAAAGAAAATTCAATTTTGCCATTGCAGGAATTTTTTTTTTTTTTAAGTATATTAAATAGAAGACATTTATTTTAAATTGTAGTAATATAATTACTTTAAATTGTATTTTTTCCACAATATTTCAGTTTTTACTGTATTTTTGGTAAATGCAGCCTTGGTGAGCATAGGAGGCTTCTTTTAAAATATTCAAAAATCTCACAACCCCAAACTTTTGAACAGAAGTGTAATAAAATGGTTGAATCAATATTCCATGTCCATGTATTTGTTTATTTTGTTAGCAGGTTTGTAATATACTGTATAATGTAGTAATAAATAATCCCCTTCAGGATGATGCATAACCTTAGTCTTGCAATTTATGACTCAATCATGAAAACTGTTGCCTTTTGATGTTATCTCCTGTCCATAAAAAAGCATGCACAACAGGCTGTCCCGAGTTTCCTGCGTCAGCATGATGACTCTGTCATGCTGTGCCCGAGAGGCTGACGTCAAGGCTTAGAAAATGATTGCAGCAGTGTCAGTTTGCTTGTGAAATGTGCTAATTAAGTGTGATCTCAGAATTTTTAGCAAGTTTGATTACCGTCTGAGTCAGCTAATCTGACTTTTCTCATAAATCAACACTGAAAGTGTCTCAAGTTTGAGAAATCAGCTGTTTTTTAATGTGTTTGAACGGTTTTTGTGTGTTCTGTGTAGGTGTGGTCTGCTCTTGTTCTATCAGCATCAGATGAAAAGCACTCCAGCGACGTTCATCGTGGATGGAGCGCTGGTGAAGTTCGGCCAGGGATTTGGCAACACAAGCGTATACAGCCAGAAACAAGAGACGCCGAAGAAAGTCAGGGTAAGGCACCACGGTTTTATTCGAAAATATGTAAGAGAATTGCAGAATATGAGGTGAACAAGTTTGTGTAATATGCATTTGTATGCATTGTAGGTTATGATGACAAAACGCACCAAAGACATGGGCAAGTTCAGCTCTGTTACTGTTTCAACGATCGATGAAGAAGAGGAAGAGATTGAAGCGGTGAGTTTAAGTTCATCAGCTGCCTATCTGACCTGAGTCATCCCTTACATCATCTCTCTTTGCTGAAGAACTGTGATTGAGTGTGATTGGTTTATCCTACAGCGGGAGGTGGCGGATTCCTATGCCCAGAATGCCAAAGTGATTGAGAAACAGCTGGAGAGGAAAGGAATGAGCAAGAGACGACTTCAGGAGCTGGTAAGAGCACACACAGGAAGATGAAAGAAAAGGCAATGTGCATTCATGCTTCAGGCAGATTGAAACTTTAATATAGTCTGCACAGCTAATGAATTTAGAGTTCAAGATGACAGAGACCCCTCACACACACACACACACACACACACACACACACACACACACTCTTAATCTTATTTACCTTGGCAGCTCTTTAAAGTGGGTTGGTTAAGCAGCTGAAGGCTTGTATTTGATTATCTTAAAAAGTGTGGAGATAAGCACACACAAGTTCTTGAGTCGCACTGTAAACACACATTAGGCCATTCTGAAGCCAGATCATGAACACTGTGTACTGTAAAACAGCAAGAAAACTTTTTAGCTGCACTCAATAACAAACGTACAGCTTTACTAGTGTGATTTGATTCATGAACAAACAAACTCAAAAGTTTTAGAATTTGTTATTCAGTCCGACAGATTGTTTGCTAAATGAACTTCATCTGATAATCGCAACGTATGGCTTATGACTAAACACACATACTACTAGTCAAATGTCAGTGTAATTAAGTGTTTTTATGTTTTCGAAAGAAGTGCCCTATATTCACCAATGCTGCATTTATTTGATGAAAGATAAGTAAAAAAAAAGGGATATTGTGAAAAAAATTTACAATTCAAAAGCAGTTTCCAGCTTACATTTTTTTGTGGAAACTTTTTTTTTTCCCAAAAGAATGTGATCATGTGACACTAAAGACTGGAGTAATGGCTGCTAAAAATTTGCCAATACAGGAATGTATTACATTTTAATTTATTCACGTATAAAAAAGATTTTACTATGAAAATTTTAGTATAGAAAAGTTATTTTACATAGTTGTTATTTTTCCATTTTATATATATATTTATATATTTATGGCCTGCATGTTTGAAACACTGCTGTGCAGACACAAAAAACCCATAAATCAAGTCCATTTGAGCTGTAGAACTTCACTCTGGGAATTTCTGGACATGATATTAAAACTACAGCTGAGAGGAATAGAGCCCGTTTTGCAGATCTAGGCTAGAGTAAGACTGCGGGAGATGCTGAGTTTCTTTTTGCAGTTAGTTTTAGCTATTGCACATACTCACACAAGCTGTTAATGTGATTTGTACATGAATGATTCTTTTGAGAGAAAATAATGACAGTTGCTTATAATAATGTGTGAATGGTAAGGCTACCATATACCATTTTTGAAATCCACAGAGAAAAGTTCAGTTAGAGGATGTGGTATCAGTGACTGACTTAAATAATAATATGGTATTGATTTGAACAGGTTTAGACTGAATTCATTTGTAATCTGAACGCTGCTTCTCTCCACACAGGCGGAGCTTGAGGCGAAGAAAGCCAAGATGAAGGGAACTCTCATTGACAACCAGTTCAAATGAAGAGTGTGTGTAAATGAGAGAGACCGAACAAATGAATGAGTTGTCTGCATGTAGATACTGGAGAGTGTTTGTATTTGTGCAGTTGTGTGTATGAAGGGAGGCAAGGGGTATTTCTTTTTTCTTCTTCTTTTTTTTTTTTTACAGATTTATTTAAATGTTTAAATGGTAAAAATCATTTTCATGCTATTTTTCATCCAATAAAACAAATTAATTTTATTACATCAGCTGTCATCTTTTTTTATATTTTGTCTTGTATTAGATACAGACATTTACATCCTTTTGTGGGAATTAAACTTCTCAGACATTTAATTTCAAGGCTACTGTGTTTGTGTAATGTTTGCAGTAGCGTTTTTGTGTAACTGTCCTTCAACCCAGCATGTGTCATGGTCACATTCACACATTCAGTTCAGTTGTTCTGTTCAGTTTTGTGAGCAAGATCGATCAAGCAAATCGCTGGAAGTGCCTTATGGACAGAACCTCTGAAGAGTGATGATGTGCACCTGCAAGAAGAAAGATGTGTGTATCTGTATGGCTGGGCCAGTGTTTCTCAGTCCTGTGCGGTCCTTGATTAATGATCAGATTGTGGATCAGTGAACAGTACATGAGCATTACTTCACACCTGCACAGACCCCAGTGAGACATTGTACCTGCACAGGTGCAGTTAATCGCCCCCTCATGAGACAGGCATCATACCAAACCGTCTGTAATGAACAGATCGAGGACTCGGCTGCTGCTGGCATATGACTAGATTAGGATTGTTTTTTTGTTAGATATGTATATCAAAAGAAATGACGCTAAATAGGATAAGCGGTTTGGAGAATGGAAGGCTGGATTATCATCTGTCGGGTTACATGCTACGTATGACATCTTTGTCTTTTCATAACATAATCAGTGTAGCAGTAATACGAGAACATTAGTGGTAATTATTTTTAATGTGTTGTAAATAGGACAAAGAACATATGCAAATGAAGGTTTGTTTTTAAATGTCTTCATTAGATGCTTCTTAAAGCTTCTGTCCTGTAATTAGAGATGCTATTTTTGGATTAAAAGGTCATGTTTTGGCAGTTGTTTGATGATGTAATGAGAAAAATTAGGCATGCAGTCTTATTGTGAATGCCTCACTGAAGAATAAATTGTTCATTTTAAATGAGAAAATGTTACAATTTTAATAAATTGTTGGTAACAGAAAACAGCCAGCACTATTTGATTTACAAACAGGTTGCTCAGGATTTTACCCTTTCTGAGAGTTTTTTTTGGTGGTGAACAGGTTTTCTGCAGCATCATACTTGACAGTTTTTTCAACTTCAAATATTTTATAGGGTAAGATGGTGTAAGATGCCCACTGGGGCAAGATGACACACCTACCCCCTTAAATTTTTTTTTGATCACCAATGCTAATTTTCATTTTGTCATTTCATTTGAATATCAATATTTGCAAGATTTAGTCAGTTGAAACAATTTTTAGGTTAATTGATCTTATTTTGTGTCTCTGGAAAATAGCGATCTATGTGATTGTATTGAATATCAATTATGTATAAGGAAAGGATGTGACATGGCCAAGTATGGTGTCCAATACTTGGAATTTGTGCTCTGCATTTAATCCATCCAAGTACACAAACACACACACACACACACACACACACACACACACACCCATTTTTCACACATTTCAGACATCTTTGCTTTCATTAAAACCTATAGGTTAAAATGGCATTCATAGTGTTGCTTATGGCATCTTCAATTAAAACATGGGTAATTAAATATTTAAATATTCATATGCCTGTATATGTCATAGACTAATTTTACATTTCAGATAAATCTCTTTCACTGGAATTCTACTTTGTGTTTTGTTATCAGTTATTAAATTAAAATTGTTAAAATTAAATTTTAAATAGAATGGCTGATTTAGTATTTTACATTAATTACGTCTTGAAATATATATAAATATTAATAAGAATTATATCAAAAAGTCATTTATACATTGTAAAAGTTTATCCAGCGGAGAGGGCAAACTTAAAGGCCCCATGACATGCTGCTTTTTGGATGCTAAGTGGTCCCTAGTACTGTGTCTGATGTCTCTTTCCCGAAATTCAGCCTTGGTGCAGAATTTCAGCCACTATGAGCCAGTCCCACAATGAGCTTTCCTTAGGACGTGCCATTTCTGTGTCTGTAGCTTTAAATGCTGATGAGGAGGAGAGAGGCGGGGCAAGGTGGAGGGTGGGTGTGTGGCCTTAACCAGCTTGCACTACCATGTGCTAATATTAACAGTGGATGTATCGCAATGGCTCGTAGACACACAGTCCTTCAAGCTTTTCAGTTTGACCCAGGATACCCAGAAGAAGGATACCCAGGGCTCGGTTTACACCTATCACCATTTCTAGCCACTGGGGGACCATAGGCAGGCTAGGGGAACTCATATTAATGTTAACAAACCTCATAAAGTGAAATTTTCATTCCATGGAACCAACAAATCATTTAGATATTTTTTGTCTTTAAATTATTTATCTATTATTTATATTTATCTATAATTTATTTTTGTGTTATATTTATTTAATATTAAAATATTTCAGTGTACTTGATTGCAGAATCAACTGTGTCCATAAAGAGTGTGCTTAGAATGAAATATGACATGATGCATGAAGAAAACAAAGAGGAATTGTGGTAAATGTCACTTGTGAGCAATATTTTTCTACATCATTTCCAGTTAAGCTGTAATTGTGTCAAATTATACAAAGAGAGTGACATTTTTTAATTGTGTGTATTTATGACATAAAATAGCAGTTATAAAAGTAGCCTTGTGAGCCATTTTTATTCCAAAATGTTCAAAGTGCAATTTCTACAGTACAAGTTAGGCTATGTTTGTATGTTGTTAATGACAGCTAAACCATGATGGCATCATGATGTGATATATCATTTAGTAGATCTTGAGTAATTACTTTAGACCTTTTGACTTCCCTGTTGAAAAAACAGCATATGCTGGTTAGGTATGTTTTGAAGCATGACTGCTGGTTTGAGCTGGTTTAAGCTGGTGATGTCCTAAGCGACTAGCTCCTAGAACCAGCTAGCACAGCTAAGAACCAAGCCGCTCAAACCAGCGGCCATGCTTCAAAACATACCTAACCAGCATATGCTGGTTTTTTCAACAGGGTTGTCATGTCGTCAGGTGTAAATTCGGCTCACAAACAGAAAAGAATCACTTATATGAGAGAGTGTGTGTACACTTCCTGTGCTAGTGAACAATACACAGGCCTATATTTAAAATTTTCCAAGCATTAACACAGCAGGACATGAGACATGAATACAACAGACTAATCTCCCTGTAGGAGGGTTCTACAGGCCTGCATGTGGGTAAAGGTTAATGTGTGATAATTTTAATCAGTTTCAAGGGTGCCTTGCAAAGATCCCGCAATAAATTACAAACTGCAATAAACTACATTTTAAACAGACTGCAGCAGCTTCTGTGGGCCGGTGTTTCAATTTGTGCCCTTGATTTGTTTAATAAATCTGACACATGGCTCCTCAAGACAATCTTACGCTCAAACACTCCACTGAGCTCCACATCACGCTGCAGAGCACGGATCGGTCCAGCCTGTCTCTCCTCATGGGCTCGGGAGAGCTGCCAACACAAGACAGCGGGAGGCCACAAGAACTTTCAATAGTGGACGCTGCAGCGAGTCAGATTAATACACACTCGCTCCTGCTATCCCACGGCTCCTTCAGTCAGAGTGTGTCTTATTGTCTTTGCCCTGTTAACTTTTAATTAAAAACCAGCTAGTAATTTAAGTCCCTAAAGGGTTTTCTATAGTGCCTTGTATTGAAAGCAGATGCGGATTTATCACAGCGTGTGACATGAATCATTGAAGTAAGGGCTATATGTGTGTGAGGGTTTAGAGGTGGAGTTTGAGTATCTTCATGAATATCAAGGGATTTTCTTAAAGTTTAAAGTAATTCCTCAAGTTCATGCTGACAGTGATGTGTGTGTGTGTGTGTGTGTGTGTGTGTGTGTGTTATTGATGGGGGTTGTAGGTGTTAGTGCATGTTGATGTGGAACAGTATGAGTGTTGACAGGGCGAGAAATTGTTCTTTGGTTTGAGGGAAAGATGTGTGTTTCTGTGAGCTATAGGTCATATGTACACTCTCAGAAATAAAGGTACAAAAGCTGTCACTGGGGCGGTACACGGCAAAAAATGCTTTTCTTACTTAGATTTTTAGTCTTGTTTCCAGCCAAAATATCTAAAAATTCTTAAATCAAGAAGGATTTTTTAGACAAGTAAAAATTATTGTCTTGTTTTCAGAAAAAAACGAGTCAAAATTAAGTGAGTTTTTGCTTGAAACAAGCAAAATAATCTGCCAATGGGGTAAGAAAAATAATCTTGTCAAACAGAAAACAAGATTATTTTCTTACCCCACAAAATAATATTTTATAGTTATATTTTTGAAAGAGGTCTCCTACACTCACCAAGGCTTCATTTATTTGATAAAAATACAGTAATATTGTGAAATATTATTACAAGTAAATTTTCTATTTCAACATATTTTAAAATGTAATTTATTTCCGTGATGCAAAGCTGAATTTTCAGCTGCAATTACTCCAGTCTTCAGTGTCACGTGATCCTTAAGAAATCATTCTAATAATCTGATCTGGTGCTGAAGAAACATTTATTATTATTATCAATGCTGAAAACAGTCGTGCTGCTTAACATCTTTGTAGAATGTTCTAAGAATATATTTCTTGATGTTCTAAGAATATATTTTTTTATTTGAAATGTAAAATTCTTTAGTGTCAAGTCACTTTTGATCAATGAAATGCATCTTTGCTAAATAAAAGTGTTAATTGCATTGTATGTTTCATTTTTATAGTCAGTGTTGAGGTGGGTGCTGGGTTAGGGATCAGTTACTTCAGTCTACCTGCTGTACTGTGCGTTTATTTGAGTTTAACCTGATTTTTTTCCTAAGGCAGTAACACTACAGTAACATTAATCGGTGTCCTTGTGAGTGTGTATGTATGTATGTATGTATGTATGTATGTGTGTGTGTGTGTGTGTGTGTGTGTGTGTGTGTGTGTGTGTGTGTGTGTGTGTGTGTGTGTGTGTGTGTGTGTGTGTGTGTGTGTGTGTGTGTGTGTGTGTGTGTGTGTGTGTGTGTGTGTGTGTGTGGAGACTGTCAGTGTGTAGAAGTTTACTTCATGGCAGACAGATAAAGATGAAATTCCCAGGGTAGAGACAGTCAGATGTATATGACAGACACACAGAAGAGAGGAGGATGGATCCCTCTAAAGATTTTATTATTTCAGAAATTCAGGCCAAAATAACAATTTTGTCATTTTCTACCTAAGCCTACCATTTTACTGTTATCTTCTTCAGGCATCACACATTTTGAACGTTCACACTACTTTTTTGCCCTATATAACCAGTTACCACGGCTATTCACGCAACAACAACAAACTCTCTGATCTTTGCTCCTGCAGCTTTAAGACATTTTAACAGAAATTTCCAACGATCTTTGGAAATTCAGAGCTCAGGAAAAGCTCTGTAACTGAATATTATGCTTTCATTTGAAAGGGAAAAGTCAGTGCCAGTTAATTTAATCACATTTTATCAGATTGCAAGACATTTAGCAGCTGTATCCTTTGATGTCTGAACCATCAGTGAAGACTTTAGAAATTATGATCTCAACATGCCCTCTAGTGGCCATCATAATGAAAAACACATGATCTCAATTAAGGGATTAGCTGTACTCCAGTGATTAGTACTGAAGCCGGATTTCTGTGTAAAGTAGAAAGGTAAAACATTCTAATGATTTCACTCTCAGTCTTCCATTTTAATGGGTTTAACATTTGGAGAAAGCCTAAGGGAGATCATAATGTCTGTGTCTAGCAATGTATAACGAAGAGTGCTTTAAAGCGAATCAGAATTAAGAAATTAACACAAAAAGCAAGAGGAAAAAGTTCCATGTTTCAGACAACAATAGCTGTAGAAATGTATCTGTTAGCATTCACATTCTTCTCAATGACTGTTAGGCCTACTCTGCTGGTGCAGGCACCTCAAAGAGACTTTAGATGGTGCAGTTATGTCCTCGAGAGTTGTAATCTGACATCCATGCTCCAACACACAGTCACACTGTGCTTCTCTGATACATATTTAATAGATTTAGATATATAAAACAACAAGAACATCACAATATCAGACATCAAATAAAAACTTCACAGACAACATATAACCTCTTCCTGTCTGTCCGAACACAACTAGCATACTAAAACTCACTAGCAGAATTGATTTGTGTTCTATGTGAGCTTATTTTTAATTTCCCTTGAGTCCTTAACTTTTACATTGTGAATTTATGGTTGAAAACAAATGCTCGTATACCATAAACAAACACACAGGGGATAAGAGGATTTTTACTGCCCGACATACATGAGTTTCTTCATGTTTGTATTTTAGATGGTCCTGTCCCTAAAGCTTTAATTTTTGAGTCTCCTGTTTGATCATAGACTGGGAAGAGCCTATCTTTGTCACTACAGCCAGACAGACATCAGGAGAGAAAGACTATGACATTATCAGTGATATTTGAACTGAAGAAATATAAGCCTTTAAACTCCCCTTTGTACCTACCCTAATGAGATTGCATAGCTGCAGGGTTTAATTGCTTTATATGATCAGTTAAACAAATAATGCTTTCTTTGATTTTAATTTTTTTTTCTCATTTGTTCATTTCTTTTTATTCGCTGTAATGCCATTTATAAATCAGCTAGCAAGAATGTGTCTTGTGTGAGCAAGTGTTTTTCATTTCATTTTTCAAATAATCAGGAACACACAAAGATAGACATCAATTGAAGCTCAAGCACCTGGCCTTCAGTCTATGACCAGATAAGTGCCCCCTTTTTTTTTTTTTAACATTTTTTATTTTAGTTTTTAAGTTTGGCCCTTGGCATTAATTCTCAATTAAGCGTGTGCCTGACAACTAAATCCTAATTCTGCGAGACAGCACGAGCCTCTCCCCTTCTTTTCACGATTTTCATCAATCTAATAAGGATATCACGTTCTCCACAACATTATCGCGAGATCTCGTGAAGACCGTTACAAACGAGAACAAGCAGAAAACCGCGGCGCACGCAATCAAGTATCCATCCATGTCTCCCTCCCTGACCTGCCTTTACTGATGGTGACAGCCAGGTAACTATCGTGTTTACCCTATTAAACATCTGTTTGTCACTGATGTGAAATTAAACGACTAACAGTTACCCTTATGTAAATTAACCATAGTTAAAGGGTTACTCCACCCCAAAATGAAAATTTTGTCACTTAAATTAAATCACTTACCCCCATGTCGTTCCAAACCCGTAAAAGCTTCGTTCGTCTTCGGAACACAATTTAAGATATTTTGGATGAAAACCGGAAGACTTGTGAGTTGTAACTGTCCCACTGACTGCCAAACAATTAACACTGTCAAGGCACAGAAAAGTATTAAAGACATCGTCAGAATGGGTCTTGGTCAGTCACGTGCGTTTATTATGTGTGACCTCACCGAGGCGCCATTTTGGTATCATTGCATTGAGCAGTGAACTGAAAGTGTACAGAGCCGTACAATAAATACTGCTTAAATCGGCATACTGGAGAAACAAATGCAAATCAAGTAGATATGGTACCGAGATCATCTCAGCAAATTTTTTAGGAACCTTAATTTATATAATTTGTCACTGATGATTAATTAACATTGATCCACCAGGGGCGCGGGAAGTGGGGGTGGTGAGGGTGCTGCAGGACCCCCTGTTTTTTTTCTGTGGGCAACTGTTTAATTGTTGGGAATATTAAAAAACAAAAATCAGAGCGTCTATTTAAGTGCAAATAGCCATGCTGTTGGCAGAGGCTATTTACACTCAGTGTTGCCAACTTCTTTCGATGGAAAGTAGCTAAAGCCAGTTTGAAAAGTCGCTAGATGTCGCTAGATGATGTCACACGCTAATTAGCATATTCATGACGTCATCACGTCATATTGCCTTTCACATTTGTTTGTCTCTCTGTGCTCATACTGTATTTTAATGCAGCTAAATTCCCAATAAAACTGTTTTCCTTTATATATTTTACTGTTTCTGTTGTCAGTCAACGGGATAAATATGAAACAGTGACTGAAACGCAGCACTTTAAGAATATATAACCAGCTCTCCCTTCCAAGAAGTTAGTCTGCACAAAAATCCTAATTTATAATTGAGCCGTCGTCTGATGAAATCAAATAATATACACAAGATTAGACAAGACAAAGACAATTCCTGTTCTGTGATTTCGGCTATATTTGCATGTAAAATTAGAGAAGCAACATAATATCTATTTTAACTGAACGCGCTGCTCCTCTCAGCCGCTCGCTGAACATAGCAGATGCAGAGAAAGAGGTGCGTGCGCGCTGACCTCGCGCCGTTGCGGCATTACCAGCGATCACAGAGACTCGCTAAGGTTTGTCCAAGAAGTCGCTAGATTTGTCGCTAGTCGCTTTTTTGGAAAAAAGTCGCTAGGGGGGTCTGAAAAGTCGCTAAGTTGGCAACACTGTTTACACTAACTCCACCCACAAACGATTGGGATAGTCAAATTGGTAAAAGACGACCGTCAATCGTCAGATTCAGTGGCGCAGATGATAATGCGTACGTTACCGTTTTTTTGACGCGATCTACCGGGGTTCGAATCTGCCTTTTGGCGGACTTTTTTTTCTTTTCCTTTTTACATTTCAAATCACATCAGAAAAGCATTTATTTTTATCGGGTAGGGTTAGGGTAGGTGTAGGGAGAGCTTTTGTCCCAATAAGGTGGCATCCATTTAATAATTTGAAATAAAATTAAAAAATTACACTCAAGTTATTGCATACTATTTTATAATGTATTACAATGCAGAGGTGCAGATAATTGCCACTATTTGCAATAAGTAATGTTTTTCTCTAAAAATGTTTTTCCTTTTATTCAATATTTGCAATAAGTAATTAGCAGGATCCTGCTATTTTAACATAGAATAAATAGAATCTAAAGCTATTTGCACTGTGTAAATAGCATATCACTAAAGAATACTGCTATTTTCACTTAGTGTAAATAGCCTCTATTGCAACACACCAACACCCCCCCCCCCTACGTACAGCACCCCCTACCTAAAACATCTTCCCGCTCCCCTGTGATCCACACTACCTGAAGTAAAAAGTTGAGTGCCGCCAGCATCGCTGCCTCCAGCCTCGTTGTATATATGATTATATTGTTTACAGTATAAAAACTTATATTACTTACACACTTATGTTCTGTTTTTGTCTACCATTGATTTGCACAATTGTAAGTAGTTACATCATGAGAGTCTCTACCATTAAACCTTACCCTGTTTGTGATAAGTAGCCTACTGATAAGTACTAATAACAATGAGACAATCAAAAAGGCATTATACATACTTTATTAATGCAACACTGTGTTAAAAATCAGTTTCAAATGCATAACAGAAGATGTGACAAGCATGATGAATCATCAACACACTGTTTTCTTAAGTGGACACAGTGTACTACAAAGAAAGCTGAATAAATTAAGATGATGATGATTTGATGCTTCTGCCAAACATTTCTGATGACCCTTTCTGCATGGATTCTTAAGTGCTAGATGATCTATCAAATACTAAATAGTGCTTATAGGTAGAAGACATTCTGACACGCAAATCTCAAAACAGTCAATCATTGCTACACTGTGTCCAACTTTGTGCCTGTCACAATTGCCTAAAACAGTGTTTATGCAGGCAGATCCAATCAGAGGTGCAATGAGGTTAATAAGTGTTTTAAATGAAGTAAGAATTTCCCTTATGTCTGACATGAAAAGCAGCATAATGCAATAAAAACCTTAATGGCAGGGATTCTCAACTCTAGCCCTCAGGAGATTTCCTATAGAATTTAGCTCCAACCTCAATCAAACTCACCTGCCTGTAACTTTCTAGTAATCGTGAAAATCTTGGTTAGCTTGTTCAAGTGAATTTTATTAGGGTCGGGGCTCAACTCTGCAGTAAAGTGGACCTCAAGGGCCAGAGTCGAGAACCCATGTAATAAAGGTTCCCAAGTTTGGCATACCTGTATAATACTTTACGATCACTGAAAAACTATCAGACATCCTGAGTATACACCACAGCAGTCAGTTTTATTCTGTGCATACACAAGTTACATTCAATTAGTGACACTGAGTGGTGTCGTGTGTAGCCGATCATCTCCAGCCTTCCCTGTGTAGCCGGCCATCTCACTGTGTAGCAGGCCATCTCCTCCAGTCTTCAGTGTGTAGCAGGCCATCTCCTCCAGCCTTCAGTGTGTAGCAGGCCATCTCCTCCAGCCTTCACTGTGTAGCCGACCATCTCACTGTGTAGCAGGCCATCTCCTCCAGTCTTCAGTGTGTAGCAGGCCATCTCCTCCAGCCTTCACTGTGTAGCCGACCATCTCACTGTGTAGCAGGCCATCTCCTCCAACCTTCAGTGTGTAGCAGGCCATCGCCTCCAGTCTTCAGTGTGTAGCAGGCCATCTCCTCCAGCCTTCACTGTGTAGCCGACCATCTCACTGTGTAGCAGGCCATCTCCTCCAGTCTTCAGTGTGTAGCAGGCCATCTCCTCCAGCCTTCACTGTGTAGCCGACCATCTCACTGTGTAGCAGGCCATCTCCTCCAACCTTCAGTGTGTAGCAGGCCATCTCCTCCAGTCTTCAGTGTGTAGCAGGCCATCTCCTCCAGCCTTCACTGTGTAGCCGACCATCTCACTGTGTAGCAAGCCATCTCCTCCAGTCTTCAGTGTGTAGGAGGCCATCGCCTCCAGTCTTCAGTGTGTAGCAGGCCATCTCCTCCAGCCTTCAGTGTGTAGCAGGCCATCTCCTCCAGCCTTCACTGTGTAGCCGACCATCTCACTGTGTAGCAGGCCATCTCCTCCAGTCTTCAGTGTGTAGCAGGCCATCTCCTCCAGCCTTCACTGTGTAGCCGACCATCTCACTGTGTAGCAGGCCATCTCCTCCAGTCTTCAGTGTGTAGCAGGCCATCTCCTCCAGTCTTCAGTGTGTAGCAGGCCATCTTCTCCAGTCTTCAGTGTGTAGCAAGCCATCTCCTCCAGTCTTCAGTGTGTAGCAGGCCATCTCCTCCAGTCTTCAGTGTGTAGCAGGCCATCTCCTCCAGTCTTCAGTGTGTAGCAGGCCATCTCCTCCAGCCTTCAGTGTGTAGCAGGCCATCTCCTCCAGCCTTCACTGTGTAGCAGGCCATCTCCTCCAGTCTTCACTTTGTAGCAGGCCATCTCACTGTGTAGCAGGCCATCTCCTCCAGCCTTCACTGTGTAGCAGGCCATCTCCTCCAGCCTTCACTGTGTAGCCGACCATCTCACTGTGTAGCAGGCCATCTCACTGTGTAGCAGGCCATCTCCTCCAGCCTTCAGTGTGTAGCAGGCCATCTCCTCCAGCCTTCAGTGTGTAGCCGACCATCTCACTGTGTAGCAGGCCATCTCACTGTGTAGCAGGCCATCTCCTCCAGTCTTCAGTGTGTAGCAGGCCATCTCCTCCAGCCTTCAGTGTGTAGCAGGCCATCTCCTCCAGCCTTCACTGTGTAGCAGGCCATCTCCTCCAGCCTTCACTGTGTAGCAGGCCATCTCCTCCAGCCTTCACTGTGTAGCAGGCCATCTCCTCCAGTCTTCAGTGTGTAACAGGCCATCTCCTCCAGTCTTCAGTGGTGTAGCAGGCCATCTCCTCCAGCCTTCACTGTGTAGCAGGCCATCTCCTCCAGTCTTCAGTGTGTAGCAGGCCATCTCCTCCAGTCTTCACTGTGTAGCAGGCCATCTCCTCCAGCCTTCAGTGTGTAGCAGGCCATCTCCTCCAGCCTTCAGTGTGTAGCCGACCATCTCACTGTGTAGCAGGCCATCTCACTGTGTAGCAGGCCATCTCCTCCAGTCTTCAGTGTGTAGCAGGCCATCTCCTCCAGCCTTCAGTGTGTAGCAAGCCATCTCCTCCAGCCTTCAGTGTGTAGCCGACCATCTCACTGTTTAGCAGGCCATCTCCTCCAGTCTTCAGTGTGTAGCAGGCCATCTCCTCCAGCCTTCACTGTGTAGCAGGCCATCTCCTCCAGCCTTCACTGTGTAGCAGGCCATCTCCTCCAGCCTTCACTGTGTAGCAGGCCATCTCCTCCAGCCTTCACTGTGTAGCAGGCCATCTCCTCCAGTCTTCAGTGTGTAACAGGCCATCTCCTCCAGTCTTCAGTGGTGTAGCAGGCCATCTCCTCCAGCCTTCACTGTGTAGCAGGCCATCTCCTCCAGTCTTCAGTGTGTAGCAGGCCATCTCCTCCAGTCTTCACTGTGTAGCAGGCCATCTCCTCCAGCCTTCACTGTGTAGCAGGCCATCTCCTCCAGGCTTCAGTGTGTAGCAGGCCATCTCCTCCAGGCTTCAGTGTGTAACAGGCCATCTCCTCCAGTCTTCAGTGTGTAGCAGGCCATCTCCTCCAGTCTTCAGTGTGTAGCAGGCCATCTCATCCAGCCTTCAGTGTGTAGCCGACCATCTCACTGTGTAGCAGGCCATCTCCTCCAGTCTTCAGTGTGTAGCAGGCCATCTCCTCCAGCCTTCACTTTGTAGCAGGCCATCTCACTGTGTAGCAGGCCATCTCCTCCAGTCTTCAGTGTGTAGGAGGCCATCGCCTCCAGTCTTCAGTGTGTAGCAGGCCACCTCCTCCAGTCTTCAGTGTGTAGCAGGCCATCTCCTCCAGCCTTCACTTTGTAGCAGGCCATCTCACTGTGTAGCAGGCCATCTCCTCCAGTCTTCAGTGTGTAGCAGGCCACCTCCTCCAGTCTTCAGTGTGTAGCAGGTCATCTCCTCCAGCCTTCACTGTGTAGCAGGTCATCTCCTCCAGCCTTCACTGTGTAGCAGGTCATCTCCTCTAGTCTTCAGTGTGTAGCAGGTCATCTCCTCTAGTCTTCAGTGTGTAGCAGGCCATCTCCTCCAGCCTTCACTTTGTAGCAGGCCATCTCACTGTGTAGCAGGCCATCTCCTCCAGTCTTCAGTGTGTAGCAGGCCATCTCCTCCAGCCTTCACTGTGTAGCAGGCCATCTCACTGTGTAGCAGGCCATCTCCTCCAGTCTTCAGTGTGTAGCAGGCCATCTCCTCCAGCCTTCACTGTGTAGCAGGCCATCTCACTGTGTAGCAGGCCATCTCCTCCAGTCTTCAGTGTCATAAATTAAATAAAAAATAATCATAAATTATTAGTGAATTAAAATAACTCTTTACACCCATGCATAAAACGATTGCAAGAAATTTCATGCATGCCCCGTTTCTGCTCACCCACTCCCTGGTTGTCTGTTTAATAGCATTGACCCTAAATAACATGAATATAATGTTGGCTACTTCAGAAATGAGAAAATAAGCACATCTAAAAAATCTCTTACTTACTTTTCTGAAAATGTCAAGGGTGAACGAACATAAATGGAGATATGTTGGCAAATATGATGATTTTGTGTATCACCGCGGCGACGCCTCTTGTCCTTTAGTCTTTTTTTCAAGTGTGAGACCTAAAATATCTTTCTTCGCGGTGAGTTTTTGATCTTTTCTATCATGTAATTAACTATTGCAGACTTTAACACAACAAGAACGTACCATTTTGAAGCAAATGAAAAAGACAATTCTCCAACTCCAGAACATCTCGGCTTTAATACCTTACAAATGGCGGCGATACCCAAAATGCACTTTGATTCTCGTGAGTGTGACGTCACCTGACAAAATCCATCTGCCATCCATGGTTCAACTGTAATGTTATGAAGCTACGAGAATACTTTTTGTATGCAAAGAAAAAAAAATAACAAGGACTTAATTCAACAATTCGTCTCATCTGTGTCAGCCTAGCGCCATTTTTGAGAATATCTGCTGTGTCAGCTGTGCCATCGACATATTAAATACAATAGATACGCTGTTTTCGTTCAAATCAAAGTGTAAACAAACGTGCGGTGCGGCTGACAAGGAACAGTGTACACAGTTTGCGCATATCACTTCAAGATATGAATTGCCCTTGTATGAGTTCTTGTTTAGAACATAATTAAACAAATTTCACACGAGCAGGAGTGTTATTTTCTGGAATATCAGCTCGCCAAAAGATGGCACCTGCAACGAATCTATCCATCCATCCATCCATTTTCCAAAACAGCTTGTCTAATGTGGCTACATCATGAGTTCAAATATGTATTTTAAAATCAAGTGAGCACATATTAGCCGCTCACCTTTGAAAAGCAATGCATTAAAATAAGGACAGTAATGTTGAAGTTAACAAACAAAGATTGGTAAACATTTGCTATGAATTGTCTCCATGAATAAAAAAAAAAAATGCAGATCTTTAAAGTGAATTATACATACAATGTCCCCATTTTATATAAAATATATAAAAATATGAATAATTTTGAGGCAAACGAATAAAGAATACCACAAATCTTTCAAAAACTGCTAAACTAAAAGTGAGCAATATTATTTGTGTTGTTTAAAAAAACATTTTAAACTGTTTTGCTGCCAGAGGTCAACAGTAATCGGGGTGTTTTACAGCACACTTTCAAAAATGGGGAGAGGGTCACATCTTTGTCACTTTTTTTCCCCACCCTTGATGAGATTAATGTTAATATAGACAAGCATGTTATGTCTGCCCTATGTTAAGCCCTACTCTCTTGTAATCTGCTGATAATGTTTTCAAATGTTTAGGCTGAACTCATCCAAGACCTCTTTAGGACATCAGCAAGATCAGCATCAGAGTAAACAACATTGATGATGAGACTTTCTGTCCTGTACATGCATCTGAATTGACATATCTCTGGATTTCCTTCCATAATGAATGGTTTAGTTAAGGTAAGCAATACAATTGGTTTATTTCAAGTCCAGGGTCTTTTTACTGCACAGTTGTGTGTTCTCAAAGTTTTCAGTGACATAAAAAAACAAAACTTTATATTCATTTAAACTCACAAAAGCTTTGATTCTTGTTTCTTAGAAGGATGTGAATGTTTTCTGTATGGTTCTCAGTGAGTAGAGACAAGGTGTCTTAATGCATGGGATCATTTTGTGAGTCCATCAGAAATTCTCTTTGTGAAGAACTTGTCGATCTGTCTGTTATTGAATCCTTGCTCAATAGGTAAACAAACCTACTCAGGAGGAATTTGGTTGGCTGCTAATGTTTGGGAGGTTTTCCAGATGAAAGCTGATGGAAGCAGATTCACTTTGACCAGATATGTAAACACATCTAGAGAGGATCTTTCCTCAACACTAGCGTCTGCTTTCCAAGGTAGTCAGCTCCCATCAGTTTCATCAAATATAAACACAAGCTTCTTATGTCTTATGTAGTATGTTTTTTGGCTTCTTCCAATTCTAAAATATAATCATATAAATATTTATTTTACATGATAGTATCACATAAATATCTGTTTTCTGAAGACAGCGTCATGATTAGTTATATTATATATGGTATTTTGAAAATACTTGGTGAAAAAGTCAGCTATCAAGTCAAGCTAGTGAAAATGGACAGGCTCTGTACTGAATCCTATGAAACTGCAGAAATTTCTGGGACGCTCTTCTACACAAAGCCTTCTGGAGAACAGTCTGGTAAGAAAGTTAGTTATGATTATACAGACACACTGGGCGCTGTGTGCAGCTCCACCTCCAGGTTTAATGGGCCCCATGGTGCAGCTCCACCTCAGGGCTCTGTGGGTCCATTGCTACAGTGCCACATCTGGGATCAGTATGCCCAATGGTGCAACTTTTGCTTCTGGGCATTGTGGGTTCAATGCTTTTTCAACCTCTGGGCTCTGTTGGTCCCATGGTGTAGTTTTACCTCTGGGTTCAGTGGGTCCTGTGGTGCAGCTCTGCCTTAGCTTCAAATGAGTCCTGATGTACAGCTCCACCTCTGGGCCTTATTGTGCAGCTCCACCTCTGGGCTCAGTGAGCCCTGGCCAATTTAAAATGTAGGGTAAGATTTTCCATGAAAAACGACCCAAATTTCTGTCTGTTCTGCACACAGTTAGTTTATGGCTACACAAGTTCATTTTTGTACTGTTTGACAGCAGTGGTCACTATGAACTCTTGTTGTATGGCAAAGAAAAAAATCTTTCTTTCTTTCTGTCCATTTAAAAGGCCAGTACAATTTTATTTTGAACATATATGCAAGAGTAAACTATTTCTGACAATAATGATATAATATAATATTGCCAAATTTCTCAATATTTTATTTATCAGTGTGTGCTGAGGCATAACATTATATCTACTGTGTACTGTAACTATATAATGTGTATTTTTACCTTTTATTATTGATATAATGTAAATGTTCTACATTTATTTTTGCTTTATAAACAATTATCAATTAATAGGGAAAAATCTGATTGTGATCTGCGCCAACCAAGCAATTTTGACTCTTTTGAGTATTGACTCCATGGTGACAGTTACTGTGAGAAACCATCTACATTAATATTATGCATCGGATCTTACAGGTGTAGTTCATTTGGTTGATCACTAGGTGGCAGCGTTATTTCATCTGTGACAGTTCGGTTGCAAAAGGTAGATCGACAGAGCCTCATGCTGAGCACAAACAAAACAAAATAGTCTGTAAACCGTATCTGGATACCGAAGAACTGAAGGAAAATTTACAGGTCTTTTTAGAGTTTTATTTCTTTTTTAATTGTCTGAAAGGAAAGGCTCTGTTCTGGTTGTATTTGTGCGTGTGAAACAGATTTCTAGTCTTACTACAAGATAACTTGAGAGGACACAGAAAGAGGCAGAGTAAATGACAGTAAATTTTATTCAAAGGATGAGAAGAGAGACAATCTGTCTGAAAGGAACAATTGTGGCAGCAATCATGATTATGTTTCTGTGTCTCTTTTTTGGAAGGAAGGCTGTTAAGATTAGCCGGTCTGCATCCCTCTGAGCTTGTGTGTGTGTGTGTGTGTGTGTGTGTGTGTGAGAGAGAAAGATGAAAGTCATAACATTACTGCTTTCATTTCTCAGATTCATTCTCTCTCATAACTAGACTTGATTACATGAGCCAAACGAGAGAGAAAAAAAACATCCTCTGATTGCTGCTGCCTTCATTCATAAACAGGAAAGACAGCCTAGATCTTGTATTCAAATGGCTGTTGCTCAGATAAACACCACTGTATTCAGATTACGCTAAATGACCTTTACAGTGTTCCTCTCCATCAAATCACTGAACATCATAGCTGAAACTGGCACCGGTGGCATCAAAATATATAGAGTGGATGCATCATAGTCTCTGTTTCAGTGTCTGTCTGTCTGAATATCTCCTCTAAAAATATTCCTTGTTTGTCTGACATTTGCAGTGATGTTGACCTTTCATCTCACCACACTCATCTCTCAGACTACCCTCCTCTTTCCCATTTTCAGGAAACCAATCCTATCTCATCTTCATCATCTGTGTTTTTGGCCTTGTTTTTTTGTTTCACAAATAAATAGACAAACACACGTATTTAGATTGAATTTATGTTTATGCCATCCATTGGCACATTTTTCCTCTTCTTAGGTTGAGAACATATTAAAAGATTTTTTTTTTTTTTTGAACATTTCTATTAGTTCAGTTTTTTTTAATCTATTATTAATGATTGCAACTTTGAGTTCTGTTGAGTTAGCAATTTTTTGTTCTTATTACTATCAGACCCTCTTTAGTGCTGTCGGATTGAATTGAGGGCATCTACTGTATGTGCTGTAGTTTACAGGCTTTTCGTTTTTTGATTCATTTTTCTTTTTCTGCTTTTGGCTGAGCTTCGTAAGCTATTTTAGCAAAATTGTTTCTCTTCAACTCAGATTACACTATGCAGTAGTTTAAGTTTTCTCTAAAGGGATTAGTTCACCAAAAAATTGTTTCAGATTCAGAAGACTCTAGTGCATGAGCTGTATGAATTACTTTTATGAAATGATAACTGATGATAATTGATTGGACATTTTACAAGCTTGACTCCATTCTCAATTCATAGCAGTTGCATGGAAAGCAGTGATTAGCACAGTATTTAAAAATTTGTACAGGTTAGAAATGACATGAGGGGTGAGAGAAAAAGAAGGCTATCCTTTTAAGGACTCTTTTGCTTTTTTCTCAATCTTAATTCTCTTCCATTTGAGACATTTGGGCATATGGGGACTTGAATACCCTCTTTATATATATATATATATATATATATATATATATATATATATATATATATATATATATATATATATATATATAAAAAATGCTAAGTTTATTAGTAGTTTACAGTTTTTCCATCTTACAACAGTAGAGGCCAGTTTCATTTAATGGCTCAGTTTTATTATCATTGGATCTGTGGGACATCATGTAGATAGTTTATCTATGTTATTTATGTTTAATTTAGTAAATTTGCCATATGTGGGTTATAAAGAAAGATATCAAGAACATGATTAAATAAAAAAATGTACTTGATTATTTAATTTATTCTGAAAAAAATCCAAAAACATTATTACGGGCTATTGTATGACACTTCCGAACACTTTTTGAAGGCCCTTTAGATCATATTTCTCATTGTCTCTCATGTTATTAAGATCACATTCCATATCTCAGTCCTTCTGTTCACCTTCACCTCTCCCTGTCTCTCTCACACTCGGGTGTAATGAGCAGGCATTCATGTTTAGTCTATTAAAAGTCCCATGTGTTATAAGTCAATACAGCTGATTTATGTTCCTTTGTATGGGATCATTCTGACTCCAAAAAAGAAGCACAGCGTCTTCACCTCTGTAACCTTCACCTAAGGGGGAATGACATTTTCAGCTTCTTTGCAGCTCACACTTTTAAAATGATCAACAGTACAGACTGAGACTGCTTGTGTGAGCTTATACATTTACACATTATAACATTTTCTAATTAAATCATTATAATATTCAACCTATTTAATGTAAAAACATGCATTAACCAGTCAATATATAAATGCTTCTCATTGTCTCAGGCTCTTTTCAAAGGCTTTTTATGGTTTTTGCCTAGCAATCAAGGATCTGAGCTGGAAACACAAAGGTCAAAGTTTGATCCCAGGTATGGATGACACTATTGTGCATTTAAGCAACTCATTTAACCCAGCGTTGCTCCTGAAGCCTGCCTGACAATTGAGGTATTGTAAGGCACTTTAGAAAGAAAGCAGGTATTAAATGAAAAGTAATCAACTCCTCTTTTCAATCTTCTTGTCAGTTTTTCTCTTCTTTAGAACTTAATTTTAGCTTCGATCGCACTGCCATTGATTTCATTGTCTACTCAGTATCTTCTATTGGCCGTATTATATTCTCCCTCCCTTTGATCATATTTTACCCATTTGAGAGAATGAAATGTGAGTCACTGCTGACACTGCAGATCAATCCTCCTGAAATACAATGAAGGAGAGATGCTAAAAATGGATGATGGAAGCTGGATCTGTGTGTGTGTGTGTTTCTGTGAATCATGAAAATAATATAGCATCATCTTTGCAGTATGAGAACCCATAAATGTTTAAGATAAGAGCAGAAATTACTGGTTTTTAGGATTTCTTCTCAACTGTATGATGCACATTATATCAGTCTGTACCATAATGGTCAATATTAGAGTTTTTTTTTTTTTTTTTTTTCCAAGTTAAATTGTTGGATATTTCATTGCGCGTACTCATTAAACCCATATTTTTACATTTAGATTACCTTTGCCATTTTTTAATGCTCGCTGAAAGTCCTTAAAATCTGTAAAACACTAATAATTTAACACCAGCGAATGTAATTTTTAGATCTTCTCAGAATGAATAAGCCTTTTAGTGTTTTAGACAATAAAATCTGTCATTTAATGGTTATTACCAATAACATAATGGCTTCTGGGTTACACCAGAATAAGCCCTCTCTCTTCACAGTCATGAGGCTAAAGGCCATTTGCATTCCCTTTTGCCATCCCTGTTCAGGATTGTCAGACTGTGATAAAATCTACTGAATCTCAAAGAAGCTGTGGGTTAACTTGTGTTTTATTTCTTGCCTTAGAGGACATTGTTATTAATGTAGAAACAGTGACCCGGCAGGTAATTCTATAGCTTGCAGTGTGGGTTTTATAACAAGGGTCTCCATGACCGTGCAGTGTATTTTTATTTCGTCCAGTTTTTGGCATGGTTGAGATCAGGACAGCGCAACTGATACCTGAAGCATCCGTCTAGAGTGCATAAAGCTTTATAATCTTTGACAAATGGAGGAGGGCAGGCCTAAAAGACCCTCTTAGCCCTAGCTGTCCATTCAAAACACCTGTAAAACCCCCTCTTTGTTGAAGGGCAGTGAAAGTTGCACCCAGTCTCACTCTTCTGCTTTGATTTAATGAATTCCAAGAATTCTCCAGAAGAAGAGATCTTTCCTCCAGGCTTTTTGGCCTCAGCAGTCTACAGGCCATGGAAATGGAAAACGTCTGTTTGCATAGACCAGAGGATTTCACTTAAGAGATTGATGCTCCTTGAAATCCTCTGTCAGTCTTGTCATGAACATATGCATTAGTGTGCGTCCCGTGTTCTGTTCTTTTTTTTTTTCAGTGCTCACACGACAACTTTAGATTCTGTCTGGATCTGATTCTAACACTCCAGCTTTGCTTTTATGCATTTGGCAGATCCTCTTATCCAAATAGACTTAAATTGCATTCAAGGTACACAATTTATCAGTTTATGCGTTCCCTGGGAATTGAACCAATGTACTGTAGCAGAGTGCTCTATTGTTTGAACTACAGGAAAGGCGAGCTGGAATTGGAAAGCTTCATCGGCTTCATACTTTGTGGTTCTTGCGTTCCAATTGCAAATTAAGATGATTGAGGTGAGACATTCACATTCAGATACACTGAGATGAGAGCAGTGAATCACTGTGAAAGAATTATGGCTTTTTACTCAGTAGGCTGCCTAAAAAGAACAAAGGTCTCTCTGAGTTCACACTCTTTCTCCGACATTCGGCCCATAAGCCAGCATGCATTGTTATGCAGCATAAGGTTGTAATCTTTTGCATTTCCTGCTGCAAGACTCTGAAGAGAAGTTGAGAAGTGATGTTATGGGCTGGAAATTTTATGAGCCATGTCACGGTATCCATGGTGTCTTTTATTTTTTCGCACAGTTTGGCACACTACACTGCTTTATCAATAATGCAGTGAAATGCTATTAGTGCTGGGAGTGCAGCAGTTAGTCTGCTTAACAGACCCTTGTGTTGTCCACCCACAGAGCTCCATCAATAACAGTTATGCCTTTTCCAAGGCCAAGTGTTTTTTTTTTTTTTTATTCTATCTTTTATTTGCTCACTGTAATGTCATACAAACCTCCATAAGAATTTACTTCTATAGAACACAAAGATTGTGTGTGTGTGTGTGTGTGTGTGTGTGTGTGTGTGTATACTGTGTGTATATATGTATACACCTCATGGCTTCTCGTTCATTTGAGAGTAAGTTCAACAAATTTAAATTGTACTGGAGTCAACAAAGCTACAATAAAACTAGTATATATTTGTGGTGTTCATGGTTGATACACAGTAGCCTGCGCTGATTAGTTTTAGTTGTAGTCAACACAATATCCAGCAGTTTGACTTTTTGTTCTGATGAATGCCATGGGCCACCTTTTGGGAAACCCTGCACTGTAACATCTGTTTTATTGTTTGGCCGAACGTCTTGACTAATCTGCGAGTCTGCTGTCTTCAGACTTACAGCCCTGAGCTCTTTCTGGCATTAAGATCAGGGACTCAGGGAGTTAGTAGCATATATTTAGAAGAACCAGCTCCATTCTGCGTTCTTCTTGTTTTCTTTCGTTGAGTGACTACCCATGCCAGTTATGCTCTGCTTCAGCCCACCTATTCTGACCTCCACATTTCAGACAACAATACCATCCATTACAATTAAATCTGGGGCAGGGTGGTCCCAACTAATTATGAGTTTGGTTCACTCAGGGTTCACCTCAACTAATCACAGAATTACTCAATTTGAGTTTGATCCAAATTTCCATAGCCATTTTGAGACCACATAAATGTAATTAGTCTTTTTAATGTTTTAAACAATGAAAAATGACTACTATTTCTAGGTCACAATGTAAGTATATTTATGAGTCACTATTTTAACTTGATCTAAATGTAATTAGATTAATTCATTAAGACAAAACACCTGTAATACCATGTCTTTGTTGAAGGGTAGTTAAAGTGGCATGCAGTCTCACTCTTCTGTTTTGATTTAATGAATTCCAGGAATTCTCCGTTAGAAGAATTGGCATTTTAGTTTGACCCAAATTTCCATGGGAACCATAGACCGTTAATTTTATGTTCAAAACCATGAAAAATTAAGAATATTTTCAGGTAATTTTTTCTTTTCAAAAAATCTGTCAATTCAACTTTTCACTTGGATTGTTTTCCTGATTATGTGATGTATAATTCTAAACGTTATGACCCTGTCTAGGGCTGCAACAAATTGATCACAGCAGCAGTTTTTGTTTCTGGTTCCACTATGTTAAATTAGATTAATTAAAGAGAATATTGTTTTTATTTTTCATTTCATTCACATCACATCTGCCTTAGATAATATATTCATGAACTGGACTGTCATCCATCCGGTTTTAGACATGGGTTACAAAAGCTGTTGAAAGCAGTTTGAGTGAACTCTGCTGTTCTAGCAAATCTATATTCCAGTCATTCACATTGCTTTGAAGCAAAAACCACAGCCACAGAATTGGACACCCCAAAACTTCACACAACTCTTTAGGAAGCTCTTCAGTCACTTCTTTTCTAACAGATGAGCTCAGCGAGACCTCATTTAATAATACTCACCGCTACTAGAATATCGCCTAAACATTTGCTCTTGCTGCACTATTGCACTCAAAAAATTTGTCTGCTGACGTCTTCACCAGATCATGATTTCAGCCTCTGTAGTGTCACGATGTGCAGTCGAGCGTTCAGCAAAGCTCATTTCATTTGGTTGTCTCTCACAAACAAATTTGCTCCAGTCCATCTCTACTCAACACTTCCCAGATGGGAATCAAGTGAGTGATTTTTCATTTAGATATACAGAAATTATTTTTTTAACCATACAGCAGCCCATCTAAAATCAAATTACATGAGATGTTACACCAGAGGATTCGCCAGCTGCGTTCCCTTGCGCTTTAGTCTGTGCGTGCATGTGTTCAGTTCTGTGTGACGTGCATGCATACATCATATTTTCTTGCGGTGATTTGATAAATTCAGACAGAAAATGGTGGGCACAATGAACATCTCAGTGCCTGCAGAGAACCATGGCGCCACAGGATGCCACCGTCTGTCTGCTACTGTTGTGTTTGAGAGTGTGTGTGAAAGGGCACCTTGTTTTGGTGAATAATTAAAATCCTTGTTAATCAGCTCATCATTGGCTGCACAGTGAGTGAACAGGCATCCAACCATGATATAATTATTCACACACACATACACACACTCCCTCTGATTCCCATTTCACACACACACACGTACGCGTACACACATGGTAACCAGCACGTTTAATTGAATGATCATCGGTTTTCCACTCCCCGGATTCAACAATCAGGATACTGTACAAATCAACACACACACACACACACACACACATTTTTGTGAATTGATCTGATGATCTGGGTTGCACCGAGAGGTCATTACAGATTCTTCATTATTTTTAAACTTGTGTGGATATGCATTGATTAATCTGAGGGCCGAAAGGTAAAACCTGAATATTGAAATCCCAAGCAAAAAAGCTCTTTTATTATTATTAAAAAAAAAAAAGCAGTCACGAAGGCAGCACAATAATGTTGTCGCAGTGTCTGTCTCAGTTTATACTTGGTGCTTAAGCATCCGTGGATAAGAAACTCTTCATTCTCTTCAAGATGAAAGAGCTTACCGTTCAGGACTGTTTTCATGCTCTTGCTTATGAAGAAAAACTGCCGCTGGCATATATGAGGGTTGGTTTATTTGTTTATTCTACTAGAGATCTTTCATTATTGCTGAGAAATGAAACTGTTTTCATCAAGATTAATATTAGGGTTATATTAAGGTTTAATGTTTTTCAGATCCTCCCTGAATGAGTACTAAACGGTTGTAGTTGAGATCGGTGGTCCCTAGCGTATGTCAGTTGGTCTGTGTGTGTTGATTTGTTAGTAGGCTGTTAGTTTTGTATTTGAAACTGGAGAACTACTGCTGAGAGACGTTTTTCCTGAACCAAAACTCTTTTGAACCAATTAAAAGAGGGAACTTAAGTGCTTTGAATGTTTCAGTTCAATATGAGTACTGGATCTTTCACTGCTCTGGGAGATGGGAATCGTCCCAGCGTGCTAAATGATGATCAGATGCTTGAATCTTCTGTTCCTGACATGGGTATTGAGTTGAATAGAGGAGAAAATCAATGCATATATGAGCAAATCAATGCAGGACGGGGTGTCAGATAAGATGTAACTGATCTGAACATGTTGCATTGATATTACTAAGGGGAGAAAGTGGTTGTTCATGTTACAGTTTCTGTTAATAGTAGTGTTCATTTTGAATCACTATTTGTTATTGTTATTATGCACTGATAATAGAAATTCTGTGATGCTAATAATCTGATCATTATTTTCATGTTATGGCTGATTCTGAAATGTATATTATTTAGTCTAAATAAATAAAAAAATGCAAACCTAAAAACTAAAATTAGTTGTTTTAAATGTAACAAATGAATTTATAATGTACAGTATGAAAAAAAATCATTTAAAACATTTAATTATTACTGTCTTTTAAATAACTTTAACTGTTAGATGACATCAAAGGTAAATCTCAATGCCGACCAATACCAATAATTAAAAAGAAAATGCATAATATTTACCCAGAAGTGAGTTAAACCTGTCAACACCTCCTTTTGAGGACGTCCTCATTCGTAAAAACTGTATAAAAATAAAGTTAATCAAGTAAGTAATATACACTGCCGTTCAAAAGCTTGCGATCAGTAAGATTTTTAGTGGAGTCTCTTATGCTTGTCAAGGTTGTATTTATTTGATCAAATGTACAGAAAAACAGTAAATACTGAGAAATATTATTGCAATTTGTAATATTGGTTTCCTATTTTAATATACTTAAAACATAATATATTTCTGTGACGCAGCACTGAATTTTTATCAGCCGTTACTCCAGTCTTCATTGTCACATGATCTTTCAGAAATCATTCTAATATGCTGATTTATTATCAGTGTTGAAACCGTTGTGCTGCTTAACATTTTTTGGAACCTGTGATACATTTTCTTTGATTCTTTGATAAATAAAACGTTAAAAAGAACAGCATTTATTCAAAATAAAAGTATTTTCTAACAATATAAGTCTTATCACTTTTTATCCATTTAACATATCCTTCCTGAATAAAAGTATTAATTTCTTTAAAAAATTACTGACCCCAGACTTTTGAATAGTAGTGTATATTTTAACACAAAATTTCTGTTTTGAATTTTTACTGTTTTGTAAAAATTCAAAATAGATAGTTTGTGTTAAAATATACACTACTATTCAATATATATATATATATATATATATATATATATATATATATATAATGTATAAGCAGCACAACTGTTTCCAACTTTGATTATAAATCAGCATATTGGAATGATTCCTGAAGGATCATGTGAAGGCTGGAGTAATGATGCTGAAAATTCAGCTTTGCATCATAGAAATAAATTATATTTTAAAATATATTAAAATAGAAAACTGTTATTTTAAATTGCAATAATATTTCACAAAATGAATTTTTTTTTTCTGTATTTTTGATCATATAAATGCAGCCTTGATGAGCATAAGAAACTTCTTTAAAAAAACATTAAAAATCTTCCTCATCCCAAACTTTTGAACGGCATTTTGTGTGTGTGTGTGTGTGTGTGTGTGTGTGTGTGTGTGTGTGTGTGTGTGTGTGTGTGTGTGTGTGTGTGTGTGTGTGCGTGTGCGTGCGTGCATGTGTTTGTGCTGACTGAGTTAAGTGCCACAGCCCAACCTGAGAAAACATTCAATTAGATTTACTAAATTCCAGCGTTAATAAAAGAGAATCTGACATTCACAGAGCCGCCCACCCTTCTCCCTTCCTCACTTCTGCACTCCTACTCTCAGTATTGTGTGCACTAATAATAGGCATTGAAATGAGTTTCTGATGCCTGTCTTCCAAATGCCACGCTGGGGATGAGCGATCGTTCAACAGAAACGATTAGATAATTAGACCATCCTCTCACTGTGTGAATGCGCACACCCGCGCACACATATTGATCTTCTGCTTGATCACTGTACAGTAAATAAACTTCACCCTGTCAATGACATCTCTTAAGTGATAATGACACTGTCACCTACCTCTACACTGTCACTTCGTGCATTAGCTGACTATCCCCATTCGTATAGATGGGATGTGTGGTATCTAAAGAATATTTCAAAGAACCATCTCCCATCTGTTGTGGAGAGGTGACATGTGCCTTGTAGTGTGGGAGTGAACCATTAGGGGGCAGTGCAAGAATATTTCAGTGTGATACTGGGCTGAAATGGTCCTCATGGTTAAGACTTATGACATCTTCGTATTTCACGGGAAGTGTAGACACAGCCAAATACTCGTGGATAATGAGTTAAGGAGTGACAGTGTTGTTGATAGAAGTATGATGTTTTCTTAGTTTTTTCTGTGGGGTTTGGGTCTAGCTGTTTGTTTGTGACCGTGTGTGAAAGAATTGCTAGTGTAAAAGAGCTCAAATGTACGTTTGCTGTGTTTTCGATAGGAAGCATGTAGATGATTTCTGCTTGTTTGTCTGGTTTCAAGGTGAGCCAAGTTTGACCTCTTGTGGTTCTGCTCCACTTTTGAAAGTAGGGGTTAATCTGCATTTTCAGTATTATGTTAGGCAAGTCTGGAGTTAAACTCCATTCTTTCGCTCTGTCCCCCCAACACCCCCCCCCCCTCTAGGTTGCGCCGTCAGCCCTTTTGTTCCAGTCTCATTGTAATGCGTTGGCGTGGAAACGATGCTTTCTGACACCTGGCCCACATGAGCCAGGCCCTGTGAAACAGACCTCATCACCACCAATCAGATCAGCTCTCCCACAAATCACAACCAATCAGATCACTAGCCTCGCAGACACAGCCGACGCCACAGCGACCGCCGACCTAGTTGTGGTCTTAAAGGGACAATACGCACTCATCTACAAAGCCCTGCACCCACGAGCACAGAGGGCTGTTTAGTGAGTCTTTCATCTGTAAATGATGTACTTTTCATTTGTTGATTGTTTGAATGGATTTCACACAAAATAATTCATATTTTCAATTTAAAACTCATTTCATTTCCAAAATATTTAGGCCTGCAAACTCACATTATAAAAAGACAATATTTCGGAATCCAATTTCCATAATTGTTGTGAGAATCATTCCATATCAAGAAAATCAGTCCATTATGTTTTTTTAATGCTTCAGCTGTAAAAAAAAAAAAAAAAAAAAAGAGGTTACATTTAGTATAAAATAAAAATGTTCACGCAATCAAAATTTTAACATTTAATTTAAAAAAAAAATGGTCACACTTTATTTTTACTTTATTTTAATTCTCGCTATTAAAAAACCATTACCTACTACTTTAGCCTCAATAAACTAGTTAGTAAGGTAGCTGTTAAGTAGTATAGGTATTGGATAGGATTAATGGTGTAGAATATGGTCATGCACAAGATGTGCTGTAATAATATGTGCAGCCAATATGTTAATAATAGGAATGTAAATAAGCAACTAGCTGATAGTAAGAATTAGTCCCTATACTAATGTTTTACCAAAAAATAAACATGAATGGCATTGTGAGCATTCATATGGTCTCTGTTGATCACTATGAGTATGAGTGAGTTAACTTTAGACCAACTACATTTAAAAAAAATATCAGTAGGTATTGAACATTTTTATTTTGTGTGTGTGGTCAGTAGGCCTGTTTTTCAGCACATTGTAGTCCCCAGTGAGCAATTTTCAGCGTTAAAATATATGCGAAAATGGTGCCGTATTAGAGCGTACACAGGAGAGTTCAACCCGCCGCCACTATTACAGCTTTTTTCACACCTCTCTTCCTCCCTTTGTGCTCTTTTTTTTGTCGATATTAAAAATAGATGAGGAAACCAGCAACGGTGCATATTTGTGTGTTTTCAAAAACGTTCAAATGCTCAAACTTTACCAAAGCTTAGGAGGTGCGCCAATGCGTGTGTCGGTGTGTACAACATATGTTTGACATACTACGATGTCATCTGACATATTTCGGCTTGCAGCTTTTTGCTGCTTAATTTCTTCAAGACCCATTCTCTGCCTCCATCAGATCCACACGTTCTCAGAAAGCACAAAGACCAGAGCGTAGTCCTCAGAGGAATGCATCACACGTATTACCTGCACTGAATATTAAGTGTGAATTTTAGTTTTCTCATTGGAACCGAGGAGGTGGCACTGTTTGGACTGTAAATGTTTCATTTCAGGTTATTATAGTCTGACAGAGAATATTGATGACTCTGTGTGTGTTTAATATGGAGTTAAAGTGTGAATCAGATGTCAATCCGGAGTGAGTAAGTGAGTGTATTTTCTTTGAATTATACAGTTATTATTATTTTTAAAAAGCTCTAGAATCACAGCACGTCTGACAATCTATAACGTGACTTCTAACGGTCCCAGTGCTAGTGTATTGACTGGTGCATTCACTGTTTTGTGTGTGTAAGAGAGAAAAAGAGTTTTGCTGTGGGGGTAACAAAAGACGTCTCTTAGATCTCTTATGTAATTCAATACATGCAGTTCAGATTGAGTTTCAGCTGATCCATATCTGTCTGTCCTCTCACAGTGAGTGGTTTGTATGCTCACATCTGAACATCATTTCTCTCTCTTTCTGTGTTTCTCTTTGGAACACATGTTTTCCACTCAATCTTTTGACCCAGATGATGTTGGGTCTGCTGGGACTAAGTGCTCTTCATGGACTCTCTGTATTAAGGACGGGCTGGGGAAACACGGATTTGAATGTGTATATGTATGTATATGTATATATTTAAGTGTATAATAATCTTAGAGGACACCTTAAAATAACCTGCATCAGTATTCACACTACTGAATAGAGTCTGTAGTCTGAAATCTTTGTATTTAATGTGGTTATGTTCTTAATTTGAACATCTGGCACATGATACATTGTTAATAATACGTGATAATATTTGAAGATGCGTGCGGCATGTTAATCGTGTCAACGGTATAGCTAGCAAATTATCTGAAACACACATCAAAGCCATAGTAATACATAAACATACTTTTCATGACTGTAGTGAACACATTAAAACACATGCTTTCACGGAAGGCAACCTCAAGTTTGTTTTCATGTTTTGCTTTGTAATTCACTTGGTTCAAATAACTCGAAGGAACACATTTTCTCAGAGGCTTAAATGTACGCTGAAAGTGAAGAATCAATAAATCTTGTGCGCAAAACTGTACCAACCAAAACTGTTTGACTCTCCACTTCCCTCCAGACTGACTGATCACCATAAAAGATTAGATAAATCAAATTTCCTCTAGTGTGTTTTTTAGTCTTCCAGCATAGTGCCCAAATATTTCCTCCTCAAAGTCTGTGCTTGAATCACGGCCTGATGGTTAATGACCTGGTGTATTAACACAAAGGGAGGAGATTTAATTTCAGGTAAGTCATGATGCAGACTTACTGAGATCAAAACTTTGCCCTTGAGCAAATCGGGTTGCTGCAGGGGGACTGTACTTGCATTTAGTTTACAGCGTGTATTAATGCTTAAATTCTGCCAAGTTGTTTAATTTCGCAGTATTTGGTCTGTTTGCTATTGAATTAATTTTCTTCGTGCTATTAAAGGTGAATTTAGGTATTGCTTTTATCAGTGTTGTTAAAATATTAGTGGTTTTAAAGATGAATTGTTTAATACATGACAGCAATTTTTTCAACAGTGTAAAAATAGTGGAGATGAGCATGTCTAATCTCGACTGTTACCTGTAAATTATATATGTTGTAATACTGATGTAGTAATGATATATTGTGCACTTTAAGTCTTCTCTGAATGCATAAATTACTGTTCTGTTTAGTATTACGAAACATGTTAATGAGTTATTATTCAGGATATTATAAAGCGGTATATACTGGTCAGTATAATTATGCAGGCTATGTTGGTAAGAAACTAGAGAAAATGCTTTGGAGACCCAGACATGGCCTTGCCTGAGAACATAGACATAGTGTTTTCCAACCTCTGACTTAAAATTCAGTGCATTTGGATTAAATTAGATACGGTTCGGCGGGGGTCTCTAAATGATCTCCAGATAATTCCGTGTTTTTTTTTTTTTATCTTGAGGTAATCCCAATGCATACAAGCTTCCCTAACCGGTATAACTAGTTAATTACAGACTTGTCCTAGCCTTATGTCAAAAGTGGATTAAACATATTAATGATTCATTTAGGTTTTAGTGAACAGAAATGGCTTAACTGAACCTGATTGAACGGTCTTTGCAAGTAACTCAAAAACTACAGAGAACACTGACTGCGAATTCAAATCAAGAGGATGCACAAAATCAATATTATGATATATAAAAATATGGAATAATATTTTTTTAATTAAAACTTTGCTGAGTTTCTAAGATTTTAATCAAGTATGTTAGTAATATGAATAGACAATATCACATTTGCTGTGCCAAGGAAGGAAAGTAAGAGAGAAATGAGTTGAGATTAATACTTAATGCCAAACGTTTAATACTTTGTCACTGTTAATGTTTTCCAGAGGGAAAAGCCGAATTTGTAGAATTTGTTAATCTTGATGCATAAGCCTCTCAAGGATTTATGGAGAGTTCTCATGGCTCGAAGTTTGGTGTGAAAGTTTTTGGATGTTCCTGTAACTAGTTTGTGTTGAGGACGTGTGTGTGTGTGTGTGTTTAGGTGCTGGCCTTTAGGGCAGACAACACGGTTGATAAATGAGTGTGGTAATTTCTCTTTGTACCTGCTTTTAGCTGCCCTACAAATACATCCACATAACCACATACACATACATACAACCTCCTTCTTTATTTATAAAATAAAAACATTAATATATAAACACAGAAATTCTTACCGAGGATCATAAATGCACAAAAGCCTGTCATCAAGGCTTACTTTCTTCTGTGGAAACTCTGTGTGTGTATATTCTTCGGTCTTCGTCTTTTTTTTTAATGTTTTTATTTTTCCTCAGCCAAACAGGATATTACTTTTTCCTTTGCTTTTGTCTTTCTTGTTCACTCGCTTGTAATCACTCTTTCTGTTTGTCTTTCTTCTCTCCTATGGCACAGCTCTGACTCACACACACACACACACACACACTCTCTCTCTCTCTCTCTCTCTCTCTCTCTAGTAGTTTGTTTGGAATAAACAGTATAATATTGTGTGCAGTGAGGTAGTGATTGTGATTGTGTGTGTGTGTGTGTGTTTGTCTCTATACGTATTTGTGTGTGTTTGGGTGATTAGAGTCAGGGTTTGTGTTTCCTCAGAGGAAATTAAGCAGGCATGGCCTCCAAAAACTTCCAAAACTCCTAAAGCATGGAAATCATATCCAGACCACAGAGCTGTGTGTATGTATGTACTTAGTTGTAGTTTGAGGACAAATTTGTCCCTAGAAGCTATCTAAATCTAACAAAACGTATTTTAAGAAATAAATCAAATTATTAGCCAGAAGTAAGCTAAATCTGACAAGACCTCCTTTTGAGGATGTTCTTATAAAAATTTTTTTTTTTTTTAAGTTTTCTGTTAGGTTTAGGTTACTAAATCAACAGACGTGTGTGTGTTTGAAATTACATGAAAGGTTATTTGTTCTGAATGTTCAGAATAACTTTTTGTATTGAGCTCACTTATATGTGTAATATCAAAGTACTTATTTGTGCAATAATAAAAACACAACCAACGCTGGACATTACATTATGATATTAAATATACTAGCATGTTGAATATGTGAGTGAGATGTTGTTTGAGATAACGATGATTGATAAATGTTGAATTTTAAACTGGCTGAAGAGGAGTGAACTCTGTAGAACTGCAATTAAAGAGTATGGTCATTTGAAGAAGAATATTTTTACAGACATTAGGATGACTTTGGATTTTAGGATATCAGAGGGTGTCAGCTGTTACAGTGAAAGTGGTGATATTTTGTGTGCAGCGAGGTTGTAGGGTTTTACTGTGGCCAGCAGGGTGAGCTGTGGTGATGTCCTGTCAGTCTGACAGTGTCTCTGAAGTCAAGCTTCTCTGTCAGGACTGTTAATTCTGCAAATTCACTCGCTTTGTCATATCTGAGAGGTTTACAGCATGACGCACCAGCGTTCACTTCTCACACTGAGCAGTTTGTCTTTTCAAATCTGTATCTCTCTCTTTCTTCCTCTGCCTCTCACACACAAACATGCATTCAGATTTGTTTTCTATCATGATGGGGTTTCTGTTGTTGTTATACTAGGTTAATGATAATTTCTTGCCCCCAACCCCTAAACCTAACCCTCACATAAACCCTTTGGCTTTCTAGCCTAGTCATTAATTTGGATGGTCCCCACAATATATGTATAAAGGGATTATTGGTTTTACCATCCTTCAAATGTGTCATGCAGGTTTTTGTGCCAAATGATCTTTGAAAACAACTTTCAAGAAAAAGAAAAAAAACCTACAGGTTTAAAAAGTGTTTTTCTAAAATTCTGTAAGAGAAATCAACATTCACCACAGCTCAGTCGAGTTGCTTTAAAAAGACCTTTTTCTCCTGTGAACCAAAAGGATGTTTTATATAAATGTCAAAATGTCAAAACTAAATTGCATGGTGATCACTGGCTGTCCACCTTGATGGAATTTTGATTGGTTTGTAAAAAAAAAAAAAAAAAAAAAAAAAAAAGAAGTGATTTCTGATTTTAACCCTGGTCTCTTTGCAAGCTAAAAAAACAACTATAGCACCAGACACATTTTACTTTTTTTTATTGCAAAGTACTAAATGTAGTTTTCTTTTCATTTGATCGTGTTTTGTCTTACTTTATCTCACAGCGTTGGTAACTTACTTAGCCAACTGAATGAAGACATGCCATAGGCTTATACAACGTTTTGGTCACACTTTATTTTAAGGCCCATTCCTCACTATTGACAAACCACTGACTACGACTTCTGCCTGAATAAACTCATAATTTGCTGCTTATTAGGTAGTTGTTAAGTTTAGGTATTGGGTAGGATTAGGAGTGTAGAATATGGTCATGCAGAATAAATGCTTTATAAGTACCAATAAACAGATGATAATATGTTAATAATAGGCATGCTAATAAGCAACTAGTTAATAGTGAGAATTGGTCCCAATACTAAAGTGTTACCAGCTTTTTTCATATATATAAAGTTAATTACTATATACTAACCATATCCCAAACAGTTTTAGTAACTTTTTTTTTTTAAATCTATTTTTTTTATAGTAATAATGTTTTTAAATATGTTTTATTCGTTAATTATTTTTCCAGATGAGTATGTACCCAAAATTAAGCTTTGTTATATTTAGGGAAATAATGCTGACATACTGTATAAACACACACACACATACATACCCACTCACTACTTTAACTACATGAATATTCTGAGTCAGTTTTTTATAAATAATCTATTGATTCATAAATGCTGCTTTATGAATATTTAACAATAAGGAGAGAAGTGTAATGAGTCAGGTTGCCTGCATTTATGTCAAGGCCTTTGGGACATTGAGAGAACCTGCCTCCATAAGCTTCCATAGACTAATGATCAAATTATATATATGATTTGATTGCAATTGGAAAATGATTTCACTTTTGAAAAAATAAATAAATAAATAAAATGCCCTTAATAAGGGTGTCATTAATAATAAGATAGCATAAGAATGAGAGAATCAGTGTTGTCTGGCTGAACTTGATCTTGATTCAATAATAATTTATTATTAGTATTAATATAACTCATTAGACATTATTACATTTTATGATTACACTGAAGTGATAGTTTACCCAAAAAAGGACTTTTTTTTCTTTTCATTTTTTACTTGCCATCATGACGTTCCTAACTTGTATGACTTTAATTCATTGAACTCAAAAGATTATCAGAGTGCTGCTCTGTGTCATACAGTCAAAGTGGAGGGGGTCCAGGGGCAGTCATAGTTATCAGTCACTTTTATAGTAAAGAAAATAACAGCTTAAGTTTACTAGATAACTCTTGTGTTCTTTTGCGTTCGTTATTAAACATTGAGAGTTCTTCAGTTAGGGAGAGTTGGAAGTAGGAGTTTTTGCAAGTAAAAGTTTTATTTAAGATTTGTTAAGGTAAAGTTAGTCTGAGTGAAAATGACAGGCACGGATTGTGTGCTGTAGGTGAGATCGTGTGAGAGAGAGGGAAGAATAGAAGCAGAAGCAACGAGAGAGGCGTGTGAGGGCTTTTTGCTGTGGTGTTGGCAGGTTATCAGACAGCTATGAAGTGTCTGGACACTCTGCTTTATGACACACCGGGACGTTTCCTCTCCTTCCTGCTTATAAATATTAAAAAAAGTAGAGCTGACATTACCCATAATCCCACACACTAACAACCGGTATTGTGTGTATGTGCGTGTGACTGAGGTTCTGCTAGGTACCAAATGCCCCAGCAAAGACACTAAAACCTGACATCACCTACATTGTTTGGACCAGCCATCTGTCCCCACGAGGAGAACAACTTAAAGTCACTAACTATAAAACAAATACATCTAAAAATGCAAAAAGTTTCAGTAAGGTGTATGTTCAGTGGTAGATGTTGGGTTCGGCTATAGAAAATATAATCACCTTCAGCAAGTCAAACGTGTCTATGCTCAGCTATTGCCAACATTGTGGGGACCTTTAAAAGTATTATAAAATAGTTTTAAATTCATTCAATTACCAAAAAGCTTTTTAGTTTTAGGTTTTTGTATTTTAGTACTAAAAAATTGTATGCATTTAATTGTATCTTGTACAAATATTTAATAGCATTTAATTGTGGCTGATTGTAATGGTTTCAAGTTCTACATTACCATTTGGGGTTGATAAGATTTTAATGGCGTGCCAAGGCTGCATTTGTTTACTCAAAAATAAACAGTAATATTGTGAAATATTATTACAATTAAAAATTCATTTTTTATTTTTAAAAATTAATTTAACATTTTAAATTTAAAAATGTAATTTGTTCCTTTGACAGCGAAATTTCAGCAGCAAATACTTCAGACTTCAGTGTCACTTGATCCTTAATTTTTTTTATAAATACGGATTTGACGCTCAAGCAACATTTCTTATTAGGAATGTTGAAAGCAGTTGTGCTGCAAAATTTTTTGTTTTTTGTTTTTTTTCAGGCTTATTTGTATAGAAAAGTTCATAATGACAGAATTTATTTGATACAGAATTCATGTTTGATCAATTTAATGCATCCTTGCTGAATAAAAGCATTCATTTATTTCCAAACAAACGAACAAAAAAAAAACTTTGAAGTAGTATAGTACACCATGTATTGAAAACTAACAATTACATTTCTTTTTTGGCCATTTTTATTTCAGTGTAGACAGTTTTGGAGTCGTTAAAATGTATTTTACTTTATGGTCTTTGTTACGATAAACTTGATAAATAATGGCCATCTGAAAATACAAATAAGTTTATCTCAGTAAAAACAATAGAAGTCAGCGGAAATTCCCCACCATGATAGAAAAACAAATGTGTTTTTTGTTTGAGTATGTTTGGGGCATGTGTGGTCAGTTTCATTCAACAAAAAGCCATGATGAAGACGATGATGAAGGTTAGCTATCGATCATGCCACCACTAAACACAGGAACAGTGTGTGTGCATACTATTACTTGTTTATCTGTCTGGTGATGGAGAAATGGACGATGACTGTAAAGAGAGCATGATCACACATTTACTTGCCAAATTATTACAGGCACACAGAGCAACAAGCCACAGCTCTGTAACCTAATAGAGGAGCGAGAGGACAGAGAGAGAGAGCGACTGCAGCTCATTGAATAAATGGGACAGCCACTGTTTGAGAAGGAAATTGCCTATTTAAACACTTACATCATCTTCACCACACACACACACACACACACACACACACACACACACACACACACACACACACACACACACACACACACACACACACACACACACACACACACACACAATGACCTTGATCTGTTTTTGTATCAAATGTCTTTGAAACATTTGTGCATGTGGGATAGAGAGCCTTTGTGGCTGTTGTATTAATATAAGTCAGTATATTTTGTATGGTTTGTATGTACAGGTGTATCTCAATAAATTAGAATGTCGTGGAAAAGTTCATTTACTTCAGTAATTCAACTCAAATTGTGAAACTCGTGTATTAAATAAATTCAGTGGACACAGACTGAAGTAGTTTAAGTCTTTGGTTCTTTTGGTTCTTGTGATGTTTTAGGCTCACATTTAACAAAAACCCACCAATTCACTGTCTCAACAAATTAGAATATTTCATAAGACCAATAAAAAAAAAAAAAAACATTTTTAGTGAATTGTTGGCCTTCTGGAAAGTATGTTCATTTATTGTATATGTACTCAATACTTGGTAGGGACTCCTTTTGCTTTAATTACTGCCTCAATTCGGCGTGGCATGGAGGCGATCAATTTGTGGCACTGCTGAGGTGGTATGGAAGCCCAGGTTGTTTTGATAGCGGCCTTCAGGTCATCTGCGTTGTTGGGTCTGGTGTCTCTCATCTTCCTCTTGACAATACCCATTAGATTCTCTATGGGATTCAGGTCAGGCAAGTTTGCTGGCCAATCAAGCACAGTAACACTATGGTCATTGAACCAGCTTTTGGTACCTTTGGCAGTGTGGGCAGGTGCCAAGTCCTGCTGGAAAATGAAATCAGCATCTCCATAAAGCTTGTCAACAGAAGGAAGCATGAAGTGCTCTAAAATTTCCTGGTAGATGGCTGCGTTGACTGTGGACTTCATAAAACACAGTGGACCAACACCAGCAGATGACATGGCAGTCCAAATCATCACTGACTCTGGAAATTTCACACTGTACTTCAAGCAACATGTATTCTGTGCCTCTCCACTCTTCCTTCAGACTCTGGGACCTTGATTTCCAAATGAAATGCAAAATTTACTTTTATCTGAAAAGAGGACTTTGGACCACTGAGCAACAGTCCAGTTCTTTTTCTCCACAGCCCAGGTAAGATGCTTCTGATGTTGTCTCTGGTTCAGAAGTGGCTTGGTAGCCCTTTTCCTGAAGAAGTCTGAGTGTGGTGACTCTTGATGCACTGACTCCAGCTTCAGTTCACTCCTTGTGAAGCTCTCACAAGTGTTTGAATCAGCTTTGCTTGACTGTATTCTCAAGCTTGCGGTCATCCCTGTTGCTTGTGCACCTTTTCCTACCCAAATTCTTCCTTCCAGTCAACTTTGCATTTAATATGCTTTGATACAGCACTCTATAAACAGCCACACCCTTTCAGTAATGACCTTCTGTGACTTACCCTCTTTATGGAGGGCGTCAATGATCGTCTTCTGGACCATTGCCAAGTCAGCAGTCTTCTCCATTATTGTGGTTTCAAAGAACAAGAGATACCCGTAATTTATACTGTAGGGATGGTCATTAATTGAAACTCAAACGTAAATATTCTAATATTTTGAGATACTGATTTTTGATTTTCATGAGCTGTAAGCTTTAATCCTCAAAATTAATATATATATAATTTTTTTTTTTATGTTTTACTTTACATGTAATGAATCTAAAATATATGAAAGTTTCACTTTTTGAAATAAGTTACAAGAAAAAATGAACTATTTCACGACATTCTAATTTATTGAGATGCACCTGTATGTACAGTAGATATTTGCATGTAATGTATTTGCATTTAAATGAATGTCTTCTGTGCTTCTCCTGGCTCGAGTGAAATAAAGCACTAGGTAGACAAAGAAAGAGCATGTGTTTGTTTAATATCCGCTCTAATAATCTTGATGTCAGTTTGCTATATTAAGTAGTTGCCACCGGCAGAAGTTGCCACAAGCCCCGTCAGAGTCTCATCAGTGCCTGATTCTCACTCTTGCCTTCAGGGGCCAAAGTATGTTTGTGTGTATAAGTGACACTTGACAATAACTGGCACTCAATTTGACACATTTTTTGGGCTAAACAGTGTGTGTCTGTGTGTGCATGAGTATATATTCATGTTTGCTTATTTATGTATTCCATTTCTGGCATGTTTATTCTGTGTGTGAGTGTAGGAGATTTTTATAAGGCAAAGCGTATATATGAAATATGCTACTTTTTTCTTCAGCCTTTAATGTTTTTTTCTTTCAACACAGAGCTAACAAAACAGTGACCGCTGTTTTCTGTCTGTTTTAGCTTAGACATTAATGCCCAAATGATGGTCCTGAATCAAAATCCAAAGCAGTAAAATATTGATACAGTTTTAATGCTCTGCCGTAAATCATGCTGTCATACATAGACCACCTGTATGGCAGCAGAATGCCTCTTATTGCTAAATCAATAGTTTTCTATTAGAAATGAAACCTGGACAGCCAAAAACATTGTCTTCATTTGGGGCTGAACGATAGATCAGCACTGGCCTGAACTTCAGCTGAGAGTCATTAATGTCATGGCGGTGGGACTCAGAGATTTAGAGCGGCCTCGGTATATAAGCTAATATTTCTGCATTTGAGGATTTTTTTTTCCTCCTCAGAAATAATAAATTCATTGTGGTTAGAGAGTTTGCTGACTATATTAGGCTCAAAGCAATATCAAAGCACGTTCTCTAATGTTCTAGGGTTGTGGAGGATAATTTGCAGCGGTGCAGACACACACACACTCTGTCTCTCATGCCGTGTGTGTTTGACAGGTCGCGTGTTTGATCTGTCTTAGACATGCTGTAATAGCTAGAAATACGTAATAATAATCGCTGTGGGCTGCAGTCTTCAAACGTTATTCATACGCACAGGAATTAGGTGAAATTGTTAAACTCATTTTTGAGAAGTCATTATTAATAACTGAGTCATGGGTAACATTGGGCTATGAATGTGTGGCTCTGTGCTGTGAAGGACAGGAATGTCCATGGGTCAGGGTTTGGCGGTGCATAACAAATTACAGTCTGAAACATTTAGAATGCAAATGAGACGTGCTTGTGTAGAATGCAGTGATTATGTATTCAAACTGTACAAAAAAGTAAATATAGGTTACGCTTTATTTTAAGGTGTCCTTGTTACAGTGTAATTGTACATTTAAGTACTGAGTAATATTAATTAACTATATGCACTTACTATATGGTTAGGGTTAGGATTAGGGTTTGGTTTAGGGTTACTTGCATGTAATTATGCATAATTAATTGTTATTATAATAGTAAGTACATGTAACGTGTAACAAGGACAGGGTTGCCAGGTTTTCACAAAAAAAAACCCACCCAAAAAAAAAAAAAACTTGCCTGTTTCGAGGGGGGTCCCCTGATAAAAATTGCGTTCTGGGGGTAAAATACATGTTTTTTTGTCAGGGTTCCCCTAGTAAAATTCGCATTCCCAGGGCTAAATATCACATTATTTGGGTTGCTTCAATTCACGGACATGAAAAACAACCCGCGGCAACACTAAACTATACTTTTCCCCCCACTAAATGTAGAACTATTTTGTTGAAAATATATTTAAAAAATGTATTTTAATGTAATATAAGCATTTGAAGGTTTAAACAAACTGCATTTTCAAATTGCAAAACATTTTTCCTTAAGCTATGCTGTTTACAACATATATTTAGCATATATTTGAATATATTCTGGCCAGAAGAAAAAAAAATAGATTTTTGTTGCGGAATGAGTGGAATGTGTTCAGTCCTAACCGTAAGTAGTTAAAGGTCAGTGCCTACATATGAAATGTGATATGATATGTAATGGGGGTCTTTTCTGGCACTATTCTCGCTGAAACAGACAGAGACATGAGGTTGTTAAGCAGCTTGGTACATGCCTCCATTTGTCTGGCCCTCTATTTCGATCTATCTATAAGTCTGTGTCTCTCAATCTATCTGAAATCTACACTGTCAGACTGGATTCTCATGTATTATGAAAGCTTCTGGTCTGGCTGATTTTTCCCCCTTCCAAAGTCCACACCTGCTCCTGCTCGAATGATCCAACAGCCCTGCAGTTCCGTGTTCGTACATCAAATCAATAATGGCTTTATGTGGCATCAGATAAGAACGTCTCGTCTTAACCTTCGTGTCATAGGCATTATGCTATCAGTGCTGCGCATCTGTTGTTCTACAATTTGTCATGCTTTATTTAAACAAACGTCTGATAGAGGGGTTCGAGGAGGGCTGGGTCAGATCTTATGCAAACTAATAGAACATTTTTAATTATAAATATGCCGTTTTTCTTTCCAAGACCTTTCAGCCAGCTACCCTTTCTAAATATTTGTGAACAGTTTTAGAGTCAGTAAACTCTTGCAGAGGCCAAATGAAGGACAAACAGCATCTGAAACCATCTGGTGTTGTACTGTCAGTATGCGTGTGCGTGTTTGTCCTCTATGTGTTTCGTGTCTGGGGAGGTTCAAGACGTCACGATGCCCTAGCGAAGTCCATCAGTGCTTCCAAATAGCAGACTTGTCTGTAAATATTTGGTTTGGAGGAAGCATTATATGTATATGCTGTCAACACACCAGCTAAAATGCACTTTTGGCAGGTCGCTCTGTTTATGACACAAATGCACTGCATTGATAGCATGTAAACTAACCCAATTTCAGATTTCCTGTCAAAGCCACAGTGTTATTATTTGCCATGGTGTCGAGTGTTTTACACTGAAGGCAGGACGTTTCCTATTTGAAAGTCTAAGAAAGTCACTGACACCGATCTGGGATCTGTTGACGTGGTTGACCTCTGTTTTAGAGGCAGCGCTTTAAACTTTTGAACTGCTCTAGAGTCAGCACTTCTTCGCTTCGTTTCAGGTTTACTCATTCGAATTCGGATCTGTTAAATCCTTTGCTTTAGGTTTATATCCAGCAGCGGTTCCCCAGACATTAGTCTGTCAAACGCATCAGCAAGTCAAATGCGAGCTTCAAATATTTGACACACTTTATTGAATCAGTCTGCCGTCTCACACAGAGGCTAAATATTCAGTCAGTCAACTAAGACTTACCGTAAGATGGAGTTCACAGTTACACTTATTACACTGTAGCAAGTTAACCTTGAAAAGGGTCGTGTTTTATGTTGGTGATGCGAGAGAAAATTGAGTTGACGTCTGTTCTGATAACTCTGTCCACTCGTCTGCCGGTGCGATTGGCCGTCTCTGAAATGATGTTCCCGGGGAACTCTCTGCTGTTTAACATTCAGAGAGAGAATATTTTACCTTTACCACATAGCTTATCTCTACAGGTCAGACGTGTGTGTATGTGTGTGTGTGTGATGGAAAGTGAGGTGGAAAGAAGATGAAGCCGGACACTTGAGAAAGAGCGTTTGTTTCATGTGTTTGTGAGAGTAACAGTGTGTTTGTGTGTGTGTGTGTGTGTGTGTGTGTGATTAGGTGTACAGCTCTAGGCAGTATTAGCAAGGTGCAGGGTTGAGATTAAAGGCTGAGGACTTTGGTGGCATAATAGTCAGGAGTAAGGAGTTCAGACAACAAATGTCCACTCATGTTCAGTCAGTCAACATAGATACATGCAGTATAATAATACTTAGTGCTGTAAACAATGAACATGGATCTGCTGCAGCAGAGCGTAACAATGTTAATTAAGCCTTCATTCAATAGAGGTTAGCTAGTTTAGAACCAAATATTAATTTAAAGTTACCAATAAACTTAAATAATTTTAAATTAATTCCGTATTAATTCTGTATCTGTATCAATTTTTACAGAATGTAAAATTGTCTATGATGGGAAAATCTTGCGCTAACAAGTTTGCACGCAACTGTTTTAGTCTTTTATATATTATATATATTTAGTATTTATTAATATTTTTAATTAACTTTTAAGTTAGCATTTAAATTAAGTTTTAGTCATTTTATGTGCTTTTGCCATTTAATCATTTTTATTTGCCATTTATTTTTTATGTCAGGATTAGTAATTTAATAATTAAACAATTAACATTAATATTAATTAAATAAATTAGAAATGTTACCTTGGCAACTAACTGAATAAAACATGTTTCCCTTTTCTTGAAATGATTCAAATGATTTTGAAATGCCATGTAACAAACATTATATATGAATATGATAATCATATATGCAGTATTATGATTTGTGTCAAGGCACTCTTTTGTAAAGGTATGACCGAAGCTGTATTCACTTTGAGAGCGAAAGGATAGAAGAGCATTATGAGAGCTTCAGTGTTCTGCTTGAGCTACAGGCAACGAGACATGCTGGCTTGTGCAGGTGCTCTGATGGTTAGGCCGTGCTGTAAGAGCTCAAGGCTATAGGCTACGCTACACTAACCACATCATTGCCAGGCCAGGAGAGGGTAATGACTACACGTCCACATTGGCATTCATTCTCTGCTAGCAGTTTCAGTGCCAGCAGATCCACATACCCTTAAGACACACATCAGCACAAACATTCGTCTCCATGTGGCACACAGACACACTGAAACTAGAGAACACACACAAAAACCCAGTGAAATGACTGACACATTTTGAAAGAAACATATGGAGAGACAAACACACACTGCAGTCAGCAAAATATTTTGAATTTAGGGGTGTAACACACAAACATGACGGTTCGCCTACATACCTCGGTTTTGACGTTACGGTATGGTTTTTGGTACAGCAGGGGGAAAAAACTAAACATAAATTTGATTCTTTTTTTATTCAACAGTGGTTTACTGAATAAATTGCTCTCTTTAAATAAATTCAGTTATAATTATAATTTTCTTAGGGATAAAAATCTACCTCAGTTTATGCTCTAAACTATAGGGCTACAATTAACAACAGAGCCAAAACTTAAATTTAATTACTTAATTTTTAAATATAATTATCAACACTCAACTTTAAAAAGAAATTGTATGCAAACATGTATATTGCACACAAGGCAGTTTTTAAACGAATTTCTAAATTATAACATTTCTATTTGTTTTTGAAATATATTTATTTACACAGTGGCTGTCATAACTTGTTTCAGAATCAGAAAGAGCTTTATTTAAAAATAAGATGTGAATAATATGTGAATGTATATTGTGACGGGCGTCCCGGTGGATTATCAGCGTTGCCCTGGAGACATACCAGGATCACCTGCACCTGCTCGTCAGGGCGGAATCGGCCACACCTGCAGCTCGTCAGCCCGCGGCCACATAAGCCGCGTAAGGCTGCAAGACAGACAGAGTTCGCTCTGGCCACCGACTAATGTGTTGTCTCTCTCTCTCTCTCCCAGAAACCAGCGACTGACCGATTCTGCTCTGACGAGAGCCACAGAACGCACACGCTGCACAACGGGGGATTACACGAAGAGCACCACAGCACGCCAGCCAGCCACCTCTCACTTTACTCACTCACTATTTGTGAATAAATCCACCCTCCGGGGTATTTATTTCAGCTCTCCTTGTCGCGTGATTCTTCCACCCCGTTACAGTGGTGGAGAATGCGGGCATGATCGGAAGTTTCACCGACAAGTGATCTGCACGTTTCAACCCCTTCTTTTTTTTTCTGTTTTCTGCACTTCAGGACGGCGAGTACTCCTCCCCTAAGGATGGAAGAACTTCTCCAACAGCTCACCGCCGTCAGCCTGCGCCAGCAGCAAATAGTTGAACATCTTGCGACCCGTCAAAGCCAGGCTGACCAGGAGATTGCCGCTCTCCGTACGGCCGCCCGCCAGCGCGTTCCGTTACCGGACCCGCGAGTCCAGGCCGCCCAACTACTGCCTAAAATGACCGCACATGATGACGTGGAATCGTACCTTCAAATGTTCGAGAACACGGCGACTCTGGAGGGATGGGATCCAGAAGATTGGGCCCGCGCCCTCGCGCCACTTCTCACGGGTGAGCCCCAACGGACGTTCTTCGGTCTCCCGGCCGACATCGCGGGAAATTACGAGGCGGTGAAGAACGAGATCCTGGCCCGAGTGGGCCTCTCCCCCGTCTGCGCGGCCCAGGCGCTCCACGAGTGGTCCTACCATCCTCGACGTCCAGCGAGGGCCCAGGTCGCCGAACTCTCCCGGCTGGCTCAACACTGGCTGTTAGTTGGAAACCCCACCGCCGCCCAGGTAACGGAACGCGTCGTGATCGATCGCCTCCTCAGAGCCCTACCCCGTCCGTTCCGCCAAGCCGTCGGAATGAGGAATCCCGTCACGACGTCGGAACTGGTGGAGGCGATCGAGCTGGCGGAGGCGGCCCATCGACGCGAGGCCGGGGAGAGAGTACCGCCGTTTCCCCGGAGGGTGGCTCCGGAGCAACGCTCGCCGGAGGGCACCTCGCGACCAGTAGAGGGCGCGGCGGCCCCCGACATCCAGGAGGAGTCCATGCCTACCGCTCCCTCGTCACCAAGAGCCAAAACCTGGTGGGCAGGCTGTGTACTTCACCGAGAACTCCCGAAAGGAGCCCCGTCCGCGGCAGTGAAGATCGACGGCCGGCCGTATCAGGCCGTTTTGGACTCGGGCAGTGCCGTCAGTCTCGTCCAACCCAGGATTTTGGCGCCGCCCCACCGAGAAAAGCCCGTCCTCCCCCTCACATGTGTCCACGGAGATACACGGAAGGTACCCGTACGACGAGTCACCATCTCCGCGGCACCTGGCGCCTGGCCGGTGGAGGTCGGCCTTGTGAAGGATCTCCCTGTTGCGGTGTTGCTGGGACGAGACTGGCCGGGGTTCGAGGCCCTCCTTCGCGTCGCTACACAGCCTGCCTGCCCAACTGGGGGTCGCCGTGGGCGGCGCGTCTACCAGAAGCCCAGCCGCCGCCCCGTTCTCTTGGCCTCCGACAGCGGAAGAGATGGTGAGTCCCCCTCCCAAAATCCTAATCTCTTCTATGATGTCTTTCAACAGGTCTCGGGAGGGGGCTCCTTTGGCCGGGCCCAGCGAGAAGACGACCGCCTGAAGAATTGCTGGAACCAGGTCTGCGTCCTCGACGGGAAGGAGGTCCGGCCAAAGCCCCATCCTCTCCCCCACTTCATCGTAGAGAACGGCCTGCTCTACTGTGTCGCTCAGCGAAGGGGGGAGGAGAAGAAACTCTTAGTGGTCCCACGCTCCAAGACGGAGACAGTGTTAAGCTTGGCCCATGCCCACCCGACGGCCGGACACCTAGGGGCCGGCAACACCATCAACCGTATCCGGGACCGCTTTCACTGGCCCGGCCTGGAGGCCGAGGTTCGGCGATTTTGTCAAGCCTGCCCCGAGTGCCAAAGGACTTCGCCGCGCCACCCTCCCCCCTCTCCGCTTATTCCGCTACCCATCATTGAGGTGCCCTTCGAGCGGATCGGGATGGATCTGGTAGGCCCATTGCCGAAGTCAGCCCGGGGGCATGAACACATCCTCGTCGTAGTAGACTATGCCACCCGGTACCCTGAAGCCATCCCCCTCCGGAAAGCGACAGCCAAGGCCATCGCTCACGAGCTCTTCCTGCTCTTCAGCCGGGTCGGTATCCCGACGGAGATTCTGACCGATCAGGGAACACCGTTCATGTCCCGGCTAATGGCTGACCTGTGCCGACTGCTCCGGGTAAAGCAGTTGAGGACCACCGTATACCACCCCCAGACGGACGGACTAGTGGAACGGTTCAATCAAACCCTCAAGCAGATGCTACGACGGGTCGCTGCTGAGGACAAGAAGGACTGGGACCAGATGTTACCCTACGTTCTCTTTGGTATACGGGAGGTCCCCCAGGCGTCCACCGGCTTTACACCGTTTGAGCTCCTCTTCGGACGGCAACCTCGCGGACTGCTCGACGTCGCAAAGGAGGCATGGGAACACCAACAACCCACCCCGCACCGGTCCCTCGTCGAGCACGTCACCGAAATGAGGCACCGTATCGACCGCGTCATGCCATTAGTCCGGGAACACCTGGCCAAAGCCCAGCAGGCCCAAGCTCGCCACTACAACCGAGCAGCTCAGCCCCGTGAGTTCCAGACGGGCGACCAGGTCATGGTGCTGGTCCCCACCTCCGCATGTAAATTCCTGGCCACTTGGCAGGGGCCCTACACAGTCGTGGAGAAAGTGGGACCGGTGACTTATCGTGTGCGACAGCCCGGGAGGCGAAGCCCACAACAGCTTTACCACATTAACCTCCTGAAGAAGTGGGTGGGGACCAGGGAACAGACAGCCGCCCTAGCAGCCATGCAGCCCGTCACCGTGGACATCAGTCCGGATCTGTCGGCGAGCCAGAAAGCTGAGCTGCAACACCTGATCGGTCAGTTCTCGGATGTGTTCTCCCCTGTCCCCGGGAAGACCCAAGTGGTCCAGCACGACATACGGACGCCACCAGGAGTAGTCGTAAAGCAACGGCCCTACCGGATCCCAGAGGCCCGTCGGCAGGCTATTGAGGAGGAAATTCAGGAAATGCTGAAGTTGGGGGTGATAGAACCATCACGCAGCCCGTGGTCCAGCCCGATCGTCCTGGTCCCAAAACCGGATGGCACCCTCCGCTTCTGCAATGACTTTCGCCGCCTCAACGAAGTGTCGGAGTTCGACGGCTACCCAATGCCCCGGGTGGACGAATTATTGGATCGACTGGGAAGGGCCCGGTATATCTCTACCCTGGACCTGACTAAGGGATATTGGCAGGTGCCCCTCTCCAACAGTGCCAAGCCTAAAACGGCCTTCTCGACCCCCTCTGGACATTGGCAATACCGGACCCTTCCCTTCGGCCTTCACGGGGCCCCAGCCACATTTCAGAGGCTGATGGATATCATCCTCCGACCCCATCAACAATATGCCGCCGCCTACCTAGATGATGTGGTCGTCCACTCGGAGCGTTGGGAGGACCACCTAGACCGTCTGCGGAGGGTGCTCACGGAGCTGCGTAAGGCTGGACTCACCGCCAACCCCAGGAAGTGTCACCTAGCGCTCGCCGAGGCCAAGTATCTGGGTTTTCGAGTCGGTCGGGGCCTCATCAAGCCCCAAGAAGCAAAGGTGGAAGCGGTACGGGATGCCCCGCGGCCCCGGACGAAGACTCAGGTACGAGCGTTCCTGGGGTTGGCCGGATATTACCGTTGCTTCATCCCCAACTTTTCCTCCATAGCTGCCCCCTTGACAGACCTGACCAGAAAGGGGCAGCCTGAACGCATTGAGTGGACTCCCGCGACCGAAGAGGCGTTCAACCACATCAAGCGCGCACTCACGGAGGAACCGGTGCTACGAGCCCCCGACTTCGGCTGCCCCTTTCTGCTGCAAACGGACGCGTCCGAGGCGGGGTTGGGAGCCGTCCTCTCCCAAGTACAGGAAGGTGAGGAACACCCCGTCCTCTACATCAGCAGGAAGCTGACGAAGGCCGAGAAGAATTACGCGACCGTCGAGAAGGAGGCTCTGGCCATCAAGTGGGCAGTCCTGGAGCTGAGGTACTACCTGCTGGGCCGGAAATTCACCCTGTTGACCGACCACGCACCACTTCAATGGATGGCCAGGGCTAAAGACACCAACGCCAGGGTGACGCGGTGGTTCCTCGCGCTCCAGGACTTCTGTTTCACCATCCGTCACCGGGCTGGAGCCTCCAACTCCAATGCCGATGGGCTCTCTCGGCTGTGGTCAGCCTTCGCAGGTCTGTCAGGGGTCACTCCCCACCCACCCCCAGTCTCCCCCTTACTGTTACCTTTTGTTTCCACCAGGACCAGGACAACGCTTAGGGGGGGGGAGTGTGACGGGCGTCCCGGTGGATTATCAGCGTTGCCCTGGAGACATACCAGGATCACCTGCACCTGCTCGTCAGGGCGGAATCGGCCACACCTGCAGCTCGTCAGCCCGCGGCCACATAAGCCGCGTAAGGCTGCAAGACAGACAGAGTTCGCTCTGGCCACCGACTAATGTGTTGTCTCTCTCTCTCTCTCCCAGAAACCAGCGACTGACCGATTCTGCTCTGACGAGAGCCACAGAACGCACACGCTGCACAACGGGGGATTACACGAAGAGCACCACAGCACGCCAGCCAGCCACCTCTCACTTTACTCACTCACTATTTGTGAATAAATCCACCCTCCGGGGTATTTATTTCAGCTCTCCTTGTCGCGTGATTCTTCCACCCCGTTACAATATATAAATAGTATAATAATAACAAATTGTATATACAGGTCTGCTATAGATGTACTAGAATGTAGGGTGATAAATAAATATGAGGTTATTGCACACATTTTATTGCAGTGGGAGAACATTTTAACTGTTCATGAGTTAGATTGCCTGGGGAAAGAAACTGTTCTTGTGCCTGACTGTCCTGGTATTCGGTGCTCTGTAGTGCCGACCAGATGGCAAAAGTTCAAAAAGGAGATGGCATGGATGTGAGGGATCCAGAGTGATTTTCTGAGCCCTTTTTCTCACTCTGGATGTATACAGTTCTTGGAGGGTGGGCAGGGGAGTACCAATAATCCTTTCAGAAGACCGAACTGTCCTCTGTAGTCTTCTGATTTCTGATTTTGTAGCTGAGCCAAACCAGACAGTTATTGAAGTACACAGGATAGACTCAATGACGGCTGAGTAGAACTGTATGAGCAACTCCTGTGGCAGGTTGAATTTCCTCAGCTGATGAAGGAAATACAACCTTTTTGGACCTTTTTAGCAATGGAGTCTATGTGAATGTCCCACTTCAGGTCCTGAGAGATGGTGCTGCCCAGGAAACTGAATGACTCTACTGCAGCCACAGTGCTGTCCGTGATGGTGAGTGGGGAGAGTGTAGGGGGGTTTCTCCTGAAGTCCACAATCATCTCCACCGTTGAGCGTGTTGAGCTCCAGGTTGTTATAACTGCACCAGATAGCCAGCTCTTTAACCTCCTGTATGTAAGCAGACTCGTCGCCGTCCTGGATGAGGCCGATGATAACAGATACCAGAATTATTTCATAACAGATTTATTAAAACATACATTAAAGCTGCAGTCCATATGTTTTGCCTCTTTGTCGCCATCTCTGTTTGAAAACCTGCAATTGTAGCTGTGTGCGGAATTATCTTCCTTGTGTGGGTTGTGCGTCGGCACGGCTCCAGCGCAGATGAATCTAATGTTTTAAAGAGTATGTGTGGCAGTCAGTCACCGCACCGGTGTGGATATTTACTGTACTTCGCAATCACAGATTCTAGCCTACATTTTGGAATATATGACCCAAATAAGAATTTTCACTGGATATTGTCATCTGAACGAGTAAGTAACAAGTCTGGCACTTTTGTTCTGACCAACTGAGGGAAAAAAGCATTACAATAAATCGCGCTACCAATGGTGATTTAATCTAAAGATTGGTTAGCTCATATCACATCAAACCGTGCAAATTATTATTGTTGTACTTTATTCTCAAATTATTATTGTTCATTAACAATGCTGATGTATTAACAACATCAGCATTGCATGACTATGAGTATAGTGTATTGCGTGTAGATTTCAATTTCTGTATAGTCTAATATCTAATTGTCATACAAATCGAATTTCATATTAAGAAATTCTTTTAACCCAAAAAGCAAACTATGCTCCCTTCAAACTAGTTGTCTCTGAAATCTTGTGTAATCCCAAGCTATCTGTAATCAGAAGTACATTTAAAACTGGAATATAATATAATTTAATTCACATGTGTTTCATAAACACAATCCTTTCTGGATTACAATCCACCATCAAAATGGTACATTTAATTATTCTAGCTGCTGTGAGAAAAGGTTAAACGATCCGCCACCTGCAGGATCCTAGCATGCGATAGCCTAGTAGCCAGGACAACTTCTTTATGGTTACAGACGTGATGTAATGACGTGGCAGCATGATCGAATTTCCAAGTGAAAACCTACCCGTACCACTCAAATTAGAAAACATTATTATAAGCTAACCGTTGTGAATCTGGCTAAAAGCGATAGTTTTGAACACTGGCTGGTTATGTACTTTCTCAAATATCAATTCTGGATCATTTTTAACCAAAAAAAAGCTATGGACTGAAGCTTTAAATAAGACATCACTAAAAGGTAAAATAAAATATAACGGGTATATAGTCTAATATTTCACAAAATGCTCTTCTCTTGACTTCATTTCTCTAGCGAACTAACGAACTGTGCACACTGATGACTTGCCTGAGGTAAATGAAATGCTATGTGACATTTTGTTAATACAAGCTGTTTTATTGACGTCTTTCCGCGGTTGAAACGCTGATTGAGGGATTACATGAGGCATGGGATATTCATTCATATTAATTTCATGTTAAAACTAGTTGTAAAAAAGATGGCATGATCGCGTTCAGTGTTGCCGTTTGAACCGAAGATGTTTATACAGCGATCTGTCGCATCACATCAGAGAGTGCCAAAACGGCATTTATTGTTTGAATTTCCTGGAAAAATGGACATAATTTGAAAGATGAGACTTTGTTTCTTATCAAAAGTAACAATATATAAAACTATAAGTTTCCAATGAAGTTCCACTCATGCAGTGGTTAAAACAATGCTGTATTTATTTTTGTTACACATGTGTACCAAACCGAAAGACCTATACCGAAGATTTTCCGTATGAATACATGTACCATTACATCCCTAGTTGAATTCTTTCTCAAAAAAATCTTGTTATGATTTGTTCATGAATTTGTTTAGTGATTCATTTAATGTATATATATGTATACATATAATTCATTTATATTCCTGTTTGTTCACAATTTATTTAGGCTAATTAAAATAATTTAATTAATTAATAATAATAAATTAATGGTTGGTTACTTTGATTAATGATAAATTGTTAATTTAAATAATTAAAAGATACATTTTTGAAATTGATGTGTGTGTGTGTGTGTGTTTGTAACAAATCATAACAAGATCTTTTTGAGAAAGAATTCAACTAGGGGTGTAATGGTACATGTATTCATACCGAAAATTTTCGATACAGGTCTTTTATGTATGTATATGTCTATACTTAAAAATATAAAATAATATTTAAAAAATAATATAATATAGATGCTGTTTCTTTTCTGTTTACTGCAAGGGAGAGACTTCAGTGAAATGAAAATCCAACTGAGTGTGTTACATACACACCACTGATTTGACTTTTTGACTTCTCAGTGTCTTATATTTCCTGTAGAAAGGCGCAATTTGCCCATATTGAACGAGAAATGCTGCGTCATCAGGTATGAGGTTGACTGGGGAACATACAACACCAGAGGGACCAGAGGTTGTCCCATTAACGTCCTTTCAAAAGTGGCTAAATAGTGACCTCATTCAACTCCGGAAGTTAGGTGATTTATCTCTAGGTGTTTCCATGGTAACCACTGACAGGTAGGGCAGACAGTGTGCACACCTGAGTTCTATGTTTAGCCTGTGCGTCATTGTCTCTCCTAGCTACAATAGAACCCTGTAGTTACCTGGGATTACCTGATTGATACACCCTTACTCGGTCTAATCCATCATTTAGATGGATTTGCAAATTAATAACCAGTTTATTGAGACATCTCAGTTCATTGTATCAATTTAAAATCTCATACACCACTAACAACCATACAAGCAGTCTCTTCATCAATCTGCATTCATTACTGTGAGTTTTCCAGTGCACTGATCATTATGCAGTAGAGCTTTACGTTCGTATTTTTAGATTTGTATGCAGTTTTAAAATAAGATGATAATTGAGCAGTATCACTTCAGAGTTCTGTTCTTCTGAAGATCAATTTATAAACAAGCAAACTAGCGCTAATGCTATCTCCTTCTCATTGCCACTGGGGAGATATGGCTTTTTAATTAAGTGCTCTGTTTATCTTTATTTTGATTGTTATTAGGCTAAAACAGCTCGTTCCTTTAAAAGCTACATAACATTAACAAGCTTGTTGGATTCACCTCTAAATCTCCCTTCTTGTGTTTCACTCACCCACACACATCTCCTTT